>JAJTUV010000099.1:835000-2150680 GCA_021653895.1 Mastomys natalensis
AGGAGCGCTGAGTAACAGTGAATGGTGTTTACTGAGGAACATCCTGATTCTTGAGTCTTTCTCACTCTCGATATCCAACCTCACGGGGCACATGTTGTACTCCTGGGTTCTGAGAAGCAGCTCTATGTCCTTATGAATAAATTCTACTTTTCTGTTCAGTATAGTTCCAATGAAAGTCTATTACTGCAAGCCAGGGTCTTGACAAAGTATCCAAACTCCACTGCAATTTGGTACAGAAAAGGATAACGGGTCACTCACAGTACTCTGCATCCTGAGGTTGGTAGGCTAGTGCAGGAGAAAAACTAGTACATGGTTTTGGAACTTAGAGTAACAGGAGCTCTTAAAGTGGTAAACATTAGTCGCTATAGAAACTTAGAGATGTGACCTATATCTCCTGCCGCCCCCAACACACACCTAAAAGCAAAAGTAAAATAAGCAAAAGGAAGTGATTGGTAGTGTGTTGGGAATGGGATTAGGGCAGCAAGGGGGAATATTGAAAGAGCAGAGGCATTTGGTTGAAGGAGAAAAGCTGGGAGAAAGGGCCGTCCAGGCAGGGAGAAGACTGTGAAGAAAGGCGAGAACAATAATTTAGAAAAGAGGCAATTCCATGTGCTAGAGGATGAGGAAGGTGGTAGGAGAGGCTATGTGATCGAGCTCTTGGCTGGACCATATGGAAAGGGACTTCAGTGCACTGGAGGTGAAAGGAACCTCTTGCTATAAGCTGGAAGTTTGTCCACTGCCCAATTCCCTCCCTCCAACAGGAAAGAATTTACAGACTTTGAACCTGAGAAGATGACATCCTGACTACATTAAAGACAGTTTTAGAACAGACCCAAAACAAACATACACAGTGTCTCAACATCCAGGAGCACTGTTTTCATTTTTGCACATGATTTTTCCATTGGCCTCAAACATGCCTGTGTTTGTCCGTGCTCACAGCCCATCTACATATCATTTTCACGTCCTAATGGACCCACAAGCCGTGCTGTGTCTCCGTGATGTCCTCTTATTATGGTAACAGCAGGATAATCTTACATTTGACAGAAGCTCTTCTGAGAACCCACATGGCTCCAGGCAGTTCATTCGCCTCTGATGAAACAAAACTATGCAAACTGGAGAGTCCTGCCTCTAAGTAACTCAGACGTGATGCCATGGTCTTTCTGGAGGTATTTAGTAACACACATTTTAAAGTGGGAGGGTTTAGAATATATATCCAGAATTAGATGGGTGTCCTGCAGCCCAGGCTACCTTGGCACTCACAATATAGCCATGAATGACTTTTAACTCCTCATCTGTCTCTACCTCCCAAGTGTGTATTCAGTTTTTTTGAGGCTCCATCTTTGAATCCTTCCTGTCTGTACTCATTGTCCTCCTTCCGGCAGCCCTCAGAATTGCTTCTGTAGTAACACACCCTCCTTTTCACATAGTGTGTTCAGGCACTAAGTACCTGGTATCTTGCCATGTCTATGCTTTGTAAACACAGAAAACAGTGGGATGGCCGTCCACAGGCTCCAAACTGAGCCCTTGAGCTGACTTAATTTGTTTAGGAAACATTATTTTGATTGTGGCCAGTGTCCCATAATCATTATTTTAATAATAGTGGCCTCTTCAGCCTAAACTAATAACGAATCCGGGGTGTTGTCATGGCACAGCCAGGCTGACCTGAGTGTCTGTGGGCGTGGAATATGAACATGTCTCTGCTCTTTCTCTGCTCCTCTGTGGGTTCTGTCTACGTCATTCTCTGTCCTTTCTGCTCCTGTGTTAAAGAAAATAGGATGATTGGCCAAAATTGCTCCTTAAATTAAATTTTGCCTTCTATCTTCAGCATGATAATGAGTCTGTAAATTAAAGATGCAGATAATTTTGCAATTGGATTTACATTTTGGTCTGTAATGAATTTAAGGTCTTTAAATTCCTTAGTTTTCCCCCTCATGATGCTTTTTGTCAACATAACTTAATTCTGTGGTATGGACTTTTTTGTTGTTGTTTTTAATTGTAGATTCTCTGTTTAAAAGCTCTTATTTTTTTTCTGTTTCTCATCTTTGCATATTTTTCTGAAAAGACACTGAATAATTGATATATGTATATATATAAATTAAAGAATTTGATTTATTAAAAATAAATATAACAGTTCCTATAATGAACACATAGACAAGGGAACTAAACACAGGAATATTCTTTGGAAATCATATCTGGTTTTACTCTGTGTGTGTGTGTATGCTCAGGTGCAAGCATGTAAGTATGAGTGACTGACACACTCTTAAAATATGTTGTTATCAAAGACAGATGTCATAACATCTTTTGAGTCCTCAGTTTCCTCCTCTATGGAACAAGAGCACTAGCATTTCTGAATACATGAGCTTGCTGGGATATTGCATTTATTGGTGTCTGCCAAATGCCTGGCATATAATACATGCCCAGTTACTGTATTTGTGGTTAATCATGACTCGGGGGAATGTAAAGTTTTCCTTATGATTTTAGGGTTGAACTTAAATCTCTAAGTTCATGTCTTTACAAAGAGGCCCAAAGCACTGAAAGACAATTTAGATCGTGGAAAGGAAAGTCTCAAGCCTCTTTACTTTAACATTCCTTTCCTCTTCACCCGGATTAGTCTGAGTTGTCTCTGCCTGATTCATACCAATGCCACCTATGTGCAGAGGTCCTTGATGGCCATCACTACCACACCTATGTGAAACTGTCTCCTATTTCAGAAGCAACTGCAAAATTAATTTTGTTGAAGTAATTTTTATAATGCTGGTTCTCTTGCTTTTTTTCTTCCCTGGTGTCAGGTCCAAAAGAAATCCTGGATCAATGGCTAACTGTGGTGCCTATTAGCATACCAAAGCACATGCTGGCACATGCTGGTTCTCAGGTCTTTTCACCCTGCTCCTATCCTGAACTTCTCTAGCTCATGGACTTTACTCCTTAAACTTGGTCTTCTTTGCTTCCTCTCCCTTCTCTTCCTCTATTCCTTAGCCCCACCCCCACTCCCCACCCCCCATGAGCCACACTTCCAGTCTACAGGCTATGTTTAGTCTACTACTTTGCCTGCTCTGGACTCTTCCAGATGCTTTTAGCGTACTCCTCCACATATCTACAATAAAATCCTTCTCCTCAGTCATACCTTGGAGCACATCATGTCTCACTTTATATACTCAGACCCTTCTTTCCTGCTGAGAACCTAGTTGCCTAGGACTGAAAAGGGGAGCTTGGAATTGTGGGAGACAAAATGCCCTCAGAAACTCTCAACAGCCTAGCATGCAAATTCATGTACAAATGGTCCAACCTTGCATAGTCAAGGGACTATGGAAGTCCGGCACAAATCAAGTTCTCCGTGTAGACATGATAATTGTACCTTATGTGGAGTTTTATCCTCCAGGTGTGACATTGACATTGCTGTCTTGAAATCAGCTCAGCTGTGATTACCCACAGGAAACCCTTACAAGGCTGGGCATAACTTTACTTATGTTGAAAAGGAGGACTCTTGAGGCCATGAAAAAAAGCTCCCTGGAAGTCTGTCCCCTTCCTGAGGATATACAAATGGGTGTTGCTGCTGGTCGGAGACTTTCTTGGTGATAGTGGGGTAGCTGTAAGTTGCCCATGCACCCACGGGTATCCACAATTAAACTGGAGCATCAAGCTAGATTTGAGTAGAATCTTTGTTTTGGAGGGGCAAAATAATACCTAATAAAATAATACCTGCCGTTGGTATTTTATTAGGGGTGAGTAAATATTTATTTATGTTTCCCACAGGAACATTAGGACATCACACTCTTGTGTTGGCTTTCATGCCTTCCCTTAAAAAAAACAAACAACCTCCCCGCCCCCCAAAAAAACCAAACAAATCAAATAACTGCTTCTTTCCTCCAAGGTCTGTACAAAAGTCTTTGTCTTATGTGCTTGCCACAAACCAAACCATAGCGTCCCTGAAGTCCTTTGTGTTCTAGATATCTGTAGACCCTTATCCTGGATCATTTCCTCTCTGACTGAGAGAAGAGGCCAAGCTCCTTTTTGATCTTGATCCTATCCCTTCTCTGCCCTTTGAGCCCAGGTCATCCTATCTTTTCTCTAACAATACTATACCTCTAATGTAGACTGCCTGGCTCATAGTAGCAGTTGAACAAACATTTCCTGACTGAGCAAGAGAGTGAGTTATTTCTGTTCTTCTATGTGTCTTTTGATTCCTTCCTGTGTACAATTGCTGTCTGAAAGGTTGGCTTCCTTCCTTCCTTCCTTCCTTCCTTCCTTCCTTCCTTCCTTCCTTCCTTCCTTCCTTCCTTCTTTCTTTCTTTCTTTCTTTCTTTCTTTCTTTCTTTCTTTCTTTCTTTCTTTCTTTCTTTCTTTCTTTCTTCCTTTTTCTCTTTCTTTTTCTTCCTTTCAAGTCCTGAGGTCTTTCACTCTGGAGTAGAGATCATTGCCTTTGTCCACCTCTTGCTCTTTTGAACTCTCCTTACTTGATCTCTTAAAAGCTCTCTCTCTCTCTCTCTCTCTCTCTCTCTCTCTCTCTCTCTCTCTCTCTCTTTCACACACACACACACACACACACACATTGTTCTTTTCTTGACTCAGAGACTTTCTCTCCTAATGTTCTTGTGGGTTACCCAGCTGGGTTGGATTCTACATTTGGCTTTTTCTATGGCCCCATCTTTGACCCATACCTCTTTTGGAGTTGTGAACTCATCCCGAGTAAAACAATGACTCTCATTTCCTTAGCTTCATGGATGTTTCCCAAATCTGTAATATTCTTTTTTTTTTCTTTGTTATATATTTTTCTCTTTTTTTTTTTTTTATTGGAAATTTTTTTTTTACATTTCAGATGTTCTCTCCTTACCCCATTTCCCCCCCTCCCTCCCAGGAACTCACTATCCCTTCCCCCCTCCTCCTGCCTCCATGTTGGTGTACCCCCACCCACCCTCCCCTGTACCTCACCTCCCCACCCTCGAGTATCCCCCCCCACGACGTCCAGCCTTCATGGGACCAAGGATCTCTTCTCCCCCTTATATATAGCTCCCTTGCATATATAGCTGGAGCCATGGGTCCCTCCCTAAGCGCTACCAGGCTGGTGGTTTAGACCCTGGGGGCTCTGGATGGTTGGGATTGTTGCTTTCCTCATGGTGTCGCAAATCCTCTTAACTCCTTCAGCCTTCACTCTATCTTCTCCATTGGGAACCCCATGATCAGTTTAATGGTTAGCTGTGAGCATCTGCCTCTGAGTATGTCAGACTCTTGCAGACTTCTAAGGAGACAGCTATATCAGGCTCCTGTTAGCATGTACATCCTGACATCCACATCAACCTCTACTTTTGGTGACTGCACATAGGATGGATATCCAGGTGGAATGGTCTGTAGACGGTCCCTCCTTCAGTTTCTGTCCTGCACTGTGTCTCCATATTTGCACCCTTGAGTATTTTGTTACTCCTTCTAAGAAGGACGGAAGCCCCCCCTACTTGGTCATCATTCTTCATGAGCTTTATGTGGTCTGTGAGTTGAATCTTGGGTATTTCAGGCTTCTGGGCTAAAATCCAATAATCAGTGAGTGAATACCATGTATGTTCTTTTGTGATTGGGTTACTTCACTCAGGATGATATTTTCTAGTTCCATCCATTTTATATAAGAATTTATCGAATTCATTGTTTTTAATAGCTGAGTAATATTCCATTGTATAAATGTACCACATTTTTTGTATCCATTCCTCTGTTGAAGGGCATCTGGGTTCTTTCCAGTTTCTGGCTATTATAAATAAAGCTGCTATGAACATAGTGGAGCATATGTCCTTGTTATGTGTTAGAGCATCTTCTGGATATATACCCAGGAGTGGTATAGCTGGGTCCTCAGGTAGTGATATGTCCAATTTTCTGAGGAACCGCCAGACTGGTTTCCATAGTGGTTGCACCATCTTGCAATCCCACCAACAATGGAGGAGTGTTCCTCTTTCTCCACATCCTCGCCAGCATCTGCTATCACCTGGGTTTTTGATTTTAGCCATTCTGACTGGTATGAAGTGGAATCTCAGGGTTGTTTTGATTTGCATTTCCTGATGACCAAGGATGCTGAACATTTCTTTAGGTGCTTCTTGGCCATTCGCATTTCCTCAGTTGAGAATTCTTTGTTTAGCTCCTTACTCCATTTTTAATAGGGTTATTTGGTTGTCTAGAGCCTAATTTCTTGAGTTCTTTGTATTGACTCTCTTGAGTTCCAAGCTCTTGGAAATCCCTGTCTGGAAAGTCTGCAGATAATTCTAATTTATTGTGTTCAAGCTGGGATCAACTTCCATCTCTCATTTGAACCCCTTCCATACCCTGTCTTACTCAATGGTATTTCTATCTACCCTCTATTCAAGTATGTAAGTATTTGTCTTTCACTGCTTTTGAGAAATAATTGTTGAGTTCCTATTGTGAGCCAGGCACTGTGTTAGACAGAAAGAGTAGATAGCCAGTAAAACAGGCATCATTATACCTTCCAGTGACTTATAATGTTGTAGCTGATGTTGATACTAATTTGACTTATCATAAAAAATATTAGAACCAGGACAAATGCTGTAAAGAAAATTACAGGATGCCCTGTGAGCTGTCATGGAAGGAAATAGACTATTCTCAGGATTTGAGCAGCTTCCATTAGCAAATGGCATTTGATATGCGATGGAGATAATTGACCAGAGTAAGTTAGGAGAGAGGGGTACTTTCTTCTTTATCATTATGTACCCTAGTCACCAGATACCATCAAATCCACCTATTCTTCCACTTTATGTTCTCACTGAGGACCACTGCAATGTCCATTTTTACCCTAAAATTCCATTCTCATCTGCTAACTTTAAGTTGATGCCAGAGTTCTTTAACAGAATACAATCCCATAACATTTTCTCCTACCAATAACTTAAAACTCTTAGCAGATCCCCATGTTTTCAAAGTCAAATCCCAACCCTCTGTCATGGTGCCAAAGATTTTCAAAGTCTGGCTTTCATCTCCTGTCGCTCACCATCATGCTGTCTGTTCCCTGGCCACTATGGACTCTTTGTACTTGGCTGAAGACACCATGCCCTTGAAAGCTTTTATGCTTTGTCTTTATTCATTTACCAGCTTTGAAGTCCTCTATCCTCCTGTTGTATCTGACCAGTTCCTGCTGATCATCTTAGACTCTGCATAATTGTCACATCCTCCGCAGGACTTTCCTTGACCCATTATCTGTGTCCACATAGATTTTATCTGCATGCTACTTTCACCAAGCTCTCATATGTTTGCATTTTACTTTTTTGTTTGTCTAGAAAATGTGGACCAAGTTGGTTTTGGTCTCACCTCTCTCTTCCCAGGGCTTGAAATATACCAGGTATTAGGCAAAATTTATAATCAATTGTCTATGTGCAAATATGATAAGAGAGGCAAGGCATGAGTGCAGAGGAACTGAAAGAAACAAAATGCAGACCCCTTTCAGTGATCAGTTGTTGATTCCCAGCAGAGTTTGATCAGGGTATAAGGGTGACCCAGTAAAACTAATAATTTGGTGACTCAGTAGTTGTCAAGTGAAACAACATATTGGACAGTTGCTGCTGTGAAGAAGCAGGGTGAAAGGTGGCACTCTTTTGGCTTCCACACCCAGCAAAAGGGAAGCCTTCAGGTTGTTAGAGCCATCCAAGATAAAAGCTTTTTACTGGCCTCATTTTGCTTCCAAGGAAATAAGCCACCACAGCCTCCATTGCCACATCCAAGTGTTTCTTAACAATAAAACGCAATTCCTTTCTGGAAGAAAGTTCTGCCAAATCCCAACTGTTTCAACCTGTCAATTGTCCAGGGTCACACTGGTACCTCTCCTAGATAGCACAGCTTCTGGCCAGTCCTATTGTTAATTCTGTTCTGATACTCAGGACAGGAGACTGGCATGTGTAAAGCTATTATGCCACATAACTATAAAGTATTCCCTTCCATGCCTTTCTTGTACACATTTAACAAAGAAAGCCCTTTACTATTTCACAATTATTAGATTGTGTCTGTGAAATGCATATCAGGTGAAAAGTCATATGTAGGTTTGTGCTAGTACATATGACAGGCAAATAGCAGTGGCTAAGACTTCTTGGTGCCTGAGTTGCGTTATGGGTTCAGCATTGATTGGTACCATTCTCTCCTGAACAAGGTTGTAAGGAGTAGTTAGGGTTGTGAGTATGTATGCATGGGGAAGTGGGTGGAAAGGGTAAGAAGTTCTCAGTAGAGAGAAGTTGCTTAGAGCTGTTATCTGAGTGTTCCCTGAAAGGGAGGTAAGTAAATAACAACAAAAGAAAGATGGATGCCCATTTGACTCTGTGACCAGGGTTGGTAGCTTACAAATGCTGTGTGCTAAAAATGCACTTGACCATTACAAGTTGCCAAGGGACAAGAGTATGAATTATGAGATCAGTTGGACTTCCCAGAGATTTCTAAGAGTAGTATGTTTGTTGGAGGATGAAAGGCAGAAAATGTATGGTCCCCTTCCTTGAGGAATTATTGTTTATATGAGGAGTTATTTAGATCTCTGTTATTCCCAAGGATCAATGGAGATGATAGTTCGGGATCGGTCATTTGGAAAATTCTGACTTAATATCTTGAATCTATACATCTGTCATGAGAACTTTGTCTGATTTTTTCTATGGTATGTGTTATATAAAATATTTTGAAAGGTGTTTCCATATGTCTTTCCTTGTTTGATAGTCTTACAGGAATGTGATAATTACTTGGTATTTTAGTGATGAGAGTCATGGTACACAGAGAGCTGTATGTCTTAATCCCCCAGCTGTCTGTGGTCCTTGGTCTTCCAATTCTTTTCCTCTTCCCACACTCACCTTCCTGCCTAGACCATTTTTTATGATTCTTTTTGATACCTGCAGTCTTTATGCATTTTAAACTCCCCCTTTTCTTATGCCCCTCCCATCTGTCTCTCATGTATTAAATGTTAAGTGTGTGATGTACTCCTCTGTCTCATGCCCTCCCACCAACTTAGAGAGGTGCAGAGAAGACTAAACATTTGTGCTTCTTAGCCTCGCCATTATTCTCCCCAGTTTCTATAGACATAGATTTTGGGAAACAGTGCTTGTGTTCAGGATGCAGAGACAATGGGAAACAGTGCATGTGCTAAGGATGCAGAGATAGTGGGAAGCAGTGCATTCACTAGGGATGCAGAGACAGTGGGAATGCTCTAGGATGCAGAGACACTGGGTATGCGCTAGGATGCAGACACAGTGGGAATGGGCTAGGATACAGAGACAGCACTAAGAATGGCTTTTGTACTTGCCTTCTTTGGAAATGAGCTCTGAATTGAGATCGGTTGACTCCTTAGGAATTGTAAGGAAGTAGAATTGAAAATTTTACACAATATCACATGGACTCAGTTGAGGATGTTTATTCATTTACATTTAAGTTTTAAGTCATGGAACTCACGAGTGACAACACAAGGGTCAGGGGTTGCCTGATCCTGCAAACAGGAGAAATGTTTTTAAAAAATATTTTTGAGTAAAAAAATATATCTATTTAAAAAAATACTTAGGTCAAAAGACAAGGCAACAAGTTTAGCTTAAAGATCAATTTTCATAGCTATTCTTAAATATAGCACTGAGATGCTTCATATGAAGGAGATTGAGGGACAGAAAAGTTCAGTAACTTGCTTAGAATCACACAACTAATTAGTAGCCAAGCCAGAATTCAACTAGGTGTCATGTATGACACCCTCATTCCAACTATGACCTTCTTACACAGTCCGATCCCCACAAAGCCTAGTTAAGAGGGAATTAACATGAATTTGGGAAAGCAGATGGGAAAAGGGAATATATGTTAGAAGGTAATTTGTGTAAACTAAGATTTGATTCATATGCCATGCCAAGAGCCAATAAATTGTTGTTGTTGTTATTTATTTATTTATTTATTTATTTATTTATTTTGTGTGTGAGGGGCCAGTTAATAAATGTTGTAGGCTTTACAGGTTAGTCAACTCTACAGTAAATGCGAAATAACTAGATTCCAATAAAACTCCTTTTTAAAAAAAGTGGGTTTGGGAATCTTATTAGGAGTTTTATTTAGAATTCTAGATTTGTATAACACCTCATTTTATAAAATAGAATGAGCATTTGGATAAACTGAGCAGGACAGTTGGCTTTATAGAAAAAGTGTTGGAAGAAACCAGGGACAGAGCAAAAGGCACAGTGGTTATCTCATTTGTCTTTCTTGTAGTGCCAAGACAAGAGACAGTCTGTGCCTTGCATGGTCTGCCTGCAGAGGCTACCGAGTGCAGAAGGATGCTCTGACACACAGACCTCCCCTTTGCCTTACTTACCATCCCATGGTGGGCACTTCCTCCTCTGGGTTCCTGTAGGATTTCTTTGCATCATTTTTCCATGCTTGTAGCACCTCTTGTCCCATGTTTTAGTTTCTGTTGTTAGCTTCCTCATTGCTATAGACTGGGAACTTTTGAGACCAAGGCAGTTCCGTGGCACCTCTAGCGTACAACTTAGGATGGAATGCTTAACAAATTCCCGTTCTCTGGGATTTCCAGAGACTTGTACTTCCTCCTTTATGCAATACTGTTTAATTTGAATATTTTACAGTAAGCTAGTATTACTGTGCAATCAAGGGAAAAAGGTAAAGATATAGTGTTTTTGAATGACTAAGTGGATGAGTGAGTGATTAAGAATTCAGTGTTGCTAAGGAAATTCAGAAGCAAGGTATCATTTACTGAACAACCAAATCTCTGGTTTTCCAAGAAATATAACATTTCTCACACTTACTACTCTAATTGCTTTTTAGCATCTTGATGAAATGGAAAAGCATAGACAGGCCCAAAGTAGCTGGGATATCCATCATTTGAGACAGTTACCTCTTTATTCTACATACTTGCCTCAAGCTGTGGAGAACTTGCTTCTGGAGTTTGATCTTGCTCATCTATCCCCAAATGATTTTAAAGGACCAAGAGCATTAATGTGGCCCTTCATCCCCATGTAATCTCTTGCTATTCACATCAGTGTTACTATCTCAGGTCACACAGAACCAGAGCCCAAACCAGCTCAAAAAGAATGTTTGCATTTAGATAGCAACATCACCTGCCAGTTTCCTCACTGATGATAACCATAATTGTTTCAACATTGACAGACTCTTATTTAGCAATGACATGGTTTAAATGTTTGCTCATTTGCCTGTCCTAAATTAGCATCCATTGTCATGTGACATGACACAATGTGTCATATAGGAACCCCCACAACATATCTGGAAAACACAAAGGCAACAGAGATTCCCAGTTCAATATTCAATTATAGACTATCACAGTGGTTTTTAATTCAAGGGCATTGTTTATTCACAGTTACTCTGCGATGTAGCACTCTGAGAAAACTGCAGATAATCTTGTATGGCATGATGTATAGGATGCACACAATTCCGAAGTACCATCTTGGGCCTCCTCTTGTGCCCACTTTCTGGTTGATGTGGGCTGTAGCTATTGGAATACATATCAGGTCCATAGTTATCCATCACAGCAAACCTTTCTAGTAACTTTGAAGTAGAGCTCTGGAGAGGAAGGAAAACAGGTAGCTGATAACCCTGAGTTCCCAGAATAAACATTGGTGATTGAGAAGAAAAAGGTATTTTTCTCTTCAAGCTAAGTGTTCCTTCTTGAAACAGCATGTATAGTGTATTAGTCATTTAAATCTTAAAACATTGGTTGAAATACCAGCAGTGCAAGGATGGAAATCAACAAGCCAGAGGACTCGCATGGTAGCAGCCTCCATGTTTTGGATGTTCATTGCTTTGTCACAATCAAAGACCACTCAACTAGAGCATGCCTACATAAAACCATGTGGGTTGAGACACTGCCATGAGACTTGTATGGCTAGTAGAATATTTACAAGTCTATTTTGGCTCTGAAGATACTGTGGCCTGTATGTAATTGGAAGTTAAACAGTGTGGAGCAGAGTGCCTATGTCCCTTGAATTTCTCCCACTTGCCTTGCATTGTATTAGACTGTATAACTTAACCCCTTCAAATGTCTCAGAGACTTTTACCTTCATTTCTCACCACGATTGAACTTATGACTGAGTTTGATGGAGTACACCTTTCACACAGCACTTGAGAGGCAAATGCAGGTAGATCTCTGTAAGTTTGAGGCCAGTCTGGTCTAGACAGCAAGTTCCAGAACAACCAAGACCACATAGCAAGACCCTGACTCAAAATAAAGAAAAAAATCAATAAAACCTTGGAAAACTAAATTTAATATGTAGTATCTTCTCATGCAGACTTTGTTGTCTTAACAAAGCCCCTTTTGCAATTATCAAACCACAGTCTTTTAGATCATCCACTATGTGTTTAACAAAGCAGAAAATATAAAGAGGTATTTTAAAAAAAATAATTAAAAATGTATTCATTTATTTTTATGAATATGGGTATTTTGGCTATATGTAAGTCTTCACACCATGTCCATGCACTGCTTGCAGAAGCCAGAAGATGGTATCAGATTCCCTGGGATTGAATTTATAGACAGTTGTGAACTATCATGTCTGTGCTCATAATAAAGCCCAGTCCTCTTGAGGAGCAGCAAGGGCTCACAATCGTTCTAGCCATCTCTTTAGCCCCTAAAGAGGTATTCTATAAAATCCTTACTGAACACTTAGGGTCTTCATTATCTGTTCATTTTCAAGTAACCAATCTCTTGTTTATTGTGATTATTGCAGAAAGGATTTTGTGTGTATATTGATTGATTATTTTGGTGTCAATATCCATATGTTTTGTGCCTGTTTATATCTGTAGGTATGGGTGCACCATGCTCAGCACATGTGTGGAGGTCAGAAGACTTGTTTTGGGGTTGGTCCTTGACTTTCAGCCTCTTTATGTTATGCTCTCTTAGCTGCTGTGCTAGTCCAGCTAGCTGTGGAACTTCTAGAGATTCTCCTGTCTCTACTCCATCTCCCATAGGACACACTGGAATTACACCTATACCACACTGGTGCCACTATAGATGGCTTTTAAGTGGGTTCCAGGGTTATAAACTGAAGCCATCAGGCTTGAGTAGTGAGAATTTTTACCTACCACCACCTCTCCCCAGTCCTTCATGGTGTTTTATTTATTAGCGTTTTCATATTAAGCTTTTATTTACTTATTTATTTACTTATTCATTTATTTATTGCCATGTAGAAGTTTGAGGTACTTATTTAATCTACAGATCTTCTATACCAAAATTTTCTGAGGCAGATATATTGGATCATATCTCAGTTAAGTGGAAGAACCAAATATCCTGCTTGATGTCAGGCAGGGTCTTGACTGACAGGCCCCACCACCTCCCATTGCTGTAGAAGGCTGTGTTTGGTCTGCCTGCTTCTGCCTTGCTGGCCTCACTTAGTTGTCTACTCACAAGCCAAGGCCTCTAACTTCCCCCTTAGAAGGAACTCTAGTAGAGACTCCATCAGGGCTCTGTGTCGCCCCTACTGCCACCCAGCCCAGGGCTCCACCTTCACCTATTCTGTGTTGGCTAGTTACCTCCAGGCCCACCGCTGCTATCTGTCCCTTCTGATGCTTTTCCCTGCATTTCTCTCATTTCAGAAGCCTTGTTCCCAGGAACTTGGAGGAGAATTTTTCCTTTCACCTTCCTCAGTTCATTTTCTAGAGAGTCAGCTGATGCACTGTGTGAGCGCGCTCCCTCCTGTCTCCCCATGCCTCACCCCTTCCCAATTCTGCTGCTTCCCACAGCGCCCATCATCCTCTCACATGCTGAATATTTCACTAGTTAATTTTATTTTATAGTGTGTCTTCCTCAGCTAAAGAGAAGTCACAGAAAACGTGAAGATAAGCCCTTTGTTTTTTGTTTTCTGTCTTGATCACTGCTGGCTCCCAACTGCTTACAATGGTGTTTGGCTGAAGTCAATGTCTATTAAATATTTGACCAACGATGAAGTGAAGATATAGCTGCGAGACTCATGCATACCATAAATGCCACATTCAACTCTTGGAACATTATGGACTTTAATGATTTACTCATTCAATAAATACTTCTTGAGTGCTTGCTGTATGGCAAATTACAAGCTGTGCCCTCATGTATAGTGGCCCTCCTGGAGTTTACTATTTAGATTGAGAGACTACTGCCATGAAACATAAATAAGTGTGTAATGATCCAGGGCTTCCCTCGTGACCTGTGAGCTGAGACAACAGGGAACCTGCCTCAGAGTAATTGTTATGAATGGGATCAGGAGTAAGGGTGGATGCAGGTAGCACACTACCGCTTCTATAGATCCAAAGGCTCTGCATATAACCTTTGAAGAACTGTGGTTTTCACACTTCTATGAGAATCACCTTCAGACCCATGAAAACAGGTTCTTTTATCCCATCTGTAGAATCTCTGCTTCGCTAGGCTTGGGATAGGTCCTGGCATCTGTGTGTCTGTGCTGCTGATGCTGCTGGCCCAGTGGCCACATTTTGGGAGTCAATGGGACACAATGTGCTTGGCATCACTTTAAATAACAGTAAGGGCTTGTTCTCAGGCATGGACCCCAAGAAGGGCTTTGGTCTCAGAAAAGAAGGCCATCCTCAAATGCCAAGGGAAACTGGAGTGGGCATGGGAACTGGAGAGAATGTCTTATCTACCCCACCAATATATCCACAGAGTTGAAAGCTCAATCCATTCATTACTGCTATTTTCTTTTCAAGAAGCCAAAGCTGTTGGCCTGCAATGCTAAAAGTTTTGCTTTTCTGGAGTCAGGTAGAACAAAAGTTTTTTCCTTGATTTTTCCTTTTAGTTTGCATTTGATTTGCAAGTCTGCTGGCTTTTACGCTTCCAAGTATCCTATGCTGAAAACGAGACAGCTTTGGTCTCTTTACAGTAAAAATATTTTGATTGAATGGGTTAAAATACAAATGTGTTCATGTATTCAGATGTATTAATTTTTTTGCTCTTTGTTCAGTAAAGAATAATACTTCTTAAGTAAAAGTAATTTCTTATTCTTGTGTCTAAAGCCGTTTTCCTTGAAACATAGTTTTTTCCAGTTTTTTGATTACTCTGAGGGGGAAAAACTCCTCTCTTTTGTATCACATTAACCTCATACTGTATTTATATTAAACAATATTCTTCGGAGAAAGAAAGGTTTGGTATACTTAGTGAATTCGGCACCCCCCTGCAGGCACTGCCGGCTGCTAATGCTCAGTGGAACCCAGCAGTCAGAACTGATGAAACATCAGCATGGCGGCTAGGAAATAAAAAAGAAGTAATTGGGGACATGTTGGGAGCTGGCAAATGGAAAACACTCGCAGATGTGGCGCTCAGAGAGAAAGGAAAGCTTCAAAATTCACATTCGCCACAAGAGCAACTGGCACAGACACAAGAGAGAAGCTGCCACCCCCTTCAGAGCGAACGTGGACAAGAAATTGTCTCCCCTCGTTTGTAAAGTAATAAGCCAAGAAGAGAGTTGTCCAAGAAGCAGGCATTGTACGTGACCCACAAGAGAGCCCGCCTTCTCTGGGAAGACAGGGTATTGGTACGAACTTTCAGGATTTTCTACTTCAGAACCCACAACCTCCTGTTCACTGCAGCACTTGGATCTGCCCCTGCTCAAGGAGTCCCTCTCCATTTCAAACAGGCGACTCACAGCGCACATAGGAACGATGACCTAATCTGGCCCTTCGGTCTGATAGTTTAGTGTAGGTTCTGTTGTGCACTGTAGTCAAGGACACAGGGACTCAGATTCTCTGAGGAGTTCAGGAAACAATAAGACGATTTCTCCCTTCACCTGTAAAGTAAAATGCACTTCAGCAGGTATGAGCATTGAAGTATTTAGTTGGCACTCCAGTAATGACAGTTCCCTGTCAACTTGTTCTTCACCAGGCTGAGCACTCATCACCCTCCCCCAACCCCTGCACCTTTATTTTTAGCTGTCTTTCCCTGTGTTCTCCTCCTCATCCCTCTCTCTCCTCCCCTTCACCACTTTTGCCACTTGATCCTCCTGCTCCAGCCTCTTCATCCATAACTGTTGATTCTATTTCGCTTTCCTAAGAAGATGCCCCAGTCCTTGACTCTATACCTAATCCCTGTGGTTCTAAGTATTGTAGCTTAGTTATCAATGACTTAAAAGCTAATATTGACATATAAGCAAAGACATCATATTTGTCTTACTGGGCTTTGGATATCTCACTCAGAATGATTTTTTTTCTAGTTCTGTTCATTTATCTGCAAATTCCACGATATCATTATTTTTAATGGTCAAGTAATACTCCATTATGTAAAGACGACATTTTCTTTATCCATTCTTCTGTGTTGAGAGACATCCAGGTTGTTTCCAATTTCTGGGTTTTATGAATAGAGCAGTAACAAACATAGTTGAGAAAGTGTCTGTGGCAGGATGAAACATCTTTTGGGGATATGACCAAGAGTGGTATAGCTGGCTCTTGAGGTAGATAATTCTCATCAGCCTGAAGAAACACCTCAATGAATTCCATAATGGCTGTATAAGCCTACAGTCCCACCACCAGTGGAAGAGCGTTCTCCTTGCTCCACACCCTCACCAGCATGAGCGTGCGTGACTGATCGCAGCCATTCTGACAATGTAAGATGAAATCTCAAAGTAATTTTGATTTTTAATTTGCATTTCCCTGATGGCTAGAAGTGTTAAACATTTGTTCGTTTTTCAGCTATTTGAATTGTTTTCTTTTAAAAGAATTCTGTTTAGATCTGTATGTACTCATTCATTTATATTTATTTATGTTTATTATTTATTTTTCAACTTTTTATTGACTCTTTGTGAGGGTCATATTGTGTACCCCAGCCCCACTCATCTCCCCATCCCCTTATATCTACCCTTTCTCATCCAACCCTTCTCCCCAAAAGAAAATGAAAAGCAAATAAAAACAAAACAAAATTAAGCCAAAAATGGAGCATAGAAAAGTCTTGTAGAAGCTGAAGTATGTCACAGTGTGTCCCACAGCATGCTCCTCTGTCTACATACACTCATGTGCAAATATCCTTTGCAATGAATCACTGGTCTGGTTCGAGGCCTCTGGCTTCTGCCACACTATCAGTATTTGATCCTCACTGGGACTACTCTAGGTTATCCTGTTGTTGACCTGTGCCATGGAGGTCCTACAACTTTGGGTGAGTACTGGCCTTTTCTGGCTCTCCAACAGTTCACAGATGATGTAGATTTTGGGATGGATAATTCGAAGCCCTACGTGGTAGGGCCTACGTGGTAGCTGAGCTGCTCAGCCTACTGGCTCTCCCACATCCATACCACCATGGTGAGCTCTCCAGCACTGTCCCAGCTAGCCCACCCAATGTCACCATTGGTAGGAGACAGGTCAGCTCTCACGCCCTCTGGCCAGCTCAGGAACACCTATGCCTCTAGAGCCAGCTCCACTGTGTTGCCCAGTGGAGGGGCAAGGCCCATCATTCCCAGTGCTATAACTGGCAAGGGGCTGGGACAGCACTGCTGCTCTCAGACCCTTGGTGCTAGCCTGTGGTGCCTTTGTCATCAGGGCCAGCTTTACTGTGCTTCTCAGGCAAAGTGTAGGACTCACTCTCAGCTGGTAAGAGATGGGGCCAGCTCTCCAGAGTGCTACAGCCCAGACATGGCCCTCAGTGGCAGCATGGGCTGGAACTTCACAGTGACCTCAGAGACGGGGCTGTCTACTCACCACAGGCTATCCCTCTCCACGTTAACATCTCCAGTTCTATCTCTCTTCATAATGCTCCAGCTGTTCCACTTCTCTTCCTCTCCCATCTGTCCACTGCACATTTGCACTTTGTAGTGACACTGGCTGCAGATGGCCTCTGGGTGACTTCTTCTGCCCATGCCACATGGCATAGCTGCAAGCAGGCCTCTGGGTGTCTATAGCCTGCCAGTGTGATTGGTGGGTCTTTAGATGTTTTTCTTCTTCTGGGCTGTGTTGCATGTCAGCTGGATGGTCTCTGTGTGTCCTCCACCAACCAGTGATGTACAGTGTGGCTGCAGGTGGGTACTCCAGTTTTTAGTTGGCCTTTTTGTTTTGTTTGTTTTTTCTTTTGGTGTCTAGTTTTCTTAGTTGTTTGTATATTATGGATAGTAGCCCCTATCAGATGTAGAGTTGGTAGAAGAAAAATGTTCCCATTATGTAGGCTGCTGCTTTAGTAGTACAATGGATAGTATCCTTTCCTTACAGAAGCTATTCAATGTCATGAGGTCTCATTCATTAATTGTTGATTTTGATGCCTGTGCTATTGGTCTTTTGTGTAGAAAGCTGTCTCCTATGCCAATTCATTCAAAGCTATTCCCCAGTTTCTCTTCTATCAGGTTGAGTGTATCTGCTTTTAGGTTAAGGCCTTTGATTCACTTGGACTTCAGTTTTGTGTAGTGTGACAAGTATGGATCTATTTGCATGCTTTTACATGCAGCCATCCAGTTTAACCAGTCCCATTTATTGAAGATGATGTCTTTTCCCCATTGTGATTTCTTGATGCTTTATCAAAAATCAGATGTCCTCAGGTATCTGGATTTATGGTTAGTTCTTTATTTTGATTCCATTGATCAACATGTGTGTTTATGTGCCAATACCATGCTGGTTTTATTACAATATGTCTGAAATACAACTCAAAATCAGGGATGGTGATAACTTTAGCAATTTTCATTATTCAGGATTGTTTTAGCTATTCTGTTTTTTTTTTTTTTTTTTTTTTTTTTTTTGTGCTACCATATGAAACTGAATTGTCTTTTCAAGATCATTAAGAAGTGTGTTGGAATTTTGATAGAGATTGCATTGCATCTTTAGATTCCTTTTGGTAGGCTGACCATTTTTACCATATTCATTCTTCTCATCCATGAACATGGAGATCTTTCCATCTTCTTATATCTTCTTCAATTTCTTAAAGTTTTTATCATACAAATCTTTCACTTGCTTGGATAGAGGTGATATTTTATATTATTTGAAGATATTGTAAAAGGTGTTGTTTCCCTGATTTCTTTATTAGACCATTTGTCATTTGTGTATAGGAGAGCTACTTATTTTTGGGTCAATCTTGTATCTAAGTTACTTTGCTGCAAAGTGTTTATCAGTTATAGGAGTTCCTTGGTGGAATTTTTAGGGTATACTATTATTTCATCTACAGGGATACTTTGACTTCTTCCTTTCCAATTTGAATATCTTTGATCTGCTTAGTGTTATTTTAATTTTTTTGAAATTTATTTTTAATGATGGTTTTTAAATGTTTTAAGCCTATCACCCATCAGAGGTAGTGGAAAAGAAAGGATATGGGGAAATGTACTTGTTTAGAAAGATTTTTGGAGTAATTCTCATTGTGTTGTCTGAAAATCAGCAGATTAGTTTATGGGTCAGTAGTGGCAGCTCAATCTATTTGTAAATAGTTTTGCAGAGTTGGGATAGTAAATAGGAATCAGTCATGGTGGCATTATCTAGTAGAGAGAGCCAGGCCTCAGCCTGGGCATGAGTCAGCAGGAGGGACCAGCAGAAATGTCAGGAAAAGTTTTCTGTTGTCTCTCTCAAAAAAGCAAAGATCAGTGAAGATGTGAGACTAATACGTGTTCTATAGTTAGTTCTATAAGTCAAGCTCAGCCTTTGTCATTGTCTGTTGAGTCTTATTTATATCTTTTTAAATAATATGTGTCTTCTACAGGTCTTGTCTCAGTATGTAAGTTTGTCTCTGCTGACATCATTTTGCTAATTAGCCCAAGTCCTTGGAAGTAGAAAGAAATTGTAGCATACCACCAGAAGATTTTTGGTGTGTTTCTCCCTATGGAGTTCTGACAAATGGAGCTTAGCTACACAATGTAAGGCAGGCCAATATATGTGTGTCGGTAGTGCAGAATCCATCACATGTCCTTTCATGTGCTTGCTTTAGCAGAACATCCTCTCTCCTGGGTCTGCTTTAGGGAAATGTTCCTTCATGAGTCTGCCTTAGCCTTTCACCTATGTCCGCTTCAGGAAAACACTCCTTCACATGTTTGCCACAGCAAAACAACTTCCAACACAACTGCCTTTCCAAAGAACCCTTAACTTTCCACTTCACCTTAGGTTACCTTATTGGTCTAGCTAAAACTATTGAATAGGTATGCAAAGAGTGAATTACCTTGTCTTCTTGATTTAAGCAGAATTGTTTTGCGTTTCACTCAATTTAAGTTCATGTGGGCTATGGGCTTGCTCTAAACTGCCTTTATGTTGATATATATCTTTTGTATCCATAATCTCTCCAAGACTTTTACCCTGGAGGGGTGTTGGGTTTTAACAGAGATCTTTTCTCCATCTAATGAAATGATCATGTGGGTTTGGGCTTTCAATTTATTAATATGGTCAATTACATGTATCAATTTATACTGAACAATCTCTACAATGCTGGGATGAAGCATACTTGATCATAGTGGGTGAACTTTTTAGTATGTTCTTGTATTTGGTTTGCAAGTAATTTATTGAATTTTTTGCATCTATGTTCATAAGGGAAATTAGTCTGTAATTCTCTTTGTCATGTCTTTATGTGGTTTGGATATCAAGGGAACTGTGACCTTGTAATATGAATTGGACAATGTTTCTTCTATGAAATTTTGGGAAATAATTTGTGGAGGACTGGCATTAACTTTTCTTTGAAAGTCTGTGCTAAAACCATTTGGCCCTGGGCTTTTTGGGGCATGGTGAGAGTTTTAATGACTACTTCTATTAGGGGTTATAGGGCTGTTTAAATTGCGTATCTGATCTTGATTTAACTTTGGCTAGTGGTATGTATCAACTAAAGTATCCATTTATTTTAGATTTTCTAATTTGGTAGGGTACATGTTTTTAAATTCTGCCCTTTTAATTTTCTGTTTATTCATTGTCTGTTGCTATGTCCCACTTGTTTCTGATTTTGTTAATTTGAATATTCTCCTTCTGCCTTAGTTAATTTGGATTAAGACTTGCCAATCTTGTTGATTTTCTCAAAGAATAAACTGTTTCATTGACTGTGGTGTTGTTTTTGTCCTATTTTATTGATTTCAGCACTGACTTTGATTGTTCCTTGCCATCTCCTTCTTTTGGGTGTGATACTTTTCTTTTTGTTCTAGAGCTTTCAGGTGTGCTGTTAAGTTACTAACACAAGATCTCTCCAGTATTTTTAGGTAGGCTTGTAGGGTATGAAATTACCTCTTAAAACTGCCTTCATTGTGTCCCATAAGTTTTGAAATGTTGTGTTCATTTTCATTCAGTTCCAGAAAGATTTTAATTTCTGTCTTGAGCCATTTTTTGTTTAATAATGAGTTCTTCAGTTTCCATGGGTTTATATGATTTCTCGATGTTGACATCCAGCTTTAATAAGTGCTAGTCATTGGGATGCAGATACTTGTTTCACTTTTTTGTTTCCATTAAGACTTGCTTTGTGATCCTACCTTTCCCTACCTCTTCTTTCTTTATTTGTTCATTTGTTTGTTTGTTTGTTTTCTCCCTTCCTTTTTTTGTGTGGGGACTTGGGGGACAGTGTCTTGCTCTGTGCCCTGGGCTTGTTGAACCCTCCCTCTGTTGTCTTAGATAGTTTAACGCTTTCAGCTGCCACCCTCTTTCTCCCTCTAAAATGCTTGAAATTATAGGCGTACATTCTGACACATAGCAGCCACGCCTACCTCCTATTAGTCAGCAGCTTAATATTTTCGTGTTAATGATTTACAATTTAATAAAATAGCTGGTAATTTCCTAAGACATTTTGGTAAATGTCATGTGTCTCAACATTGCAGGTAGGGTTAGCTTTATAGGAATGCCAAGAGAGGATGTACTAGCTCATCTACAATTGTTGATTTATTGTTGAATGAGTATTTTTCTATAGTCTGTGATTACTTTGCTTGAGGACTTGACCTGTTGATTGCATTTTCATAATGACCATCGAATATAAAAAGACTTCTAGTGCTTATATCCCTGAGATATATCTGATATTGTATACTTACTGACTATTTTCTATGAACGTAGTTTTATAAGCAATTAGTTTTATAAGCAACCCTTAGTGTTGTGAAATCTTTAAGACAATTTTTTGAGTTTGCTTTTATTAGTTTTAGAGGGTGATTGAGACTTTGTGTGTAAAGAAGCATGGGTATCTCATAACAGAGCCCAACATTTAATCTAGATGCTTTGAGTTCTTAGCCATCCCTTGTAAACCAGAAGCTGTGTTATATTAGTCAGGTTTTTTCAGAGACTAGAAACAGCTCAAAGAGATTTATATGGAGAAGTTGGCTTAAATGATTATGGATGCTGAGAATTCCTGGAGATGCAAGGGAGCCAGGGGTCTAATTTCTACAGCCTGAAGGCGTGGGAATGAGGAATAGCAGTGGTGAGAGTTTTCATCCAGGTATAAAGCCTAAAAAGACTAGTCTAAGTTCTAGTCCCAAAGCCAGAGAAGACCAGTGTTCTGCCACAGAACAGAGATCTCATTTCCTTTCTCTGTCTATTTTCTGGTGGTTCTTGGTGGATTAAATGATGCTTCCCCAGTCGGCATGCACTGAATCCAAAACCAATATCTTCTATAAGCACCCTCAAAGATATCCTCAGAAGTAATGCTTTTCCAGCTATCTGTATATCTCTCAGTTCACTCTCATTGACACATAACAAGTAGTCAACTCAGTACCTGTAAGAAGTTAAGCTCTCCCGAGTAACCTTACCGATCATCCATGACCCTAGTGTAGTGAAGAGAGCCAGTGCCAGAAAAGTGTGTTGAGGCATCACTGTAGTGGAGACCAGTAAGTTGAAGGTATCTGCCAATTAAATGCAAAAACAGGTATAGAACTGGAGCACTGACTTGTGTGGCCTCCAAAGGGCTGACTGAAGCTTTCCAATGAGAAGTCTTTTTCTGGTCACTGCTTTTTACATTTAATTGCCTGTTTGAAAACTGGTAACATTTTTTTATCTTTGGTACTATTAATAGGTCTGGCATATTTGAGTAAAGTTATCATTAATGATATGGATTAAAATATTTTTATAAATGGGATGTACAAGATGATGGTGTAAATAACAAGAATGAATAGTAACCACACACTACCATGGAGAACTTAGCATATAAAAGATACAAGTTCCTGTACTTGCATTTCATTTTTGAATTGCTGTTAAAGGAGGTGTAATGAATTCTACTTTATACATGTGGTAATTGATATAGAGAATTAAATGTGATTTTTGTTTTGTTTTTGCTTTTTGCTCAGAGTTATAAGTGGTAGAGCTGAGGACTGAGCCTATATAATCTGGAGCTGGACGAGCTATCTCTCACCCTAAAGGTGTACAATGGACTACACTGACAAATGATGCATCTGCAGTACAGATGCCAAGCAGCATGGACCAGAAACTTTTCCCTCTTACTTTTGGCTCCAAAAAGAGGATGACCTGCAGATGGTTTGAGTTTAAATTCTAGGACCCCAAACCAGGCTCATCTGTCCTAGCTGCAGTTCCAAGGGAACAAGAGCCTTTCTTGCTGTGCACATTTCTTAAACTGCAGGTGCTGTCCACTGAGGCCAACTTTCCTGGGAATCTTCAGGAAATAGAAATAAGCAGGGGAAAATGAACAGTAATTACCTGGCATTAAGCTGAGACCTTTTTGTGTGAAAGGCATGCAAAGATAGGTCTTTCAGTGACTTAATGAGCCTTATCACAGGCCTTCAGCTTTGCTGAATAGATTTGGAGGTAATAAAACGTTGGGCCCTGCTTTCCAACCAAATTATACTACAACATTATTTTGAAAGACCTTCAGAACAAGTGGCTGAAAGCCCCTCCCAACCTTCTTAAAGATAGACTCAATCTCTCCTTATTAATAAGAACCCAGAGTAATTTCAAATGATGACTAGTAAATAAAATTATTTAATGAAATGAAATAGAACCTGATTTGTAAAAATGAACTCAAAGAAACACTGCATCCTGTGTGACAGTCATAACTCTGTCTTTGTCTAGCAAATACTTTATGGTCTCTCCTTACTGGAGATAGGCACTGAGCTAGCCACCATGACACTGAGAAGAACAAGGCAGACAGACAGAACCTGGTCAGTGAGCAAGTGTACAGACAAAGAAAATACAACAAGAGCTTTTGAAAAGCACAGTGAAGGAAGTAGTAGGGAACCATGTTGGGGAGTAGCAACTTATGCTAGCTGTGATGCGGAAAAGCTGAATGGTCACATAGCGCGCTGAGGCCACCTCAGGAGTTACACAAGATAAAAGGAAGCATCCACAGATGTTCATGTCTATGGAAGAAAAGTGATACATGAGTCTTTCTGTGTTGTTCCAGATCACAGCCTTGTTATGGTATGTAGGGTCAGCCAGGGACTGTACTATAGACTATAGAGACAGTCTTTGCGGAATGTATATTTACTCTTCCAAATCAATTTCTGGCATCATTTCTCATGGCTCCTTTGTTATAAAAGTAAGATGACTTTAGTTAATGGAGGGCACATTCCAGGACAGGGATGTGTCCTGTTTTCTACTCCTTGGTACATCTGATTGAACAGGCTGATTTTAAACAGAAGGGACCAACTCTTTTAGCAAGACGATCTCTCAGGTGAAGTAAATCATGCCTGGGGTTGCTTAAAAGTTGTGAGTCTAGCGAAATGTCCAGAGACAAAAATAGTAATGGCACTCGCTTCCCCATTTTCTAGTTCATCTCTTAAAACAATTAAAGTGAGCCATTTACTGTTTAAGAAAAGTTTAAGAAAAAATTATTGAGAAGTTCCTTTAAAGTTGGCTTACTTTTTTAAATTATGTGGTAAATCTAATTTAAATGCAATTTTTGTTCAATAATTCATGATGATACTCATTTACTTAGTAACACCTGACTTTCTGTACCCAAGGTATACAATTTGCCCATGGATATTATTTTCGTTAAGTAAAATTGTATTTGGGATAATAAACCTTCTTTCCCCATGTTTGAGGCCAATCTTCTAGTTTTTATCGTTGATTGACACCAAGAGTAATTCCTAAGCAAAGTTGGTATGATGAGTGTGTTGCTAACGTGTATCGGGGAAAATGGCAGTAGATGCTATGCAACTTTCTGGGCTCAAATCATGGCACCTGCTTCATGAACTTTTGGACTTGGGGGAGGTACTTTGAGTCTGGTTTTCTGTGTTCTCATCTTTAAATTGATACCTACACTGTTTTACCAATGCCCCCATAGGAGCCATAGCAACCACCTCCCATGCGAGAGCATGAATTTTAAAGGCGCCTTTTAATTTTAGTATTATGTTATTATTAATAGATGAAGAAATGAAGTGTGACTTCCAGTGGTCACGACTATAGTCCTCACTCTGATTAATTGCATGGCTTCCGATGCAGCTAATGAGTTCAGCCCTCCATGTGGGGCTGTGGCGAGGGCATTCCCAAAGTAACAGGCTAACAGAAGCTCGCCCACAGCACATTGCTTTTGCTTCAGTATATGAGGGAAAGAAAACTGCATGCAAATACTAAAAGCAACATAATTGTATTATGCAGCAGCTTACAAAATTTGCATGAATTTAGGAAAGCATTAGACTAGACTTCAAAAACCGCTAACAATGTATAAAAGGAAATTTAAGCTCATATCTTCTCTACTCCAGGACACTATGGTCATTCTCCTTTGTTATTTCAGGGACTTCACTGGATTTTGAGAACACTAGGAAAATGGATGGATCATTGACATGTTGCCATGTTCCTGTAAGAAAATTTCAGGATTTTCCTCAGTCACACCTCAAATCTAGGAATTTCAAGGAGGAGGGGCAAGTTTGTGATGCTGGGTAGTTTGGCAGACATGTTTGTAGCCTGTTTATGGCTCACGTTGGTCCTGAAAACAAAATGCTTCATGGCTGGTTTGAATTTAGGTATTGCTTTATTTTTGCATCTTATTCATCTTATTACAAATGTGTTGATACAGGGCTCGGAAAGATATCCCAGAAGCTAAGAACACTTGCTGCTATGACAAGAGATTAGTGTTCAATCCCCAGCAGCCTTATGTGTCTGTAACTGCTGTTCCAGGGGATCCTATGCCCTATTCTGAGTTCCATGGTATTAGGCATGAACATGGTATGCAGACACACATATAGCCCAAACATTCATATATATAAATAAGTGAATCTTGAACAGTTAAAACAAAACAACAAAATATGTTTAATGCACTTCTTTTCAGGACTCAAAAGGCATGAAGACCAGAAAGACCTGTTCTCAAAACTGTGTGAACTCATAGGAAGCTGTTTCCTTGCCATCACCATTTGAATGTTTCAAAGCATTGTAAAGAACAAGATTAGTAAATAGCTTATCTATCTACTTGAATGAAAACTATAAAGTTAATCAGACTTGGGACTGGCCTCATGACTTGTAAAAGTCACATTTCATTTCTCCAAATATTAATAATAATGTTAATACTAAATTTAAAAGTGAGCTTGGAATTTATACATGAGTGGTGGTTGCTATGGCTCCTATGGGGTGTAGTGAGACGGGGTAGGTATCAGTTTAATGATGAGAGCACAGACAACAAGACCAAAGTCCAACATCTCACAAAGCAGGTGCCATGGTTTCAGCCCAGAAAGTTGCATGCGAGCTACTACCATCTTCTCTCATAAACGGTGCTACTCTCATCCTGAGAGTGCCTGCTGAGGGTTTGTGATTAGCATCAGGAACAGAACTAAACCATTCATTTACTTAATTACTAACACTTGAATTTATGTACCCACAATATCCAATGTGCTCGTGAATATTATTTGAGTTGAGTAAAATTGTGTTTGGAAAAGCTAAATCCCACCCTCCCATGTTTGAAGCATGCTTTTCCCCTGGCTATATCTTGCCAGTAAACAAAAACACTCAATAGTTCTGACTGAAAAAAAAAAATAGGTGATTGGTCAAGGTAAAACCAAAGAAGTTCACCAATAGGTGGAAATGGAGTATGTTGATGTACCCATGATGAGTTATTGGAGCAAATTCTTATTCTTAATGGAAACATTTTTTAAAACATGAATTGAAAACAAAACCATTGGGACCAGATGTTGGGCCTCAAGTTGTAAGCTTAGGACTTTAACCTTTGTGTTACAAACACTGAGGCATCAGAGCAGGTTAAAGTCCCCAGTCCCTTCATCTCAGAGCTCATAGGCTCCAGGGATGGGGCAAAGAACAGTGTGTGTTCCAGCGTTCACTAGGACTAGCAGGACCACTTGGTCTATGAGAGAGACAAGACTCTTCTATATGCATAATGTTTTTACTTTCAAGTGAAATAAATATTAATAAAACCCATGTCCTATAGCCTCACGTTGATTTGAAGGGAACCAGTGTCCAAAGCAGGTATATGTCATTCACAGCTGACTGCATAATGGTGAGGTGGAAGACAATGGAAATGGAACCACTAACTGATGTTTTTCTTTGCATGTCAATGACAAGTTCTACACCAGGCAGTTATATAAATTATTATCTTTATGAGGGAACAAGGAGGTTGACATTGCATAATTTGGCCCATGACTAACAGAATTGAAAATGTTAATCTGGGATTAGAATTCAGGTCTAATCAAGCCCAAAATAGTAGCCTTGTGGCTGCCAACAGTCACAGTAGGACAAAAGTTGTTAGTAAGTGTTGTTATTGATAGTATTTTAGTATGTGTCAAGCAGAATTTACACTTGTCCATTTATTTTACCTTTACATTCTCTATAAGCCAGATATGAAAACATTTGTTGCTAGGCTTTAATGGTTGAGAAATCTGTGTTTCTCTTGACCAGCATCCTTTGGGTTCTAAACACTCAGGTACCACAATAATAATAAAGTTGATACAGTGTAGCAAATGGAAAGAGACAGGTAGAAAGACTCTTCATGGACTCAAAGCTTTTCTTTGTGCCCACTAGTGTTTACTCTGCAATGAGTCCTTACTTCAGTAGTGAAGAAGAGTCCTATTTGTCTTCTCATTTCGCTACAGAATCATTGCTCTGGCTTGTTCTCTGCTGTTCTAATGTAGAAGACTATCTAGCCTAGAGAGTTTGTCCTGTGGGTTAGGAACACAGGGTCAGGAGGTTGAGGTCAAATGTGGCATATGCTAATTATCTGCAATATAACTAGGGTTATTGCTTTACTTCTATATGTTTCAATCATTCATTTATCAAATGTTTTAAAAACAGCTCCTATAATCCTGTATGTGTTAAAACTGGGGTTATAGCACCACAGTAAAGTACATGTGGACCTGGTTCTTATAGCTTGTGAACTTCACAGCTTGAGACACAGTTGTCAAAAGATAAACGAGTTTGTGATGACCTTAGTGACAGAGAGGTATTGGTGTTGTGGGATCATAGATAGGGAATTGACCAAGGCTCAGACTACATGGTTGTTAGTTAATGAGTGAAAGCACTCAGCATGGTGCTTTGTGTATCCTAATTGCTCAAGGATGATATCTGTTGTTATTATTACATCTAATTTCTCAAAGACCTATAGATGTAAATACACTTAGTAGAAAGTAATTAACAAGGTTAACTCTCATCAGTACTTGGATTTTATACTAATACTTTAATCCCTTTGACCTTCTTTATTTTACTTAGAAATGGAGGCATTATGGTTAATTGAAAGAATTGTTTAAATATAGGCCATTAAGTGCCAAGGGGTAAAGGCAAGTACTATACTGCTATGCCTGGTGATCAGAGTGCCATCCCACAATGTGGGTTCCACAAATTGTCCTCTGATCTCCACACTCAAGCTATGGAAGTCTCCTCCCCAAATAAATAAACACAGTAAAAAGATTTAAATGTTGAATAAGTTGTTCATGCCACATTAGATGGCCACACACTCATGTGTATATGGGCATCACTGTTTGGTTTTGGGATTATTAATAACAACAAAAATAGGACCTGAATTGGGATGGCTATGGGTAGAAGGCACTACTGGGAGTTAGAAGGAGGTTGTCGTAAATGGATATCAAAACAATACACTGTATAAATAAAAGACAACTTCAAAGAATAAAAAAAAATATTTATTTATAACACTTGCCAGCAGGACAGATATTTAGCATGGTCATTTTGTTTTATATTTGGTGCCAAGATAAAGTGAAACAGAGGCAAGTTGAAGCCTGGGCCTTTGGGGATTGTTTATTTGGTAGGTTTTGATTCATAGTCTCATTAATGCCTCATCAACCTCTTGACCATTAGTCTGGGCAGGTAGCTCTGCACAAGGATCTTCATTCCCTGGCTGCTGAGATAGGGTCGTTCTAATGATGATTGGTCTAACTGTCTTGGTAACTGCTAGTCCCCAAATGCAAAGCACTGTGCGTATCTAAACAAGTCCACATCACTTTCAGCCTGTGTGCAATTTAGCAGCAAGAGATTTCATATCTCACAGCATTTGATGGTCCCACTTAATTAGGATCTGCTTTCAAATCAAGCCAGCTGATGTCCGTAATGACTGAAGCAAACATGTTTGCCCCCAGAAGAAGAGAAAATGAAAATATTCCAAGAATTGTTGGTTAACAGAGACAGGACTGGAGCCTTGTTTAGGGAGTGTGTCTTCTCATTTCTCACTCCAGAGCTGCTCTACAGGTGAGAACCAGAGATAGACCACACAAGCAGGGGCCAAGGTGGGAAACAGGATATTAAAAATGTGTCTTCCTATGCTTTTCCTATTGCTTGACTTTTTCTTATTCTCATGCATAGATACATATGTGCTAGGATAAAAAAGACATTGAGGCAATGTTGGTAGGGTGTTAAACAAATTGTTGAATCAAAACCAAGGTACTGAGATTACTCAGTGTACATTCTCGGGTTATGTATTATATATGGTGAAGGGCATGGTCTTTGAAGGCAGTGGAATCTTGATTGTACTACCTGGTAACTGTGATCTTGGAGCAGTTTCTTGGAGCAGAGTCTATATTGTCTGCAAAATGCCATGCAGATGCTGGCAGAAGCTAAATGATGAGTGACAGCTGGATCCTGTGTGGGTTTTGTGGACTCAGTTTCTGACTTTTTCTGGCAAGAACTTATTCCTAAGATGAGACAGCCCATCTGACTCAAATTTGACTATAAAGAGAAAGATTCTATTTTTCTCCCTTGACCATCATAAGGTTTCAATAAATAGTTTCTTTCTAGTTCTGAGCTGGTACTATATAAGACAGTCATTGCTACAGTGAGCAAATGTCAAGCAGATATTCGATCATAGTTGGTAACATGAAGACTTTGGGAGTTAAAAATGCTCTTTCAACATGTCTTGCTTTAGAACATTTTTCGAATTTTTGTCATTGCCGTCTTTCATCCCTATAGTAATTGTGGCAGGTGGGAGGCTGGGAAAGCTTGTTTTTTTTTTTTTTTATTTTTTTTATTTTAGTATTTGAATTGTCTTTCATATAGCGTTACCTTCATATAATCAGCAAATGCACACTGGTACCTGTGACGTTCCTCATGTCCTGCTCATCCCAGTGAACCAGAGCCAAGCTCCTATCTACACAATCGTGACTCAGGCAGTCCAGTCCTCCAACTGTAGCTTAAGATTCTGAAAGGACTGGGTAAGGTCAGTATTAAGAAGTGTAGGACAGAGACTGAGGGAGGGGCCGTCTGGAGACCATTCCACCTGGGTATCCATCCCATGTGCAGTCACCAATGGTAGACGCTGATGTGGATGTTAGGAAGTACATGCTGACAGGAGCCTGATATAGCTGTCTCCTTAGAGGTCTGCAAGAGTCTTACATATTCAGAGGCAGATGCTCACAGCTAACCATTGAAATGATCATGGGGTTCTCAATGGAGGAGTTAGAGTGAAGACTGAAGGAGCTGAAAGGGTTTGTGAATTCATGAGGAGAGCAACAATACCAACCAACCAGAGCTCCCAGGGTCTAAACCAACAGCCTGGGAGCACTTAGGGAGGGACCTATGGCTCCAGCTGTATATGCAAGGGAGGATGGTCCTGTCAGGTATAGGTGGGAGAGGAGATCCTTGGTCCCATGAAGGCTGGATGACATGTGTGGGGGAATTTGATTGGTGGGGAGGTGGGAGTTGGGGGGTAGGTGGGAGCACATCTTCATAGAAGCAGGAGGAGGGGGATGGGATAGGGGATTCCTGGACGGGAGGGAGGAAATGGGGTAAGGGGATAATATCTGAAATGTAAATAAAATATCCAATAAAAAAAGAATTAAGAAAAAGAATAATAAGTATATCATATATGAAAAGTATTATTGGAAAATGACAAATACTAGTCTGAAACGTCAACCCCAAATTCTTGCCACTGGACCCTATGATTTGCCTTGGTGAATATAGAGTTTGTGACAAATGCCAGAGATAGCATGGTATAGCCATTCATTTCACAGATCAAGCTGAAATTTAAATGGATGAATGATATGCTTCAGGTAATCTCTCCTTAAGGGTAGCTATCAGTTTCCGATAAGGAAAGCTTGGACAGTTTCGACTTATTCTATAGTAATGCGATAATTGCATTTTATTTTATTTTTTAAAAAAGCCCTCATTTTGTCACAGATTGACTATAAAATGTTTCAGGAGACTTAAGTAAAGGCCACTGGAGAGCTTTAGGTTGGAAAAATCAGTGCTGCTTGCGGCTCAACCCCTATCCCAGCAAGAATTTAAAACCTAAGTATACAGTTCTATAGCTACACAACTACCAGGGACACATGCAGCATTTGATAACATCCACATTTCCTCTTAGAGCAAAAGACTTTTACTTTCTATCGCCCAGCACTATCTTTATGTGTTTAAGACCTTGATATCCTGCTGTTACAGGAGGCTGAGCCCAACCTACTCAAGCAGAGTGGCTGCATTTTGAGATGCAAGGGCTTCTTCCTCCTGTGGAGTGGTTTCGGTGGTGGCTAAGTTTTTATCAGAGCAGGTGGTGTGCCTGCTTTAGACTGGGCACTATTCTAGGCACAGGAACAAACAGAACAGATCATGCCCTTAAGCAGATGGTGCTTATATATTCTAGGAACAATAACAATGTCCCCTCTCCACTCCGAAGGGTCACTAATTGGAGTCTATGAAGTAGACAATAGACTACTTAACAGTAGAAATTATAAACAAATTTGAAGCATGCATCTACATGGTAGGGAACATTGAAAAGTATAATGCTTGAAGAAAGGCCAGAACTTGAAGCTTATATATTGTTCTAAGCTGCAGAATAAAATAAGGGGTTGGGATATTTATAAGATGATGGTTACAGGTTATGGGAGGGTGAACTGTCTTGTTATGCAGATCAAGTAAGTATCAGGTGTCAGCCTTTAAAAGGACAGGGAATAGGCTGTGCCAGATTCTCCGTGAGGGAGGTGGGCATTGATTCTTCTTCTCTTTTTATGTGGTATAAAGTAATTTTCCCTGGAGAGAGAGAGTTAATGAAAATTGACTTCTACTATAGGAACTGCATTCGTTCAGTCACATAAGAAAATGAGAAAGCTCTTCCTATGTTATGGGAGAAAGGGTTACAGACAGGAAGTCTGGTGATTGATTTTCTTTACTTTGAGTATCAGCATGTAAAGTGCAATACTTTGGGTGTTGTTTCTGTCCCAAATATTGCATATGGTTAAGGAAAGAAAGAAGGAACAAGAAAGAATAAAAAACTGGAGGAAGAGATGGAAAGTAGTCACGGGAGTCATGTACAAAGAATATCAAGTGAAACAGAGCCAGAGTGTGGCATGGAATGAGCTTACCGCCATTCTAGAAAAAGTATCTAGTATTCATCTAGAAACTGATCTAGTACTTCATCGACATGGTTGGAGGTGAAGCAGCCATGTGGCTTCTTGAGAAGTCCAGTAGAGGGAGCGAAGTAAAAAGTCTGGAAATAGAAATCCACTGTTGGAGTCAATTACAGACACTGTGGGCTTATGGAACAAGGGCAGAGGCCCGAGCATGGTGAGAGGTTGTGAGGAACTTGTGAGATGGAAAGTGTTGGTAGTCTTGAACAAACAGGATGTGACTGACTTAGGTTCAGGAGCTCCGACACCTCAGGCATCTGATAGGATGTGCAGTCAGGATTCAATAGAGTGAGGCTCTTAAGATTCTTGAAATCCTTCCAACCAAGACTTGGTAGTGGTTTGATTTGGGAAATTCTGGTAGAGTTGATGGGAAGTGCTTATATTCTGTTAACGCTTTTTGGAGGCTGGACCAAAGGAATTTACTGATGGACTCCAAGGTGTTCTTCTGAACACTGGAAGACCACAAAGGCCATTTGTCAGCAGTGTGGTTTATGGGTTCAGGCACATGTCTGTGTAGATGAATAAGGAACATGGAAGGAACTTATTTTTTCATATCAGAGGTATGGAAATAACTTAATACACATACTCAGATTTGAATGTGGGTGGGATCCAAAAACCAGTCCTCCCTCTCATGCATATTCTGTTCCCCTCCACATACTTGCCACTCCTTTATAAGATGTACACTTGAGAGAGATGGATAATTTACTCCCTGCTATGATTTTGAATGAGTATCCTACTTTTCTAGTTATGTTAAAGCCTTAGTAGGAACTCTAAGACAACAATAGATTTCATTTCTTATACTGACTTTACTCACTGGCATGCTTGCTAGAAAACCATGCTGAAAATCTGCATAAAGTTGGTTTCAGGTTTAGTAAAAAAAAAAAAAAAAAAAAAAAGGAAAACTCCATCATATCTGCTACTCTAGAGTCTAGGAAAGGTATATCATATGGACTTGGTGTTTGAATTTCTAGTACTGGCTAACACACACGCATAGACACAGACACACACTGACACACAGACACATACACACACATACACACACATACTCACATCCTTAATATCTCACATACAGAGACAGCCACCCCCACATACCTCCACCCCATACATACAATTTTTATACACACAGTTGTTCAGATCTTCCTCTCTTACAATGATTTTAAGTTTGCACAAATGGAGTAGAACTATTTTTTCTCTACTTTTATATGTCCCACTTGTCTCTGAAATCACATCAAGGAGAACATGGACCCAAAAATCAGATTGTAATATCTAAAGGTCTTGATAAGTTGTGTGATACTAAGTTCAAGTAATCTGGGACCTAAGTCCTTTACCATAATGACTAACGCCTTTGCCTGGTCATAAGCTACTTTTTTCTGTGGCATTGGTTACTGCTAAACATTCTGTAATTAAAATTCATTTATTATCTATACTCCTTCATTTCACCAGACTGTAAGCGAAAGGGTGTGGAATTTGCTCTGTTATTCAATGCTGTTTCTCTGGTGCTCAATAGTATATGTTAAATAAATACTGAACAAATAATCACAAAAGAATTATACTCTAGAACTAAAGTCCATAATATTTTGAGGTGAAAGTCCCTTTTGAGGAACAGAAAGCTCCTGTAATAATTCAAAACCATATCATTAGTAAATGAAACTGCAAAATAAATAATAAAAGGCATTTCTTTAAACAAGATGTACAAATGGCTTGCAGGTATATACTTCTTAAGAAACTTAACATCATTAGTCATTGCAAAATGCACATTAAAATCTGACTTAGGAAGCAGAAGAAGATGGCAGACTAGTGACTTCTTTTGCATTACCCTACAAAGGTGAAGTGTTGGAATAAGGACAAACAGATTATCTCAAAGACAGAAAGAGAGGAAGAAATTTGGGAATGGTAGCAATAACAGGACAGTAAGGAGTATGTAGGATCAGAAGAGTAACACCAGGGAAGACATCTCTGGAAGACATGAAGAAATCCTAGAAAGGAATAGAGTCTGTAAGAACAGTAGGCAGCATTTGCTCTTCCTCTGCCCTTCATCCTTCCCTCATTTTCCTGTCACTTCTCCTCTCCTCCCACCTCCTCTCATCCCCTTTCCTCCTCTCCTTTTCTTCCCTTCCTTGCCCTCATTTTCTCTCACCCTCTTCTTCTGTCCCTCTTCCTCTCTCCTTCCCCCTCTCCCCTCTCCCCTGCCTCTTCTTCCCCTCCTCTCTTCCTCCTCCTTGCCCTTTCTCTTTTTTTCCATTCTGACTCCTCCCTTTTCTTTTTACTATACCTCTGGTAAAAGAAATTTTTTTTTTCTAATTTTAATATTTTATTGGGTAATTTCTCCTTTTTTTCTGTCTTTTATACTTTTAATAGTAATTTGGCTTCTCTTATAGGGTTTTAAATGTTTCTTTCCTCTTTTTAAAAGAATAAGTTTACATGTTCTAGGTTTTGAGTCTCCCTTCTTGCATTTGTCTAATGTTGGTTACAAATTTTCTTCCTACTGGAGTTTTCCAATCCTTTTTTATTTTCTCCTTCAAAGTGTTTTTTGTTCTTTGCTTTCTGTTATTTGATTTTGGTCTACTCTGTTTCCTCCTTTTTTCTTCTCACTCATGTTCTATTTCTACACCTACTCAGATAATAGCTGATCCCATGATCCATTCTACAAGAGCTTGGCTGTTTTCTACTTTATGATCATTGGTGGTAAATTAGGGACAGGGTAGGGCCCAAATTGACTTAAAGAGTACTGTTAGAAGTTGTAAGGTTTGATGTTGCTGTTGCATGAGCTTGTTTTATCTTCTCTGAGTCGTACTAGGAATTAAATGCACAAGGGTAAGTTATTCAATAACATAATCTTCAAGTAAAACCAGAAGTGGTATTCAAACACACAGATACATAGTCTACAGTATAGAAGTACAAGAGACAGGCAGAAGATTGTCAGCATGATGCTACAAGATCGAAGATGAAAGTTGCCAGGTGCAGAGTTCAGAATTTACTAGTAAAAATGATTAATGATCTCAAGGAGGATACAAAGAGGTAGATGGCTGAAAGGAATTCATGTAGATTTTGGAGAGGAAATAAAGGGAAAAATTAGCAAAAAGTTTAGAAAATTAGTACTTTTTTCTTGCTGAAACAATCAGAAAGAAAATTGAAATTTTGAAAAAAAAAGGATTAAAAAAAATCAGTGAATCAAATAAAAACACCATGGGTGGAATGTTTCAGATAGACTTGACCAAGCAGAATATAGAATGTAAGGTTGTGATAACAAGGTTAATGAAATACTGTATCCAAACACCAATAATTAAAAAGAAAAACAAAACAATAATAAGTTATGATTACAATATCTAAGAACACAGTTCTGACCAATAGACAAAACCTAAGAATAGTGGGTAGAACAAGTTCAGTTAAAGATATGGATAGTACAGTTATTGATATTATCATAGAACACATTTCAAACATAAAGGAAAAATGGACATTTAAACATAAAAGACATTAGGTCTCATATAGAAATGACTGGAAAAGACCATTTTTATGACACATTCTTCTCAACATGTCCAGAACACAAGGAAAAAGAACGATACTAGAATCTATAAGGGAAAAACATTAACTCACATACAAACACAGACAATCAGGAAAACATCAGATTTCTTATCAGCAACCCTAAAGGCTAGAAAAGAGTGGAATGAGACATTTAAAGCCCTGAAAGTAAATAACTGTCTAGCAAGATTTCTATCTCCAGCACAGCTATATTTTATAAGTAATGGAGAAATAGAACAGTTCAACATAAATACAGATTAAGGAAGCTTATGACCACTAAGTCAGCACCGCTGAAGATATATAAAGGAATGCTTGCTATACACAGAGGAGAAAAAAAGACATTCTCAACTACAAGAGCACAGAGGTAATACATGTCATGAGAGGAACTGATAAACAACAGCGCAGGAAGGACTAAATTGCATCTAATACAGTAAACCATCAACCCCCTGAATATTAATTAGGAGAAATAATTAAAAAAAAAAAAAACAATGCAGCTAAGTGTGATGGTGTGCACCTGTTCTAGCATGTGGGAGGCATATGCAGAAGGATCACCAGAAGTTCAAAAAAAGTTTAGTAAGTTATAGACACACTAACAGATAGTGACATTGTCTCAAAAAAAACAAAACAAAACAAAACAAAACAAAACAAAAAAACAAAACAAAACAAAACATAGCAAATAGCTAACTGTGGTGGCACACACCTTTATTCCCAGCACTCAGGAGGCATAGGCCTCTGTGAGTTTGAGGCCATCCTGGTCTACAGAGCTAGTTCTAAGACAGCCAAGGCTACATACACAAAGAAACCTTGTCTCAAAAAACAAAAATAACAAAAACAAAACAAAAACCCAACACCTTAAAAACAACCAACCAAACAAAACACAAATAATCATCCAACCAATCTTGAAAAACAATCAAGACCATTATAGGAATTAAAAACCTCTCTCAAAAAGAACTCTAATTATAAATGACTTCGGCTCACCAATGAAGGGATGAAAATTTGTTGGGTGGATTAAACCACAATATCCAACTATCCATTATCTCATGAAAAACACACCTCATTGGCAAAGACACAGACTTCATGTCAAAGGATGGAAATCAGTTTGCTGAGCAAATGGAAGCTGACAATAAGCTTATTTAACTATCCCATCTGATAAAATAGACAAGTAGACTTATAACCATAGTTAGAAGAGATAAAGAAGAATGCTACATATAAATGTAGAATTCATTGAGAAGATATAACAGTGGTAAATATATGTGCACCTAAAATTTGGGTTCCCAATATCATAAAAGAAAAACTAATGGCTGTTTAAAAGGTCAACAAATTCTCAAATAAATAGCAAATAATACATTTCATGTCTTAGAAACCACAGAATAAGCTGAGCCCCAAAGTAGTATGTAGGAAGAGATAATGACATTAATGAGATTAAGACTATATATAATTGAGATTGAGACTAAGAATAATACATATAATCAATCAGTGAAAGAGCTTTTTTGTTATTGTTTTATTTGTTTGTTTTTAGAAAATATACAAGAATAAGAAATCCTAGCTTATCTAACTGAAAGAGAGAGAAAACTCAAATTAGTAAACTTAGATATAAAATGGAGGCTATCACAAGGGGACTATTAGGGAATAATTTTTTTAAAAAAAAAATTAAGTTAAAATAATGGAAACTATAGAAGAAATGAGTCAATTCTAAGACATGGTTGAAAATTAAATCAAGATGATATAAACAACCTAGACAGATGTGTAGCAAGTCGTGAGGCTGAAGCTGTGACAGACTCCCCCATCAAGAAAACAGAAGCTGAGTCAATATAGCACAGAGTTCCTTGCATGGTCATGCATGGTACTGGCCACAATATAGGAACAGACAAAATATGTCTTAGCATAAGAAGGGATAATGAAGATGTTGCACATATGCACATATGCACAATGCACTTTTAATCACTGTAAAGAAAGTTGAAATTATGGCATTTGTAGCAAAGTGGTTTAAATTGGAAATCATATATTAAACAAAATAAATGAAACAGATGTATGTGCAATCTAGATGCTATTTCATGTATGTACATATGTATGTGAATACACACACACACACACACACACACAGAGGTGTGAAAGTTGAAAGGGGACTGAGAGGAAGGATATCCTAGAGGGGGAGGTGGTAACGAGATATAAGAAGACAGGAGGACTGTTTGCATGGAGCAAGGGGTCTAGCAAGAGGAAGAAAAGGGAGACAGTGGGCACTGGGGATGAGTGTAGGCAAAGTCTAATGATTTGTACATAGAAAAATGTCATGATGAACCACGATTCTTTGTGTGCTAACAACAACAACCCTGAAATTAAACATCTCACACCTTTGGAATTGTCTATTTCTAAAAGCTAACAAGGGTTTCTGAAATGTGGAGAACACATAGCCCTTGAATATGTGGAGGAAACAAATCATTATGACCTTTATGGAATACAGTGTGGAGGTTCCTCAGAAGGCTAAAGGCAGAATTGTGGTAGAAGTCAGCAATCTTATATGTATACACTCAAATGAGTTGAGATCAGTATGTTACACGCCCATGTTCACTGTAGTGTTATTCACAGCAGCCTACATACAGATCCAACATGTGTCTACTGAGAGAAGGCACAAAGAAAATATTAAATATATGTCTCATTAATATGTATATATGCATATCTGGTGGAACATTGCTACATTATTTACCATCAAAAAGGAAGATAATCCTTGTTTCATTATTTATCATTAAAAGGAAGATAATCCTATTATTGGATCAGTAATTGTGAACTAACATAGAAGACGATATAAGCAAGCACTGGATGATCTCCTTTATGTATGGAATCTGAGGAAGTCAGACTCAGAGAAGCAGATAGGGGAATAAAGGTTATCAAAGGCAGGAGGGTCAATAAGGCAGCAGTTAGAGAAATACTGATCCAAGTGTACAATATCTGACGAAAGGCATTAATGACATTATTATATCATATACAAACTACAGTTAGTTATAATGCATTATATATTTAAAGTTGCCATAACTATAGATTTGAAATATGTGTTAGGGAAGTAAAAAGCTGGAGAACTGAGGGTGATGGCAGCTTCTCACAGCAGCTTAAAACTTTGAGACACATTTCAGCAAGCAATCTTCAACCTCCATGTTACATATCACTGATTAGTTAACATGATCCTTTTGAGCTCCTAAACTGGCCACAGATGTGAAGGGTAACTGATGCTAGTAAACATCATGAGTTGTGCATTCCTGATATGACACTAATAAGAGGAAAACAGAAGTTGCATGTTTAGCTTTTCTACCTCCTCTCTCATCACCCATCCTGAGTTTGGGGCTACACGGAACAGAGTTCAGACAAACAGAAGTGAAATGCGCAGAATGATTCCTTCCTCTTCTGGTCCCTGGAGGCAAAACATCTCATACCATCCTTGACAGAACACGGTTTTCATGCCCACCCAATAAAAGGCTCAGTGGATGGAACTGTAGATGACCGTCTCTCTCAGTCTCCCCTCACCCTCTATCGGGTACTTTGGCCTCATTCTGCCTCCACTTTCATTAAACTTGCTTCACTTGTCTTCTGGTTTCTTTTTGTTCTTCATCTGGGACTGTGGTCTTAGGTGATGAAACCTCACTCAAGGAAGAAAGCGGCTCTTCAGATGTATAGTAACAACATGGCCCAGTTCATCTGCTCAAGTTGTCTATTTGACAGTATTTGCCTGTTTCATATTATTTGGTATATAATAGGAACTGACGGTTTTCCTTTAATTATAAATAAAATTTACGAAAAAGAAAAAAGGAAATTTATAAGAAGCAGAGAGTAGAACAGTGGTTGCCAAGAACTTTGGTAGGAGTGAGGGAGAATTTAGGTATGTCTCGTCAAACGATATGAAGTTTTGGGTGGACGGGAAAATAGATTAAAGAAACCTTTAGCATGACAAAGTGGTAAAGAAGTAGTGCTGAGCTGTTGTGAATTGCTAGGATAATGACTCTTTTATTTTTCTCACAATAGCTAGGAAAAAACTATGAGATGAAGGGCATATTGGTTAGCTCGAGGTGGAAGCCTTTTCAAATTGTATATGGGTACCACAACAAACTAATAATAGTATCTGTTCTTGGGCACTTGTGGACATCTGACCTTTGAATATCTGCTGAGTGACTGAGACAACTGTCTTAACATTCTCTAAGTGTACTCAGGGTCTAGACAAGTACCGAGCAATGTAATACAAGCTAATACATGTGGAGGACATGAATTAGAAAAAACCACAAGGATTTTACTATATAGGAGACTTGGCCTTTTATCCATGAAATTGGCTCATTTTCTTTGAGAACCACTCAAGACCAATGGAAGGAGCAGGCAGAGAACACCTCTGAGCAGTGGGGGCAGTGGGGGCATCCGTTGCCTGTTACCACTGTTACAACCCAAAAGGTCAGGATTCTGCAAGGGCTTTGCTTGGTTCCTTGTTTTGCCTCCCCACTTCCCCTTTTTTTTAACTGCTTAGTCTTCAACGAGAGACAAACAGACCTTTACCACACAGACAGCCTTTTCCAAAATAGATTGGCTACTGCATTGTGAAAGATTCCCAGTGTTTGTCAGGGTCGTGGAGAGGTACAGGACTTTTACCCCTGATGGAGAAGAAGTCCAAAGGAAGAGCTGAAGCATAAAGAGAGCTGATGCTATGTTCACTGCACACCAACATTATACACCACCTTTCTTATGTCATGCTGGTGCTTTTGTACAGCAGTTCCCATCCATTTACATAAATTAATTTGTTAAAACAATTTGTAGACTGCCACCATGAATAGAAGACCACTAATGTTTATCATAAATGGAAACTGACAATATAAGGTGAAAATAACCTACTATTTATATCTTAGGATTAAAGAATCAGGATGAATAGTGAAGAGGTTGATGCTCTAAGTCTATAGCAACATACTTGCATGGCGTGCACAAGGCTGGGCAGTCATGTGCACTGTGAAAATGGAAAACCAAGTGTTGGGAGTATAGCTCATGAAACACTTGCCACACACTCCTGAGGACCAGAGTTTTATTTCCAGAATCCATGCTAAAAATAATATTTAAAATTCAGGTATAGTGGCATACACATATAGTTGCAGGCTGGGGTAGGCAGAGACAGCAGATGCCTAGGGCTCATTGGCCAGCCAGCTCAGCCTTATTCATTGGTTCCAGATCCTGACACAAACATACAAACAAGGTGGATAGACTCTAAGCAACAATACTTGAGTTTGAACTCTGATCTCCACTTATATATTCACACACATGCGCAAATGCCTGATACGCATATATAGTAAAAAAAAAAAAGGTAAAAATGAAAAAAATCTAATTGATTTTACAATGCATACTGGAAAATAAATTTTTCTATGAATAGAATGAAAGTATTTTGAATTAGTTATCAATAAAGGTAAATTTAGCCACTTGTCAGTTTAAAAAAATTGAAAGGATGGTTCTATTTCAGTTTTGATATTAGTACTAAGAATCCCAACATATGTGCAAATAGATGTATATATGAAAATATATGACATGTATAGAATATATACATATAGAGGTACTGTGTATATGAAATACACAGTAATTTTATGGTTAGGTGGTAATTTAATTATTTTTTTAAATTTTCATTATTGTTGTTATTATTCTTACTCTTACCTACAATTATGCATGTGTGGGAGCATGTACACACTGAGTGTAAGTGCCCCCAGGGGCTAGAGGTGTAAGATACCGCTGGAGCTTGAGTTGTCAGCTGGGTTGTGGGTGCTGGGAATTAAACTTGGGTCTTCTGGAAGAGCGGTACGTACTCTTAACTGATGAGCCATCTCTCAAGTATTGCTAATTTGACCCCCTAGTAGTGGTTAGTGGTCCTCCAGTTACAGGGATCTGGAAGAAGCAGAAAATGAGGTCACCAGTTTCCATCTGGCTCATGCCAGCATGCCTGCTAGATGCTCCTTTTAGAAAAACAGACTTGAAAAAGTTTGTGCCAGCCAGCTGCTCCTGGTTCCTCCACTTTCGTCTATTCAAGCCCTTCTATATTGGAGCACAAGGGGAGCAGATGCTAAGTTCTCTGCACACCAATACCACATGCCACTTTTCTTACTGTACATTGATGCTTTTGTACAAGCAGTTCACATTCATTTACATAAAATTAATTTGTGAAAACAATTTGGAGACTGCCACCATGAATAGAAGACTATTAATGTTTATCAAAAAATGGATACTGACAATATAAGGTGAAAATAAAATTCTATTTACATACTCAGTGTCGTATTTGTAAATGGAAGAGCTTTGGTTTATCTTTCATGATGTAAAACCAGGCAGGGAGAAACCCTGTCTCAAAAAGCAAAATTTAAAAAATTATATAATTTTTAAAAAATTTTCTGTACATTTGTGTTTTGCCTGCATGTATATCTATCTGTTTGGATGCAAGAACCTTTGGAACTGGAGTTATAGACAGTTGTGAGCTGCCCTATGGGTGATGGGAATTGAACCTGGGTCCTCTTAAAAGAGCAGCCAGTGCTCTTAACTGCTGAGCCATCTCTGCCATTTTCAGGAAAAATGATACCCAGCAAAATCCAAGCCTCGAAAGCACAGTGTCACCCATCACCACTTCCCAGCATGCGTCCTAGCTGAACACCCTAGAGGCAAAAGCAGCCTAGAAGGTAGGCTTTCTCCACACTGGATAGGTTTTCCTCCACTCACTGTACTTCTGGAACACCACATCAACTTGTTTCCTGCCTCTTTGATCTCTGTGTGGCCCCAGCTTGGCATGGCTTTAAGCAACTATAGTACACTTAGTTCAGTCTTGCCCACCTGCATCCCAGGTCGTCTGTCACACTGTCACTAGGAAGTTCCTCTGTGCAAAATTGAAATTGGTCCTTAGGAACACTGACCTTGGCATACTGGAGGAGTCGTCTTTGTCAGATTGTGGCAGGATCTTTATGCTACTGTCACACAGTCAATTAGACATTTGTAAGGTGGAGGCTTTATTAGTGTCTCAGGCAGATGGTGAAATGTTACTCCATCCTTCTGTGCCTGCTTTAACTTCCTTGCACATCATTTCAGGGGTGTTCTTTACAAATTGCAGTTTATTTGGTAAAGATTTAAAGCCCTGGGGGTTGGTGAGAAGCTGTTGCTTATGAGCACATCTCCTTTGTCTGTCAGCTGTGCAAAGGGCACTCTGATTAATTTTGATGTCACTCCATGCACTCTGAAGTGTAATAACGTCCCCCTGCACACACACACAGGTGCAGTGACTTCCACCTTCACATAGACAGGCACAGTAACTTGTACCTGCACACACACAAGCACAGCGGCTTCCCCTTGTACATACAAGTGCAGTGTTTCACTCTCCCAATACACATGCAAGCATAGTGAAGTGATGTTTCCTCAGTAGCATTTTAGAGTTAGAGGACCTTAGAAGGCAGACTTTGCAAGGGCATTAGAGGACCATGCAGTCCTTGGAAGAAGCTTCAATGGACACTGAGGCGGGATGGGGGGGCACGGAAGATATTTGTGTTGGCTTGGCTGAAGAAGGTGATGGAGAATTCCTTTCCCAGCATTCTAAAGGGTGATGTCAAAAGAGAGAAAGACACCCAGGTCAGTCTGTACTTGATGAGTAGATGTGTTAATTGAGAGGTGAGCTTAGGGTATGCACACTAATGAACAAAGAAGCCATTCTTGTGTTTTATGCACCAAAGAGTTCCAGGGGGCTTTCCAGACTAGGGGGTTTCAATGAGACATTTAGATGCAAAAGTTTGAGGTTAGTCACAGCAGTTTGTCTCATTGGCTTTGACATGCTGTGTAGGTTTTGTTACCCGGGCATGCATCAGGATCAGTGAACCTCCTGGCTGAGCTGGTAGCAGATAGATTAGTTGGTAAATTCCTACAATTCCTTTGATAGTGTTTGTTATGTGCAGTTAGAGAAAGCTAAAGCCATCTACTGCCAACTGGATATAAAGTCTGTAAGCCCGCCCTCACAGTCCTCATCTTTAGTGAGTATGCATCATGTATTGGGCATTGCACTAAATCCTTCCATGATATTTCACTTTACTGTTCTAAGATCCCTCTAGGCCAGAGTTTTCAACCTGTGGGTCATGACCCTTTCACAGGGGTCACCTAAGGCCATCAGATGACACAGATATTTATATTATGATTCACGACAGTAGCACAAGTACAGTCGTGAAGTAGCAACAAAAATAATTTTATAGTTGGGGTTCTACATAACATGAGGTAATGTATTAAAGGGTTTCATCATTAGGAAGGTTGAGAACCTCTGGTCTAGGCAGATTCTCGTAAGTGTTGCAACTTTGCAAGCTCAAAGTACTTTTCTGAGCCATATCCCTGGCTCATAGATTGGAGTTCATAACTACTACCATATACTACACTGTGTAAACTTTACACTGGTCTTTTCTGAAATTCTGTGTCTTGGTTACTTATTGGGAAAAAAGTAAATCATTTGTCTTTAACCATTTTTACATAATCATCAAAGAAACACACACACATTTGCACATGTATAGATATATATGACTATATGACCACATGACCATATATGTGTACATATATGTGTATGTATCTATATCCTCCACTACAGTTGGGAATGCACATCTATATAGGTACATATATATTTATTTTTAAAGAGTACTTTGAGGCTTTCAGGCTGATAAGAATCTCCCTATAGTAAAGATTAATTTGAATTTAAAATCTGGATGTTGATTTCTTCTTGCCAAGAAGTTAAAAAACCCTCCTAAGTACAGATGTTTCCCATGAAGCCCAGTACCATATTAAAATTGACTGCACATTTATCATATATTAAGAACAGTAACTGCATATAATGGTACACACACTGGTCCATACCTACTGCTTATAGGTAGTGGGTAACCATAATGATTTGGTGATGGGTGATTGTCAGGTCCACTGACAGACTGTTAGGTTGGTGATATTGTATCCACTTATAAATGAGAGCCTTGAGACTCACAGGGCTTATCCAAGAGATTCTATGTGCCAGTCTAATTCCCAATTTGCTGCTGTGAATTCCTCTTCTGTTCTGGCCCTGGGTGTACTTCCTATTCCAAGTCTGTTACAAGTTCTGCACTGCTATGTATCAACATAGCATTCCGCCCATTCCATCTCTGTCTCCCTCTTTCACCTTTGATATTGTCATTTTGACTCAGTATTTTACCAATTAGTAACACACTTAGAATCACCAGGCTGGTATGGGTGGAGCTGAGTTGTCTCAACCCTACATGATTGCAAGACCCAGGGCTTTATGAGACATATTTTCACTGAACTCAGTAGATGTTCAGACTCCAAATTAATCCGCCTCTGTGTGTTTCATTGTTTGGGATTTGTTCAGCTAGTAAGCTGGAAGAAAATATTAAAGGAATTATGGGTCATATAGCTCATTATTATTTATCATTATTCTTACATCATTGGTTTTTATTGTTAATCCTTTCACATTGAGGCCTCATCAACAAAGTTTATCAAAACAAAATTTTGCATTTAACTTTAATCTCTGAGCATAATTATCATCTTATTGGACATTAGGAAGTAAAATATATGTTTACAAGACTGTTTATTTAAAATAACTTTTTCAATGGACACTTTGTATGTTTTGCTTTTTGTTGTAGCACAAACCAAGCTAAATAACTTGACTTTCCTGGAAAGGCTATCGGAAAGCTTTCAAAAACATAATTTCTTTATAACACAGAGCAAATTTTTATAAAAATGGTGCATAAACACTTTAGACCATCAGAGTCTTTAATTTTTTCAAAATAGTTTCAATTGCAATTTAAAGTTGTAACATATATTAAAATCCTAATTATCAAATAAAGAGACAGATGAGAGGAGAAGAGGTAGAGCCCTAGCTGCATTTCATCCAGTTGGTTCTCAGGCTATGGTGCAGCAGTAGCTGGTGTCTGTGCCTGCTCGGCGTCTGTGCTTTCCTTCTGTGCATGTGGATTTTTCCTTGGAGGAATGTATCCCCCACCCTACTATAGCAATATCGGGACTGTCAAACAGTTTATTCTCCCCTTGACAAGAAGTAGTGTGTGATTGAAGCAAGCCTCATCTTTCTGGCTTCTTTGCTGTTTTCTTCCAGGAATCCCAATCTCAAATACATTGACTCACCGACAAGAACTTGTTGCAACTGATTCTTCTGTTTCCTGTTGCCTAAATGTTTTCCTTAGCAGTACTTCAGTTTGCCCTGCCCACAATCAGGCAATTCACTTTCTCTGTCTTTAAAATTCAGGAGAGTGATTTATGTTACTTGCCCTTTAAGAGCCTTAAATGATACTGCTGGATAAGGACTGTGGGTGATTTATGAGGAGCAGGATGATAAACATAATAGCAGCTAACAGTTTTTAATTACGTAATTTTATTTTAGATAAATTTTTCTGTAGATCTTGGTACAGATACCCATTTTACAGATCAGGAACATCAGACTTAGAAGAAAATGTGTTTCGCTGTGCTTATGCAAGGGCAAATCCAGGATTTGAATTTAACTGTAATTTGCTATCTCAGACCCCCATCCATTGTTCTACAACGTGGACAGGAGGCACCCAAAGCACACAATCTTACAGGGCCTGGTTTTCAACTTAATGAGTTGTTTTTTAATCTCAAAAGTGGGACATTTCATTTTTCTATGTTCCATGGTGAAAAACAAGCTGAAAAGGTGAATGTTTTTCCTTCCTTGTCTTCATGTGGTGAATTAGAATAATTATTGTTAGTTAAGAGATGTGAATGAAATGTCTTTATCAACCACCAAGTTGAACAGAGTTTCTCTTTTTAAAGCACAGACACAATGCCATCCTGACAGCCTGTGAGTGACAGAAAGAGAAGTGTTTTCCATGAAATGCAAATGCAGATGTTGCAAGCTTTCTAAAGCATAAATAGTAAGATTTAAAAGCTGGGGTGTGGCGGTCGGGTTCTACAGAGTGATGTCATTGGTGCCCTTTTATTCTTTTGTCTCCTGACAATGAAGTTATTTGGTACCTTCGCATTTTTCATTTGATTTTTAAAAGAGCAACAGAGAGAGAAATATGAGCACACAGACAAGCTGTTGCTGCTGGCAATTAGAGGGCAGAGGCGTTCATCTTCCAGGCTTACTTTGATTTATCATTAAATGATCTTGGAGATAACTCTGAGTGAATATCTCCTCTTACCATGGTTATTTCTCTACCTATATTTTCAATTCTTGACTTTTTTTTAATTCATGAGCACACATATGAGTGGAAATACATACACATTCAGGTAACATTCATGTAAATGTTCTCTCCTGGATGCAGGGTGTACTGGGACTGAGGCCTTCACTGAAGGCCAGTGGTGTTTGGCATTTGCCTGTTTGCCTCAATATTGAATGTGGCTCAGCAATTCTAAAGAAAAGTTCTCTCCTTATCATTGATAAACATTCCTGAGAGTCTGCGAATATGATCTGTATCATTTGTGAAGGCAGACGCTTTGGGGAAAGTTTTGCTGAGGTTGCATCACTCCACACAGGCAGTGAAAATATGGTTAAAAGAAACACAAGCTGCCGCTTTAGATAAAAGCAACAGCCCTTGACCCTTGGTGACAGCCCTTGTCCCTTGGTGACAGCACCTTTTTAGACTTGTTGGCTCGTTTTATCCTTGTAACATCCTAAAGAAGGTGTAGATAAAAGTACAATTGCCATTTTAGATGAGAGAGCTAAGGTTCAAAAATAAAATCAAATAACATCCAAAGGCTACAAAACTAAGTCTATGTGATTCTCAGACCTTATGATTAGTGTGATCTTCCTTCCTAACACTAAAGGCCAGCCTGACTTTATTAAGTTTTTATCCCCAATCCACACAAAAGTCATGGAAAATGGCATCATAATTTGATATTGTTTCCAATGTGATCAGTCATTTTGCCCCCATTGTGGAGAAGAAGACATCATTTTAGGATTAAAGTTATTATATAGTGAGCCTTATAAATTCCTCACAATTTTTTCATCCCATCATATACTGAAAAGGAAGTTCTGTTGAGTGTGGGACTAGCCTGTTAAGTGGCTTTTAGGAACCACTAATGTAGTCCAACCTTTATCCAATTCTGCTTCTGAAACTATCTCTTGTGAGAGAGAATATTTAATTTGTATTTGAATGTTTCCAGAGAAATGAACTTACAGTGTAAATTTAAAAGTCTGCCTTATATTTGAAGTGTACTGTTGAAAGTTCTTAAATCAAATGAAGTCTTTCTTTCATGACTATACTCATCGGCTGTGCAGAGATTGTATGCGTTTGAATACAGCAAGGGTCGATGTATATTTACAGTAACTCTTGGAACTGACCACTGCTGTCCAGTCCCTCTGACTTCATCCTTTTTGAGTAGGTCTTTTTATATTTTCTGGATTATGTGATTTAAAACATGTTATTGTTTTAAAATTGTGGTGAAATATGCATAAGCATAATATACAGTCACTCTACTGGTTTAAGAAATTCAAGCATAAGACAACACCAAGGCTTTAAGTGTATTCACATTATTGAGCAAACTTCACTCACTGTCACCTATCTACAGAACTATTTTTTGTTCCTCAGTCAAATCCCTTGCCTGTCAAGGCATCCCACTGTCCCCTTCCTGGACTCTGTACAATGACAGTTGTGGCAATCTTGTCTAAGTCGAACACTATACTATGGTTGGCTTATTTTATATGGTGTATCTTTGAGGTTTATCATGTTTTTATGTGTTGGAATACTTTTTAATAACCCATTAACTCCAAATTCCACTATCCATAAACTTAAAGATTTGGAGCAATCTACTGGCACATGGCCCACCTGCCGAGCCACACCCTTAAAGGCTGGTTGGCAGTTTCCTCAAAACCAACAGCTGCCTATAAGGCTCCTCAGTAAGGTTTGGAGCTTATGAAACCCTTTCCACTCCATGCTAGAATGTTGACTGGATTTACTTTTTGAAGGTCTTGGGTAGTCAACCACAGCTACTCTGAGCTTATTAGTGAAGCAGTCTGTCATGTCCAAAAGGCACGGTTTTTTACAGTCCTTCCAAACCCCTGGCTATTAAAGTCATTCTGACCCCTCTTTCTCGATGGCTCTGAAGCCTTGTTGATGAGGTGTAATATAAATGTCATGTTTAGGACTTTTCTCTTTGTCACTTATTCTCTGCAGTTTGATCAGTTGTATATTTCTGCATTAGCAACCATTGACAACATGAGGAAGTATCTTTGATGTTGTTTGAGAGCTGTACAAATCTATAGGGAAAGAGTTATGGTTTTATACTATGTCCATTTAACAAACCAATAGTAGACTCACTCCAGGGCCCTGTGAGATCTCCAACAATAAGTTCTTGCTAGATTTGCAATACCAGGCACATGTTTCCACCTGAAATCAGGTTTTAAATTCAATCAGAAAGTCGTTGCTTATAACCATAACATTTGTGGCACTATTTCATCCTTCAGTGTATCTTGCTACATAAGTATTAATGCAGTCCACATGGTGCACAGGTGGTTAAGAGTACAGATGAGATCCCTCCATGTCCCTCCAGCAGCCTACACAGCAACTTCCAGTCCTGTGAGTGGTATCCAGCAGGGAGGAAGCTTCCTGGTCAGTATGAACTTGGTTATTCCATGTCTTCTGACCAGTATGTGTGGTATCTTTAGCAATGGGGGGGTCTTACCATATAGTTCTGGTAGCCACTCAAGAGCAATAATCCTATATTATTTAAATGGTCACCACAACACTGCTGACCAACAACTCGAGGAGAGGTATTCCACATCTAGCATTAGGCTTTGTAATTGGCAATTCATAGCTTCTAGGATGAACATAATCTCCTATGGAGGGTATTTTGAGTTACACACACACACACACACACACACACACACACACACATGCACACACACAAAACTTATGAAATAGTAGATTTCCATATGGCTTTGTCAAACATTCTTAGTTTTATAGCGTTGGTCATCACTCCCCCAACCCTTTGTCATGCCATCCCATCCCTCTTCTCACTTAAAACTCCTTTCTCCATGTACCATAATTTGTTTATTTACTCGTTTACTGATTGACACTGGGGTTAGCTAATTGTGTGCTTTCGAATAGGATCACTCCTATCAAAACCCATTTCACAGTGCTGGTTGGAGCTATATCCAGTGCTTTCAGAGTGGTTTGCCATTTGCAGTGGCAGAGATTTCTAATTTGGAAGTAGAGAGTGGACAGTGGGCGTGTCAGAGATGGACATGCTCCTAGCACTGAGGGAGAATCATTGACTGTCTCTAGCTACTGGGATCACATAACTCTCGGAGACGTTCTGGCTCTTCAGCCATCTTTGATGGCTACAGGAAAATCATTCCAGGTACACAAGGCATCAAGTAGCAGAATGTGTAAAAAGAGCCCATTCTATAGGTTGTCATTTGGTTGCTTGTTGTAATGGTGCCCGAGTGCCAATTCTTGGCACATCTGTTGTCTTCATCTCTCTGTGATTGTTGAACTATCCTTTGTTCCGAGATCCTGGGCGACTCTTATTTGGGGAGATTAAATTGGCCTTTCTCTCCTTGAGAATGGTAGGGATAATACATGATAATTTTATTAGCTTTAAATGTGGTGATTGGTGAAATTTCTGTCATTGTTTTCAATGTAGTTCTGGAATCTAAAGGTAAATGCTAGGAACATGAATCTTGCAAATGTCTATTAAAGATTGAAAGGAGAAAAGTAACAATGATAATGATAAGTGTTCGCAAAGTACTTGTGATGTGGAGGCAAGCTTTTATAGCTGCTGCCTCATTTAACTTCATAACAACATAATGGAGACATAGATAAAAATGCTATCACTATTCTAGATAAGAAAACCTGGTAAGGCTGAAAAGGTGAACTAACCTCCAAATGTAACACAACTAGTAAGCACCTGAGTAGGGAATCAAACCACTGGTCCGGCTGAAGACTCTTCTTCACCATGCGGTCTCCCTCCCCATGGTGGTTTATAAACATGAAATATAATTTTATTGCTCCTGAAAACATGTCTAAGAAGCACAGCTCATATTAACAATCTAGGAAGAAGACAATCCTGCAACAACAGGCCAGGGGACATACACTGATGCCAGGAATTCTATGGGAATCATCCATTCTCGCTGACTTTCTTTTCTCCTCCTGATGCTATTCCCTAGTGTCCTTGGGTCTTAGCCACTCCACACACATGCAGTGCTTCTCAGCTGACAACTCATTTTCAGCTTCCATCCCAGCTCCAAACTTGTCTCGTGGATGCCTTTTCCTAGGTGCTGCAGCTCAAGATTCCCTGGAGGATGTCTCACGATTGAGTGTTAGGAGGTCTATGCGACATTTTTGGTTTGCTAAAGTAGTATGTAAAAGCAATAGGAAGGAATTTTCAAATCAGAGGTTTTATTTCAAATTTGAGTCTGCAAAACATGAAAGTTGACTCAGCATTGGTGAACTTCTTATTCTCTCACTAGTTTCCTTCAGGGATTTTTATGAGCCACAATATCTAAGAACATATCTTTCCGTAAATTTTAGTCTCATGTATCTCAAGCTGTCCTTGAACTCACTATGTGGCTATGGACAATCTCGAACTTACGATCTTCAGCCTCTACCTCTGAGTGGGTTATAAATATTCACTACAATGCTTGATTTATGAGATACTAAGAAATGAACTCAGGGCATTGTGCATGCCACTCAAGAAGTGTTTCAACAACTACATCCTCAGCCCCTCCCTTAAATTTGGATGACTTCCCAATAAACATTTTTTTCAACGGTATCTCTACACTTTAGAAATCTCACAAAAGCCTTCTGTTATCCTAGGAAGCAAGGGACTGAGCTTTGATTTGCAAAATTGATTCTACAAGGTAGCATGTTGTTATTCTATTTAGAGACTTGAAAGCATATTCAATGATTCAATTATATTTAATTTGTAATTAACTCCCTCCCAAGCAGCTAATGGTGCATAACTTGGTTGCTACTGTTCTGGATGAGCGAAGAGTAGAACAAAATGGCCCCTTTTAGAGAAAGCCTGACTTAGATAGAGTCCCTAGGATTGTAGCTGTACAGTTTGCAATGACTTGCCTGTCATAAAATAAAATGCTTTTCTAGGAACTGTTCTCTGAGCTACAGAGATAGTGGCCAGTACCCTCCTCTATGCCAAGCCCTGCCTCTAGGGATAGAGATGAGTAGGCCACGGGTAGCAGAACCTGGTTTCATGTTTGGAGATTTTGGATACTGAACTAAGAGGAAATACAGATGCTAATGGTGGTTTACTCATTTGAGTGGTAGTATTCAGAGATGACGCCTGTGAGCTCTTGCCTTCCCATTCTCTGGAGCTGCCTTGATTTCTAGTCTTCAAAAAGTTTGCTTCCCAGTTCTCATTTCAGTTTTGTGAGATACTGCAGTACTTCCAATGGCTGGTCTGTATTTCTCAATACCAACTTTACCCAGTTTAGAACTCAAAGCAACCAAGTCTTTACAAAATCTGTTAATGCAAGTGATGAAGGCTGCATCCACTTAGTAGAAATTAATCACAATATTTAATTGTGTGTGCGCACATGTCTGGGAGTTTGATTGAATGATTTAGTATTTACCAGATGCTTATTATTTCTATCATCATTATCATCATGAACAACATTGTCATCATAATAGCTCCTGTTTGCGAACAACTTTCTGTGACTCCGGCACTGTATTAAAGCATGTTGCATACAAAATATCATTTATTACATGATGTCAGCAATGCTATCAAATGGATAGCAACTTTATCCCCATTGTCATTTGGGGAGTTGAGTCTGTGACCCTTTCATGACCATTTCTTATCATACATTGCAAAAGTGATGTAACAATGATTTGAATGCAGAGAAATCGGACTCTTCTGCTCTGTATTATACCATGAAAAGCTGTTGTGGTCCTTGAGGCTTGGCAGTCCCCACTGACTATTTGCTTTATACTGAATGTGGAAACAGGGTCAGGTAGCGTTGTAGGTTTTGAAATTTTCTGATTTCTGTTGTATTAATATTATTATTATTTCTCTTGTGGAGATTCCATCTTTTATGAGAATGTAGCAGGTGGAATACAAGATTACATGAGTTGTCTTAAGAAGACCTCATTCAGATTTGACAGTGAAACCAATACCTAATGACATAAGTCAGGTAGGCATGCAAAATCAGGGGCAGTATTATCTGGAGAAGAGGCTACCATGCAAAAACATGACCTTGAGACTAAACACAAACAAGGCAGACTCAAAGAGCAGGATGTGGATGTCTGCTGCTGCAGAGGACTGGACAGAGGTGAGGAATGGTCTGAGATGACTCAGGACACAGTGCGGGAGGGAGATTCTTATGTGCACAGAGGATTTGTCACAAGAAATTCAAAGAAAAAGAAGAAATATGATCTGGTTTATAAGAGATGAATTTCTGCATCAGTTAGTGATAGTCAACAAACATCCAACATAGTAAATGGAAAACACATGAAAATGTATAGACTTCATCACTGTATTAAGCACTTTACATACAAAATAACACATGATAGGTACATGCAAAATGACAAAATAAATCATAGATACCAAGGGGTTCAAATTTTGGAAAAGCAGTACACAGAAGTGACTCACAGGTCACCTTTTACTTCTCTTGAAAGCATTTGCTGGTTTGTGCGTGTGTGTATGGTATATGTATTTGTGTACACATGAGGGTGCTGATGCACATGGAGGCCAGAGTAGATACCAAGTCTCTTCCGAAGTCACGTACCACCTTATTTTTTGCTATCGTATCTCTTACTGAACCTGGGGTTTTCCAGCTATAACGGCTGGCCAGTGAACCCTGGGCTCACCTGTCAAAGTACAGTCATGAACCTGGCTTTTGATGGTCTTTTGCTTGCATGGCAAGCACTTTACTGACTGACCCATCATTGTAACCCATATTTATTGGCTAAGTGGTAAAGTAGCAGAAGGATAACGTGGGCCAATAGAAAATGATAGCTAAACATGTTGCTGAAATTAAACACATTTTAACAATGTCAAGAAGGCACATATCATAAAGTAATAGCAAACCAAGCAATATTTTTTTTAAAAAAAATATGTTACAATTCAATTGTTCCTATGAAAGACACATGAGGCTGGGTATTGCTCAAGCACTGGATGGTGTAATAATAGCAAAAAAGAAAGAAACTATAAGAACGCCTTATTATATATGAAAAAGTTTATGGTAGGATTAAACATCAAAGTCTCATAAAAACTTATATCAAAGTAAGACTGTAAACAAATATCATTAATGAACAATATCCATTTTAAAAAAACAACCACGGTAGTGAAGTAAATATTGGAGGTCTTACCCAAGACTCACATTAGCATTAACTGGGAGCTTTCATCCCCATAGCTGGGTAGCATCAAATTTGAAGTCCTGCAGAGTGTAAAGAGAACTGGAGAGAAAGAAACAGGGTGGGTTATGGAGAGATGATAAAGTAGTATTTGCAAAGTATGTAGTTATGTAACTTTAAGCAATCAGTTTAGCAAGCTTACAAAATTAATGTAGAAAGCACCTGAATTTCTAGCTGTCAGCCCCTTCCCAATTCACAAAGTCTGCAAAGGTACTCACTAAAATCAGCCCAGTAGCACATAGGTTGTACACTAATATAAATTGTGTTTTCCAGAACCACAGAACAAAATAAATAGAACTGAATAATTATATACAGTAGCACCGAAGAGGTTCATGGAAAAGTGGGCTCTTAGTGTCATTAGAGAGATGCAGATTTGAAAGCAGAAAAGATACCAAATGTTAGTTTAACCATAAAAAAAATTCCAATTCTTGCCCATTGGAGTGGCTTAACTGTATAGAAACTAAGTGCTTCAAAGGAGAAACCAGAGGCTTAGCACATTGCTACTGGGGATCTAAATGATGCATGTGCTTTAGAAACTAGTTTAGAAAGATGGTTTTGAAGGTAAGTTATTATGTAACCCTGCAATTCCACATATAGTCATTGAAAATCTTCTAGAGAAATGAAACTATATGAAAAGGTATGTGTAGACTTTGTAGCAATGTTATTCATAATGAGCTGAAGCTGGATAGAGTTAATCCAAACCATCCAAGCAAGTATTTAGACCCGAAAACACTACCAGCTTTGGAAGGGATGGGTCTCTAGTACATGGAAACTGAAATTACCCCAGAACACTACATAGAGGGAAGAATTCTGCACATAAGATCCTATATTATTTGTTTGATGTGTTATGATATAAAAGGAGTATTGTGTGATATGGAATACTGCTTAATTGCAAAAGGTATGGTATGACATTGTGTATTCACAGAGGTATTTGAAACCTAAGTTGTGATAGTTGTTCACTGTGTAGACTTACAGGCTTTATCAAACTGCAGATTTGTGTGTGTGAGATACTCAACATGTACATTTCCTATGGCTAATACTCTTTAAGAAGTCAATGCCTTATGCAAACTAGTTCAAACTTAGGACTCAGTAAAGGTATCTAGAAAAATCACAAGTATTAGCTTGCTAGGTGATCAGGGTCTTCTAAAATCTCGTTCTGATGAGAACTCAACTTGTGAGTATATCGAATAGCTTTCAACTGTATACATTTTAAGTGAGTAGATTGGAAAATATGTAAACTAGAACTTGTAACTACTCTTGTGAACTAAAAAAAAAAAGACAAATGCATTAAAATGCAAAGATTTTTTGTTGTATTCTTGTTTTGTAACAATGTACTGTTAACTGAGAAAAAAAAGGCAGCCATTGGCAAAGATGCTAAACACAGTTTACCTGACAAGGAGCAGTATCTAGAAGATATAATATATTTTGAAAAATCTGTCAAAAGACAAGAGAACCCCACAGTAAAGCAAGCAGTACATTTAATGAACCCTTCACATTTGGGGGGACTTTCATATGCCTACTAATCATATCAGTTTTCCTATGACTAGTTATTAAAATGTTAAGTAATAATATGATACCATTGCAGAATGTGCTAACATGAGAAAAGACCAATAACACTAAGTGTCAGCGAGGATGTGAAGCAAGAAGAACTGTCTGTTTGCTGCAGGATGGAAAATGCATACAATCACAATAAAAACTGCTTGACAATCTTTAATGAAGATGACCAATTATAAATGCAACTGTTGTAGATGTATGTCCGGAAATGCCTGAGTCTTCACAGTCTCATCATAGTTAATAGTCCTCAAGTAGAAGACAATCTGAATGGTCACCAACAGCACAGTGTATCAATAAAACAACATATTCATATGATAAAATATTTATATATTAACAAAATAAGCCAACTCTATTTGCAACAGTGAGGTTCAGTGTGGCAAAAAGAAAGTGGATAAAAAAATTACAAACTGTATAATTCTACTCATTTGGAGTTCAAACTGTGTAAAACTAATCCATGGAAACAGGATAGGCTGATGGTTACTTTGGCATCAAGCAGGGAGATATGACATAGAATTTGGAATTATTGCTACCATTGTTTAGATTGTCATTACGCGTTTATGTCACTCTGAAAATTATCATCTATGAAATTCACATTTCAGTAAGTTTTCTGTTTTGTTTTGAAGTGGGTTAGAACAGTGTACAATTTGGGAGCAATGTCAGGAAGCTTTGCAGTCATACAAGGGGATATTCATATGGGATTCAGAGAATTTCAATGAAGAAGTAGCAGGTCTAAATTATTTAGAAGGGAGTCTATGCATGATCTAGAGACTGACTCTTTGTGGGAATTTTATTGACCATACAGTATGTTCCCTTTCCCCAGAAGAAATGTAGAATATGACTTGATTCTGAGATATGGTCGCTGCTTATGTAACTGGTTAAGATATAGTCAGAGCACAGCAGGATGGACCCCTAGTGCACAGACCACAGCTCTCACATGAGAAGCAGCACGAGTGTGTTTCAGAGCCAACTATAAGTGACCATAGCTTAAGAATGCAAATCCAAGTTGCTCCAAATACTATGTTCCACTGTGATCAACAGTTTCACAGTAATAACAACAAAGAAAGCCCAAATCAAGATACTTGTAAAGAACACCATTTATTGGGCTTACAGCAAAGGGAGCGAAGCTCTGCTATAAGCTTCAGATGCCTTTGGAAGTTTTAGAATGATGGAATCTACGAGTTTGTTGTACATTCCAAAAGAGTTGTGCATAAATGATTGTCTAAGGGGCCAAATTAACCCAAGATAGTTTGGTGATAGACTAGCAACATCCCAACCTCTCCACACTTCATAAGTTCACCGGGGTTGGGCGAGACAGAGATCCAACACATGTGGGAAAAAAATGCCACATGATAGGGGAGCGGATGAGTGGATCACCTCAAGTCCAGAGAACACTGGTCACTGCCACCCACAGACAGACAAGCAGACAGGCAGACAGGCAGGCAGACAGACAGAAGATGTGCGAGGAAGGGTTCCACCAGAGGTCTCAGAGGAAGGAACAGCTGGGAAGGATGCTGTACTAACCAAACTGACCAAACTGAGCAGTACATGGATCATCAAACCAGAATTCCAAATGTTAGTTAAACTTAGATGATGCTTTTGAGCTCAAGGTAGAATGTAATGCATCAAGAATCGAGCATTTTGAGAGAGCAATTTGTTCTTTGTTCTGCTTTCAGCCAGGAATTCACCTAAATCTCCTTGACAAATGAGGAAGGCATCTTAAAACATTTCAGAGAGGAGCACACAATCTCTTTGAATTATTGGAAGAGCAACAGCAGGAGAGGCAGGCTGGTGTGCGCAGTTAACATGTCCCTTCTTGTTTTTTTCAGCTTGTGGGGCACAGCTGGAAGTGGAGCCCTGAAGACACAACCTCCTTATTTTATTATGCTTTGGGAGATCTGAACAAGGAATCAGGGTTATTGCAAATTAGCTCCATTTCGCTCCCTGCTGCACAGTTTTGAGCACTTGATATTCACTAGGGTCCATATTCTTTTTTGGGCAGTGGGAGGTGGATCTTCCTCAGAGGAGGCACCTGAGCTGGGAGTCAGCAGAGTTCTATGAGTGGTCTCCTCCTCTTCCTGTTTTCAGTAAGTGGCGCTCAGATCGTTCTCTGTAGACTGCACTCGGCGCCAGGCCTGTGTACCAAGCCAACTTTCCCATTGCTTTCCTTGACAGCTAGGAGGGAAAAGCCCACCAATTCATCACTTTTATAGCTGTCTTGGCTCTTTGTTGGCTCCCTAAGAAAAATGGAGTTTAATCAAGCACCTTAAATTGTCAATATAATTAGGCAAAAATGAATGGATTTTTGTAAACTTCTATACTAAATTTTACTTGCAAGTCTTGGATATAAATTTCAGAAATTTACATGTAAATGTAGTCATTAATACACTAATGTATTGAACATCTACTTTATCTATGGATAATTTTTCTTTTTGCACAAAAGTTTTTTCTACTTATTAAAATAGTAATTGATTTTATTTTATTTTTTTAAAAAACTGTCTTTTTCAAATTTATTTTCTTCTCTACATTTTGCCTCACAGATTCCAATAGGGTTTATAAAAGTATCACAGTACACTCTAATGGTTCCGAGGTCAAAGGGGAGGAAGGGAGAATGTGCTATTACTGCAGATGCTGTGTTAACTGCAGTGGTACCCAAGCCAGACCTCAGAATGAGAAATAGGATAGCTCCACGCTAAGGATGTGATTATATAGTGTAAGCTTTCATCTTAATATCATAGATCTTATTTTATAACTGAGTGTTTAATAAAGCACAGACTTTATAGTGCTGTTGTCGAAATGCAGCCTCCGAAACTCTAGCACTTACAATCAGCCAGACAGATCTGTTGTAATATGCTTGTTTTGTGTATTCTAAATGCTTATTTAATTTTTAGCCCAGGATGAATTCATTTAAGAAAAAAAATAGTTTAGGAGTTTGCAGCATTTAGTTTGAATTATTATATTTACTTGTATAATATACCATAAGCTATACATTATGTTGGGAATGCATTATTTTATGTATTTAAATATGATCTTGTAAGAAGACTATATTACTTTTGTTTCTATGGATATGGCCTCATGTATCCTAGAGGACTAGCAAATGAAGTCACTTGCTTTGTCATTTTGTGAATCCTTGCTTTTGTGCTTTTAGGGCTTAGATAAGGACAAATTGATGTCCCTCTCTTTGGCTCTTTGACTATGGAAACAATGGTCTCAAGAACTTAAAGTTTCCCCAAGGATCTGATGCTGAGAGAAGAGGTGAGCAAGGCCCACTGCCAGGCAGAAGAGGAACTTGTTTCCTGGAAAGAGACTTAACACAGTTCTGACAGTTTATCGCATGACCATGTGGGAAGAACTGGATCCTAGACAAGGAATTATCAATGATAAACAGGACTGTGCCTTGTTAGGGACTTCTTAGCTATTCATACCCATGGCCTCATGCTTATATCAGTACCATAAAGGCTTAAGGGGTCATTGGATCTTTTTATCACTCATCTCAATGTGGTTACATTGAATAAACCATTTTCTGATTTTTCCTAATAATTTCTTTCTTTAATCAGTTTACTGAGGATTAATGACCTCACCTGGCTTGCCAGGATACCAGGAGTGCAGGCTTTGATGCTAACACTCTCTGTAACCCTCAGTCCATCAGATAATTCTGATAAGACCTGAAGATATAGAAACTACATAATTGCAACAAAGTTGGGAAATGGAGATTTTTGCAAATTAAATTTTTTCCCTCATTTTCAATATTTAATTTGAGGTAAAATATCCTCATTTCATATATTTCTCAAGCTAGCCTACACTCAATAACATGGCAGGTAAGTAGCTAGGTACCTGGGTTTTTAAAACCCATCTTGGCCAAAAGCCAGAAACACAGATGTGTTCTCAATGTGAGGCTGAATTCTTACTTTGGATGTATTGCTTTGTCACACACAATGTTCACTAATTTGTTTAGTCATGATCCCTAAGTCCTGAGGCAATAGTATGCTCAGAAATAAGGCGGTGGAGTCTAGCCTTCAGCACTGCTTGAATTCTCAATACCCGTTCCTACCAACTTTGGTGATCTCCAACATCTTCCCGTCTTCCTAAACGACACTGCTTTAGTTTCCTTGTATACCAAAGAGAGAAAATTCTGCTAAACACTAGAGTTTAGGGAAAGATTTTATACTTGTTAAAAGGGTGTCTGGTATACAAGGAACTTAATATAAAAATAATTTAAAAATTGAAAAAACTTAATTGTTTGGCCTTATTAACTCTTTCTGCTGTGCTCATGTTAACCTCCGTATTTGTGACAAAAGATATGGAAGAATGAATTTAAAAAGTGATGTGCATAGGCTATGGGGATGGCTCTGTGGTAAGTGCCTGCCAATCAATGTGGGGAAGTGGGTTCAGATCCACAGAACCCACATAAAGGTGGGTGTGGCAATGCACATCTATAGTCTCAGGGCTTATAACTGGAACTGGGAAACAGAGAGCAGATCTCTGAAACTCTTAGGCTACACAGGAGTACACAGCTGTGAGCAGTAAAACACTTCATCCCAAGGTGGAAGGTGAGGATCAACATCTATGCTTGTCCACTGACCTCCACATCCACCATGTGACACGTATGTGCCCACTGTCACTCATCATTCACACACACAAAGATTTTTATAATTATATGCATGCATTACAAATATAGTTTTCAAAATTTATATTCAGAGAACGATCAGTTGAAGAAACTCAACAAGTATACAGTTTTCCCTAGCTACGACTATACTACTTCTCATTGTTAATAAATTGTTCTTTTAAAAATTAAAGTTTTATTATAAAGAGCTTGCAGATAAAAACCATTACACATCTAAATTAACCATACCCAAAGTCTATACATCTTGATTAAATCCTATATAGTTACAGCAGCCGTTCTGAAGCTATGAAGCTTTGCATTAAATTTACTCTTTCACTATCAAATCTATTTTTACACACTTATCCACCGCCAAGCCCTGGAAACTCCACAACAGAGTCAAAACTAGAAGAATACTTTGCTGTATACTCTTCTTTCTTCATTCATCCATGACCTATACATAGTCTATCCTCATCACCTAATGTTTACCTTTTCTTACTCTCCTTACTGTATGCACACTATACATACATGCACCTTTGTTTACATGTGTTTATAGTATAGAATGGTGGTAAACATACAGTTGAAGGTAATACAATGTCTAACCTTAAATTATACTACAGAAGCAGACTGAGAAAGACAGCTTGATACAGGCATAAAAATAGAAGGTGGACTAATTGAATAGATTAGAAGACTTGGAAATTAGATTATACTATGTTCATTTAAAGCAAAAGTATGTATTGGAAAAAAAGATGCTGTAAACTGGATATCTGCCTGAAGAAGAAGAAAATTAGATTTATATCTTCCACCTTCTGAAAATAAATTCAAAATAGACCAAAGGCCTTAATTTAAAACCAGAAACACTGGAACATCTATAAGAAACAGGAAACATTTTTCAAGTTGGTGAGCAAGAACTTTCTAAATAGAACTTAAATAGCATGGGAACCAGACCCACGTATCAACAGAGGGATTGCATGGAAATAAAAGCTTCTGAAGAGAAAATGAAATTATCAGCAGAGCAAACAGCCCAGAGCATGAGAAGTCTTCATCAGCTATACTTCAGGCAAGGGCCTAATATCCAGTATTACAAAGAATAGCAGAAATTAAGTGCCAAGGAAACAAATTGTTCTGATGTGAGTGAATTACGAATGTGAGACTGCAGAGAAAGCTGACGATAGCATTTTCAGCTTTTATGAGCATTGTTACTGGTTTAAAGTGAGGTCTTTGTGGTGTTTGAAACCAAGCTTCCAGAGTTATTTAATGAGAGTATTACTGGAGAAAGGAAGAGCGTGGTCCCACCTAGATAATATATATATAGTCTGTAAGACAAGCAAGCCAGATGTTACCCAGATTTCAGGAATGCGACTGAGTGCTGAGCGTGGCAGGGAAGGATCAGAGATTGTTAGCTTCATAGAAATGATGTCTATCAGGTCCCGGAATGACATTTTTTTGTGGTCACAAGGAGAATGAACACTGCCCTTTTTGATGTAGTGAGGCAAAACTAAAGTGGTATTTCTAAGAGAACTGTTCTACAGATTGTGAGTAACTAATATCCCATCTATTGTTTATCCCACCGAGGTTTTCTGCCTCTCTAGTTAGAGCGATGGGTGAATAAAAATTAATTAGAAGCTGGAATCTGATTTTAAGATGGGATGTCAGACACATATATCAAGTTGTTAGGTTAGCTGTAAAGCATAACCTGGGATTTATATATTTAGAAGTCATAATAAATCTGTCTGTCATGAAAATCAGATTACCCAGTGTTGCATGCTAATGACTCTGCTCCCGTGGAACTGCACTCTCCTGACAACTGCCCGCTGGCTCTGCTACATTCTCAGTTGCTGCCTGCCTCACCCCACTTAGCCAGTGCCCACTGTTGATGTGAGCTTCTGGAACTTCGTAAAGTGACGTTTTCCTCTACACGACGATACTGACCCCCTATGACCATTAAGGATTCCCTTTCCTCAAGATTAACCACTCAATGCAAGTATTTCAAATGTACTTTGGGAGTGCTTTCTACATTTGAGGCTGTTTATAAAGTGCTCAGAACATAATAGCAATAGTGGCTGTCCCAGAAGGCAGCAACAATGATGGGGCTCCACTGTTCCAGAGGGCAATGCTAATGACGGGCCTCCAGTTCATCTGAGAACAGTACAGGACATGAGGTTTGAGTATACTGATAGACATCCAGGAAGGCTTCCTATAGGCCACTGTCCTTGCCTTTCTTATTTTTGTCACTGTCACCATGGTTCTAGTTCTCTTCCTTGCCCTTCCTTTCTCCCTGTCCTCCTTATCTACTTTCTTCTTCCTTTTACCTTAGTTGGGGTGGTGGCTTAATATATAGTTCATGTTGGCCTGGAATTCATGACCCTGATGCCTCAGACTCCCATACTGGGATTACATGTGTGTGCCACATGTTTCAGAGGCAGTATTTTTTGAACTGTGTGTTGAGATCTGGCCCAGTGAAGGGAGGTGAGATGGGATGAGCAGAAGATGAAAGAGGAAGGAAAACTTTAGACTCAGGACAGATGACAAGGAATGATGGGGGAGTTATGCTGTGGGATGCTTCCCATGGTTGTCATAAGATGTCTGTTGTATTTCTTCCATACTGGATGCCCATGTTCCTTTTTGTGTCTTAGAGAATCTAGAAAGTGGTGTCATGTAACTTCTGTGACTATTGTTACCAGTTACTTTTTCATCTTTCCTACACTCCAGGGAAGATCTACTTCCCAGATGTTCTCTGGACTTCTGTGCTTGTGTACCTGTGTCTACCACGGCACACTGAATTGCAGCCTGTTCTTAACCTGTCCATGTCTCATAGACTCAGTCAAGTGCAAGTGGATGCCCTGGGAGATGTTCTTTGATTTACCCAGGAGACAATCATCTTGCCTTGCACCTATATATCCTTTGGTGAAATGTCTAGATGACATGTCTCTGTTCATCTTTTGTTACACAAATGCTTGTTAGTTCTAGACTGTGTTCCAGATATATGGTAGTGATCCACCAACCAAAGGACCCAGTGTCTTAGAATTGATCTGGAAAATGTAAATGCTTACCCTCCTTCATCCTGTCTGAAAGGCTGGTTAGGATTTATATATTTGCTTTCCTGATTTTCCTGTCAGAAACCTGTGGATCAGTATTATGTCCTTTGTATTTGCTGAATAAATTGATTTTGAGTGAATAAAGAAAGGAATAATCAAAAGTTCCAACCGAAGTATTTACAGAGGTGTAGGTGGTATAGAGGAAGTCTAGGTGGAGAGGAGTATTAATTGTGTAGTCATAGTTTTCCAGCTCAAATCATGATGTTATGACCTATTCCTTGTGTAGTCTTAGATTACTGAACCTCTCGGAACCCAGTGTTGTTTTACTCTACAGGGTTTTACCTCAAGTTGATAAAAAGTTCCCAGTACAAGGTCTGCCATTTCAATAACCTTGTCCCTGAGCCCTGTGATACATGTCCCGAGAAGATTTCCCTTTTCTTTTCCTCTGATTCTGAGAGTTAGAGCCCAGGTTCTTCTCATAGCTACTCACAGCTGTACCTGCTACTCTGAGAGCTCACTTTTATTTTTGACCAGTACTATCTGCCAGAGCTGATCGATTCTTTACAAATTAAGAATTTAAAGCCTTCCCTCTGCATAGCTTCAGTGTGCCTCCCTTGTGGCTGATATAGGCGGATGAAATAGATTGAGAGTTTGTCACAGGAGGAACAACTGATGCTTCAAGCTCATGTCTTTTTCTTGTGGCCACATAATCTAAGTTATAGTTGACTTTTCTCCTCTGTAAACTAATTATATCAATACCTGACACAGAGGGGACCAGTGAGCGACTAAATGCAAAGTCACATAAAGTGCTCAGCACTGTTCCTACCACACGACAAGTATTCAGCAGATGACAGCTATTATTAAGCATTGTGTGATTGCTGTCATAGTTAACATTGTATTTCCATCAGTGTTCCCTTATCTCCTTGTTTGACTTAAAATGTAAAAGTAGGAAAATTGTGTCTTTGATGGTTTCTCTGCAGAGATGTCTGACACAGTAAATAAATACTCATTTGATAAATGAGTAAACAAAAGCATAAAGTACTATTTATTAGCAATATGTGTGAAAATCTTCATGTGTTTGTGCATAGTGGGAAGTTAATGTACCATTGTTCCTTAACTGACTCCACTTAACTCTCATATTAAAAGATGTTTTTTTTCTGAGATGTTTAGATTAAGATTAAAAACGCTAGAAAGACAAGAGCTACAGAGATAGATGAGTTGGTAATGTTCTTGCTTTGTAAGAATGAGAACCTAAGTTGCATCCTCAGATGCACTAAAAAGAAAAAAAAAAAAAGTGGGTGTGGCATTGCATGAGTATAATCCCAGCACTGGGGAGGCAAAGAGAAAGATTCCTGAGGCTTGGTGGTCAGCCAGCCTAGCGTACTCAGTGAGAAATTGAAGCCAGTGAGAAACTGTCCTAAAAGACAAGTGGTGCTCAAGAAATGCCACCCAAGGTGGTTCCCTAGCCCCCTTATGTCCTTCCACACCCTCATCTTATTACTTTCTCAGCCCTGCTTGCTTTCTCAGCCCCCTCATCCATCCCTCATTTCCACTTGAATGCTCTCAGAGACTAAAGGATTCCTCCCTAGAGCAAAGAGATTCCATAAGGGAATCTTCTCTTCTACAAAGCATTATACTCTCTTCATTGTTTTCTGGACATTCTTGGTCCTCCTAGATCATCTTTAATTTTTTCCAGTTGTGATCAAGATCCACCAGCACACAATATTTGCCTGGAGTCTTATGAAAAATTGTACCATAAATAAGAAGAAAGATGTAACCAACATTTGACCTCAAGTCCAGGGCCTAAGTGAGTTGCATGATGGAACCAAACAGGAATCTTACGCTGATGGGACTGCCATGATAGAGGAGGTTATGGACATGGAGTCAGAGCTTCCAGTGTTTTCTGTGAAATCTCTCAATTTACACATGTTGAAAAAAATTAAAACACTAAATTTGTCATTCTAGTATGGTCCAAATGGAGTGTATTTGTCAGGGCTAGAGGGCCCAGGTTCAGTCTCTGATGCAATGATGTGGACATACATTGAGTGCTTTCAGACATTCTGAATGAAGATAAGGTTAAGGTTAGGGAGGCCTCACTTCCCTAAATCACTTGAATATCCATTCTTTCAAAAAAAGAAAACTGTGGCATTCTCTTTTGCGTTGCACAAACCTCTGAGGGGCTCCACAGGATACATGAGTTGGTTTTTCACTTAGTATTAAGGCCCAAGGGGTTTGTGAGCTCTACCTCTGTTAGTTTTCCATTTGGCACACATTGCTCATGCCTTTAAAAAATTAAAGTGCCATGTATTGAGAAAAAGTTAACGGAGCCTGAAAGTTGGTTAATATCAATTACATTCTTGTATCTAACAGACCATGCCTGGGTAACACAACTTGTTTGTTGTAAGTGCCCACTGCCAAATAAAGAATAAACAGCTGCTTTGCTTTTAGTTGGTATTTACAGTATTACTTTAACTACTTTGACCCTATTCAAGGAGGTAAAAGAAGAGCTGGGTACCAGTAATGTTGATAAATGGTGACAGTATCAGCATTGGGTCCTTAGAGCTGCCTGCTTCAGCCTCCATTATTTAAATTGCTAGTCATTAAAGCCATGCCATTAACTGGAACTGCAGCAGGATGACACATAGGAATAGGCCAGGGGACACTGTTAGCCCTTCTTTTGAGTGCCTTGTTCTGAGACCAATATGCATGAAAAGGGGATGCAAAGCCTCCTCCCAAGGCTTGACTACCCATGAATTCTTTGCAGTGTTCCTGGGGTGGTTTTGAGTTCTTGCTCACATGTAGTATTTATTTATTTATTTATTTATTTATTTATTTATTTATTTATTTATTATTTCATGATAGACCAAAATCATAGATAATGTCTTGGACTTTAGATGTTCATGTTTTATTTTTTAGTGGAAGTAGAAAATATCAAAGTATATTAGAGACAGTTTTATTCTTCCTCTTTAAAGCAAGATTCAAAAGCATATGAGAAAAGTAGGGTTGTGGCGAATGAATGAAGTCATTGTCCTCTCACTTGATCTTATCACTGTTATTTTTACAGAAGTACATACTCTATTACATAGAACCCCCATAGGCGAAGGAGCCTGTCAGTCTTCATTACTTGATTAAGACTCAAAGTTAATGTAGCCCATGCATATTCAAATAGCAGATGCTTTCTTTTGATATAAGAGCATATACACAATCCATCTTGATCTGTTGATCTTGGGAACCTCTTATATAAGCATGGCTTCTGGCCAGTTGTTCAAGACCTTCAGGGAGAAAGGATGGGAGAGGCCTTGGTTTTAGATTTTTATAAGACTTAGCATTTCTTGTATGCAGGATATAATGCCACAATCACTTCCTTTGGAAACCTTTGTTCACATTTTAGACGACTTTATTTTGCAATTAGAGAAACTGGACCCTTTGTATATGAATTAGTAGGAATGGAAAAGTCTGATTACTCCCTTTGATGATAAGCGAGTATGCATTATGCAATTCATATACAGTGTGTGTGTGTGTGTGTGTGTGTGTGAGAGAGAGAGAGAGAGAGAGAGAGAGAGAGAGAGAGAGAGAGAGAAGGAGATGGTGTCTATTTGTTGAAACCTTTCTGTTTTAGGCTTGTCTTTAGATGGAGTCATAGAAATCTAGCTCAACCTATTCATGCTAAGAGGTTAACTGTCGATGACAAAGAAGGGCTATAGAAGAATTCAATGCAAAAACCAGGACTCTGCCATGGTTTCTTACTGTGCCCTTTCAGGTATTATTTCCTTCATAGACTTGCCCTCTTTGCTCCAGTCTGGCCACTGTGCTGCCCAACATCCTTATATTGCAGTATCTGAATGCAGAAATGAGAAAGAACACCCATCCTTCTACATATTCTTCATTTTCTTAAGTGAAATTGAACTTCCCCAGAAGACCTTTAACAATTATTCCTATAGATGATTGGCCAGCATATCAAGCCAAACTGTAAAGTTGGTCTATCAATGGGACATAAATCGACCATATTCATTCTATTACAGCAGAGTTGAAAACCTGAGGCTGGGAAGTGCCTTCTTCCTATTTTGGGGTAAGGCTGTGAGCATTCAGTATCTGAACAGTCAGATCCTGTGAAGAAGGAGGGAAAGGAGAAACCATAGTAAACAGGAACATCACATTTCTGTTTAATTCTCCCATCCGTTGTCTAATCTAGACATTGAGAGGTGTCACCCAAAGCCTTAGAGCTAGATAGTACCAGGTCAGTGATTCATACTCCTAAACTGGGTCTCAGGAGATACTGAGCACAAGAGAAATTTCTAACAGCAGAAGGGTTACCTCACTCAAACACTCACAGCAGGGTCTATTCAAGAATACAGAATTTTAATACAGAAAATCCAAATTCTCATAATCCTACTCTCCAGTCATCACTACTAATAACATTCTAAAGAATGTCATAGTTTTCTCTATCTCTTTATGCACACTCCATTTAAACATCCAATAATATTTATTAGCTATATTTTATATAGAGTAATATCCCAAATAAAAAAGCATATTCAGAGACATAATCTAAATAGGATTCATATGCTATTTTACCTCTTACTGTTTCACTTTCTGTTATGCATATTGCAGGGTAATTTCCCATAAGCTATATTTCTTTAGGACATCATTTTTAATGATTGCATAGCTATCCATTTTATAGATAACAAAATGTATTAAATAAGACTTGTATTAGCCACTTCTCTTTGGGAAGTGATGCTGCAAATGAGCATTAATGTATGCTATCTCTTTGGATATGCTCTTATCATTCTTTTGGGATATAAATTGTGGACAAAAAAATGGGTCTTATGGTCTACCTTCCTCATAATGATGTGTGTTTGGCTCTTTCTTTGTAGCTCTTGCCTGGTAATATATTTTCTTTTTCATTTGGAGTGGTTGTGGAAGTCCTATATTTAGGCATTGTATATAGGAGATAAATTATTGCTGTGACTCATTTAAATTTCTTCAAAGGAATTGTTGAGGGTTTGTTATGCATTGGAGATTAACTGTTAGGGATAAAACAGAACTATATACGCCCTATGGTAAAGGAAGGAGTCATAGCAACTTGTCAAGAGTGATGTTTAACTTCACGGCTCTCTAAAAATGGAACAAATATCTCTATGAGTGCATTGTTTCAATTCATAGAAATGATTTGGTATATCAATGAATAATCCTCAAGTCTCCAGTAGCCAAGATCAAGAGAATCATGAGTTAAATGATAGAATATTGGCTGATGGGATTTATCACCTCAGCATGTGGTTCTTCTGCAGGATGCTCATACCCTTAAGATTAAGAAGATGCCCAGCAATTTGATGCTGCTAACCCTGTGTTGCCAAGGAAGAGAAAACACTCTCACAGTAAGATTGATTGGCAGCTCTTGTGGAACACCATATTGATGTCAAAACATCACTTGTGCTCAGTTTTCCATTCTCTGCTCCCCACATAGGTACCTGATCCACTGACAGGTAAAGCATTTACATTTAGGCCCAAATTCACCCACGTATACATACAATAAATGTTGCTTCCTTTTGAAACAGTCTCATGTATCCCAGGCTGGCCTCAAACTCACTATATAGCCAGTGATGCCGGTGTACTCCGGATTTTCCTGCTTTTACCTCCAAAGTGCTAGAATTACAGGCAAGAACCACCATTTTAATGCAGTGGCTGGTATTGAATTCTAAGTGTGCTAGGTAAACATTCTACTAAGGGAGCCATAGCTCATGTCAATTGCTTTTAGTCTAATCGGAGATTTTTGGTATTGGTACCCACAGCCAAATTTTGCCTTCTTCCCATCTACTTGTCTAGTTGTCTTAGGTGATTAGAATAGTATACATCGAGGTCAGACTGAAGCTCAACTCTCTGGGGATCTACAGGAAGATGATGTATTTTTGCTTTATTCTTCACTGTGTTCCAGAGCACATCCTGAATGCATATCGTCTACTATATGAATGCATATATGCAAAATTTGAGCATGTAAAGCTCAAGCCACATAAGGATGGTAGGAAAGGTTGCTTTTGTTGAATATGACCTTGGCTCTCATCTGTTCTCGTACTGGTACGAACCAGAGGCCATATCAGGCCACCTCTTCTTTTTTATTTTTCTTAGTGCTGAACATGAAACATGGGGCCTCATTCCTGCTAAGCAAGTGATCTGTCACTGAGCTCCACCCTGAGGCATCTATTCATTCTTGAAATTATTGCTGTTATTTGCTTGGGCAGGACAAAAATAGGGAGAATACTAGTCTGGTTTTGTTTTCCCACCATGTTAAGCTGTTACATCTTTAAAAATCGAAAACAAAATCAAGAAGACTTTCATCAACTGTAGTAATGGAGTAGCAGTATTTCATCATTGCTGCACATAAGAATCACACAGGACTGTGGGAAAATAGGCCCAATGTTTACATTGTGCCTCAGACCAATCCCAGCAGTCCCTGGGGCATGGGACCAAGGCAGCACTGGGGAGGAACAGTACTGTGCAATGAGCACACTGACTTACCATCTTGCACTCAGGGAACCGTCTTCATCATTGCATTTCTGTAAGTCCAGGGAATATGAAGGAAACGGTTTTTCTCTTTGTCCCTTAAATATTCTGAGAAGCCTTGGCATTAAAGAGAAAGAAAGAAAGAAAGAAAGAAAGAAAGAAAGAAAGAAAGAAAGAAAGAAAGAAAGAAAGAAAGAAAAAAGAAAGAGAAGAAAGAAAGAAAGAACAAAAGAAAGAAAGAAAGAAAGGAGGAAGGGAGGAAGGAAGGGAGGAGAAAGGGAGGAAATCCTGTTGAATTTTCATAGAATTTCTATTATGTTTGGTCCAGGTTTGGCTTGTGACCTCTTACCCTCTCCATCAAGGATTTCACTGCCTATCTCCTGAGAAGTTGTGAGATTATCTGAGAGCTGATTACCAGCCTGGGGAATGCTTTTAGTAGTTGATTTGCCTTTCCTCAGCTCCCTTTTCTGCACCCTTTCTCATTACTTTTTCAGTAGGAACAGGGTCCAGTGAAGAAGTAAAACTTCAGTCATTCTGTTCATTACCAGTTTTTGTGGACTGTCAAACAATGTAAATTAAGGACGCCTGGTAGAAGAGTCTCTTAGTGTTACAGTTCTTTTGTAGTAGTACCCCGTGTAGTTTCGGAACTGGCAACATTGGAATAAATTACTATTCAGGCAGAATTATTTTCTCTCTATATAAAGTTGCCTGCAACCAGTCCCTGGAAGAATGTTATTAGATTTGGCAAAGAAGGACTTACCAGTTGTGATTAAGATTATGCACCATGAGTTGGATTACCCAACTGGGCCCACCTGATCACATGACCTCTTAAAACAAGAGCCTTCCCCAGCTGCAGACTTGACAGAGCCACTCTCACTGCTGACCTAAAAGTTGACAAAGAACTGGATGAAGGGAGAGGTTGCCAAATGTAGGCAGCCTTCAGGAGTAGGAATGTCTTTCAGGCGATAGGCAATAGGGAAACAGTACTTTCAAGAGAATTATGCCACCAGCCTTGTGGGACAAGGATACAAACTGATGTCTCTTGGAGCCTCAGAATGGAACATGGCCTGTTTATACCTTGGCTGTAGCCTGGAGACCTGGGTCAGCCTTCTGCCAAGTCATATGTACTCTCTGCTTTTATGTGACTGACTCCAAAACGGACCATGGCCGATCCAGGCTCTGGTGAGCATCTCCTGTTGGTTGTAAATGATACATGTCATACAGAGTTGCTGGACTGATCAAGAACTGTCTGAAGACTGTATAGGTCAAAGGCAACTGTGAGTATGTTCACTTTCCCTTAGGACTGTCCCTGCATATCAGCTTCTTACTGATTTTCTTCTGTATCCTCTCACTGTGACAAACCATACGCATGAACCTACAGCTCTGACTAGAAGGCCATTCAGAGTTGCTGATGTAAAGGCATAAGAAATTTTATGAGTACCTTTCTGGACTAGTTCAAGTAGCTCCTACCTTCAAGTACCATGCCACTGAGGTATCATTAAATGGCAGTACCTGTGCTGCCAGAGGCCCTGTGTTGTCTATTTCCTTTTCTGTCTCTGGCTCTCCTCAAAGCTGAAGAAGGCCTCCATGCCTCTACATAGGCACAGGTACAGATGTGACACTTCCGGGGAAGGACAGGAGTTAGTGAGTTGTCAACTATTCTGTCAATGATATGGCCTCCAGGAAGTAAAACATTGCATGTGATGACTGTTCCTGCTCTCCTTCAGTTCTCATCTTCTTCTCTCAAGGTTCCTGAAATCACTTTCCCTATATTCTCACTGGGCATTTGCCTTTGATCTGTAGCTCAGGCTCTGCATTCAAGCTGGCTAAGCTAGGAGAATCCTTAAAAGTGTTGGGTTTTCAGGGCTCTGTCCTTGCTATCAGTTGGTAAGCAGATATGATGGCTGATTAACCACTGACAAGCACAGTGAGGAATGCCGCCCTATTGGAATGGGGACATGATAAGTTAAAAAGGCATTGAGGTCTGTAATGAACTCATAAAACTGCCCTATCTGCTCCAAACCATAGACCTCCAAACTGGATAAGTGAGAGACTAAGAGCATGCGTGTGTAGGCCATTGTTAATTTGCCAAGGAATGAGTAGATCAGGGTGGCTCACATATAAATTAACCTTATCCCCATGTACTGATACAGCTGGAATGTCTGTATGGAGACTTTGATCTATAATGGGGATAAGCATATTTTGGTGTGTGTGTGGGGTACTTAAGCACATTATTTTTTCCTTGGAGTGAAACAACTGGGGTTCTGGGATTGCACTCAAGAGCTATATCTGTCTCTTCAGTTCTTTTGGGTTGGACTTCCTCAACTTAGGGTCTCTCTAGACTTCTCAAGCCCATAATTCCATGGTTTTAAATTATTAAAAATGAACCTGCAGCTCTGTGAGGTAGTGATCCTGCTTATGTTTGCACTCAGAGATTTACCTTCTAACAAGATCATAAACTCATCTTGCCTTATGTGTGCATTAAAATATCTCAGGAAGTAAGAGCCCCTTGGGGCATTGTGTAAGTTGATCATATCTTCTCTGGGAAGTTCCTTGACTTCCAATGTTTACAGAAGGCTGTCACCTGATAGTGATTCTTCTGGCTAAGTCTTTCCTTTGCCTGAATACAACAGATTGGTCTATATAATGAAACAGGACAAAGGATAAGGAGTTAACCCTGGGGACAGTATGAGCTCCCTTGTTTGGTGTTGTCTGCAGAAGCTACGATTGATGGTGTGCTTGGGAATGATCTAATCTTGCAGGTAATGATCCCAGGATTGCTGGAGAGACCAGATCTATGCCTTGACCTTTGTTGAGTGGGAGGTGTCAAACTTGGTCACAAACATATCTGCATTGAGAAGGAGTCCCCCCACCCCTAGAAGAGTCAAGGGGTCATAAATTTGGTCTCTAGGCAGCATATATGCAGTTGCCTGGCAACTGAGAGAACAGTTTAGTCCTTGTATGATATTGTAAGGAATTTTATCCATCTTAAAAAAAAAGCTAGGAGCATAATTTAAATTTCTGAAGCTGAGTGTGGGTGTTCTCAAGTGGCAGAGCTTTATCGCACATCTAGTTAAGACTCTAACTGCGTAAACTTGATGCTGCTCAAGTTTTTCCGCATTAGAGATGCTATAAACAGAAAGAACTCTGCAATATGAGGCCGAATGAACGGCCCTTCATTGGGAAGGAGTCAGTACCAAGTATTCAAAATGCAGCTAATAGTATTCTAAAATGTAAGGACTGTTTTGTGTATGAGATTCCTCAGGATAAGTAGTCTCTGTGTTGATGATGTAGCTATTCAACTAGCTCTACATGTTTTGACCCCATCACTATACATACTTTGGCTTGAATATAAGCCTTGTTGCCTCAAGCTCATAAAATTGTTGCCAAAACATTCAACATTATTCTGTTCGATTAGCATTCAATACATGGTAGTAGAGAGGAGAATAACAAAGGCATTGTTGTGATTTTCCCCTGTGTGTGTGTGTGTGTGTGTGTGTGTGTGTTTGTGTGTACACCCACATACTCATGCCTATCTGTCTGTCTGTTTTGGTCTCCGCCTCTGTATCTGTCTCTCTGTGTCTTGGTCTCTGTCTCTCATCATTCCTTAAAGTCTTATAGACGTAAATATGTTGAAATGAAGCAGAATTAGTTCTTCACTGCACATGTTAGGTCTTTGATCCACCCACAGAAGATCAGGTACTTTAGCAAGGGTGAGGGATGAATAATTGGCTACCCAGGAAGCCTGTCCCACTACTGCTTAGGTACACATATCAGAGATTGTAGGCTTAGCCTCAAAATGTTTTTAGAACATTGACATTTATATCTGGGAATAGAGATATTTTACATTAAAAATGAAAATCTTCACTGCTCTTGAAACAGTTCAGTGATCTGGCACTATCTGAGCTTTGTACACAAAAGTCTCATTTATGAGCCTACAGGTTGTCCTCTTCAGATGGGTGCTAAGTTCATGACACTCATCACTATTCCCTTAGCATATACTTGGCCCTCTTGGTTCATGACTGTTCCTTTCTGTCTCTCACAGACATTTGTACTTATGAATGTTGGCCTGAGTGCTTGAATTCACATATAGACATTGTGAAGCAAGAGACCTGTAATCAAGCAGATGTTCCATTATGCTCCAGTAATCCCACTGCCATGTTGTCTGTTCCTCTTCCCACATTTGTGTTTCAGGTTCTCTTTGGGTGTATGCTTCTTTGTTTTATGCCCATACAATGCAATGGTTATGAGTGCATCTTTGGACATAATACTGAAATAGTTTGAGATCTGGTAATGCTACTTACTAATCTGTGGCCTTGTCTTCCCAGGTATGAGATCCTGGAAACACTTCACTTGGTTCATTTGAGAACTGCCACAGTGCTTGGTTCACCCAATAATAATGTTGAGGAAGAGGATGATGCCTCTGTTCGAATGCTAGCTGTATCAGTTCATGCTTTGAAGGGCCACTTTGGTAGGGAAAGCTCAGAATCTTCCACAGTCAGCTTGCTACTGCTAGTGTTGTATCCCATGGATTAGCTAGGAGACCTTTGAGTAGCAGTGCTTGAGAGCCACTAACCATCTGGAATCACTCTGCCTACTCCTTTCTAGATGGAATCAGTTCCCCCTGGTTCATGCCAGCTCCCAGAAATTCATTTCTGCACTCAAGATTGCTCAATTCTATCTGACTGAGGCCTTCCTGCATTTATACTGTCAAAGGCAGCAGATATTTTAGTTTGTGCCTGGGGACACAAGAGATAATTCTAATATCTCAAATGACCTTAGAGATTCATCATTTTTTTTTTTTTACAGCAGTCCTTTTATTCCTTTTATTTCACTTTTGGTCTAGGCTCCATGAGGTCCATCCTTCTGTAGTAGTACTTAGAAAGGACAAGGTCAGGTTTGAGTTGTCTGGGAGAGACAAAGACATGTTAAATAGGTGCTGATTTTTTTTTTCCATTTTTAACATTGGTCAAGTTGGTCCCAGAAGTCTGAAAACCCATAAAGAGCCCCAGAGATTTGTTAGAATCCCATGTTTTTATAATTTAATTTAAAACCATCTGATCAGGATATTAACTACTGTGGACAAAAAAATATATATACCCTTATCCTCAGGCATAAATCACTGTGGTAAACTTTGTGATAATCAGGTTAGAATAGTTAACTGTAAGTTGAAATATTTTGATCTATAAATTCTTTGAAATGCCTAACAGTATATACTTGACAAAACATATAAACAAGTTTATTTATGTTGTTTTATGATATGTTATGTTTATGTTTACTGCTCATACTGAGAATTTCAAGTATATTAAGTTTTCATTAAAGGGACTAGTTAAATACAAGACCATGTGCCTGCACACTGCAGACTATACACCACACACTTCACTACATGTGTTACCCTGCAAGATCATATATTTTTATAAATTGGTACTAAATATGTTATATAGACAGGCATGACAAGTATAGTAATGCTTTCTCTGAGAAACATGTCCTGTGGAAGTTACAGACATCGGTTACAAAATGAGGTCTTTGGGACTCTAGTTCTAGAAGTCAGCAAGCCGTATGTTCAAGCAAGTCTATGGATTTCTCTAGGGTTTGGTTGTTTCCTGTGTAAAGGGAGATTGTGATGGTTCCCTAAATAAGATCATTATGAATATTAAACAAGTTACTGTTCGGCATGATGGTGTATGTTTGTGACCCCATCACTCCAGAGGTCAAGGCAGGAAGACCACATACACATTCAAGTATAGTCTAGGTTACATTGCAAGACCTTTCTCAGAATAAAACAGTTTGTATATGCATTCTATCTTTCAGAAATATTAGCAGTTATTATTAGTGGAAGTGTACAGACAAAATACAGAAATAGCATACATAAATTTAAAAGATGTCTTAGGCTTCTGGAAGCTGGTGTGGAACTTTGACATACATGAAATTCCTTGGATATGTATTTTGTAATGTACATGTATTTTTAAAAGTCGTGAGAAGGGACAAGTGTCTAAGAGTCTAAGTGTATGAGAGAGGGCACAGAGGCCCTTTACTGTGACTGAGCTTGAGCTGTGCATGCATGAGGCACATAAACTGGTTGAATCTAGGGGAATCCAGCCAAGGTACCAAACAGCCTCTAAATGCTTCAGAACCTCAGAATCTATGAGGTCTATTCCATGCCGTTCTACCAATTCTTCAACTTCAGCTCATCTCCCCTGACAGTGAGATTGGTGTTTGATCCAGATTTTATCTGGTTATGGGACAGTTGAAGTGACAGTAATTATTGTCCATTAAAGAATGTGAGTGGAATATTAAACTGTTACCTGGAGACTGGAAGCTACATTCAGAGATGAATGTCCTTGAGGGAGACAGTGCTCATTGCAGCAACAATAGGAAGTGAGAATTCTGAGTGGACTCTTAGGATCCAGGAGAACATGGCTCTCAGTCTGAATCTTAGCTGAAGAGGGTGAGGGCTGAGGCACCACCCACTGTGGCATAGTCAAAGAGGCAGGCAGCCTGTAAGAATGGTGATTGATGCCAGTGGCCTTTCATCCAGAACATAACTGTCCACACACACCTGGAACAGCTGTGTTTTGCAGAAGGTGAAGATGAAACATCAAGCCAGAAACCAGAGTTCTTGTCATTAGTCCCACACCTGGGCCACAAGGCAATGCCTGGGCATGAACTTTTCTTGCACCTGGAGAAGAGGCGATGACTTGCAGCCTGTGCTATGGCTTCTAATCAAGAGCACAGACAGATGAGAGGTCCCAGATATAGCAGCAAGCTACCGTGGGAAGACAGCTCCCATCTGAGGCTATGCTCCTTTGGCTGCTGGGACTCCTTTGCAAGGTACAGAGATATATCTCCTAGTGTCTATTTTAACTATTGCTTACAATGGAGCCAGAGCATTCTTTCCAGCTATTGTAAAGGCCAGAGCTACCCAGCCCTTCCAGCCTTCCACACCTGACAGCTAAAATCTCCTTGCTTTGAAGACAATTGTTGATTATCTCACTTGAAACAGGTTGGTGGACTCAAATATCCCTTGAAACATTTAAAGTCTATGTATCCTCCAGCTTCAAGGAGAATGTGTGTCTGTTTACAAATGTAAATGTTCCTTTGATTGGATAATTTTAAAACCAAGATAAAACATATAGAGATTCTTCAAAACTAAGTACAGGTAGGGCCCCTACAATTAGCTGATTCTCTTCATTTTGAAGGTATTCAAGGTGTTTCATTACTTTCTGTGGAAAAAACAAACAAACAAACAAAGAAACAAACACACCAAAAAAGAGTAAACAGCCTCATTGAACAAAACAGCTTTCATTATCTGAGGAAAGCAAAGCCTTCTCTCTCCCTTTGGACCATTCAGGCATGAATTAATATTTCTCTGCCCAGGATGGAATCTGGGGTCTTGCCCATGTGAATATGTACACTTTGTCAAGCTCACAGCCAACCACATCCACATATGCATGCAAAATTAGCCACATGTAATAAAAAGTGAAACAAAATATGTTCCTCAATGAATGCCAGGCTAACTCTAAAAGGCATATGAGGCTTATGTATCAGTAAATTCTTCCAACAGCCCCAAAGCATAGACATTATATGTTTACATTTGTCCAGAATATCAAAGAACTTGCTAAGGCTGAGCTCTGTGGGAGGTTATTCTATAGCTACCACAGTTCTTACCTACTTCCTGTGGAAAAACTGTGATAAAACTGTTAGGTTTATCAAGTTCTCTGACCCAAACACCTTTCCCAAAACTTAGAGTTGACCTAATTGTTGGTCACATTTTTTCTCACCACTTTTTTCACCACTAGAGCTCTGAGAGGAAACGATTACTTGAAGGTAAACTATGTTAAGATGCATTTGTTTTGCTGTGTGTGCGTGTGTGTGTGTGTGTGTGTGTGTGTGTGTGTGAGCGCGCGCATGCACATGCCATGCCTGTGTGTATAGATGTAATCCAATCCTGGCATTGGAAGTTCATTTGGTGACAAGAAATGGCCAGTTGGGACTCTATCTTTCCCATAATTTGGCAATTTCATTTAGATTGCCTTCATATATGTGTATATTTTAGCAAGTTCCACGTCCTAAAGTACTACTTACTACCTCTGCTTCGTTGTCTTTGCCCTCCCACAATCCCCCATTTTCTACTTGACCCTCCTGTTCCAGTGCCCTGCCCCATCCATTTATAACTATTCTATTTCCTTTCCCAGGGAGATCTTTCTGCACTTACTCCCTTACTTCATACCCTCCATGGTTCTATGGATTATTGTTTGGTTATCATTGACGTTACAGCTAATATCCACATATAATTGCATGGTGGGGATTGGTTCTAATGCTATGAATTAATCTGTCCCCCAAATTCTGGAATCTGCATGTACAAACACTGAAGGTCCTTTTCCTCAATTGGTTTTTAATTGTTCAATTAAGAGCCAATGACTAATGGATGGGCAAGTAGACTGAGGCAGAACTTGGAGATTAGTGTGGTCTAGGAACCAGAAGAGAGAAAGGGAGGAGAGATTGCCATGATGAGGAAGAAGAAAGACCAGACCTAAAGGCCTGATGACATGTAAGAATCAGGGAAAGTGGTGACAAAGCCACTTACCTAATTGTGTTTGGGGTAGCAGAGATGAAATAAAATTTTAAAAGATTTAACTCAGGAGTACTGGAGGGGAGTGTTTGCTGGCAGCAGGAATGATTAGAACTGTCCAGCCTTTGAGATACTCAAAGCATATTTGTGTGTGTGTGTGTGTGTGTGTGTGTGTGTGTGTGTGTCTTCCTTTCATAATTCAGAGAGCTCCTAGGTGAGTACATTGCTTTAAAATTTTTTTTAGCCATTTGAGTTTCCTCTATTGAGAATTCTATGTTTATATTTGTATTTCATTTTTAATTGAGTTATTTGTTTTCTTGATTTCTATTTTTTTTGAGTTCTTTATATATTTTGTATATTAGCCCTTTATCAGGTATGTAGTTGGTAAAAAATCTTCTCCCATTCTGCTGACTCCCACTTTGTTCAAAAGCTCATCTCCTTTACTGTACAGAAGCCTTTCAATTCTATGATGTTCCATCTATTAATTGTTCTTCTTAGTGTCTGTGCTGCTAAGGCAACTCTGAATAATGAAAGAACTGTTGGAGATATCACTATTCCAGAACTCAAGTTGTATTACAACTTACATGTACATGTAACTTACAAGTTACATGTACAGTTCTTAGATAAATATTAAGTGAGAACACACAAATTAAATGCAATCAAAATGTCAAAACCAAGTTCAAATTAGCAACATTAATTTAACATAATAAATAATATTGTTTGGGTAAACAGAATCACCCCTGGAAATATCAGTCTGGGGATGTCTGTTATCTCAAAGGTTTCAGGAAGCTCATCATATCTATATTACCTAGAGCCGTGTGGTGACTGAATTTCCCTCCCACATCAGCCTATTATGACCCAAACAGTTCATTTGTTTCCATATGGCCTGGGGATTAGGTGCAGGAACAAATCACCCCTCTTAATGCGAGTACAAGCCGACAAATGTCTAGTGTCCATGTCTCAGGTGGCATGCATCCGGTTCAGCACATACCTGGAACTTACCTAATCCTATTTAAATAACTATAAAGTTTCCAAGGCACATTGGAAATATCGAGAGATCATGTTGATATACTCCTATATGTACTTGGTAGACTAAGGCAAAAGGATTATTAGTTCAAGGCTAGTGTGGGTTCCATACTGAGTTCTGGGACAACCTGAGTTTCATAGTAATATGTATTTCCCCAATAAAACTGGAGCCCAAAACCAAGTAAGAACGAAAAGTTCAAGTCATGCAGGAACATGTATGAAGACTGCACTCTAAAGTGATGTGGCTCAGTGCTCCCTTCTCTGTGTACGAGTGGGCTATTCTGTTGCTAGGAATGTTATTTTGATGGGGCTCTGCATGGCTCTCTCACTCTCTGCACTGAGGATGTTGTTTGAACTCATTGCCATGAGAAGTCCTCACCTGAGAACCTACTGTAGGGAGCACTCCTGCTAGCTCACCCTCTTTCTCTGTCCCATGTTCCGCCAGCACACTTATCACCTCAGCATCATGGCTTCTTTGCTTTTGTCTGTTTCTAATATTAAATGGAAGTTCAGCTGACAGTGGGCATGGATTTACATACTACAGAATTCCCACTGCTTCACATAGGAGCTGACAAAGATCTGTTGAACCATGAGCGAAAAGTTCTTTAAGCGAGTATTTTTGCTCTAAGTGCAGTCTACTAAGGAGAGGCCTATTTAAAACTTTTCCAACTCAAGTCTGCTTCTCATTCTCTCACTGAAACACCTGTAGTCCTCTAGGCCCATTCTGCAGGCTACTATCAGGACTCTTTTTCTTTTTTCATGTGTGTGTTCATGTGTGCATGTGTGTGTGTATGTGTGTGTACATGTATGCGTGTCTATGTGTATATGCCATGGAGCATATGTGTAGGTCAGAGGACAACCTCAGGTGTTAGTCTGTGATTTGCTCCTTGTTTCAGAAAGGGTTTCTTTGTTGTACACTGCAATGTATGCCAAGCCAGCTCCACTACAGACTTTCAGAGCCTCTCCTGTCTCTGTTCACATCTTTATCAAAAGAACACTAGGATTGCAGATGTGCACTACCATGTCCATAGGTGCTGGGGATTCAAACTCTGGTCCTCATATTTGTGTAGCAAATACTTTATACTTTGAGTCAATCCCCAGTCCTGGATAGCTTTTCTTCATTTGCTTATTTTCCAACTAGGCCTTGAGCTCCCCAAGGATGGTATCTATGTTTGAGTAATATGGAACTGCAGTCATACATTCAGATCAACAAAGAAACTATAGGACACTTGGTCCTTAATATCCTTTGCCCCCACCCCAATATTCTGCTAGTGACCAACAAGACAAGAACTTGATGAGGGCCAGTGGATAGACAGCAGGTGATATAAAAAGACACCATGAGCTTCAGGACTAAATTCCCTTTGGGGCAGCTTGAGGGCAATTCTAAGCAGCAGTAAAAGAAACTCATTTTAGTTCATCTGAGACTTGAAGCTCTCTGTCATGTCAGGTAGTCTTCCCCTGATGTTACACACGTTACACAGATGTTATGTGTCTACATGAGAAAAGCATTGCTTTGATAGGGAGGACAGATGCAATAAAAGAAAAACACACAGGAATTTCATCCAGTCAGACATCTGTTATTCTTCTCATTCATTAATTCTTCCTTCAGATATGAAGTCCTACCTGCTTGCTAGTAGAGTTTGAAGTAATCTTATGCCGGTGGTATAGTCCCTGTGGGAGAGAGATACAACCATGGTTAGCACAAGAAAAGAAAAATGTGTGGCAGTGTCAGGATGCACATAGACTATGCTTTAATGAGAGATAGGTAAAGTAATCCTTGAGGAGGTGAGCCATTGAACCCTAAGAATGTGTGGGCCCTTAACTGGGGTCAGTGGCCAGAAGCTGGCATCCGGGAGGAGTCCAAAGGGTAGCATCAGGATGATAATAACTAGGGTGGGAGGGAGGCTTAGAAGAGTTTTTCTACCTGTGGTCTGAGAAAGAAGGGTTTTGTTTATTTCTTTTCTATCTTTAGAAGGGGGCTGTGGCTGTGACTTGAGGGACAATAGGTCACTCACTGACAGGAACATGGCAGAGGAGACATTTGACCTTCAGCAGAGAGGCCTTTTCGTCAGCTCAGAGTTGCTAACATGGGGATCTGGTACGGGAACTGTGCAGGGAAGAGCAGCTCTCCTGAGAGTTCTAGAGTAAGTATCTGTGGATGTGAGTCACACATCCAAAACATTTGCTGGCTTGAAGCAAAAGCTTGTTATGTTTAAAAGGTTAAAAGTATATGAAGAACCAGCTAAGATAATTCTTAGCTGATGTGACTATTAACGTTTCCATCAATTAATGATCTGTGTATTAGTAGTGTGTGTCAGCCTTTAAAACCACTTATCACATTGAATCACAGATACCATTTTTGCAGGGAAAAAAAATGAGATAATTTACTAGTAAAAACATTACAAATTACACTGAGTCGACATCACTCAATTACAGCCACATTACTGAATTACACCTGTTCAGCCCAGAGCCGAGGGAATTTATTAGCACAGCCTCCATTAGAGCTAATGGGAAGTTCAGTTCCAAAGCCCTTGGAGGACACTGCATATTCTGCAAGAGGTCCTTTTCCCGTTGGGAGTGTCCTCAGGCTTGTCAAAGCAGGTTGTGAGGACTGTATTGCTCACCAGATTTGGGAAGCCACACCAATGATGTTTCCTCCTGCAGGCGATGACATAGAGTGCCTGGCTGGGCGGCGGAAGCATGTTGAGACTTGCCTTTTCCAGCCTCCTGATGGATGACCCCCTCCTCCGGCAGAGGGACACTGAGGAGCGTCTCATCCCGGCTTTGCTTACCTGCAGTTTAGTCTCATTATTGGTCATTATGTTCACTGCCCACAGCCACCTCCGCTTATTGATTTGGGACCTGAGCCATTTTCTAATTGTTTCCTTCAAATTGGGTTTGCTCTGGATTGCTGACTCTCCATTGAGTAATTTCTCTCCTCCGTATTATGCCCTTCCTTCCCCTCCCTCATTAATTTCCTGAGTGGCCAGAGAATCTGTGGGCCTGACACATACAGACATCAACTCATACCAAGGCCATATGAGCTGTGGCAGCTTACAAATAAAAAGACCAACTTGGAACTCTAGGGTACACTGAGAAGAAAAAAATTAAAGATTCATCAACCCCCCTTTCCTCCCAGAGCATATTTGTGCGAGTGCATTGTGCATGTTATTTAAGTGAGAACTTCTCAGGAGGCTTGGCAGGATGAAGAATTCAATGTGTCACCTTCTATTTGAGATCTCTTATGTACTTTTCAGTTTCCCCAGCAGCTACTCACTTTTCAGGACTGATTTAAGAATCAGTGTTTCTCTGCAGAAAATGGGGAGGGGACTGCCCAGTACTTCTAGTCCTCTTTGACTTCCTTCACAATTACCAGTGTTCTCTGGGTGATAGAACACAGTCCATGCCCCCCGAAACTCCCCACCCAGATACCACAGCAGTAACAATATGATCAGTACACATTTCCAAAGTTCTCTGTGGTTATTGACTTTGGAACTCCTCTCAGGAATCAGACTGCACCCTGCTTTAAGCAATGTGAAACATTCAGGCTGTGACTTGCCTGCGTCATTTTTAGTGCAAATCCAGAGGCAGAATAGACACTCAACTGCCCAGTACCACCTGTGAGGCACTGAGTGCTGTTTGCCTTCTCAGGGCTGCAACTATAAATGTGTGCAAGTGGCCTGGGCAGACATGGTCATACTGAGTCCAAGTTAGAAAAACCAGGCCTCAAGGTTACCAAATACACCCGACCAACAAAGGATGCTGCATCTTCACCTGGATAACATAAAATAAAACAAAACTATTGAGACATCATTGCTGTTTCTACAGCCTCACCAACATATCATCTGACCTCACCATACACCTGTCCAGGGATCAAGAGAAAACTCCAAAGGAGTCAGTTCAGCATGGTCCCCACTGTTTAACCTATCCCTCTTGGATTGCAATTATGATGATAATCAATCCAGCTGTTTGACCACCTATAGGGACCTTGTTTGTCTGTCCTGTCCTGGAAGATCCAGTGCAGAGGCAGTTTGCCTCCTTCCCAAGACCCAGTCCTGCTGCCAGACTCTGCCTTGACTCTCTCATCAACCACCTGTCATGACTCTCTTGGCACTTGTATTGTATATGTAGCTCAACCTTGCCTTCAATAAGGCCTTCTTGAACTGTGACCTTTTAAACTCTGTGGACTGCAAACCTGTATGTGTATGTGTGTGTGTGTCTGTGTGTGTCTGTGTGCGTATGAGGAGTGTGTGTGTATGTGTGTGAAGAGTGTGTGTGTATGTATATGTGTGTGAGGAGTGTGTGTGTACGTGTGTGATATGTGTCTGTGTGGTGTATAATGTGTGATCTCAGAGTTAGTAATTATGGATGGTACAAAGACTTTGTGATTACTAACAGCCATGCTATTGAGGGGTATTGGGAATACCAGGTGTCCTATTTTGCTTCTCTGTTGCTGGATAATACACAAGAACTAGAAGCAACTTGGGGAAGAAATGGCTTATTTGGCTCATACTTCCAAATCCCAGTCTTTGTGAAAAGTCAGGGTAGGAATTAAAGGTGGGAATCTAGAGGTAAAAACTGAATCAGTGGCCATGCAGGACGCGTGGTCCTCATGGCTTGCTCAGCCTGCTTTCTTATGTAACTCAGGATCACTTGCCCAGGGGTAGTTCTACTCACAGCGGGCTGTGCCCTCCCATATTAATCATCAGTCAAGAAAATGCCTCCACAGACATGACCACAGGCCCACCCGATAGAGGCAATGCCTCAACTAAAATTTCCTCTTTATACACATAACTCCTCAAGTTGACACAAACTAACCTGCACATTTGGTAAGCTACACCAATGAAACTGATGCTGATGTAGCTCATGAGTTTATTGGTTCTGAATGAATTCTGACATTATAGAAAGAAAGAAACATGCCCATTTATATTTGCGACATAATATACTCAACATGGTATACTCATGGTGGGGTGGTTTTTAGGATAGATATAAAAGCTAACAATCATCTTTTTTTTTCCCCCAAATAGGAGGTTAACTAGCATCTCCAGTATAATTAGCCTCTCGGTAGATGGAGAGCATGGGAACCTTGTGTAATCCATGGTTGCTCTGTGCATAGAGCTAGCAATTTAACATAGCAAAGCATCACTGAAGCTGTTCCTGCCCTGGCGCCACTGTGTGACAAACTAAGCACAGAAACTGAGAAGGTTTAGAAACTCATATAATTGAACAGAATACATTTGTCTACTGAATGTAACAGCAGATTTGGAATTTTACATTGAGTGCTTTTATTTTCATATTTTTCTAGAGACTCATTTTCTTTACATTTTTAAATTTTGTATCTTTTGTTTTGAAATTATAATATGATTGCATAATTCTCCCTTCACTTTCTTCCCTTCAAACCATCACATGCAGTGCTTGATTTCTAAATTCATGACCTCCTTTTTAAGATTCTTGATATATGTATACATATGAACACATATATACATATATATGTATTATACGTATGTATACATGCTGCTTATTGGCTTGGCCTCATGCTATTCTCAGTTTGCTTTCTTCTACAGCTCAGAACCATTTGTTCAGTGGTAGCACCATTCACAGTGGGCTAAGCCCTCCCACATGAATCATTAACAATTATATATTATTATATATTTGATTGCAACCATATGCCAATTATATATGTATATATACATATATGTATGTATGTACAATACACAAATACATGACACAACTAAATACATTAATACAACCTCCTCAGTGCATACAACATTACCTGTATGTGAATGATCTCAGGACTGACCACTTGGTAATGGATAATCAGTTGGAGAAGCTCCTCCATTTGCACTTTCATAAGAATATGTTTGTGGCAGACTGGATATGTGTATGAGGTGAAGTGTGTGTGTGTGTGTGTGTATTTGTGTGCAACACTGTTGTATTTAGATTAAAAAGATAGGCTCCAGGATTGGCCAGCCATAGCTATCAGTATGAGCCTTAGATAAGCTATTGCCTGGGCTAGTACTGGTTAGCAGGTTTGTACTCTTTATCCTGAGACTGTAAGGTGGCAGTTACTTTTACTTTGGCGTGTTAGAGGGATAGCTTCAGGCCACTGCATCCACCAAGTTTGACATCTCTGGGAAAAAGTCAAGTGAGGCATTTGGAATATAATTAAAGTCCATAAATGATGCGGGATGCCTCAGTGCCACTTACATGTCTTATGTCATAAGGAGTGTGAGGATGCAAAATACAAGGGTACTATCACTTAGAACATATACTCATAAAGCTCTCTCTGCATAGGGGTTTGAAGAAAAGCTATATTTAGGCTCAAAGATGACATACCTTCCCTTGCCTTCTCAGGCTTTTATCTTTTGATGGTATATGGAAATTACCAGGCCCTTTGTATGGAGAACAGCTCCACAGAGCAGATGTGCTTCTCACCCATCATTACATGCTGTACAACTTCCGCCTTGCCTCATGAATTTTGACTCTACTTTGGAAAAAGGGTCACACACAACTCCTTGATAAATTTTCCCAGACTAGCTTCCAAAAACTGTGTACAGAAGGGCTTTAGCCATTTTCCACCTCTTTGCATGTGTTATATTTCTTTTTGGTTTGAGATTTGCATAATTATTATTCATACAACAAACATCTATCAAAAACATCTTGAGGCCTGTCATTTGTTAAATATGCAACTTGAAGTGAAAAAAAAATGCAAGCATTTTAGCCAGTGAAACATGGAAGCTAAAAATAACTCAAGAGGAAGACGAGGCAAAGACACCTGTGGAACAACAGGGGTCTGGTGAAAAATCTCGTTCTGTCAACATCCTTGTTGTAGGAGCATCATTTCCTTATCCTTTTCCTTAGAGACATTTTCATATTTATGTGTCTGTATAGGTATGCTATGTGTGGTTGTGGCTGTGTGTGTGTGTGTGTGTGCATGTGTGTGTGTGCACATGTGTACCTGCAGACTGTACTACGTCTCCTGATTCTGGAGTTATGCCTGGTTATGAGCATGGATGTGAACCTAGGTCCTCTGCAAGAATAGCACTCACTCCTAACCCCAGAGCCATCTTTCCAGTTCCGTCTTCATAGATTTCTAAAGTGTACTTTTTATATTTTAAGCTTTGAGATTGGGGTATATTAAAATTTGTGATCACAAAATCACCCTAGTTAGCTAAGTTGGAACAAAGTTGCTGTGGCCTGTGTATATAACAACATCAAAAGGCCGAGTGCCAGATCCCTGAAATAGATTCCAGTGATTTGTGGGAGAAAGTGGATAATTTTCTGTATGTAGTGGACTGGGTATCAATATTTAGCTTTGCCTTTTGTAGGGTTAAGAATTATTTTTTTCTTTACATCTTAGGTTCATGGCTGAGAATTCTATACCAAAAGTTGCTTTGTCAAGCAAAAAAATCATACAGATTTATTTAATTTTTGTGAGGTATAGCAGCTTTCAGTAAGGAAATAAATACCCCTAGGGTAACCTGAGTGTTATACTAGGTTTGCTAAAGAAGTAGATATTCAAGGAGTGGCAAGATAAGACAAAAGGTTTATGATCTGAGGTACACTGTGGGGAACCTAGCAGGACCCATTTGTCTGTTCAATATCTTCCTGTCCTCATGTCTTCAGTGATAAGGGGTCCTCCAGGGACTTGTCTTACATAAGAGTGCATGGCCTGTTTCATGGAATGATAAAAATGTTCTATCTAGGTTTTATGAAATGCTTCAGAGCAGAAGGGTGGAGAGTAAAGAGACTTCCCTGCTTCAGTGTATTTTCAAATGTCAAGGTGCCAAGGGGATTACATCCTTAGGTCTACCACCTCTATATCTGGTATTTTGTCCATAGCTTGGATTAGATTTTCTAGATATTTCTAACCCAGAAGACTTCATAATTGGTGCTTTGAATGTACTTTTACATCACAGTACAAAAAAAATCACATAATGGTGTATGTCCCTTTAAGTAAAAAATATGATGGATTGGTAGATTCCGATGTTCTGAGCCCATTCTGATATCAAGTTCCCCATCTTACATGTATGGTCGGTCCCATGGTCCACCTGTCGTACTTACATGCAGAATGTCACAATCTATCCATTACACTTACATATGTGACCTCATTGTCCATCCATCACACATACATGTGTTCTCACGGATCACCCATTATGCTTTCATATTTAACATACGGTCTGATTATCCACTCATCATACTTACATGTCTGATCACATTATCCAGCCATCATGCTTACCTGTGTTGTCTTTCTGTCTGCCCATCAACATTACATGCATGGCTTCATTGTCCATCAAAACAATGGCCTTATTCTGGTGAAAGCCTTGTTCCAACAGAAGTTACAAAATGGCAGTTCTCCAATTCTTCATTCTTTTTTCATTTATTACATGGAATAATTATTCAGGAAGAACTTATTAAGCATCTGGTTACCCTGAAATAAAGATCATTGATAGAATATTTGTTTCCTTATTATATTTACATTTTCAGGTGAATGGGTCTTAAGATTGAAGTTACAATCAATGAAGTTTTTTCCTTGAATTTTTAATTTTCCAACATAAATAAATGTTTTAACTCATTTTGTCATTAATCTTTCAAATTTCTCCAATTTCCCATTTTAGATCACCAGGAATTTCTTATCCTGTCATCATTCATCATTCATCATCATCATCATCATCATCATCATCATCATCATCAATCACCACCACCACCATCTTATTTTTAATTGTTTAAAGTATATCAACAAAATGTCAAAACAAAGCAGGATGGTGCCCTTTCTGAGCTCCAAGGGCACCCCATATGCACATGGTGCACAAACATATATGCAGACAAAACACTCATATGCATATAAACTATTATCTTATGGTCAGGTTTTGTTTCTTCTGTGTCTCCACTTCTCCCCTTTCTCATGGCTTCCTCTCTATGTATTCAGGTTTCAACCTCATTAGTCTTCAACTTCCATCCTTCCAGCACAACAGAATGTCCCAGGTAGGACATGGGATTCTTCTGTTTAACTTGCTTTGTTTATTAAGGTCTTTAGTATAGAGACTGCAGAGTGTAATGCTGCCTAAACAGAACTGAGTTCATCTTCATTCATGTAGCAGCCTGGTGTTGTTGCTCCTGGCAATGGAGCTTTCCTCTTGGGATGATTTAGGAATCCAGGTTTTTCTCATTTTGTGTTTCTGCCTTCCCCTAGGCCCAAGATGCTATTTACATCTAGATAGCAGAAGGAGAAGAAAGAGCAGGAAGGCGCATGCATTTCATAAGAGAATTAACTTTAATTGGCACAGGTGCCATTAGCCTGAGCTCAGTAACGTGGCCACACAGTGGGTCTGTTCAATAAGAGTAAGTATCTGGAAAAAAGAAAATATGAACTTTGGTGACTAGTCTTTCTTATATACTCAAAAACCCTCAAATGCATCTTGAATTCTCATCAGCATAATTCCCTTTGCTATGTTTTAGGAAGATTATTCTAGTTTATTATATAACTTTTCTTATATCAGATAAAACATACAAAAGCAACAAACAAACAAAACAAACAAACAAACAAACAAACAAGACCCAGAACTTTCCATGGGAGGATGTGGAAGAGAATTGGTGATGAGTGAGCCTACCATTGAACATACCATTGAGGACAGTTTTTTCCATATTTCCTCGTTAGGAAATCATGCTTTTCTATAACTTAGGTGGATGTTTTCAGTCTTTTAGAAAAAAAATATAGACAGCAGAAGCTGTGAGATTGCCAGATTCCTGAAAACCTGAAGATCATATCTGGAACAAGAAAAGGCTGGCTAATAATACTCATGGTAGAACCCAGGTAAAGAAGGTTTTATAGTGTTGCTCAGTAAACCAAGAGGCTAAAGAGGGCAGGCGTCTCGCACAGACTGAGTATCTGTCTCTCAGGAGGTGTATATTCTAAATAGCACTGCCAGTTTTAACACAATGGCATCAAACCTTGGTGATGTGTATGCTAAATTGAACTGTCATGCAGTGTTCAGGGTGTGTGTATTCCAAGGCAGAGCGGGTACCTGCAGTGGGGAGATAGGGATAAGGAAGGACTATGTAAGAAAGGAGGCCCCATCTCTGGATTATACTGCTGATATGTGTTACCTCCTGGCCTGGGCCCTGGGCTTGCATGCGCTATCTGTCTAGAATGGTACTCAGCGTCGGTACAGATAGTCCCTGCTATTCTTTGGCATCTGATTTCAGGAATGATCACTTCATGTGTAGATATCGTATCTGTAGTTCATGAATTGGAGGGCACATGAGTCCCTACGCCCTCCACATCTACATACACTGTCTGGGCTCTGGCTACTGTATAGAAATTCTCATAACTAAAGAACAAGAGGCTGTGTGTTTTCATTTGGTCCTGAGCCCTGCGCATTATGTAGCTGAATGCACATTCAGATTTTATAATCATAAACATTTTTATATATTTTCTCTTGCTTTCCCCATCTCTTTCCTATCTCTCTTCTGAGGTATTTCAAACTAAATTGCAGCCATCAGTTCACCTTTCCTTGTTGTTTACAGACAGTGGGTTAAAATCTGGCCAAGTGCTGTTGCCACATACAGTAGATACACCAATTCTTTCCTTTTACCTACTCTTGTTCCACAGTGCTGCTTCCCCGGTTTCCTGGAGTCCCCTCCTCCCCATGAACCTCCTTTCCTTCCTTCCTTCCTTCTTCAAATTCAGACAAGGTCTAATTCCTTATATTAACTATGCTCTGGAAGTTTCTTATGCTAAAATAACCCGCTGCTATTTCTTCTGTAGACCTGTCGCAGAGGCAGAGTACACTGTCCTGTGGGAGACCACACAGCCTGCTATTATCTATTGTCACCTGGCTGTTCTCTCCGTTCACTTCATTGCTTATAGTGGAAGTCATCTCTAGATTTGACCTAGGTAAGTGAGCATGAGAGCTCCTCAGAGGGTGCTTTCTGTGCTGTCACCATCGGGACACACCTGCTATTTTGACCTTCTGTTAGTGAAGCTTCAAGTTATCTGTTGATTTGGCAGGTGACAATTTGATCATTCCACTTTAAAGTTCCTCCGCTGTATTTAGTGAGTTGGTCTCTTCACTGATGCTTACTATTGGAGTTGATGTCTTTTCTAATTGTTATCGCTTTTTCCTTTACTACCTAGACTACTATTCTACAAAGAACTTTTTTTCTATGGAGGGCTGTTTAAAATTCACCTTTTCATTCCCTTAACAGGAACTCCTCCTAACTAATGATGTTCTTTAGCTTTCTATGGTTGCTACGTGTATTTAATATTCTTGGAAATAAACATGCAGTTCTTGAAAGAGAGCCTGCTCGTATGTCATCCAATATCATCCAATTCTCCCAGTGTTATTTGTTCTAGGATTTGGAAACACTACTGTGTTCCCTGTTTCACAGATTCATAATTAGGAAGATCAAGGTCAAGTTATAGTCCCTGAAGGTGGATCTTAGGGTGGAACCCACGTGCTCTACAGCAGACAAAACCACTTTTCTTTTATTAAAATTATGTTTTATTGATGATTTCATACATGTGTACAATGACATACGTACCTATCCACTCTCATTTCTGTTCTCCAGTACCCTTCCTATCATCCCAACATGTTCCCCTCTCCATTTCCTATTTCTTCTGCCCCTCTCTCTCTGTCCTCTCTTCTCTTTTTTGTTCTTTCTCTCTAACCTCCTAAGTCAGGTGAATGATGGGCATATGTTCATGGATAGGAAACAGTCCACTGGAGTACAGGACAGCTACCTTGGTGACATTCCTTCCCCAACAGCTGTCATCTGGCAATAGTTTCTCATCAAGAAGTAGAATCCGGAGAGCTCCTCCCCAGCTAATCATAGCTGGCTTGATCTTGTTCAATTAACCAGGTTTCTATGGCTTCCTGAGTACAATGGCCATGTCATATCCAGAAGATGGCACTTCATAGTACTCCTTCAATTGTCACAGAACATTTGGTGTGTAGTCACAGTTGTGTGTGTGTGTGTGTGTGTGTGTGTGAGAGAGAGAGAGAGAGAGAGAGAGAGAGAGAGAGAGAAAGGGAGGGAGGGAGGATTTTTGTAGTTAAGTGATTTTATAAAAGTAAGCTAGGATGAAGTGCAAAACTCCCTTAATTGATGTGTCTTCTCATTTTGAGCTGGAGCTGCCTCCCTGGCTGCTCTGATTTATTGTGCTTACAGGTATAGATCAATAATCTGAGTATATTAGAGCCCAGATTGACCTAATAAACTTCACAAATTTTTCCAACAGTACTTTTGTAACTTCTCGATGAAACATTTAAATCCTTTTCTCTTTTCTTTATCAGTCTTAATAATTTAAAACTGCTGTTTAGACAATACGTGGAAACCATTGCTTCTGCTTTTAGGGGGAAAGCTGTTACACAACAGCATAGTCCAGGCAAAGAGCCAGGCTTCATTTGAGCAAATATTGTCCAGCCTTCTGAATCATAAAAGGAATTCTGAAGTGCCCTTTAGGACCATGCCTCCCACAGCCCCAATGTTTGCTCAGAGTCAACTTAAAACTGTAATGCTGTTTCCCACCCTGTCATTGCTTTGCTTTCATGGATGAGAAATAAATCCTTTGAGAGATTTAAGCCATTGTCACAGGTATTCTGGGCAACTCCTAGGGCCTAGAGGATCCAGAGGAGAGAAACCGAAGCTATCTAATGGCTGCCTTGAACTTCCTGTTTACTTGAAAATTATGAGCCAGCCATCAGATAATATATATATATATATATATATATATATATATATGTATGTATGTATATGTATATGTATATAAAATCATCATCATCATCATCTACGTACATATACAGGTATAATACTAGACAAATGATCTATAAAAGCAATATCTCCAGTTTTACTTAGATAATATTAAGAAAATTTATTAGTTAGTTTATGCCATTCCTAAAAATTTAAGCCCTTAGGAACAATTTAATCTAATCTTTACAATTGATACATGAGGAAGGTGGTGTCCACCTCATTTAACTAAGTTTTCCAGAGATTAATGGCTTACTGCAAATGTAGATAAAAGAACAGCTTAGGCTCCTTGGGCTTCCTAACTAACTTACGAAGTTATCATAATCAAATCACTGCATTTGACTCATTTCAGCAAAAGTGATGCATATAAGGTGGGTTCTGGGCATTTTTCCAAGTTCATTGCCAGTTTTCTCATAATTCAGAAGAACAGACATAGTGACAGTGGATGGCTAGCTAGCGGAGGCCAGCATGGTTATGCACACCAATAGCTGCAGCACTTAGTAAACCTAGGCGTAGCAGTTGAGGCCAACCTGGGTAGCAGAGACCCTATTTCAAATAAATTACAAAACAAGAAAAAAGAATACCTCAAACAACAACAATAACAACAACAACAAAAACATTGATTAAGGAGACGGCTCACATGGTAAAGTGCTTATTGCACAATCATAAGGACCCAAGTTCCGATTCCAGCCCCATGTGAAAAGCTAGGATATTTGAGCTTCTAATCCCAGCATTTGGAAAGTGGAGGCAGGAGGATCCCTAGAGCTCTCTGACCTCAGATTCAATAGGAAATCCTATCTCAAAAGATTATAAAGGTGTAGAGTTATTGAGGGAGACATCTGCCATTGATCTCTGAGTGGTCGTATGCTTGTGCACGAGCACACATGCATGCACATGAGAACATATACATAGGGTAAAACCCAAAATGGTAAAAATACATGATATAAAAAATTTATGCATGTTCTGAAGGAGCCATGAGTAGGTGAACGCTTTAACTGTGCCACAAGGACTTGAGTATTTTCAGCACAAGACCCAACTCTTGACTAGGGAAGGTCCTTGGTGTGTACTTGTACTTGTTGAATGAATGAATGAATGACAAAATGAGCAAAAGAAGGTCAGCACACCCCTGGGATGGGGCTCCCAGCATTCAATTGATAATATTTTGATTGTAAAGACCTCCCTCCCTCCTATATCCAGTAGCTCAAGAATCCTGTGTCCAGATTCATGAAAAGAATGTTCCTCACTGCACTCACCTGCGATGAGCATCTGAACTGTTAGTTCCCAGTGACCGGGCATGTCTTGATTTACTGTGCGGTTGATTTAATTCACTGAAGGTGACCTCACTGCAGTTTTCTGCATGAACTGTGGCAGGATCACAGTTGGTGGTGGTCCCCAGGGAATAAACTGCTGCGGGTGATGGCTCTCAGTCTTTTTAGGACTGTGAGTTGGCTATAACTCTCGCAGGGCTGTCTTCACACACACTGGCCTTGGGGCCGATGATGACATTTTATACACAGGCTATGGTGACCTGCAGTTCATGGGGCTGTAGCTGAATTACCTGTAAGATAAGAACATTCTCCCTTGGTAAAGTATGTCCTTGTTTCCAGGAGCTCTGAAAAATAACCCTTAGATGCACCTGCATCCAGGTTTCCAAAGCTCTATCATTGAATTGACAGCATACATAAAGCAGATTCAAACCTTAAAAACTGGTAAAGAAAATGAAGCTAGGGTGAATGCTCAGCTGATAAAGGACTTGTCATGTGAGCATCTGAGCTGTGTTTGACCCTTAGCTCCCATGGAAACCTATGGGTGCAGGGGCACGTGACTGTATTCTCCAGCTTGGAAGTGATGACAGAAGATAGCTGGGATCAACCTCCCTCACCTAATATGAAAGCTCCAGATGCTAGTGAGAAACTGTTTCAAAGCACATGGTAGAAGGCTCCTAAAGAATGACATCCAAGGTTGACATCTGACTTCAACATGTGTGCACACAAAAGGGCACCTGCACATACGTGTATGCATACACACAGAGAAACTTTGGAAACTAATAGTTTTCTATTCTCTAAAATGTATCTGAAACTTAGCAACAAAGTAATTGGCAGGTTTTGAGGACAAGATGCCTCCTTTCAGTCAAGTGAACAACTTTAACTTGCATTGCTCAGAATTGTCTAGGTGCTTGTCACAAGCATGATTGTAGATTCTGTATAGAAAATCTGAAGATCTAGAGATGACTACACATATTACTGGAGCCTCAGAGGTGCTTGAATGTTACAGTGATAAATTTTAATGACTTTATTCTGTGTGTCACATATTAAGATATTTCAGGTGAGCCGGGCAGTGGTGGTACATGCCTTTAATCCCAGCACTTGAAAGGCAGAGGCAGGCAGATTTCTGAGTTCTAGGCCAGCCTGGTCTACAGAGTGAGTTCCAGAACAGCCAGGGCTACACAGAGAAACCCTGTCTCTTGAAAAACCAAAAAAAAAAAGGTATTTCAGGTGGATACTGAATAAGTCCTCTTGCAATGACATTTGCATAGGGACATTTTCAATCTAACAATAACTTTTAATGAAAATGAGCAAACATTGCTTGCTTGTCCATTTTTGCTGAACTAGAATTACTGTTAAGTCAGATCATGTTGCTCTTCTCTTCCTAATGTTGCAAGGACTCTGACTTTCATTTGAAGCAAAATCCCAAATCCCTGATGTAGGGAAGAAGGCCCCTTTCCCTACCAAGTTTCCTTCTCCCCTTCCCTCCTTCTTCCTTCCTCTTGTTTTACCTTTCTCTTCTCAATATTTCATAGGCTTGTGACCCTTGCTGTTCCCCAAGAATGCTGGCCCTTTATACAGACACTGACTATTTTTTTGTGAAACACTTGTCATGCATGGCCCATGGCCTCTAATTCTTTCCATGAGGTCACAATACCCTCCAACCCCCATCTCTCTTCTGTGTTTAGCATGTAAATATCCATATATAGATAAATGGATATAATAGTCACTTATTTTGTTTGTTCTCAGAGTTTCTATTTCTAGAACCTAAACTTTATCAAGTATTTGTTTCTTCATCCTATTTGTTCAGCGATATGTCTTTTATTGAAGTTTCTATGGTGATGGAGAAACCACTGATGCTAATTGAACACTTAAAATGTGGCTCATGTAGATGCATTTTAGTTTTATTTTATTTAAATTTTAATACTTGCATGTGACTCCCCTTTACTGGACACTGAAGCTCATAAAGGTTTTTTTTTTTTTTTTGTATTAATGAATGACTATAAGAACATTCACTGCTCCTTATACCTCACAGGAATTAGCTGGAGATTTTGCTTAAAATACAGACTCTGGTTGAAGGGATGCGGAGCGTAGTTCAGGAGTCCATTCTAACAAGATCCCAGGCACCGCTTTTGTGGTTTAGAAAACAAGGTTCTACAATATCAACACTGCCTTACATTTACGTCTGTGTTTTCTCATGCTGGCCAAGAGTTCTTCGTTTCCTGGACAAGAAAGATTAATAAAACTTACCTGTTAGATCCAAATATTTGACTGTAGGTACAAAGAACCAAAGAAAGAAAACATTTCTCTCCTATCTGTTTCAATGCAATTCTATTGGTATCTTGAATCTACAATTTGGTTGAATTCAATTGTGGTTAATTTAAGTTTTTTTTTTTTTATTAAGTTCTAATTTTCATGTCAGTTTCAAGTGGTTTAAAGTATCCTATTTGACTTGCAGTTTATTTTCTAGGTCACTGAAGTTGTACACCATTACCTCTCACAAAGAATTTTCTGGTTGGGCTAGACCACTTGGGTTGGGCTGGACCACTTGGGTTGGGCATTCATTTGTTACCTGATACAGCTGGGCTAAATCAAGCTCCTACAATAAGAAAAAAATCTTATTAGTCATTGCCATTGTTCATCTACAGAATAAGCATCACCCAGTTATTCCCTTAGGGAAGTTTAAATCTTGTTCATCAGCCTTCCGTTGTCACAAGTCTGTGGTCGCTCCCCTTAATTACTATGCACACGTTCCAGGTGGATGTTTGTCACAGCGGTAAATCTTGGAGCAGATCAATTTTAGGTGTTGTTAGGATTTAACAACAATTAAGGGACTGATGAATATATGAATATTGCCTGATTTATCATTCCCTTATAGGCTTTTCACAAATATATTAGAAGCACAATTTACACTACCTGTCAGAATCAAAAACATAAGAGTGACTACTTTGAAGATTCAATTTAATTTGTTCTTTTCAGAAGAAAGTGAGGAATGGGGTGTGTTTGAACTCATATAGCAAATGCCTACCCTCTCTTCTTTAGCCCTGCCAGACCTGGACTTCCTGAAATGTTCTCGAAGCTCTTGCTACTACTGAATTAGGTTTTAGTCTTTCTGTTTATTGTGTATTTTCTTCTCTTTGCCTGAAGTGTCCTTGACCCTATTTCCACACTGTAGAAAGCTCTGAAAGATATCTTTTGTAGGGGTGCAACAATAATACAATCACTGTGGAAGGTAACATTTGTTGAGCACCTTTGGTGTCTCAGTCACTGTGCTAAGGCAATTTAATACGTTCTCTCAGGAGATCTCCACTACATGGATGGTTTAGTCCAGGATTTACTGTATTCTTCTTCCTGAGAATTTTCCTTCCTTCTCTTGATTGCTTAGAGGCCAAGAAGAAGATGGATTTCATGAATTAGAAACTAGAATCGTAGGCTCTTTCCCTTCTCATCCTGTCACCATTCAGATGTCTGGGGTTGTTGCAGGAAATATTGAAAGAAAAAAAAAAGTAGTACCACACGTGCTATCCCCAGCTACTCTTTGCCCTGGTGGGCTGGCCAGCCATGCACTGGTGGGCAATGACTGGCCTGTTCTCATCTAGTGGAGACTCTCTGACCTAGGGCTCCAAAATCTCTTCACTCAGTTCCATAAGTTCCCTTTGGCAGGTCGCTACCATGCCTGCCCCATGCTTCAAAACTCCATCGGCCTTTTGTGGTGCACATCTGGCAAACCCATGCTTTGCCACCGGACCTTTCTCTCTGGAACCCTGTTGAGCCTCCAAGTAAAGGAAACCACCTCACAAACTTAGTTCAGAAACAATGGTAACTCAGTAACCAGGCACAACAACTAGAATCCTAATCTTGTAAACCAGATTAAATCTAAATCCTCTGGTGGCGAATCCTGGCAGATCCTCCATTGAAAGCGGGAGACACTAGTAGCTACATCTTGTCCTGTCACTATCCCATCCAAAAGCCGCTATGTCTCTCCTGTCTACTCTCTTCCCCTATCCAACCCGGAGGTCCCGCCTACTTGCCCGGTGATTGGCTCCTTTATTCGTTAGGGGATGGTTCATAAGAAGTCACCTGAGATTCAGCCCCTCCTGAGAAAGTGGAATTAACATCAAAATACAAACAACACCAGGGCCATCCACAACACGAGGTTCTTTTGTAGGAATTGTGGGTAAGCAGAAGGTTTTCTAACTCTGGTCCTAGGCTGATTTTGCAACCTTTGGTTTCTGACAGCTGTGCACAGCAGCAGGTAGCCCTGTCCAGTGTTACAGCTTTAATGTTGTCCTCTGGTTCTGGGCCTGAGTCCTGTGGGAACCGCAGCTCTGGAATATGCCTCTAGCCATGTATAGCCTTATGATGACCATTGCTATAGTGCTTGCCTAACAGGCCCACGAGGTTGGAATTCCCTAGTTCTTAGTGGTGGCTAACATTGCAACTTTCAGAGTTTGGTATCAGGATTCTCAGCCCTGACAGTAGTAGTGTTTCAGCTCTGGAGCTCAGGTATCTGAGACTCTTCATCCTTAAGGCCTGACTACACTATGGCACCCTTCCAGTGACAAGGACCTCCAGTGTCCATTATACAGCAACACAACCCTCTTCAGCTACAGCTTTCTGCCTTCCCTTTCTTCCACCGTCACTCAGTGTGTGAGACATGGCCACTCTGAAATCCTTAGATGCCATCTCTGCTATGGCTGCTGTCAGATTGCTGCTGTGCCTTCTGCTCACTGCTGGTCTTCCTGCATTGCTCTTGCTGTTACAGCTGCTGCCACCCTGGCTACTGCTTCACTGGCACAGCTCTGATGCTGTGCTTCCTGCCACCACTGCTCTTAGAGCCGCTGCTGCTGCTTCTTTAGAGTGGCCACCTCAGTTCACCTTGGGAACGGTAGAGATCAAAATTAAGAAAGAAAAGACCACAAGAAGCTTTTCATTGGGTGTAGCATTTCAATCCCGATGGACAGGATGTATACAGTGTGGGATACTCCTGGCTATTTACAAAGTGAACCAACAGCCTGCCTAAGCCAGAAATTTCTGCACCATTCACAACTGACCTTTGTACAAATGAAGGGTTGTGTTTGTACCATCATAGCACTGTCCTTTTGTACTTTTGCACTAGTCACAGTGATCCCTCTGCTAGGTCACCAGAAGGACTCGTCCAGTGGCCTTGGTAGGAATGGTTTCAGGGAAAGAGCCACACAAGTTATTTGAACATGTATATCACCATGACGGCTCTGGTGGCAACTCCGGGATCCAGGAGTTATGCTTTAGTACCAAGCAGCTATTACAGTTACATTGCTTCCTTAAGATGTCCAGATATTCAAAACAACTGATGCTGACAGAAAGGTGGTTTTGCAGGCTGGTTAACTGACAGTTCTTGAGTCAAGGCAATCATAGCACCAAGGAAGATTCTAATAGCAGGAAGTCCTCCATTTTTGTTCATTTATTTGTTTTTGATATTGTTGTTTCTTATTTACCTGCAAAAACCTAAGAAGTGCTTAGAATAATTTCTTATCATTAATAATTATAGAATTTTAATAGTGTTTACTAGTGCTTTAACAATGAACAACGCCCTGTGCAGTGTTCCCTTAATCTGTATCAATCCCACAGGACATTTTGCTTCAGTGTGTCAGTGACATTCCTCGTATGTCAGAGATTCATGTGTTTGTCTTCCTTGTTCAGCCACTTTGGATTTACAGAGGAGGCATGGCTTACTTGTTTGATTTGTTTTGTTTTCTCTTCATGGTTTTCTGAATTGTAGAAGGCTATTTTATATTTCTATACAGAAAATGTTTCCACAATAGTAAGCTTGAAACCATGAGCATTTTTTGGTTGCTATGAAGAACGGGCATACTCAAGCACAGTGTATTTAAATTTAATAAAATTGGGGAGCACTTGGCTGAAGCTAAACATAACATCTAACTTTAGTGTTTAAAAGATGGGCCCAAGGCTCTGCCAAAAGCTTCTAGGTTCTTCTTTGTTTAAAACAATAATTTAATGGTATATTGGAAACTGTGTACAAATGATCTCTCTAGGAAAAATACACATGTATGCATATATATACACTTACTACAAATTTTACTGATATAAAGTATGTGTAGCATACAGCTTATAAATAATAATCGCAGTTTCAGTATGAATTCCACCTACCTTACTGATTCTCATGTCATGTGCTAGTTAATTTTCGCCAAACTATTATTTCCCTAGCCAATCTATGTTTGAAATTGATGAACAAGTGCTTCTAGTTATCAGTGTTGCATAATGGGTTCAAACAGTTGAAAATTACATTTATTTCCTTTGGTGATGCTCAGTATGTAACAGTTACAGACATATAGCATATTGATGTGTCTGTTTTTAACCCTTGCCAAAAAACAAAACACCAAGTCTTAATGTAGCCTTTACTGACTTGGTTGATTTCAGTCTAGAAAGGTGACAGAAGAGAATGGAGTGGCTTTCCACACGCAGTCAGTGCAGATGATCATTTTAAAAATTGCTTCTACTACATTTAGTTTATTTCAGTGTGTGTGTGTGTAGGGGGGGGTGTTCCCTTGTGTCTGTGTCATGGCAGAGCTGTATAGTTTAGAGCACAAGTTATGAGAATCAGTTTTCTGCTTACCATATTTGGGTCCCGGGGATTGAAGTCAGGTCTTCAAGCTTGACAAATGCACATTTGCTGCCGAGCCACCTCACTCACCCTAGTGCAGATAATCTTAGTAATAAAAGGAGTTGAATTAGTTCAATGTAAGCATTACACATAAAATATTTTTATTTGCCTGTCATGTCTTATCAGTTTTATAACTACATTGGTTCATTTTAAATAATGAATGTGCTTAACAATTGACTGGCAAAGCTTCAAAAATGTAACAGGTGCATGGGCCATTACAGGCAACAGGTAAAGGGCACAACTGGATCCATCGATGCTGCTTGGTTCTCAGGCTCAGTGTGGGACGACGAGGCTCAGAATTCCACCTCTGCTTTTGGCTTTCAGCTTATAAATTGGATTTCTTACTGTTTGTTAAGGCTTATTGTAAGCTGTGAATCTGACTGGTGTGAAGAGTTCCAAGATCAGCTGAGACTGGTTGCAATGGTACAGTGTTGGTACATGCTCTCTGTTTGAGTCAGACCCATGCTAAGCAGGTATTAACCTACTTCTTCTTAAGTGTTCAGCACTACTATTATGTTTGCTCTGTAGAGGGGGAAACCAAGGCTTAGGTGAAGTAAGGAAGCATTGGGCATGGTTGAGTCAGAGCTCAGATCCAGATCCCAGACATAATCATGGTTTCCTTAGAGGAATGTGCAGCCCAGAGGAACGGGAAGTGGCAGGCGCAGAACTTAAAGCCATGCTTTCTGTGACGGCAGACTTACCTCTTCCTCATTTTTTCTGAGCAAGATATGGGAAGAAGTCCCTTTCTCTCCAGGTAGAAAAGCAGCCTGTTACAGATCAAGACAAAATGCATAGATATACAGAGGGGGAAAAAAGGAAAAGGGGGGGGGGCAGATAGCTTTCAGCTCCAGAGGGTGAAATCCACCACAACAGGAAGGGTGTGGCAGCAGCTTATTATGGGCAGGAAGCACACAGAGAGATACAGTAAGTGGCCATGATAAACCTTCAAATATCTGCTCTGAGTGACCTGCTTCATTCCTCCAACTCTCACCTCTTACTTCCTAAAACATAATAGCTTCCCCAAAGGGCATCATGAGATATGGACCAAGCATTCCAAACATGGGAAAAATTTCATATTGAATTCATATGATCTGTAGATGCTCAAAAAATTAAAAAAGGTATTTACCAATAATGTATCTATAGCTTAAAAATAGAAATAATATTTAATGGGTTAAACATCAGCTTATTTTTTTTTATTCATAGATTTCCATTGTTCTTCCCTAAGTTTAGAATGTGAACTACTTCCTCAGTACAGGCATTTACTATTTAGAAAGTAACACTTAGAGGCTATAACTACAACAACCTTAGAGATAAAACCATAGAATACCAAAGTCATAACCTGCTTCTTACTTCTATCCCCACAGAAGTGGTCACTGGGCACATTGTTAGTGTTATGTGAGATAGCTTGAGCTCAGCTCCCATCTCTTGCTCTTATTTGTCTCTTCATAGGCGACAACTGACAGGATCAAAATTTGTATGACTCCTAAATTCAGTTCTAGTTTCCTGGATAATTTGAGGTTATAGCAAACATTGAGAATTCTTTCCGTGTTTTCATGTCTGTTCTATAAGTCTGAATTCTGTTGCTGTCTTGCTGATGAGGTAGAAGGATGAGATTTTTCCTGATCAAAGTGCTTATCATTCCCAAAGGTGGCAGCAATCTAAAATTTATACCTTGGTGCAGGCTACATTTTCATACACCCAGCACCTTGGAGACATTGCCCATGAAGAACAAAATCATCTGGAATGACATTTGGTCACTGACCTAAATAAGGGCACTTCTGGGGCCTTTAATCTATTGCAGCAACAATCATATTTGACCACAGCCAGTAGAATGTGTCCCCCTTTACATTCAGTTATGTGACCAGTGAAATTATTTAATAAGTTCTGTCTTGCAGCCATAATATATAAGTCCTGTGTGGTTGGACTAATAAATCTTTATCCTTGTCTTGACATTCAAATGACTAACTGGTTATGTACCTTGAAAAAGTAGTTCTGGGTTTTGCGCCCAAGAATATGTTAGTCAGATCTGGGAAGACAGTTCAATTCACAAAGTGCTTACAGATCAAGGTTGATGTCTGACCCCCAACATGGACTGCGTAAGTGTGTACCTGTACACACACACACACACACACACACACACACACACACACACCATACTGACCACTTTCCATTTAGGATGGCCAAGTTTTGTATGAATGTTAAGTGTAGCAGGTAATAGAAAGTGGGTAATAGGTGTGCTATACTGGCCACAGGTAGACACAGACAGGTGACATCTATAACACCATCATCTACACAGCTTTTATAAATACTGTTTATAAAAATTGCTGGCAAATTGTATGAAGAAAGACCATCCTTGCTCATGTTTGCTATGAGGAATGCTTCTTCAGAAGATCTAGTGGTTATTAACTGAAGCAATGCCTGGAGTGCTTTATTTTGTAGTGTATTGGTAATAGCACTGGTAATATCTCATTTTAAAGATGAATTTTAAAAACACAAATTTGTTCTCTTTTGAGTATTTTAATAGCTTGATTTAAATTACAGTTTTGTTACAGTATATGTGCACCTGGCATCATTGCTCTACTCCTTTTTATACATCCAGGGATAACCAGCTTCTTGATGATGTTTTTCTTTCTTTACGCATTCTTTGTTCCCCACATGTAACCATAAGCCTATAATTACAGGTTCTTTTTTTTTTTTTTTAGAAAAGCCAATGTAAAGCTCATCCCTTAAGAAATAAAACCCAGCCCTAGCAGAGAATTTGAAGCACACAGAATTCTTAGTTCAGCTTCTTTGAAGACCTAATTGTATCAACATTCTAGTGTCCAGTGAGAGAAAGCTAGCATGTTGTCAGGAAACAAAGAATTGGCCCAGGATCTGTGCAGATGCCTGGTGCATAGATGCCTGAGCATCCTCGGGGATGCCCTGCAGTGTCTTCCTAGAAGCTGTGCACATGCTCCTGGATGTTTTATCCTTAGGTTACTTCTACCCAGTGTGATGTAAATGTGGTTTAAATAGTTGTCACCATGTGTATTGCTTAGGGAACAGTGGTAAAGAAAAAAGATCTGTACAGACTCAGTATAGATGCAGGGGTTCCCTCTGAATATTTTAGGCCTGTTATTGAATCTGCAGATGGAGCCTGGAGCTGAAAACCATCGCTTAAATGAAGATACTGCCTTAGGTGTTCATTCCCAACTTATTCCTGGAATTTAAACCTTCTGACCTGAGTATAGCAAGGAGTGACAGCTTTTCTCAGCATTCCAGGAAGAAACTGAGAAAAATTCACAGAAGCTGGCTCCTGTGCATGTCTAAAGGTAGGAATGAAGAACTGCTTTATGCAATAAAGCTCAGGAATATGGAGACCAGAGTGTATCTCCACCTCACACAATGCACATAAAGAGCCTACAAGACATGAAGGTTTTGGGAACATTATTAAATCTTGTGAACTCAGCAATATTTTGAGCCCACATATGCTAATGTTAGGCCTTATAGTCACTATGTTTAAGAGACTCAAGTATACATATTCAGTGATCTCATTCTTGCAGTATTATATGAACCTGTTCTTTCTTTCTCCTTTCCTGCTTGCATGGTCCTGCCAACCACATAGTGGTATTCACTATGTTCTAAGAAATAAAAGAGAGGAAAAAGGAAGAACAATGTTATACAAGGTATTGCATAGTGTCAGGTTTAGCTAATACAGATCTTCCTAATCCATTTCAATTGTCTGAAATCATTCTCAATGGATTTTGTAACATTTTCCACACAACAGATAAATACACATGTGTAGTTAAAGTTTAGCTATATGTATATGCCTTATGGCTAGTAAATTAGATATTATTACAGTTTAAAAAGCAATCATTTGGGGCTGCAAAGACAGCTCAGCAGTAGAGAACAGTGATGCTCTTTCAGAAGATATTGGTTTCATTTCCAGCACCCATAGAGGCTCACAATCATCTGAAACTCTGGTTATATGGGATTTAATGGCCTCTTCTGGACTCTATGGGCACTAAGCAGGCATGTTGTGTTCAGACATACAAGTAGGCAGAATATTCCTGCATAAGATAAAAATAGAAATAAATTTTAAAAGCATAGATACCTTTGTTTTTTTTTTTTTTTAAATTCTGCAGCTTAATGCAGTGCACCTCACTAATTATAATTCAAGGAGTGAATATTATATGGTGTGTGATGATTGAATCATGACAATGCACATTTCTAAGTCTTTGGCAGTTAGTTATTCTTGTCTTTTGGAAATACTGCATTCTAGTCATTCTGAAGCATGCGATGGGGTATTTTGCCCAGTACCTAGTACGCTGAAGAATCAATGGGAACAGTTTCTCTGCACAGGTTTAACTGACTCCTACTCTATTAATCTTCTTGCTGTTTCCCTTCCCAACTCTATTTCCAGTCTCAAAACCACTATTATGCTCTGTTTTTCAACATAATTGAACATCATTTCTTTCAAATAATGTCAATGGTAACATGTATGCGTTTACTGTCCTAACAGTGGTTCAGCTTGCTGCTTGTCTATAAGTCAAGGGCCTTAAATGCTTTTTCATTTCTTCTAACATGGAAGAAAGATCCCAATTTTCTCCTTTGCATAGTCATGTGTACCTTATTGTTGGATCTACTGTGAGCCATTTATAGTGTGTGTGTGTGTGTGTGTGTGTGTGTGTGTGTATGTATGTGTTTATTTTTGAGAAAGTGACTTAATATGTGTCCCATGCTAGCCTCACACAGGATTTGTAGCCCAGGCTATCTAATCTCATAGAAGTCCTTAGCCTTTTGTGTGCTGGGATTATAAGTGTCCATCAAGCCAGCCTAATATTTTTTTTTTATAAACAAATTTCCATTCCATCACTCACTACCTGAGCAACTTTGGGAAATTTACCTTTCCTCAGAGACAGTCTCATAATACAATGGGGATGATAAAATGGAGGACTTTTCTGGAGAGCCAATTATATCATCTACCCATACTGATTGTATCATTGTTAAATATTCATTGAGTTCAGTGAGCAATCTTTTTCCTCTCTCTCTCTCTCTCTCTCTCTCTCTCTCTCTCTCTCTCTCTCTTTCTCTCTTTCTTTCTCTCTCTCTCTAATTCTCTCTATCATCTGTGACAGTTTGCTTATGTTTGGCCCAGGGAGTGGCACTATTAGGAGGTGTAGCCTTGCTGGAGTATGTGTGTCACTGTGGGCATAGGCTTTAATACTCTCTTCGGAACTGCCTGGAATCCGATCTTCTCTGGGAGCCTTCAGATGAAGATGTAGAACCCTCAGCAACTCCTGTACCATGCCAGCTTGGATACTGCCATGTTCTCGCCTTGATAATAATGAACGGAACTTCTGTACTTATAAACCGGCCTCTTCTAAATGTTGTTCTTATAAGAGTTACCTTGGTCATAGTGTCTGTTCACAGCAGTAAAACTCTAAGACAATATCTATATTTATATATAATCTATATCATCTATATCTATATATATTTATAACATCTATCTATCAATCCACTCATATTCATCTATCTGTCTGTCTGTCCTGTCCATCCATCCATCCATCCATCCATCCATCCATCTATCTTTATCATCAATTTTATTATTAGTAGAACTCCTTAACATTGAAATTCTTTTTTTCTAGTCATCTTTCCTAACATTTTCTATTTATTTATCTCACGCATGCACATGGGCATGTGTGCATGTGTGTATGTGGTATATGGTATAAGGAAATGATACATGTATGTGCAATGCATTTATGTGTGGGGAGGTATATGCCTCCATATGTGTGTATTTGGAGGACAAACGAGAACATTGGGTTTTTCCCTTTATTACTCTCTGTCTTGTTGTTTTGAGACGGGGTCTCTTACTGAAGTGACAGTTCACTGTTTTAGCTAGCCTGGCCACCCAGAGAGTTCCAAAGAACTCCTAATACTTGGTACAGGCACACACTGGTATGCCTAGCCTTTTACTGGGGTTCTAGGCATTTAAATTTAGGTCCTCATGCTTGCATAGAAAGTATTCTTATCCAGTAAGCTATCTCCCTAGACTGATATTTCCCAATGAATTGGGTCAATTATTTTTTACTTGCCTTTGCATGAAGCATGTCCATTTCCATATCATCTGGTTATTTTTCTTATTCTGAGATATGTTATATCTTAGATATATTATGTCTTTCTAGACAGTAATGTCCTGCTATTACTAAAATAAATCCATTTGTCTACTCTCTAATTGTCTGTAGAACATATTAAACAGCAAATTGACAAAACTGACTGAATACTAGGGTCTGTTGCACATTCCTAGTCATGGCATTAGAAGTCAACATGGAGTGATGTACTCTATTCAGACAAATAACATAAATCAAAACTTACATTGAGAGACAAATTTTCCTCCTTATGTGTACGTGTCTGTCCTGTTTCGATGGCTTTTAATTGTGCTTGGAATTCCTTAAATATCTCAGTAGCTGCTCTCTTCATCTTATCCTCTACTTAAGCAGATGGTCCCTGTCCACAGTTATGCAAACAATGAAAGCATACACACACACACACACACACACACACACACACACACACACACACAGAGAGAGAGAGAGAGAGAGAGAGAGAGAGAGAGAGAGAGAGAGAGAGAGACATCTTTTATTTTCAGTTGTTTGTGTTGCTTCTATTTTGTGAAATTTTGCCCTTGTATACGTGTGGGTCAGCTTTTGTGAAGAAAAAAATGGGCATCTCCCTCCATTTGTGACTTTTGTCTGTTTCTAGTACCATGAAGATTTTTTAGAACAGACTGTTTATCACCGGCCTGTATGCCTCATGTTTAGTTTGTGCACAAACATAGATAGTTTCCACATAGCATGATCCTGGGAAGCCAGGTCTAGATTTCTGAAAGCCAGGTGTTCCTGTCATTAGTGAGGGAACCCTGGGGCTGGGAATTCTTGTGAACTCCTGTGCTGTAAATTGGATTTCTTGTAGAAGAAAACACTCAGCTGACATAAAGCTTGGCTTCCTGGTACCTGTATGGCTGTGAGTTCTTCTCCATAAGTGGCCAATTATCAGTAACTTTCACAGAACCAGGCAACATAAACTTATTTTTGCTTAGACAAATATCTCCTAAGTGCCAAGTTCCCAAATCCCCTATGTCCTTTAAATAACACATATGTGGTAGTATTTCTCAATTGTTCTGTTTTGTGCTGCTCTTTTTCTGTTTAGGCAATTTGGTATTTGTTCTTGTTGGTTCCTATTTCCCACCCTAGGGACACACTCTTTATTACTTTAAAAAAATCCATGTTCCATTAATCACCTGATTTCCATTAATCACTCACCACCTCCCTTTTGTCGTGCTTCTCCTCCCTCTGGCTTTATCCTCCTGCCCACTCTTTCCTTAATTTATGGCTGATGTGATGAGAGGCCTTTCTTAGGAGATCAGCTGGCTTCCTAGCCTCAGAGAATTTCTTAAATGTATTTACAACTTTTATGAGAGTACAGCCTCTCCGGAAGGCTTCCTGCTTGGGAGAGGCCTGCACACATGGCACAGATGTTCACAAAAGCCTGTGAGAGCAGATAAGGGAAGGAAAAACCTCAGCATAATTATGTTGTTGAATAGTTTAGTAAATAGTCATCAACACTTATTAGATTGAAAAAAGCTTAAAGGAAGAAAGACGTCCCTTTGAAGGTCTCTATTGTTCCTTCTTGCTTTGATGTCTATCTGTCCTTGGAAAATTCAGGTCTTTATTTTCCTTTACTCATCCATCCACTAGATCTCAAGTAAATGAGCAAACATTTTCCTGTGGTTGTTATGCTAAATTCTAATATGGAGATCTGATTACTACATTAAGTTGAGATATAAAGGGCAGAGATGGATCGATATAAGATAAACAGATAGATAAATGGTAGATATAAGGTAGATACTGGGTGATAGACAGACAGACAGATAGATAGATAGATAGATAGATAGATAGATAGATAGATAGATAGATAGATAGATGATACATGGTAGATATACATAGTAGGTGATAGATAGATGATAAATGGATAGATGATAGATTAATAGATACTAATCCACATCATTTGTGCCCTTCATCTGATTACTGATCCCATTACCAGCAGTAGAACCTTTGCTCTGTGTCCACCAACTACACTATGTAGTTCATTTGAGCCAAGTTCACAATGCCTGTTTGCTATCAAGCAAACCAACAGAAAGCCACTGTGACATTCCTGGAGGCATGCCTCCTCATTTTTTAATACAATTACTTCTTGGGTTTTGAGATGTAATTAATTAGATGAGTGGAAGCCAAGGGCAAAGGACACAGGGGACTTTGTAACTGTGAGTGACTGTGGTCATCTGAGCTATAAGAAGTCATCATTGTGACTGCAAATGCTCTGATAGCCAGAACCCCTAACATTTGTGAAAGAAGATTTAACAGACAGGGGGAAAACACAAAGCATTTGTCCCCTGGCATCTGCAGGCAGTTTAATTCCTAGGAAGGCAGCTGTTAACTGACATCAAGGCCATCTTATTGACAAGTTTTAAGGTTCTGGTCCACACTTTGTCTAGCAAAGATTGTTTATTGCTGTTGCAAAGTTCTGACCACCGCATCAGTCCCATTTTGACAGAGAACTTCTTTGACTCAGAAAAAAAAGCATAATTCAGGCTACTCATCTTTTCAGTTCATCTTTACACATATCCTCTAACAGATGGGCTTCAAAATAACAAGGAGAGCCTTTATATTTTCTGATGTATCTTTTTAAGCTAAGAGAGTGGAGACGTCACAAGAACACAGATTCATGCAGCTATGAGCTGCAGAGCTGATGGGACAATGTCTCCCCACCTCTTACTTCCCTTCCAGACACACACCTCATCCCCTGCAGGACAGCAAGGAGTAAACAGTGATGCTTTCCAACAATAAAGGGTGTGAGATGGATGTCAAGACGCTTGCTTCCAGTCTCAGCTGTGTAATCCTGGAACCTCACTGCTAGAAGAGATGTACAGAATTTGGCATGGTTGTGGAGGCTGTGCTAAACGTTTATGAGGCATGGACTTGATCCTTTCCTGGAAAAAAAAATAAGTTCAGTATATTTCTATCCTTTTGTTCTTTTTTTTTGGGGGGGGGTTGGAGCAAGGGTTTGGAATTGAAGTAGCACTATGGCTCAAGGGAGCATCTGTGAAGTTCTATGAGTCTGGGTATGGCTATGGGTACAGGTATACTGCTGAAAAATCATAGGCCATCACTAGCCTTATTAGCCTGAACCTCCTCTAGTAACTGGTTTGGACCAACCGCCTTATATTATACATATGAAAACTGAGGTCCATAGAAGCCAAGAGAAAAATAAAGATCCTTAGACCTTGAAAAATACATTTCCCCTTGTTTTACAAAATATTTCTTATCTCAGATAGATTGGTATTACTGCTGTGACAAGAACTATATTAAACCGCAGGTATCTTTGTTCTTAAATTAAAAAGTAATTCATGTTTTAATCCAGTTGTGAATTAGTAATACAATTTAGGCATCTGTGAGTTTGAACATCCTTCCGGTTTGGAGGTACCCACCCCACTCTCTGATGCCATCCTATCATCTCTACCCTTCCCCTTTCCCTTTATGGCTTCTTTCTGTGCCATGCTAAACTAGACAACATATTTGCTCAGACACATAACATGGGGTTATTACTGGAAATCTGCTACAGCATCAAAGCAACACACTCACATTTTAGACTTAAAATGTGAAAATCTGTACATAGAAGGTGAATTCTTATAACCACACAGACATATTTCAAAAGCAGGAAAGGAGATCGTCATCTGAAAGAACACTGTAATGAGTCTTATGCTGAAGCAAATAATCAGCATTGTAGTTGCTTGAGAGTTAATCAACCCGCTTGCCAGTGATTAGGAAATCTCTGTTCACCCCAAACCCAGTTTCCAAGGGGACAAGAGAGCAACACAGCTCCTAACTCTAGCTCCTAATAAGGCAAGAACAGACTAGAAGGTCTCCACATGGTCTTGACTTCCCTGAACATGGAAGGATTCTGGACAAATTGCCAGCTTCTAAGGAAATCTCAAGTATTACAAAGTACACCATTTCTGATGTATTGTAAAATCTGACATTTTAAAATTATGTGAACCTAATCGTGTAATAATTTCATTTTTATTATCATGTATTTTAAAAAATTCAAACATAAGCAAGGTGTGGTGTTTCATACCTATAATCCCAGAAGTCAAGAGGAGGAAGGATCTTGAGGATCTTCATAACCAGACTAGGTAACATAATGAGACCCTGTCTCAGGAAATAAAACCAAATGTGTGTGTGTACATGCACACGTGTGTATGTATGTGTGTGTGTATGTGTGTATGGGTATGTATGTGTGTGCATATATATGTGTGTATGTGTGTGTGTGTGCATGCATATGTGTATATATACATTCCTACTGTGTCTTTTTTGAAAGTTTCCTTATTTTGGAGAAGTTCATACATATATACAGTAACAAACATATGGTCATCCCCATTCCTTGCTTCATCTTTCTTTTTTTTTTTTTTTTTGTTTGGGGGTATTGTTTCTTGACAACATACTAATTCCAGTTTGTTCTATGTGTAATGAATGGTTATAGAGCCATGCACCGGGTATGGACAGCAGTGCCCACATCCTCAAACTAGAATATATGTATATATCTGTGTATAGATAAGTTGGGAGCCAACTCCTTGCAGAAAGCGGCTATCATCTTTGCAGCCATCTCAGGTCATATACCCTGACAAGAGACTTGTTTTCAACAGCCTACAACAGCTGAGCACACTCTGATGAACATCTTGTTTTTCTCACATATCTTGTTTTGATGTTTAGTGCCTCCAGCTGCTAGGCACATGTGGTATCCACACTGCAAGGCACATGACATAGTGCCTTCAGCTGTGCCTGTCCACGAGGGCAAGGCACGTGTTAAAGGGTATAAATACCCAAGATTTCCTTTCAATAAACGAGACTTGATCAGACTCTTTGTCTTGTCTCCATTCTTCGTGTCTCTCGCCCCTCCATCCCCACTCTCTCTCTCTTGCTAGACTCTGACCCTCGGACCAGAGCAGCAGCTCGGACTGGGACAGTGGCCCCCAAATGTGCAGCAGACGGGCTGGTACATAGATACATTTATACCATTCTTTTTTTTAAACTCATATTTCATTTACTTATCTTACAAGATTTTGATCAACATAATATGCTTAAGAAGTTTATTGATCATTATATAGAATCTGAATATTAAAAATGAAAACCCTAAACATATGTTTCTAAACTTGTAAATAGATTGAGTTTTTATTGCCATTGTTATCACAAAATTTATTAAGACCATAAATATCTTGCAGATGATGTCAAACACCTACTTTATCTCAAAGTCACATTCATGGGTGCACCATACAACAATATGAGGAGGAATTTTTAAAAGGAAATTGTTCCTTCCATGTGTGAAGTATTACTTCAGAAAGCAGACGTGCCCTAGTGTGTCTCGAGTCATTTGATTTTCCTAGATGCAGGCACTGGAATCTTTCTCACATACATAAGTAGATTAGGTTGGAAAGATTTTTATATCACTCAATATTTAAATGGTTTTCTGGGTATTTCCCTTCCCAAAAAATTACCTGGCAATTTCCCATCAAATACTGTCTTGTGATTTATCCTCTGACAACTCAATTAGTTCAATTTTGCAGAAAGGAAAAACCAACTTTAAAAGAGGATTGTTTCTCATTGTCTCTCAATGGAGAGGATCTTCACCTCTCCATTTCTGGAGGTGACTGCAAAGGTCACCTCTTAGATGCTCCTGCTCCTGACACAGTTGGGAAGAACAAATACTCCAGACTCCAGCAGCTGGTATGTTTAGACAAGATGCTTTTCTTTAAAGTATGTTTGAAAGTTATGTCATGCAAACCTTGGAACTGGAAGCTTGGCTCTCTAGTCTTATGGAAAATGTCCACTATATAATCTGTTTTGAAAGAAATCCTATTTGCTGAGTCAATCATTGAGGGCCAGCTTACTGTCTTCAAGGTTGAACTTTTTGTATTTAAATAACCATCCCCCAGGCCTGGCATGAAAATTCTGAGTTCTGTTAGAATGGGTTGCTAGACCTGGGAGGAGGTTTGCAGTGGTTCCACCCCTGGGAGATCAGGCACCATCTCAGCTGTGTGTCTTATTGATTCCCCTGTGCTTGGTTCTCACAGTACTCTTCCTACATGTACCAAGAATGCAATGGCAGTCTATAGATTCAATTTTATTCAACTTTTTAAAATTACTTCTTATAATACAGAGCTGTCCATTCCTTAGGTTATCTATTTGCCCTTGCATAGTTTTGCAATAGTGGGAATAATTCAAAATGAGCTTAGATATTTTGTGTGTGTGGACTGGCGAATGGAGTCTGGAGATGTGGCCTCGTTGGGAGCATGCTTGCCAACTATGCATGGAGTTGCATATGAACTCAATATGCATGAAGTTCTGGTCCTGATCCTCAACACTGCATAAAACTGGGCATGGTGGTATACATCTGTAAATACAGAACTAAGGAGGCAAGAAGATCAGAAGTTCAACTTTAACCTTGACTAACATAGTGAATTTTAGACCAGTCTGGAGTACATGTTACCTTGTGTTAAGAAAAAGGAAGAAAGAAAAATTATCATAATGGATGTGAGATATGCTTTTTATAGCATTGACTGTATCTGTACTCAGCCATTGCATGCGGGTTAGTTGGTAGAGTGCTTGCCAACTACACATGGAGTTGCATATGAACTTAATGTAGATGAAGTCCTGGTCTTGGTCAGGATATTAGGATGACTGAACTTGATCTTGATCTTAGGATGACAGAATTGAGGGCAGCTGTCATCCTAAGGTAAGTTATTATATTGCCATTTGCACAGTTGACATTGGCCTGGACCAGTAACTTGAACAGAATATCAGGATTTCTACATCCCATAATTGTTGGGACAGATGCCCTGTGGTTGTGCAGAACACTCAAGCCCAGTGGATATCAGCATCTTCATGTGGGGAATGGGTGTAGGCATAGCATCTATCAGTTAGCCTTGCATGGCTGAATGAATGGCTGAGAGCATGTGAGATACTTTGCACAAGCTTACTGTTGTTCACCATTATAGTAAGTAGTGGGTTCCAAATAATAGCCAGAGTGGAAAATAGCACTAAAAGACTAATAGGTCAGTTATATTAAATATTTTGCTTTGTTACAGGTTTAAGATCATTGTAAGCCTATCAAATGCAACCATCGGTTTATCATCTACTTATCATCAAGTACAGGAATGCTTTGCTGTCAAGTATATGGAAACACTAATTGTAATAGCTGAAGTCATGCCAGGAGTTTGCATGCTTCAGATGATATTATTTTTGGGACATTGGGGCTTGATGTTAATTACTGTCTCTTTCTAGTGTCAAGATGCCACCTTAGTTGATGAAGCTTCTTGCTACAAAAGACTTGCTAATGTAACTTTTCTACATTATACACTTTAGACTAGGTCGAAAACATCAATTTGTAGATTTTTCTCTAAACCAGACAGGAAATAGTGTAGTTTTTTTCATCTTTTTCTGCAGGGTGTCAGTGGCCATGTCACTGAGAAGAGCTACAGAGATGTCACATTTTTCAATTGTCAAAACCTGTGAATTCTCTGTCCTAATTTTGGTCATTTTGTGATCAGATGTTCCATTATAGACAGGGTATCTATCTTTTCTAATAGCACCAAAAAGGAAATTAATTATTAATCTTGGCTAGATAAAATATTTAAGACATATACTCTGTTCTGAAACAATAGAAGCCTTTAGTAGCGAGGTTGTTAGGAATTACTTCCTTGGGAGCAGTGGGCATGCACAGATATCATTGTTCATGTACAGTGTCTGCATGTTGGCAGTCATACCAATTTGCTAACCAAGGCAGGTTCATGATTCCAGAGCAATCAATTAACAGAACATTTTATTGACTTTTACCAAGGCATTGGAAAACTATTTTGCCAATTGTACACTTTTAAGCTTCTTGCTTCTCAAGACTAGATCTTACAAGTGGCATTTCAGGAAAATAAAAGGCACAAAAATAGTGGCTGAGGGTATAGCTGAGTTCCACTGTGTTATATATTTCATGTCTCAAACTGTTTATTGGATGCTGTGTGCAAAACTAACACCTAGAATAAAAATAAACAAACAAACAACAACAAAAATCAAGCAGACAAAAAAATTCAAACAAGAAGTTAAGACAATCTGGAAATCAAGAGAAAGAGAGTGGGGCACAGATCAAGCAAAGCCATGTCTGCACACAAACTGTCCTTTTGCTCTCATGTTGGGGTTAGCTATGATGTAGGATGACACACACAGGCACCTTAAATGTCATCTCCCAAGCTGGCTCCAAGTTTGTGTTTTGTGTGATTTCTACTTTTTCATTTTTAAAAGGAACCTATAATGCATATTAAATATGATTGAATCAGTTCCTAGGAAAAGAAACAATTATTGGGCAGTATTTGTTGGGGATTTGGGAGTAACACAGCAGAGTTTAGAAATAGGACCATGTGAAATATTGAGTAGCTGTATCAGATTGTGGAATTAATTTATTGTGGAAGCTTGCTGCCAGTTTTCTAAAGGACAAAGAGTCCAGATTAGTTGGGTTATTTTAGTAATTATTATTTAACATGTGCTAAGTGCCCACAGCATGCTGGTGCCTTCCCATGGTATCAGAAGGCACAATGGAAGGAATGAGACTGGCTGTTGGGTTTAATTAATCTCTCAAGTTAATTGCCAATATGGGGCGCATTTCTTACGTGAGTAAAACTGGAGTGTGAGAAAAGATAATGTCCCTCTCTCATTAAGCTGTCTACGTTAGATTTACAGGGCAACAGTGAAGCCCATTCCAGCTTCGTTTTGATAGCTTTCATTACTGACAGCACAGAGTTAAGTGGAGATCTGGCCTTTCACTGTGAGACTCGATCCAGTAGCTAGTGCACAAACATAACCATCTATATCAGCAAGGCTTCAAAGGGCTGTTTGTAGTTTGATGCTCAGCCTGTCATAACTTCTTTTCCACTAGCCCCAGACTTCTTTTGTTCCTCTAGAGCAGGGGAATTGCAGTACAGGGCCATGCCCGACTCCTGCCAAGAAGGGCAGCCCTTGCCAACTGTAGTCTTCCCTGAGTAGCTGGTTTCTGAGTTCTGTAATGATGTGACTCTGAGGACCTTAGGAACTTCCTTGCACACAGTCACAGAGCTGACAAGTGATTTTTGGCCCTCTCCCTCCCAGGAGTGTGCTTGTAAAGCACTTTGGACAGAGTCTTTTAGAAATGGCTGAGAGCACATCAGTCACCCAGAAGAACTGGAAGAGCATTAGCATCCACTTCTGGAGGATCTTGGCTTGTGCTCCCTGGAACTGGAGATTGGTGTGAGTAGTGACCAGTAAGGGAAGGCTTTTAGGGAAAATCAGGTAGTGCATGAGAGAATTAGGGAACAGGAAGAAACTACAAAGGCTCTGTGCTCATGTGGGCCAAGTCTGACCACATGTGCAATCTCTGAAGCAGGAGTCATTTATCAGTATAGCCTTGAGCAGGCAAGCAGGCTCTTATCCTGACTTCCCCACTCCTCAGTCTTTAGCTATGGGTGCTGGTCAGGACCACACGAGGTTAGCACCTGTCTTAGGGTGCTCAGATCCTGATAGCTATGGTTACCCAAGAGCTGTTCTATGGAGGAGAGGAACAGAAATCCCTGTGGGAAGGGTGGGGCACCCAGTTGACACTAGGGTCCTCTGGGATCCAGTGGGTGGGTGAATACCAACAAGTTCTAAAGTTAAAGAATACATTAAGTTCCTAGATTATTCTGAAAGCTCAAGAAACCCCATGGTTTTTTGTAACAAAATTCACCACTAAAGTCAGGATGTGCAATTGGCTATTGATAGTCAGTTTTGAAGTGTGATTTAGTTTTTAACAGGAAACTATCTTCGTTTGTGTTCTGTTGATTTGGTAAACACCATAAGGAAAAGCAGTGTGAAGAGAACAGTAGTTTATTGCATCTTATAGGTTACAGTCCATCTAGTGAGGCCAAGGCGAGAACTCAAAGCGGAAGTTGGAGCTGAAACTACAGAGGAACGCTGCTTACTGGCTTACTCCCAGGCTCACATTTAGCAACTTTTCTTAAACCTTGCAGGCGCACTTTCCCAGGGCTAGTCCTTCCCATAGTGGACAGGCCTTGCTACATCAAATAAGAAAATTCTCCATAGGTGCCAGAGATGTGGCTCAGTGATTAAAAGCACTGGCTGCTCTTCCACATGACCCAAGTTTGATTCCTGGCACCCACATGGTAGGTAGTACACAGTCATCTATCATTCCAGTTTCAGTAGATCCACCAGTCTCTTCTGGTCTCTACAGGCATCAGGCATATACGTGGTGCACAGTAATGCATGTAGGAAGAACACCCATACACATAAGAATAAATTAAAAATAAATTTAAAAAATAAAATGTCTCACAGACATGTCCATGAGTCAATCTGATGAACTCAAATCGTCTTCGGAGGCTCTCTCTTCCCAGGTGTGACAAGTTTCAAACCAAAAGTTTGATACCAGAGGGGCAAAAAGAAAGAAAAGAAAGGAAGATGGAAGTCCCATAGTCTTTTGTCTTTATAGAGGACAAAGTTGTTGCTCTCAAAAAGATCATCACAAGATAAAAAGCATGTGACACTTCTTAACCCCCTAGAACCTAAATTAATCTATCCTACCTACCTCTGTTGATTTTCAGTAGTCTACTGTTAATGCCTGCCAAAGTAATTAGACCTAACAGATGAAAAAGGGATTATAGCCTCTTGCAAAAGAGGAAGTGAGGTATGCTGGGTATTGGGATATACAGCCTTTCATAATGTCAAATGACAGGCCCTACCTCTGTGATGTAAATACATTACTGCAAATGTCAGTGCACAGAGAATTGTTTAGACAGGCTGCAAGGATGGCTGCTAAGCAAGCAACCAAGCAAGATATGAGGAAGTTACATTGTCTGTGATCATTCAGATTGGTTATCGCCATGGATTAACACAGAGAGACGTCAGGTTTCCATGACAAACATTTGAAAGACAGAAAGGGTGCCATTTAGGATTAAAACATTAAGATAAATTACAAAATATTCCATATCTACAACTTTAAATGATGTATTTGTTTTCCTCCTCCTCTCCTACAAATCAGCAATATTTTCATCTGGTAACTCAAATTATTAAATTGTAACTATAGATTTCTGAATTTGGTCATGTGCATTTGTAAACTAGACTCAAAGATATTTTATTATTTCTATATTTCCTGCATTTCTTTACAAGAGCTTCATTCCTAGATTATTGTAAAATTTCAATCTAAAGAGAATATTTAAACTGTGACGTATTTCTTCAAATGAGAATTGAAAAAAAAAAGATTTTTTTCCCCAAACAGTTGGCTTTTTTTTTTTTAATCAAAGTGTTTAGAAAGAAATTTTTAAGTGCAATAGTTCATAGTGGCCTAATAACATGAGTCTAAAATATCAAATATCTTCTCAAATATTTGCAACCTTCGGCTTGAGTGGCATTTAAATTTCATGATGCACGGTGTTGTCCAACACCTGTCATAGTCACGGACATTGTTCTTCTTACAACAAAATAATTGTGTAAAGTATATTGACTAAGTTGTTTGTTGAAATCATAAAAGAAAAATCAGAACCCTAAAAAGTAAATGGCCTGATGTTGCTCCTGAGGTTGGTTTATCTCTGCAGCAGAAATACGTTGGTATTTTAAACTGAAACCCTAACTCTAGAGCAGGAGCCCTCTGAAAAGTAGTCATGGCACCCTGAACTGTTCTCGCCCTTTTATCAGTCCGATGTCCGACTTGTTCTCTGCTGCTGGCTACTGCTCCAAGTCATCTATTTTTAAAATGTGACTTTAGAGAACTTTTATTTTTAAAAAATGAAGCAACCCAGTAACAATGGTGCTTATAGGTGTCTGCATCTTGTAGTGATGTCTGCATATTCAAATCTGTTCCTTCCCCTCTTGTGTTGTCCTGCCCCTCTGCCTTCTTCTTGCCCCTCATCTTCCCCCTTGCCTAAGGAGAGTGTGAGCTCTCAGGGAGTGGGATGGCTCACCAGGTTGGTGAGAAGAGGGGCAACTCACACTTCCTTGCCTTTTACTGTGACCCCATCCATGTCTGAACTATTAGTCTAGCTATGACCAATTCTCTGTGAACACATCCTGTCTCCATCCCTCACATCAGTTCCAGGACCCATGTGCATCAGTTACTGTTCATGTTGCAGAGATAAAATGCCTGACCAAAACAAAAACAAAACAAAAACGAACTGTAAGGCCTACCTTGGCTCACAGTTTGTGGGTGCAATGCATAGCGGGGAAGGTGTGGTGGCTGGACTCACTGCAACCACTGTCACTGGCATTCATGCCAGTAAGCAGAGAGAGATGTAAACTGGTGTACAGTTTTCTTTCTCTTTCTGTGCAGAATAGGGCCCCAAGCCACAGCGCCACCCATATTTTTGTGGGGTCTTACCATCTCAACTAATCTAGATCTTCCCTCACAAAGATGCCCAATGGTTTCTCTTTAGTGATGCTATATCCTGTCAGTTGCCAGTATCAACCATTGCATCAAGACCATTATTACTACATTTCACAGTTAGAAACAAGCCAAGCTATTGGCTGCCACATCCAGCCCAAAAATCCCTGCTTTTTGTGACAAGAGTGTAAGATCAACAAAATTAATGGGTTGACTCCAGCAATGACACAGATACCCTACTTAAGGAACTATTGGTGTGAGCTATAGAGGCTCTTATCCATAAATTATGGTTAAATGTGTATCATGGTGGTGATAATGACTGTAAGTCCCACTCACTACACCCACTGTCACTGCAGAAACCATCATTCCCACCTCTTCCTCTTCTTCTTTCTCTTCTTCCTCTCTAGGCTTGACAGCTGTTGACTGGATTTTACAAAGCTAGTCCTAACTTGAGTACTCTGCACTTAGGAACTTTTCCTCTATTTCTCCTTCATTGGCTGAAAACATTTTCTAGGCTGGAGAGATGGTTCAGCCTATGAAGTGCTTGTTGCAAGATGGTGGGGACCTGTATTAGATTCCCTAGAATCACTTTTTAAAAAATACAAGTGTGTTGGTGTGTGCTTGCAATTCAATGCTGGGAAGGTAAATGCAGGTAGATCTCTTGAGCTCACTGGCCAGACAGGCTGGTCTGCTTGGCTGCCCTTAAGCCCCTGTGAAAAACCTTGTCCCAAAACACAAAGTGGGTAGTACCTGAAGAATAACATCTGAAGCTGTCTTCTCTCCTCCAAAGGAGGAGACACTCATGCATGCACATGTGTACCTACATAAACATGATTAAACATGCATGCTCATATACTCACAAAACTTTTTCTGATGAGGACAGGTAGGCCATGCTGGCTCAGTCTTTTACAGATGCTCACACCTCTCCCTGAGACTGGCCTCTCTACCCACCTTCTCTTTCTAGTTTGATTTGATCTTTCTTCTCCTTTTCGTCTGACGGGTTATATCAAGTCCATAGTATTGGATATGCATTTGGGTTTCCATACAACTTTCCAAAGCTTTATAAGTAATCGCTTCATTGAAACTTTGTCAAATTATTCTAATTGGAATGGGCCATCTTTGCCCTGCCAGAGGGAATATGGGGGAATGTTAACTGGAATGTGCGTGGACACAGGCTCATAGATTAGGTGATGTGTCTTGGTGTCTGGGAGAGCAGATGAATAAGTGAAGCACACTTGAGTCAGTTACCATTATGACCAGCAGGCTGGGGTTCAGCTGAATGAGTCTCATCATTACCTCTGGTGGCACAGATTTGTTCCAGGACTCTGCTCTGGTCCTTTCGATTGTATTATCCACTTGTCTCTAACACTGGGCTTTGCACTTCTTTATGTTTGTACTTCTACTGTGTCTTCAACACCGCATACCACTATACTTTATACACACTCAGCACAGCATTTACTTAATGACCCATCTGCTCATCGCAGAGATGAGGATGAGGTACAGCCCAGAAGCAGTGACAGAGGATCTTCTGTTAGCTTCTGCTAAAGTTCCCAACATTAGACTGTTGCTGTGCTATATCTGTTAATACTCCAGTAATGGACAGGCCTGGTGATACTTCTTTCCTTTAGCATCTGCTATAGGAGAAAAATTGGACAGAAGCCTAAAAGTCATGGGCAATTTAAACTTTTCACTAGAATATACTGATCTGATTTCCATTTGAAATAATAAAGAACATTTTCCCCCTTCTGACTCTTTTGCTTATTAAAATTTTGCTCCAAAATGTTCTCAATTACTGGATATTGATGTTTCTGGCTTTGAAAGGCTGATTGCAGATACCCTAGTAATAGTTTTTTACCTTTTAATTAACAATAAGTGCTGGGAAAATCAGCACTAGAGCAGTTACAGCTTTGGCTTTTCAGGGGCATAAGCATCGTGTCTCACTAAGAAGAAAATTATAATTGAATATTAGAATTAACAAAAATTTTAAGTAAAGGCTTTCAACACTAACATTTTGATACACTTAAATGTCAGAAGGACTAATTAGCAATGCTGGGTCAATTCAATGGCTGGGTTTTAATGTCTTGTTTGAGAGGAATAGGTGTTGAGTTAAATTTTAATCCAGAGTAAGTTTCTTAATCTTACAAAACAATAAAAGTGTGGTATTACCCTTTAGATGGATTTTTTTTTTCTTTGCAGGTTGCCCTCAGTGTGTTGAATTTACAGACAAATGGATGGGTCCCCTGAGATAAGGCTCTCTATAGACTGACACAGATCTCTCCTGGGAGATTTTATATACAATCAATTATTTATATAAATACCCAAGGCCCTTCTGCAGTGCCTTAGTATTTTTTTAAGGCGCTGTAAAATGCCACAAGTGGCTGAACACAGACAATGTTTTTGATCGGGAGAGTCTGCCACAAGCCCCTTAGTAGGATCTGCCAGGGACAGCAGAGCCCAGGGCAACTCCACCATGGTGGGAATTCGAGCCAAACTGTGTAGTGACAAGGCCTGCTGGATATAGAGGCTATTGCAGGCAAGAGCATACAACATGGGTTGTAGTCACTTATGGTAAATGCCGGTGACATTTTTATGAAAAAGAAGAAAAACTTATAGATTTTTACTCTCTTCACTCGGGTCTGATTTAAAAAAAAATTTCCTCCAATACTTTCAATTTGGCTATAATAGTAATAGGTAGAGTGGTGGTTACATGAGAGAGTGAAGGGGGTCAGGCAGGTGTTAGGCAAAGTATACCAAATTTTAGTTAAGTTGATCTCTCTCTCTCTCTCTCTCTCTCTCTCTCTCTCCCTCTCTCCATCTCTCTCCATCTCTCTCCCTCTCACTTGCTCTCTCTCTCTACAAACACACACACGCACATGCACACGCACACGCACACACACACACCTTCTTCCATCAGTCTGGGATTTAAGGAGCCTTTTATGGGCTAAATCTTCCTAGAGAGGTTTGCAGATGGTTAACAGAAGTGCTGTGTGTAGCCTTTGACCCTTGCATTGTTTTTCTCTTTAGTTTTTATTTTAAAGAAATGTGTATGTGTTCTTATATGTGTGCCTGTGTATGTCCCTCTAGAGGCTAGTCATCCATGTTGAGTGTCTTCTTGTGTTACTTTTGACTTTGCTTTTCAAAACAGTGCCTCTCAGTGAAGCTGTAGCTCACCAATTGAGCAAGACCAGCTGAGCCACAAGTTCCAGGACTACTCCTGTCTCTGCTTCCTCAGTACTAGCAGTGTAGGCATGCCCCCATGTCTCAAGTTTTTCCATGGGTGCCGTGTATGTACATCGTCTTGGGTCCCCCTACTTGCTCAGCAAGCACATTACCAGCTAAGCTGTCCCCACAATGCCTTTATCATTGTGTCTTGTGTCTTATGGGAGCTTTAAGATTCCAAATGCAAAAGTGACTTCCCTCAAAGTCAGAGCTTGAAAGTAACTTAATTACTTCAAGACAAAAAAAGTGTCATGGACTCTCATACATGCCTGGGTTACAACTGAGATCTGATTTCCCTCATACCTCTCTCAATGAAAGGTACCTCTTTTGTGAGGTGGCCTGCTTCCAGTAACTGATTACAAGGGAGTGGAATGTCTTCTTCTCAGCCTGATCAAGACACTTCTTATATGGACAGGAATGCTTGTGGACCTCCCACTGAATTCATATGTTAAATTTCTAACCCTTTAAGGGGTGTGGGTTGTTTGGCAGTTATGATAGCTAATCTCTGTTATCTATTTGATTTGACTAGGAGTCAGCTAAAAAAAAAAAAAAAAAAAGAATGTGCCCAGAGTGAACAGTACTGTCTCATGGTGACTGATCTTAGCTCAGGTAGATATAAAGTGTTCTGAAGGAAAACGGTTGATATTCTCCTGCCTGTCTGTCTCTGTTCTTTGTTGGTGCACACACCTACTCTGTTGTTATTGTTGCTCATGTTGCTACTGCTGCTGTTACCTGCCCTGTGTTACTGACTTGGGACCTAAGTACGTCTGGCTTCTTACATGAACCGGTGCTTCCAGGGAACTAACTACAGGGCCTTGACCATCATTTTTCATAGAAGCCAATCTAATGAACCACCTTTGCAATATATAGTGTTCTATCAGATCTATTTCTCAAGAAAACTCTGACTTCTACAGTAGGTGATCAGGTGAGTGTGATAGCCACCTTAAGAAAGAAATTCCTACTTTGTGAAAGAGACACCATGGAGGTAGCTAGTGCTTTATATTAAGACATAGAAATAAGACATGATCTATGAAGCCTTTACCAGTCTGTGAATCTGCTGGGGACTTGATGGGGTCTTTCAGCCTTTAGGACTATAAGAAACACATCTTTAATGTTTGTAATCTGCCTGGTTTCTGGTATTTTGTTAGCATCTCAGAAGGATGGAGGCACTTCCTCCTTGCTCTTCCCTCTTAGAGCAGTGAGTGAGTGGGACCCCAGCTCTATGCTCTCCTTTCAGGCTTTCTCCTTCCTGTGACAGGTGGTGCTTCCACAGGCCCTCCTTGCAAACCCGCAAGCTCAGTGTGTCACATTTGTATTCAAGGAACCCAGCCTGTCTGAGTAGCTTTGGGTGGTTTCTTATTTTCTTTTCCTAAATGGGCAGGTCCACTGCAAAGAGACAGTGCAGTTTGTTCCTTTTCTGAACTATAGTATCTTTTGTTTTTAATTGTCATACTAGATGATAATTAATTTGCCTTCACAAGTCTTTGCTTTGAAGAACAAGGTATGATATTGTCCATAGTCCCTGTTCTTGATGTCTGTAACCAGGGAGCCATGGCTAGGATCCCTTTCTACTCCTTGAGATTGTCTATTTTGATGAAGCACCATCACCAGACAGAGTTTCTGGATTATTGTTTCAGAAAATGTATTTCTACCTGTAATCCCTTCTGCTGTTGATGTTACTGTTTAGTCTCTGTGTGTTGCAAGTATGGTTCCTGGTACTTGGTTCTCCAGGTGGTATATCATTTGAGTTTCTGGCTTAATTTAGAGCTTTGGAGCAGAGAGATAGTGGTGGCCATGGCATTTCTCTAAGTTTTTTTGTCCTCCCCCACCCAGCTGAGTGCAATGTACACACACAGTGTTTCCCAATATTCACTGATGCATCTCCCACGATACTGCTCCTCATTTATCTCCCACAGTGCTTCTGCCATGTGCACCTGAAGTAACTCCTTTACCTGGATTATGGCCCAGCACAGAAGACACCTAGGTTAGCCACTGCATCTTTTATGAAAGTTATTATAGTGGTCTTTTGTATTCACTTATTCAGCAAATGTATTCCTATAGACACCTAATAAATGTATAGATGTGTTAAAGAGAGCTTACTGCTCCTATAGTGAGCCTCTGTAAATATTTTACTACCATGTATTAATTAACAAGATAATAGTCTTATGGTGACACTGATTGTTTTGAGTGTGTTTACGTGTGTGTGTGTGTGTCTGTGTGTGTGTGTGGTATGTTTATAGGGCATGTGCAAGCATTTGTGCATTTTGGTGTGGAGGGAAGAGGTCAATGTTGGTGTCTTCCTTGATCACTTTCCACCTTATTTTTGGAATCAGAATCCCTCACTGAATTTGGAGGACACTAATTGGACAAGGTTTGCTGGCAATCCCCAGAGATGCCCCTGTCCAAACCCTTCAAGTGCTAGGATTACCAGAGCTTGCCTCCATGCCTGGCTTTTCACATGGGCCCTGGGAATCCAAAGGCAGGTCTTCATGCTTGCACTGCAGGTATTCTACCTACTAAGCCATCTCCCTAGACCCTTGTCATAATATTTCCAAGCATGACTATGATGTACTTTGATCATAACCAACCTCTTACTTACCCTCCCCTTCCCCTAGTCCGTTTTCTCTTTCTTAAAAGTCTTCCCACTACTTTTAGTGTTTTCTCCTCTCTTCCCTCTCCCTCTCCCTCTCCCTCTCCCTCTCCCTCTCCCTCTCCCTCTCCCTCTCCCTCTCCCTCTCCCTCTCCCTTCCCCTCCCCCTCCCCCTCCTCCTCCCCCCTCCTCCTCCCCTTCCCCCTCCCCCCTCCTCCTCCCCTTCCCCCTCCCCCTCCTCCTCCCCCTCCCCCTTTCCCTTTCCCCCTCCCCCCCTTGTAGATTCCATATTTGGAAGAAAATATGTATTTGCTTTTTTTGAGTTATGCTGACATCTCTACTGCACATTGATCTTGATAGCATTAAGTACATACCTGACCATTATATAGTATAGATAAGCTGGGTTATATGGTAGTTGTATTTTCCAGCTTTTGTGAAGAGCCTTCACACCGACTCCTTACTGCAGTCGCACTGCCTGACACTCCCACCCACCAACAGAGTTCCTTCCCCTCTCTCCTCAGGTTTTGCTCTTTGTCATTTTGATGACAAGCATGCAGGCTTGGGTGACACAGAATCTCAATGTTCTCTAAATGTGCATTTACCTGCTACCTTAGGATGTGGAATCTTTTTCCTAGTGTCAACTAGGAAATGCGTATCAGTTTAGCTCATTTTCTACCGGATGATTTTTCTTTTGGTTTTTAGTTCTTTGAGCTATGGATATTAATTCTAGATACATATTCTGGATGTTAATCCACTGGTGATGGATTAATGTCTGGCCAACAGGTCGAAAGATTTCCTTCTATGATGTAGGCCGTCTCTTTACTCTGGTAATTGTTCTGTTTGATGTGATTCCATTTGTCCATTTTTGCTCCCAGTTTGCAAGCTCTGAAAGCCCTGTTTAGAAAGCAGTTGCCCATGCCTGCACCTCAACCCTTTCCAGCCTCAGTTTCTTATTCAAAATATATAAGGTATTATTTATCTTATAATCATATGGTTTCCAATAGTAAGGAAAAGACAGGGGTGTGACTTGTAATTATTTGATTTATTTTATGTTTGAATGTTATAAGCTTTATTGTAAAGGAAAAGACCCTCCAAGCCCCCAAAACTAACTTACAAATAAAGAAAAACATTACCTATCCAAATTAACCAGACCCCAAGTTACATGACTCAGTGAACTTCAGTACAGTTAGAATAGACATTCAGAACAGAAATTGTGGAACTTGACAGTCAAATTTATACTTCTGGTATCAAACATATTCTGTATACTTATCCAGCACCAAACACAAAAGTCTCTGACAGAATTAAAACTATAAAAACAATCAGTTTATGTCCTCCTCCTGTGTCTGTCACCTCCGTTCATCCTCCAAGTACCCTTATTCTTGGTTTTTCCTCTTTTCTTCATGTTATATTGTCCCCAAATGTACATGTAGTTACATATATGTATATTATCATGTATATATGCAAGATATTGCAAATGAGAAAGAACATTAAGGTTTTTTTCTTTCTGAGATTGTTTAATATTATACATTCTAAGTTCATGCACTTTCGTGCAAAATGTTTAACTTTGTTTTTCTTTAGAGCTGTATAGTATTCTATTACATATGTATTTATATTCTATGTGTAATAGATATATTTTATATATCAAATGACCATATATAGTATTTTCTTTATCCATTCATCTCTTGATGGACAACTAGGTTAGTTTTAATTCTTTGCTATAGTGAATAAAGCAGTGATAAAGAGAAATGAGCAAATACTTCTACAATAGGCTATGAAGTCCTCTGGTATGTGTCTAGGAGGGAAATAGCTGGGTTATATGCTAGGTCTGTTTTTAATTTTTTGAGTAAACTACAAATTGATCTCCACAATGGCTAGATTAATTTGTACCCCCATAACATTAGTTACTTTTCTATTGCAGTGATAAAACACCATGACCAAAAGCAACTTGGGAAAAATTTTAATTTAATTTAACTTGTAGTCCATCATCCAGGGAAGTCAGGGCAGAAACTCAAAGTAGGAACCTGGAGGCAGAAATTGAAGCAAAGGCCCTGGAAAAGTGCTGATTTCTGGCTTGTTCCTCAGGGCTTGCTCACCCAGGCTGCTTTCTTATAGCACACAGGACTACCTTCCCAGGAGTGGAACCACACTCCCACACAAATCATCAATCAAAAGAAAGCACCAGTAGCTTGTCTGCAGGACAATGTGGTCAGGCATTTTCTCCACTGACATTCCCTGTTCTAAAAGGACTCTAGCTTGTGTCACGTCGATAAAGCTAGCCAATAGTGGAGAAGGTTTCCTATCTCTCTGAATACTCTCCAACACTTGCTGTTGGATATGTTGATAACAGCCATTCTGACTAGGGTGAGGTGATATCTAAAAGGAGATTGTATTTGCATTTTTTAAGGACTAGGGATATTATTGAACATTTTTAAAAATTTTTTCCTATTTTTTATTTTATTTTATATTTTATTTTATTTTATTTTATATTTTATTTTATTTTGGTAAATGTCTATTCAGTTTATTTTGCCTGTTTATTGATTGACAGTTTGGTTTCCTTGGCATTTAATTTCTGCAATTCTTTGTGATTTCTGGATGTTAGCCAGTTGTCTAAAGTGTAGCTGGTAAAGAGTCATCCTCATTCTTTGGGGGTCAGTGTTCTAAGGAAGTGCCACCACGCTTTCCATAATGGTGGCATTTGTGGGAAAGAACGTGGGGCGGCAGCCCGTGGCCCCAGGCCTCCCGCATGGCGGCGGAAGAGGCCTGGTCTTGCATGCGGGGGTTCGGCCATGAGATGGTCGCAGTCATAGAAGTAGGCCCATAAAGACATATAGACTGGGCTTCCATGAAGTAGTTTTATTGACTAGAATGGTGAATCTGGTGTGCCCCCCACCAAAAGCCAGGAGGAGTTTCCTTATATTTGGGAGTGTCAAGGGGAGGAGCTAGGGAGGGGAAAATGTAGTTACCTTCCTCCCTGGCCTCATTAATATGCAAATCTCAAGGCAGAGGGCTCTTAGGCACGCCCCTTACCCGTGTCTTACGTGATTTAAGTGTACAGGTGAAATGGAGAAGGCCCCGGTTCTGAGGGCATGGCCACACCTGCAATCTCAGGGTTCCAGGCCAATGGCAATCCTTCCACGGTCCAACAGGCATTCATTTGTGTTCTCACCAGCAGAGTAGGGAGTCACCCTGTCCCACACACCTGTGTCAGCATGTTACTTTTTGTGGTATTTATTGTATGACTTCTGATCATCTAGTCATTTCTTCTGACAAATATAATTATAATAGCATGATTCCTTTGCCAAGTAGTTCTCAGTTTTGAGCCTCTTCCAAGATTTACATTTTGGTGTCAGTAAGTCAGTAAGAGAGAGTATTTCTTCTCTCTCTCTCTCTCTCTCTCTCTCTCTCTCTCTCTCTCTCTCTCTGCCTCTCTCTCTCTCTCTCTGCCTCCCCTCACTCCCCCTTTCCCTCTCTCTCTCTCTCTCCCCTTTGCTCCCCTCCACTCCCCTCTACTCCCCTTCACTGTCTTCCCCAACTTCTCTCTGCGTCCCCCTCCTCCTCCTCTCCTCCTTTAGAAAAGCAAAACATAGAGGAGTATTTAGTAAGGTGACTAGTGAAGACAGAGTCTCTGATGCCTTGTCATTTCTAGCAAGTTGAACAACTCAAATAAAACAATACTAAGGCCAATAGGTAATAGAGCAGCGGCAAACCAGAACACATGTCTGTGGTGGTGGCAAGTACCACTTGGCACCAGCCATTGTTGCAGGTGGGATTTCTGGCCTGGTATGTTCACTTTAGTTGTTTTAAGAGAAGAAAGCTAGATGTTTATGTCAAGATATGATGGCTAATAAAATAAACTAAAGAAGTATACAGACAAGCACACCAAAGTAGAGCTACAATTTCATGCTCTCTGCTGCTGCTGTGGCTGCAAAGCTCAGTTAAGACTCCACATGGAGGAAACTGTTTACTGCTGAAGGCAGAGACTGTGTTTGTTTTATTCCTGAGAGGGTAGGAATATCTCTTCTCATATGATATACCTCAGTAAATGGGCTTGCTTTAAAAATATATATGGACTGTCAACAACAGACCTATGACTAAGGCATCTGGGACTCAGTACACCCATTTTTTTTTTTTTTACTTTGTAATAAAAGTATTAGGACAGTTAATATTTTCTGTTATTATTTCCCAAATTAAAATTTTAGGAGAGGTAGGAGATGAAATTTTTTCTTGAACTACTGAAGAATTATAGTAATTCTACTGTCTTAGGGTTTTACTGCTGTGAACAGATATCATGACCAAGGCAACTCTTATAAGCACAACATTTAATTGAGGCTGGCTTACAGGTTCAGAGGTTCAGTCCATTATCAAGGTAGGAACATGGCAGCATCGAGTCAGACATGGTACAGGAGGAGCTGAGAGTTCTACATCTTTATCTGAAGACTACTTGCAGAATACTTGCTTCCAGGCAGCTAGGATGAGGATCTTAAGCCCATGCCTACAGTGACACACCTACTCCAAAAAGGCCACACCTCCTAATAGTGCCACTACCTGGACCAAGCGTATATAGACCATCACACCCATTAAACATAGCATATGCCAAATGTACTCGGTTAAGTTTGGTTGATCTCCATATGGAATTTTCATACTGTTAGGCTTAGTTGTGTGTTGAACTAATTAAATTCTTCAAGATGATCTCAATTCTAGAGCTTCCATACATAAAGAACAACTCTGTTGCAAGAAACATTAAAAATATACCATTCCGGTATACTCTTTGGCCCCTGTGGTCTTGCTGCCTCCATGGCTAGCCCCATGTAGCTACCGCCCATCTCTCGGTTCTCTGACCTGAGTTCCAAAATCTCTCTATCTGGCTGCTAAGTTCCCATGGTGGGTCACTGCCATGCCAGCCCCACGCTTCCAAATTCCCTCGGTCTTTTGGGGTGCACTTTTCACAGATCCATGCTTTGTTACTGTACCTTTCTCTCTGGAACCCAGCTGAGTTGCAACATGAAGGAAAACACCACACAAACTTAGTTCAGAATTAACAGGTTAACACAATCGCTGGGCTCAACAACTAGCATCCTAAGGGCCTCCGTTGACCTCATCTTCTCCTGTCCTCTACCAGCCAACCTGCTTTGTGATGGACACAACATTTCTCATGGCCAAACTTTCAGGGTCTTCATTTTTCTTTAAACAACAACATATAGGAAATATGATTTAACTAAGATCTTAATGGCAAGGGCAGAAAGCCAGAAGTTGAGCAAAGTCACTAATGCAGACAATGGAAATTTGCTGTCCTTTCGGTGGTTGGTCTCTGCTTCGCTGTAACCTTTACACTCCGCTTCACTACTACATCACTCCATTTTAATTAAAGGTAAATGGTCAGCAAGCACATACCCAAAGCCTGCCTCACACTCTTTTATCCATCAGACTTGTCCACAGCAAAGCCTAGTCCTTAGCCTGCAGCCATCCCATGCCACTTTGACTTTAAGTTCAGCGTCACAATTAAATAACTTGACGCCTTTGAGTTAGCTATAAACAGGAGCTCCTCATCTGCAGGGCTTAGAAGCAGATCAGAAGTGGTACTCAGGATGATTGCATTCCTAAGCCCACAATTAGCACAGTTCAGAACTAATTTTTAGGCCTTAAATAAAGCCAAAAGAATCTACACAAAGCACTTCATTTTTTCTGGGAAGGTTAAATGAAAATTAAAGTGTTCACTGGAAAGTCATCCTCTTTAAAATGCACTTCCTAACAAGCACTTATTTGAGGAAGGAACAGCTACTGTGGTTTGAGATTGTCTGGTATAGGTCCCCCTACTCTTTACCACAGCAGCAGAGAGCCCACTCATATATATATTTTTAAGTGTGATAATTTAAAAATCATTCTTCAAGGCTGTTCTTGCAGTTTTAGAGATTGTACACATTTACACACTGTGGCAAGTTATTAAGCAAAAATAGGAAACTTGAGTGGTGGAAAGTGAAACAGACAGCATTCTATGGAGACCTAAAGTAGGCAGTGAATAATAGCCAGGATAGCACCTTGCAGTGTGTCATGCGTCTCCTAGAAAGAGCCCAAGTGCTTTTTTTGCAGCATACTTTGAAACATTGCACATAACATACAGGTCAGGGCAGGGAAACAGGGAGAGACAGTGGGGGCAAGTGTGTTCTTGCTACATGAAAACCAAAAGAGGTTGAGGAGCCTAGAGAAGGAGACCTCCCCACTCATGCATGACCGCTACTATGTGTTGGGACTGGAGGGAATTTCATTTGAGATGCCAGTTAACTTTCATATGGCAGGAATCTCATGAGTTATCCTGTTGACCTTTAAGGCAGAAGATGTATTATATAACTTTCCTTAAGATCCATCTAGAATAATGAGAGGCAATGTATGAATATATATATATATATATATATATATATATATATATGCTCATAAACATGCACACGCATGTTGGCTAGACTCTTACATGTTATATATTTCTCTAGGTAGTACATATATAGTTCATATATGCATTTTTTAATATGTGAATCTAGCAAAAGGCTACATGAACCATGCAATTAAATAAACATTTTTGATAGCCAAATTAAGAAATTGTAGAAATTAATTGAAACAGTTGATTTTAATGATATGTTTTATTTAATTCCATCTGATAATGTAGAGGAAACAGATGAAATTCAGACCCATTTTCCCTGTTTCCTTACCTCATCCTTTTCATACTAGATATATGAGATAATTCCTACATATCCATGAGTAGTAAATCAGCTCTGTGGAGGTGCTGTGGATTGAATATGACAGGTTCCCTATGAGCTCCTCTGTTTGAACAAGTGGTCCTTAGCTGATAATTCTTCCTTTGTGAAGTGGGTCATTGGAGAAGACCTTGGGGTTTTATAGACTGTCCCCACTTCTTGTTCACACTCTGCCTGTTGACCGTGGATGCAATGTGTCCATAGAGATTATTGTTCAGGCTGCAATGGTGTACCCACTAAGATGGAATGTATACCCTGAAACTGTAAGCCTGAATAAATTCTCCTCTCCTCAAACTGCTTCTTGTTGGGTATTTTGTCTCAACAATGAAGATACTAACTAGCTAAGGACCAAGAGAAGACCTTGGCTGTCCTAGAAATCAAATTGGTCTGACGCTACCTGGAAGTGACTTCAGGTTGAGATCACAGACCCCAAGACTGTACTCTTTTCAGTACTAGCTACACACCCCAGGTTGTTTTAATTGTCTTCTTGACCAACAAACTGTAAGTCAGGATTCTCTTGACCTGACCCCAGCTTACTTGTCTATTTGAAAGGATATTATAGAGGACAGAGAGGAAGAGATGCATTTGGAATGACTCAGGGGAAGAGAGATAGAGAGAAGGAGTATAAGGGGAAATTTCCCTGTTTGTGATCCCCACCAAGTAAGCCTCAGGTATTCAGCTACATGGAAGCTCTCCCAACACTGCCTTTCTAGCATTTTCTGAGGGCTTAGATGGGATTGATTAGGTCGCTGGTTCTTAGTGATCAGATGAAGCTTCAGCTTCTGTCTTTCCTCCATGGAGGCTGAGCAGTAAGGTTGAAATCATAGAGATTTAATTTTTCCTTAATTGTTTTGGTGAAAAGATCCCATTTGGAAGTTACCTTGGGACTTCTGAGCACTGGTCAGCTTATTAGCAAACAAAAGGTAATTCATGATTCTAGATAGAATAAAAACTTTAGGAGTCACAAGGATCCAAGAAACTGAATGAAGATGAAATATATCCTTCATCATGTAACATTTAATACATCTAAAATACTACAATTCTAACATAGAATCAATATTTGAAAACTATTCTGTGTATATATGTGTATACAGGTAAGTAAATGTGTGTGTGTGTGTTCCTCAGGAACATCCAGTTTGTTTTTGTTTTTGATTTTGTTGTTGTTGTTGTATTGTTTCTGGTTTTTCTGTGAGACAAGGTCTTTCACTGGCCCGGAGTTGATTGGCTGGCTGGCCCGTGAGCCCCTAGGGATCTGCCTGCACCTTTCTGCCCTATCCTGGGATTGTAAGTATGTATCACTGCACCCAGCATTTTATTTTTACTTTTTCATGTTGATTCTGAGACTCAAACTCACTCATGCTTGTAAAGTAAGCATTTCACTGGCAAAACTATCTCTCCTGCTTTCAAGGAACTATTAATGAGATGCACTTTACACCTTTTTAGTTGCCAGTCTTTGAAATCTGTGTCTATTTTGTGTTTACAACACATCTAAGATCATGTTTTTGTCATTTTCAAGATTCACCAGACACATGTGATTTATACATGGTGGGAGTATGGAGTGGGGCAGGGGAGGGGGGAGAGGGGGAGAGAGAGAGAGAGAGAGAGAGAGAGAGAGAGAGGAGAGAGAGAGAGGAGAGGAGAGAGAGAAATACATTTTCTTCTGTGGTTGAGGCATAAATCAGAACGCCCAGGTGATGCTCTCAAGCCCCCTTTCCAGTCACCAATTCTATGAGCCTTGCAATGCATGATGAATTTTGGAATGAATTATTATTTATAGTTTATTAATACAGCTATCAATATTTGGTAAGGCAAAGAGTCAGTATAATGTAAACATTTCATTTCTGCTTTTAGGGTGAGAGTTGGTTTCATGGAGGGAGTTAGGACATGATTCCATAGGAGAGAATTTTATCTCCCTGAGAAGTTATATTCTTCTGCAAGCCTGAGGTGAGATCATAAGTCCCAATCAGTTCAGATCTAGAAGTTACTTTTGTCTACCATTGGGATGGCTTGTAGGAACACTGCAAGTATTGTTGGGCTATGAGAACTTTACTAGAGAAACAACTAAAGAGTAATGTTGTGAAGTGATCTACAAAGGGGCAAAGAGCATTTCAGGCAGTACCAAATGGGCATCCTGGATCCGGGATGGGGAGTGCTACTAACAGTGATTCAGAATACCCAGAGACAAAGAGGAAAGGCCATCAATTATGTATGTTCTGTTATTACTTTGCAAAAATGGCTCCTGAATTGTTTTATTATTTGATAGTGTTTTTCCAGGAAAATAAGCTTTTCTCTGCTACCATTTTTCACTTCGATAGAAGCTGACAAACTCTGAGCTGTTCTAGAGAGCCTGTATTTCTAGCTTGTCCATGATTTGAATTGTAGATTGCGATGATATAGTCATAAAGTTTGCCCTGGGCGCCTTGTCAGTTGATCGTAGCCTGAAAGCATTTTTAATGTCACATGATAAGGCTTAATGACTTTTGCATTGTGGTATGGGCTGTTCTATCAGGAAAATGAATCTATTCAGATGCTTCGCCTTCTAAATTTTCTTCAGTGAAATGCCACAGGATACTGTGTGAACATGCACTTCCTTTCTCCATTGTGTTTCTTTATTGGGTATCAAAGTGTGTGGAGATCATATCTAGTACAGAAAGGGAGCTGTCCTCAGTATCAGGGTAGTTGGGGACCGTTTCTAGCATAGAAAGGGATCTGTCCTGAGTATCAGGATATGTGAATACCATTCCTAATATAGAGAAGAAACTGTCCTGCCTCCAGGTCTTTCACTTAATGCAGAAAGATGCAGGACAACTGGAAGCTAAGGAGGCAAGCAGCCACCTGCTGTTAGAGGAGTGGCTTCTGAAGTCATTCCTGGCTATAGTTTGCTAAGCTCTGGTTTTCCTCCCATTAAGCAAAGCCTTCCTTCATCTGTCTCTGTGTTAGTTTCCCATTGTAGCTGACTGTGTGGGTTGAGCCTTGGACTCTGGATAGGGAGAGCCAGCTTTGGAAATAAACAGGCTCATAAGGGTCCTGAGGTTACAGAGTTCATGAAGCCCTCATCTATTTATGTGTCTAGCTAATTTTGATCACTGAAATGATATAATTAAATAACTTAAGGTATAGCAAACATACAACACTGGTTAGTCCCATCTATTCTGGAGTTTCATTTAAATAACATGCCATCTCTTCAGCCTTGTTTTTCTTGTGAATGGTTTTGTGTGATGCTCCTTGGTTCTGGGTAAGCTAGCCATTTATTCTTTGTTTCTATGAAGTATTTCCCTGCACGAATGCACTATGCTTATTGATTCACAGACTTGCTTATAAGCATCTGTATTTTTCTAGTTGTGTGACACGTCTCTTTTTTTAATTCAAATTCTATCATTGTCAAGATATAAAATTTATGGAAGGACCTGAAAACACAGGGTGCTTCCTCTGGTCTGCATGCTCCGTATGGGAGGACCTGAGACACAGAGTGCTCCTTTTCAATCTGAGTGTCCTGAGTAGCTGCTCAGTTCTTCAGCTCCAGCCTTCTCTTCTCCAAGCAATGATGCTGATGAGAATATCAACAACAGTTTGTTCTCTGAGCAGGTACCAGCCTCTAGCATCACCCTGTGGTTTTAGTAATGCCTCATGTAATTCTCATTGAGACGCTTAGAGGAATCATTATCCCTAGTTTACATGGAGAAACTAGGAGTGGTGTAAGCTCAACAGAGTCCTCTAAGCACAGAGTGTTAATTTCACTCTAGATGGTCAGCCCAGCACTATGTTCTTGGTCTCACTCACTCCCACAGACAAAGACTGACCTGCATGCTCTGTAAAGATGTCACATCTTTGCAGTATGTTGTTGTCCGTCTTTCCCCATCATGATCAGTGGTGTTAACAATTTTTAAAACATGCCCTTGGAACTACTGCTCTGAAATTTCAAACCGTCAGTGGTTTCCCTGTCACTACTATAAAAGTTGAAACCCAAGTCCCGCATGTGGTGTTGAATCTCCCACTCTCATGCCTCTGCCTGACCTCACTTCCCATCCACAGGCCCCACAGGAACCCTCCAGGATGTGCTCTCCCTCTGGTCTTGACATAACTCGACTTGCTCCAGGCTGTGCTGGGCCTCTGCAAGTGCTGTTCCTTCTGCTTATCTTCCTGCAGAGGTGACTTCTTGTCACTCAACTCTCAGCTCAGATGTGACCCTTCCACAGAGTCCTTCTTTGAGTGCCCATTAGGAGGGACCCGTCTCCTGTACTGCCTTACTTCCTTCTAGGCACATACAAATCTCAAAATCATTATGCTCGTTTACACCCATCCTACCCGATTGTCATGTTCTTAGATTCTAGAAAAGTACCTGGCTGTTAGTACTCAACAGGTATTGGCTGGAAAAGAGAACGAGTGTATGCATACTTTCAGAAGTCACCATGACCCCACAGCTTATGTCCTTACATATTTTAGAACATTGGTTCTCAACCTGTGGGGCACCCACCCTTTGGGGGTTGCATATCAGATTATATGCACATCAGATATTTATATCATTTTTCATAACAGTAGCAAAATTACATTTATCAAGTAGCAACAAAGAATTTTAGAGTTGGGGGGTCACCCCAACATGAGGAAATATATTAAAGGGTTGCAACATTAGGAAGGTTGAGAAGCACTGTTTTAGAAATAAAGAACATGTTATTTTAGAACTGTGACTTTGCATGAAGGCAAGAGGAGGTTGCAGTCTGCAGAGAGGAAAGTGCAAGAGGGAAAGAAGCTGGGCATGTTATTAATTTTATGAAGGGAAGATGCTTGCAATTGCAGGAATTGACTCCTGGCAATGAAGCAATTTCCCACATGTCAGAAATAATCATATGATCCTGGAAAGTGGTACTTTCCTTATGGTTATTATTTATCATCTTTGTAAAATACAAGAATAGGAAACTGTTTCATGTCCAACCCCAGAGCATGGTATGGGACACAAATAATAAAATGCTATGGGTATTTTTATGTTGAAGTCTCAAAATAAAAAAAAAAAAAGCCACCGTAAAAGGATATCTGGCCACTCTTTGATCAAGGCCACCCCTTCTAATACAGCATGCCTAGGACCAGTGATAGTCCTGTCTTTTTCTCTATGCGCGGAGTTACCATGCATGCCCTTGGTGACAAGCTTCTCCCTATATTGTATGTTGACTGCCACGTGGCCATTTGGAAGGCTAGAGGCCAGTGTCTGTACTTTCTCATTCAGCAGCCTTTTAGTTGTTCAGAAATTTGCTCACAAGTTTTAAATTTAAATGTCTTTAGCTCATGGATGCAGATTAAAATTCCTGGCCCCCAAGCAACCATTGTCAAAGAGACTTATAGCATATTGCTTCTAGAATATTACATGCCAAGCATCCTAGAGTATGCACAAGAACTATGGATGTGAAGGGCAAGGTTCTTGCTTTTTGTGCTCTGGGAAGGAAAGAAAAGCCGTGTTAGAAACATAACTGGGCAGTTCAGCCTCAGAGTTTTGAAGGATTGTGTGTCTCAGCTAGTCTAGGCAGGATTTCTTAATATTCTGCATCAAATTACATCCCTTGCATCTGATTCAAGTCTGTGCATTCATCTCTTCCTCCCACCTCAGGCTTTTATTGATGCTTCCAGCTCCAGGCAGTGCACAATGCAAACTTCTGTTTACCATCTCTGAGTAATGATGCTAATTCCAGTGTCCAGGGATAAACACATCACTTATTAAACACTACTGCAATAACCATTAGGTGGTAATTCACAGGGAAGCAAACATGAATTAAAGAGTACCCCTCCCCACCAAATGGCCAGAATTCATAAAAAGCAGAGCATTCCATTCCTGGATAGTAGTGGGAAGAAGTAAGGGTTTCATTGATGACCTGCAGTGTGTTCTACAAAGAGTAAGTGATCTCTAAACACTCAGGTGACACTCAGTACATTTAGAATAATTATATCTGTCTCCTAGACCCTCTAGAGTGGGAACAACATATTCAGTTTGACCTAAGTTGAGGTAAGAGCTCTTGAAAGAATATTTCTGTCAGTTGCATGAGTACTGCTGTCTATGTAGTTTGCAACAAAGCCAAGAAAGACACCTTAAAACACAAAGGCTTCACTATGCCATCTATAGACATATCTCTTTTCAGTAAGATTTATTTATTTTTGTTTTATGTATATGAGTGTTTCACCTGCATGTATGTATGGGTGCCACCTTTATTCCAGGTACCAGAGGAAGCCATAAGAAGGCATCCAATCTCTGGGAACTAGAGTTACAGGTGAGCATGAGACTCTGTGTAGGGTGGGGAACCATATGTGAGTTCACTACCAGACTCCAGTCCTTTTAACTGCAGAGCTCCCTCTGCAACACCCCTCCCACTGTCCTGCTTTGACTGCCCCTCCTTCCCTTTGCACCTTCCCTTCCAAATGACTCCATTGTGTGTGTGTGTGTGTGTGTGTGTCTGTGTGTGTCTGTGTCTGTGTGTCCATGTCTCTATATGCCATGGCAATGCATATGTCAGGGGTTGAACTCAGGTCTTTAGACTTGGTGGAAAGCACCTTTACCTGTAGAGGCATCCCACCAGTCCAAGTTTCCTGTTCTATGTATTCCATTGCTCTCTCTGCACTGCTCTCACTAATGTTTTCTAACTCCTTTCTTGGTCTACTTTGCACTTTTGTGCCCTAAGCGTACGCGCGCGCGCGCGCGCGCGCGCGCCACACACACACACACACACACACACAGAGAGAGAGAGAGAGAGAGAGAGAGAGAGAGAGAGAGAGAGAGAAAACCTAGATTCTGCATAGGACAAAAAGAACAGATTATTATTTTCTGAATCTTGTTTATTTTGCTTAGCATACTGGTTTTTAGTTCTATCCATTTTCCTAAAACTGCTATGCCACCTTCCAAAATTAGGGATAATTATAGGTATGGATGTTCCCAAAGGAAATAGAAATATATCCTAAATAAATTTGTGTCTATAAGTCTTAAGTTTTAAAGAAAAAGCTTAAATCACTAGGAAACCAAATCTGACCAAATTAGCACAGTAGTCTACATTCATTTTAGGAATAGATTATACCCTTCATCATTTAAATATTGAAAACACTACTCTAAGAGGGTCAAACAAGAAAATAGCTTTCCATTATGTTTGATCCATATTTTCCTTTAACTTTTGGCCAAAGTAATGAAGGAGTGAAAATAATCAGATTTCAAAATAAGTATAATAAATGCCGAAGATAATGAACCTCAGCCTTAGTGCCTCGATCTAACACTTCCAGGAGAACTGACGTCCAAGGACCTTTGTAATAACATCCACAACTCTCTCTATCCAGGCAGCTTTCTTAAATTCTTTTAAGGAATGGATATTACTTAAAAGAATTGTTACTATCATTGAGAATCATAATAAGTCCCTGAGCCAAGGCCCTCAGGTTCTTGGGGATCCCTTCAGTGCAGTCAGTTTCACAAAGGCAGCCATTTTTCCTGAAACCCAGAGCTTAGGAAACAACAAACATGCACTGCTTTTATTCAAGTCTACTTTAGTTTCTAAATATTTCCCAATCTGATTCCATGAACTGAAGTTGGGTAGTCTCCTTTAGTTTGGGCCATGCTAATTTAAAGGGGGAAGAAAAGTATCATATCAATTTCTGCATTGATTAGTTCTTTGCACAATTTTGTGTACTTATTCGATACACATTAACAAATACATATCAGATCCATGAGAATACCAGATCCAGTTCCAAACGGTCTTTCTAAGAGTTGGATGACACTTACTAGATTTCTAGAATGTGTGCCCAGTCATTTGGGTGGGTAGTTTCAGTGTAGGGAGTGCATGAAGTTCTGAGTGTATGCATATTATTAATATTAGTATGGCCATGTGAAGGATCCCAATGCTTCAGATACATGGGAATGGTAAAACCTTCCCTAGTCAGGTTCAGAGAAATGGCATAAGCCTTCTACTGGTCCTGAACTGCAGCTTCCTCCTGCTCCCTGTTTACCGTCTGAGACTGATCCCCTGTAGAGACATCCCACCAAGATGAAATAAAGATGCCTTTTTAACTGTATACATACACCTGACCCCTTAATTCAAATGCATACAATAAATGCAGTTTCTGATTACTGTGGTACAATCTCCATTAGACTGAGAGACCAACCTAATCCCACCTTCTCTGAATGTGTACCTGTCATTTCTTCATTCTGTACTTCAGTCAAGTCAACCCCAAAGTCACCCAGCTCTCAGCAGGCTGAGGGGAATAACTAATATATCTTCATAGTTAATATCAGATATTACAACAAAAAATTAGCACATTGACTTTTAACCACACTACAGTGAATGTTCTTTCTCCAGTTCAGAAATGTCTCCCCTGGAGGCTTTGCTTTATGAAGCAGATATATGTAATTTTAGCATGTTATATCTGCAAATCAGCATACAACCTAGTGAGCACTGCTAACATGTATATAGAATCCAGCTGCTGGAAAGGGCACCCTCTGTAGTATGTGGTGTGTGTCTGTGTGTGTGTGTTTGAGTGCACATATGTGTGCACGTACATACATGCATGCACACAGTAGTAAGAGGGCATGCGGTAATGGAGAGATCCATGGAAACTGACATCTAAACTATGGAAGTGAGTTAGATGGGAAAGGGTGAGGAACAACTTACTTCCTGCAGCGTTTTCTACCACCAGAAATACTTTTCATTAGCCTGATGGTACATTTTTGTCTTTACCATTGCAGATTTGATTTTTTTATAAAACACTTGGTTTTGTTTTGTTTTGTTTTTTAAATCTTTGTTCCTTGTGATTCTTTTCTAGGCTGTGATTTCTGTTTTCCTGAGTAGTTTATGAAATAAAGTGACAAAAATAAAAAAATAAGTGACAAAAGAAAAAAAAAAACTTACCCAGTTTATCTTTCTGAATTAGTAGAGTTGTGTGACTCTGAGTCACATGGTTGGTGTGTGTATAGATCCCTTACATATTAGATTTTTATGTAAACCTGGGCATGGAGTTTTTGTTTTTGTTTCAGGTTTCTTCCTTGCTTTAAAAGCATGAGACTATCTCCAAGTTTTGGTTGTCTGTTATATAATACAAGCTAATAATATCTGTTCCGTGAATGTTGCAACTTTGAGGATATCCAATGAGTTAATCTATGGGAAAGATGTTTTACTGCATTTTTTTAAAAAAATTATTGCCCTGGACATGTGTTAAATCTTTTTTTAATATGATGCTTTTTACAACCCTGCCTTGATTAAGGCTTAGAGACTATACTTTGGCTCATTCAGACAAAATACTATTAGAGATTTGAAGAGAGTTGACATAAACACAAGCTTCAGGAGTGATGAGCATGTGTGTCTCATACTTGCTATTCTAAAACAGTCCATTTGTACACTTTCTCATTTTCTTATCTATCTTTGCTGCATTTTCAGGTTAGGCTCTATTCCTGATCTATGTGCTTGACTACTTTGTGCTGTTCCCATGGTTACAGCACCAAGTTGTGGACAGTCCTGACACTGTTTTTGTTACTGGTTAAAGGCTCTCTGTCAGCTCACTCCTTCAGCCTTTGCCTTCCCTTTTGTTTTTGAGTAGTGGCCAGCTCAGCACCTGCATACGTCCATCCTAGTGCTTGTGTAAGTGGACACTGGAAAGTGAGTCTATTTTCCCTTATTCCTCTGGACATTCTGTTCAAGAATGCAGTCTCTCACATGGCCTTGCTCAGAAGAGAAGTCAAGGAGATATGACAACCAATGAGGCTTGCAACGTTCAACAGCTAGTGCAGCCAGTAACTACTTTTCCTTGACTTCTGCCTCCTTTCTTTCTTTTCTTCTTTGAATTCCCTGAGCAGCACATTTTAGAAGCTAGAAGATTTCCTGCTTTCTGGGCTAAGCCACTGTCTGGACATGTAAATCTGTGTATGTCCTACACTCATGCCCACAGAAGGAGAAGATCAGCTGAATCAAAGCAAATAGAGTAATCTAGATTTGTCATGCTAAGCATCTCCCTGGAGGAAAGGAAGGCAATGAAGATATATGTATGTATGGCTGTGCTGGCTGGTTTTATGTCAACTAACACAAGCTAGAGTCATCTGAGAGAATGGAACACCAATTGAGATAGTGCTTTCATAAGATCGGGTTGTAGGCAAGCGTGTAGGGCATTTCTTAACTAGTGATTGACTTGGGAGGGCCCAATCCATAGTGGATCATGCCAGTTCTGGCCTGATATTCCTGCATGCTATAAGAAAACAGGTTAGGCAAGCTATGTGGGGCAAGTCAGAAAGCAGCACTCCTCCATGGCCTCTATAGTGTTCTCACCTCTGATTCCTGCTGCTTCCTACTTCCTTTGATGATGAAGAGAAATATCTTCTTTCTTCCCCAAGTTACTTTCAGTCACAGTGTTTGAGCAAAGCAATAAAAACCCTAGTATGATGTCTCAGTTAGCAAACTGCTTGCCAGGCAAACATGGGGATCTATGATCTCAGTACCTACATGAAAAGCTAGGAATAGATATAGGGGAATCCCTGGGGCTCCCTTGGCCCAGGTGTACATGTGGTATACACACACACACACACACACACACACACACACACAGAGGGAGAGAGAGAGAGAGAGAGAGAGAAGAGAGAGAGATTGTTGTTCTAGTTTCTTTTCTGTTAATGAGCATCATGACCAAACTAGGGAAGTCTGGGCAGGAACTTGAGCAGGAACTAAAGCAGAAACCACAGAGGGACACTATTTGGTAGCTTGACCTCTTTCTTTTATAGCCCAGATCCTCCTGCCTAAGAATAGTACTGCCCACAGCCAGTCATCAGTGCAAACAAACTCTCATTGGCATGACGACAGGCCAATATGATCAAGGGACTTCCTCAACTAAGTTTAGTTGAGAAAGAAACTAATTAGGACAGTAGATGACCATGCACAGTGTTGCACAGGAGGGACAAGGACTTTAGCAGGAATGAGAACGTTACAGGTCAAAGAGTGGAGTAGCTGAGATGTTTGAGAAGATGAGAGTTGATTTGGTTGGGGTGATGATTTGCAAAGCACTTACTGTGGGTAGTTGTGTTCTTTGCTCTTTATAAGTAGGGCCTTGGTTTCTTCCCTGGACAGATTATTAAGAATTATAGTTTTTGGGCCAGAGTGATGGCTCAGTGGTAAAAAACACTTACTGCTCTTGCAGAGGATCTGGTTCAGTTCCTAGCACTTTCATGGTATCTCATATTTGATGGCTTCTTCTGACCTCCATGGAGACAAGACATGTATGTAGTTCACATACATGCATCAAAATAAAACACACATACACATAAAATAAAAATAAATAAATTTTTAAAAGGAAAAAAAAAAACAAATGTAGTTTGACATGTGAGAAAACTGAAGTCCAAAAAAATCTAGTACTTGGTCCAAAGTTTCTCAGCTCACATAACCACACAAAGAACCAGAAGTTCTGATTCAGAGATCTCCTGGTTAGTAATGGACTTAAGAGTTACTGCATGATCTCCTAAATGGAAATGTTGGCTTACAGAATGCTCTGAATGACAGCACAAAGAGACTTTATTCTGAATATAATGAGAAGGCACAATAGGACTTGAATCACATGAAGATGTGGCTCATTTAATGATTTTGCAGGTCTTTTCATGGTGTGTTCAGAATGGATTGGAACGGCAAGAGTAGAGGCAGGAAATCAAGATGTTCTGCTGATAAATGTTGATAATGATTAGTGCTTACTAGACAGGGTGGCCATTGCACTGATGAAGGGAAGACTTGAGGAATATTTTATGAGTAAAATTGAAAGACATGGATTAGATGTAGTAGACAGAGAAAGGGACAAACAAAATATGTTTCCTCCTGTGTAAGCAAATGTTTATCAGGCTCAAATCTAGAGAGAAGGAGTACTTTGGAGCAGAAGAGCCTTCATTCCTGTATGCAACTCACCCAAGTGAGTTCAGTAGTAGGAGCATAAGAAATTTGAGGCCATTGGGACATACAGTGCATCTAGTTGTTTTGCCCTATATAAGAAAGTTGTCCTTTTGGAAGATGCTGGAGACCCTGTTTGTAGTGAGGTACCATCCTCATATGGAGTACCACAGCCAACAGAAGGACCATGGAAGGGCTATGAGTGAGAAAACAGCTAGTGGCTATTAGGCAACCATGTGATTTCATTTTTAACTCAACAGGAATATTTAAGTTCCTTATATCTATGTTTACTTTTACTCTTGGCATCTGGTCTGAAGGGTTGAAAATGAGTATTAGAGCCATCACAGGTTCAGAAAATTACTTGGTTATGAGGTAGCTACACTTTATAGTGAACACATGGAGTTAGAAGTTTTCCACCTGTCCCCATCCAACTGTCTTCATCCAGCTCTCTAGAAGTTAGCAAACTTCAGGAGTAAACAGAGAAGGGAAGCGGTGGGGGGTGGTGTGTGTGTGTGTATGTGCATGTAAATACTAAACTGTAGTGTCTGAGGCTGGAGAATCATGGCTTCCAGAACAGCCTGGGCTACAGAAAGTTCTGTAACATAGGAGAGCGCAGTGTCCAGCCCATCAGACTGCCTCCATTTGCCTTTTCTTACATGAGTCTGAGACCTCCTGCATACACTTCTCTGGATGCATTGTCCAGGAGTTCTGAGTAGGCAGCAAGGTGATTTTCATCTTCTGGGATAACTTCCTGCAGTAAGTAGGTGGGCGGGCTCCTAGATTGATAAGCTAAATTAGATGGAAAGTGGCTCAAATCAGATTCCGGGTGATTGCTTCCGCCTAGCAACTCTCACACTTATTTTCTATCCCAGTCTTTTGGCAAATGATTATGGCCTGTCTTGTGACATCTCTTATGTTGTTACTTCATCCTTCACCTTTTTGCATTTTTCTCTTAGTTTTTTTTTTCACTCCAGTCTTATTGGTTAGTCTTGGGGATAGAAATGATGTTTCCTTGTCTTTTGTATCTTTCTCACTCTCGATGTTGAGAAAAGGGGTCATGCTTGTTTTGATTGATAGTTGCTGCTTGGGAAGGGGAATTTTCTAAACAACATTATTAAATGCACCTTATTTTAGAAAAGTGAAAATGAGGTTAAAAGATTCTCTCCTTATATTTTATATAAATCATGTACTACCAGAATAAATAAATCTGAGATGATTTGCTCTGGTCAATGTCAAACAATCATGGAAAAGATCTTGTTTTTTCTAACAGTGAAACTTTGTTTCTAAGCAAGATATAAATTCAAATCATATGAAATTGCTAGTAACTACAAATAGGGTAGGATCATGTGGCTCAAGCTAATAAGATAAATGAGCTATTAGTAATTCATCTGCATGCTTCCATATTTGGTAGAATGAGCTCAAAGGAAGCAAGTCTCTCTCTGATCTAATCTTAGGGAGAGGAAGCTAGGAAGATGCAGATCCTGTAACAGAAGTTGATATTGGGGTAAGAACTTGAGCCATCAGTGCCTCTTGTCAAGAGTTGGTACCACAGTGGCTGATGGGACCTCCAGAACATTGCTGTCACATTAATAAGAGTCATTATCATGACCTTGAGGCAATGTCCAGGTCAGTATCAACCAGACATCATCCAGTGGCTCCTAGAGGAAGCTGACCAGCTGATCCATTGTATTGTGGAAAATCAAAACAAGGACCAAGCAAATGAATGCATGCAGCACAGCATGCGTTATACAGAAATCTCATTTATTTAGTATCATTACAGATGCCGACACAACCAGCAAGATGGCAGTGGAATGATCTTCCAGGTGGCTGTTACAAGTAGTGAAATAGTGACAAGATTGCTACCAATTCAGCTAGTTAGAACAGGAGTGAAAAGTCTGTGATTCCTTTTAAACTGTGAAGAAAGCTACTAACTCTACCATATTCTTATTATAAATATTGCAGTAATAAAGCAGAGCCTGCAGTAAAGCTATAAAGACCAGAAAGTGTGTGACAACAGTGTCGTTATCATTGTCAACAAAAATCAATAGCGATTCTTAATTATTGTCTAATATCACAGAACAATACATAATACATACTCTTTAAAACTTAAAGAGAACAAGAGTCATTACAGCATCTCAGAAGGTTGGTCCACAGGGGTCCACATCTTGGTTGCAGAACTGTCTGGAGAACTGGAGGAGGAAGTATGTGTTTCCCACTCTTCTTCCTTTGTTGATCTTTATTTTACTCATGTTGGTAGCTCGGCCTCCTTATGTTTTTAATAACGCTGGGTTTTATATATTTGTTTCTATCAACTTGAAGTGGGAAGATCAGAGAAAGAATTAAATTAGCAGTTTTCTTGTTGATTCCTCTTGTTAACTCAGAATTATCTTCTACATTCCCCTAGAGGAAGTTAGACATCGAAGCAGATGTGTGAAGAAAGGAACCTGCACATAACATGCTGGGCAAGCAACAGCAAGCCTAGTGTCAGATTAGAGACGAGAGATTAGAAGGAGCAACTTCAGAACAAGGATTTGTTATTGGAAATACTAGCAGCCAGGTGTAGGAGGGCACCTGCAGGGCCAGCTTCCCAGTACGTAGAGCATAAAACATTAAAACAAAACAAAATAAAACAAACCTGAGTTCTTTCTGCATTCTGACACTACTAAATGTTTGATCGAAGAGTAACTTGTGAGAGTTTGGAAGTATTAGGCATGGAAGAGATGCTTGGTTTATGTGTTATACAGCTCTATACAGTCCAAAATTATAGATCTAAGTATAAGCCAGAATCATAGTGTTAGGGAAAGCAAGGCACATCCAAACGTGTAACTTCCCTGTGGTTAGAACTGTCCTGTTTTAGGCTATTTACTCAGTAAGGCCAGGGGTTATTTGTTCATAGTGACATATTTCTTTCTTGTAACAATCAGTTTTTTTTTTTTTTTTTGAGACTAACCTCTTTATAAAGGAGAAAAGGAACGTGAAAGAGGTTCAAGAAATTCCCCTAAGACCTCTGATTTCAGGTTATGTCACATCACTGGATTCTAGCCTGGATCTGTCTGACTCCAGAGACACTGATTTTTCCATGATGTCTGTGTTGTCTCTATTTAGAGGCCTTCCAGAAGGAGATGTCATGGCCTTTAGTCGATCACTCAGGAAGCAGAGGCAGGCAGATCTTGAGTTCAAGGCCAGCCTGGTTTACATAGCACATTCTAGACCATCCAGGGCTATGTAGTGAGACCCTGTCAAAAAATTTTTAGAGGGTGGAGAGTTGAGAGCTCATACTGCTCTTATAGTAGATCTGAATTTGATTCCCAGCATCTCTGTCAAGTGGCTCACAGCTGCATGTGACTCCAGGTCCAGGAGATCTAATATCTCTAGCTTCTCAGAATGCCTATCTATAAACAGGCAGACACATATGCACATGTAAAATTAAATAAATGCATATATTTTCAAAGGAGAGAAGGTAGCAGGTAAGACTCTGTAAAGAAAAGGAACCAAGGGTAGGTACTGTCCCAAATCCAAAGAGCATCGGTGGGGTCTTGGAAAGGCTTAGATTTTTCTAAGAGCAGAAATCTGGTACCTGAACTGGCACTGGAACCTGATCTACACTGTGTAGAACCTGAGTCCACATTCCACAGCCAGAAGCAGCACTACAGCTTGACCACTGGGTGCTTTGTCAGTGCACTAAAGTTCAAGAAGCATGGACCTCATCAACTCAAAGCTGTTCTTTCCTCCTTCCTTGTCTCTGGTCTTTTAAGGACAGCTTTCAGGGAAGGCTCAAAGTGCATCCATGTCTGGGCACAGAATGACTTCTCTATACGATGGGCACCAGCCACTTTTGGTTGCTTATGTGGGTTCATCAGGGAAGGTTGAAAGAGTCCAAAGTGAAGGAAAAGGAATTCAGATACGCAAGAATCATGAGGCAAGAAGGCCATCAAGCCTAGCTTTCTTCCAAAATAGTCTGGCACATGACTAACAATGTTCCTTCCCAGAGGATGCTGGAAATCCCAACCTGTACTGTTTGAGATGATTATAGCACCTGCAATTATTTTGAAAGATGTGCACATGTACCCGCTTGCACAATGCAGACAGCAGCTTTGTGGGTTTTATTTCTGTTTTGTGCATGCCTGTACACAGAAGCTTCTCAAGGATGACCAAACAGAAGTATGATACATCTCTGTCTTTATGTCTCAGAAAATTCACCTTTGGTGGAATTCCAGCATCTAGAGTAGACTGTTTCAACTAAAAATCTGAGCAAGTGCTGTGACAGTCACTGCTCGTCAGCACACAAATTCACCCCTACCTCTGAGTATTGAGAACTTCTGCTTTGAGAAAACAGTAAAAATGGGTGTACACAATTTTGTCTTTCATTTTTATGTGTGATTATGAGTCATCTGTGAAGCAAAAAGAAAACAAAAATATTCATAAGCTGGGCCTACTCTGTGGTTTCAACAGTAATTTAGCAAAGATGACAAGGGAATCAACAGGAAATCCATACATATACACCCGTCATCAGGCTGTCACACGGATGGGCACCATGTCCAATCTCTTCCTTGCCGGGCAACTTTCAAACATGTCACCATGTAAAATTTCAGGCAGGAGTTAATAAAGGAAACCCTTTTAATAGACATTTAGTCCACTTTTAAAGATGAAAATAAAAGCCTTTTGGAGTACTGGAACTTTTATTTAATTGTGGATTGAACAGGGGGATGTTCGTTCTCTGCACAGGCCTCCAGGGTTAGGGAAATAATTGGAGTAGAGAAAACAGCTCTATTTCTGCTTTAAGAAAATCTACAGGCCCAGGTGACACTACATACACAGGTGTGGGACAACTTTATGTGTCATACTTCTTGTTTATCAAATCATTATCTTCCTCTAGAGGTCATTAAGAAAACATTTTCTTCACGGGAACAGTAATCAAACAGGAGCTGATGCCCCAAAGTGAAGCAGGACAGCTAGGGGAGCATCCTTTTGGTTGCCATGGAATAATCCTGTAGTGTTCTGTTTCCCTCCCTCTTACAGAGACCTGTGCTTAAAAATAGACTTAAATAAAAAGTATTGTTTTGACTTTCTGGTGGTCAGCATGCACTAAGTCACTTCAGGATATATTCTGAATGGGGCAGCTCATGGCAGACGCGCATGGAGATGTTTAGGGAAGTTAATGAGCAGGCTAATGTTTCCACAGTGTAGATAGGATTACTTTCATTTTATTTAAGAAAAGCTTTAACTGGAAATTAGAATAAGTAATGATTTGACTATGCATAATTCTCTCAGCCAGCCTGGCATGCACAATATGTTCAGTTAGGCAAGGCTGTGCATTGGGCACCAACTTGCAAGTCACTGGTGGAAGAGTGCTGCAAAAGCAGTCCTAGACGTTCCAAGCCGCATCTATTCTCAGTGAGACGATACAAGACAGAAAGGTGTGAGTTCATTTGCAAGACATCAGGCATCACTTACTGCTGTGGGCCTTTCCCAGGGTTCCCTGTACACAGTCACCTTATATGTAAGTACTTAGGTAAGGAGAAAGATAGCTTTTACAATGCATCATATGGAAAGAGTTGAAACTGCCTGCCTTGGTGAATTTGATGTGGTCAAAACATGCTATTGGAAGTGAATGGAATACTCAAATCTAAGTAGTCAACAAATTTTCATTTTTCTTTTAATTTCTCAGTTACGTGGATTTTGAAAGTGGGTTGTGTTTCCATCTTTGAAATCACTGCATTTATCTTTGAGTTCATTTCTCCCAGAGACAGTGGTTAGTTGGGAGTGATGGAGCAAGGCCACATGTCAAAGTTCAGCATGTATTGGCAGAAACATTTTTAGGTAAGGGAATAGTTCATATTTAAAAAAAAAAATGAGTAACTCTGACAGATGTGCCCACCTCCTAGTTTTTCAGTTATGGTTCTCCTTAATACCAGATTTTGACATTAGATACCTCTCCAGAGAGGAAGGAAATCATTTGGAAATTAGGTGCATAAAGATTATTAAACTAATATTTAAAATTCTGGTCCTGCACGTTTTACTTCACTCCTAATTAAATGCCATGGGTAGAAATGTATGATCCCCAGTCTGGACGCATGCTTGAGGTCGAGTCCACCTGGAGGACCAAAGCTGCAGCGGCTCTCTTGCTTTGCAAAAACTTTCTCCTTACAGCTACCATGAACAACCACTGTATTAGCCAACACTGAGGCCTGCCTTCCCCTTATCTCATCCATCTCTTCCTCCTTTTTCCATCTTTTCTGTCTGTGTGTATTTGGGTGTGCATGGGTGTGTGTGTGTGTGTGTGTGTGTTTCCATGTCAGCACACATGTGGAGATTAGAGGGCAACCTTAAGTAATGGGCCTCACTTCCTGCTTTTGTCTGAGACAGGCTGTGTCATGGACAGATGCTATGCCAAGTTAGCTGGTCTACATACCTCTAGGATTCTCTGGGAAGCACTAGTCCATGAAGACAGATGCTTAGAAAACTGTGTATTTCTATGTGTGTATACTGTGTGTGCTGGCACATATGCTACAAAACACATGTAGAGATCAGAGAACAACTTTGTGCCGTCAATTATTTCTTCCTCCTTCAGGTAGGCTCTGGGGATTGAACCCAGGTCATCAGGCTTTCCAGCAGCTCCTTTACCTTGAAGCCATTTGTCTGGCCCTAGACAGATGTTTTAAGATCACATAATACCAAAAGTTTTCTTTCCATGGACCTTTTATAACTCACTTCATTATCCACATAACTAAGCATCTGTGAGGAACCAGTTAGTAATAATCTAACTTTAATACTTTAAAAATAAAGCCTTGTGAGTGATACTGATCTTAGTCTTGATCATCACATAAATGAAGGGGGAAACTAAAAAATTATTACTACTCTGCAATACATTTTACTATGTACTGAAAGCAACAAATGTCACACAGTGCTTGCCTGAGCAGCTGGCATCTTATTCATAATCTTGAATGAGGGTAGATCAGTCTTGAGTACACTGTTGCTGCAGCCTTTTTTGATAAATAGTAAAGACATTTGGTTTGATGGATAGTAATGACTTTCAGTTATTATAATGGTTTTACCAATAAAGCGTGTGTGTTTATTCACACCACAGGGATGTTACTCTCACTCATTCAAGGGCCTTCTTTGTCCAGTGAATATTACATTGAAATTTCCATTTACTCATTGATCAGATAGAAAAGTTTCTTTCCAGTAGTCACAGTAAAATCCAACCATGAGACTCATAGCACTATCTGGGATCACTTGCTCACGGCTGAACCTAAAACTGTAGACAATGGGATGGGGAGTTATCCAGACCTGGCTCACATTTCTGTCTACTTAGAGTAACAAGAGGAGATGGATTCCCCCAAAGAAAACCTAGGGAGATATAATAATAATAATAATAATAATAATAATAATAATAATAATAAATGCTGGAGTGATGCCTACATCAGTGTGTGGTGTGTACAGTGCTTTTAGCCCAAGTATGAGGGACTGGAGTTCTGAGCATCCATGTAATCCCAGGTGGATGTGCAGGGGAGGCAGGCAGAGGCAGGCTTCCTTAATCAAGCTGATTGGCTATAGTCGCTGAGTCAGTGAACTCTGGTTACGGTGAGACACCTAGCCTTAGTGTATGGGTGAAAAGCAATGTAGGAAAGCACCCAACATCAACTTCTGGCCTCCGCATACACGTATGCACATAGAAATCCATAGGCACTCCCAACATGTACATAGATGCACAACCACATGTAAATATACACCCAAAAGGGGAAGGTTTTATTTTGTTCCTTTGTGTATGTGTGTGTGTCTGTCTGTCTGTCTTCCTGTCTGTGTATGTTTATGGTCTATGTGAGTGAGCGTGTATGCCATGTGTGTATTTAGAGGTCAGAGGACAACTTTACATGAGTTTGGAGCTAGAACTCATGTCTCCAGGCCTTCACCTACAGAACCATCCATTTCTCTGGCTCTTGTTTGCTTTTTGTGAGACAAGTTATCATTTTGTATCTCCAGGCTGACCTATCCTTTGACCCTAACCTCCCAGGTTCTGAGATTACTGGTTGAACTACCATGTCCAGTTTACAGCAGTAAAGTTTTGTGCTGGTCCTAGGCAAACCAAATCACAAGATGCTTACAGAAGTTTTATTTTTACTGCTCAGAATTCTGATTCTTTAAGGAAGTGAATTATCTCTGTCTCACTGTGTGAGTTATCCATCTAACAAATATATATTAAGCTAGGCACAAGCATTCTCTTTAACATTGCTGAACATATGAATTGTGCTCATGGTTCTGAACAGTATCTGTAATATTTTATTAAATGATTTTCATCACTCTGGGCAATAAACAGGTGATTTGACTTAGCAGAGTGCAGGTGCTATTTTTAATCCTTAGTGCTCTCTGGAGAGCTTCCAAATAATAATAGCATCTTTAAAAGCCTCAGATTCCCCAAGGAGCAATAAAATTGTGCTGAGTATTGTCCATGATAAATAACGCCTCTCCTTTCTCTTCCCTTCCATATTTTTTACCAGGGAAAGCTTCAGATTTCCTGACATTATTTGAGGTTGATTGCTGAGTGAAGGTCAATACTTATTTGCTTTGCATAGCTGCGTGTTTCTTTGTAATTACACTGAAATGATCTGAGTAGGTCTGATTCTTAAGGATATTAAAAATCAAGGGCAATAAAAGTGTGAGTTCATCAGGCAAGGGGCGTAACTTAAAATGTTTTTTTTTTTTTCTGAAATGAAAATGTCTTAATATCATATTGACTGGTAGAGTTCTTGGTTACCAAAAGAACCAGCACTTGCAAAAGCATGTCCCAGAAAAAGGCACCAAGGAGAGCACACAACATAGTCCATGTCATACAACCCTGGGGTTGGGGTGGGAGGGCAACAGATGTAAAGTTCAAAACAGCTGGTGTGACAGTGAGATCAAAGAAAAGGTGTTAGACGTGTCTCAGCATTTCAGAGTACATGGTTTCTGGGGTTGTGGGAACCTGAAAAACACTGCAGGGTTTAACTGAGCCTGGGAAAAGTTGTTTCAAAGCGTTTGGGCAGGCTCGTAGTATTCCACCGTCGGCTGGGTCATGATGACCTTCCTGTACTTTTGCAGCTTACAGGGCAAAATCATACCAAACCTTTGGAAGAAGAAAACATCATTTCAGACATGTGCAGTGTCCATCAACAGTGAATATGTCATTAATTGAGGTATATATTCGAAGAAATAGAGACTGATTAAAAAACATGACTGAAAGATAGCCAACAGCATTAGACACCAAAGTGACTCGGGTATTAGAGTTATAAAAAACAAATTTCACATAGATAATATGTTTAATAAACAGAATTTCACCAGAGATTTAGTCTATAAACACAACCAAATGAATGTCTTAAAACTTAAAATTATAATAAATGGGGTGAAAATTTTAGTAGATAGAGTTAACAACATGTTAGACATATTAAAACAGAGTGATGAGGAGGGAAAAGATACTCAGATTTAAAACACAGAACTGGAGGCTAGTGTGATGGCTCAGCTGTTAAGAGCACTAACTGTTCCTCTGGAGGGCATGAGTTCAGATCCCATCAACCACATGGTGGCTCACAATCATCTGTAATGAGATCTGATGCCCTCGTATGCGTGTCTGAAGACAGCTACAGTGTACTTACATATAATAAATAAATAAAAAAACAAAATAAACCAAAAAATAAACAAACAAATTTTGGGGCCAGAGTGAGCAGGGGCCAGAGCAAGAGCGAGAAGGGAAGGGGGAAAAATAAATTTAAAAATAAAAATAAAATACAGAACTGTCATCAACATAAAATGACTCCATAATGAACATATGAGGAGGCCTCAAGGTCCAGCCTGGTAGTTGGAGGCCCAGGCAAAGGTTAGAGTATGAGGGGTGGATGCACCATTTAAAGAAATATTGGCTGAGTTTAACAAAATTCATCTGGGACATTGAGACCTAAGTTCATGGAACTTAAAGAATATTCAAAATAAATAGGTATAATCTATCTATCTCATCTATCTATCTATCTATCTATCTATCTATCTATACATCTATTTATCTATTGATAGAAAAATACTAAGACTACTAAAAATAAAGACAAATAAAAGAATGTTAAAATCATCCAAGAGAGAAAAATAACACAATTTCAAAGAAGCACTAATTGAATTTTAAACAGATCAATGAAAGCTAGAAAATACTTAAGTCACCCAGAGTATCAAGAATTTACCAATCTAAAATTTTATATTTAGGAAACATATCCTTCAGAAAAACTATATTTATGAGTGTTAAAATTATATAATGACTGCCTAGCATTTCTACACTGAAATTTTTGAAGGAAGTCTCAGTGAGAGGGATATGGTCCCAGATAGAATCATGAAAAGAAAAGAAAAGCACTCAAGAGACGAGATATGTCAATGTGAACAAATTAACAGGTTAAACCAAAGTAGTATCTAGTAAAGTTTAAATTTCTTGCCAAACAAATTAAGATGTGATAATTTAAGCATCCCATAAGTTAAGATAGTAATGTAGTGGATTAAAATTATCAAATGTTTTAAATCCTTTAGTTCAAATGTTGAATATGTACTAAGCAGTTGGTCACAGTGGGAGAAAGCTAGAGAGCTAATTTGTTATTTTGAATTACAGTATATAAAGAATTATGCCTTTATTCTGTAATTTTTTGGTTAAATAAACAAATGAAGGGAATGTTGTCTTGATAATAGAAATTTAGGTGTTACACACACACACAAAAATCCCACAAGAATTATAATATTGTTACTTGCAGATTGCTGTTGGTACATATGAATTACCTATCTATCCTAGATAATAGATAGTAGATAGATAGATAGATAGTAGATAGAATAATAGATAGATAGGACTTGATAGATTCAGGAATTAAGCACTAATAACTTTGGATGTTATGAAAATGTGACCAGATATGGTGTGCTTCCCATATTATCACCAGGAAGGTAAAATATATAATCGATGGGAAAACCAACAAACATGTTCTCCAATTAACCAGTAGTAACAAATTAAAACAAAGAAAGGGTTGAAGAGAACTAATAGGCTAAATGAACCTTAAAAAATATATCAACCAATTATAGTATTCAGAGCTAATAAAAACCTTGATATCAAAATGCCTGTAAAGCATTTGAGATACTAGGAAATCTGAATGCTTACTGAGCTTTAAACAGTATTCTGAAATAATTTGTATGTGTTTGGTGATATTATGGTTGTATACTTTAGAAAGCCCACTACTTGTATTTTAGAGATAAATATTGTGATAGTTGTAAGAATTCTAATATATGGCACTTGTATTAAAATAGTATGAGTAGAGGCTAAATTGACAGGGGTAATCTAAAACAGAATTGGATATGGATTACTGAGAGCTAGGACAGGAAAATGGCTGTTGTCATTCCATCTCATTATTACATCTGTATTTGTATATGTAGGGAATCTCTGTAACAAAACACTTAAAAATAAAACATAGGTTGAGCATAGTAGCACAATCCTTTAATCCTAGCACTTGGGAGGCAGAAGCAGGAGGATCTCTTTGAGTTTGAGGTCAGGTTAGTCTATATAAAAGCTCCTGGCCAGTCAGGCTTATGAAGTAATACCCTGTCTCAATAAAATAAAAGAATAATAAGATAAAGTAAAATAAAAGTAGAATTACCATCAAAGGCAGCCATAATAGTGTGGGTAGAGTAGGGTACAAAAAGTTAATGTGATGTCAAATTCATATTCAGAGAGGGTAAATATATTAATTGTAGATTCTAGTAAGTCAAGAGAATGTCTTTTATTTCTGAGGTACCTGCTTAAAGAATATATAATTAGCAAGCTGATACAGAAAATGAAGTGATAAAATGAATATGATTAGTCGAAGACAAAAGAGTTATTAAGGAACAAAGAACCCAGGGAAAAAAAGAACAAATCAAGCTGTTGACTAAAAAGCCATGTAACAGTAATTACATTAATGAGAGAATTTAATATTTCAATTTAAACCCAAAGATTGCCGTACTAGATTATAAAAGCAAGACTAATGATATGATGCAAGTATTAAATAATATAAAGATTAAAAAGTATTGAAAAATATCATGCAAGTACCAACAGAAGGCCAATATGGCTGCCTGTAAGCTGACAACCTGAATGGTTTCAAAATATTTGATTACCCTGAAAGGAGAATATAAATCTTTAGTGTTAGAATTTTATCATTCTGCTTTCAATAACTTCAAACATAAATGAAAACATCAATATACCTGTAGAAGATTCAGATACTAGGTTTAGCACTTGATCTAACTGTGTGTGATTTGTGGAATACCAACCACATCTATCAAGCAAAGAGTATCCATTCGTGAATATGTTTCACATAGACTATATATATAAATGTAAGCACTTCTTAATAAATTTGAAAGTTTTAAACCATATTCATTTCTTTTTCATTTATCTAATTTCAAAATTAGAGAATAAATATAAACTATGTATTTGTCATACCCATCCTCTTTTTCTTCCTTCAAATTTTCCTAGACATGTCCCCATATCACACTCTCCCCTCTTTTCTTTTGCTTTATGACCCATGAGGTCCAATTACACCTGCCTAGATGGGAATGATCATAGAAGGACTTCCCCTGGAGCATAGACAATCTATCAGAGGCCATACTGTGGGAAGAGCTGACATTCCTTCCTCCAACAACAGTCAATTGCCAGTACCTCTCATCTAGGAGTGGAACTTCTTAAGCCTCTGCCTCCATGCTGGAATGTTGGCAGGCTTCATCTTGCACAGGTCTCATACAGGCTATTGTGAACATGGCTCTTTCATATCCAGGAAGACCTATCTTCCCCCGCTTCTGGCTATTATTGTCTTTCTGTTCCCTCTTCTCAGAACCTTGGAGGGAGGCAATGATATAGCTGTCCCATTTCTGGTGTAACTATTCCAGAGTCTATATTCTGCTCTCAAATTATTGTTGTGAAAATATCTAAAAAGTGATCAGAGAAGTCTAACATTTGGAAATAAGGGATACTATGTTTCCTGTGTGCTTAAAAAAAAAAGGCATTTCAATTAAAGTTAGCAATACTGATGACTGATGACAGTGCAATGCATCAGACCTTAAGATGGAAGGTAAAGCAGTCTTTACAGAGAAATGCAGGACCTTAGATCTTCAGAAGAAAAGCTACAAATCAGTAGGGTACCAAGAATCTAAAAAGGAGCAACAAGACAAATGAAGTAGAGAAAATAAAGAAAAGGGGAAAAAATCATTGCAATAGAAACTAATAAAATGTGAAAGTCAGTTAATAGAAAAGACTAATAGCAATTAAGAAAAAACTATGACACAAATTTCCAGCATTAGAACAAAAAAAGCACTAAAAAGATATTACCACCATTTTATTCTAACAAATTTAAAATTTTTAATAAAAATACCTTTAGCTCTAAAATGCTGTTTAAATTAGCATAATACATTCTAGTGAATCTGAATTATTCTGTGTCAAAAAGACTATAGTTGTAAATCCTCACACATACTAGACACCAGTTAAAATTAACACCAGACTCTTCCACCAGGAATAATGATTAAATCATATATAAATGTAATTATTACTCAGGATAAATTTGACCCCTAAAGACAAAAAAAAAATAGTGTTAAACAAAAGGAAATTCACAGTCTACTTTTTTTTATGATGATGGGTGCAAAAATTCTAGATAAAACATTAATAAATCAGATTTGGGTATGTATTTTATTCCAGGAAGGCAAGTTGATTATGAGAAAAATCTTTGAGTGCAATTTTACCACATTACCAGATTCAAAGTGAAAAACCATAGGGGGAAATGATAGCATTTAGTATTCATTCAGGACCAAGTCTCATTGTTCAATGACAAGAAGTTACTCTCCTTAACCAATAAATGATGTCTACAAAAAAAAAAAAAAAAAAAAAACTACAGCAAATATCACATTCAATATGGAGATATGAAGAGCTCTTTTGCTGAGGTCAGGAGTGATTTATTTATCATTATAAAATCTTGTGATTTCCAGAAATCCCTATTCTTTACAAGCTATAAGGTGATTTTTACACACACCAACTTGGGGACCTCATAATTAGGCTATCTGAGATGTGATGTACTGCTATCTTTAAATGATCGTGTCTGAAATTGGAAAGGTGTGAGAAAAAGCTCACACCTGCTTTCCGTTTACCCTGCCATCTGGAATCACCTTGAGTCAAACTGGATGTGGATCTTTACCACTTTGCTTTGAAAGTTGCTTGTTTACAGGTAAGGCATTCATTACACGTCTTATGAACATTTCTTAATTAGTCAGAAACTCTTTCCAGTCTGGAGAGGTAGTCAGAGGAAAGTGTTTGCCTGGAAAGTGAGAACCTGAGTTTGAATCTTCAGAACCCTTGTAAAGCTGGACACAGTGGTATATGTACAGAGTCCCAGCATATTAGAGAGAGGTGGGGGCAGGGGCAAAGAAAGGATTCCTTAAAGATCATAGACTAGCTAGCTTCTAGTTTGATGTATGTCATGGTAGACAACCAAGAGAGCTTGTCTCAAACTAGGTGAAAAACCAGACCAGTACTCAAGACTGTCCTTGGACTTCCAACATGTGTATCATGCATACTACTGCACTCTCATGCACAGGAATGTACACACACATGTACACACCGTACACCCCCTCCTCTATTGTAACAACTTCTATTTGGCTCTAATAGTTAAGGTGGAAATGGTGATGTTATATGGTTAATTTTCTGTTGAATTGGCAATATTCATATATAGCCAAGCCCTTTTGCAATGTCAGAGGCTAATGTGTAGGTGTTTACCAACACATGTATAGTAAAGTCTAATGTAAAGAACTTAGCTTCCTTGCCTGGCATAGTAAATACAGATTTTATTGACTCTTATTTTTGATAGCTCCTTTTTTTGTTCTACTTTTCTTATAAAACAATATGTTTCTAAGGTCCAAACAATAACTAACCATCAGACTAGCAAGTATTCCTAAACGTTCATTCCAAAGTCATTGATCAGATACAATTGCTAGAAGTTTGGTCCCATTCTTTCATTTACATATTTATATGCACTTTTCTATAATTGTTTAAAAATAATGTGTTATTTACTCTTCTATACTCTAGTATCTTGAAACCAAGGATTGACTCTATTTTCTACAAAATCTAACATATCATTGAAGTGGAAACTTAAGGGTTCTTTGGAAAATTGGTAGGATGGTGTTTTGCTGGGCAAACACATGAAGGAACGTTTTGTTAAAGTAGACACAGGTGTGAAAGGCTAAGCAGACTCCTGAAGGAACATTTCACTGAAGCAGATACAGGAGAGAAGATGTTCTGCTAAAGCAAGGACAAATGAAGGATTTTTTGCTAACAACACACATGAATTGGTCTGCCTTACATTGTGTAGTTGAGCATTTGTCAGGACTCCATAGAGAGAAATGCAACAGAAAACTTCTGGTGGTGTGCTGAAGTTTCTTCCACCTTCCTCAGACTCAAGCTGATTGGATGACATGCTAAGGCAAAGCATGTGGAAGACACCTGGTGTTTAGAGGGTATAAATTGCACTTCACAGAGTGACAGAGACAGAGCTTGGCTTGCTGCTACAGCTAGCTGTGCAATGCTTGTAAGTCTTGTGTCTTTGCTGATCTTCACTGATTTTCACTTCCCTGAGAGAGGCACTACCAAGACCTTCTCCTAGTGTTTCTCCTGGTCCCTCCTGCTGACTTGTCTGCTGACCAAGAATGATGCCCGGCTTTCTCTGCTATGTCATGTCACCAAAATTGGTATTCCGACACAACCAAACTGGACTGCTGGTGTATCTGTGAAGTGTTTGCGAGTGTATTGAGTTGCTGCTGCTAACCTGTGAACTGAACTGCTTATTTCCAGACAACACAGACGGAACTTGCTCCAAAGAATCTTTCTAAACAGGTCTACTTCCCCCTGACTCCTCTATCCTTTCTTCCCTACTACCTCTGGTGGGTAGTGGGCTAAAGGGGAGGTTAAAGTATTTAAGAACCATCATTAAAAATATGATTTGAAAATTAAAGTTACAAATCATCAGTCAGTACACCAGTATGTTTAGTGCCAGTTATTTTGAACACAACAGTTTTTGAAAAAAAAAATTGTATTAATCAAAGTAAATCTTCCATATTATAGAAAAGGAAAAAACCATCAGCTGACTGGGTAGCAAAACGTAGAGACTGACTCACATAATTCACCTTAGGTTTTATGCATAAAATGTCTGGTAGGACCTGTTTTAGTTACTTTCCTATTCCTGTGACAAAACACCATGACCAAAGCAACTTATTTTATTTTATACTTAGAAAGGCACTTAATCAAGGCATGCAGTTTTAGAGGATTAGTTGGTGAGTTACCAGGCTCAGAGGCAGGCAGGCAGGCAGCAGACAGGCATGGAACTAGAGAAATAGCTAAGTGCTTCCATCTGATCCATGAGGGGGGAAGGAAGGAGGTGGGAGGGAAGGAAGGAGGGAGGGAGAAGGGGGATTGAGCTACTAATATCTGGGCCTATGAGCCCATTCTCATTCAGACCACGACAGTACACTTACATTATTTGTTGCCAGTGTCTAAATCTCTTCCTGACTGTGTCTGTTCCCATCATATATGCAGTGGAAGTCTAATGCAGTGCAGTTAGAGTGTAATAATAAATGTTGCTACTGTTCTGTTGTCACCAATTGTTGCAACAGCCTTTAGACTGATCCTTTGCTTCCATTTTTGTCCCTCTCCAAAATATTGTCTATGATAGGAACTTTTTCCGAATCTGAACTTTGTGCTCTCGTGGTGGTGGAAACCATTTATTTCTGCCATTAAATACCATAACAAAGCCTTGTCTCCGTGGATTCTTCTTGGAACTTGCTTCCTTCACTTCTGCATTCCAGCTATGCTGATCTTTCTTTCCCCAAAACTCAGTTCTTCCATGGAAGCAAATACCTTTGCATATTGTATAACCATGGCCCTGTAGATGTGTACTCTCCTAATGATCTCCTTCTTCAGATTTCAACCCAAATGATCTCTCCTCTCTAGATGGGTTAGGCCCCCATCTACAGTCTCTTACAGGTACCTGTCACTGCCATGTTAGTATTTCAAGACTGTATGTCAGCTATGTCAGACAGTGTGTTAATGTCTAGTTGCATAATCTGGCACAGGCTAACTCCATTGAAATCATAAAATAATACATATACATTTCTAAATGGATAGGATTGAGATTATTGTAGCTAAAGAGTTTATGATCTATGACTAATTATAGGAAATAACTTCAGAGGGAAGCAGACAGTTTGATGAAACATAAATGACTGATTTATCAGATGAGATAAGACATGCAAAAAAGTTCATATATGAGGACCTAATCACTTAGTGATAAATGTGAATTTCAGCATAGGTTTGGCTGATAGCACACATATTCCTACAAGCAGTTCCTATATAAAGCCTTTGTGGTGACAGGTAAGCATTATAGATCATGAATCTTCTATCCTAAAAATCCTTTGCACCATGAATTTTAATATTAAAGACAATGTTGGACTCAGGAAACCTGTCTGACTTAATTCAGTGTCATCTGTCCTTGTTGTCCTCTTTGGCAATGAATGTCATATATTTCTTTGTGTGCCTGTTTGCCCTCTGTTTACATTGTCTGTCCTCACAGCACAAATTGTAATTCCATCACTAAATCTCCAAAGAAGACACTGAGCAACTATCCTTTTGACTGAAACAAGAAGCCAGAGAAGACAGCTCTCGCCCACATGAAGATATAACCTTGTCTTTAAAGACTTGAGTGAGCAGAAGAATGAACCCCATCTAACCTTTATGTCTCTGCTATACTTACTGCCACAAAACTATGCTCTGTCCTACCACAAATTTTAGGCTACCAAACTGCACATGATAAATGACCACCAGACCTAGAATAGACATAAAAATTGGAATATTGCAACTATTTTCATGAAAAAAAAGGAGACATTTGGTCAAACTCAGTCCAATTACCAATGATAAAATGTACCAGTGTCACCTTCAATAATTACCAGGGAGCAAGGCTTAACTATAAGTAATGGTTCATCTATTTCATTTTTAGCTTATTTCATTAAAAATTAATTCCTGCTAAACAGTTCTCAGTTCTAGAGGAAATTTGCCAAGATCATGTCTTTGGAACAGAACAGAAGTCGTGTAGGATGCACATAGAGCACATGTCTCCAAGGTTCTCATATATTTAAATGTATAGACTTTATGTTCCAGTAGAGAATTTTACCCTGCATCACTCTTCTATTCCAGTTATAGTTATATCTCTATTGATTAGGTATACTGGGAAACTTATGCAAATTGAAAGCAAGCAGAAGATTTTAAAAGGGTTTCAGGCTAAATAGGACCAGAAGCCATCCATAACTGTATGTTTTTGAGTTAATAATAATTCAGTGTAATGTATGTCATTTATTCAAAAGAATGAAGAGGAATATAGCCTAAATTTAACAGCTTTAAAAATGATTTTACTGTAAAATAAAAGAAAATAAAAATTTCACTGTGAAACTATATATATTTATTCAACAAATAGGTATTATGGGCAAGAAAGTAGAATAGAGATTAATTCTCCTTTCAAGTAGTTAAGTTTTGTTGCTCAGACTCATACAAACTCACGTATGCATACACACACACACACACACACACACACACACACACACACACACGAGGGCCACTTCTCATAGCACTTGAGAAAAAGGGTGTGGACAGGGTGCTCAGTAGACTAGCCACAATGACACTTGTTTTACACATGATTGACATCCTCAATAACCTTCCTAGAACATGGTTTCTAAGCTGAAACTTCTGTGTCCAAAATTTCAGGGTGGTAAAGGAATTTGCCCAGGATTGTTTGTGCTTCCCTTAGTTAAACAAACAAACAAACAAACAAACAAACACCTCCAAAATAATATGTGTTAAGTAATATGTATTAAGTAATATGTGATCTCTCTATGGTATCATTTTGAGCCATGCAGAAAAGAAAAGAAATGATATTATCTTTTTATTGAGCGGTGGTATGAATCCTTATGAGAGTAGTTGTCACGTTTACAAAAATGTTCATATGCATATGTATGCTCATGTGGAAACCAGAGATGACATGAGATGTCTTTCTCAGTGCTCTCTACCTTTGATTTTGAGACAGGGTCTTTCACTGAGCCTATTCCATCAATTTGGCTAAGCTGGCCAATGAGTTCTAGCAATCCTCCTGTCTCTGTATCCCTGGCCAGTGCTAGGGTTCCAAGTATTCCCTGTCATGCTGGCTTTTGTGTGGGTTCTGGGTATTCAAACTCCAGCCCCCATACTTGTGCATCAAGCACGTTATCAACTGAACCCTGCCCAGCCCCATCACCTTTCACATATTTTATATTATTTTGTTAGTTCTAGTTTGCATTGATATGAGTTCATCATTTTCATTTTGCTATCTTTTTCTACAAGTCCATAGAGTTCCGCAAAGACAGTTTACAATGTCAGGCTTAGTAGTTGATCTTGACCAAGTTGTTAAAAATGATGTGTTTCACAACAGAGGATGTATTTTTAACAGCAGTAAGTAATCCAAGCTTTGTTGGACCCCTGCCTAAACATGACCTTCTGTGGAAATTCTTCTTAAACCACCAAGACTGGCTCTGAGCAGTGCTTCCCCAGTATGCTCTTATAAGACTGGAATGGCAGTGGCCTGTTGTGTTGTGTTTGACTTGTGAATATGTTTTTTAAATCAGGAAAATTCGCTGAAAATTTTGGATTTCTCTTGAATGCTAGCATTCTCTCTGATTTGGGTCCTTTTCTCTACTTTTTGTATATGGTCTCTGGAGATATTAGCCTTGTTTACCCTTATGGTACAGTTGTACCTGACTAGAACATGTGTAGGTAAATATTCACTGAGGTTGCTTGAAGCAGATATTTTTTCTTCTGGGCCTTTTGGAATATACATTGGATGTTTAAACTACAAATATAGACATAGTTGGCACCATCGATACAGAAGAAGACATGGTCCAATTGGAAAATGGAAACAAGGTAAAGTTCTATGGAGAGAGAGTCACACTGATCCTGGAGAAAGTGGTGTGGGGACAGAGAAAGAGAGAAACACAGAGAGAGGCAGAGACAGGAACACAGGGAGAGACAAGGAGAAACAGGGAGATACAGGGAAACAGAGTGATCCTACACTATGCTATGATATGGTCCTAAAATCCTTTTACTTGAGCTTCTTGAGTGTGTTTTGTTGCCAGTAACTGTATGATTCTCAGTGAATGAAGCTCTTGTGTGACTTTTGTTATCTTTTCTTGAATATCCAAACATAACCTTAGGCTCCCAACAATTGTTTTTGAATTCTCTATTTGAATCAGGGCAGAATCTTGTGACCACTGAGTAGAGTGTTAGTCTGTTTCTTAGTAGGAAAATGTAAATATGCTTACACATGATCATTGAGTAGGGTATTAGCCTATTTGACTACTATAAATTCTGAGCTATTCTAGTTATATTAGCAGAAAAAAGATGCTATTGTCTTTGAGTGAAGTTTTGACCCTTGAAATCCTTGAGTTCAAGCTATTTTTTAGTTGATATTTTGAGATGTTTGTGTGTGCAAAGTCTGGCTAGCATCTTCCCGAACCAGAAGTGTTTTCTTCTTCATTGTGAGGTTAAGAAAAATACTATGTAATATTTTGTGTTTATAAAATAACAAGGCTACTTAGATGGCTCAGCTGATAAGGCACTCAGTTTACAGAGGACCAACTACAGCAAGTTGTCCTTTGATTTCAACTTGTGCGCCGTGGTACACACATACCACACACACACACCACACACACACACACACACACACACACATATGTGTGTGCACAGACTACTATGTAGCTATTGAGGCAAGTCTTTTCCTTAATTCCCTTTCAAGTCCAGTAGTAGCCATTGTAGTGAATGAAAGGATATAGTGCATGACATTTATCATTCTTTGTTTTTCTGTTTTACATTCTTGTCATATTAGAATATGATACATTTTTGTTTGGGGTATGATTAAAAATAAACCATTAAATTGTCAGTGTCTACCAACTCCTTAAAATCAGGACACACATTGGACTTGAAAATATTGTAGGGTCTTCCCCTGCCCTATGCAAATACTCCTGCCTCAATGGAAGACATGAGTACTATTCCCCCTAGAATTAGGAGGGAGATGCTTTAGAACGTGTATGATCTGTTCACTGAGGGATAGCGCTTAGAAGGCACTGCTGTGTGTGCCTTCCACTCATGCTGTTTTCACGGTCTGTTGCTGCTAAGATTTGTCCCCTAGATGTTGAAGCTGCAACCTATTCCTTTACTTCCAGTCACCTCTCTTTGTGAACATGTGAGCATTTTCATGGTTTCCCGTGTGAGCCTTCTCTTTGCTTCGCTTTTACATGGAGATTCAATCACCCATGGTGGACAACTGCTGGTTTGTTTTAACATTTTTATGAGAGTCCAAGAAGTATTTTAATGAAAGAAAAATATTAATTTTAGACTGAAAGCTAAGAGTTTATGGTAAGAAAATAAAATAGATTTGATAAGCAAATAACATACAAACTCCTCTATCTGGTTATTTGTCATTATTAATCCATTACATTGGAAGCATTTCCTTGGAGAACTGATGGAAAAATATTTTGAAACCATGTCAGGCCTCAGTGGTCAATACCTAAATGATCAGTTATTGATGTGTGTCCTTAGTATATGAATTGGCAGTGAGGGAACACTTACAATATACTTGCTTTCCCTAATCCAGTCTGCAAATTATTTTAAAATTGTCACCAGACCCTCAGATCCATAACTTGTTATCTTAGATTATCTGGTTCTGATAGAAATTAGCAAACAAAAATTGTTAAGGGAACAAACTTCTCCATAATTTGTCCAGAACAAGGAAGAAATCTAATTTCTTTCTACAAAACCTTGAGAAATGTATAGCCCAACTTGTGGTTATAGAAAACCACAGGACAAATGCCAGCAAAAGTGCACTTATCTATGAGAGGTTAACCAATTCTTCTCAGTAGAAGGATGCTCAAGCCTTGGTTCATTAGGCTGAACCATGCCTTCTTTTGACTTCTCAGCATGGAGGATCTGCAATGTAGTTACAAGTCTTCACTGTTGCAAAACCATCATTCTAATATCATCAAACTCATAGTTAGCCCCTTTTGGAAAATCAAATTCATAGTTTAAGTTAAAAGCCAAAGAAGAGTGAACAAGAAGTCTATTCTCTGGTAATTTGTCATGGATTCTAATTACCCTTCACCATAACTTTGCACAAATGGGAATATCCAAAGTATTCCATTCTTTTGGCAAAGGACATTTTGCCAAACTTACTGATTCCCAAATTGGAAAATAAATTATACATCTTTTGGTATTCTTGATTTTAGGGTTTTAAAATCAGCTTTAGATAGATAAACAGACAGACAGACAGACAGACAGATAGATAGATAGATGATAGATAAATAGAGAAGTAGGTAGGTAGATAGATAGTTGATAGATAGATGAGTAATAGATAGATAGATAGATAGATAGATAGATAGATAGATAGATAGAGAGAGAATAAAAATAAGAACAGAGAGAGAGAGAAGAGAAGCATAGAGACAGAATGATAGATCTATCTTACCTTACTATTTAAATACTTCAGAAAGAGAACCCTTTAACTCTCCAGGTCCAAATTAAAACATTTTTTAAAGTAACATCTTCCATGTTCATTTGTTATGAATCTGGTAGGAAATGACCATAAAAACTTCAAATCACAATTGTATAATGTGTTTTTAAATGTACTGCAAGTGTAATCACTGATATCATTTGTGCATCCGATGTATATAATGACTTGGGAAACCAGAGCAAGGTCATCAGTATGCATAGTAAAAGGCTTTACCTCTGTGGCTGAGTCTTTTTAGCAATACATCATTGTCTGGAGCTATTGTCAAATGTGGCTGAGTCATTGCAGAGGACCTGCTCGATACCAGACAGGCTGAGTTCATAAATAAGGGTATTCTCTGTGAGAAGATTCAATAAGGGCATGATGAAGATTTTATTCACAAACCCTGGCTCTCATGATTTCTAGCTCTGTCCTCTAGTTTATTTTTTGAAGACAGAAAGAGTTGGAGGTAAGCCACATGCCCTTTATATAACTGTGATGGATATTTCCCCATGAAATCCCAGCAGGGGTCAATGGTAATGAAGCCTGGCACCTTGTCATATCTTCTCAGGTCATTATTGTCCATCTGGATGGGGCATCGACAAGCTGGGTTTGCCATTTTTTCTTTGATCTGACAGGGACTAGTTATTCCTGCCTGCCAGAACCAAGAGTGACCAATGTAGTCACATGTTACAGGGGACAGGAAGGGTAGTAGCATTGTCCAGCTGACACAGCAGGGGCTGCATTGGCTTATACAGAGATCAGGTGATGAAGGAACTGCCAAGGCCAGTCATTTCCAGTCAGTCAGGTTCAAAGAAGGAATGTTACCTGACAGACTTTAATGAAATCTCCCTCTACCCTTTCAGCACTGATTAGAAAAGTTAAAACTTGTCTTTTGAAACCACAGGGATAAAGCCTAGAATGGAGGGCTCTTTTAGTCTCCATCTCTTGTCTTTTTTTCCTGGGCATTTATCTCAGTTTTGTTCAGAGTTCTTGGAAGAAGGAAGGTCTGACTGTCCCCTGCAACTATGGAAGGAAGTAGTCCTTGCCTCCAGGGGTCTTAGAGTCCACGGGAGGACAAACATTGCCAAGAGGTCTCCACAGCACATGCTGCTGCTGCTGCTGCTGTTTGCTGCTGCTGCTGCTACTGCTGCTGCTGCTGTACAGTCCAGGGACCATGGATATTTGTGACACTCATTGTGCCACACAGTCCCTGAGTTTTCAGTCTGAGTTGTGAATTATGTCTGAGAAACATGCCTACACTTGTCCTTCTTCTCAAGAACTAGTTAGGGACCTCTCAGTTTTCAAGATGGTTGCTGTGGGAGACACAGATTTTTTTCTTTACTTTCTTACAGTGTTTTCTGGCTGGCCTTGAGACAAAATCGACACAATGGACTAACAGGAGAAAAGCATATGCATTTATTTAATACGGTTTCTTCTAATGATGAGCTCTCATAAGGACACAAAGGCCTGAAGAATGGCAGAGCCTTTATGAGTTTGTAGTTCCTTGAATAAAGAAAGTCTATGAAAAGTAATTAAATTATATGATGAGACTAATCATTGATTTTCAAAAATATATTTTAATGGAATCTATTTATACAGAATTCTCTTGCTCTCAGGCTTGCTACCCTACCCTAACCCCTGGTCCTTCTCTTTCTGATACAGAGAGGACATCTTCTATGTGTAGACTTTATCTTCTGTATCAGTATATTCTTGAAGTGACTTTAGCTCAGAATAATTCTTATGTCACAATAGGATACTATAACATAGCATGTTCTGTTGCCCTTTAACTATCCTGTTTTGGACATTGGAGGCAATGTGGCTGTCATCACTCTGGAGTAATTCTCAAAGTTCCTAACTACATCAGTAAAACTGAATATACCCTTAGGGGTTGTTCTTTGGTCCTGTCTATCATAGAATCAGGTATCCCAGAGGAAAGTGCACGCTTTTGTTTTCTTCTCCCCACATTTATGGTGTGTTGAGATCCTGATATGTGATCATGTGTCAATTACTTTGTATAACATAGGTAGACAAAACCAGAATCTTATCTACACCATTCAAGCCAACTTCATTGTTTATTTATATGAAAGGGTGCTTATTATAGAAGACCAAGACCTATCACCTATGACTTTTGACCCTGTTTCTATCTTGCAAGTCTTTCAGGCTGGGTGTGGTAAGACATGCCTATAAACTCAGCACACAGGTTATAGGGGCAGAAGGAATGCCATATTTTGAAGCTAGTCTTGGTTACAGAGACAGCCTCAGGCTAGCCAAGCTAAATAACAAGACATTATCTCAAACAAAAATAACAATAAACCCTACACTCTTCAGCTAGATGTCAATGTCATGCTCATGTAATGGAGTGATGGAGGTCCTTGGACATCAGCAGATGTGTATTTTCATTCTTGTTTCAATGGTGAGAAGCTGAGTGATGTAAAGCAAGAGAATTTGCATTCCTGAAATTCTTCTTTATTAAATGTTTTAGTTCCTTTACATCTCAGCTGTCTTTGTGTTTAGGTCCTCAATGCCCTCCTCAGGATCCACCATAATAGTAGCCCTAAGATTTTCCAGGCTGAGCAATAGTGTTTGTAGCAATAGACAGTAAATTCAGAAAGGAATGAAAATATCGATAGCATTAAGCAACTGGAAGAATTCTCCTTGGGGCATGTTTTATTTGCCTGTGCTGTTGCCTTTTTGAGGAGTTGAGTCTCAATTCACAGCCTTCAGATTGCTTTGAGAATCGTAACACCTTTTTTCCCCTTCTATTCAGCATAAATTTTCTTAATAAAAAACAATACAAATGCAAATGTGTAGTAAAAATATTGAAAGCTACAGATAAGCCAAGTGATAGAAATAGAGTATCCTGTATGTTGGGAACACATTCCTGTGAATTAGAGAAAATCCAGCCTGTGGCTCCACTCTCCAGGGCTTTCTAGGGGAACCCAGCTGGTGGTGTAGCATTTCTCTCTTGCTCTGCACGTTGCTGCAGGGTCACAGTGTGGCTCTCCCTCCTTCAGGTATGAAGCAGGCACTTGGATGTGCTTATGCTAAAAAATTCCACTTGGGCTCACAAGGTGAGTAAAAGTAGGATGAACCCTGAGACTCTGTCTTCCTTTATGTTTACAGTTTGCGTGGAGACACAGTGAGAGGTCATTAGCCATACCCTTTCCATTTGAGTCACTCTGCATCCTGGGAACAGCAGAGGTCATAGGACAGATTCTGCCATTCAGGGGAGGACAGATATGTACAAGGACCAAAGTGAAGCTTCAAAAAGTCACACATTAACACATTCTTGGATCACTTTACAAAACCCTTATCACTTACGTAACCATCTCTGTTACAGTAGAGAGAAGGACAATACCTTGAGCATGTCTGCTTAAATGCTCAGACTCACTGTCCTTTATGTAAACACAAAAATTATGTCAGCATTCTGAAGACAGACTTGAGGTCACTGGACTCTTAGCTGTTCCTCTCCCCAGTGCCACCTTATTGGATAAATTTCTTCTCTATTTTTTCACCATTTCTTATTCTTTAATTGACATATTAGGAAGAGTGGCTAAGCCTAGTCTATCAAGGCTACTGGATTTTTGCTTTAAAAACTCATATAACACATAAAGTTATATGTGGATACTGAAGGGTTGGATACAGGAAGAGTTGAAGAGGAGTAAATATGATCAAAAGATGTATGAAATTTTCAAGAATTATATATTATATCATCATGAAATATATATAATATATAATCATATATATCATATATATAGCATATATATTATCAATAATATAATCATGTTTGTATTGAGAAGGCAGAGGATAAACAACAGAATACATCTGATGGGTTTTTTTTTGTTTTAAATCAGACAAGAGTTACCCTGGCAGACCCTTTATATGAGATAGCTTATATCTCATGTTGTAAAATCACTTCTATCTTCAAGGAATGCTAGCATGAGAAAAGGTTATAAATACAAGGTTGTCAGCCAATGAGTGTCAAACATGCAGGAAATTTGATAATAATGCACCTAGTTTTGTGTTTTGTGTGTGTGTGTATGTGTGTGTGCACATGTGCATGTGCCATTGATGGTTTTGTGGGTGTTTGTAGGCTACATTTTTATATGTTAGTATGTGTACACATATGTATGTATACATGTCATGTGTGGCTGTGTGAGTGTCGATAAGCCAGAGGTTGACAGCAGATATGTTCAACATTTGCTCTCCACCATAATTTTTGAGACAGTCTGTTACTGAGCTCAGACCTCTCTGACTCTGTTGAACTGGCTAGCCAGCCAGCCCTGTCTCTGCCCATTAGAACACTGTGCCTTCTCCTATTCTTCTGATAGCCTTTTCCTTAATGATATTGCAGATACTATTTTCATATTACTAAAACATTCCAGCATTAAATAGTTCTTAATGGTTGTATAATATTCTATAGTATAACTACACTAAAATGAATAGACCCTCTTATGTTTGACAGGATCTCCACATTTTCTTACAATAAATACACTGAATATGACTGTAGATACATCTTTTCTCTGACCTCCTTTAACTTCTCCCCTTTAGTTTGATTCTGATTTTGAAAAACATTTGTGAATCACACAGTGGGTGGGTAAATGTACAGCTTTGCAGAGACTCGACAAAGTTCTGAGAAAAGGATTTTCATAACTCAAGAACTTGGATTAATCTACAAAATACAAAATATCTTATTGATTTAGTAAGATCATAGAAGCAGTTGATAAATTCATAGATAGAGGAAGAATATGATCTGGTTTTTTTTTTTTTTTTTTATAGAGTCAGTTCACTTGATGGGCTAAAGTAATATCTTTTGCATGTTTAGTTAAGGGGATCTAGAACTTTTCAGACATGTTAACCTTCAGAATCCTTTCTGCTTGGAAATATAGTTTCATTTGACATTGAGTTGGGTTTTTTTTTTTTTCTATACAGGTTGTCAAATGGTAACAGGGAGTAGTGTGTCTCATGTGTCTGGATGTGGTATGGCTTGTTGAAGTTGAATGCTTGGCACCTACTCCAGCTAAAAGTAGAGACTGCAGATGTTAGCTTCAGTGTTCACAGGAAAACACCCCTTCCTCCCAGCTTTGGTGTGGTGTGGAGAGGGGATTAATTGAGAACCAACACTGGCCTTGCAGAAAGAAACAGAACATTTGAAACTTGCTGAGTACATCGAGTCACTTCATAAAAGGGTTTTAAATGTCTCCACTTTTCCTCACGTGTGCAGGGATCCTAATGGAAAAGCTGCCCTGTGCTTCGACAATATCCACTATATGACTTTTTTTTTAATGTTTCAAAGTAAGGTTAATTTTTATGGTGATTGTTTTAGGACAGGATTTCTGCTATGTGTTAGACAGACAAATACATTGGAGATGATGGCGACAGATGGGGGTGGGGATGAAGAGCCGTGCTGACCTTTTAGAGAACCCCTCACCTCACTGTGTGGCCTCATCTGTAGGTGGCTTTCCAGTCCCAGCTCCATTCAACTCTCGTTCTACAGCAAAGATTTTCTTTAAAAAAAAAAAAACTATTGTAGCTCTTTCATTACCAAGAAGTTCCTCCACCAGAGGGGCTTGCGGGCAACAGAGGTGGTAGAAATTATGCAGTTTCCACACTTGTCTTCTTGACTTGCTTTTCCTAAGTAGCAGAATTGAGTTTTAAGCAACCCCTCCATTCCCTCTCCTGGGAGTCTTTTCATTTTACAGCAGAAGCCAAAGACTGAAAAAATTAACTAGTCTTAGTGGCCTAGGACCAGGATGTGTTTTGGTTTTCACACTAATTTAAGTTCAGAGGGTAGAACAAGAAAATAAACAGTAGCCTCTTAGTTCACCAGGAGCTAAGGATTAGCAGCTATGGACTTGTCATATAGGAGGAGTCTGTATCCTGAACCCAAAGCTGACTCATAGCTGGGCCTGTGGATAGGATTTACCTAGCAGGGCTTTCAGCTTCTAAGAGTTCTTTGGTTCGTGAGCTTCCCTGGGACTTTTGGCCAGTTCTTAGATTTGAGGTGCAAGGCTAATGTATTCTGTCTGTGGGTAATTCACTGTGAAGGTATAGAGGTACTTGTTGCTGGGCTGGATGCTGGGCATCTAGGTCAGGTGAGTACTCCTTAAGGTACCTGAAGGTCCAAGAGAACTTGACCCTTGTCTCCAAGGAACCTGGCTTATGATAGCAGCATGCTGAATGAACCCACAGAGGCTTTCTCTTCATTTGATACTTTTGGTCTGTTAAAATAGGGACTTTGTCCCTTGTTTGAGATGGAGAGCACTTGGAAATAATAAGGAATTTGGAAATTCTCAGAGAGAAGTGAGCAAGGTATTTCCTTGTGTCTTTCATTCTGAGGAAATGTAATATTAGTCAATATCCACATATTACCTGACCTCTGTCTGACCAGGGCCTGCCCACTGCCTGAATGGGGCAAGTGATATTGGGCCGGATGAGAGTGCTAGCAGATGGACAGGGTGGCTCTTCACTCTCTATACCCAAGCTGTTGGGAACATAGCAGGAGACCATTCTTGATGTCTGTATGATGTTAGGCAGGTGACATAAATGTCCCCACTTTTCCTCACATGTACAGGGATCCGTAATGGAAAACATGCCCTGTGCTTCGACAATATCCACTATATGACTTATTTTTTAATGTTTCAAAGTAAATTGTTTTTATGGTGACTGTTTTGGGACTGAATTTCTGCTGATGTGTCAGACAGACAAATATGTTGGAGGTGATGGCAACGGGTGGTAGAAAGGTTTGTCCCAGCATTTTATTACTTATAGGCTTGCAGTTTATAATTAATCAGAATACTTTTTTTGCCTCATAGGCAAAAGCAAGAAACGTGATTTTCAAGGAAGATTTCAGAAGTTACTTCCTCCCTTTTGTCAAGACAGAAAGTCACTCTTAAGCGAGGATGGTACTCCCGGACCACAGAAAAAGTGGGCAACATTGCTATTCTCCATGGCAATGGTGGTCGATCTTCACTGACCTCAACTCCCAGCTCCCATCCCCAATTCTCCCACTCAGCTGATCCCTTTGTTTAGATTACTCTAGGGAAATAAAAACCATCAGAGACAACCACCTCATCTCTTTTAGCCAATCACCAAGGCTACCTGTGTTCATAACCACCACCACCTCTCTCATTGATTCTGCACAATGAATAAGTAAAGCTCCACAGGTGGAGATTCTGTCCCTTAGCCACCATCTCAGGTCATGGAAGATTCGATCTTTCTCTACATTGTTGCATCATATGGCTCTCCTGCCTCCCATCCCATCGTCTCCTTCCCCAGCCCCACCACTTGCTCCTCTATTCCTCTACTGCCCTGACTCCCCCTTCCAGCACTTTCAATGTTATGGCAGAGACGCCATGTTTGCTCCTCTATCAGCATCTTTGCATCTGCTGTCACATCTGTCTGTCTTTCCCTCTAGGTGTGTCTTTGCCACTGTCACACTCGGAATTTAGCGCAGTCATTATCTCTCAAGAAAAGAATGCCTTTCTTACCACAGTGGTCCTATCTCTCCTCAACATGCCTTGTTATCCTTACAGAACTGGGCACTCCCTAACATCGTATCATAAATTTATATTAATCTTATTATTGTCTTAGTATAACTTCCACTGTGGTAGGGGTTTGGGTTGCCTTATCTCTTTCCCTTCAGTACCTGGAACGTTGTTCCCCATCAGTGTTTACTGCTCAAGCATTTCGTTTAGTCTTGATGATTGATTATTGAATGTATTTAGTGTACAGACTGCTGTGGCAAAGGTCCTTGAACTTGGCATACCTTTTCTGTTGCTGTTGACAACGCAGGCTCTCATCACCTGCTTGTGCTTGAAAGGCTGGGAGATGTGTTTCTTTTGTATAGTGTCTCCAGATGTCATCTGGCTTTTCATTTGAATATAAACATATCATTTACATATTAATTCTTTGTGCCTTTCTTATTAGCCCCTAACAATTAAAATACACCATTACTTTGCCATACTCAGAGTTTTTAATAATGTCATACCAAAGTCTCCATTAATTAAATAACTTGATTAATTAGAGCCTTATTCTAGGGCAATATCTTTCCTAGTTACAAATCATCTCCACTAAAGAGCACAATAGCATATGGGAACGATTGTGGCAACAGGACATGACAACTAGGCAGCCAGATGTGTGCACTGGCATGCAGAAAGTCAAAAGCTGCCACTTTACTGTTTGGCGCCAGTAACACTGAGAAGGGAACATAGTTGATAGGATGAAAGGAAAGACAAAGTCTGACACAGCTTTTGGGAGCACAACTCAATTGTCAGGCTGGTATCTGGATTCTTCCAAATATGAATTAAAATTTTAAAAAACTTAAAAGAAAAAGTTTAACATTCTCTTTGGAGATACAAAATCTTTTGCGGATTGTAATTTGAGAAACACTGAAGGATAAGGCAAAATTATGACTTCTTAAAGCACAAGGCTTTTTAAAATTTGACTACAGGTTAAGTTTTAGTGAGAGGTACTAAGACAGGGACAGAAAGAAGAGAGAGGCATGGGAGGCTCTCTTTGTTAAAGTTTCCATTGCTATGAAGAGATACCATGACCAAGGCAACTCTTATAAAAGAAAGTGTCTAATTGGTGCTAGCTTACAGTTTCAGAGGTTTAGTCCATTATTATCATGGCAGGAAGCATGACAACATACAGGCAGACATGGAGAGAAGGAGGTGAAAGTTCTACATCTTGATCTTCAGGCAGCAGAAGGGTACTGTGTATTACACTGGGCATTGCTGAACATATATAATCTCAAAGCCTGCCTCCACAGTAACATACTTCTTCCAACAAGGCCATACTTCCTAATAGTGCCACTCTCCTTGGGCCAAGCTTACAAACGTATGAGGCTATGGGGGACAAATCTATTCAAACCATCACCTTTGCTCTGGATAAGAGATAAGAGCCTAGGATACAGAAGAAGTGATGTGGAATATGAGCAATTATGAGTTCAGATTTTAATAAAAATAATGATGGCGATGAGGCTAGAGAGATATCTCAGTGCTTACGAGCATGTATTGCTCTTACAGTGGAACTAAGTTCAATGGCTGTAAACTCCAGCTCCAGAGGGATCTGGCAGGTCTGAACTCTGAAGGTACCTGCACTCATCCATGTGCATATACTATTGCCTCATACACTTTTTTTTTTAATAAAACAACAATGCTGAAAGAAGAGGCAAATGTATCATCAGAGACACTTGAGAAATGTATTCACTTAAATAGTTGAAGAAGTAGACAAGCTACCTTTAGTTTGGGAATTGTTGTTACTTATAGAACATCTTACTACAGATTTGAGAGAATATAATCTATGAATATCTGAACTACCTATTACAATAGATAAATTATAAGGCAAGTATCAATACAGGAATGTTTATATGGCTATACTGAACTTTGTATTTACAGAGGAACAACTCATAAATTTTGGAAGAATGAGAATTAATTAGGGTAGTTGATATTAAGGTTCAAGTCACCAGTGATAGGAGTAAATATAAAATAGGTTAAACTTGTATGTTAAGTGATGAAGATTTCGATAGCCAGAAAGATGGTCCAGTAGTTTATAAGACTAGATGTCATTTCCCAGCACCAAAGTCAGATAGCTCACAATTGCTTGTAACTGAGATTCCAGGGTATCTGATACTGTCTTCTGGACCCTGCTGGCACCTATATGCAAATGAATATGCACATAATTAGAAATTAATAAGAATAAAATTTTTAAAAGATTTATTGCTGAAGTCTTTTAACTTGGGGCAGCTACATCTTCTTATAAATTCTCTACAGAGGACATGCCTACTAAAGACAATGACACGGGAAGCTTGGTAGAAAACAGGTGGGAATTTATGTATCACATAAACCATTTGAAATAAATTAATGTCAGACAAAATATGCCTCAATACAAAATCATCCTTTCAATTAGAGATTATATCTAATGATAAAAGGACAGTCCACAGGGAATATCTGGCAAGTCTGAACTTTTAATTGACACTACTTGGTAACACCTTTTCATAAGTTGATTAACTGAAAATAGAATCATAAAGAGATAAAAAACATATATGACCATGCTCTGAGAATTTGAAATATTTTTGTTCTAAAACATATAAACACACTAAGTGTTTGAAAGGATAAAGAATAGTAAACTATATAGGTGATTAGCTGGTTTGAATGGACATGTGTCAAATTTTATTTGAATTCCACTGATAGGAAATATACATTATATAGAAACTTTAACATTGATGAAAATTTGTTTTCTCAGATGGAAAAAGTTGGAAGGCTGGAAGCAGAGAAAAATACATAAATTCAGAACCTCAGAATTATACCTCAAATGAGGCTCAAATAAAAAATGTTTACAGAAATTGATATATACTTTAACACTGTGTGATAATTGGAAGATGTACATAGAGGATGTGTTTATAGACTCACAAATGTATGTAAGAAATGAATGAAGATTGGCAATTGGTAGAGTAAGCATTCAACCTAAGAAAAATGAATAATAGAAAAAATAAATCCAAAGACAGTAGATGTGAAGAATGATAGAAAAATAAAGGGCATATTGATCATGTCTGCAATCCTAAGACTAGTGAACTGGAGGCAAGAGAATTACTACTTTAAGTCCTGTCTGACGTACATAATGAGATCTTATCCTAAAGAGAAGGGAGGGGGAGGGAGAGGCAGAGGAAGTGGAAGAGGAAGAATTATAAAAATCAACACAGCAAAAGAGATCTTTTGAAATAAAAAATGTTACTCTAGAATATTTGATAAACAGCTCCTTCTGTATGTGCCTGTGTGTATCAATTTGTGTGAGTGTGTTTCTTTTTATCTCTGTAAGTCTATGTATATACATGAGAAAAGGAGAATAAATGGTATTAGAAACGGAAAAGAGGCCATGAATACAGACATTCCAAAGGATAAAATCTCAAAAGACTATACTTGAGTAACTTCTTTATGGTACTACATGTGAAAACATCCTAATAAATGTGAATATGATGGCGTACTCTAACCTTGTGTCTCAAGTAGAGATTGAGAGCACAAATGCTTAGGATTAATCAGGCTTTCCTGAAGGGAAATTCACTCACCCAGTGTCTATGGAAAATTGTTGGGTAGTTGGAGTGATGCTGGTACTAACATTGTCAAAAATAAAATGGACTTTTAAAAAATAGGCAGTTATAAAATTAATGGTAAGTAGAATACAAGTTAGATGACAGTGTGTTACAAGGAGCCTATCATAATAGGTCAAAAGGTAGATTAACAAAAGTTATCCTAAAGCTAACTGTTGGCACACAGTCCAGGGATGGAGTCATGTAAGAAGATTTCCGAGTGCTTGTTAGCACATTCCAAAAAGACAAGACTAGAGTCTTGTGACCTTGGTTTCTTTTGCATCTCCCAGAATCATACGTAATATCAACGTCAAAATATAATACATTTCAAAATTTAAAAGTTCCACACACTTCTAAACATTCAAAAAGTAGAGATGGAGAGATGGCTCCGTGGTAAAGAACACTGGCTGTTCTCCCAGAGCACCTGGGTTCAATTCCTAGAACCCACATGGCAGTCACAACTGTCTGTAACTTTATTTCTAGAGGAGCTGGCATCTTTACACAGATATACCTGCAGCCAAAACATAAATGCATATAAAATAAATAATTTCAAAAATTCAAAATGTACAAGTCCAAAGGTTCTTTAAAATATTCTCTCAGCTGTCAGCTCCTGTAAAATAAAAAGTAAGAATTTTCTTACTTCAGGAGGGAAGAACCAGTGCATAATCACAATCTGAACAAAGCAAAACCAAACTACAGCAATGTAAATAGCTCAGCATCCAATGTCTGGTGTTCACTAACTACCTTCAGGGCTTCTCCAAAAGATCTGGGTTTCTGTCCAGGTGCCAATTGTACACCTCTCTAGAAATGGTGGAACTGAGAGAATGCAGTCAATAAATGAGGTGGCATAAACTCTTATGCAATAGCAAACTTTATTCAGAGCATCAGACAATTTATACTCTAAAGTTTAAGGAAGATCATGCAAATAAAGTTCTCATGAATTTAGCAAACTGGCAAAAAAAAAAAAAAAAAAAAAAAAAAAAAACCAACCTTATGTTTTTTTCATAGGGACTTAAATATTTAATTAAATAACAACAGCAAGCAATAATAAGTAATCTGAAGTAAGCTCACTCATATCCTCCACTGGGAGGAACCTATGCCCCCAAGAACACTCCTATGTTTAGAAGAAACTGAGGTCACAAAACCCTTGTCTTGTTTTCTTGGGGTGTTCTTATAAGCACTCAGAAATCTCCTCACATGACTTCATTTCCTAGATAGTGTTTCAATAGATGACATTTAAGATGTGGTCTAAATGACTTAAACTATCCAGTCAAAGAGGTGATGGTACAAGACCTAAAGGCAGAACACAAGAAAGTCTACAATGAATGTTGGAAGCTGACTCCTAGCAAAAAGTGGCTATCATCTTTGCAGCCATCTCAGGCCATATACCCTGACAAGAGACTTGTTTTCAACAGCCTACAACAGCTGAGCACACTCTGATAAACATCTTGTTTTTCTCCCATATCTTGTTTTGTTGTTTAGTGCCCCCAGCTGCAAGGCGCACATGGTAAAGTGTCTTCAGCTGCATTCCCCTGCTTGTGCATATATATGTATATATATGCACACCACACACACACACACACACACACACACACACACACACACACCCAGGATTTCCTTTCAATAAACAGGACTTGATCATATCCTGTCTTGTCTCCATTCTTCACATCTCTTGCCCCTCCATCCCCACTCTCTCTCTTGCTAGACCCTGTTGACTGACCAGAACGGGTCATTACAAATGAAGAGATAGAAGAACTTGATAGGATTGTAGATAGAATCATTAAAGATATGTATACAGTTTCAGGAATTGACATGGAATATGAGTTTCTCTAAACCAAACACAAATTCCCACACCTCTCTGAAGTACAAACATATCTCATTAATAGATTAAGATCATTATCTACAGAGAAAACACCAGAAACATGGATGGGGGAAATAGTAAACTGATCTCTTTGAGAATCGTGAGTGCTTGTTTAGAGGAGGGTGCAAAGAGACCTCTACATCTATCCCATGGAAATAACAAGGAAGTTGAGAGCCAACTACAGTCAGGACTTTGCCAATTTCTTTATTTTATCAGTGTCTTTTTAAAATTTGGAATGAATTCCTGAATTCCAAAATATCTGAGAAGAAATTCTAGAAATGAACGAAGATGTCATTCAACATAGAGCAGTGGGCAAACAGTGCTAGTCAAAGTGGGCTGTTGAGTGAGTGGGAGATGCAGTGCTGAAAGGATGCGGTGAGGGCAGCAACACAGGACCTATTAGATGCTGCAAATGTGGCCAGTCTTAACTGAGACATACCATGCATATAAACACACAAGGGTTGTCAGTGACTTGGTGTAAAAAAAAAAAAAAAGCAAAGAGTGTGACATGGTTCAATATTGGTATGAAGACTACCTATTGAAATACTAAGATATATTGAATTGCATAAAACATTATTAAATATGGTTTACTTGTATTTCAATATTTGTATAAAGGCTACCTGTTGAAATACTAAGATATTGGATTGCATAAAATATTATGAAATTTAGTTTGCTTTTGCACTTAAATATGTTTATTAGAAAGATTAAAATTACATATATGTCTCATATTTCTAGTGTTCATTATGGGCTAAAAGACATTTATAGCAGGCTAACTTTATTACTTATTTAACTCCATATTTTATTATATTTTATACATGTGTCATAACCCAATAAATATGGAAAATAGAAAATATAGTCAACTAGTTTTACATTGGAGGTAGTTTTAAATCTTAATTTCCAGAATACTTGGCTTACTATTGGGAAATATGTCCATTTCTGAGACTCTGTGCAATATCCTAAGGTATTGGCCATCTATATATAGAAAAAAATGGATACAGATATTATGTAACCACCACATAATCTTGTTTTTACTATGTAACTTATATATTGAAGTTTGAAAAATCATGAAAACTGGAGTAAAGAGCCTGTTTTCTGAAAGACCAGCTGAAAGAGGATTTTGCTATCAACTAATGGTTATTTTGAGAATTAAAAGAAATGATGTAAGGTAGCTCATGTTTCAAACTTATTATATTGCAGCATTGATAATATATTTAAATAATAGCCTTCCTTGGATTTGATCCCATAAAATTGACTTATTTTTCTTTTGAATGGACTAGTTAGCATTGGACTTAGAATTGGGCATGCATGAGCTTGTGATTTACAAGATATCTTTTCTCATCAAAATCTAGGCAGAACTATTTATTTTAAAACCAATATTTATTTTACAATGGGAAGATGGAACAGATTAAAGGAACATAAAACCATGATAAATCACCCTATCTTTATACCATAGAAAATCTCTTAAATGGCTCTTAAAAGTAATGGCAGTAAAATTGCCTCTGACTTGGTTTGGGTGATTTTCTGGCATATAGCATAGCCATGTAGATCAAAACCCCATTAATAAAGAATTTATAGAAATTCAGACATGGTCTTTCTCAAGAAAATGTACATTGTGTTGACTCTTTAGCTAAGCCTTTGGGTTCTGCTCATGTGCAGAAAGGAATCTAATCTGAACTTCTCGATTTCAAGGCAAAGATCCAAGACACTGGATAGATACCAGTCTTTCTAATTTAGTAATCAGTTTTTATATCACATTTTTTAACAAAGAGTACATTTATATTTAATGTGCATGATTATACAATATTTCCAAAGAAATACATTTTTATAACAGCTTGCTTGGTTTTATTTATGTCTTGAGTTATAATAATTTCTATAGTCGAAAATATTGTTATGTTTCTCTAACATTATTCCTTAGTACTCGTCTAATGTTTGTGAAATTTTATCACAGAAAACTTTGGACCAAGCATAAAACACTGAAGTAGAAACAGTAAAGATATCGATCTACTGTGAATCTGACGAGCTGTGCAGTATCCTGTTGTGTCCTGGATGTCTAGCCTCTCTGTAGCTAATTACACTCAAGGTCAGAGTTGGCAAACCTTTTCTTTGAAAGACCAAAGAATAAAAATCACAGGCTTTCAGTTGTATAGTTACAGTAGCATGTGTGCCATTATTGAGTTGCTTTATGAACAAATGGGGTGTTAGCCTGTGCAGCAGTAGTTCTGTGTCTAGGGACATTACCTGAAAAAATAATCAGAGGTTGTAGCAAAGAGCTATCTGCAGGATTGTCTCTATAATATTATTAAGTGATATAGAAAACTGTTTAGGAGCAGCTACTAATTAAAAAGAAAAGCCACCAAGTAACATTCAGGAGATTGTCTTAAACATATATGTATTAGATTATATCATGTGAAATTACTTATAACTGCTTCTTGTTTGCAAAATAAAAATTTTCTACTATCAGACTAAGGGTGTGTGTGTGTTTGTGGTTTTGTATGTGTATGTGTGTCTGTGTGTCCTAGAAAGAGACTGAAAAATTACTAACCTATATTTTTCTGTGTGGAAGAAATAGAACATTTTGTTCTTCTTATTCTATTTTCATTTTTTACAATGAATATGTTTTAATTTTCAATTAGGAAATGGTTTGCTCTTAAGAAAGAAATTCTTTACCCTTAAATCTCTGGTAGACGTAGGGAAGGGGTACCTTTGTAGTGCTCATTGCAGGAGATGGGCCTCCTGGGAAGAACTTGGAGAACTGTTTTTCTATTGGCAGGGCCATCTTAGGCCAATGGATTCAGGATGCTGTTGCCAATGTACAGTATGTGTTCCCTCTCACTGGTGAATCCATCTCTCCCGATGACATTTAATGTTCAATTCATCAAGTGAACTCCTCATATCTAGGTCCCTTATACATCAAGTAGCTGCCTGGTTGAGACTGGGCTTAACATGGAGAACATCCACAAGACGGGGATGAATGTGCTGGTCATCTGTACAACATTGCAAATTGTAGGCTGCTTTGATGTATTTGTACTTTACATGCTGGTATTCTCAGTTTGATTAATGAAGTTCTTATCTTAAGAAATACATCCTATGTTATGTTCTGAGAACATCAAGGCCAAAGGGGCAAAACTCAGTAGGAAAACTGCATATAAAACGTCCACGACTTCCACGAATCCTCAGGTGAAAAACCTGCTGACGTGTCACAGAGGATTCTGTGCTGCTGTATTGTAGGAAGCATGTGGTCTTTCTGTGGGAGATGTTAGTCCTTTCCATCATTCACTTCTACAATCCTGTGAGTTTTCTCCTTCAGCTCCCTTGCATGTTCTGTTTTCTCTTTGTTTCTTGTCACCTAACAGAAACACAGTTGGGGAGAGACCATGACACAAGAGACAGGTTTTGCTTTTTATTTTTTAATTATTATTTTTTTGGGGAGGTATATAACTAGTAACTAGTATTTAACTTTTTCCTGGAGTCTTGGTTGGAATGACATCGATTTCTAGTGGATTTGGAGAAGCTCTGAAGAGATGTCTGGTCCCTCAGACCTGCTGTGAGGCTGGAATCTCCTTGTCCCAGACACAGGGCTTGCACTTTGTGGTACTATGGGACATGTTCACAGTGACAGCTGCTTCTCACAGTGACAGCCAGTGGGCAATGCCACAGTTGGCTTCTCTTTTAGAGAGGGGCTGACATTCTGTAACCTGCTGTTTTGCTTATCATATTCTGAAATGGCCCTTTGCTGTAGTGTAATATAAATGTTCAATCTGGGCATTTAGGGATGATTTCTGCCTCATTCGGAACACAAGTCAGGATAAGCATATCTGTGTTGGAGTCAGTGAAGGGCCCTTCTGTGACTTACACTACTTCGTTAAAGTGAAAATATTTTCTCAGTAGGCAAGAGTTACAGGCTAAATATAGCTGCAAATCAGGGATTATTACTATCCCAAACTCTTATGTCAGCTCATTTTTTCATGAATTAACATGATATGGAATTTATATTTCTTACAGACAATTTGCACAACTTCCCTTTTCAGTGGGTAAGAGAAAACTAATTCAACACACATCCCTCTGTCACTCTGAGGGTGAATGCAGAAGGGGAAGGTTTGGGGTTTTGTTTCTTTGTTTTTTGTTGTTCTTGTTTTTGTTTTGTTTTGTTGTTCGTTTAAAGACATCTCCAGAGCAATTGGTAAAACTATTTATTTATGGGTTTTGAGGCTGAGGTTCCACATCTAGGGAAGCTCTTGATCTAGCGATTGAAAAGCCTCCAATTCACAAAGTGTTGATTGCATCGCTTTGCTCAGCACTACAATTTTTAAAGTCAAGTGAATGCAGTTTGATCTCATCAATGGAATATATCAAATGTAAAGTGTATGGAATGCTCTTAAGAAAAGTAATGTTTCTCTTTTTCCTTGTATTTAGAAAGAATGAAAATTGCTTTCTTTCCCCTTGAGTTGGTACCATAAAAGTTTATAAATATTATGTCGAGTGTTTAGGTGTTTGTGTTAGCAGAACTCATTTTATAAATCTGACTGTACCAAGAAGGCAATTAATTTTTAGAAAATTGTCAGCCAGCAGACATGCTTAGCCTAGACCAAATGATTCATTTTTCTGTGTAGGCAATAATGTATGGAATAAAAATTAGGAGATTGTCACACAGAAAAGGGAAAATGAGTATAGATCAATAATTTAATTTAACTCTGACCTGGCTAAGCTCTATAACATGGTTCATAATTTTTCAATGAATAGACCCTTAGCATTTTACATATAGCATCTCGGTTCCATATTGATCTGCTCTAATGTACTCTTCATCGCACAGACAGGGTACCACTCAAATCTGTAACAAATGCAGTTCAGCCTGCATGCCAACATAATATGGCAACCTGCTCATGTTATTTTCTCTAGTTGCAGAACTACATTCTCCTGGCTAATCTTTAAACATCAAAGGAGCTAAAGCAGTGAATGAATGAGGATAAGCTTGTGAAGGCTGCTTTAGTGTATAGATATAGTCTTCCTACATTACTTAATTGCTTACTGGAAGTGGAACCCTACACATACCATACACAGTGTACTTTGTTCTGGGGAACGGTATTAACTTTTAATGAAACTAAGTGGCTTTTTAGACAATGGACCCTAACTATTAATCAGGATGCAAGTGATTGACTGGCATTCATTTTTATTAATTATTCATGAAATCTCAATTACAGGATGCACAATAGGATATTACCTATTCCACAAGTCCTTGATATGTGCTCTGTGCTATTCCCTGATGTTCCATCACATCATCATGTTCCTCATGAATCCTATAGACCTGTGAGCGCAGCAGACAAGTGTCAGGGTATATACAGAAGTGTAGAGAACAGCAGTTTAAAAATCTGGTTCTGTTTGCTCCTATGCCTGGGTTTTGCACAAAGTTCCTAGTTCTAAGGAAACTTGTCTAGCCCATTGCTTCTGCCACCTATGGAAATATTTTATGTACAATGTGGAATCATAGTCGTGTATACTGGCTCTAATGCTTGGAAAGGAGTGTGCTCTTGGTGGTGGGGGGTTGAGAGAGATTCCTGGACTGTGGTTTGAAGCTTCTTCAGTAATGAACTGCAAATTATTCATGATCCTTCTGTTGATTCTCACCCACTATCTTGTGCATAATCATAACATTTAGTGTACCCATTATTTGGAACAGTTATCATAATTTTCCGCTTTGTGTGATTTTTTTTTTTATTATTACTAGTAATGGGCTATTGCTGTTAGTCTCTGCACCCTGATAGAATAATTGTGCTCATTGTTATTTTTCTACCATTATCACAGAACCAGGGATAAAACGGGTGAATGGGCATTTTTCTTGTTCCAAAAGATTCTCTGGAAGGATAGATGAGTTACAGCTTTATATTCATTAAGAACAGCTGCCATGGCTCTTTCCATTTTCCTCTCCTATCAGGGGAACATCCTTGTGTCTTTAACTTTATCTCTTATCATCTCTAACACTGTGGACAGACCTTTGAGGTGTCCATCTCCTTTTCAGTTCATTTCCTTTCAGTACCATGTCAGGTTCCTGTCTTACTGGGAGTTCCTGGGAGGGCTTCACTGCCCTGAAATAAAATTAGCCCAGGCCTAGGTCTGCAAGAGTGAGATGGTGTCCACCTTGGACAGTGTCCATCAAAGGTACTCTTAAAACACAGAGTCCCCTACCTTTTCTTCTAGGTCATCTGCTTTCCTTTACTAGGGCTGCCTTCCCTGTATTCATTCATTCATTCATTCACATCCCAAGTATTGCCCCCCTCTCCTCACAGAGTTTCTCCCCTATTCCACCGCCTCCCCTTCACCTCTGATAAGGCAGCCCAGGGTGTCTTTGTTTTTCCTCTTCAGTTTCTTCAGGAACTTAACTCCCCTTTCATATTCGTTGCTTCCTCAGTCCTGTCTCACAGCTCCAGGCAGGGCAACTCATGAAATTTAGGTTTGCAGGAAGAAGTCAGGGTTTCACCCATCCTTGACAATCCCTTACAAGGCAGGGTATTTCATTAAAACTTACCATTTTAATCTTATTTATTTATTTATTTATTTATTTATTTAAACATAACTGCAAGGAACTTGCAAATGAAAAATATCACACTGTAATATAGCTGGTATCTTACGGACATTCCAGGGCAGGCTTCACACAAACTGGATGAAGGTGGGGGATGGGAAGGGGAGAGAATGGTGGGGAGAGGAGAGGGAGGGAGGAAGGGAATGTATGGAGTTGATACATTGTATGAAATTTTAAAAGAACTAACAATAACATTTTTAAAGTCACACTTCTGGATTAGCCTATCCAAAGTCTATCCTCTGAATGAACAGTCCTACAGTTAAAACTACCATTGTGAAGTGGCAGGGCTTCCCATGGGATTTTACACTATTTTTTTATGCAGCTATTTCCCCAACACACACACACACATCTGACAGAACTAAAATTAGAAAAACAATTAGCATGATATCCTCTTCATGACTCTTGTGTCTTACTTGTATTCCGTCTCATCTTTAAAATGAAAAGACTAATACTATGTAAAGTATTTCGAGAAGCAGCAAATTGTACGTGAAGTGCTCAGCTCCTCGTAGCTCCTCGCACATGGCAGCATCTACATTGCTCTCCCTAGTGATCTGTCCGTGTGTCTAGAGCCTTAGCGCATGCACTGGACTCTGTTCTTCATGGATAACCATCGTGACTTAACTGAGGCAGAGTTATTGCAAGGTTTCCAAGTTCTGTTTGGCAATTTTACATTTCCACCCTTGTTTTCTTCCAGCTTTCTAGGTATGTGATACAGAGTTTTTCTTTTGTGGTAGTGCTTCATAGAAAGCAGTTTCAGTGTTTCCCTCCTCCATAGCTCCCCTTTAAATCTCCAGGTACAGAGAGGCTTGGATTTCTCAGACGTCACTCCCAGCTTTATTCTCATTTCATTCTGGCCAAGATCTCTCTCCACAGGCTTATTGCAGATTGCTGCAGCTGCAGTCAGTGTTTACAATCTGATGACAAGTTGGAGATTAAGGCTTGTCATCACTATTTAATTAACCTCAAATTAAGCAGTTTCTGGCCCCATTCCATGTCCTTCCAGAAGCCTATCAGCTGCTATCACTAGACCTGTTGGATTCGAGGCTGCATCACTGGAGAGCAGCCGCCACCATAGACGTTACACTGCACGTGCGCAATTGATTCTTACGCCCCCAAGCCAAGACTAGGTGTCCATCCAAAGGGAATGTGAAGGGAAGGCAAGGAAGGATAGCCGTTTCCCAGCTCTAAAAGTGTTTAGTCTGTGCATTACAAAGGAAATGAGCATGAGAGTATTTCAGAGATGCAACAAAGTGGTTATTGATATGTAAAACCTGTTCTTATTACAGAGTAGTGTATTCAGTATGAAAGTATGTGTGGTATTGTCAGAAAGGAAAGAGAAGGAAGGGCATGGTGGTGCTTACTCTTCACCCCCGCGTCTGAAGTATGCCAAAGATGTCCAGTCCTTCAGCCGCTGGCCAGATGTGACGCTTGAGCACCTAATGTATGACAAGATTGAACTGGTATGTGCTGTATGTTCAAAGTACATATCAGATGTCCTAAGACTTATTAGAGAAAATAATTTAATATGTATCATTAATTTATGCTAATTATACATTGAAATGTTATTTTGCATGTTTTAAACACTAAAACTTTCATTATTCTCTTAAAGTTTTGGTGTCACTGATGTACATTTGATAATTATGTATGTGTCTTGTGCTGTATTTCTATTAAAATTATTTTATTTTTATTTGTACATGTCAAATTTTTAAAAATTGGGTTATTGAATGTACAATTAATACTTTCAGTTCATAACATTATAAATATACAATCACTTCTTTCCTTTTGTCTAACATAAAGTATGACTATTTATATCATGAACTATATGTGGTTTTTAAATACATATTTATTTATATCGATATACCTTCATTGATTAATCTAATTTTCTACATTAAAAACTTGTTATTATCATTGAAAAAATCATCATAATTCTTCCCTATCTGTAGGGTATGCATCCTGAAACCCCGTAGTGATACTAAACACCAAAGACATTACCAAGTTCTGAGTCTACTGTTTAATCATATATATACAATAAGTTGAGTTTATAAGTTAGGCATAGTGAGAGATTGACAGCAATAATAAAATACAACGACTAAAGTATATACTATAATAAAAGTTCTGTAAATACAGTCTCCAGTGGAAGATTTTACTATACTAATTCTCCTTGTGATGATATGAGATGATTCATTGTCTCTGTAAAAAGCAGAAATGGGATGGATAGCACAGGCATAGGAACCTAGCAGTAAGCTACTACTTAATGCTCTGTGCAATATTATTTGTATCTCTGGTGGCATTGAGTAGGATGCTATTACATGTGTTCCAGATGTTCATAAAAGCACATCATTTAAAATTTGTTAACTTCTAGAACTTTGTATTTAATATTTTTGATAGATGGTTGGCAACAAATACCTGAAGACACAGAAGTCCAAAGCTTAGATGAGGGGTAGATACTATACAAATCACCCCTGAACATATTTGTTAAAAATATATTTGGGCTTATCCTTAATTAGATTCTTAGAATTTGTTTCTGCAGGCTAATTCTCTGAGGTTTGTGCTTTCTCATAGGTAGAATAGCTACATGGTAATGTAGCTACATGGTAATGGTGTGGTAGTGGTGTGGGTGGGTGGATGTTAGAGGGAAGTACAAAGGAGGCAGCAGCAACTGTTAAAGTCTACTTTCTTTTCTCTAGCAGAAATAGGTTACATAACCAGAGTGAGGGACTATGGGACCGTTTAATAAATGACATGTTAACAGATTGGAAAATCTGAATGGGAAAACTGAAAACACAGTTTCCACCCAGTGAGAGCCCTCATGGGGAACTGGAAGAAGGGCCTCCTCCACCAGGAACTGTACTTTTTGACAACAAAACATAGATGTTTCTCAAAACTACAGCTGTGTGATGCGGTAAGGCTTAGGGATGGGAAGTAAGTACCCCAAACTTTATCCTCTGATGCTTTCCACCATATGGAAGTGGAGTTGAGGAAGTGATGTAGTACTGCATGTAGTTGAGGTAGAAAACTGACTTAAGCCAGTGAGTTCTAGACCAGCCTGGGCAGCATGGTGAATGCCTTATCTCAACAGCAAAGGGAAATTTCTTTGGAGAAAAACATAAAACAGGCAGGAAGAGGTGAGTGGAGGAAACTACATACCAGCTCTGATATTACTCTGTGGTCTAAGGCACTTATCCTGTCCAGCTTTGTTTTGTGGACTTGTCTGGAGTATGTGTAATGATGCCTCCTTCAGAGCATGGGATAGAAGGCCACAGAGAGGAACACTTAGCACAACGGTATGTTCTCACTTGTATTCATCAGTGACTTACCAGTGGACCAATATAAACTTTGTACCTCACCGTCCACTTACTGCTTCTTAAGTGAATCAGAAAGGAAAGCAGAGGAGCCGCGAACTCTTAAATTTCATCTTGAAACAGTTCTGCACACTGTGGCGAAGCAACCATTTGTGTTCCAAATTATGCATATCACTCTTATATTCTGGTGAAAAAATCCATATGATTTTTCACATATTTGGATAATTAGGCCACATGCTGCTGGCTGTGCTCAGAAATGGTCACTTAAGTATCCTTTTATTATTTTTGACATCTACTGAGAAATTTAAATGCCACTTTCTTGTTTTTAATTGGCTATTTTATTTATTTGCATTCCAAATGTTGTCCCCCTTCCTGGTTTCCCCTCTGCAAACTCCGTACCCCGTATCCCCTTCCCCCTGCCTCTATGAGGGTGCTCCCCCATGCACCCACCCACTCCCACCTCTCCCACCCACTCCATCTCACCGCCCTAGCATTCCCCTACACTGGAGCATTGAGCCTTCACAGGCCCAAGGACCTCCCTTGCCATTGATGACAGTTAAGGCAACATATGTCTGCTACATATGCAGCTGGAGCCATGAGTCCCTACATGTGTACTCTTTGGTTGGTGGTTTTGTTCCTGTTGCCAAGAAGTCCTTGCTGACAGGACCCTGGTATAGCTATCCCCTGAGAGGCTCTGGCAGAACCTGACCAATATAGATGCGGTTGCTCACAGACAACGCTCCGACTGAGCACTGGGACACCGATGGAGGAGTTAGGGAAAAGACTCAAGGAGCAGAAGGGGAATTGCAACCCCGTAGGAAGAACCACAATATCAACCAACCAGACCCTCACCCAGGGACTAAATACCACTTTCCATGTAAATTCTATATGTTTGGGGGTTTTATTTTGTTTTTAATGTTAGAATTGAAAAGAGTTTAATAAAATCACTGGGTTGCCGGCTTTATCTGGGGATAAACCGAGAAAAACAATCCTTAAGCCCCCGAGCAAATACTTCTATATAAGTCAGGGACTTTCACAAGTGCTTCCTGCAAAGTGCAGTTGGATTCACATTGAGTTCATTTATGAGCAAGGCTGGAAGAGCTCACAGCTTTGAGAGGTTTTAGACCTTCATTTTTCTATTATTTCCCCCTTATAGGTCTATACTAAAAATAAGTATTAATTTCAGAAGCAAAGGACTCAGAAATGCCCTCTATTGCTTATTACGCAGGATAATAAGTAACCTAACATGTACATGAGTGCATCATCCTAACCTTACCATGGCTTCACATACCCTCAGCTACCCATTGTCTAAGAATGTTAAATCTGAAATTCCAAAAACATACTTTGTAGGTCTTTAACTGCCATTGTTCTAAGTGACGTGCAGAAATCTCCAGATCATGTAGGATACAAATAACCAGTTTGTGCAGTGTACTTCCGTATTTTACAGGCTACCTGCTTGTTGAGTCACTTAGGAGCTACCTCCATTTTCAGATCCACTGGTTTGTTCCTTCAGTGTTTTGTCCAAATCACCTTTCATTTTATTTACGTCCACCAGAAAGCATAAGGGAGGCTGATGCTGTCAATTCACATATGCCAAGGAAAAGCCATAAAATGGATGCTGAATGAGAAAGGAATCTAGAAGAAAGTATAGTTTTTATATACAGACTGTCGTAAGTTTTAGGTATCCACTAGATTTTGAAAATATATCCCCAAGGCAGACTACTGTATATCAAATGTATGAATGATCTTAGGTTACCAGACTCTTCTAGGGGATACAATTATTAGATTAATAAAGTATCAAGTAAGATATACATTATATTTATTCCTCATCATAAAGATCGGGTTCTATTTAAGTGTCTATAGGTTCTGTCATGTCATCTTCTCTCCCTACAGGCTGAGTTCCAATGAGGCACAGGAGTTTCAGAATGTTATCACGGGCCTTGAGTGTTGAGTTCCTTGTGTTGCATATGCAGGGTGGAAAGGAGCAACATTTGCCTCCAGAGTCTTAGCTCTTATCTACTGTCTTCTACCATTACTTTCTGAAATATTGTTGTAGTTAAATGAGAATGTAGGCCCGCCTATACAGAATATCGGGGGTGGGGCAGGGTTGGGTGGAATGTTATTCCAGAAGTTACCTGTAGATTGCAAACATGTTCCTTGACTTATTTCTAAAAAATTCTGTGTGTGTGGGTGTGTGTGTGGGTGTGTGCATGTATGTTCATGTGTTTGGGGACACATCTTTTATGCTTGTTTGTAGAAGCCAGACTTGAACCTTGGGTGTCACTCCTCAGGAGCTATTCATTTTGTTTCTTGAGAAATGGTCTTTCCCTTGCCAGGGGCTCATGGTTAGGCAGGCTTAAATGACAATAAGCCTCATGAATCCACCTATTTTTACTTCCCTGGTACTGAGATTACAAGTCCACACTACCATGGCTGACTTTTTATATAGCTTCTGGGCATCAAACCCAGGTCCCCATGTTGCTATACAGATACTTTACTTCTTGAAAACACCTTCTCAGTAGATCTCAATATCAAATTCTGTGCTAACTGAGCTAAATGAGTTTTGCAATCAATGAAGCAAGAAGTTTACAAAGCACTCAGTTATACTGATAGGTTCTGATTTTTAACAACCAGACATTCAAGTGCCTATCTTATACCTGCTGCATCACGTGCTGAGAGGCATCTTCAGTTGTGTGTTTATTGACTATGAAAGGATGCAAAATGGAGTCCACAATTTTAATTAACTGTCCCTTCTCTGGCATTTCATTGCTGGCTTTAGAAATGATAGCTGGTGGCAGTCACCTGTCAGAATTGTTCTCTAAAGAATGAAAGATGGAGAAATGTTAAGGTTGTCTTGGTAATTAAAGAGGAGAGTCTGGGAAGAAATGGAAATGGCTAATGAGTAATACATTAATAACATGGCCAGAGAAGCAGAGGTTTCTAGCACTTATAGGTTAAACGTTTGAACAGATAACAGGCCAGTTTAAACTTAAAAAGAAAAAGAAAGAAGCAAATCACTAACCTCAACTGATGTAATTTTTTTATAATTCAGAAACAATAGCTTTCTCTTGGAAGCAAGCACTTCTGAGCCCCTGTATCGCTTTACCTGAAGTAGTTTTGGAGGGTTTTCTATGAGACCGAAGAGGTAAAGACACAAAGTCAAAGATAATGGGTCCCCATCTAATACCAGACTGCTTTGCCAAGCACTTGGAGCACATTTTTCTCTGTCTGTTATGATAAAAATGGAGTGAATGCTATGTGCTTTAAACAGTTTCTGGATCAGATGCCCAATGGAAGGATGAGTTGAGGAGGCCAATTTATCCAGCAAATGTGCCCCTGCAAGTCAGGAATAATTACCTCCCTTGACATCTGAGGAACCTTTACTGCATCCCGCTGGATTATCTGTGGACAGTCCTTCCAAGTCATTCTTAGAGACCCAGCCATGTCAGGTGAGCTTCTTTATTTATCTCCACTTTTAGAACTTCACCTCTGTAGAATTCCTTTTGAGGCTGGCTTCCTGCATAATGAATGGAGATACAAACCGTGTGTTATTAGCAGGTATCTCTCCGCTGCAGGCACTGCCTGGAGAAGTTTGCCTCTTTTTGGCATGCAAGCCTCATTTATTTTCCTGTGCTTTCAACGATGGGCAGAGGCTGACCAGCTGCATTATTAAATTACCATTATTGCATTGTAATGTTCTGGCATGATCAGGGACTAAGCTGAAAGTTAGTGTTGCCTGGGAACCTGTTTTCCCCTTTCTCAAACTGCCCCATGTTTTGCCTGGTCTACAGCGAAAGGAATTCTTGCCAGTTGTGGTATCACTGTTAAGTACAGGGAATGAATGTTCTACTGTTAAGTAGACTGTTCTGGTCTGGAGTCTACTGGACAATTCATGGTGTTATACGTCATTTATTTTTTTAGGGAATGGGAGGCACTTGACATTCAAAACTATTTGACATTTTAGAAGTTATAATGTCATTTAAAAAGCTATAATGTCACTAATATACTTACATATAATTTATTTAGTTTACACAAGCTTTCAAAGGCTATCTATTCTCAGCAGAAAAGCTTTTAATTAAAAATATTTGATTAAATCTGGTCCCTACTCTTCAGTTCTCTGTCTCTCCCCCCCCACACACACACCTCTTGATAATTGGTATAGCATTAGATATAATGAGAAAGTCATTGTTGTAATATTTCTCTTTTAATAGAAAAAAATCAGTGCCAGTATATTTGAATACATATTTAAGTACTAAATAGATAGCTTAATGACTGAATGAGTTGTTGAATGAACATGTGATTATATGACCCTCCCCCAGAAAACTTGTGTATAAATATTTTTAATTGTATAAATACTTTCAACAGCAAAATAATAAAATAGGTGCTTGAAAGTTTGTTTTTCTTTTTCAGTCACTGTTTAGGGACCCTACAATTATCACCTTCCTCTGTCAAATGCAGGCCAGATTGGTCTTGAACTTAGCCAAAGACAACCCTAGACTTCTGATCCTGTAGCTTCCACCTCTTGGATTCTGCAGTTTATACAACCACTGCCAGTGGTTTCATGCAGTACTGCGGATGAAACCCAGGGCCTTGTACATGCTCGGCAAGCGCTCTATCACCTCCACTCCAGCTCTAGCCTCAGCAGTAGTTCTCCAATTATCATTGAGTCTCACTCCCTTGCATTTCTCTACTTCAAAGCCTCCAGGAGCTTCTTGCCCTTGTCACCTGATGCCATTCACATTCCAGATTCTGTGGGTAAACGTTCTGTGTCCCTGCCCAAAGCTTTCCCCACACCCTGAGTACTTTTCTACTCACCAGTGCTATGGTTGCTTGGCCCTGCAGTTTACCCTTGTCCTGAGTTTTGAACTTTTGAGTGCCTAGCTTAGAACTCTTTGTCTTCCCTGAGATGATTTCCCATTGTGTTTCATGTTGGTCTCACTTGCTTGAGGTATTATTTTCCAGGGAGCTCTTTTCCTCTGCCACCAAAAGTTGTCACCACCAGCCAAGACAATGCTTCTCTTTGTATGCCTTTGACAGTTCATCAATAAAATAGAGTGGCATGTGGCTGCTTTCCCTTTTTTGCCAAGTTAGATGAAGTGTTAGCACAATGTAAATGGAAATGTCCCACCAGTTGAAGCTTTTCTTCCACAGATTTATCTTGACTCTTTGATGCTGATGAGGCTCTCTTCTCATGCCCAAACACTTAATGTTTATTGTAGGCAAATACTCCGACTAAATGGGGTTGACTCCATTTGATCTCTATATCCACTCTGTAGTGGATGCTGTTACTTTCACCTACTTGATTGACAAGGGCAAGTTCAGTGTGCCCAAGAAACACAGACCTTTTGAATGGCAGCTGGGGTTTCACCTTAATCTTTGTGCACTTGATGGTCTATAGGAGATAGATAGCTATTGACTAGTGGATTAATGTTCAGCGAGCACCTTGAATATTTGGAAACGGTCCCTTTTGTTGCCTGTGTGTCTCCCATTTCTCCACACTGCCCTGTGCTGTGGAGATTGTCTCTTTGTCTCCAGTTACCGCATTCATTTCTTTTTCCCCCTCATCATGGCCACATCTTTGAGGGTAATCTGCAGGTTACCCCATCGGGGTGTTTCGTGTGTCATTTGCTGCTTGCCCACCTGCTAATCGACTCTCTACCTTTATCAAACAGATACAACAGCAAACCCCTCAAAGCTGGCTGTGCTTTTGCCCTTCCTGTTTTGTACCAAACATATACATCTGTCACCTTTTTCTTTAAGCTTTCTAATGGAATTGAATGAGGAAATTGAAGACTGCTGTATTTCATGTGGTCCTGAAAATAGGAAGTATAACACCACTCACAGGCAAAGGGCATGATTCCAAGAAATGTGACTTAAAGCCATCTCCAAGGACTTTCACTGGTGGTTCTCTGTGTCTGGGAAGGTGTCCCAGCCTCTAGACCTGTGACTGACTGAGTGCCTGGCTTGGAAACAACCCTCTGGACTTTACTTACATAAGTAAGTTTCTTGCAGAGAAAGTTGTACATAATTTCATAAAATGAAAAATTATATATAAACAGAAGAGGAAAACTTTACACAGAAACACAAAAATAAATTATGCTATACATATTATCAGGTATTACAAAGGTGTTTTTGAAATATTACTGAATTTGTGCTTTCTCAATAAATTTTAGAAAGAGAATACAAGAATTTAAAAAAAAAAAAAGAAAGAAAATTTTATTTTGGTTCATTCTGTTAGAGGACCATGGCACCAGGATTCTGTGCCTGGAATTTGGGGAACATGGTAATAAGGTGGTTTGATATCAACTGGGCTCTCACCTGTAGCACCTTCCTCCTCTTGGTTGTCATTCCAGCTCTTCACCTTTCTCATTCTCTCTCCTTACAACTACATTTGTTCTTTGACCATTGTATGCATGTTTCTAATGCATTCTGAATTCTCTTACCTTCCACCTTCTCTTATTTTCTGTTTGCAGCTCTACTTGGCAACATGAACCTGGGAGAGCAGGGCCTAAGAATGAGGTGGACTAAAGTCTCCTGCAATAGCGAACTTTATTCTGAGCTTCAAGCAGTTTCTTCTTCAAGGGTTAGGAAAAATCATTTGAGCAAGGGGTTCAACCACAAGGAAAGCCACATGGGACCAAACCATGGTTTTCATAGAGGCATATGAGCGGCAAGAGCTGAAGTGAATTTACTTCCAATCTACTATCCTGGGAGGCACACGAAAATATTTCAAGAGCAATTCTGTGGTTTTGGGAAAACTGAGGTGACAAGACTCTTGTCTTGTTTTCTTGCAGTTTTCCTGCCAGTGCTCAGAATTCCCTTCACAGGACTCCATTCCTGGACTGTGTTCTGACAATTTCCTGGTGCAGGTAACCAAAGAGGCTTCCTGTCCCACGCTGTGCCACACCCAGAAGCTGGTTCTTTCATAGTCCTTCTCCCAGTCTTCTGGAGCTCACATATTTTTTCCCTCTGGGTCCCTCTCCCTTGATGTTATCAAGACCTAGAGGGGGTGATTTAAAAGTCTTGTTTGGGGCTGAGCCTTGAACTTGCGCTTTATTCTCTCCACCTATGCTAGTTTCTTCTCAAGTTCCTGACATTTCCTACCCTACTCATTGCCTCTCTGTTAATGTTTTAAACTCTTTGCATTAATGTATCTTAATCATTCATCTTCCAAATTGTGTTACGTTTCTATCTCCACATTGAGATTGCATTGCAATCCATTCTTCTAGAACACCATGTCTAATAAGAACTCATTACATGCTGAATCAAATGAATTTGAGCCAAATAAGGTCAATGTGATTTTTTTCACTAGGGATATGATTTATAACAATAGTGTATATACATACATATATATGTATATATATTTGGAATCTCATTTTATATCTTTACTTTTTGTTTTCATAGAAATTTCATTCTAAAAATACATTATATATTATATAGATAATTTCCATTAATAACAAACAGCATACATAATATATAATATATAATATATAATATATATATATATATTTATACTAGACAATGATATACAACAACTAATATGTATTTTATATAGCAATAGCAATATGCTAGGTAAAGTTAAGTGGTACAGGGAAAGTAGACCAGCATGCATTTATTAGGAGTGGCTCATGAATCTTTCTTGAGTTGTAACATCTGGGAACAGGTGAAGTGAAGAAGGGAGGCCTAGGAAGATGGCAGTGAGTCCTCCAGCAAGTAGTACCAGCAAGGCTGGAGGATCTGAGTTGACAGCCTGCTTGACAAAAGCTAAAGTGGGGAGGTGAAGGAAACAGCGGAGCTGCATAGCCAACAGGGTTGTATTATGTAGGTCTTGCCAGCCCATTTTAACTGTGATAGAAACCTCTGAAAGCCTGGAGGAAAAGGAGTGATGTGATCTGATTCATAATTTAAAATTTTTACTTTAGCTGTTTGTGTAGAAAGGACTGAAAGAGACGAGAAGGGAGGTAAGGTGTCAGGAAGCTCTGACTATATGCCAGGGAAGTGAGCCTGGGTGAAGCTTTGTGACCCAGGCAGCCACATGAGAAGGTCAAGGCTGCACAGAGATTTTGAGGGAGAATCACTGGTGTCATGCCTTCTAATGTATTTGTTGTCGTACAATGCATCCAAGGCAGCACTCATCATGGGCATTTATTTGCATTTCAGTATTCTATTTAAGACTTATACTTTGTTTCAGTTTATTCTTTTTTTGGAGGTCCTTTAAGATGGCACTTAATGACTAATTAGTCAGTACAAACCAGACTTCTATCTGGGGCAAGAATGTGTTCCTATGACAAATTTATTTATTCATCTTCTTCAAATGCAATTGAATTTCTGTATTTATTGCCCAATATCTGAAATGTTGTCAGCCCTTCAAATGACTACTGAAGAGGTAGGATATTTTTGTGTGCTATTCTAATTTGTATTGCCTTATTTTTAATACCCTCATCTCCACTTCTTATTACAAACTTCATCAGACTGCTGTGTGCTATTATAGCTGTCGTCACCATGGGGAGAAAATGACTAATTGAAGCTGCTTATTGATATAATAGAGCAGGTTGTGACACTTGGCAAGAATGCTGGAACGATGGGCTCCAGCTGATGTTATGTAAAAATATTCAGCCATGAAATATGCACTTGCGAATGGCTTTTTGAAGACGTTTGCAGAATGCAAATAATCCATGTTCTAAGGAAATCTGCAAATTAAAGATGTCTGACCAGTTAGCTCTATACAAGAGTGGGGATGCAGTGTGAAAAGGGTCAGGGAATGGCCTCAAACTTGCAACAATCATGCTAATTATCAATTATAATTATTATTAATGCTTATACTCAGTAGCAAAAAAAAGAAAAAGAAAAAAAAAAACACATTCTGCCCTCATTCTACAAGAGAATGAAGGCATCAGTTAGCAGAAAATGGATGATAAACCTATGATAATTTGGGGATTTGCTCTTTAGTAGGTATGTTGGCAGCATGAAAAAGATCATTCATTTTTATGTTGTCTTTGGAAATTCAGTTCCTTCTAAATGTTGAAATACATATATGCTTTGACCTCCCTATTGCATTTTGTTATCATTTGTCTTAGAAATATTAGCATGTATGTTCACAACAATCTATGCACAACAAATATTTATTATAGTATTGCATTTACAAACATGTGATTTAAGACAGTATAAGTGTCCAAGCTATAGGGGATTCGGTGAATAAATTATTTGATACCTGTACTTTATAGTCTCTGTGATACAATTAAGCTATCACAAAGAATGTGCCTATGTAGAACCATCTCTCTGCTACTGAGTTAAAAAAAAAATGAATGGATAGCATATGCTATTATTTGTGGTCACAGATTTTAAGGATAAGGCATGCTTATGTGTGGACTGAACACCATACACTGGGTCACATCAGCAGCAGGAAACACATTTTCCAGTGTATTCTGTAATATATATCTTTCATATGCATACAACTTATTTGAAAACTATAAGGTAAAAAACTATAAGTACTAACATGTTTTCCTTTTGTCCTTGGATTTACAGAGGTCTTTGGTTCCTTCTAGGCTGTTCTGTACCTGATTTTATTCTAAGAATAGCCCTTGGTATGGGATTTCATATCATCTATTAGAATACTTCTTGTTAGGATAACCTTACAGTTTTATTGAGTTGGAAACTCCCCTTCCTTCATAATGTTATGACTGCAGAATATAGCTGAGCACTTTGTTCCAAGGTCCCTATGCTTCATATCCAGAATAACTCTTTAAAAATTGTTTGAAAAATGGCAAAGTTATCAATCCCCCTGGCTCTAACCTTCTAATTGCTGCACTTATGAAAATGCTATGAATCAAGCATTCTTTTTAACAACAAACAGAAATTAAATGCTAGTAATGTTATGTATTATCAACTTTTTTAAAAGCCCATCATACCCCCAACTATGTAAACAGCCATGGTTTGAAATATACAGCTCAAAGCTGTGTCACTCGCTGCTATTGTGGGTGGCACCACAAGGCCTCAAGAACAATGCTTAAATTGTGTTAATCACCATTACAGGAAGCTCCATGTGGTGATGTTCATAAACCCTATTGCTCATATTGTGTTTTGAGATAGGGGGGCGGCAAAAGAGTCAGAAGAAAAATACACTTCTAAAAAAGTTAAATAACAACTTGTGAACTCCATTCTCTGCTGCTGCCACAGCAACTCATTAAGCGCAGATCTGCACTGAAGCACCTGAGGGGTAGGAACTATGTAGTGTAATCAGAGCTTATTTTCCTGCAGTGGAGACTGAAATTTATACGTTCCTTCCCAAGCAGCACCTTCCGTTCCATTGTTATGTTCTAACAGAGACGGAAATTTACAAGTTGCTGCTTTAACAACACCAGAAGCACTAGTTCCAAACAGAGAAGGCAAAGTTTACAAGCTGCCATTCTACAACCCCAGCCAACAGTTTTGTTTGTTTGTTTTCCTGTTCTCCCACCAGGTGTAGTAAAGTGTATAAGGTTAGTGAGAAATTCTCCATTATTAATACGAGGTTATGTTGCTGGTGGGGATTCCGCAAATGTCTTATGAACATTATCTGAAGAGAGGAGTAACGGTAGATGTCATGAGGCAGGAACTTCTTTCAGACACATTGAACTTATAATTACCACAGAAGAAATGCAGAGATCATCATTCCTGGCCATGTGTTCTGAGGAGCCCACAGCTGGGGCTTCCCTGACTCTGGAGTACTTTGTATGTGCCTGGCTGGGTCTCCTATGGAAATCCATTCACCTTCCCTTACTGTACAGAGCTTATGTGACTACATGGTCCTCTTATTCCATGGACCTTCACCTTCTCTTCCATTCTCTTCTCAGAACCTGGGGAGTAATTACTGTGTGCACAATGAATTAAATAGATGGCTCATCGCCTTATGACATAATTTCTGTTATTATCTTGCCCCAATACCAACATATTTTATTTGTTTAGTATCATCTTGTTATTAGAGTTTCAGGATATGTACCCTGTTTCAGTGATTATATTATTTCAAGTTCCTTGAGGGGAGATAGCATGCTTTAAATTTTCTTGTGTTCTCATTGGGGGCATGCATGTAGCTGTGTAATTGGAACTGAAAGGCTATTTAGCCACTCAACAGAGCAGAAGAAAGGGGGAAAGGAACATTTGTCTTAGTCAGGGTTTCTATTCCTGCACAAACATCATGACCAAGATGCAGGTTGGGGAGGAAATGGTTTATTCAGCTTACACTTTCCACCTTGCTGTTGATCACCAAAGGAAGTCAGGGCTGGAACTCAAGCAGGTCAGGAAGCAGGAGCTGATGCAGAGGCCAAGGAGGGATGCGACTTACTGGCTTGCTTCCCTGGCTTGCTCAGCTTGCTTCCTTATAGAACCCAAGACTACCAGCCCAGGATGGTATCACCCACAATGGACCCTCCCACCTTTGATCATTGAGAAAATGCTTTACAGCTGGGTCTCATGGAGGCATTTTCTCATAGCAAGTCTGCAAAGACACGTTCTATCATTGTCCTTTCTTTCTCTATGTGGTTTGAAGGCATGTTTCCCACCAAGAGAGGGAAATCGCTTCCCTACCATTGACTTTTGACTACCTTTCTCTCTTCTCTTCTCTTTTCTCTTCTCTTCTCTTCTCTTCTCTTCTCTTCTCTTCTCTTCTCTTCTCTTCTCTTCTCTTCTCCTCTCCTCTCCTCTCCTCTCCTCTCCTCTCCTCTCCTCTCCTCTCCTCTCCTCTCCTCTCCTCTCCCCCCTCCCCTCCCCTCCCTCCCTCCCCTCCCCTCCCCTCCCTCCCCCCCTCCCCTCCCCTCCCCCTCCCCTCCCCTCCCTCCCTCCCCTCCCCTCCCCTCCCCTCCTCTCCTCTCCTCTTCTCTTCTCTTCTCTCTCTTCCCCCCCTCTGTGTGTGTGTGTCTGTCTGTCTCTGTTCCTCCTCCCTCTCTCTTTCTTTCTTTTATTGAGACAGACTTTCACCATATAGCTTTTATTGACTGGCCTGCCCTGGAACTCACTATATAAATGGGTTATCCTCAAACTCACAGAGGTCTGCCTGCCTCTGACTCCTAAGTGCTGGGAACAAAGGTATGTACCATTTTGCCTCTCCCTTTGGCTGGCTTGACATGCTTGGTCAATGACTAATGGTTGAGACTACATCTTCAGGTAGAAATTTCTGAGATTTCACTCTTCTTAATTCATAGAGCTTTCCTGTAAAGAAGTGTGACCATGTTGTAGGATATAAGCCATTGGGATAAAAGTCTCTAAGAACACAGAGACATAAACAGGAACCCAGAGGCCAGTCCAGGGTTGGTGAGCTCAAGGAAGCCAACTTATATCTGTCAGCTCCAGGTAGATTATGAGGTCAATGATGAGGACAGCAACAAGTCATCTTGTAAAATGCTGCCCATTAGATGTGTGACATCATGGTGTGAGTGCTGCATCTTCCTCTTCATGCTTTACACACTTGTTTCCCTGGCTGGTGACTAATGATGTTCATGGGATGCAGGGCATAGAGCCTTTAGAAACTGTGTCAGCCTGGGAGAACTGTGGTACTAGACTATTATAATGGGCCATCATTTCTCGCTAGAGAACGTTCTAGACCTTTGCCAGCTGACAGAGGCACTAGAAGGAATCTATATCACAAACTCCACCAAATATCCTGTATCTCTCATTCATTCTCCTGTGGATCCATCCCTCCAACACTTCCTACCTAGGAACAAAGACCTGCTCCTCTGTTTAGTCATTTCTCTAAAATCTCTATTCTCTTTGACGAGCTATACAAAGCCAGATACAAATCTAAACTGTGGGCACCACTCGTTTCTGGGTACTCCCAGCATGTATCCACAATGCACACATTTAATAAAGGTTTGTTTTCCTGTAGTTAATCTGTCATGTGTCAGTCTAACTTAAGGGGCCCCAGTTGAAGCATCTAGGATGGTAAAGGGAAAAGGGCTTAACTCAGAACATATACTTATAGACACAAGTAGTCACTGTTGTTAACTGTCATTATTAATGACTGACACCAGACATTCATCTTGGTTAAATGTGTCTTGGGCCTGGGAGCATACAGTTTCTCTTACCTGGTGGATAGGGAAGGTCCTTTTATGAGTTCATCTAATGCCTTTATGTGAACAGAGGGAAGGCAGAAGTTTTTCTTGCATTTGTTCCTTTCAAATCCCCACAAGTTCAAATGAACCCTTAATGTATATTGACAAACTTTGGGATGAAATCTTTTGGCACTCTTTGTTCTTATATTCTGTTAACATAAAGTGACCTCTAAAACCCACATGTGTCAAAGACTGTTTTCGGAGTTGGTCCAGTCTTTGAGAGATAATAGGATCATGAGGGTTCTAGTCTAATTATTGGATGAACCCACTGATGAATTCATAATTTTATGATATTATTTGGAGGTGATGGACATTTTCAGAGTTGGGGATCAGAGGATGACAGAAGTAGGTCATGGGATAGCCTTAGAGAACATAGTTTGTCCTGACGTTCTGCTTGTTTCTCTTTGCTTCTTGACTACAGTGGCGAGGAGGTGCTGTGCTTGCCCATGCCCTTCAGTATGATGTGGAGCCTTCTTACCTTGCACCTAAAACAGTAGAGCCAAGCAAAGATTAACCAAGACCTCTGCTACCTTGAGTCAAAGTAAATCATTCCTTTAAGCTGTTCCTTTGGGTACTTGTCACAGTGATCAAGTGCTGGTTGATACATGCGCATATCTTTATCTAGTCTTTATAATAGTAGCTTTTTTTGTTCACAAAAGAGGAAATGTGCTCAAAGATGTTGAGTTAACAGCCTAGTAGGTAAATCAGAATTTAATTTCAAGTCTGATTCAGTTCCATAGTCCAGGTAGATACATGTTTCCTTTGCCATTACCATCAAAACAGAAACCTATCCTTGAACTCCAGGCTTCTGAGTGGCATATACTGGGGCTTGGGTTCTCTTCTGTCTAGTTGTTTATTCTTATTCTAAAACTAAGAGTAATGGTGCAGTGTGGTCATGTAGTTGCTTTTGGGAGTTCCTAGCATGAGTGTGTCTGCACGTATATGTTGTAAAGGTAGAAACAACATTGAATGTCATTAGTTGGAAGGTTTAGTTTTCATACAGATATCTTTATATAATTACTGTCAGCATTTTTTAGAATTACTGTTGGTGATCTTTTTTAAAAGAGCTGATGAAAGGGATATATTCACCAGAATAAGTAAAGATTATTTTTTAAAATTTGAATTGTTTCTTTGTTTTCACTATGCAAAACCAAATATAATAATAGTAATAATGTCACTTCTTTCTCTCTTTCTGCTCCAAACTTACTGGTTCACTCTGTGGCATTCATCAGACAGAAGCCCCTGGTGTTAGAGGTTTTAATCAGAACATCTCAAAATAAACCTTTAAAAACTGATTTTTAAAAGACTCTGATATGAGACCTAGTTTGAAATTAGACTCCAGGACATCTCTTCCTCATTGGCTTTGAAGGACTCTTCTGTATTCTCTTGAAAGCTAAAGAAACTGGCTGTGTGGGAAATAGCTAGCGATGCTGTGTGTGGTTAAAACCAGTCAAAACCAGTGCACTGCAGAAAGCTACCCTGTGACCACTGGGTTTACCGAAGCTACCCGGGCATCCAATGACATGTTTGCTTAGCTCTCAAAGTCTATTACTGTGCACTGGGTAATGTTTTAAATAATGTGAAAGTGTGGTGTGTGTGTGTGTGTACCTCATTGACACCTTCAGTAAGGAATGAGTACTTTATGGTATGAGAAACTGTAAACACATATTTAGGAAATGAATAACATATAAGAGGTGCCTTGTCAGATCTTTCAGGTTCTTCCTTAAGGGAGGATCATTTGCTTCTGTCGTTTTTGATGAGGTTGGAATAAATTTTATTGTCCTATTAATCTAATAACTTGGGTTATTGACAGGCCTTTACTGAGACTTGAATAATTAAGAACTAGCAGTGTTTTTCTAAAAAATAAAACACAAAATCCATTCATTTCCCCACTGCCTGCTGTTCTTAAACACAAGAACCGATAGCTTCCTGGTAGAAACGAGATTTCCTTTGCCATTTTGAATGAGTCATATTCAAGACAAATGTTTCACTTTGGTTTCCTGCTCTTTTGGAAATGAAATATTTTCTTTCTTTTAAGATAAATATCTAACTTTCTCTGACAAATTTAAGCAGTGTCAAAATACAAAATGGTAACAAATTTCATTTAATGATCTCCTTTGGCTTTATTTTGATCTAATATCTGGGTAACATTTCATTCCATGTAACAGAAGAGACACTTCAATAAGCTGGTTTATAGACATTGAAGTACTAACCTGACCAAAGCAGAAGGATGAGCAAATGGGTCATTTCAGATTCCTTTCCTTACAGAAAGGGGACAGACAGATTGTTGGCTAACATCAGGTCATGTCAGTTAAACCGTTCCTTTGTTTACTTCAGCATTATCACCTTGTAGACTTGGCTATTACTCCTGTTGATTTTGTGGAGAGCCAGGTGACAATAGCTTTGATTTTCAACTGTGGAACTCTTCTCTTTGGCTTTTAACCTGGTATTTTGGGACCTAGTGTAGGAACTTAGATCATAGCAGTCGTCGCTATCATTTTATTTAATAGTGATCTCATAGGAACTATTAATAAGAGCAAAGTTTAATTTTTTCATGTATTCTCTAGACATTTATGTATAAAAATTTAAAAAGTATATGGAAGAAAACTGAATTCTTGTTAAGTTTTGTAATTCCAGTCAGAAAAATCAGAATATTGTTTATGTTTTATTGTTTTTTCCTTCTAAATTAGCTTTGAGGAAATATTTTCCAAAATCAGGGTGCTGTTTCCTTTGATGGTTTAACATATAGACATTGATAACATGCTCATCCTTGTATAAACAACCCTGATGGAACTCACTGAACTGGATCACTTTAAAAGAAAAGAGAGCATGAAAGTCAGAGGCACGTCGGGGTGCTGGTTGGAAAGAACAACCGTGGGAGTAATCAGTAGATGTAGACTTAGTGGAAATAGATGGATATCACTGAAATACATTATGTATATGTGTGAAATGAAAACAGAGATTAAAAAATGCAGTGAAATATCCCAAGGAGTTTTCATCTTCAAGAGGCTAAGACACTGATGCCTGAAAAACAAGGCTAGCTCTTGTCTTTGAAAACGTCTACCAAAATAGAAATGAAGTTGCCAAATGAGAAAAGAGAAGAAGAAAGAGAAAGGACCAAGCTAGTAAGCAAAACTAACATGTGTTATTAAATAAAGAGGGAGGAAAGGTTAAAGGGCAAGAGCTGAATGGGGTTTTAGAGTCTTAATACAATCTCTTTGGATTTTTGGTCTCAACCCCAAGTTTCTCAGTCTTCTTTGCCCTTCCTCCAAGATGCTCCCACAGTCCTACATGGTCCTTTGAGTTAGGGCATGGAGGCAGGTCATGCCTCTGGGATGCCTTTCAGGAATCCATTTACATACTGACCCCACCCCAAGCAGTCTTTGCTTTATGTAAATGTTTCCTGGAAGACTCTAGCTCCAATGAGGTTTTTATTGTTATTAAATACTATATGTAGTTCACATGTATAAGACACAACATTTTTTAATTCAGTTGAAAATAGTGATTCTCAACCTTCCTAATACTGTGACCCCTTAGTATATGAGGAGGTTGTGGTGAGCCCCCAACTGTAAAATTATTCTGTTGCTGCTTCATAACTGCAATTTTCCTACCATTATGAATCATAATGTAAATATCTGATATACAGAACATCTGATATGCAACCTACATATTGAGAACCACTGGTCTTGAGGAGTTCTTGAGGCCTGGATGCAGTATAAAGGTCCATAACACTTTCGTTGAGTTTCTTGACTATGTGATTCTTGAGCCACTGGCTGAGGTGTTTCAAATGAGGTGGTCTATGGCTTCTTTAGTAGAATGCTCAGGAGAAGGGGTTCCCTCTTTTGCATGCAAATATAAATGTCTGTTACTGAGAGTCTGGGACTGAGTGTCTGAATCTTTCTGTCTAAGCATTCCCCTGTTTATTCCCTCTCACTTAGCCGTATGAGTGTCCCAAACATTGCCGATTCCTCTGGGGAAGATGGTAACTTTCCCTTTCTGCTTATTAAAGTTTCCTAATTACTTGGTTATTATACTAGAAAATTTCAGGAGTCATTCACCTCTTCCAATAGTGGTTATCTGATGGCTCAAGTTTATTCCCTGGAGAGTCTAACAGACTCTGCCTAAGTATCAGCTGCCATCTTGGATACCTTAATTACCTTTTAAAATCCTTTATCCCTGTCATTCACTTCCTCTGTGGAATGGGAGATGTTTATTTCCATATATAGAAGAATCTGTATATACCAAGCACTACTTAACAACGCTGCATTATATGCTGTCAGCATATCAGAAATGTAAACATGTTTTCATTTCATAATGAGTATACTCATTCAGTATGGCAGCTGCCGTTAAAAATCACCTGCTGTTATAGAGAATGCAAAGGCTGTAATTTCTTAGCTGAGAATATGAGCAAAGGTGTGTGGCAATAATTAAAATCACATTTAGAAAGTAAGAAGATACAAAATCAGAAATATTTGGATGCCTGAGTCTCTTATGTGTGGAGGAACCGTCTTACTCACGTTTTCTGCCTCTGACAGCTCTGTAAAGTGCCTTCCACATTTTCGGGGTTAAGTGAAGAAGCTGGCGAGTGACTGAGTGAAAGGCTTCTTATTACAGCTTTTCTTTGTTGCCTTGAATTTTCAAGCTTCAGCTCTAGTTAGAATTTCAGAATCTCCACTGGTCCTTTTTACTTCATAGGAGACATCTTTCTATATCTTCCTTAAAAAACAACTGATCTTTTCTCTTTTAACCTTTGATTCCTGACATTTCCCTTTCCATTTCTCACTTTCTTTTTAGTGTGACTGCCTTTGTCTGTGCCTGCTGCTCTGGCAGCATCTCATGCCTGTCCTCGCCATTCTGTGACTTCCCTCTGTTTGAGCTACTGTTCCTGAGCTGGCTGCTCCTTTGAGTTAAAGAGAGTACCCCATTGTGCTATTGTGAAAGAAAACTGATTAATTGACTAATGGTATAATTTCTGAGATGTCAGGGGGCTTGGGAGGACTACCAGCTGAAGAAATGGACCAGTTTACAATACCAACTTCAACACAGCCTAAACCTCAAAGCACTTGCGTTTTTGTCCTGCTTTCTTTGATTTATTTCATGTACAATATATGTACATTGATGTCTCTACTTTGCTTATTTTTTCTACTTAAAAATAATACTTCAAATAATCTTATTTTTAGATTCTATGTTTACAAAATTTTAACAGAACCCACTCCAATCCCAGAGCCCCACTTTTTTCTTTGGTTTCTACTTAATCCTATTTCCAGTGCAGGAGAAAGAACTAATCAGGACCACAGGAATGCTCCACAGATGAGCGGGGCACAGAGCTCTATTGGATATGAATAGTCATTGGGATGTGGTTAATACGCTTCTGCTGTCTGGTAGAAGTATTGTTTACTTCAAGAGTAGAGCAGTAGGCTTGGATAATGGATCCTAATATAAATATTTTAGGTTCAAATCCCAGCCACCAGGAAGTGAGATGGCACACCAGAACTTGGGAGGCAGAGACAGGAAGAACGGGGTTCAATGTCATCCTTACTACATGGTGAGTTTAAGGCCAGACTGAATTTCACAAGGCCCAGCTCAAAGAACAATGTAAAACCCCAACTCCAAGGTTGGTGAGATGGCTCAGAACACAAAGGACTTGCCATATAGGCTTACTGACCTGAGTCTGATGCCTGGTGTATAGAAAGAACTAATTCTATAAAGTTATCTTCTGAGCTCTGTGAGCATTCTGTGGCACGTATGCCCTCCCTAGCATCACATGTATGAGTGCACACATGCACTCTTGTGCATATACACACATGGACACACACAGATACAGACACACATACACACATACGTACTGATAATAAATGAAATTTAAAACAAAATAGAAGAACATAAACAAAACCAGAAACCTCAGAGCCACCCAAACGCAGGATTATGCAAATTATGTTGTCCCAAGAAAGTGTGTTTTTCTTGTCTGCAGAAAAGAGACATTGTTAGTCTTGATCAAGTAGAGTTGTCATAAGTGTTAAAGGAGTTAATACCGCATGCCTCACTAAGAGGGCCTTGCACTCTATTTAAGTTATTCTCAACTCATAAGGAACATTAAATTAAAGAACATTGAAGGAAGAGAACAGCTCTCAAACACTGGCATGAGAATTTAGCTATTAACATTTTCTCACAATTAACTATTGGCTTCTAGTTTCTCATTTATATACCTTTAAAAGAATTTGTAGTGGAGTTGTAGATGTCCCATGGCATTTAGCTTTATATTTCTCAAATTTAATAATGCAACCATGCTATAGGCCCAAGAACCTTAACAGGAATATATGTGTTACCATTCCTTTTAGGCTCCACCCAACAGTTACCTAGCAACAGCCAGGTGGGCCTGGCTTGCTACAAAAAGAACTGATTGGCCTCTCTTTGCTCTCTGTGACTTTCTTCTCTCTCTGACGCTTTTCTCCTTCTCTCCTCTTCCCCTTACCCCATCTCTTTCCATATGTTCCGCCTAGCCTCTTCCTCCTCACCCTCTCTCTTTTGTAAGGGTCCCTGATTCCCCAAAGAATGATGCCCTGGACTCAAATAGTATGTTAATGCAAAGAGTGTTTTATTCTGCAAAAGTCCAGCATGCTGGCTTCCAAGATGGAGACCCCTGAAATGAACTGGCAGGCCTGATTTAAACCACATTACAGGAATTCTGGGGAAGGTTAACTCTATCTTAATCTGTTGAGTCCATCTTTAGGGACATTTTAGAACCATTACCAGGGCATAGGGTTTGGAAACTGTTACTAAGGAAGAATAGACACTATTGCTGAAGAAGTTTGAAAACTGCTGATGACCCATTGCCCTTGCCTCAGGCCAGGTGTCGAGGCAGCCTCTGATGGCAGGTCAGTTTCTGACTAGCTGCCTAAAGCCTGATGTTTTTTCTAGTAACTGACTTGCCCAGTTCTTAGGCATAGTCTCCTGAACTAACTGCCAACTTGAAGCCTGTCATGGAATCAGCCTAGTCCCTGCCGCCCCCACCTCTCTCTCCTCTGCTGGCTCTCTCTGCCCACTGAGGCAACCCTCCAACCCCAAGGGTTCTATAAAACATATCCTTGGTTTTACAATATGACCAAACACATTGCCAACTTCTGCTTATGATTTTTACACTTTGCAAAGTCTCTCTTTTTGGTGTGTGTATGTGTGTGTGTGTGTGTGTGTGTGTGTGTGTGTGTCCTAAAACAACCTAGACAAGCAGTACACCACTCACTTAGTCCTGTTGTCCTGTTGTCTCTTTTGACTCTATACTGATCTTCACTGAAGGCAGAACAACTCTGCTTTGGACTCCTTAAAGCTATAGTAATCTCCCTCCAGTTACTCGTCATTAGTTAATCTCTATTTTAGGAGAGAGTCTTATACAGTGCTAAGTAGTGTGGGATCTAGTCAGTTACTTCCTAATGAGTAGTTTAACTTGTAGTAGTTTGACTTGTGGTCAAAATACTAGCTAGGTGATGTGGCCTACCTTACAGGTCACACCTTATTCAGTTCTGTCAGTACTGGTATAGCTGCTCATTCACTTGAAACTGATACTGCCCAGATTGCTTAATTTTTATAAGCTTGTTGTTGTTAATGTTTTCTATTGGTGTACATTATCATTTGGTACTTGGTCTTCAAATCAGCTAGGTTATATGTGTGGTGTTAATTTAAGATACTCTCTCTTCCCTAAGGAGTGTTGGTCATGTTTATCCAGGGATACCTTTTTATCTTTAGTATGTTTATACAGTTTTCCATTGATAGTTCTTGGGATAAGAAAGAGTTTTATTCTTAACTTTCATAGAGTCAGATATTTCTCAAGAAACTTTGCACAACTCACAGATAAACAATTGTTCTCCTATTAATTAAAGCAAAATATAATTACTTACTTCTAGAAGATAGATACATATACATAAATAAGCAATTGATGTCCAGTAACAAAGTAGTTTTTCTGCATTCCATACTTGTATCTTTTGTCCTGCAGTGAGAACACACTGAATTGACTCATTTGTTCTGTTCTACAGCACACAAAAAGGAGTTTCTGATTACCATACCAGTACCACTGCCAACAACCAACTTCCTAAGTAAAGTTCAAGATTTGTTTGCACATGGTTTTGTTTTAATATTCCACTAAGGCTATATGTTCATGATACTAGATTCTGAAATTACTTGAATTCATTTACTTCTCTATGGCTATTTACAATATATTGTTGGGTTTATCTATATTCTTGCTTTTATGAAAGCTTGGGGTTCTTTTATTTTAAAAATTGGAGTACATGAAACTTTGCATGATTAAAAAAAAAAAAAGTAAAAATTGACCTTAGTCTTTTACTCTCTATAGCAAATATTTACATTAATTTCTGATGTATTCTTTTTTAAAAGACTCCTTTGTTTATATTTTATTTGTTTATGTGAGCGTCTGCATGTAATGAATATACACCATGTGCATGCCTGATGCCCATGAAGGCCAGAAGACATTGTCAGATAGTATCCAACTGGAGTTATGGATGGTTATATGGATGCTGGAAACTGAACTTGGGTCATATGCAAAAGAAACCAGTGCTTTTAACTGTTAAGCCATCTCTTCAGCCAGATTTTATTCTTTATATACTCAATTTTATCCACAGCAAATAAACATATACATATATTTACTTACTCTTATGCAGAATATACAATGTCATCTATTTTATTTTTTTAGCTTGACTGTTTTTCAGGCAATCATCCATCTTATGTTATAAAGACCTTCTTCATCCCTTATTAGAGCTCAATAGTACTTGTCATGTGAATATACAAAAATTATAATGCAGATGACACTAAAATTCTTGCCAGTGTTTCGCTGTTAGAAAAACTGCCAACGTGAATAGGTTGTGTCTGTATCTTTCCATATGGTTGACAGTTTATGTTCAGGATGTATTCCTATCACTGATGTTGCTGTAAATATTTAGATGGGAAGTGGATAAGCATAAATGGATATAGCTGATGCTAATTTGTCTCTCGTGTAGGTTGTTGCCTTTGTATTTTGTCTAGTAACACAGAAGAGGGGCTCTTGTTCTAGAGGAGTCATAGGCAAGCTTTTGAGCTCTTATAAATGTTGTCGGCAGGAAATAGTATCTCTTTAACGGTAATGAAAACATTTAAAATGCTAAACAAAGGGCCCGGGTAGTGCCAAGGCATACTGAAGCCTTTCGGGGGGGGGGGGGGAACTGAAGGAAGGAGAAGAATAGAAGGAAGAGAGTGAAAAGAAATGGAGAACAATTAATTTTGTGAAATTCAATAATTTAAGTTGACGATATTTACAAAGGGATTCTAGCCAGCCTGAGTATAGAAAACACAGTTCTGGCAGGCCTATTCCCCCATCTACTCAAAACCATTAGATTACATTCCTAAAGCTAGTCACCAAGGTCTATTCTCTTATTTGACCACTTCCTTCTCCTGGTCCTCCTACAATTTAAGATCTGCACTTTATGACCAGAAAGTGTTCCACACAGCATTTCTCCTAATTAAAATCATCATAAACAAAAGCACAAGCTTTGAAAATACTACATTGATGACTTTATGAGTAAACACAGGAAGGTAAGATTATAATGAATTCTAGTTTCAATATAGATACAACACTCATAAATGAAGTGAATTATAATACAGCAACATTTCCATTTTAAGTATCTTCAGCTACTTTAATGTTGTACATGCAAGAAAAAATCCTTAAAATACATAAAAACAAGTGACTATCTATGATTGTAATATTATCTTGAGTATGACTCTGCAAAATTAATCTTTATTTAACTGTAATGTGGTACTTTGTCCACTATGTTTTTTTTTTTTTTTTTGCATTAGCATTTCTTCTCTCTTTTTAAATTTTTTTCAAGATTGAGTTTCTCTAGCCATAGCTGTCCTGGAACTTGTTCTGTAGACCACCCAGGCTGGCCTTTAATTTACAGAGTTTCACCTGCCTCTGCCTCTGCCTCTGCCTCTGCCTCTGCCTCCCAAGTGCTGGGATTAAAGGCATATGCCTCTACCTCTTGACTAATATGAAGTCTTAAAAGCATTTCCCTATGGACTACCGATTAATGAGACAGGATATTTTTCCATATTGTGCTTCATTCTCCTTGCCCTAACACTGTCCCTGAGTCCCCATCACTCTGCCTGTTGATCAAGTTGGATGAGCTTGGAGTAAGGTATGTAGGCAAAGACAGGACTTATGGTAAGGGCTTTCCCTCCTTACAGGTCATGTTTGTTGCAGTGCTCTGGGATCCCAACACTACATCCCCTCTTCCTCTGGCTTGTCACAGGGCTTTCCCAGATCATTGAACAGGTTCTCACTTGGGTAGAGCAGCTGTTGAGAGACAAGGGTGTGGGGAAAACTACCATAAAACTTGCTGTTTATAGTGGGGGTTTGCTGGTGCTCAGAGAGACTTCCCCTTCATATATTTGCTTCATGGAGCTGCTCATGATGTACATTTCCTCTAGCCCTGCCATGCTATGCCATTTCTAAATCATCCTGTGTCTCTCAACTAAAGAATCAGTGCCAGGTTTTAACATCTTACAAGGATGTAGCCTTGAAAGGAAGCAGCCCAATCCTTTCTGAATGCATTTGGAATTGTAGTTAAGCCCTTTGGAGGGACATTGAGCATTGGACATGGAACCTCTGGCACCACCATGAACCCAGGTCTTTGGCTCCAGTTTTAGCACTAGTCTCCTTTCTTTATGGGCAGATTTCACCCTTGTACATCTTGCCATTCAACAGGACCAGTGGATTTTACAAAGGTGTATTCATCTTAGCTTAATATATTCATATGAAAAAAAAAGTAATAGTGCAAAAACAAAGCGTATGTTGACATTGCAGGGGTCCTTTGTCAGTTTTCTCTGTATTGCTCATAGCAGTGACTCGTGAAAATGGCAAGTTTTATTAGCTAAGTTCAGGACACAATAGGCAATATTAATTTCAAAGGAAGTATAAAAAGATATGCAAATGCGATCAGCTCCCAGGAAAACACCCCAGGCTTTGGAATTATGCAGTTTAATAAACACTTGTTAAGAAGCTTCACACACCAAACATCAAATTTTAAAGCAAGTATTTCTGATCATGTAGTGCTTTTGAAGAATGCCAAGATTTCTTCAGGTCTCACAATTCTAAACTAGGACAGTAGGGTGTGCAAAGTGGTGGGTTTGTCTGTAGCAGCCTCATGCTACTGGAAAATCACAGATGCTTCTGGTTGGAAAAATCTATGTTGTTGCTTTCCAACTGAAAGTCTAATTTAGAAATGTGTGCTGTTAGAGTAAGACCTGAAATCAAATGTCTTAGGCAAATGTATTTATCCAGTAATTTATTTATTAATGTATTTATCCAGTATTTATCCCAGACAAGGGAGAATTGTCCATGAATTTTTAACTAGCTTCTTGGATGAGAGCAGCTTCACAGGAAGTTTCATGCGATGACTTCCTTGGGTCTTGGCTTTCTATATACAGACTTTGCAAGGCAGAGCCAAGCTCACGTGCCTGCAAAGTAGGGAGGCAGTTAGGGTCTAGTGTAGGATTTTATCACCCTAACCCCAAGTTAGATTTTTTTCCTGTTCATTTTTTAATAAAATGGGGTTTTAAGGTATTTCAGTGGATAGTATAGAGCCTAGAAGCAGCATTAGAATGGCTTTAAAGACATATCAGTGACATGTTGTTCTAAATTTGCCTGTCTGTGGCTTTTGTCATGCTATGCCTTATTGTTTAGTCTTATGGTAAGAAATCAAGAGATTTAAAGAATGATAATGTGAGTAGGCAAAGGGAGAAGTTATTTTTACACACTGCCAGTTCACTCTTCTGAGTACTGTTTGAACCAACAATATGGTGGCTACATATTTATCTTAAAGTACCATTTGGAAAAAGGTGTGTTGTTGAGTTATTTGTGATATTAAAAAGAAGCTGAAATGTATTAAGAGCACAGTTCGTGGTTAAATATTTGATGTGTCTATACAGTAGCATGCCATGTAGTCTCTTAAACAGCTACTGCTGACAACTGGATAACATAGAAAAATGTTCACAGCGTGTAAAAACTGAGACAGGTTACAAAGAAGAAAAGGCAGAGCCAACTTCAAACATATGAAAAATTTAAATAGATATAGGACTGGGTTGAAAGCTCAGCTGGTAAAGTGCTTGCCATGCAAGCGTGAAGACTCAGGTCTATAAAGCTCAGACCCACATAAAAAAGGCAGGCCTGGTAGCCTATGCTTATAATTCAGGGCTGGGGAGACAGGTTCCATGAGATACCATGTTTTCAAAAACTAAAATATGATGTGATTGTAAAGGACACCAAGGTCCACCTCACACCTTTGCTTTCATGTATACACATATTTGGATATGTATGCCTGTACACACATTCATGTATATACTTACATACATAGACACATCAGTACTGACATAATAATATGTCTTCAAATATTAATAGCTCCATCATTTTTATTTGGTCTTGATGAGAATAGTTTTAGTCATTTTCTAAAACAGGGACTACTTTGTCATAACATCAATAAGATTTCAGACCCCCATGGCTGAAAGACAGTGAGTTGTGATGGAGCTGATGATTGCTTTTGAGAAGTACGGGCTGACAGAGGAGACTTTTCACTATGATTATTGTTTTCTCCTGAGAAGGATTTCCAGGGTTAGGGTGCGTGAGCAGTGCTGCCTTGGAATCTGGGTTCTGTTCATAGGTTTCTGGAGAGATTAGCCTCTGGAGAGATCCTATTGGGAAGGCTGCTCCTGAAGAAATGAAAGTCATGTATCTTTAAAATTGCCCAAATGTCCATAGGCAAAGAACACATCTTTATTCCTTTTTACCCTTCTGTAACAAAATGACGGGACTTAAAACTAATCATTAAAGGTATCCCATATAAGATAGATTTTAAAAAGGCACCCAACAGATGTAATAACACTTCATTGTATGAAAAATTTTAAAGTAAAAGAAAATTAAGTAAATCTGTTTTCATGGCAGACTTCAGAAAGATTTCAAGTGATAAACTAGGGGAAAATATTTATACCACATGTTACTGACAAAGTACTAATAAACATAAAATATACAGTTATTGCAAATTCAGGAGAAAATGAGAGGCCAGAAATTCAGTAGAAAAGTGATCAAAGACATAGAGTCTTAAGATTGCTGTAAGAATAATCTTTAAGCATATGGAAGTATACCTTGCTTCACTGTTAAGATATGTGAATCATTTTGTGATCATATAAAATAATGGAAACTTCCTAAATGTGTGGAAGGCTTCCTTGAGGAAACTATGGTAGCTGAATTTTATACTATGAAGTAGAGTGAGGAGGGGCCCTATGGATTGATAGTGCTTACTACAAGAAATGGATTGTACAGGGGAGTTCTAAAGTGTGTTGTACCTCATTAGGAGACAAGGAGAAATAAGAATGTGTGTATCATCACCTAAGCTCTCAAGAGGCTAAGGCTAGATAATCATGAGTCCAGTGCCAGCCTGGGATACATAGTGAGAATCAGTCACAAGCCAACCCAAGTAAAATGAAACAAACAAACAAACTAAGAGAACTCTAAATCCCTAAATACAAAAGAACCCCAACTCCCTCCTTCTTTCTGAATGTTTGTTTCCCTTTTGTTTTTGCCAAATAAATACAGAAAACATAAACTTGGAAGAAGTAAGATTGTTGGTCCCCAGAAGTAGGCACGACAGGAAAGAAAAAAGATGATACTTCTCTGGATGTACCTTTGTATAGTATTAGCTTTGAAACTAGGTTAATTTTTATAAATACCATTCACAAGGATTGGAGAGACAATGTAATGAATCCAGAAGTAAGTATACCTAACTACACAGTACATGGGCAGACAAAGTCACCATAAAAAAGACTTGACAGTGTGTCTTCAGTTTTAACAAGGAGAAAACTGGCAAGAAACTCTAAGCATTTTATGTCTATTGTTTGGAGTAGTGCCAGAGGAACAATTATGAAGGTATTTTCTGTCTACTTTAGGGTTAGAGGGATACTTTCAGAGGAGCTAAGGTTATCACTGTAGAGAAAGGGTAATACACACATGGAATAGCAGAAAGCCAGTAAAAGCATGGAGTTGTTATATTGATATTACAAGTGTCAATAAGTGCATGGCTAAATATTCTTTTAGAATTCTTAGCTCTCTCTCCTCTTCTAAGACTTAAGTGAATGGTATTTCTAGCATCAATGAAGATACTTCGTTCCCCATACTTGTTTCTATCTAGTGTTCATTCCCCACTAAAGAGAATGATGGTTCCTTGGAGAAGTGTCTGATACACACAACACACACACACACACACACACAAACTGTCTTGAGGCTTTTTCCAAGTGCATGGACAAGAGCTACCACTGACAGAGCCCTGAGAATCCATGAGTCAAAATAAATCTTTACTTCTTCAATTTGTATGTACCAGATATTAAAGTAATAGTGTTGAACAACATAGTGTGGAACTGTAACTAAGGGAAGAGAAAGATAGAGAGACAGAGATAGAGATAGAGACAGACAGAGACAGTGAGATGGAAAAACAAAGAGAAGCAGAGCGAGGGGGAGAGAGGGAAATCCATACATTAGAACAGCTGCTAATAAATATGGGAGAGATGGTAGAATTAAGACATCACTATTTTATAAGTATTATATGAGTAATAGATCTATCCTGGAATCATCAGTAGGTATTAAACTATGGAAGCGTGTATGGTAGCAGGGTACTTGAAATGCTTATTAGTTATGAAAGAGAAAATGAGCATGCACATCTATACAGAACAGAGTAGTTTGGCAGGTAATGCTCTATTTAAGGACTGAGGTTAGCATACACAAGATGAACTTCCCATTGTTGCTTCTTAGTGTAGTGCCACCAGAGACACCATATTCTTAGATAGTGCCCCTTTCAAATCTGTGTACTAGAAACCCAGTGATGAGGTAACATTTAGGCATTTTTAACATTCCAAAAAGCCAAGGCCAAGCCTGTTGAAAACCTGTTAACTGGCAAAAGGGCCTGCCAAAGCATGGCACAGGAAAGCAAAGGGATGTCAGACGGAAAGAGGAGCCATGTGCATATGTGTGATAGTCATGACCCTGAATTTCACACGGCACATGTAAGAGACGAGTCTGTTCTTAGAAGCTTTGTTGTCCACACTAAATACTCCAATGATTTAGTATGAGCCTGTCTTTATTGTCTGAGGGATGAGGGAATACAAGGAGGGACAGCATGAGATACAGAGAATGATGCAAGGATAAAGATGACCTATGGGAGCCTGTGGTAGGACTCTTCCATTCTTCTATTGCTTTGCTTTAAAAAAAAAAATACTCCTTCAACTAACCAAGCAAACAAGATTTTAAATGACTCTTTTACTTTGGTCTTGTTTTGTTGTTTGTTTCCTCCTCCCAGAGGCTTTCACTCTGACTACACAGCCTCTGCCTCCAGTTTCTGTTTTCAGATCACTCCTTTCATTCTTTCTTTTAGAAATGACACCTCTGGCATGGTTACCTTTTGACTAAAATGGTGTTTCATTCACTGCTGTAAAATTGGGTCTGGGGTCAAAAGGTTCAGAGTTTCTATGTTCTTCCTCCCATGCATATGCGATGACCATTTGTATTCATAGAACAGCCATACATACTCTCACTTCAGCATGCTAGACTCCCTGCTGGAGTGAACTACGCATATAGTTTTGGCACACAGTCGACCATCTGATAACATCCATCTAAGATAGAGCCTCTTAAAGCTAATGTCTATTAATATTTCATAGTATGGAACTATCCCCTTTTCTGACTTGGTTAATTTAGACAGTGGCTGAGAAAAGATGTTATCTTTTGTCATCTTGAGTTTCAGATGCCAGGAAAGGCAGATCAAATAAAAAATGCCTTCGAAACCGTGCTGGATATTTGACATAGTTGGTGGAAATGAATTGGGAAGTTGTCAGAACCGAAGTGTTGGTTTCAAGGATGGCCAGCATTCAGGGATTTCATTCTGACATTCTGACAGCAGTGAAGCCTCTCTGTTTCTCTAGAACAGGCTCTACTAGGGAAATAGCATATGGGATACTATGCTGTTGGAATATCTACCTGACTTTGATCGCTTGTGCTGACCCCCGTGTAGGGCCTTTATTTCTCTCTTGGTTTGTGATAGCCTCTTTGCTGTGGTTGAGATACTTAACTTCCATTTGCTTGAAAAGTACCGGCCAGATGGGCATGATATGGGCCAAACAGGAATGGTGTTTTTTGGAGGTAGTTCAGAGGTGGGGTAGACATTAGATAGGAGTGGCCTTGAGAGAGGTGGCTGCTAGACTGAACATGTAATACCTGGTCAGCAATAAAAATATGCCAAATCTTGCCTTTCAGAGGAAGCTATCAGAAATAATGTGACTTCCTTGTAGTTCCTATGGTGGTAATTCTTTTCACTGTTGTGACCAAATATTTGGCACGAAGCAAGTAAATAATGGTTATTTATCTTGGCGTGTAGTCTGAGGGGATCTAAACTATCATGGCAGAGAAAGCACCCTGACATTTTGGAGGTAGACAGGATGAAAGCTGGTACTGGCTTGTTCTCTCGGTGTCTTCAGTCCAAGACCATGGCTCTTTAGATGGTGCTACTAGTGTGTGTTCCCACTTCAGGTAAACCTTCCCAGAAATACCCTCAATAGATACCCAGACTTGTGTTTTCCTAAAGATTTAAATCCATCCAAGTTGGCAATTAAGCTTAAATTATTCAGTAAATATTAACTGACTAGCAGTAGAAAAGGCAGAAGAAGGAAGACTTTTCTTCTGCCCAGCTTGGGGTTTGGTTGAAGGTAGAACAATTAAAGATAGACCAAAGACTAAAGGAGAAAAGCATAAAAATGTAATAAATATTTATGTGACACAGAAACCTTCATAAAGAAAGGAAGACCTTAGGGAGTGTCTGAAGTTAAACCTGTTATGTTTGGCTTAAATAGGAATAGGAAAAACATGGAAGGGTCATGTAACAAAAGAGAATGAGCAAGTGTAGTAAACCGAGTGAAATAAATCATCTTTGTTATTTTCTGTTTCTGTGTCCAAATCCCCAAGTTCATTTAGCTCACAATGTTCAATTTTGAAAGCCAAAATTCCCAAATTAGGCAACCCTATGTGTTTGGCCCGAACCATATGCAGAAGATATAGAAAGAGCTCTGTAGCAAGACAGAACACCAGAAAGACTCAGAGGCCAGGCTGATCTTTTTATAATAATTAAATTTCTGTGAGATCTAACTAGGGTTCTTCAAGAACTTCATAACTCCTCTCTGAGGACAGTGCTCTCAAGGACTCTGTGACCTTCCAGTGGACCCAAGAGGACATCTTGGGTCATAGAATCTTTTAGTATTTGCTTTTCTTAAACTTCTACATCTTAAAATGTTCAGTGTACTAGTATAGCATAGTTTGGGTAAAATTTCCATGAAACTCATCAGAAGTAGTATGAACTCATTTCAGAAAGTCTAAATAACATAAATTTATATGAGTAAATGTGAGTAGTATGTTTGAGCTTGTATGGTCTGTACTATGTTTTATTCATAGCTATTGAACCATGTGGTTTAACATAGCTGCATTTTCAATTCTGGACTATTTTGCTTAACCTTCTGTCATGGGTACTCCCTCATACTGCTACAAAGTTCTAGGACACTTCAGTCTTGCTTTGATGCCCTAAGCAATATTGATGTCAGTATTTATCAATCTGTCTGATATCAACAAATATTTTATTTATACATATTTACAGTTTATCCGTTTCCCTTCCCAAATGAAGGATAGCTACTTAACAGAATGTGGAGTTGTAGACTTAGGGGTGACAGAAAGGAGATGCTCTAACGTCCTGTGCTCCAAATGAGAACTCTGTGAAGAGAATCTCTAGTGGTGCAAAGCACAGACGGCCTGGAGAAGGGTTGGAGACTGGAAGCAAGTAGGCAAGAGAGCAGGGTTGGTGTCACTACCAAAGCTGAGAAAGTGTGAGACTCTGGAGTGACCTATGGTCTCATTTGCTTCATATACAGAAGAGAAAATGAAAGATTCATATATACTATTGCTATCATTTTACAAAGAAAAAGTTAATTCAAAATGAAAACTAACAAATCCAACCAAGTCAGATGAAACCTAGAATCTAGTACAAATGAAATGACTCTGTTAAAGCTCATCAAAATGCCTTTTTAAAAAATATATCATTGCTCAGATTTAGCCACGTTCCACCAACAGACCTGAGTCTATGGGCTGAGAGTTAGGGAACAGAAAAACAAATAATCTAAGATCTGATGTTTCCAGCTGGAAATTCATGCAGTCTGTGGTTGCATTTCATGAAGAGTTACCGTCTAATCCTGTGCCATGTCTGATGTGAAGGCTGACTTGTAGCCTAGTGTCCCATTCATATCTCAGCCTGCTTATTTGCTTATTTAACTTCGCAGAGACCAATAGGATAGTATTTGTTGAAGTGGTGTTGGCTTAATGCATGGACTTTTTTTCCTATTCAAGGCTCAGAAAGAGAGTATAGTAAATTGTCATAAATTGCACTGTCCGAGAAAGTAAATGACATTTCATCAAACTGAAGTCTGTGCAGGAGCCTATTGCCATTTTCTGAGAAATGATTGCAAGAAATAGAAAATACAACTTAAAGTGGTCTAAACGATAAAAAGTAGTTTACTGGCTTATCTATGAAGAGAAAAGAAAGTACAGATCACATGACTTGGAGAACTGCTGAATTCAGAAGATCAAGTGGCCCATCCATTGTTTGTTCTTAGGCAGTGTCTCCCTCTAATGGCAAGAAGGCTTCTAGTAAAATCCAACCTACTAGTTGATCAACCCAAATGGGATAGTTTCCCACTTCCAATAATCCTAGGGACGTTCAGTGTTTGTTTTGGATTTCATGGCTAGGAGATCACCAATAGGATCTGGAACAGGGGTGGGAGGGTAGTTCTCTGAACAACACCAACGAAGGCTAGCAGACTCTTTTTCCAGAAAATTGGGTTTTGGCCAAAGATGACAGGGAAGTAGATTCATTGATGATGGACAGTTGCAACAACAAAGAACTACTACCAAGTAGCAAGTTATAGACTGTCAAGCCAGGAAATGCAGCCAGGAGAACTGCCCTGGCATGCCTGGGAAGTCTATCAGGCCAGTGTGTAAGACATGTTCTACTAAGTGACCCAGTATCATTGTTTAGTGGCAGGCCCTGTCTTTGGCATCAAATAAATCCTAATACCACTAAGCAGAAATTAAAAAGCTTTAATGAGATCTTCGACCTATTGATGTACGCCTATGCCTGTAGCTCAAATCATTGATGCATGAAGGCAAGTATCTTTTCCCACTGGGGATGTCATCATTTAAATGGCACTATTGATTTTGAGTTTTGGCATTGCTTCTTTAACCCTGGAAGGTTCCAAGTTGCCTGAGGGATGTAGTGGAAGACATAAGTAACTCCATGTTGTAGTTATGAAGCAGACCCAAGCTAGCTTAATTATCTGCTCTGGGTAGCTTGTCAAAGTCGAGTTTCTGGGAGAGATCCTTGTGTGTTCTGAGTGTTGTGTGTTCTGTGTTCTGAGTGTCAATCAATTCAGCTTCATCTAGACAGCCATGTATTCTAGTCACACAAGGACTTGCTGGTGAAGCAATTGTAACAAGATCAAACACAGGCTTCTAGAATGAATTTTCAGATTACCCATTTGGGTTGTTTGCATTACTAGATTGCTAGCTAACTACACCCAAATCTTGTGATTTAGGCCAATGATGAATAATAAATTTTAACAGTTCAGTCTGTGGGTCAGGACTTTTGGGGCATTACTCCTCTAGGTCTTTGTCTGGGTTTCCATGTGTGCTCTGGAAGGTCACAGGGAGTCATTCGCATATCCTGTGTGTGGAGTGTTGTCCCTATCACTCAGTACTCTGATTGCTTGTTTTATCTTTGTCGAGCCTGGCTGAGTTTATTTACATCCCACCAGGTGATTTCCCCAGGTGGTTCCAAAGTGCAGGCTGCCGGACCCCCTGGAGAACATGATTTGACTTGTGGAAACCTGATTATACTCTTTATAGCGTACCTTACTTCCATGGAAATGTTCAGGAAATATGCTTTACTAAAAACAAACACTAAAACTCAGACATGAATGGGATTGGAGAAAATACAGTATGTAAGCATGTTTTAACCGCTAGTGTGCAATCCAGATTGCTTTAGATCTTAGCCACATGTCCTCATGATTCCTGACATGGAAAGACCACAGCCTCTGAAGGAGGTGACCCAGATCCCAGGTGATACTCAGTTATCAAATTTCTGTTTCTTGGAGATAGCCACTGAATCACTAGGGCACATTTCCTCAACCCAAATCAAAGAGATTGCTCCCCCAAAGACTCTAGGATTCCACTTATCAAATGTTCTTTTATTCTCCAAATAAACATTCATTCCAATTTTATGGTGAGCCTTTATGAGGAAATGGCTTTCTATTTTCACAGAGAAGAATATTTACAATTAGAGTGGAAGTTCTTATTTTTGAACAGTCTTTGATATTTTTCCTGCGATGCTGGGCACTACCTCAGCTTGACCAGAGCATTTTCTCCATTCTGGCCAAACCCCACAACATACTTTTGGGGGGGGTGGTAAAATAGAGTTTTAAATTTTCACTAAAGTATTCATTATTTGTATCATATATGATTTCAAAGCAAAATTCAACCAACCCAGAAGAAAAGACATAAATGCAAAACACATAGTAATTGGGACAGACCTGTAAGTGAAAGTGACAGGAGGAAAGAGTTGGGGGTGGGGATTTCTCTAGGCATCAGGGACTAAAGCTCATCCTGCCTGGAGTGCAGAGCTTCCTAAATGGCAAAGGCTAAAAAGAGTTGAGTTACCAGCTTCCTTTAGCTACAAGGGAAAAAATAAGAAAGGCTTTAAAAAATATACGAATACAATTAAAAATATCTTAATTAGTGTTATATACAAACCTAGTCGAACAAACATTTCTGTTAAATAAAAGATCTAATTGACCCTTGGATTCACTCTGGCCAATAACCAAGGCCAGTTGTAAAGCTCATGTGTGAAAAGACCTTCCCTCAGATTGCTGGTGCATTTAGTCTAGATAGTGTCTGCTGAAAGAGAGGGGGAAGGGGAAAAGAGGGAGAGAGAGAGAGAGAGAGAGAGAGAGAGAGAGAGAGAGAGAGAGAGGAGAGAGAGAGAGAGAGCAGGTGTGTAGGTAGTTGACACTGAGTTCTTCTTAAGCTAAGTAGAGAGACTTATTTAAAGTTAGGGACAAAAGGTAGGGTTTGATTATGGTGCTTTCCATAACAAATGGTATTGATGATATTGGAATTTACCCCTTTCCAACATCTCTAGAAAGTGCTCTCCTGTTCTGTACCTGCCTACTTCCCTTCTTTTCTGTTCTGACAGCAATGACTCCTATCCTTTCCCGCAGGCTTCTAGCATCTGCTATGTGCAGATTCGGATTACTTTCTCTCATCACAAGTCACTGTGATATTTTGCTAAGTACCATTGTCCCTATGAGTGTTGTTACATGAAACAATGTTTTCACCATTCTTGATCTCTTAGCCTTCTGATGATACTGACATATTAATTATGGAACAGCCAAGAAGATTTCAGGCAAAAATAATGGCTTTTCAAGTACTTCTCATGAATATTGGACCACTTTATAATTAGCATAGGCATCTTGCCAAGGTTTTTGAATCCTTGTAATTTGGATGGCAAGTGTCCTGGGGAGGGATCATATTTGCTTGTGTGCTCTGCTTGGCATTTAGCCTATTCCCAGCAATTCATGGATATTAACCCCAAAATAAGATAATCAGATTTGTCAAATAAGCCCAGATAATTGGGTCATACAGGCTTTATGTTACATAGCGGTGTGTTTTAAAAATGAATTTCTATTAAAGAAAGACAGGTTTTATTTATTTTTAATGACTACCAGTACAACCTATATTTATGAGCATCTAATATGTGTCAAGCAGTACTTTAGAGAGGACAAGTAAGATATTATTCTTATTGGGATTTTACTTTATTTGGGGGAGAAGACAAGTATAAATATTTGCACAAATAAATGACTGTCATATTTCAGGCATTACAGATACCTCTAAGGAGAAGGAACATGTTAAAGTGTCAGAGATTCCTAGAGGAAGGGACAATTAGGGCATGCCTTTGAAAAAGATGGCATTTGAGCTGAGAATTAAATGTCAAGGATGAGCCCACCATGCAGAGGATTTTGGGGAAAGCATTTCAAGTGGAGGCAATTGCAAATATAATAGGCACCCACAGGAAGGAACTTGTCCCTCATCAGAAAGAGAGCCAGTGTAACTGTACAGTATGGCACATGAGGGGACCCAGAGGTAAGGTCACAGAAGATCAGAGTCAGTCTGCAGTCCTTGTAGACTGTACGTAGGAGTCTGGAACGTCCCCTAGGTATAACAGCTTTCAAAGGCATGTCACAAACAGATTTATATTTCTGAATATTTATCTTTACTTGTGGGGAATATTAATCAGACTTCTTTAGAGCAGCAAAGGCAATAGAATGAGTATTATATTCTCTTCATTATATATCATTATATACATTCTAGGTCATTCAATATAACAAAAAGGATTGGCTTACGCAGTTCGGACCCAACAGTGAAATGCTGGTTATCTTCACAGTAGAGATACTGAGAACTCTGCACCTACTCACTCTCCAAGGCTGGATGCCTGTCAGTCCCAGTCATGATGGAAGCTTAGAGAATTCCTGGAGAGCCATAGGTCTTCATTCTACTTTGGAAGGATGAGGAAGCTGGATTCCAGAATCAGCAATTGATGGCAACATCCAAGAGTAAATGTATTCACCATCAGGCAGAGAAGGCAGGCGGGCAAGAACCAGACACTTTTCCCTTAGCCCTCCTTATATCTGGGCTGCTGTGGCTGCAAAGCAAACTCACTCTGGAGGAGTCTTCCCATCCCAGATGTGTCTGGAGCTTGTCTATTAGTTAGCTCCATAACTGTCAGACAGGCTATCAGTGCACACTTCTCTATGCTGAAGGACATCCTTACCATACGCTCCCCTGTTAAGGGATTTTTTAATTATTAACACTAGTATTTAAACATGAGTTTTAAAAACATTTAGACTAACTCAGATTACCTGTTCAATTACAAATGTTACATTAAAATCCTCTTGAGTTAAACTTTTGTGTTTACTTACTCAAATTCCTATATTGATTTCAAAGGCATTTAAAATTTTTTAAATTTCATTTCCTCATAAACACTAAGATACTTGAGAAGGAAATATTTTAGTTAGATTTTTATTGCTGTAATAAAACCAATATGACCAAAAGCAACTTGGGGAGAAAAGTTTACTTCATCTTATAGCTTGTAATCAATTATCCAGGGAAGTTGGGACAAGAACTCAAATAGAGCAGGATCCTGGAGGCAGGAACCGAAGCAGAGGTAATGGAGAAGTACTGCTTACTAGCTTGCTCCCCATGGCTTTTTCAGCTTGCTTTCTTATAGAACTTAGAACCACCAGCCCAGGAGTGTTATCTTTTACTATGGGGTGGACCTTCCTGCATCCTTCATCCTTCATTAATCAAGAAAATGCTCTACCTACAGGCCATTTCATCAGTGGAGTTTTCCCTTATCAAATAACTCTAGCTTTTGTGAAGTTAACAAAGCACCAGGCAGCACAAGGAAGTTTGCAGCTTTAATAGGCCAAGCCTTTCTAGGATTTCAAACCACATTCTCAACCAAATGAACTGGACTCCTGGGCATAGTAAATTTATTTATCTTAAACACAGTAGTACAAACAGTCAAAATCTCTCAAAGTCTATCTAAAACCATAATTCAATAATTGTTTTCACAGGGGTAATTTGTCACATGATTGAATTATGAGAGTCGTACATATCCTTTTTTGAGACAGGATCTGGCTATGTAGCCTAGACTGACCTAAACTTCCCAAAAATCTTTCTGCCTTAGTATTAGCATAATGCTTTTATTCCCACCAATAGTCACAATATATGATTTTAAAAAGCGGACTTTCTCAGTGCCTGAATTTCTGCCAGTCAGTATGAAGCCATAGGTTTCATTGGTGGTCTGATTTTTAACTTATGTATTAGAAAGCGCTTGCTAAAGGGACAATAATATCTTATCAGGCAGATTGAGGTTAGATTTTCTAGTAACCTGATGTTTTTACCATGACTTTACTCAAGTCAATAAATTATATTTATATGGTCACTTCTCTAGGATCCCTGATCAAGATAAGCTTGGAGTAATATATATTTGCATAGCAGAAATGATTGTCTTTTTCTTACAGAGGAACACCTTGAGACTTTTTATCTTCTAGTTAACAGTGAAGACTTTTTACTAAGTTATTTACCTGGCTTTCTCTAGTCCCAAATTCCTTACCTGCAAAACTAAGTAATGCTCACACAGACAGCATGGAGGTTTCTAGGGGATTATACTTGAGTATAGATAATACCAAGGACAGTGAGGACACCACCTGAGGAGTAAGAGCTCAAAACTGTTGTGAGTTTTAGCTATTTTCTGTTTTCACTTTTGCGTAATTATAGGTTAGGTATCACATAACCTAGATTTCATAAATTCCACGTTCTATGAAAAATGCCACAAACCATTATGAGAATGGTTCCTTTATATGAGCAAGTATAATGAACTGGGTGGTCCTGTGGTAGAAGACAGAAAGATGAAGGTATGGCCTGCTTGCAGGTGGTACCGGGCAGTCAACATGCTATCTAGCACATTGTTAGAGGGGCTACCCAAGGGCTAAGTGGAACCCTAAGGCACATTAGGAAGTGTGTACACTAGGCAGTAGCAGGCATCAGAAAAGGTCCCAAGGCAAGTAGCTTGAGCGAGTTATAGCTGTGAGTGGGTTAGAGTGTTAGTATAAAGGTAGTAGAGAAAATAAAAGAGCTGCTGAAGGCCTATACTCATTTCTGGAAGGACTTCAGTTTTAGACAGTAACTAAGGAACCAGGTACAAAATGAAACACCCATTAAGCATATACAGTAGCCAGACATATTCCCCAACCTTTTTTAAAATTTATTTTTTATTTTTATTTTATTTATATGAGCACACTGCAGCTGTCTTTGGACATACCAGAAGAGTGCATGCATCGGATCCCATTACAGATGGTTGTGAGCCACCATGTGGTTGTTGGGAATTGAACTCAGGACCTCTGGAAAAGCAGTCAATGCTCTTAACCACTGAGCTATCTCTCCAGCCCATTCCCCAACCTTTTATGTCCTATACATTTTCTTACTCCTCTTCTGATACACTGACAATTCGAATCTTACAGTGTCTATTTTATAAATAATGAAACATATGATTAAATCCTTTCCTGCATAAACATCTGGCAAGTGACCAAACAGAAGTGAACCTAGGCCTTCTCCATCTTTCCATCACAGCAAGCTACCTCAAGCAGCTTGATGTGAAGTCCAGATTAGTGGCCTCTAGAGTTTTAAATCCTGCCTATCTTAAATTATGATTAGTTTTGAGAACATGATCCACTAAGAACACAAAAGCAATCCAGTCTAAGGTGTAAGCCCCAGAGGTCTGGCCCTGGCCTGGCTACTGTGGTTCTAAACTGGAAACAGAAGGAAAGTTACACTGAATGGTCGTTGGTGGTGGTGACTCATAACCTCCGACTCTGATGAGAGATGCCAGGTTCCCTAGAACCATGTAGACAGCCCAGGGATTATACCTTTCCATGTTGAACTGGAGAGGATTCCTTCCTTAGCTGGCAGTTACATTCGCTTCAGAAGTTGCAGCAAATAAAAGGTTTGGTTTCCTACACAAAATGATCTTCAGAAAAAAATACTCAGACTTTCCTAAAGCATTTCTCTGGTGTAGTGAAGCATTATTTCAAGATGCTGCTGCTACTGCTGTTGCTTGAAATAATTCTCATAACAACTCTACAAGTCAGTACCACCATCAGTGAATCTATAGACAGGGAGATGGCTCCCACAGTTTCATTAGCCTATCCCTAGGTCACAGACAGAGGAAATGAGACCTGTTCAGTTAAAGCCAGTCATTTTGTTGTTGTTTTGTTTTTTCGAGACAGGGTTTCTCTGTGTAGCCCTGGCTGTCCTAGAACTCACTCTGTAGACCAGGCTGGCCTCAAACTCAGAAATCCGCCTGCCCTGCCTCCCAAGTGTTGGGATTAAAGGCTGTGCCACCACCGCCCAGCTAAGGCCAGTCATTTTATAACTGTAAAAAACATAAGATTTGGATTTAAAATTGGGAAGGATGGACCTTGATTTAACCAACATATAATCACATCTAGTTCACATTGAAGAATATTGTTTTTATTCTATGGGATCACAAAGTTTAATAGCTATGTGATTCACCTCCTTAGTAGCAAATAGTGCTACTCGGCTTTCCATTGGATTTCCTCAATAGTGGAGGCTTATCTCTCTTAGCATTAAATAATATGTTACTAAGTAATATGTTTATTTAATAATTTAAATAAACATGTTACTTTCTTAAGTAATATGTACTTGTTAGCTAGGTAATATTTCCTTCCATTAGCTCATTATAAAATTGCTACTTAGCAAGCAGTTCTTTTACCTTCAGATGACTTTAGAGCTACTGGCTACCTAAGGGTTCCCCTCTGGAGTCACCAGTATGAATTTCACTATACCTTTCATCCTCTGAAATACACTTCAGACCTTGCCAGGACCCTCAGATAGAGAGGCAGCATCAGCTAGGACCCTCAGATAAGTAACAGCATCAGCAGGATCATCAGATAGGCAGAGACAGCAGTGGCCAGGATGATCAGATACAGGCAGCTCACATGGCTTGTGTACTTGCACAGTCCTCATGCAGAGAGAATAATAAACCTATCTGTAGAACAAGACCAGGCCTTTTGTGGCAGAACATACAGAGCAACAAAGGAAGTTGTTGAAAGAAACAGCTCTACAAAGCAAATCCACAGCTCCCTGGGGCAGCAGCAAGTGCTTACTTTTACAAGGCTGTTACTAAATATTTTCCTGACAGGACAGAAAACAACTTGCCCAACTTTACATGCATCTCTTTGGAGAAAGCCATAGGTGGTTATCACAAAGCACATTCAATGGTTTTAAATTTTCTTCCTGCTAGGGAAATCATCTAAAGGGAAAATTTGTATCTTTCTGTCTTTTCTTCATCCACTTTCATTCTCCCTTGCAATTTTTTTTTTAATGAAGTTGTTAGGCATATGGTCTCTTTCTCACTTTCTCATTGTCCCAGCCCTGCTAGAAAACATAGATTTAGGGAAATACAGAAGTCAAGTTGATTGCCAGGCCAACCTACAGGTTTCTAGAAGCATTCAGAGGCCTCGAAGCTCAAATTTAAGGACACACGAATTGCAGGGTCTTTTGTAGGACTGTTTTGTGCACAGAAAAGTAAACCAGTAATTTTCAGTTTTTAAGATTTAAATCTGTTTGTTTTATTTTATTTTATGTGTATGAATGTTTCATCTATGTATATGTTTATGTATCACCCACATCTCTCATATATACAGGGGCCAAAAGAGGGTTTGGCTCTCCTGAAACTGGAGGTAATGGATAGTTGTGAACTAGTCTGTAGGTTCTGGGAACTAAACCGAAGTCCTCAACTAGAGAAATTAGTACTCTTGACCTCTTAGACATCTCTCCATCCCACTGATCCTAAATTTCAAAAGGAGGGGTGGGACATTAGGTGTGTTTGATACAGAGTGAAAGTCAAAAGTCCTTACCTCATGTGAGTTGTTGCTTGTTTTGCTCCTATTGCTACATTATAATTCAGATTCCTGAAAAGAGTTAAGTATATATAAAACTATCATAAATTTGATTATTACTTCCTGGGATATATAACTTGAGCTCTCAGGGTAGTCATTACATTTGTATTCTCTTTGGATCATTCTGAGTGACAATTTTTTAAAAAATGATCATTATTTTGAGTTATAATTTTGTGTGTTCAGAATTCTTAGAAACATAGAAATGTAATTGGCCAACTTATTAAAATGCAGAGGAGGGGGAGACAGGGTGGAGAGAGAGTCAGAGAGAGAGAAAGAGTGAGAGAGAGAGAGAGAGAGAGAGAGAGAGAGAGAGAGAGAGAAGCCAAGGGGCCTTTCTTCACAGTGTCTCACAAGATATGCATTTCTTGAAGACATATGTGAAGTGGTTCTGCACTGAATTCCTGGATTTATAGACACCTAAGCTGGACAATTCATGGCAAAATAATTTGCTCCCTTCCTAATGTTTTTAGTGTCTGTGAAGTTGTTTACTGCCTATGAATGTTTTCTGCAGCAGTTGCTCATGAGAGCCACAAAGTCTGAAAGCATTTCCTTATAGCAAGGACTTCATACAACAAGCAACAAAGCATGCACTTATGGAAAACGAAAGCTACCATTCACGGGTGTGTCACCCCTAGAGGCCTGCATCAGACAAAACATAACAGTACTTTTCAGAATGATTTTGCAAGGCATGTTTGCATGCCTCTACCACAAAAGAACTTTTTGCCATCAGTTGAACTCTCTATTTGCTTCTGTATACTCCATTAAACAAACATAAAAAGGTATTTAAAGTCTTGATGTACACATTAAATGTAACACTATTTATGGTTTATGTGGACTCTTTTAAAAACACAGTGAGGTATAGAAATATCTTTGTGCATCCAAGGAATTTATTATTTTAAAAAATGTATTTAGTGCTGCAAAGGTTGTGGCAAAACTCTTGTGCCATCAGACTTGTGGGTGGTGAGGTCTTTTTGCTGACCATTCAACAGCACAAAGGCTGAGTGGAGAAGAGAATCATCTGAGAGAGAAGTTTCCAGGTGCTTTTCCTAAGGTAGTCACATAGTAGAAGCAGAAGGTTCATTACAATGTCATCCTAACATTTTAAATTCCATTGTAGAGACAATGATAAGATACATAAATTTATTCTGATATAGCTCATCAAGATGATTCTAATGTAATAAGAGCAGTGCATGAGGTGGAAGACATGCAAACTATGTGTGCGTGGGAGAAGGACAAGAGGCAGGAGTACATTTGGAGGGAGGTCAAAACAGGACCTGTCTTCTTAAAACTGTGCTATCCAGACTGCAGTTATGACATCTTTTTAGATAATATATTGTGAGTTCATTGACACAGGTAGAAATTCAAAAGGAACTACCCCGTGCTACCAAAACACTGGACAATGTCCAGGGTGTCATAAGAGTAAGTGGAATGACTGTTTCCTACATAGTTTTCCTGGAGCAGGGCACTCTCATTTTGCCATCAATTGTGATTCAATTCATGAAAGAATTCTACTCTTCCAGATGGAGTATTTTTGTCCACTCTGTGAAACTGAGCAGTAGTTAAGTGTGCTCCTTTGTGTTTTCTCAAGAAGCTGGTGACCAGTTATATGGAATCAACATATCCAGAGTCATCCTGTGTTCTATGAAGGTGTGAGCTCTACGGGAAACAGAGTTAGCTATTCTGTGAGATAATGGAACCAAGGAAGTTAAGTGACATGCTACATTTCCATATACAACGTTATATGACATGACTGACAGGCTAGATAATGTAATGCCAAGACCTTCTAATGAGGACGACCTTGTAGGTAGAAATAAAACTCCAAGGTTCTGGCTACATACACATACAACTGTGTGACACTCCTCATGCAAGATGCTGACTCCCTCCAGGCAAACCAACAACACACTGTAAAGTTCATTATGTAGACCTTTTCCCATGATGCTTAAGTGGCTGTTGCCAACATATAGAGCTCTTTATTCTTCCTCAAGAGCTACTTTCCTGTCCTGTATGTTTCTATTTCCTGACATTTCTGGTAGTCTTCTCACATTATCACCAAATATCCTACATAATGAGCTTAACTGTTTACAGTTTGTGTTGCCTCTGCATCTGTATTAGGCAGCCCATCATGGAGGAAGTGCATGGTAGAAGAGACCACTCACCTCATGGCAAACAGAAAGTAAAGAGAGAGGAAGAAGAAGAGCTAAGGACCCCATATCCTGTTCAAGAGCAAACACCCAGTGACTTAACCACTTCCCAAGAGGCCCTCTTCCTAAAGATTCTATCAGCTTTCACTCACATCATAGGTCAGAGACATGGGCCTTTAGAAAATATCTAAGAGTCAAGCTATAATACAAATGAAAGCCAAGTCCTCTTGACATTTTGTTTTAGATATTTAAATCTACTCATAACACTCTAGGATATTTTTGGTATTTATTTTCTCATTTCTAAGTATATGGTCATGCTCACATACACTGTATACTGCAGGTAATGGTCAAAGAACAAGATGAAGAGGACAAAGTAGATAATAGACAGACGTGTGGCAAAAGGTCAATTATATGGTACTGGGAGAGTATACTCAGATGTTTATCAAGTTTCCCATGGATATTTGTGAGGATTGAAGTTGTTTCATGTGTTCTTTAGTCATACTCACAAAGAATCATAAAGCAAAGCACAGAGGGCTCTTTCTGAGAGAAAGATATGCAGAAAGGAGCACCCTCTCTCTTAGTATCAAACATGAGGGCCTGAAGGTATATCAATTTCTGTAAGCAAGAAGCAGATGCAGCAACCTACAGGAGTAGGGGCTCTTGCTTTAATTATGCATTCTTGTTGTATATTGACTCCTCCAGGTTGCCTGTGGGGCCCTGACATGACACTTTCTTCTCTTCAGAACTCCTTTTTCTTCCTCTTGCAGAGGTCACTTGAGGTATAACAGTCATGTATGGTCACTATATGGCTCCTTGGAAAGAATGTGTAGATTTCAGTTGAAACCCCTAATCTGAAATGGTCTTTTCTGAAGTCTCAGATTTTTAGTGTTTGCAATTCCAAGACAGGCAGTCACTTTCTGTATGTGTCTGGATCTGTGAAAGGTACTGAGAGGCAGACAATGAGGCCTGTACTCACTGGGCTTGTGACTATCTTCTTATTTCAGTCACTGCGGTACTCACTGACTATATTTATGCCTCTGAGTCCAAGACACACTCTGTGTCCATAACCAACACCCTTTCCATTTTACTGCAGCTCAACTTATTTCCTGTTACTTGGAACTAAGGGCATAATATGCTTTATACTGCAAGCCATTAGTATTTAAACAGCATTCCAGGAAGATCAAGATTGGTGTGACATGTGGATTCAGAAGACTTAGGTAAAACAGATAGTATCTTCATTTGTAATGTGTTGTGCAGTTTTGAAACTATTGTATTTTATTTTAGTTGTATGTGTGTGGTATGTGTACAGAGATTCTTCTGAAGCTGGTGTTACAGGTAGTTGTGAACAACCCAATATGGCTGCTAAGAACCTGACTCAGGTCCTCTGAAATAGCAGGACACCCTCTTAATGGCGAAGCTACCTCTTTGTCCCTATTATGGCTATTTTTAAATGTCCACTAAACATTCTTTCCTGTTGTGTTATGAGAATCTTCCTTTAACTAAAGGACCAATCTGGCATTGGTTCCTCAGGACTTAGTTAACCCAAGGATCTGTTCAGAATGACAGATTTGTTAAAATGTTTAAAGACTCAAACTCCATACCATTCTAAAGTTCAGGTAACTGACTACTTCAGAAATCCCTTCCTCTCATGCTTCACTTTGTCTTTCAAACCATGTTGAATACAGTGTTTGAAGATAAGGTAGGCCTTTGACTTTGCTCTTGGTATTTTAATGTGTGTCCCAAGATTACCAGCCTGAAACTTTGAGAATAATATGTAAAAAAACCAAACTATTTTATTGTATCTTTAGACTCAAGTTCTACTTATAAGTCAGTTTCAAAGACAATTCATTTAAGGAGGTTGATTTGGGATGCTAATGTCAGTACAAAGGGTTTGCCTAACATCCATTGTTTTGTTTCCTTGGAGACCATATCCTACTCGTTGAGGAACTGCTCATTACAGAGCAAGTGAATGGAGACTGCATCCCACCTAATTATTGATCCAAATCTGTCATTAACATCTAGGAAACCGAAAGGTCTGTTGTAAGAGACAGATCTTTTGGAGGCTTATGCTCCTTACTGGCTGCTTCATAGTGTTGAATTTTATAAGGCCCAAGCAACTAAGACAAGAATGAGGAGTGACAGCGACGGAGCAGTAAGTATAATATACAGCAAGAACACAGAATCCATCAGGCAGGGACACTTTCTTGCTGGAGAGAGAAAGCATCTCAGTGTAAAATGGGATCACTTCAAGGGAACTCCAGACTTTATTTGTGGCCATTCAGCTGTGGGCAAGGGTTTCACAAGATCCGAGTTAGGTTTAGAGGTTAGGAAATACAGCTTTCCAAATGGAAATGTATGGCTTGTAATTTCAAAAGAAAAGAACATGGAGAAAAAGGAATGTTCTAGCAAAGTCATCGATAATACTGTTTTCTGAAATCTGTAGTAAATCCCCCGTGGAGGGCAGTTCATTGTCTTGCTACCCTTCTGACTCTCTTTTTCTTTTATTTTAAAAAATTCTAGTCCTATTAAGGCATGTTATACCAAGATATATTGTAGCATGCACAGGTTTGTCATTGAGAAAGGTCATGTAGGGTATGATTTATAAGTAACTAGTGCTGTCTCTATTTTTCCACTTCCAAGAATCTTGCTCTTTAAACTGAAAAGGCTGGACTATGCTGCAGTAACAAATTAATCCCTAAATCAAAGGGGCATATGGCAAAGGCAGGTTTATTTCTGTTTCGTGGTGAATCTCCATCACATGTCAGGGGAGCCTTCCTAACAATCATCACATAGCCACCCAAGTTGATAAAGCCACCAATAACCTGCAGTCTCTAGAAAGTTACAGCATCCAGAACATGTGACCTTCAGAGGGAGGGGAGACTGGAGCTTTTCTATTGTAAAAGAGTAAATCACGTCCAATAAAGTCCTTTGCAATTTTCGGAGATCAAAAAAAAAACAAAACAGGATTTCTTTTCCCTGATTTAGTTCTGAAACATTACTTTTTGTCACAATCCTCAGGTAGAGGAGCTGGTCATATAGTCTTGCCTGACCCAAGAGTTGTATAGAAGACTCCGTGGCTGGACCACAGGAGGATGAGGTGGGCTGATAGTGTCTATAATACTATCCACCACAGTGAAAAGTTGTTAGGACTTTCTTCCTCCCTACAGCTTGTCCTGATCAATTCGGCTCTCTGGCCTCTGCTTTGAAGATCTGTTCCACCCATGCATTCCTTTCACTTAGCATTTAGCCTTCACTGTCTTTGATATGTAAATGTTCTACTTATGCATACCTGTGAATGTGAATAAATACTGTGTCTTTATGATGTCTCTTCCCTACAACTTTGATGCCTTAAAAACAAACAAGATTATTTATTTATTTGTTTTTATTTACCTTAAAATGCCTTGTGTGTTCAGTAGGAACAAATCTAGTTTATGATGAAGTCTGTCATAAGACAGAGCATAGATAAGTAAATTTTCTAACTTTATTTTAATTTATTCTTTAATGTGCAGTAAGTTCCTATGGAAGGGGGTGTTTATAAGGAATAGATCAAGACCCTCTCTCTAGTAAATGAGAAGTCTATTGTGGGTTCATGCTGCCAAGGGCCACAAACATTTCGTGACAGAATACTTTCAATGTTCTGGTTTCTGCTCAGCTAGAATGAAATATGATGGCCATCTAAAGAGAAGGGACCCATGAGTTGAAGTAAAGAGCTTTAGCAGTCAATGGGGAAAAGGGGAAAACCATAGAAACCTATGTAATGATAAAACCTTGGAAGAAAAAGCGCAGTAGCACGTGAGCCCTGGATCATGTTTGCAACAAGACTAGCACATGTGTCGCCAGGTGCAGATCTGATTGTTGGATGGGGACTTGTTGCAGCTAAATGTAAACCAGCTCCATAGTTTCTTAAGCCAGTTGCCATCAGGCAGAGCTTGGGGATCCTGTTAGAGTAGTTGTCTCTTGTTTTAGAACAAATTAACACCCAAGCTCACTCACCTGTAACCACTGGAGACATTATCTCCTGTCATTCCTACGAGTAGGACATTTGGGGCAGGCTAGGAGGAGTGATTCTGCTTCTGGACCAGGTTGCTGGTCATCTGGGAGCCTGGCTAGGGTTGGAAGACTCACTTTGAGGTGTCTTATCTCTGTGCTTGGCGACTGATGGGAGTTGTTGGGGTTTCTATTTTTCCTCATCTGGGCCTCTTTGTGGCTTTGAGAATATCTTCCTCAGATGGGAGCAGCTTGTATCAGAGAAAACAATTTGAGAAAGAAAACTGAGTAAAGTCTTTAATGACTAGTAAGTATTAGCCTGAGATGTCACACACATCTGTGAAAGAGCATGTTGGTGAAAGAGATGAGCCTTGTTCTGTGTGGAAGCTGACAGATGAAATCTGAGTGCTAGCAGGTAAACATCTTTGCAGATTAAGTATCATACTCCCTACCCTTACACAGAGGGAGATTCTGATTACAAATAACACCAGGTGCATTCCACCAGAGATTGACATTCTGAAAAATAATTCTTGGTGGGTACTTGACTTTAATTCTAGAACCTGAGAGACAGAGGCAGGTAGATCTCTGTGAGGTGAAGACTAGCCTAGTCTACATAGCTAGTTCCAGGCCAGCCAGAGATACATAGGAGGACTACCTCAACAACAACAATAATAGTAAATATTTGAGATAATAATAAATACTGGGGAGAGAACTTCATCAGCAAAGCACTTGGCTTCCAAACATAAAGTTTAAGTTTGATTCTAAGAATCAGTGACAGTGTGAATGGAGACAGACAGATTCACAGAACTTGCTTACCATCTAGAGAAGCAGGAGGAAGCAGGCAGAAGGAAGACGGAGATAGAAGGAAGCCAATGATGGAGGATCCGGAGCTCAGAGGACAAGGACGTGGCCTGGATGAACTGAAAGTTATAAGGGATCTCATAGTCGGGGATTAGAGTAGTGTAGTGGTAAATCTGCCCAATCTAGGCTTGCTATTTATACCAATAATTATTGAGTTGTGTCTTCCTTTACTGGTCTCCCTTGGGTAGGAGATCTTATCTGGGGTTTAAATAATTCCCCTACTACAAATTGGCGCCCAACTTCTACTACAATCTAGCTTAGCCTGCTTGGCAAATTTCAGACCAGTGAAAAACTGTCTAAAAAAAGAAGGTGGACAATACCTGAGGCATAACACCTATTTGTCGTCTGGCCTCCACAGACCTGTACCACATCCATGATATCTAGGCTGATATCACTTCCCAGCTATTGTGAGTAATGCAGCAAGAGACATGGATGGGATTGTATCTCTGTGATATCTTTTGGGTAGATATGCCTGTAGTATACCTGGGTCATGTGTTCTTGTTTTAGGCTTTTTGCATGTGCATGCACTAGTGTGAACTCAGGACTATTAGCAGAGCAAGTGTCCCTCTTTCCTCACAGTCTCACTAGCATTAATTGTTCTTCATCTCCTTTTATAGTTTCAGATTTTCTTATTTTATTTTGTGTGCAGGAGTGTTATGGCTATATCACTATATTTGTGCATCATGCCTAGTGATTGCAGAGGCCAGAAGAGGGCGTTGGATCCTCTGAATCTGGAGATATCGATGGTTGTGATGTGAGTGCTGGGGGCTGAACCTAATTCCTCTGCAAGATCAACAGTGTCCTTAATGGCTAAATCATCTCTCTAGGTCCATCCTTTCGTGTTCTTAATGATCACCATTCTGACTGTGGAGATGGATTCTCAAAAAGGTTTTAATTGCATTTTTCTAATGTCTAAGAACATTGAACACTTTTAAAAATATTTATTGGACATTGTGTTTGTTCTTTGAAAACTTTTGCTTCATAAGCCTATCTATTGATAAATAATTCTATGTATTTTATTTAATTGCCCTCATTTCTCTCTTTATAATTTTCCCTTTTCTTTTAGTAGTTATACCTTTATACTTTGTTTCACTGTTATGCTTTTAACTATGTCTCACTAGATTTCCAGTTTGTTTGCTTGTTTGTTTTGACATTTGACCTAGTAAACCAAATTGACCAGCTTTTTATTTTCATGCTTGTATTTGGTTTTAACTTTGACATTTGTTCCCTTAAAAATTTGGATTAATCTCTTGGATATATTTTTCCTTTAAGGTTTGATATCATTTGACTTATCCCCCTAAACAGCAACAGTAGAGGTTTATGCTGGAGCTACAGTTAGAATTTGTATCCCTTTTCTGTGTGTCAGGGGTTGATTCTTGCCCATGGGATGGATCTCAATTTGGGGCAGTCATTGGTTGGCCATTCCCTCAGTCTCTGCTTTATCTTTGTCCCTGCACATATTGTAGGCAGAACACATTTTTGGTTGAAGGCATTGTGGGTAGGTTGCTGTCCTGTATCCTTCCACTAGGAGTCCTAAGGACACTCCTTTCTTAACAAGAGTAATTCTGTTGCCCATGTAACATCTGGCAATGTCTACAGACATTTATAGTGGCTCTATCTTCCAGTAGAGTCCATTCATGCTGCTTAATATCCCACAATGCACAGAACAACTCTCATTAGCAAAAACAATTTTAGTCTCAGCTTAGTTGCAACCAGGTAGGGAAGCTCTAACTTAACTATTGTTGTAATGATCAGCCTCTAACATAGTCTGATAGTTGTTTGTTATAATGAGCAGCCTGTATCATAGTCTGACTGTTGTTGCAATGAGCAGCCTCTGGAGTAGCCCAGCTGTTGTAGTGAGCAGCATCATATTACTTTTCAGCAGTCTTACAAGTTTATTTTGAACTCTTCAGAACTCCCTTACAACTCAGTTGTGGCTCTTCTTGAAGGTTCTGAGGTTGGATCCACATTTCTTCCATCTTGTAACTGTAGATTCCTCAGCTGGTCGACTTCAGGGTCATTGAAGGAAAAAAAGAGAAAAGAAAATAGTAAAAGCCAGTCCACAAACTTCTGTAGGTGTGCATCGTTTACATTTTTTTAGAGCAGAATTCAGTCATTTGAGCCCACCTAACAGTAAGAGACATGGCAAATGTCTAGACTATATACCAAAAAAGAGAACAGAGATGTCAACAGAGAACATTAAATCGAACATTTAAGCTCACCCATGCTAGGCAAGAATAATATAATTTAATGTAGCTGTTACTAGCTGAGTACTTTACCTGAGTTCATGCACAGATTAACAAGAAGCCCAGAATTGGACTCAGTTCTATCTCTTCCCATAGCACATGTATTTAACCACACTTGAGTTAGAAGAATCGAATATATCTTGGGCCAGAAGGATGACTAGCCATGTAAAGGTACCCAAGCCTGGTAACATGAGTTTGTTCTCCAGAACCCACATAGTAAAAGGAGAGACTGCTGGCTTCTACAAGTTGTCCTCTGATATTCACTCATTCAGGGTAGCATGCATGTGTATCACATACACACACATACATACATACATAGAAGTACAACATGCACACAAGCACACACACACTAAATGCATCTACGTATGTAAAAAAGAATTGAGTCTATCTTTTAGTGAGGCTTTATTTTTATGGAAATGACAACCATAAATTCCACAACTGTAGAATATTTCAGATTTCTAAAGCAGCTAAAACATCCTTCATGAAGAGCTGCTGATACCTTTTAGGGAACATCAATATGCAGATGGCATCCCAGGTTTTCATCTAGATCACAAATGAATAGACTGGGAGAGATAAATATCATGGGAGACAGCTATCATAGTACTTTTAAATCATCCTGTTGCACTTAGGCATTGCAGACCATGATTATATATATTTCAAAAAAAAAAAATGTCCCCAGGATCCAAGTGGAATGCCTGGCAGAGCCAAGGAGCACTGCTAGGTTTCTTCATGGCACACCCTGGATGGCCTCATGGCCATAGAGTAGAAATGTGGATGGGTGTTTTCTCCTGAAGTGAATGAGTGAATGGCCATTTCTGTCCTATTAATGAGGTATTCACAATCATCTCAACTCAGTGGTAGGATTCATGTCAGGGTAATAGTAAGGTCCCCATCAAAATGTCCCTTTTCAGGTGGGAGCATGATGAGTTTTTATTGTCACAGTGCTAGGTGGGAACCAGAAGCCCTTGCTTCCTTGGATTGCTTTGATAGAAGAAGTCAATAGATAAACCATGTGAGCAGGTGCAGCCACAGCTTCAGATGAAGGTACAGCTATGGCTGCCTCTGCTCTCCTTGACTTTCAGGTACAAATGATGCTCTGAGCAGTGCTGTCCTCATTGCTGGCCTTTGCTTTGACCATATCACAGAGGAAAATCTCTATTTTATGAGTTCTCTTTGATGCTGTTTAAATTGAAATAATATTATTTCTTATGTGGTTTTTAATATAAAACAAATTCATCCAGTTCTTTTTGCTTATCAGATCTCTGACTTTTTTTTTCTACTAATTCTAGTTTTCTGTGTCCTCACACTGGACATTTTAATCTAAGACTACCACTGCATGTTTATCAGGTACTAAGAACTAATGTGTGCTGCTTTACAATGGTTTTATACAAGTTGTATTAATATTTTTTCTCCTCAAGGCCAATCAGTTGGATGCCCAAGAGCATCTACTTCAAAACAGTGTTAAACATTTAATAGAAGTTTCTGTACGTTAATTTGTCTCACCATGTCCTTGAATATATTCTATGAGTACTTCGGAATGAAATTCAATGTCCTGATAGGTTCAAGCTCTTTAAGTGAGGATGGTTATGCTTCAACCTCATTTGCCATCAGGCCTCCTTTTCTTGTTCCAGGACTGGCACTGGGCCAAAATGAGAACCAAGAAAGACACAGAGCTTTCTAACTGTAAGGAGACCCTGTCAGCACTTAAATTCTAGACCTGTCTGGTACAAATAACAATGACAGCACAACTCATCACCACGTTAGCTAACATTTATGCTGCTCCTCCAGCCTCTTGATGGAGTTAAATTTATATTTTGTGTTTACCAACAATCATAGAACCAAGAGGCCTATGAGTACTGATTGTGCTCGGTCTTATGCTGAGCACATGTGCTATCCCATTTATTCATCACATTCAGGGGCAAGCACATCTCCGAGACTGTTCTCTCTCAGGCTCAGAAAAGCACCACCCCACACCATTTGGAAGATTTCCAGATGTCCATCCTCTATTCTTGCTTCATGAATACCTGCTGTACATGGCTTCTGAGAGTGTACTTCATTTTTAAACAGAGGTGAAGCCTACCCTCTGCCTCTTCAAAACCAGGGTCCCAGCTTGCTGCAGAATGCTGCTGAGTGTGCTCTTCTCTTTTTTGTATAATGTCACACTAGTGATCAGTTATTTAATGATTATGCACTCTATGTTGGAAGGAATGTTTTTGTCCTTCTTCCCACTTTGTACATGATGAAAGCCAAGGCTGAAGGGATCATCTGCAACTGATCAAGAGGAAAGCAGAACATAAACCCAGGCCTGGCTGATTCCTTGATAGCACTGTATCCTCAGTTGTTTAGAATTGCGAAACATGTTAGGGAGGATCCTGGTTTTCCATTGATGCCTAACTAAAACAGTGAAAGGTGTATCTAAGCATCAAAGCCACCCCTGACAATTGTTTGTACTGTTATGTTTTCCTGACTCCACTTCTCCTCTGTGCTCTTGAGTGTGGTTATTCCCCTACCCTTCAAAGTGGTGGCAGCACAATCATAAACTACTAGTCTTTCACTGTGTGCACATGGAGTTTTATTATGTGCTACAAACTGAGTGAACAAGAAGGACATGGCCTTGCCTTCATGAACCTTACAACATAGAGTGCATAGTCATTAAATAACTGATCACTAGTGTGACATTATACAAAAAAGAGAAAAGCACATTCGGGCAGCATTCTGCAGCAAGCTAGGACCCTGGTTTTGAAGAGACACAGGGTAGGTTTCACCTCTGTGTAAAAATGAAGTATACTCTCAGAAGCCATGTACAGCAGGTATTCATGAAGCAAGAATAGAGGATCGGCATCTGGGAATCTTCCAAATGGTGGGGTGGTGCTTGTCTCTGAGCCTGAGAGAGGACAGTCTCTGAGATGTGCTTGCCCCTGAGCCTGAAAGAAGATAGTAGATGCTGTGCATTGAAAGTGACATCACCAGGAGCATGGATCGAATAAAATGTAATGGGAGATGAGAAGAGGGAGTCAGTTCTGTGTGTCGTGACAGAATTTAGTGATTTTTATCACAGAAGTGATGCCGAGCTATTGCAGAAATGCAGATAAACATGACATTCAGGGTTTTAAAAGTACTTTGACTATAGAACAAAGAAGGATTTCAGCTGAGGGAAACTGGAAGTTGTGTGTTGGGGTTACTGTAATCCTGTTTATCTAAGATTTGATGCATCTACCCTGGTGTACCATATCTGCTGTGTCTTTTGCAATTTTCCAAGCACCAACTATGTCAGTGTTTGTCCCACATCTGTCCTCCAGGAAGTGAACTCCTCTCCCTGGAGTGACCATCCTAGCGGATGCCTCAGTATCTCTTCCATTGCAGGGTTTCCTGCCAAACCAAGGTCCTCGTCACATACTTTGTCTGGAACACCACCATTTCAAACTCATTTCTCCTCATCCAAACAAAGCTGATACATTCTGAAACATGAAGCCTTTGGCCCTGCCACTCAACACCTGAGTCCAGGCATCCACATGATTCTCTGCAAATTTTCTTGCTTGTTTTGACTTCTTTTTGGTTTGTTCCTCTTGTGGGTGGTAAACAAGGCTTTCCTTGAGAGGGGAAAGATGGGGTGGAGAGAGGGAGAGAGGGAGGAATATGCTCTAGCCTCTGGGAAGCTCACCACTAGGCACTGAAAGTCTCAGGAGAAAGTCACTGGGCTAAAAACAGTATATTTTGCAGTTATTATTGATGATAGGAGGAATGTGAATTCCAATTTTTTTCAACTACAGTAACAGAAAACTTGAGGAGTATTGGCTAAAACCCTAAGAATTTTTGTTTACTCATAAGAGTTAGAAAGCCTCATAGTTTGGTAGCTCAGTGATATCATGAACATTGTGGTGTCTTTCTGCCTTGATGTCTTTTATATTTTGACCTCATGGTCAAAATATGACTATTTAGCTGCAAGCAGAAAGTTTTCACATGAAACACATCTAGAAAAGGAAAGAAAATGCAGACAGAAGAGAGTTTTCTTCTTATAAAATAAAGGAACAGTCATTCTTGGAAGCCTCAGTATATTTCTGTTCATTGGCTAGAATTTGGTCAGTTAATTGTGGAGGTGTTACTTATTGGTAAAGCCATACCAAAAAAGGATCTGGGTTTCTTGCCAACATCAGAAACAGAGCTTGCTTTAGTAATTTACTAAAAGAAATCACCATGGATGTCAGTCAAGCTGCAAATTCTGTAGTCAAGGAGAGAGAATGTTGTTTGTACAGGAAGATGCCTCACAGTGAAGCATCTTGTCAGTCCAAAAGAAAAGTGGTGGAAGGAAGGTACAAAAATAATGAAAAAGAGGAAATGAGTCCTTAACACGAAGTATTCCCCAGTAATCCCCTGGAGCCTGAAGATGTGGTGTCCCTGGCCTTTTCTGCTCCTATGGCTCCTGTGAGAGGCTGGTGCTGATGGTTCCGATGCTAAGATCCATCTCTCTTCTTAACAGAAATCTAATTTGATTTGAAATGGAAATGGTTGTTTGGCACATATCTACTTCTCTACACTTTTTAAAAAGATGTACTTATTTTATGTGCATCAGTACTTTACCTGTATGTATGTCTCTTTGAGGGTGTTATATGCCCTGGAACAGGGGTTACAGACAGTTGTGAGGTACCATATGGGTGCTGGGAATTGAACCCCAGTCCTCTGGAAGAGCAACCTGTGTTCTTAACTGCTGAGCCATCTCTCTAACCCCTCTACACTTTCATAGAAACAGAAGGGACTGGATTTCTGATAAGAAGGAAGTGTGTGGGGTCACTGGATAGTGTTTCATGCAAAACACTAACTTTGTGATTCACAACTCTTTGCTTCATCATTTCCATACACATGAGGAGGTTGCCTCAGCATGTATGCCAGGAGTGAGTGTGAGTCTCCTGTAAGGATACCACAAGAGAAGAATCCTGAGCTGGGGATACCCAAGAGACCAGCTCTTTACCAGATCACCTCCATCAGCATATATACTGATATATCTAAAACCAAAGCAAATCAACCCACCCACATACAAAGAAAACTGCCTATGTGTAAACCAATGTTGGGTTGTTAATCAGGGTATATGGTGATACTCAACACTTGCAGGCTGAGGCAGGAGGATCACTGTGAGCTTGAGACCAACCTGAGATACAGTGGGTACCCTTGTCTCAAGAAAAAAAAGGAGAAAACATAACTGCCTCTCCCCCAATTCACAAGCTCATCAAATCAGTATGTTCTGCATCTGAAATGCTAAACTGCTCCAAAATCTATCCTGTATGCTCAACCACAGAGATGAGCCTTGCTTTCTCCTGAGGTTTATTTCCTTCAGGAGAAATGACCTTGCTTTCCACTTGGCTTTTTTCTATTGCTGCTTTCAAAAGTGACAGCTGGCAGAAATGGCCTCACCTTGTGCTTGTTTTAGGCACTTGAGGAGATCATCTTCTGGGCTTGGTAGAAAGGAAGGAGGAAATTAAATACAAAGTTAGTCATGATTTCAGGGACTGTGACTTCACAAATCCCAAGTACTGGATGTTGATCTAAGCAGGTCTCTTGAAAATCACTTTAAAAGCTGTACAAGAAATAGGAACATCATGAATTGACTTCAGAATATAGACATGTATGAAGGTGGATTTTTATTTATTAAGAAAAGCTGCTAATATTTTTTAAATTAGTATTTGCGCCTTTAGAGACAACCTCCTGGCAGCATCAAATGGGACTCAAGGAAGGCTTATCTCCAACCTAGAGAAAAGCCCTGCTCTGGAAACCTACTGGCAGCAATGAATGGTGCTTTTCCCACTATAGACACAGGTGTGGGAGTCTGAATTCAGCACTTTTCTACACATTTGATTAAGTCAATGAGAGACAAAGCATAAGTAGCTGTAAGTAGCTGTTTAACTGCTTTTTCTGTACAAGTTGACCATCCAGACTTTTTGGTTCCCTTTCATCTTTTTTTTACTGCAAAGGGGAAACAGAGTCTTCCAAGCTGCCTTATGGCTTGTGTTTCTAACTAGCCTACATCTGCTCGCATGGCATTCTCCCTGATCCATCCCATCTTGATATAATACACTAAGCTTCCAATACCCACCAAGATCTCTGGAGTGTGTGATGGAGCACGGTATGATGACTAATGAAAAAAAAAAAAAAGAGTCACCCCTTAAGAGGCATGGGGTTAGTTGGCAGATTGATGTAAGTAATTACTCTTTCCTCTGGGTTTAACACTTGTACGAGTCAGGGTTCTCCAGAGAAACAGAACTAATGGGGTATTTATAAACACGTGTGGAAAGAGATTTATTGTGACGAATTGTCTCATGCAGTTGTGGAGGCTGACAAAACTAAGAATGGCTAAAGACTCTGTCTTGCTGAGGGCTAATCCATGGGTCAAAAGGCTTCTTACCCAGAATGCAATGCTTCTGTTGCAGTGTGGGAAAGACAAAACAAAATCCCAACATGAGGCTAGACACCCTTCTTCCTTATAAGAGGGCTGACCTTTTTGCAGGCTGGACTTGAGCTTCCTGGATGAGAAATGACAATTGAATCCATTCAGGTTCACATATTCATCTTATCCAAACCATTTTTTACAAAAATGTCAGAGTATTAAGTGTTCGGTTACCCTAGGGCCCGATAGAGATGATATGGAAAATTAACATTCGTATGTATGTATGTATGTATGTATATATGTAAGTATGTATATATATATTATAATATATATTATATATATATATATAATATTCATAATACATATGGAGCTCTAGCTTTTGATTTGTCTTTTGGCGTTTATATTAAATCTACATCCCAAAATGATTAAGTAAAATACTATACAATTAATATGGCACCAAGAGATTCAAGTCTGCGTGTTTTCTTTTTAGTTCAATCCAGGGAATTTCTTTATGGACAGCCCCAAGTATGATAATGTATCTATGTATTTTTGTTCATTAAATGGGAAAATATTGATCCAGAAGACACTGAAAGGTTCTACAGAGTAATCATCTTTTGACTTTTGGCAGAAAGCATAATATAAAGAGTATTATTAATGTTGAACATCTACGCTGATTGAGTTTTGCTGTGTATAGTACTCTGGGCTGGCATCTGCGGTCTCTTAGAGTCTGTAGGTATCTGATCAGGCTGTTCTGGCTTTGGGAGTCTCTATTGAGAAGTCAGGTATAATTCTAATAGAGCTGCTTTTATATGTTACTTGGTCTTTTCCCCTTTCAATTGTCAATATTCTTTCTCTGTTGTTTGTTCTTAGTGTTTTGATCATTATATGGCAAAGAGACTTTTTTTCTGGTCCAATCTATTTGGTGTTCTGTATGCTTCTTTATGGGCATATTCTTTCATTAGGTTAGGAAAGTTTTCTTCTATGATTTTGTTGAAAATATTTTCTGGGCTTCTTCTTCATCTATTCCTATTATTCTTTTGTTTGTTCTTTTCATAGTATCCCAGATTCTTGGATATTTGTTTCCTAGATATGTTGCATGTTAAGTTTTGTTGATTTAAATTTTATTTGAATGATGGGTCCAATTCTTCTATCATGTCTTCAATGCTTGTGATTCTCTCTTTCATATCTTATATTTTGTTGATGAAGCTTGCCTCTGAGGTTCCTATTAGAGTTTCTAAGTTTTTCATTCACAGAATTCCCTCAGTGTGAGTATTCTATTTCTACGTTCTGGTCTTGAAGAGTTTTATTCATTTCCTTCCACTGTTTGTGTTTTCCAGTATTTCTTAAAGTACTTATTCATTTCCTCTTTAAGGACCTCTCTCATTCATACAGGCCTTTTAAAAGTCTTTTTCTTTGTTTCAGCTATGTTGGAATATTCAGGGCCTGCTGTAGTAAGATTGCTGGACTCACTCTCAAGCAAGCCAGGCTGTTGCTGAGACAATAGAATGTCTTTCACAAACTGAGAGAGAGCAGGGTCACATTGCTAAAATAACACTCAACCAACTCATTGAACATGAAAAGGTCTAGCTGGTGCCTACATATAACCTTTGCCCCTGTGTTCTAGTGTCTTTGGTACTCTGAAGGCTACTGAAAGGAAAATGTAAACACAAATCCATCCATAAAACCTTTGATCTACAATGCTAACCTGTGCGAAGGAGGCACAAAGCTTGTGGGAGTAACCAATCAATATTTGATTTGACGTAAGGCCTACTCCACTAGATGGAACCCATACCCAACACTGATTGGGTGACCAAGAACCAGAGACTAGGTAGCCCAGAGGCCAAAGTAAGACCAAATATTACTGGTCCTTAAAAGGAAGGAAGGAAAGGAAGAGGAAAGGGAAGGAAGGAAAGGGAAAGGGAAAGGGAAAGGGAAAAAGGGAAAAGGGAAAAAAAAGGGAAAAAGGAAAAAAGGGAAAAGGAAAGGGAAAAAAAAGAAAGGGAAAAGAAAAGGGAAAAAGGGAAAAAGGGAAAAAGGGGAAAAAGGGAAAGAAAAAGGGAAGGAAAAAAAGGGAAAAAGGGAAAGGAAAAGGGAAAAAAAGGGGAAGGAAAAGGGAAAAGGGAAAAAGGAAAAAAGGGAAAAAGGGAAAAAAGGGAAAAAAAAGGGAAAAAAAGGGAAAAAAAGGGAAAAAAAGGGGAAAAAAGGGGGAAAAAAAGGGGAAAAAAAGGGAAAAAAAGGGAAAAAAAGGGAAAACAAAAGGGAAAACAAAAGGGAAAACGGGAAAACGGGAAAAAGGGAAAAAGAGAAAAGGGAAAAAAGGGAAAAAAGGGAGAAAAAGGGAAAAAGGGAAAAAGGGAAAAAGGGAAAAAAAGGGAAAAAAGGGAAAAAAAGGGAAAAAGGGAAAAAGGGAAAGGGAAAGGAAGGGAAGGGAAAGGGAAAAAGGGAAAGGGAAAGGGAAAAAGGGAAAGGGAAAAGGGAAAAAGGGAAAGGGAAAAAGGGAAGGGAAAAAGGGAAAGGGAAAGGGAAAGGGAAGGAAAGGAAAGGAAAGGAAAGGAAAGGAAAGGAAAGGAAAGGAAAGGAAAGGAAAGGAAAGGGAAAGGAAAGGAAAAGGTAGTGATAAAATGATCCCTAGTGATATTCTGCTATAGTCACAGATCAGTGCCTTACTCAGCCATCATCAAAGAAAGTCTTCTTCAGCAGATGGGAACAAATATAGAGATTCATAGCCAGACATCATGCAGAGAGAGAAAGAGAGACCTTGGACCACACACAGTTCTAAATGAGATCCCTCCTCTCAGAGCTCAGGGAACCCTGTGGAAAGTGTAAGAGCCAGAGAGGATGCAGGAGAAGAGGACAAATCCTTATAAATCAACTCCGCAAAGCTAATGTGATCTCACAGAGACTGAAGCTGAATGCACAGGGTTTTACATACATCTGCACAGGTCCTCTGTTGTACAGTATAGCTTTCAATTTAGTATTTTTACATTTTTATTTATTTATTTATTTATTCACTTTACATCCCAATCTCCCTCCCCTCATCCCTCCTCTCCTCCCAGTCCCACTGTTACAAATCCCTTCCCCCATCACCCTTTCACCATCTCCTCAAGGAAGGTCTCCCTGGGATACCACCCCAACCTTGGGACCTGCAGTCCTAGTAGGACTAAGCATATCCTCCTCACCCAACCAGGCAGTCTAGGTAGGGGAAGGGGATGCAATGGCAGGCAACAGAGACAGGCCTTGCTCCAATTGTTAGGGGACCCATATGAAGGCCAAGCTGCACATCTGCTACAAATGTGTAGCGGTCTAGTTCCAGTCCCCACATGTTTTTTGGCTGGTGGTTAAGTCTTTGTGATCCCCTATGGGACCAGGTTAGTTGACAATGTATGTCTTCTTGAGGTGTCCTTGGGCTCTCTTGCTTGCTCAATTCAATCCCCTACTCTTCCACAAGACTCCCTGAGTACCTCCTGATATTTGGGTGTGGGTCTCTTCATCTGTTTTCATCCACTGCTGGATGAAGCTTCTCAGGAGATATTTATGAAGGCTCCTGTCTACAAACATGGCAGTGTATCATTAATAGTGTCAGAGATAGGCTCTTTCTCATGGAATGGGTCTCAGGTTGAGCAACTCATTTAATTAGTTGATTGTTTCCTCAATCACTGCTCTATCTTTATCCCTACACATCTTGTAGGCAGGGCAAATTTTGGGTTGAAGGTTTTGTGGGTAGGTTGATGTTCTTCTCCCTCCACTGGAAGTGGAGTTGGCTACTTCAGTCTCCCCATACCCAGCTAGTAGCAGTTCAATGTAGTTTTTTATGGGACTTCCAAATGCGTGAACAAGTGGGTCTCTAATTTGTGTGCATTCTTTAGGCTCTTTTCCTTCTGTTGGTATGCTTTGTCCAGTTTCAGTGTGATGGTTTTTGTTTTATTGTATTTTATTTTGAGTAAGAAAGGAGAGTGTATTGAAGAGAATGAAATTATACTTTGCGTGTAGGGAACTTTCCCAATTAAGTGCACAGAATTACACAAAAGAGAGAGAGAAAGGGGTGCTGACCTAAATAGCATAGGGCAGTATATTGATTATCCCATCAGCAGACATAGGCTACTTACTAAATATAACCCAAGAGCTGAGAGTCTGTTTCCTTCTCCTGATTCTCTTACTGTGAACCTTCTAGTGCTGAGTTTGACCCCAGTGTGGACATGCTCTGCTCTGCATTAAAAATACATGCTTAGTAAACTCACATCAGTATACCAATGACTTCATCTGATCCCCAAAGATATAGCTATGTGCACTAATGCTTGAAGTCTTTTATTGGACCTGCTGAGAAGCTGCATCGTATTTTATTCTGTGGAGAATTGAGATGATTTCCAAGAAACTCTCTCAGCTCCAATTTATAATCTCCCCAAGTTAAGATGCCCCTGAGCTGTATTTAGCTAAGACTGTGGCTTTCTTGAGAAGAATTGAATTAGGGGAGGAATAGTACAGAGATAGAGCACTTGGATCCTATAGTTAAGAAAAACAAACACAAAAACAAGTCTGTGTGTGTGTGTGTGAGGGGGGTATAAAAGGAGGCCTGTGCTTTTTACCAGGTTCTTACTAGCTATTGTCTTCTAGCTATGTAGGACATTCATTAGGTCGTGGCCTTGTTCTGAGCTTTTTGCTATGACACTGTTAAATGATACTTCTCAAAGCAATGATTAGAGATAGCCTTTTCCAAAAATTTGAAAGCTTTCATTGTAGTAGCTGTTGTTTTGATTCTGCCAGGGAGAATAACATTCTAAGGGATTTCCTTGGTCTACTTGGCTGTAGGAGGTAAGAATCTGCCCTAATGACTCATCTTCATTATCACCTGGACTGCCTTTAGAGTCACATAGGAGGCTGGTCAACCATACCTGTTGCTATGACTCTTGGGTGTTTTCAGAGTTGTTTATTTAACTTAGGAGGAAGACCTAACCTGGGTATGGAAAGCACCATGCCCATGGTCTGGGGCCTTAATGGCAAAACATCCATGTGATGGTTTGTCTATGCTCGGCCTGGGGAGTGGCACTATTAGAAGGTGTGGCCCTGTTGGAGTAGATGTGTTACTGTGGGTATAGGCTATAAGACCCTCACCCTAGCTGCCTGGAAGCCAGTCTTCCACTAGCAGTCTTCAGATGAAGATGTAGAACTCTCAGCTCTACCTGTACATGCCTGCCTAGATGCTGCCCTGCTCCCACCTTGATGATACTGGACTGAACCTCTGAACCTGTAAGCCAGCCCCAATTAAATGTTGTCTTTTATAAGACTTGCCTTGGTCATGGTGTCTGTTCACAGCAGTAAAACCCTAACTAAAACAGTTGGGAAGAAAGCCATTGAAGAGCTGGTATCCCCACCCCATTCCTGCATTTGTCCCACAATGATGTCAGCTGTTCTGCTCCAACACCCTCTCCACCTTGATGAAAGCACCACCCCTCTGTGATGCTGCTACAAATAAGCCTTCTTTAGATTGTTTCTGTTGGATACTTTGTCATATAAATACACAAGTAACTGCCATCCCTACCTTGTAATAGGAACCTGACTCTAGATAAAGGAGTCAGGAAGAAGATACTTATATCTTGAAGATGTTTTTGATGGATGCATTTGGGAGAGGCAGGGATGAGCAATGAATGTGCAAATAAATTGAAATATTGAGATAAGATGAGACACATTAAGAAAATGACTCGAGCAAAGGGCAGCTTTAGACTGAATTGTTAGATAAAGAATCTCTGAAGAGAAGACACTGAAGTTGAGACCCGTGAGGAATAAAGACCTATGATACAGAGCACTAGAGAGAGGGAAATGCAAGTACAGATGCCCTAATGGTGACATGGTAACAAAGAACCACTCAGCACCTAGAACTTTCCAGTGCCCAACACTGATAAATGTAGGCTGATGAAGCACAGGTCTTAAATTCAACTTAATATCACTTCCCAGTGGTTCTTTCTAAGAAACTGAATGCTCAAGAATCCTGAGTAGTCGATGAAGGAATAGAAGATGAAAGTGGAGATAGGACACTCCTGAGTATATACCTGAAAGGACCTGGGTCAGTACATGTAGCACTGTTCACAGTGTCACAAAGTAGAACCAGCCTAGATACTTATCAGCAAATACTGATAAAGAAAACGTACGAAGTATGGACATGAGAGTTTTATTCAGCCATTCAGAAGAATGAAATGTCATCATTTGTAGAAAAAGGGGTATGGCTTTAAATGAATGGAGTCCTCAAAGAGGCAAATGTCACAAGATTCTCTCCTGTGCAGAATATAGGGGTTTGTTTGTTAAAACATGAAGGTATTCAGAGAAGTATACAAGAAAGACAAGGAGATCAATAGGAAGGAGGGGCACAAGACAGGGTAAAGGGCATGAGTATGATCAAAGCATATCACATAGATGAAAATGGCATCTAAAAACATAAACTGCAACCTCACTGCATAGGTATCACTCATCTGGCGAGCACCTAATCCTGATTTGAAGGCATTGAGACCTCTCAGCTCTTTGCTACTCTTTAAATAACAAACCACAGCTCAAAATGATCACATTTGTGAGTTTTGGAGAAGAGAGACGATGTTTGACCTAAAGTACTTGTTTTTTTTAAGACACTTGCCTGCAGAATGTTCACTTTCCACACTTTCCACACTTTCCATGACTCAATACAACTGGCATCTTTGAAGCAGACTCTGGAACTTTTCACTCTCCTTCCTGGGAAGAACTCTTTGGAGATGTTAAGAGAGAGGAGGTGGGAGGAGAGAGATATTGGGAGAGGGGAGAGAAGAAGGGGAAAGGGAGGGAAGGGAATATGTAGAAAGGTAGAACATTCAAAACCACCTTGGTTCATACAAGTTATTGCTGGAAAGAAAGCAGGAAAAGGAAGGAAACAGGCAAATAGTAGTCCAGACTCCCCAGCTTAAAGGAGAAGAAAATGACCCTTGGTCCACACTGTAGTGTAGTGATTTGCCCAACTTGTAAATAAGACTTTGCATGCTTAAATTTCACAAATAAAAGTAAGAATTGGGTTTTGAAAAGATGTGGGTGAAAAAAAGGAAAGAGAGGAAATGACATGCTGAGAGAGAAAGAGAAAAAGAGAGAGAGAAAGAGAGAGAGAGAGAGAGAGACAGAGAGAGAGAGAGAGAGAGAGAGAGAGAGAGAGAACAGAAAGAGAAGCTACCACATCCACCTTTTTGGATCCACTTTAGACATCAAGAAGCTCAACTCATAATGACTAGGAAACTTTGCCAAGAAGTAAACTGCGAAAATAGCATTTAAAAGCAGGTGTGCTTGATACAAGAGTGTGTTCAAGTGCTCTCTCTAAAGATCAGGACCCATCTGTGAATTTTCCATTGTACCCTGCAAGAATGTCTTTGTCTCTCAGGGTAAAAACCTGACTTATTCTGATGGATTGGATCCAATTAATAGCACTTAGATAGCTAGCTGAACTTTGACAAAAGTTCTGTAGAGGGATATGACAGGCTTTTTTCCCCTTCTGCATGTGCTGTTAGGGGGTGTCCCATTGTTCCCTCTGTTTCCATGGAGAGTGGTTCGAGCATCATGAGTTCCGTGATCTTCCTGCGTTGCTGTGTGGAGGGACAGCAATCCTGACAGCACTCCTCATGGGATCGCTTTCACTCTCAGCCTCTCCTCTCTGTTCTACCTTGTCTCAGCCTCTCTTCTAAATGCCATGTCTTTTGTTTGTCTGTGAGTATTCATAGCCACAGCTGTACAAGCTGTGGTACTCAGATGTCTTATGGGGGGTTCATTTTCTCTTGTTACCATGTGGGTCCCCAGGCTAGAACTCAGGTTCTTGAGACTTGGAGATAAGAGCCTTTGCCTGCCAAGCCACCTCACTGGTACCTTGTCTCATCAGTCTAGCCCGCAACTACTTTGGCCTTTGTATCCTGTGATTTTTGCAATTCAGTTTCTAAGCTTTTCTTTTTAGGAGTTAGTTAACATCTCTGACAAAAATATTTAGTTTTTATGGGTAAATGAAATAAAAATAATTTAACAGAGGTGTACTTTCTGACATTAGAGTATCAGTGATTGGTGCAAAGATGCAACTAGTTATTTAGGTCTCTGTATGTAGAAAACAACAACTCCTAACTTTATATGTTTGTTGCCAATTTTTGATTTCAATTGATATATATGTAGTAACTTCCCAAGTGTGAAAATATGTACTAGGCAGTATATTACCTTTTGCCCTATTGCTATGACAAAGCTTTATGACCAAAGCAGCTTATACAAGGAACAGGTTATTTGGGCTTATGGTTCCAAAGGTTTAGAATCCATCACCATCTTGACAGGAAGCATGGCAGAAGGCAGGTGTTAGTATTCTGTCTAAACTACACCTCCACAGTTACCTGGCAACAGCCAGGTATGCTCCTCTCCATAGTTACCTGGCAATAGCCAGGTAGGCCTGCCCACTACAAAAGTGGCTGCTTGCCCCCTCCTCTCTCTCTTGATCTCTTGCTCTCTTGCCTCTAGCTTCTCTCTGTCCCCTCCCCCCTCCCCCTTCCCTTCCCCCTCTCTCCACGTGGTCATGGCCCGCCTCCACTTCTCTCCTCTCTGCTGTTTTCTCCGCCATCTTCTCCCATTTCTCTTCCCCCACCTTTGCCCTATCTCCTGAATAACACCCCCCGCCCCCAGCCGTTTGGTCTGGTGTTGTCTGTTCTAAGCAGCGTGCCGAAGTCTAACAGCAGGCATTGCAGCAGGACCAGCTGAGGGCTCACATCTCAACAAAGTGACCGCTGCTAACGGCACAAAGCTTTTGGAACTTCAGAACCTGCCCTCAGAAACACATTTTCTCCAGCAATGCCGCAAACCTACCAAAACAGCCCCACCCATTAGGGATCAAGTACTTAATCATCTGAGCGTGTGGAGGAGATTCTCAGTCAAACTGTCTCAGACTGAGACTTGGGTTCAGTGACTTAATGTCCATGTTGTAGTTTACAAGAACAAAGTAAAACAAACAAAACAGGGTCTTACAACCCATTCCAAGCTGTATAACCCACACTAACCTTGGCCTTGAACTCAGTCTTGCTCAGCCTCCCCACTGCTGGGATTATAGGTCTTCCACATCATACTCTGCAGTGTCTGCTCTTTAAGTGACATTTCTAAGCTTTTGTGAAGGAAAAGTTTCCCTCATTTTAATTCATAATTGTGGGTAAGTGCTACAGGAGACAGGGACAGGAACAAAAGCTTCATGGAGAAGTATTCAAACCAGAAAAATCTCACCTAGAGACCAAAATCTCAGCTTGACTTCCTCAGGAGTAATGATAGCCCCTCCCTATTCTCAGCCTGCATGCCCCAAGGCACGTAGCCTGCGATTCCCCACCCCACCTCTGTCCTTCTTGGAGAAGTTAGGTAGTATCTTGGCCAATTTACATTAAGCCACTGGAATCCCTTTTCCTGGAAATGAAGCCTTCCCAACACCCAAGCCCCATTTATTAACCTGTAGTCTCCTTGAAAAACCTCTCCCCACTCCCCAAAGTTTTGTGTAGCCCTTGTTCACTTCGGATAAAGAGCTGCAGTTTCACGGAATATCATCTAAGAGCTGTTTCACAGAATAGTGTCTAGAAGAGGTATTTCACTTCCCACAATAAAGAAAAGCTGTAACATCGAAAAGAACCATCCCCCACCCCCGCCCCCGCGCACACACACACACTCTGCTGGACCGAGATCTGAGATCTTAGATCTTGTAAACTTGCAGTGGTTCCCAAATACTCCAAGTGTTGAATCTAAGGGACAGGATTCATAAAGTCACACCCAGAGACAGGTCTCACCTGGGAGGCTTATTCTGGGAAAGGGGAGGGGATAAAGAGGCTGCCTCTGGGTTGAAGAAAGAAAGGAGGGAGGGAGTGAGGGGGGAAATGAGGCCTTTTATCAGGGATGTGGCACATGTGCAGGAGGAGGACATATTACATGAGATGACAGTGGGTGACAGCAGCTGATGATGAAATGTCTTGTTGTCTCCAGGTCCCTGGGCTGGCCATAGAGGTGGCAGATTATCCTGCTATTGCCAGACCCTTCAGGCCGGCTATGGAGGTCCCTGATTGCTAACACCAAGGGCAGAAGCAGAGCCAGGCCCACACATAACAATAAGAAATAACAACCTTGTTTAGATGCGTACTTACCATGCGCCTGACATTGCATATATTTTACAAAGATTACCTCACTTTATCTTAGAGTTCCCATTAGGTAGATTTTGGTATTTTTGTCAGATGATGAAATTGAAATTCAGAAAGCTTAATGGCTCACTCAGGGTTACACCCAGTTAATTTGCTGCCAGAGGCTAGATTTGAACCCTTGTCTTAACGACTCAAAAGCCTGCACCTCTAGACTCCTAAAGTGGTTGAACTAGAATCTTGAGAGTTCAAGAGAGGGAATCTTTGAAGTGTTACACTTGGGCTGAAGGAAAGTACTATAACTGTAGTCATTATTATGAGACATGATAAAAGTTATAGCTGAGACCTGAGGCTATGGCTTTCCAAAAGTGTGAAAATTTTCTTTCAGTTAATGTTGCTAAAATTATCTTAGAAAAGGCAGTTTTATGGCAGAGTATGTCCCTAAATTTGGATCTGTAAGGACAGAGGCATTGCACTGTAATGCTGGAAAGGCATAAAAACAAACAGGAGAAAGGAGAACTGATGCAACCTGAAGACAGGACTACAGCTCTCGGAAGGACATTCAGAAGACGGATGGAAAGCAGTTGATGCCCAAGCACCTGAGACAGGAACATCATCATCAGATGGCAGCAGAGCTACCACAGGCCACATCCAGAGACTCATTGTGAATTTATAGACTGGTGGCCAGAGTGGGCAGTAGCAAGCAGTTAGCACAAAGAAGGAAGGGAAGGAGAAAGCATCTGAGCTGCATTACACATATGTCCAGGAGAAAAATGTTCTTTCTTCATTTGTTGAAGGTGAAATTGCCCAATCATGGAGGACCCTGGAGGGATGCATTATAAAGACCTGACAGTGAGGTTGGCCCAGAAATGATGGCTCAGAGGCAAATCCATTTGACTTCCCTTTTTGATCTTCAAAAGACGTCCGTTGTTGACCACAGTCAACAGTTACAAGGAAAGAAAGAAAAGTCAGGGAAGAAGAAAAAGAGAAAGGAGAAAGCACTTGTTTCTAGATTTTTGTGGCATCCGCTATAGTGGCAATGAAAGATTCCTTGGCCATATGTATTCTTAAGGTAAGATTGGATTGCATTGCTCATTGATTTTTGGTGACATTGACAGGGATCTTATGTTTTACTTTTGGTGTGTTTGGAGGTGGTGGTGCAAGTACACATTGTATGCACTTGTATGTGGAGACCAAATGACAGTTTCTGATGCTGTTCCTCAGACAGCATTCATCTTTCCTTTCATTTCTTTTCCTTTATTCATTTCTTTCTTTCCTTATCCTCCTCCACTACCTCCTCCTCCACCACCTCCTCTTTCTTATTCCTCTTCCTCCTCCTCCTCCTCCTCCTCCTCCTCATCATCATCATCAATATCATCATCATCATCATCATCATCATCATCATTATCTTCCTTCTTCTTCTGACAAGATCTCCCACTGGCCTGGAATTCTCCAAGAAGGCTAGGATGGTTGGTCAGTATTCCCAAGAATCATCCTGTCTCTGCCCAGCTCCCATGCCCCAGTCCTGGGATTAGAAGCATCCTACCACACTTAGACTTTTTATGTGTATTCTAGGAATTTAACATGGGTATTCATGCTCGTCATGCAAGCACTTTACCAACTGGGTTATCTTCCCAGTTCACTTTTTTGATGGAGAAACTTATCATCTCCTCCTGATGCTCTGTGACTTGGGATACCTGTGCTGTGCCTCTGGCATCTGGGAGCCAGTCTTCTGAAATGCATTCCAGGTGAGTCAAGCTGATTCACCTGAAGCCAGAGTGTAACCTCCTCTGTCTTAGGGCTTCTACTGCTGTGATAGAACATCATCACCAAAATCATCTTACATGTCCTGATCACAGTCCATCATGAACAGAAGTAAAGCAAGAACACAAGGCAGAAACTGAAGAAGTGGTTATGGAGTGCTGCTATTTAACACCTTGTTCCACATAGCCTGATCAGTCAGCTTCCTTATAGCACTCAAGACCACAAGCCCAGGTGTGACTACCTACAGTGATCTGGGCCCTTGTCCATCAATTGTCAAACAATTAAATGCCCCATATGCTTGCCTACAGGCCAATCATGTTGGGGCATTCCCTTAATTGGGGTTCTCTCTTCCAGAATGACTCCAACTTATGTCATGATGACATAAAACTAGCCTGCACATCCTCCATGCCTAAAGTATCACATGAGAGCTCTTCTAAGGGGCTGCATCTGACAAAGCAAACTTGGGAAAATGGGCAGGTTTTTCTCCAAAGCATATGAATGTGGATCTGCTTACGTTAAAATCTCATAACATTACTGAGATCTGCTCTGGGTCAGGTCCTGTGAATAATGCTTGCATATCATGTCTTATTTATAGCCATAGCAATTAATATATTCATTAATAAATACATGAAAATTATGAAATGTTAATATTGAAACAGCAGCATAATGTAGGAAAGAAAGAAGAGATAAGAGAAGATAAGGGATCAATATAATCAAACTATGTTCTATACATATAGGCAAATATCACATCTCATTCCCACACATGTTCACACACACACACACACACACACACACAGAGAGAGAGAGAGAGAGAGAGAGAGAGAGAGAGAGAACTTAAAGCAAATAGTAGCATGTATAAAAAAAAATAGTAGCCTTTCTTGCCTTACCTTCTTTTACCTGGAAAGATTCAGCGATGGATATTTGGTATTTCCTTAAAGTCAAGGTGGTTTGGATAAGTATGTGTTTACATGGGTGCTTTTCTTTGTTTTCATCTTTTAGCCCAGCTGAGTTGTTTATTCTCAAATATTTACTGTCTGCTTGAATACACAAAGCGATATAACATGCATCCTACAGGTGTTTTAGAGCTCTACAGTGGGATTTTGTTCTGTGCTGCTCTCGCTCTAGGCTCTGGATTTAGATTTAAATCCTCTTCTTTAAAATATGACTGTGCCTTGGTTGCTTGACTCACTGGATCACCTCTGTGTTTTTATGAAATATATTTTATATATCATATTTTATATGATATGACAAATATACATATATATATGTACATACACAAACATGTTTCTAAATTCCCAGTTTGTTTTATTCTTTCACATTTTTCTTCCTATGTAGCACATCTTTAATAGTGATGTTTAGTTTATAAATATCTAAAATTGGGTGGAAAGATGATAATATTTTAACATCAGCTTCCTGTTCTTTTATTTATTCCCTTATATCATCTTATGCCATGCTCAATTTTTAATAACGTAACTCAGCAAAGACATGTAGAATATCCATATCCAGATCACTCCAAATTCCCTCTTTCTGGGTGACCAGGATAGTGAAGCAACAAAGTCCAAAGAGTTTATAACTCTATGAACAATCCTAGGCCGAAAAAAAATGCTCTACAGTTTTTCTCTCTATTATCCTCTTCTCTTTCCACTGCAGATACATGGCAAGTGGTTTACAGCTGTCTGGCTCTGTAGCAGTCACTCTTCTTTATATTTGACACTGACAGACACTTCCATTTCCATGTTTCCAAATAATGTTTTAAAAATATTCCAGTCATCTGTGAAGTTGACCAAGACATCAGCCTGTGAATTCGTTGGTGGAATTTCATCTCAAGCTGGTTGAGGATTCTTGAAAATGTATGGGATGGTCAGATTTGTATTTTGCACTTTGAGACATGTCAGAGACTGAGGGGTAGATATTAAATAAATAGCAGCTTTGGAAAGAATTTGCATCCCATCCATGAATCCTAGGGGCCCCCATGGTTCATTCAGTCTTAAAAGTAATGCAGCATATGTAGTTTGTATATGAAATTTAATTTTCTGTTTACTCATGACTTCAAGAACCTGGAAGTTTCTATAGCTTTGCTCAACATTCTTCCCTGTGACACTCCTGTTGCAGTAATAGTTTAAAAATGGTGGCTCCCCAACTGGCCTAGGCCTGCAGCCAGGAGCAGCGACAGCCATACTGCTGCTGCTCAGCTCAGGCCACCCGCTCAGGCGGCCAGAGACACCAGCTCTGCCACCCATGAGACGCCAGCGTGGGAGATGGCTCTGCCAATCTTCCACGCTGTCTCCACAAGGCTGAGCATTGCCCAGACCATCCGCCATCCACACAGGCCCCGTAGGAAAGTATGAGACTCTAATGCTTAAAGATTAATCAAAGGTTTTATGTTTGGTAATGCACAATAGCAATATACACATACAATTAGAGTTGTTTCCCAATTAGCTAACCTAAATATAAGTTGTTACCTGAGACTGCTCTCCATACCTGCGTGGCTCTTCATCCTCCTACATCTCTGCCTCTCTAGCTCCTCCCCTTCCTCCCCTTCCTCCTCTTCCTCCTCCTCTCCCTCTCCTTACTCCTCACACCTTAGCTTCTCCTACTCACTCCCTTCCCAGTTCAGGAGCCAGGTAACTATTTGCATTACTCATGTTCTCTCTGTGTCTCTCTGTCTCTGTGTCTCTGTCTCTTTGTCTCTGTCTCTTTCATTCTTGCTTTTCCTCCCCCTCACTCTCATTTTTTTCATTTTCCCACTCTCTTGCTCTCTCTCTTCTCCCTCTTTCATTTTGCTTCCCTTTTTTCCCTCTCTTCCTCCTTCCCTCTCTCTCCTTTACTCTCAAATATAGTGCTGTTTGTTCTGCCTTTGGCCTTATATGCCCCTCATTCTCCCTTCAGTGTCCCTGTTGTATTTCTGTTTCCATTAACATAGTTTAAAAACAATGATATTTCTCTTAGAAACCAGGATAAAGCAGGAAAGGTTATGTAACATTAATTTATTTTTGCCGGGAAATGGAACACATTGAACACTAATATTTTAACAAAATTTGTCTTTGTGATATTTAAAAGTATGCTTATTAAACTCATTGTTAATACTAAGCTGGAAATAAAGAATTATGACTTCTTTGAAAATAAATACCACATTCACAATGAATTTAATAAATAGGAACAGTAGAGACAAAATGATGAAATTCATTAATTTAGAACAAATTAGAATATCAGAAAAAAATCCAGCAGATCACAAGATTATAACACAGAGAACAAACACACACCCTGGGGGAAATGTCAGGATATTATAGGCAGTACTGGGTAATACAGAAACTGTATAGCAATAATGAAGACCAGACTGAATTCATAAATAAATTAAAACATTTTCTGGTACTTGTTCTGAGTTTAGAAGATTAAGAATGATTTCAGCAAAATTTGGAAAATCTTTATAGACATGAATGACCACATTTGAAAAGAAAAGGCTGGATTATGATTTTATAAGAGATGAGAGTGGCTAATAGCTACCTCTTGTCTTCACTATGGCACCAAGAAACAACTGATCTTATACTTGAAAAGAGTATTGGCTAGTCTTTAGGAAGAATGATCACATGACATTATAAGACAGGGGACTCTTAAGAAGCAGACTTCATATTTGTACTCCTGTAACCTGGTGGCAGGAAGAACCAACCAACCAACCAACCAAGCAACCAAGCAACCAACCAACCAATCAACCAACCAAATAAACCAAACCAAACCAAACCAAAACAACAACAACAACAACAACAAAATGCTGTGTTTATGCAGAGGGTTCTTTCTGCCCCATGTCAATAATTTTATCTGAAACCTATGAAAATCAGTGCTCTAAATGATGCAAAAATATTTCTATCCCTTTCTGTTGAGATGTCCGATTTATCTTCTTATTTCTAGAACTTACTCCTTCTCTGTGTGCTAAGTTCATGCATATTTTAAATTGATTGTCTATCAATAGTGAAATGTTTCTCCTATTAAGTTTAACTGATTTAGTGCTTGACCAAACCAGAATGTTTGTATAAGGTTCTGGCAATAAGACACTAGGCAAGTCTTCGTTTTATTGTCAATACATTTGCAAGAATCTACATTGCACTGAAGAAAGTAAAGTTTCTACAAGATTATCCCAAGTCCCAACTAATTCATGCCTAATTTAAAATGGATTTTGTGTCTCTTCAATACATTTCCAAGCTCTACTTTCTTCCATTCTTTCTCCACTGATAAGTAGGTGTAACATGTGTGTGCCATCCCCTGTGGGTCAGGATCAAGGGGGCCAGTACATTACTCTTATACATGGAAATGTATCACAAACACATGCTCTACCCAGCCTTTCCTGTTGTTACCAGCCTTGTCTACGAAGCATAGAGTGAACCTCATACCACTCTGTCTCACCTCTCTCTATGCATTTGTCCTTCACATACTGAGAAGAGAAAATGCATGATAGGATTCCATTCAGTCCATTAAAAAATACTGCAGAACTTCACTGTGATCACAACAAATTGCATACAGTGCATTTAGGGGGAGGGAAGTAGCCTGTGATATCAATAAATACAGTTCAAGTTATGCAATCACCTCTGCTGCTAATAGTCTCAACTTTAGTTTGGGCAGAAAAGCTCAAACGGTTCACAATCCAGTAAAAGATCTTATAAGTGTGTGGAACTTTCTTGTGGTCTCTTGAGATGGTGAACTAGTTCCAAGACTATTAAAACTTTTAGTTAACATGCACATAACTGATCACTCTGCAATTGGTGTTGTGTGTCTGAAACTACTGTTACTGGTGACAATCTTCCTGGATTATTTTTCTTTGGGGGTTGGGATGATATTTTCTTCATGATTGGTTTATACATTGGTGCCATTGCAACATGATAACATGGTCTTTTCTCCCACATGGACAAAACCAATCTTGAGAACATCACATGTTTAGGAACTATCTGAAGGTCATGGTCTTGACTACATGTCACCTGCAGAGAAAGATGTAATTCTGCTTAACACTTACACTTATGTGGCAGTTTGAATATGCTTGGCCCAGGGAGTGGCACTATTAGGAGGTGTGACCTTGTTGAAGGATGTTGAACTCTCAGCTCCTTCTGTGCCATGCCTGCCTGGGCATCACCATGCTTCTGCCTTGATGATAATAGACTGAACCTCTGAATCTGTAAGCCAGCCCCAATTAAATGCTGCCTTTTTGAGGGTTGCCTTGGTCATGGTGTCTCTTCACAGCAATGCAAACCCTAACTAAGATAGCTTATGATAACCAATTCTATCTCACCTGTCTGTAGTCTGTACTCCACTCCTGCAGCAACAAGATGCATTTCCTTCCTGACTTTCTGCTGGCACTGGGAATGCTCAGCCTAGTTTGGAATAACTCCCTGCAGTGCAACCAAATGCAAGACTTTGATGCCTCCATGCTAGTATTCTACCTAATAGGTTGGACTAGTTTGAAGGTAAGAGAAGTGGAGACCCTCAGGTTTTGGTTGGTGTACCTGAAAATTTAAAGAGATGCTTCTGTGGAGAAATATTTCTTCCAAACTGGAATACACAACAGTTTGTCAGAGTGCTCCCAGGGCTTTCACAGAAAGCCTTTTGGATGGAAGAAGCTAATGCTGTCTCCTTGGGATATTTTACCCATACTAACTTGAGTTGTTGCTCCTTCAGATTATCTGCCTCTCTGGTTTGTTCAAAGTCTGTTTCTCCTGCCTAACAAAGAAAAATTAAATATATACCAAAGACTCATCACATTTCTCGAGGATAATTAACTTCCTTATGTGCTAGTTGACTATCAGAGTTAAGCATTCACATGTCCTATATACCTTGAAAAGAAACCATTGTGTCTTCACTGTGTCACCAACAAAATGGCTGTGTTTAGGGAGGCAATGTGTGAATGAAATATCACATTTGGATGTCATCTGGACTAAGCTAGAAAAGAAGTCACAGTCTGACTTTTTTTTTCCCCCCTGGTAAGAGATCAATACTGTCTAGACATGGTCTCATTAGAACTGTGCACTGACTGGGCTCGACTGAGATTCCTGTAATCTGGGCTGGGGGATGGGCATCTATGTTGCCTAGTATTACAGAGAACTCCAGATTCACTGTGGTCAATTCTATGTCTTCCAACACTGTTCAACAAACTGCCTGGTTTTGCCAGAGGACAAATGATACCCATTCCCGACTCAGATTCTGAGTCCTGCAAGTTCTGGGAATTATTCTCCATGACATTCTCCATGGCTGATGACCATTGCACAGGGCACAGGAGTACAGTTCTGGTATCACCCTGTACTCTACTATCCAATTCAAGACAGAGACTGAATTCTCCTCTTTTCTATCAGCTTGCTGGTTAATTTCTACAAATTAGCTGGCCATGTATGGGGATGATAGTTATCCTTCTTACATTATTTAGTGGCTTTATCATCTATGACTACATTACAGCAATTTGAATATATTTTCAAGCCAGGATAGTTTATAATTCTTATGTAAGTCTGAAGCTGAAATGTCCTCTCTCCTCCCTGTTAAGTGTTCAGACTGTTGAATGTGCTTGGGATTCTAAGTCCTTTGTTGGTGGTTACTTATTGGCATTTTTCAAGGACGTGAAGCAATGTTTGAGCCACTGGAAGCAGGAGGTGACCGAGCTTTACCTGGCTTCTCACAGGGGAATAAATATCTGTTATTTGTCCAGTGTATTTACTTTCAAACTTTAGGCAAGATGAGCCAGACATTGAGAAATAATGCTGATTATGCAGAGGAACATTCCAGATAAAAAGATCTTTCTCAAGAATCTAAGTGTTCCAGTAGATTAGCATTATCGATCACTCACTTCCCTCGGTCTACAGATGATTTCAGAATCCTGAAACTATTTTTCTCCTTGTCTAGTATAATTACCAGAACAAGGAATAATCTAATTAAAAGACAACAAGGATGTGTTCTAATTGTTCTAATAAATTATGTAAATATACAGTGTGTGCAGTAGCTTCTCAATAGGGATGCATTCTGTAGACTGACAGCTGTTCCTTTACTGCCACACTTTACAGTTTATTTCTTCTGAAAGATAACTTGCAATGGTATAGTTAATTGTTCAAAATATGCTGGATCCATAACAATTTCAGCTTCTGTGTCATAAAATGGAATGAAGAATTGAGTGTTGACTTCTCTAGATAAAACATTGAACCAAACAGAAGAAAGTAAAATAAAGATTAATAGAATATGAAAAGGTAAAAAAAGTCTTGTAAAGATATTTTATTGTTTAAAATAGTTTAATTTATGGTATTCTTTGTGTCGGGTGTTTGGCACTCTCTCTCTCTCTCTCTCTCTCTCTCTCTCTCTCTCTCTCTCTCTGTGTGTGTGTGTGTGTGCGCGCGCGCGCACACACACATGCACGTGCACCATGTGCATTCCTGGTGGGTGAAGGGTCAAAAGAGCGTAGTGGATCCTCTGAAACTGGGTTTGGCACAGTTGTGACCAACCATGTGGTGCTGAGAAATGAACCTAGGATCTTAGTAGAGCAGTGGGTGCTTTTACGTACTGAGCTATCTCTCTAGCTCCTAGCTTTAATAGATGTGCTTATCTGTGCATCTGTATGTGGCATATGTGTGTGCTCTCACAGAGGCCAGAAGAGAGTGTCAGATCACCTTGAGATTGAAGCACAGGCAGTTCTGAGCTACCCAAAGTAGGTGGTAAGAACTGAACGTGGGGATCCATAGTACATGTTCTTAACTGGGGCATGTCTCCTATCCTGTCACTTTTATTATTTCATTACCAAGTATGGTATGTTCTGTGAGATGCCATTAGTTGGTGCAGTTCAATTCTAGCTTTGTTGAGAACCACATTTTACTTATTTTGTTGTTGTTGTTGTTGTTGTTGCTTTGAACAAAACTCCTAGTACACAGAACTTAAGAGACAAAAGATTGTGTTGAGTCACGGTTTCAAAGGGATTTTGGTTCATAATGGTAGGGAAGTGGAACAAAGTCCATGATGATAGGTGTGTATGGTGGGGCTTTTCATATCACAGCAGATCAAGAAGCTGAGAAAGAGGGATCCAAACAAGGGATATTTCTAGAACCTTCAAAGTCTTGTCCTTAATGATTCGCTTCAGCCAGCTAAGCCCCAGTCCAGTAGCTGAGACACAAGTTCTAAGTATAGGCCCATAGGGGACGTTTCATATTTACATGATATCACAATACATCGTATGTTGTTTATATAGAATATGGTATTCTCTGTAAAGTCATCTCATGTTGTTGACATAATTTCTAATAGATCTGCTGCTTTTTTCCATGAATACCAGACTCCTTTTATGATATAATTTGGGTATAGCATGTTGTATAAACATGAGAAAGCAAGGCAGTACAGAGAAAAGAGTGTCACAAAAAATTCATTCAGGTAGAAAAAAAAATCTGTGTTTAAAATGAAAGGATGTGTTTATCAAAAATAAAAATGTATATATCCACTCTTAACCTGTTTGAGAATAGTACATGCCCAAGTTGACTGTTGTTCTCTCTCACAGACTTGCCTCTGAAATTTAATCAAAACATTAACAAGTAGAAAAAAAATCTTACTTCATATCTGACATGACTAAGGAGGATTTCTGGAAAGAACAATTGGCGAGAAAAACTTTGAGGGAATACATTCCCACCTCTGAAGAACTATTCATTCGTATTGCCCAAGAGATAAGCACCATACACCGATGGTGCTGTACACACAGACAGCACTGTAGACTCCAATAGTACTGTACACCCTGATAGCACTGTACATACCAACAGTGCTGTACACCCTGACAGCAATGTACACACTGACAGCTCTGGACCTACTGATGGCCCTGCCACAGTGACAGGTCTGTACACACTGACAACACTGAGAACACCGACAGCTCTGTATACACTGACAACTCTGTGCACGCTGACAGCACTCGATAGAACAATACACACAATAGCCAAAGAAACAAAACAGAAAGCAACAGTATACCATGAAAGAAAAGACATTCGAATTAAAAGAGAAAATATGTTAATGGAAATGAAACACAATCATGTTTCTTTCCAGTCTGCTTTGCTGCAAGCCCTAACCAGGGAACTTGTTTTGGCTCCTTTTCCTGTCTGCTAATATAATGTAACCACTGACATCTTCAGTTTTGATTGGCAGTTTTCAGATTTCTTATTTTGTTAAACAGTTTGACATTTAAGAACTTGAAGAACCTAGGGCTCAAAAACTGGCTTATTGGTTAAGAGTCCTTGGTGGTTTTACAGAGGGCTTGACTTCCATTTCTATATGCAAGTATGGCATCTCACAACTACTCGCCTAACTCCAGCTCCAGGAGGATCCAGTGCTTCTGGCCTCTGAAGATGTCTATGCTTATGTGGACATATATATAATTTAAAAATAATAAAAGTAAATTGAAAATAAACATAAATGAATACACTAATAAGTAAATTAAATTGAAGGACCTAACTCCAAGGTATAGATTAAATTAGAGAGAATCTTGTCACTTTATTTTATTTATTTTATTTTATTTTATTTTATTTTATTTTATTTTATTTTATTTTATTTTATTTTATTTTATTTTATTTGTGTGTGTTTGTGTCATGCACACACACATTTGGAGGCCAGAGGCTAATGTAAGGCATCTTCCTTTATTGTCCTCCACCTTATTTTTGGAGACAGGGTCAACCTTTAAATTTGGAGATCAAGACTGGCTGTTAGCAAGCTCTCAAGCTCTTGTTGTCTTTGCTTCCCCATCTTTACGATTAAAGACATAGACCACAATAACAACTTTTTACATAGTTCTGGGGATCTGAGCTCAGGTCACATATTTGTGCAGCATGCACTTTAATGACCATGCCATCTCCCCAGTCCCCAGCCTCTTCCATGTCTCCAAGGCCAAATGTATATGCCTCCTGAGAGGCAGCATGAAGGTGACAAACACTTCTTTCAAACAGTTGGACTAAAAATAAACCAGGAAATAGTTAAGCACTGTTGTTACCTTTCATTATAATCTTCAGGTTTTTTCTGTACTCTGAAATGATGACTTGATCATCAAAAATGTGTTGGCTATAGTCTTATAACTATTCAGCACCTATAGAAATGAGTTCTGTTTCCTTCCTTGAATAGGCCCGAGGTGCCTAGCAAACTGTCAGTGGGGCACCATATATCCAGCAGCAACCTGAAGGTCTCTGGATACTGAGGTATCCAATCTGAAGGTTTCTGGAGGGTAGAGTGCAAATTTAACAAACTATACAAACATCTCTTTCCTTCGTAGCCAATGGCACTGGTAAATTTTCTCTCAGTAAATAATGTGAGATGCATATTAGGAAATTTTAATCTTGTGACAGAGCTGTGGGAAAGCTCAAGACATTCCTTTCTCTTGTTGCTGCTGCCACTTTGCCCTGATGCCAGTATAATATTCCTTTCATTAGCCTCAGAGACAATGAAGTCATCCAGCAGACAGAGTGCACTGCATGCAAATTGGCGTGCAGAACTCATAGAGTTTTCTTTTCTTTTTTTGGCCATTAACACACTCTAACACTTTAAAACTAGATTTTCATTTATATCAGACTAAAGAGAATGCTACTTTAAATGTGTATGAGTGTAGCACAGCTTTAAATGTAGCAGGTCCCTGATATACACAGGATAAGGTGTAGATGAGGTTCAGCACCCTGCCTTACCATCTTTCCCATATCATCTCCACTTGCTTCTGAAGACATCCTGACCCTCAGACACCTATCTGCCTGTTAGATCTGACTTTTCTCCAAATGCATCATCTCATTCAATTCTCTGGCCATTAGTGAAAATAAGAATATTTCCCTCTCTATCATATGTTGCTGTAATTTTTTCACATGTCTGTTTCTCCTGCTAGAACCAGATTATTCTGGTGACATTTTAATTCAAGAAGGTGCAGTCTATTATATACTTCTCTTCTTGACTTTCTACTGACACTCAGGAATTTAAAGCTTTCAAAGACTGAATGAAAATATCAGTCAACAGTCAACCTAGAATCCTGTAACCAGTAAAAATGTCCTTCAGCAATGAATGGAGGAGTGAAAGGTTTCTTTTCTTAGAGGAAGGAAAACCAAGAGAATCTGCTGCCAGCAGATCTTTCTAAAGAATGAAAACAGTTAAAATGGAATCCTGGAACACCAGAAGGAAAAGACGAAATGATCTTGACAATTGTAAATGGTGTTCAAAAGTTGAACACTCTGGTAAGATCTTGAAGCAGATATGTAGAGAAGTTAGGATCATTATTTTATGAATAGAGGTAAGGATGCAAAGAGAGATTTTAATCTTATTCAAACTGACATAATGAAGATACCAAGAATCTGTTCATTTTATTAATATATAATATGATATTTAACACATATACTAAAGCTGTTCAGAGGGGTGCTCTAAAAACACTTTAGATATACCAAATAAATTACTGAAATGTTCAAAAAGCTCACAAAAAGTATGGGAAATTAAAAAACAAATAAAAAAACAAAGAGGACAAATAAAACATAAGATGTCTTAAAATATAGCAATTACATAGCTATGTGTTTATAAACTAATAGGGTAAGTATGGAACTTAGGTGAGCTGTTATCAGACTGTAAGAACACTTCACTTGAAGCAACTGGAGGGAAACTTAAAGCACAATAATAAAAGGTGTGTGTTATAAAAAACTTTAATTGAAATAAAGCAGGAATAGCTGATTCTCTCTGAAAATTAGTAAAGCTGAAAAACCTCCAAACAGAGAAGGCTAAATATGAGGCATGAAGCAAGGGCTATCACTACAGATACAACAGACATCAGGATGACAATGACAGAGTACTGTATTTACCCAGCATTTGACAACTTCGATGAAATACAACACTATTTAAAAAATAGTAAATTCCTGAAATTGATCCATAGAAAAATAGATAATATAAACAGCTTATAACAACTAAGGAAATTGAATTCATCTTTTTAAAAAATGTATACTAAACAAATGTTTAGACCTAAGTACATTCACTGAGGAACTCAATTTTGTACTATTTCTTTCTAGTTAATTTTATAAACATATTATCAAGATTCCTCAAAAATCAAAAGCAGCGCAAAAACTAAACAAAAGCTATATTGCCACAACTCTAGTAAACATGTAAACAAAAATTCTTAATGAAATTATAGCAAACAAAATTTGAAAAAAAAAAAAAAAAAGGATTATACATCATGATAAAAATGAGTCTATTTCAGAGATGTAAGCCTGGTTCACCAGAAAGTGAATCAATATAATTTTGGTTAATTTTTAAGAAGTTGTTGTGAGTTGCCCTGGTGCTGTTTGTATTTTGATGCTAATTTTGCTTCCCCAAGAAGGGCTGCCTGAGAGGAATGAATCATATACTCAGGTGACTTCATGTGAATCTTCTCCCCATTTTAACTGGTCAAATAAAGGCTAGAGCCGGTGATTAGGCAGTGGAAGGGAAAGTGGAGCTGAAAAGTTTTCGGGAGAATGAGAGGAGGGAAAGAGGAAGTCTGAGGAGAAGGGGTAGAAGGAAAATGGAGCAGAAGCACGTGGCCTGGAAAAACCACAAGTTACACTGGATTTCATAGCTGGGGAATATAGTAGTATAGTGGTAGATCCACCCAATCTAGGCGAGTAGCTTATATTCATATTAATTGAGTTGTATTTTCATTGCACAGGATTATTTGGGTTGGAAATTTACCACAACAAAAGTTAATTGATATAATTTATCACATTAACAGATTCAAAATAAGAAAAAAAATATAATCAATAAGAAAGAAGCATCAACACTGGTTTTTGAAAAGAACTTTCAGAAGTGATGAAGTTTAAGGGAACTTCCTCATGTTGATAAACAGTGTCTATGAAGACCCACCACTTATCTGTGAATGACTGGGTAGGCAATGTGTTGCCAACTCTGAAGATCTAAGTTCTACCCAGCCGGTATCATGCACCCATAGATATGTGCACACATAAATAAATAAATAAATAAATAAATAAATAAATAAATAAGCAAGCAAGCCAGCCAGCCACCCCACAACTAATATCATACTTAATGGTGAGAAAGCAGCATATTTCTCCCAAAATATTAAGAAGTATCACAGGCACTTCCAACATGGCCGTAGTGACTAATACAGCTACTATACGTGTCCTAGCTCCTGCCATTAGAGCTAATAGGCACTTGTATAGGATCGAAAATTCACATTGTGGTGACGAGTGATTAAAAAAAAAAAAAATCTTGAACATTTCTGAAATTTGATCCCTTTGTCGTTATGGTGCTGGAAGATAGAGTTTTACACTGGAAGGAAGAGGATTCCTAAATAATGTCAGATTTTACTGAATGAGAGTGTATAACAATGCTAGCTCCTGCTGGAGAGGGGACTGGAGCATGAACAGATTTCTTGGATTGATTTTGACTCTTTTAAAATTTTTAATCTTTAAATATTTTTATAAAGCTAATTTCTCTTAAAGGGAAGTGCTTGGAAGAGTTAAACCCATTTTTCTAATCCTGGGTATTTTGTAAAGTGAAGAATTTAACTTTTTTTGAGGACTAAAGAATAATAAAGATGTTTAGAGTAAAAATAAGTGAAGTGAAACAGTGCAGATCTGTGTTCTCTGCTACTCACATCACAGAGGGAGCTCTAATCAGAGCATTTAGGAAGCAAAAGAGGATGAAAGACAGATGAATAGAAAGGCAGAGGCAAACATTGATATTTGCCAGTGACATGATTTTCTACACAGAAAAAAACTTAAATGATCTGCAAAGAAAAAGGAACACACAAAACCAACTCCTAAGGTTAGTGAGCATGCTCAATAGAGTTGTGGAATAAAAGATTAAAGAAATAAACCAACAACACTGTGATTCTGTGTGGGAGCAATGATGGTGGACACTGAAATGAAAAATATAGTGTAATTTACGTTACTACCATACATGAAATGTTCAGATGAGTCTAATGAACTTGCATGCCACAACAGTACAATGTAGATAAAAGATGTAAAAGAAAATGTAAATAAATGCAGGAACACGATATGCTCATGGTTTTAAGGTCTCACCAGAGTAAGGATTGCAGCTATGTCCAAAATTACGTATAAGTTTCATGTCTTTCCTTTTAAAATCTTAGTTTATATAAAGGCAAGATTATGCTAAAAGTTCTTTGCCAACAAACTAATTGGAGTAGTTAAAATGGTGTTAAAGAAGTACAATGGATTTGAAACAATGGGCCTACCACATTTTGAGACTTACTATGATGCTATAACATGAGTATTCCTGAAGAAATAGATACGTGATTCAATGGAAGCTCTCCTCAGAAGAAGAGAAGACAAACTACAGAGTAAGAAATATTTTCAAAATGTGTACCTAAAAAGAAACAAAGGAACAAAACCCTTGTTTTGGGAAGACACAAACCAATCCCAATATCAAGTTGAAAAAAACTGAAAAATGGGTAAAACGTCTTAATATGTCTCCACCATATATGCCCACCAACTGGAAACAAGATCGTGCTCCAGGAATCTAGTAGCTAAATAAGTGGTACATTCCTCCTGTGGATACTACTGAGCAAGGAACTTGATACATGTAAATAGATGTTAAATTAATTAAAATAATAGGAAAAAATGAATAAAATTAATGTTCATGTACTGGAGTCTGACGTTTTGATTGAGAGATAGCCTATCTGAACAGGACCCTGTAAGTTTATATTGCCAGGAAATACTGTAGCCATCTTAGTTTACATAAGTCTAAACCATATTATTCGATGGTGATGAAGTTGCCTAAGAACTGTTATCAGAATGTGTCTCTGTTGTTAGGTTATGAATGACTGTAATTACAAGAGCAGCTTCAAAAGCCAGAGAGTGACTTAGAGGGGCATGGGAGGGGCTGATGGTACAATTCCAGAAAGGATCAGGAATTATTGTCACTGTGAATTAAGTGGAAGTTAAGGACTATTATTCGAACATTGGAAAGATTCTAAGTACCTGTGAGATCCCATTCTTGCCTCCTGCAGAGCTGGGAACATCCCTCTCACTCTCCCTTTAGCCTCAGGAAGAAGGCTAAAGAGAATAGCCCAGGCAATACAAAGGTCAGCAGAATCACAAGGCAACAGCAAGCTTAAGTGGAAGACTCCATTATGGGATCCTGTTCATTCCAGGTCTAGATGAACTCTGTGGTAGGAAATCTGTCCAGCCTTAGAAAAGAAACTTAGAAATACCAATAACCATAGCTCTTCTAAGCCACTCCCTCAAGGACTGTGTGGTCTAGCCCTAATACCCTTATGATCCAGGACTAACACTAGCTACTACTGACATGTGAACCCTCAGCGGTCATAGGCACTATGAGCTCAGATTGGCGATAACTATAAAGAACACTCTGAATCTTGAATGCTTAACATAAAATTTTTAATGTATCATAAATTTTATTACATGTTGAAACATTTTTGATCTATTGGGTTAAGTGTAATGTATCTTAAAAAATAATTTCTTAAATGAATAAGAGAACAGATTTCTTCTCTGGTGAAAGCAGAAAACCCAGGTTTATGCAGCTTAGAACAGCACAGTATCAACCCAAAGGGAATGGCTACTTAAGTAACCAAAAGATACACCATGTCACACAGCATATATATGTGAGCTGTGTTCATGTGTGCTTTTGTGCCTGTCCTTTGTGTCCATGTGTGGCATCAGAGGGGATCCTTGGGGATAAGTCTTTGCCTTCCACGTTGTTTAAGAAAGGCTTTCTTGTGTGTTGCCAAATGTACCAAACGGGCTGACTGGGCCATGAGCATCTGGGGATCTTCTGTCTCTGCTTCTTACTTCAACTTAGGCACATTAAAGACAGCATTATTGCTCCTGCCTTTATGTGAGCTCTAGGAATTGCGCGCACGCAAGCACACACACACACACACCACACACACACACACACTGCTGAATAACAGAGTAGGCTGTCTTGATATTCATATGAATTCTTTCATATTTGAGTTTATCTAGAACAATTGATTAAATTATCGCAGACATTGGGACATAGAAAAGATGTCATTTGACTATCACTGTGAGTTCATCCAGCGTGTTTGAATCATTCCTTGAGAAAGAGAATCCAGGATCCACAGTTTAATAACTGTAATTCAGGGAGCTAGAAAGTGACTCAAAGTATAACAGCCTCATGTACAAGCATGAGGACCTGAGTTTGGATCCCAGGAACTATGTAAACAGCTGGCCAAAGCCACATGCCCCTCTAATGCCAGCACTGCTTGTGGGCATGTCAGGGAAGCAGATGGAGATAGGAGTATCACAAGAGCTTGCTAGCTATCAGCCAGAAGAAGAGAAGGTTTGTTGAGGGAACCTGTATAAAGGGAATAAAGTGGGAGTGAAGAACAGGATGCCCGCCGGGCGGTGGTGGCGCACGCCTTTAATCCCAGCACTTGGGAGGCAGAGGCAGGAGGATTTCTGAGTTCGAGGCCAGCCTGGTCTACAGAGTGAGTTCCAGGACAGCCAGGGCTACACAGAGAAACTCTGTCTCAAAAAACCAAAAAAAAAAAAAAAAAAAAAGAACAGGATGCCCTGTGCCCTCCTTTGGCCTCTGCATGTACCTGACACAAGTACACATATATTACACTATATTACACTATACACACATACACATACAGAGAAAGAGACACAGACAGAGAAAAATTCAGAGACAGAGAGACAAGACAGGCAGAGAAAGATTGTAATTTATGCCATTAATAATCGAATCTGCTGCCGGGCGGTGGTGGCGCACACCTTTAATCCCAGCATTTGGGAGGCAGAGGCAGGCGGATTTCTGAGTTCGAGGCCAGCCTGGTCTACAGAGTGAGTTCCTGGACAGCTCGGGCTACACAGAGAAACCCTGTCTCGAAAAACCAAAAAATAAGAAAAAAAAATTGAATCTGCCCATGTTTCCTTACCTTTAAAACAGGAATCAAAAGAACAGTATTAGTATTGGGAAGGTCCATGTGAATGTCTCATGATTCCATGTGAGAAAATGCTTAAATAGTGCTAGGCATATAGAACAAGCCTTCTCACAGTGAACCATTGACCACAATCTCTGTAACCACCAGGACAGCCTGTAAGGTAAGTACAGATGGTGTCTGACTTAACATGATGTGGCTTTAATGATTTTTAATTTGATGAGGTTACAAAACCAGTATGTATTCCATGGAAACCAAACTTCAAATTCTCAATGAAGATCTTTTCCTGGAGTAGTGATAGGTGGGCATGATTCTCTTCTTATGCTAGGCCACAGGAGTGAACCTGGTCCCAGTCAGCCATGAGACCATGAGGGGATTGTGTCGCTAAGCTAGGAGGAATAGTTCATGCACTTTCTACTTAGGGTATAGTCAAATGACATCTTTCCTATGTCCCAATGTCTGCGATAATTTAATCAATAGTTCTAGATAAACCGGAAAATGAAAGAATTCATATGAATATCAAGACAGCCTACTCTGTCATTCAGCTGTGTGTGGTGTGTGTGTGTGTGTGTGTGTGTGTGTGTGTGTTTAAATCCCATAGCTCACATAAAGGCAGGAGCAATAATACTCTCTTTAATGTGCCTAAGTTGAAGTGGGAAGCAGAGACAGGAAGATCCCCAGATGCTCATGGGCCAGTCTGCCTGATAATGGACTTTTCCAGAATCCACTTGTGATGGCTTTTCTGGAATCCATACCCACCATAAGCCAAGGAGCATCTGTAGTATTATTTTAGCCTTAGAGAGGAAACTACCATCTGGGCTTGGAAAACCTGTGCTATCATGCCTCATAAATCAGAGCCCCTTGTTTCTGTAAGCAGCTTTCTAGTGCACCTTAGGGGTTAATCAACACTAGTATACAGACTATGTTGCTGAGGGCTGGGTTCTTGGTGGGAGTTTTTATGCTGGAATGCTGATCTCACCACTTCAGTTGGTGGACATAGATTAGCTGCTCTCTACAACTGTGGTCAAGACTGTCTTCCCAAGATTCATGTATTTAAGTTTGGTCTGCAGCCCATGGTTCTGTTCGGCTGTACTGGAGTCTTCAGGATGTGAGGTCTAAATGGGAAGTTAGGGCATTAAGAGAATGTCCTTGAAAGGGATATGGGCACACAAGCTTCTTCTTGCCTGTCCTTTTTCTTCTCCGCTACTGTAGATACACAGTTGTCCTTCACCATGGGCTCCCACTATGGTACACTGCACTGCCACTGGCCCAGAGTAACAGAACCAAGTGACCACCGCCTCTAGGGCCATGAGCCACTCCTTCACAGGGACTCAGATATTCAGTTCCAGCCTGGCAAAACTGATTAGCATGCTCCTTACCTGCTGTTCTGTCACATGGGGTGATGGAGGTTCCTCTCTTAAAGGTTATTGTTCAGGAATGAACCAGCTGCTGGAAAACCCTCCGAATACCAAATGCCCTGTATTTGTTAATTGTTATGCTTGCTGCTTTTTACTCTAAGTATGAACTAGACCTCAGAGCTCCTTGGTGGTTGAGCTAAGACTGTAGGCTCTTCTCCGGTACCCTCTCTACTTTGGTACATAATTGCTTAGTTCTCATTCATCTTTTCAGAGTCTAAATGTAGAAAGTCAGAGTTGTTAGTGAAGATTTCCAGAAGAACATTTTCTAAGGGAGGGAAAAAAAAAAAGCCTTTAACTGCCAAGTCCAGGGATTTAGGATGTGGCTTGGTGCTGAAGTAATTGGCTCTCTTAGTCTTGCATTAGAAGAGATTCTTTTTCAGAGTGTAAGGTTGAGAAGTACGAGGGGAACTCTCACATTCTAGTAATTGCTCTAAGGGGTAACTTACCTTAAAAAAAAAAAAAAAAAAAAAACGTGTTATTCAGCTGCTGCTCCTTCCTCCCTGTGCCTTTTGAGAATCCCATCAGCTATCCTAAACCACCCCACTCTCTCCCCTCTCTGAATTTCCTCTTTAACTAGTTAACAGTTGCCTCAAGTACCATTGCTTAAAGTTCTCTGTGCAGTTTTAGCAATTTGTTGGGGTGAGTGGTGTGTACACGTTAGCACTGGGGAGTTTTTTAGGATAACGCAGAAATTATTTATCCATCAAGATTTTCTATCTGCCAGAGAATCAAGGCATAATGGAAGCTCCTTGAAGCACACTGTACACTGCTTGTGGCTGTTAAATTATTTTAACTCACAGTAGATTGGCTGCACTAGGGTAGCCAGAGATAAATTCAAAGGATCCCATTATCATGTTGGCTCTAGGATGAGATATTTAGTATTTCTTCAGCTGCAGTGTGTGTGTGTGTGTGTGTGTGTGTGTGTGTATGTGTGCGTGTACACATGCATATATAAGGCATCTGTGTATGTGTGTGAATTGAATTAGTCAAGAAATCAGAACTTTACGGCGCTCCGGTATTGAAAAAAATGTCTTTTAAATTCACTTCCATCTTCCTGATAGTTAACCAGTCAGATCATTTTATAATTTTGTTTTCCCTGTGCAAGGAAAACAAAAGGACAGGCAGGGTTTTCATTTGTCTTTTATGTCTTTCCCCAAACCAAGAAAACATTAGGAAATTGCAAATATATTCTCATTCTGTCATGGAAAAGCTTAATGTTTCTCTCCATCAGGTGCCAGTTCAAACTCTGACATTTCTCTTGGTTTTTCTAGCACTAGAGTAACGAAGGGAAATATTCTGATATTAAGACACATTTCCAGATATAACTAATGCTGTCTTATCATGTGGTTATCTCTGGCTCTCCAGAGACATTTAGGGTATTAAATAGAAATCATGCTAAACTCTTTCCTCTACCCTGCATTCTCCCTAATAATTGGGAGTGTTGACAAGTTTATGGAAAGAAAAAGTTTTTTCTTTGTTACTTTGGTTTGTGGCAGAGACAGACCCCTGTAACAAAGGATCACTGAATGGAGGAAAATAGTTTCTCATGTATATCTGAGAGATGCTTAGAGACAAACCTGAACAATGAAGGCCATTTATGGTGAGATGCCCAGCAAGGCCATGGTAAGCAAAGTGAGGTTTTCTGTGTAGATTTCTTTCTGTGGTTTCAAGGGGCAAACATCTGTAGGGATTTAGAGAAAGTGAACTTGATCTTGAGTCACTCTATTAACATGAATTTCTCCTAAAAATGTTTCTGTCTGCTTGTAATCTCCACAGTAACTAATCTCTCTCTGCAGATAAATATTTTGCAAAGAAATATCACTATTGAGGTAATGCACTCTGATGTCCTATAGTCACATTTTGTGGTGGAATTTTGGTCTGATTGGGTTTCCCCATTCCTAATGCACCTGAGTTGAGCCAGGAGGCTTGTGTTTTTCAGTCTTCACTGAGCAACTACTGTGAAAATTGCAAAAGGCACATTGGAGCATTTTACTGTATGCTAGGACCAGGGTACAGTGACACATTTATTTCTGTGCCCCTTCCCTCCCCTCCCCCCTCCCCTCCCCTCCCCTCCCCTCCCCCTCCCTCCCCTCCCCTCCCCTCCCCTCCCCTCCCCTCCCCTCCCCTCCCCTCCCCTCCCCTCCCTTCTCCTCTTTTCTTTTTTCCCTTCTACCAATTTGCAAAGAATCTGTGGCTATTACATGCATGTATTGTATGTAACATGATAATTAACTAGGAAGTAGAAACGTGAGCAGGGTGAGTTGTTAGGTCGATGAAATGAACTAAATCTGATGTAGGCATCTTGGTCAGGAAGGCATTGTTTGTCCTCTGAAGCATTGGTAACCTAATGGGAAAAAGAAAAATCATAGTAGTTTTTTTTTTGCTTTCTTTTTGCTGGTGCTATTCCTGCACATTCTAGGACAACCTGGGCTGGATAGCAAGTTCCAAGTTATCCTAGAAAAACTTTGTCTCCAAAAATGATAGTAACATAAAATAAATAACAGGTGGGCTGTTTTGACCCCAAGATGACTGCTAACTGTAGCATACATCTCAAACACAGGAATAGGTGTTGAGAAGTAAGCGTGAGACCAGGTTCATCTCTGTCTTGGCTGGTGTTCCTCTGAAATTCAACAGTATCTGATCACTCACATAAAGTTCTACTAAATCTGATGACTTGTATGGTTTTCTGCTGACTTTGAGTAACAGTGAGGAGGGGCTGTGTTTGTGTTCTTCGGAAACCATCCTCCTGTTGCTTGCCTGCGTCCTTCTTACTCACCTGGTCCTCGATCTAACGCAGTTTTTTTTTCTGTTTGTCTGTCTAGGACCAACACACTCTTTTCCTCAGTCATTCTACTTTCGGCCTGAAAGAAACAGAGTCATCCTATTTGATCAGTGTCTGCTTGAATAGCTCTCTGGAGATTTATTATTTTATTATTGTTTCAGAATCCCAGACCCCAGCATTGAGTCTGACATTTATATATTCAGTAAATACTTCATTAAATGAATGAAAGTAATCAATCACCAAACCATGAAGTGTGTGGTGTTTTAAGTGAACCTTGAATGGCAATGAGGATGGTAGGTGGAAAGGGAGTTCTGGTTAAACATAATGATGGTAACTCCGATGAGGACAGAAGGTGATGGTGATGTCTGTCCTGATTTTCAGCATGTTGCATGCCCTTTGTATGAGTCATTCATGAAATCCCCTAATAACTTCTTTGAGAAGGCAGAGTTATAAACTTTGCTTACCAATGGGAACATGAGTGTGAAGGCCAATGGCTTGGGTCGAGCCCTGCGCCTGATTGACTTGCAAGTCTTAGGGTCCAAACCCATCTCCTTAACTACAATGCAAGATTGGATCCTATTTTGCTACAAAACCATTCCCAGGACTATAATCTGGCAGAACAGATTAGGGTGTCTTGATGTGTCCCAAACAGTGTGACAGTTTAACAACTTGGAATAGCTTCATCATCCATCATTTCACCGTGAACCCTTGACTGTATTTTATCTAGAAATGGGAACATAAAACCAAAGGCCAAAGGACTCTTCATTTTCATGGGGATGAAAAGCATCACCCATCCTGTTAGTAGGGATGGGTCCTGCTGAGAGCTCTCTGCTGTGTGCTTGTCTGTAGAGATGCAGCAAGCTCAGTGTTTCTCACAGCACACGACATCATTATGAACACTTAGGCAGACAGATTAAACTATTCTGTGCAGAAGCAGCTCTGGAAAGTGAATTCTACATGTGGAAGCATGTTTTGCAGTGTCCAAATGAAAGGCATAAAATTATACACTTACATCTATGACTTACTCACAATTCTCCCACTGCCTGTTTGTTTTCCTGTTAGAAATCAATCCAAACCATTTGTACACACTGATCTGTATGATACACAAAATGATGGTTACTGAATATCGAGACTATGGCATGAGCCAAACAGTTGAGGCAAATCCAACCTTTGATGGGTACCTTCTGCTTCATAGCTGCCTGTGTGGCAAGACCTGGTGTGGTCTTGTACTCAAGGGTGTGCTGCCTTTTCAAAGTCATAAGCTAAGGCCTCTGAAGTAAACATGTATATATAATGCACTTTGAAACAAATGATATCTATAAGGTCAAACTTGAAGGGTCAGGTCAGGCTTGCATTTCATGACGGTGAAATTTTCTGTAAGGTTTTTCTCCTCTGTGGAATCTCCCTCCGGGAAGACAAGGACCCTTCTTCACAAATGCAGGCCCTTTGACAGGTGACCCCCTAGGTTCAGAGAGGATCTTTTGATTATGAGTGACCAAAATGTGTTATCCTCAAACCAATCTCACTTTTAAAAGTGAAGATTCTTCTTTATAGGAGGAAAAACCTTGTCACCAGTCCTAGAACATATAAGGTTAATAATGAACACGCTGCAAGGAAAGAAATTTGAAAAAAGCAAAATTGCTAAGTCGGCGGAGGACTAATCAAGCATATTGTTCCCTTGATTCTAGAAAATTGCAACAAGCATTTCCGAAAGGTTGGAAAGATGTCCATGGAATACTTTTTGGTTTACTCTGTCAGCAAACCTGTGTTCCTCTCTTCCCTTTGGTGTTAGTGGCTCCAAGAATTGGGGTGTGGGGAGGGTGCTAATGCTACTTCTGGCATTCTGGGATCCACTGGGATCCACTGGCACAGGGCTCCTTGTCCCTCCAGATGGCACTTGTCTCCCTGTGCTGGATGAACTTCTATGCTGTTCATATGCTGAGGCAGCCTGGGATGAATGGATCTTGATCTCTACTGATAACTGAAGCAGAACTGTGGAGTGGGGTATAAGGCAGTGGTAAAACACTCACCTAGAATGTCTGAGGTCCCGGCTTTCATCCTCAGCACCACAAACAAAATAAGCAATGAGGAAAGTAAAGCTACATCAGCAAAATACCCCACAGTTTGGAATTTTGTTAAGAGAGCAAACTCTTATGACCAATTTAAATGCACTCCAAGACATGCAGAGAATTCTGTCCCTGACCCTCCCTGGCCCTCGCTGGTCTTCCCTGACCTTCCCTGACCCCTCCATGGCCCTCTCTGACCCTCTGTCACCCTCCCTAACTTTCCCTGATCCTCCCTGGCCCTTCCTGGCCTTCCCTGACCTTCTTTGACCCTTCCTGACCCTCCCTAGCCCTCCATGGCCCTGTTTAACCCCTCTAACCCTTCCTTCCCCTCCCTGGTCCTCCCTGGTCCTCCCTGGTCCTCCCTGAATATCCTTCCCAGACCCTCCCTCACCCTCTCTGGCCCTCCCTGCCACCCACTCACCCACCTAAACTTGCTTCCTTCCCCCACCTTTACTCCCTCTTTCTCCTTTGATCTCATTTCTCTCTTCCTTTTGTTTCCTTGCCCTCTCCCACTCATCTTTCCTCCTTTCTTTTATTTGAAAAATACAACTACACAGTACAAGCAGGCACAGAAAAATGAAACCATAAACATCCAGATTTCCAGTATTCAAGACAAGCACCTTCTCATTGGGCAGATTTGCTTTCAGAGTTTTGCTTTATTTTTTCTTTCCATTTTCTTTTAAAAAAGCTTATTGGTGGACCTAGATTCCCTATAATTTCCTGTCTTTTCTTTCACTCTCTATTCTCTATGACATAGTCACTTCCTGCCCCAAATCCTGTGAATCTGGGTGTGTTCCAATTCATTGTTCGTATTTTCCCATATGTATGTGTGTATCCACAAGCATATATGTGATTGTGTTTGTGTGCTTCTAGTTCTTTTTGTTGCTTAATAATTATTTATGATGTGAAATGTATACTGATATATGTATACAAAATTAACCAGTGCCCTTTAAAGACTGTTGCATACTACGTGTGAAGCAAATTTTACTTACCCATTTCCTTTTTGGGGTCAGTTTTAGATCATTGCAAAGTTTTGTTATATTAAAAAGTGTCTAATACTCTTCTTAGCATGTACCTCCTTGTATGCATGTTTATCGAGCCCCTGCACATCTGCCAGGTCGAATCACTATGCATGGAATATGCAATACTGCTTTTGATAAATACTATAAAAGCTCTCACTAGAATAATGTTTCAATTCATGATTCTGCCAGGAGTAATTGGAATATTACATTATTTTCCTCACATCTTGGACAACATTGGATTTTGCCAGGCCTTTTCATGTTAACTACTTGGGATGGAAGGAAAATGAAATCTTATTATTTTAATTTCCATTTTCTTGCGGACTACTGACTGAGCTGCTTAAGTTCAAGATCCATTGTAGTTTCTTCTTTGAACAACTCCCATCTCTCTGTTGTACTTCTCTCTGTCTTTTTCGTGACTTTAGGAGGGTTTTTTTTTTTTTTAATAGATTCTGGTTTTTTTATTACATGTCTGCTAAATATGTCCCCTGTGTCTTTGGCATGACTGGCTCTTAGGGAGATCACTTCAGATGGTTAGTACAGTTGAATTGTCTTGCTATCTAGTTTAATCCTCTGCATCATTAAGAAGTCAGGAGTATACCTCTGCCTCCAGTGTGTTGCCAGTCATTTGCATCTTGCCTTCTGAATATATAGCCTAGAGCTATCCAGTCCCTACTATGTCCACAGAGACTGGCTGCAGTTTTCCTCTTCAGGTTTCTATAGGAAATTTCTTAGTGGTCTTCAGTTTATTCTCACTGGAAGAGCAAGGGTGACCTTACTACAGTGTAAGCCAGCTTTTGGTCCAACTCAACTTCAAACCTTACATTGGCTTCATACTCTGCAGCAAATAAAAGCCCGAGTGACAGCAGTGGTCCATCGTTCTGAATTGCTGCTTCCTGACTTCTCATCCCATGGCACTCTGTCCTCTTTTTTAGCAGCCATACCAGTTTCCCTTCCAATGTATCAACTTTCTCAGGCACATTCTGTACCCTCTGCCTGGAAAACGTCTTTATTCAAAGCTGTCTTTTTGTCTGCTTTCTGCAGCTCATTCGGGTTTTGCCTGAGATGTTTATTCCTAGTGAGCTCTTTCTTAATCTCCTTGTTTAAAAATGCAAACATCTCCCCAGATTTCACTGTGCTCATTTCATAGGGAGGCACTCAAAACATACCACAAACTGAGAAGCTTGAGATATTTTTTTGTCTGGCAGCTCTTGAGACGGTCTGCCTGAAATCAGAATGTCATGAGGACCATGTTCCAAGGGGACAGCTCCCTGGGAATAGATAGGTTAGGGGTGTGGAGATGGGATTCTACCTCTTGCCGGCTTCTGGTGGCTTGGTAACAAAACTTAGCTTCCTTTGCCTTGCAGCAGCCTCACCTTAGTTCTGTCATCAGGGGCAGTTTCCTGTTGTGTCACTGTCTTCACCTGGTCTTCCTCTTAGATGTAAACCACTCCTGCTGAATTTGATCCGTCCCGTTCCAGAATGATACCATCTTAGTCTTTTCCTTTTTTTTTTTTTTTCCTGGAAAACATTTTCTTTTTTTTTTTCTTTTTTATTGTAAAATTTTTTATTTTTTACATTTCAGATGTTCTCTCCTTACCCCATTTCCCCCAATCCCTCCCAGTAACTCACTATCCCTTCCCCCCTCTTCCCGCCTCCATGTTGGTGTACCCCCACCCACCCTCCCCTGTACCTCACCTCCCCACCCTCGAGTATCCCCCCCCCCCCACGACGACCAGCCTTCATGGGTCAAAGGATCTCTTCTCCCACTTATATATAGCTCCCTTGCCTATATAGCTGGAGCCTTGAGTCCCTCCCTAAGCACTCCCAGGCTGGTGGCTTAGACCCTGGGGGCTCTGGTTGGTTGGGATTGTTGCTTTCCTCATGGTGTGCGCGAATCCTCTCAACTCCTTCAGCCTTCACTCTATCTTCTCCATTGGGAACTCCATGCTCAGTTTAATGGTTAGCTGTGAGCATCTGCCTCTGAGTATGTCAGACTCTTGCAGACCTCTAAGGAGACAGCTATATCAGGCTCCTGTCAGCGTGTACATCCTGCCATCCACATCAACCTCTACCTTTGGTGACTGCACATAGGATGGATATCTAGGTGGAATAGTCTGTAGACGGTCCCTCCTTCAGTTTCTGTCCTGCACTGTGTCTCCATATTTGCACCCTTGAGTATTTTGTTACTCCTTCTAAGAAGGACTGAAGGCTCCCCTATTTGGTCATCATTCTTCATGAGCTTTATGTGGTCTGTGAGTTGAATCTTGGGTATTTCAGGCTTCTGGGCTAAAATCCAATAATCAGTGAGTGAATACCATGTATGTTCTTTTGTGATTGGGTTACTTCACTCAGGATGATATTTTCTAGTTCCATCCATTTATATATGAATTTATCAAATTCATTGTTTTTAATAGCTGAGTAATATTCCATTGTATAAATATACCACATTTTTTGTATCCATTCCTCTGTTGAAGGGCATCTGGGTTCTTTCCAGTTTCTGGCTATTATAAATAAAGCTGCTATAAACATAGTGGAGCATATTTCCTTGTTATGTGTTAGAGCATCTTCTGGATATATACCCAGGAGTGGTATAGCTGGGTCCTCAGGTCTTTGTCCTTAACAACCCTATTTCATTCTCAGGATTTGGAAAATTAGACTCAGTCTCAATCTTTCCCCTCTCTCTCCCTCTCTCCCTCTCCCTCTCCCTCTCTCCCTCTCTCTCCTCCTCTCCTCTCTCCCTCTCCCTCTCTCCCTCTCTCCTCTCTCCCTCTCTCTCCCTCCCTCCTCTCCCTCTCTCCCCTCTCTCTCCCTCTCTCCTCCCTCCCTCCCTCTCTCCCTCCTCCTCTCCCTCTCTCCCTCTCTCCCTCTCTCCTCTCTCCCCTCCTCCCTCTCCTCCCTCTCCCCTCTCTCCCTCTCTCCCTCTCTCCCTCTCTCCCTCTCTCCCTCTCTCCCTCTCTCCCCTCTCTCCCTCTCTCTCTCTCCTCTCTTCTGTTGGGGCAGGGGCCAGACGACATTTATCAGAGCACTTAGCCACCATTTAATTACTCAAGCACATGACTATTTATTTTATTTGTCTCTTTTCCTCTATGAGGTACAGGTAGAATGTGAGACTTTATGTTCAGAAATATAGAAACATATACGTGATAGCTCGTAGCTCTGTGAATATTGCTGGATAATGGATGAATGATTTCAATTTCCATTATGAGCAGAGCAAGTAATATGATATGGAGCAAAATAATTAGAATTTTATAAAGGAAATAATGACTCTTCCAAAAATCCCAGAGAATGAACTAGTGTCTGTGACTTTGGAATTTTGTGGGGGGGTGTGGGGGGAGGTAGGAATGAGACAGGTAAAGCACCTCTCTGACACTGCCTTTGTGTAGTACTATATGAATCACAATCACTCCTCTGAGCCACATCCTCCTCGTGCAGAGTAATGACAATAGTTATAGAAGCTGCCCTATGCTATAGAGCCCTCTAAACAATTCCTAAGGCAGGCATGACAGCTCAGCGTTCTTTACAATTGCATTTCATGACATTGTGTCTAGAAGCTGTCCAACTGCCACTGAAATGGCCTTCTTTTTCTTTTTAGGTGTCCTGGGACAACCTGCTCGGTCACGCCTCTGCAGAAACTCTCCATCCTGCACTGAGGAGTCCAAGGAGGCAGTACTCATCTGCACAGTAGGGTTTGTTTAATTTTATTTCTTTGCAAAGAGTGTTTATAATTGACCTACTAAGGGGATGCCCATACTGTATTAGTCACTTTTTTGCATATAAATGGAACTTTTTTAATGGTAAGAGTTTACAGCTAGATTTCCTTAGAGAATTTACCTTCTCTTTGCTCCTACTTGTAGCTGCCACTTTACAATTGGAATATAAATATTATGTCAGCTAAATAAAAGAATGATGGCTTCACTTTCTGAAGGATAGCATTACATTCGCTTCCCATGAAGTGCAGCTGCACTTGTACTGGATTGACATGCTATTAGATTGTTCTTCCCCCACTAGATAGGCACACATATTTGATAATCTTTATGTATAAAAAGAAAGGTTAAGTAGTTACAGAGTCAAGCTGTAATGCCTGTATGGCTTTGAGGATGATGGCAGGATCCAGATGCAATGAGTAGCAGCAGCAGGAGGAGGCCTCTGTCAAGGGATGTGTCCTAAAAGAGTGGAGGGTTGGTGTGGGGGTTGTGAAAGTAAACCTGGTTGGGGAAGAAGTGGGATGGAACAATCGTGAAACACCATAGGCGCCTTACAGGGTATACAATCAGATGATCAGGCATGCCTCCCAGCACACTGGTGAGACTAAAAACAGATCTGAGACCAGGGTTGTGGCTGCTTCCCCTGTCTTCACAGAAATCTCCCGGGTGATCTGGCCCCTTCCCTATAGGCTCATGGGCAGATGAGTTGGCTAAACAACAGATGTTGTGTTCCTATTTGCCCTTGAATATATAACCATACCCTAATTGGCTGAAGAACTATATATAAGCTTATGTATTAAACAATAAAAATAGATCTGCACCCTGATGTCAGTCTCTGGAGTCTGAATCCCAGGAATCTTTGTGGGCTCCATCTCCACTCCCCCTCTCCCCCCACCCCTGTCTCCTGGTCCTTGTTCCCACAGTTGGTTTTGCTCAGAGATGGCTCTACTGGTACAGAATAGGACTGTGAATGATAAATTTCATCAAGATACTCATAGACCAAGTAGAGACATCCCTTCCCTTTATACCTGAGTGTTTTCCTGGGTGAGTCTTATATGCATCTTTAAAAAAAAAAAATCTGAAGGAGAAGAAATGAACTGATAAAGCTCAGAAGACAGTCTCCCAAGTCATAGCAGTTAGGCATGCTGGAGGTGTTGGCCATGCCTTCTCTCCAAGTTTCTCTTGCATGCTTTCCTACCCCATGGCAGGCTATAGGAACCTGAAGCTTTCATTTAAAGCCAACCATAAAACCTAAGAAAAGTTGCAGTATAACTGCCCCACCATGCTGTATGTAAGACTGGCCTGTCATATTTTCTGACCCACCATGTCTAACAGTGGTCAGACATAAAATTCATTCTAGAAGGAGTGTGTTCCTAACTTAGTAAGTGGAAAGGCATATAGGAGAGCCAAGAAGTTATTGTATCCCTAAGCTTTGCTCAGGTCCCCTTCTCAGTCTAGTAGGTCTCAAACCTTCATGTAGCAGACATGTGTTCATACACATAAGCTAACACATACACACATACACACACAACACACACAAGCACGTGCCTTGGCCCCACAATTCTTTTTTTTTTTTTTTTTCTTTTTTTGCTTTTTCGAGACAGGGTTTCTTGTGTAGCCCTGGCTATCCTGGAACTCACTCTGTAGACCAGGCTGGCCTTGATCTCAGAAATCCACCTGCCTCTGCCTCCCAAGTGCTGGGATTAAAGGTATGCATCACCACTGCCCGGCTTTGGCCCCACAATTCTAAGATGGTCATTTCCCCCAGCATGTGGTCAATGATTTATGCTATTTTATTTGAGTTTTAAAAGTATATATTTATTTACTTGCATATTTATAAATAAGTATTTTTTTTTTTATATATAACCCAAATTGGCCTCATATATGCTGAGCAGCCATGCCTGGCCTCGAGCTCACCATCAGCCTGAATTCCAGTGTCTCAGACATGTGCATATCTCATGGTAGGCTGTGCTCAGTGCACCTTTCTTTATAAACATCCCTGTTCATTTCTGTCATTCCTTCTTATGTTTCTCCTTTTAATAATATTTCCATGTCTAGGTCTTGGCTTGTGTGTGTGTGTGTGTGTGTATGTTTAAATTGAATAGCTGCTTGAACCAAAAGACAAAGACACCTACACCTTGTCTTATTTCTAGTTAAGACCCTGTCTCCTGTATCCACTTCATCTTGTACACCTGTCTATCTTTGGCTCTGCTTGCTTTCCTATCATTCCATAATCCTCTGAAACCCATGGGTTTATGCAAAGTTTATCAAATTGGGCAGAACTACCTCTAGAGTGTATATTACTGCTGGACATTGTTTTGTTAACTAAAAGTCTTCACTAATCCCTTGTAGGTGAGACAGGCCTCCCTTTTCACTGTCTAATGCATCTGACTTCTCCCTAGTAGATGCCTTGCAAATACTTACCTACAAAACAGATGAAAAATGCAATGACTTAACAGGGAGAACTGGCACCGCATGGTCCTTTCCCATGAATCTTTGAGTTAGCCTTCAGTATTCTTGTTCTACTTGGCATTTTAACACTGCAAATAAAGCTCTTAAAAATTTGAAAGCTGGCAATTATTGGAAAGAGTAATTAAAAATGACGATTTTCAAGTTTTAAAACCTCACTTATTCATCTGTGCTTAGAAAGCCTTCTCTTTTTTTCCTAACAATGAAAGGAAATTCTAATCATTTTCAAGTTTTCTCCCATCTTTTGCTTGTTTCTTAAGATGTTTTTTGGCATTTGCTGTTTGATCTTAGTGAGCCCACTTAACTTCTCTGAACTCTTGTTTCTTTGTCCATAAAATAAGACTAGTCTTAGGAATTACTAGTTACACAGAATGGTTATGAAGGATTAAGGTTAATGGATGTAGAGTTGTTAGGATGGTGCCTTGCATGTAGAACCTTTCAAGACATGGAACTTATAATTATTACCAGTTAAGATATGGATGTCACATTTAGCCATGGAAATAAATATCGACTTTCTGTGGTTTTAGTATTGAAGAATTTTCAATATTTTGTCTTAGAATACTACCTATGACCATGTTAAATGTGGCAGATGTAGAGATATCTAAGGACACACAAGTAACACAAAAGAACTTAACAAAGTACTTGGTAGATACTCTTTGGAGGAATGGTTAGTACAAACTCATTGCTTCCAGATTAAATGTTGCTGTGTCTGTGTGATGTTTTGGTGTTAATGTTAAGCTGTGATTTTATTCCAATCTCTTTGTGTCCTTGGCAAGATGATCAAGGGAGCACCAGTCCTGACTTCTGTAAAACCAGGTATTTCTAGGCAGATTTTGGGTGGATTTAAGGAGTCATTATGCAATACAAGAGCCTATTTTCTCAGTGTTTTCTCTATCTCCACTTCTGGTATGGCCAGGTATGCTCTATTAGGCAAACCATGACCAGGGATGTCAGTTATAAATAGATCCACCCTTGGCCTGTTACCTGAAGGCAGGAAGAACAAAAGTATACAGGTAGGTGCTTTGCAGAGCTGCAATTCAGAACTTGAAAGCTGAGTTCCTATTTTATAGTGTTTAGTCTGAAGTCAGGCTGAAGTTAATGTCATGTGAGCTGACTGTTCTTGTATTAGAACTTGTCTGTTAGGCTTGACAACACAAACTACAGACTTGGTGGCAGCACTGGCCACTGGAATGTGATCTTACATTCCTGAGAAGGCAAGAGGTAGAGAGAAGCTCCCTAGTTCTGTATATAAAGCAGTTGTCATATTTGAGGACAGTTCATGGACCAAGCCTATAAAGAGCAGGCACATGAGCATGGTTTAAAAGTGACTAAAGCAGCTGGAGTGCTGGCACATGCATTTTACCTCAGCATTCAGGGTCAGTTTGATTGCTATGAGCTTGAGGCCAATCTGGTCTCCATAGTGAATTTGAGACTAGCCAGGGGTAGATAATAAGACCGTGTCTGAAAAACAAAGCAAACAAAATCTAACCTGAGCTTTGAACAGCCTCCAAAGACCCTGGTTCAGTTCTATTTAGCTAATCTCCTTTCCTATCGAACAGATCAGTATTCCTCAAAGAAGTAAAGCAGAATGTGACCTTGCCTCTTCTGTCACCTACATTTGTATATTCATATGACAGAAGCCCAAAATACATGACATATAGGGAACTGAGAAAATGGGGACAGTTTTTGAAAAGAAAAGGCAATTATCTGACATTTATTCCAAGATGAGCCAGATTCTGGAAGCTATTGATGGAGAGCTGTCACTACTGAAATAGAATTTGCCTGTGTGGCCTTGAAACATTTGGAGGTGACCAGGGAAAGCATCAGTAACCCTTATGATAGAGCTGTGACAATTGTATATCTTAGACCCAGAAAGAAAAACAATATTCAAATGTCTGAATAAAGAAGAGTCAAGGATCTGGCACCGTATGTACAAGATGGACATGGTAGCACATCAATTGGAGTCCAGATAAGAAGCAGGTAGAATTGTGCAGAAAGTATCTTTGTGATAAAAATGATGTGTTTTAATATATGGTGGAGAGAGAATCTTAATAGAAACACATAATACTTTTTGGGAAATGTTGTCTTTTCAAAAGTGACAAAAGTCTAGAAAAAACAATAGTTTAATATTTTTACCTTTCTGTGGTAAGGTATGGGCAGTGATAAGTGTGTGTATGGTACACACATGGAAGCCAGATGACACTTGTAGGAGTCTGTTCTTTCTTCCACCATGTTGCAATTCCTGGGGCTTGACCTTAGTCAGGCATGCTTGACTGCAAGAGGCTTTTCCTACTGATGATCTCATCAGCCTAAAAGAAAAAATGATGTTTTTAAAGTAAAAGAGGGGATCGAAAATCAGTAATAATACAAACCAAAGAACCTTGCTATTTGCATACTTAAAATATACTTTAAGAATGAAGACAAGGAGATTTTCAGATAGGACAAAGTATAGGGACTTCACTGCTTAAAGGCCTGCAGCAGGAGCAATGCCAAAGGAAGCTGCTGAGACTGAAGAGAGGCACATCAGAGAGAATCTTAAATGTTCAGGAAGGGATAAATACATTAGAATTGCAAATATAAAAGACTTTTTCTATCTTACAATCTTAAAAGTATGTAGAACAGGTCTGTGCCCCAGAGCTAACCCTCTGCCACAGCTCTCAATACCCAAATCCCTCTGCAAACGAGCTGGTCTCCCAGGGAGTGCTGACACACCTGTGAGCACTGGTAAGACCACCACTTCTGCTTTGAGGGACCTGCCTGGAGCCATCAGGACACAGAAATCAAGAAGCAGCCTGGACAGGATCCTTCCTGGATTTGACCCTGTGCCACAGCACTTCGTACCCAAAACCCACTGCGAGAGAGCTGATCTCCAAGAGTGCTGACACACCTGAGAGCACAGGTGAGACCAGTACTTCTGCTCAAATTCCTGGCCCAAGAGGAACCCACCAGAGCCATCAGGACACAGAAAACTAAGGAATAGTTGGTGACAGAATCCTTCTGGTTTCCATCTGCACCCAGAGCTGACCCTGTGGCACAGCTGTCCATATGTAAATTCCTCCTGGAGAGAGCAGGCCTCTCAAGAGTGCTGACACACAGGCTTACAGGAGAGAAAAGCCACAGTCAGAGACAGCAAGACCAGCTAACAACAGAAATAACCAGATGGCAAGAGACAAGTACAAGAAACATGAGCACCAGAAACCAAGGTTACTTGGCATCATTAGAACCTAGTTCTCCCACCACAGCAAGCCCTGGATACCCCAACACACCAGAAAAGCAAGACTCTGATTTAAAAATAACATCTCATTATGATGATAGAAGACTTTAAGAAGAACATAAATAACTTCCTTAAAGAAATACAGAAGAAACACAGGTAAACAGGTAGAAGTCCTTAAAGAGAAAACACAAAAATCCCTTAAAAAATTACAGAAGAACACAACCAAACAGGTGAAGGAATTGAACAAAACCATCCAGGACCTAAAAATGGATATAGAAACAAGGAAATCACAAAGGAAGACAACCCTGGAGATAGAAAGCCTAGGAAAGAGATCAGGAGTCATAGATGCAGGCATCACCAACAGAATATAAGAGATAGAAGAGAGAATCTCAGGTGCAGGAGATACCATAGAAAATATAGACACAACAATCAAAGAAATGCAAAATGCAAAAAGTTCTTAACACAAAACATCCAGGAAATCCAGGACACAATGAGAAGAGCAAACCTAAAGATAATAGGTATAGAAGAGAGTGAAGATTCACTTAAAGGGCCAGTAAATATCTTCTACAAAATTATAGAAGAAAACTTCCCTAACCTAAAGACAAAAAATGCTCATAGACATACAAGAAGCCTACAGAACTCCAAATAGATTGGACAAGAAAAGAAATTCCTCCCATCACATAATAGTCAAAACACCAAATGCACAAAACAAAGTAAGAATATTAAAAGCAGTAAGGGGAAAAGGTCAAGTAACATATAAAGGCAGACCTATCAAAATTACCTGAGGACCCAGCTATACCATTCTTGGGCATATACCCAGAAGATGCTCCAACATATAATAAGGACACATGCTCCATTATGTTCATAGAAGCCTTATTTATAATAGCCAGAAACTGGAAAGAAACCAGATGTCCTGCAACAGAGAAATGGATAAAGAAAATGTAGTACATTTACCCAATGCAATACTATTCAACTATTAAAAAATGACTTCATCAAATTCACAGGCAAATGGATAAATCTAGAAAATATCATCCTGCATGAGGTAACTCAGTCACAAAAACCTACACATGGTATGTACTCACTGATAAGTTCATATTAGGCAAAGAGCATGGAATACCAACAATACAACTCACAGACCACATGTGATACAGACCACATGAAGCTCAAGAGGAAGAAAGACCAGAGTAGATCCTTCAGTGCTACTTAGAAGAGGAACAAAATAACCAAGGGAAGTAGAGGGTGGGAGGGACTCAAGAGAAAGAGAAGTGGCGGGGGGGGGGAGGAGAGGGGCAGAATAAGGTAGGGGAGGAGATGGGGGAGATTTACAGAGGGTTAGGAAATTGAATAGAGGTGTGTAGCAATGGGAGATGGGGAACTGGGGGAAGCAACCAGAAAGTCCCAGATGCCAGGAAAGCAAGAGCTTCCCAGGATCCCGTTGGGATGACATTGGCTGAAATATCCCACAGAGGGGAGGAAGAACCTGTTGAGACCATAACCAGAGGTTAGGCATGGACCCCTGTTTGAGGGATGGGGCCACCCACCCATCTCGAAAATTTTAACCAAGAATTGCTCCTATCTAATGGAAATACAGGGACAAAGAGTGGAGCAGAGACTGAAAGAAAGGCCATCCAGAGACTTCCCCACCTGGGGATACATCCCACATGCAGACACCAAACCCAGACACGACTGCTGATGCTAACAGGTAGTTGGTGACAGGAGCCTGATACAGCTGTCTACTGAGAGGCTCTGTCAGATCTTGACCAATACAGATGCGGATGCTTGCAGCTAACCATTGGACTGAGTACAGGGAACCCAATGGAGAAGTTAGGGGAAGGATTGAAGGAGCTGAAGAGGCCTTATCTGGTATCAATGGGAGGGGAGCCCCTTGATCCTGTGAAGGCTCAATGCCCCAGTATAGAGGAATGCTAAGATAGTGAGACAGGAGTGGGTGGGTGGGTGGGGGAGCACCCTCAAAGAAGCAGGGTAAGGGGGGATGGGATAGGGGTTTGCAGACAGGAAACTGGGAAAGGGGATAACATTTGAAATATAAATGAATAAAATATCCACGAAATATATATGTAGAACAAGAATGACAACATTGTCCAATCGGGTTTGTGATATAATGTGTGTAGCTGCAGTCCATAGGACAAATACAGCATAAAGATTGTAGAGTGAGAAATGGACCTCATAGATTCAAGGCTTTCAACTTTTTTTTTTTGAAAGTGAAGCATTTGATTTTATTATAGTTACTTACATGGTATTTATTTAAATTTATTTTCAGAATACTATTCTTACATGAAGAATTTATGTTTACATGACTATTTTTTTAAATGTTAATCAAAAGCTTTATAAGTTTGCTCAATAACAAGATGCCCAGACATTCAGAAGTGTAACCCAATACCCAACCTAGATATACCAACTACCTTTGACTGGCAGAGACATGCAAACATCCGCCTCCATGTTCCTCTCTCTTTCTTTCTCCCTCCCCCTCTCTCATCTTCTAGCTCTTCCTTTCCTTCTCCTCCTCCTCTTCTTACTCCCCCTCTTCCTCTCCTTACTCCTCCCATCTTAGCTCCTCCTATATATCACCCTTCTTGTTAAAATAAAAAAAAAAAAACCTTTTTTCTCAAAATATAATTAGAGCACAACTATACCAATTTGTGTCAGTAAGGTACAATATAGACCTAATACCCAGTCCATCATTTTGTTGACTAACCAGAACCTCTCTTATCTCTCCTAACTAAAAGACTTAGTTCTGAACCTGGCTTTTTTCTTGGCTTTAGAATGAATGTCAGCTGAAAACCATCCTCTCAAATCTTTTCTCTCTCAAAATAAATAGCTGGGATTGGCTATGAGACTATAAGTCTTCAACCCTGTCAGAAATCCAGAATGACTGAATTAACTGAAATTATGGGAAGCACAAAGCATAGCTTCTAAAACTTAGCCAATTTATAGAGACCGCTTTACACCTGGACAGTCCCTATACTACAAAACGTTGGAGCATCTGATCTTAGCCTTCTGGCCCAGGATCATCTGACAGACCTAGTGATGCAGAATTATTAAGGGCTGATTATTCTGTCTTGGCAGATATAATCAGTCGACTATTCTGCAAGTGTGTTCTTTTCTGGACAGTAATTTGTCTGTAGATGAAAAGAGGCAATTCTTGCCTAGTGGCTGTCTCACCACAACTGGAGTAACTCCAAAGGTGCTCAGTTTCTTCTTAGAATCCAAGACAGGGAAGCTGTCAGGAGAAGACAGGTCTCTAATCAAAATGAACATTAATACAGAAATGTTTGTAATGTCAATTCTGTGGACTTCTGACATTTTGAAAACCAACTATCCATGTAAGGCAATCTGGACTGTTGTCTGTTAACTCATCTCAGCTATTTCTAAATAAAATATAGAAAACACCTTAACAATAAACTCAGAGCCATGAATTTGCTATAGACCCTTAACTCACAGGCTAACCATCTCAAATCAGTTAAAAAAGTTAAAGAAGGACTGGGTCTAAGCCTTGTATTCCTAAATGTCTTATATAGGCACAATGCCTGTGAGAGTAACAATATTAATCTCACTTCTATATCAATAAGAAACTTGTACCAATGAAAACCTTAAATTTGAAATCAAATTAAATTTTGTACCATTTAAGAAATTATAACTTCAGCTTAATAACAATTATACAGATTATTACCAATATGTTATAGCTATGTAATAAATCCTAGCTATTCCTCCCTGTTCCAACAAAACCATTACTTTTCCCTAGAAAGACAGCCCAATATTAACCAGCTCAGTCCCCAAGCCCAGGGAATAGGGGTGCCGACTCTTCATTAACTTCTTCAAGCTGATTATGGGCGTTGAGATATTAGAAGAAGGGCGGGGGGAAGAGTAAATTGATAAGCCTCTGACATCTGTGTCTTCACTGCATCCAGCTGAGATTCCAGGACATCAGAGGTTGGAGCAGGTCTGCTCAGCTTGCTTGATGAGCAGATATACCAAGGCTGTATATTCTGCAATATACAATTCTCAAAACAAATTTTAAGGCCACCAGAAGACTAGATTCCAGCATTCAAACAAAAAATATCTTGAGGCTTTCAACTTTTATGTGAGATAGTATAACAGTAACCTAAGTAATATTGTAGAAAGATCAAGAATATAGATTTTAGTTCCTAGGACAATCAGTAAGAAAAGCAGTCAATTGAGAAAGTCGGAACTACTATTGTTGTTGCTGCTGCTGTTATTGTTGTTATTTGGACAAGGGTGTCTCTCTATGTAGTTCTAGCTAACCTGAAGCTTGATATGTAGACCAGGCTAGAGGATCTCTTGCCTTACTTTATAAAAACAATACAAATATATTGAAAAAGAAAAGGGGGAATAAGAAGCAGAGAAGTAAATCAAACAAACAAAACGGAACCACTAAATGCAAGCATTGACCATTATATTGTGAACTGGCCCTTTGCATTCTAGTTAAAAGGCAGAAGTACCTGAATATATTGAAAAATCACGCACAACAATACTATATTGAGAGATAGCCTTTACATATAAAGGTCCTCACAGACTTTAAGGGAACTGGTAAGGAAGATGTGCTGTAGAAACAGTATAGGACATACAGAATGCCTTCCCAAATATCTGACAAATGATGCTTTGAGACAAAAAGTATTAGCAGAAAGAAAGTATTTTAGAAAAAGGGTTACTGTGTTAGAAAGATGTAACAATTATCAGTGAATATGTCGCTGATAAAATTCCAAGTGAAATCTGTTGATGTTTTTCTGAGTGGGGTTTTTGGAGCACTCAATCATAGTCAAGAGTTACATGTAGTTCACAAGTTTAAGAAACAGCTAGGCTAATGGATGTCAGCACAGGTATGGAAAGGAAAGTCGTTGGAGGATATGGTGATCTCGGGGTAGCCAACAGCTTGTATCTTTCTTCACATGTTTTCAATTGCTGTTTGCCTCATGCCACACAGCATGTATTTGAGCATATTCTACAATCCAGGAAGAAGACAGATGTCATTGGAATTCAATCCAACAATGCCCATATTAAATTAAATTAAATGTTAACTCCATTCTAGCTGGTGTTCTTATCATATTCCTGCTGACAGTAGTGTTATAAATTCTCTGTACCCCCATAGCAGCTGGTGAACTTTTTTGCTCAGGTAGGCTCAATTGTATTGCCCCAGACCATGAAACTGATGGGTATCAGTGTTCAAGGCCAAGTTTATTTCAACAGTTCCCCTACTGCATCAAATGGGGGAAGGCTTTTTCTGGCTTTTTTTAAAAAAAAAAAAAAAAAAGAATGTGCACTAGTAGAACTGAAGTACCCTTCAACAGACTCCCTGAAGACAAAGGAACATTTTAGTGGTAGTACTCTAGCTGTGGTCAATGGGTAGAAAAACATAAGGAAGCTTGCTGTTTCATAAGAGGTTGACCCGTGACAACAGCCCAGTTCTAGATGAACTGAATACTAAGGTGAGAAGCTGCAAATCAAATATGTGTTCTGATGCATCTATGTATTTCCACATGTCTATAACAAGAATGAAAGACTGTGGGAAGCTATCCTAGATTTCCCTCCTCTGTGACACGAGAGAAAGACAGCTGGTGTGGATCCACGCCCAGGCTGGGAAGCACTGGTGGTGTACATGATTTCTAAATGAAGTGTGAGGTCTATACACTGACCAGCTATGCTGCACTCATATCTTAAGATCAGAACAGGCAGAGTTTGCAATGAAACCGAGCATGAGATGCTATCTTGACTGACTTGGGAAATATTCTCTCTGAGTTATCACAACAATCTAAGGAAAATTATATTGTCCTATATTTGAGATAAAAACATTAACACTATTCAAACGCTATCCTTTAAAACAAGATACATTTTTCTACATTCTCTATGACCCAGGCAATAAATTATAATCTCACAGTCTGTAAGAGAGGTTCTTTGTCGTTCTCAGATTGTGTTTGAAGAGCCCTTGCCTGGACCCAAGTGACATAAGGACTTTTGCCATAGCTCCTTTACCATATAAATGACAAGTTTGCTTCATGTATAGTTTATAGCCAACTTTCAATGAACTCACTTAAATATATCTAGTAAAACAGGAAATAAATCTCCTACCACCATCAGTTAATGGGAGTTGCAAACACACACTGAACTGGAGAAATCACTAAGTTTTCTGGAAGACAGATCTAAGATGTAAACAGGGAGGTTTTAAAGTCTTACTATCGGAAAGCTTAAAACATATCAGAAGTTTATTAGGTGATCATTAAAATCACTGTCACTGACATAAAAATGATGCCTGTAATCTGTGGCACTTACCTGTAATGTTCACACTTGGGGGGCTGGGCAAAAGAATCACAACTTTGAGGCCCACCACTGACTACAGAGTGAGCTACAGTCCAACCTGCACTGCAATCTGAGATCCTGTTTTTTGGCCCCCAATCTTCCCTTTGGGCACTTGATAGGGTGGATGGAACTCCATTTTACATGGATGTTGGAGTATTGTGTTCTTGCTCTCTTGTGCATGCAGGTTTATGTTGAAATTTCAAGGACATCAGCCTGTCATTACATGTTACATACTCCATACTTTGAGCCTCTGGGGGTCAATGAAGTGTTCTTACCCTTCCATGATTATGAAGAAGTATCTTCGACCTCCAAATACAGTGGTTGTTACTTCCATACTTATTAATCAAGAATCTGAGCTCCAAGGAATGATAGAATTTGACCAAGACTCGGTGTGTTTTATTCAGATTTGACTGTTTCTCTGTCACAAAATATGTATATTTCCAGTGTACTGAATTCTTTCTAAAATATTGAATAATGTAATCAATTGAGCATTATTTCCAAGAATAATTCACATTTGTAGTCATTTTGAAGAGCCCACATATTCTGGGTCACAAGTTTTTCACTGTGGAATTACTGATGGAATTGGTATCAAAGCACCACATCCTCTTGACAACACCAGAGAACCTTCAATGTCTATGTTTTGTTGTTAGTTCTATGTTTTTAAAAATGAATTTCATCATCCAGACTTGAAGACTTGGAGAATGACAGAAAGTTAAGGTCACCAGGGACCTTCAGTGACAGCTTTACCAATACAATTGGATGTTCGTCGACTGTAAAGCTTTTTAATGAAAAGAGACCCCTGAAACCTTTCTATTAATGTGTAGTGCCCTTTTGTCACTTTGAAGAAGGGCGGGGGGAAGAGTAAATTGATAAGCCTCTGACATCTGTGTCTTCACTGCATCCAGCTGAGATTCCAGGACATCAGAGGTTGGAGCAGGTCTGCTCAGCTTGCTTGATGAGCAGATATACCAAGGCTGTATATTCTGCAATATACAATTCTCAAAACAAATTTTAAGGCCACCAGAAGACTAGATTCCAGCATTCAAACAAAAAATATCTTGAGGCTTTCAACTTTTATGTGAGATAGTTAACAGTAACCTAAGTAATATTGTAGAAAGATCAAGAATATAGATTTTAGTTCCTAGGACAATCAGTAAGAAAAGCAGTCAATTGAGAAAGTCGGAACTACTATTGTTGTTGCTGCTGCTGTTATTGTTGTTATTTGGACAAGGGTGTCCTCTATGTAGTTCTAGCTAACCTGAAGCTTGATATGTAGACCAGGCTAGAGGATCTCTTGCCTTACTTTATAAAAACAATACAAATATATTGAAAAAGAAAAGGGGGAATAAGAAGCAGAGAAGTAAATCAAACAAACAAAACGGAACCACTAAATGCAAGCATTGACCATTATATTGTGAACTGGCCCTTTGCATTCTAGTTAAAAGGCAGAAGTACCTGAATATATTGAAAAATCACGCACAACAATACTATATTGAGAGATAGCCTTTACATATAAAGGTCCTCACAGACTTAAAGGGAACTGGTAAGGAAGATGTGCTGTAGAAACAGTATAGGACATACAGAATGCCTTCCCAAATATCTGACAAATGATGCTTTGAGACAAAAAGTATTAGCAGAAAGAAAGTATTTTAGAAAAAGGGTTACTGTGTTAGAAAGATGTAACAATTATCAGTGAATATGTCGCTGATAAAATTCCAAGTGAAATCTGTTGATGTTTTTCTGAGTGGGGTTTTTGGAGCACTCAATCATAGTCAAGAGTTACATGTAGTTCACAAGTTTAAGAAACAGCTAGGCTAATGGATGTCAGCACAGGTATGGAAAGGAAAGTCGTTGGAGGATATGGTGATCTCGGGGTAGCCAACAGCTTGTATCTTTCTTCACATGTTTTCAATTGCTGTTTGCCTCATGCCACACAGCATGTATTTGAGCATATTCTACAATCCAGGAAGAAGACAGATGTCATTGGAATTCAATCCAACAATGCCCATATTAAATTAAATTAAATGTTAACTCCATTCTAGCTGGTGTTCTTATCATATTCCTGCTGACAGTAGTGTTATAAATTCTCTGTACCCCCATAGCAGCTGGTGAACTTTTTTGCTCAGGTAGGCTCAATTGTATTGCCCCAGACCATGAAACTGATGGGTATCAGTGTTCAAGGCCAAGTTTATTTTCAACAGTTCCCCTACTGCATCAAATGGGGGAAGGCTTTTTCTGGCTTTTTTTAAAAAAAAAAAAAAAAAAAAAAAAAAGAATGTGCACTAGTAGAACTGAAGTACCCTTCAACAGACTCCCCTGAAGACAAAGGAACATTTTAGTGGTAGTACTCTAGCTGTGGTCAATGGGTAGAAAACATAAGGAAGCTTGCTGTTTCATAAGAGGTTGACCCGTGACAACAGCCCAGTTCTAGATGAACTGAATACTAAGGTGAGAAGCTGCAAATCAAATATGTGTTCTGATGCATCTATGTATTTCCACATGTCTATAACAAGAATGAAAGACTGTGGGAAGCTATCCTAGATTTCCCTCCTCTGTGACACGAGAGAAAGACAGCTGGTGTGGATCCACGCCCAGGCTGGGAAGCACTGGTGGTGTACATGATTTCTAAATGAAGTGTGAGGTCTATACACTGACCAGCTATGCTGCACTCATATCTTAAGATCAGAACAGGCAGAGTTTGCAATGAAACCGAGCATGAGATGCTATCTTGACTGACTTGGGAAATATTCTCTCTGAGTTATCACAACAATCTAAGGAAAATTATATTGTCCTATATTTGAGATAAAAACATTAACACTATCAAATGCTATCCTTTAAAACAAGATACATTTTTCTACATTCTCTATGACCCAGGCAATAAATTATAATCTCACAGTCTGTAAGAGAGGTTCTTTGTCGTTCTCAGATTGTGTTTGAAGAGCCTTGCCTGGACCCAAGTGACATAAGGACTTTTGCCATAGCTCCTTTACCATATAAATGACAAGTTTGCTTCATGTATAGTTTATAGCCAACTTTCAATGAACTCACTTAAATATATCTAGTAAAACAGGAAATAAATCTCCTACCACCATCAGTTAATGGAGTTGCAAACACACACTGAACTGGAGAAATCACTAAGTTTTCTGGAAGACAGATCTAAGATGTAAACAGCAGGTTTTAAAGTCTTACTATCGGAAAGCTTAAAACATATCAGAAGTTTATTAGGTGATCATTAAAATCACTGTCACTGACATAAAAATGATGCCTGTAATCTGTGGCACTTACCTGTAATGTTCACACTTGGGAGGCTGGGCAAAAGAATCACAACTTTGAGGCCCACCCTGACTACAGAGTGAGCTACAGTCCAACCTGCACTGCAATCTGAGATCCTGTTTTTTGGCCCCCAATCTTCCCTTTGGGCACTTGATAGGGTGGATGGAACTCCATTTTACATGGATGTTGGAGTATTGTGTTCTTGCTCTCTTGTGCATGCAGGTTTATGTTGAAAATTTCAAGGACATCAGCCTGTCATTACATGTTACATACTCCATACTTTGAGCCTCTGGGGGTCAATTGAAGTGTTCTTACCCTTCCATGATTATGAAGAAGTATCTTCGACCTCCAAATACAGTGGTTGTTACTTCCATACTTATTAATCAAGAATCTGAGCTCCAAGGAACTGATAGAATTTGACCAAGACTCGGTGTGTTTTATTCAGATTTGACTGTTTCTCTGTCACAAAATATGTATATTTCCAGTGTACTGAATTCTTTCTAAAATATTGAATAATGTAATCAATTGAGCATTATTTCCAAGAATAATTCACATTTGTAGTCATTTTGAAGAGCCCACATATTCTGGGTCACAAGTTTTTCACTGTGGAATTACTGATGGAATTGGTATCAAAGCACCACATCCTCTTGACAACACCAGAGAACCTTCAATGTCTATGTTTTGTTGTTAGTTCTATGTTTTTAAAAATGAATTTCATCATCCAGACTTGAAGACTTGGAGAATGACAGAAAGTTAAGGTCACCAGGGACCTTCAGTGACAGCTTTACCAATACAATTGGATGTTCGTCGACTGTAAAGCTTTTTAATGAAAAGAGACCCCTGAAACCTTTCTATTAATGTGTAGTGCCCTTTTGTCACTTTGAAATGAGTGAACTGTCAGCCTGCCGGTTACCAAGCATACAGTATATGCTCATTAAATCATGCACTGTGGGTTTTTTCGGATTGTCAAACTGTTTAATTGAAAAAAATGTGTAGTGTCACTCTTATGGGAAAGAGGCAGGAATCAGAGGACTGGAGAGCTGACTCTGAACGTTTTAGAGCTTGCTTTTAACTGCAGCCAGAAACTGTTCTGTTTTACAGTTTTGATTAAAGGACTTTCCCTTCTGAATTTTTCTTGTTTTGTATATAATTCAAACACTGTAATTATAATGGAGTTTCTTTGATAATAGAACTACTAAATCATTCTGCCAGCAGCCTAAAACCAAGGGGAAGGGCTTGTTTTTGTACTGTAACTTCAAGGCTTATTCTGCTGTGTGGGGGGAACTGTGGAGGAGGAGATTTGGGTGGTTTTTATCTCAGCAAACCTCTGCTTCTATGACTGCATTGTTCAAGTCTAGGCCTCACTTTCACTCGGTGGGTGGGTCGAGCCTTTCTGACTCTGAGTATCCTTAGGCTGGTGGTTCTCTGTAAGATAGTTACACTCCGATGCCTGAATTCCACCCTAGACTGAATACATCGGTATTTTGTGGCAACTGGGGGTGAGAGGGTGGGGTAGTGGGCATGACACTGTTTTTAAGGGCTCTTTATAGGTGATTACAGTGTGAGCCAATGTTGAAAGAGATTATCTAAATTGATTCCAGTTGTTCAGTATCTCCGGTCAAGATACCAGCTGTATCTTGATCACCAGCTGTGATCAACTGCACACATCAGCTAAAATTCCCTGCAAGTTAGCCAGCTGAAGGGTTTCAACAGGTTAAAAAGCTTGCATTCTGGGCTAACTCAGAGCATTAAGTGAGGTTCTCTGGGGTAGGGCCCAGGAATCTCTTTCTGGCAAGTGCTTTAAGGGAATTCTTGGCACTGAGCTTTGAGAATGTGCTAAGGAAGCAAGGCAATCTTCAAAAGGAGGAATTCTCTGGAGCTCCAGACGAGGACAAGTTATAGGAAGTCTGTGACGGGATTCCACATTGTTTGTGGTTTTATCAGTCTAGCTTTGAGTGCATTCATCAGGTTCTACTATAATCACACTTATAATAGCATCAATATGACTTGAGGCAAATCTGTCACATCTAGTACCATATTATACCTTGTTAGAGATGGATACCTATCCCATAACGTTTTTGAACCTCCATGTATTAGTTTCACCAGAGGTGCAAGTGTCAGGGCCTGAGCCCTGGCAGCCCTTAGAAACAGGCTCATCCACCTTTTCCTGCAAGGTCAATAGAAGAAACAGTCTTGAAAAGCAAAAAAAGATTTCTTCCATGTGATCATACTGGGAAGAGAAACAGAGGTTTAGTAACACAATACAACACACACACACACACACACACACACACACACACACACACACCTTGACCTGCCCAGCTTATCATCAAGGTCCTATCATGAGATCTTGGTTTAAACAGAGGGCAAGAAATATGCATACCTGTACAGTGCTTGCCAAGGTGTGGTCCCTCTTAGTCTCCAGTAGTTCTTGACCAGTTTTCAAACCATGTGATGCTCTTTTTGGGAAACAAGCCCCTCCTCTGTCAGGCTCCAGGTTTCATCTTCTTCTAGCATGGGGAACTGGGGAAATGCCAGTTTCTAGAGACCATTGTTGCAATACTGATAATCTATCTAGATAGTCTATCTAGAATCTCGTTATTTCTACCAGGATCAGATGTACACCAGGGCCTAATGACTGGAATCAGTATATTTTTTGAATGGCCTATTAAGAATGAAAAGGCAATGTATTTTGATTTATGTATATTGAGAAACAGCAAAATCGAAACAAGCTGACACTGAAGTCAGCAAAGTAAAGTATTATCTATTGTTATTAACTACCAAAATGAACAATTATTCAACCATCTACTTTCACAGACAGCCTATGAGTTAACCATTTTTACTCCTTAAGTGTTACTGAAAATGCAAGATAATTATGGTGAAAGCTTAGCTAATTTTAAAATTAAATTAACCAAATTATATGTAAGTATCCAATTTCAAATGCAAAGTATAAAATATTTTCTAAGATTTCAATCATGAAAATCATTTATCACTTAGTGTTATCTAACAGCAGACAGTGGAACTTAGATAATGATGATGGAAGACTGACATTTTGACCAGGACTGCACAGATATGCACACTCCTTGCTCTCCATTCAAACCTGAATGTGCAGATGAGAATCCCAGAGAAAATATGTGGAAAAAAGAGGAAGGCCACAAAATATATCTACAGGGAATACCCCAATGTAAAGTATCAGCTATAGGAGAGAAGGAGACAGAGAAGGGAAATGCAGAAAGGGATATGAAAAGGTACAAAGACAAGTAAATAAGAAAATGTCATAATGAAGCTCATTATTTTCCATAGTAACTAAAATAATAATAAAATAATTAAAGTATATTTATTTGTTTTGGGCACCATTCTCATTGACAAAGTTATTAAATATATGCATGAGCAGACTTCATAATATAATTAAAATTAACATCATTGTTCACCTTCCTACTTTAAAAAGCTACAAAAGATAAAAAGAAATAAATGAGTATTTTTAGCACTGTATCACATTACCTCTAAGACTCTATTACTTGTATCAGCGTTGGAACCATCAGGGAACACTGGATGAGAAGGACTAGGTAAATCGTACTTTCTGCCTCTTACTCACAAGTGGTACTCTGCCGGTCACTAAGGAAGTTTTCCTTAGTGATGGCAAGGATAGTGAGGAACAGAACAGGACTGACAGGAAGGAAGCAATATCACTGGAAATTTAATCCTGACAGCAAACCTATACTCAAAGAAGTGTGTCAGTCTCTCTGCTGTGCTCACACTTTGGATTCAGATGCAAATGAGCTATCAGTCTCAGAATCTCTGATCCCTGGATGAGTCTTGTAAGGGGCTCTTCACTAATGTCAGAGTAACAGATTTATCTAACAAATACAATGTATTATGTGTTTTCAGAGAAGTGAGCAAACAAACACAGTGGGAACTATTAATTTCAGGGGTTGACCCCTAAGATGTATGTGGTGGTTTGAATATGCTTGGCCCAGGAAGTGGCACTATTTGGAGGTGTGGCCTTGTTGGAGGAAGTATGACACTATAGGCATGGCTTTCAGACCCTCCTCCTAACCACATGGGAGCCAGTCTTCCCTAGCAGCCTTCAGATGAAGATGTAGAACTCTCAGCTTCTGCACTATGCTTGTCTGATACTGCCATGCTCCCACCTTGATGACTGTGGACTGAACCTCTGAACTTGTAAGCCAGCCCCAATTAAATGTTGTCTTTCTAAGAGCTGCCTTAGTCATGGTATCTGTTCACAGCAGTAAAACCCTAAGACAGTGTACCTAGTAGAGAATTAGTGGTTAAAGCCTATGTGAGAGCCTCAAGAGAGATGGTTCTGCACTTAGGTATTTGCCTATCTTTCATAGGATCTGAATCTGGTTCCTCAACACCCACATCGGATGGCTCAGAGCCACCTGTTACTCCAGCTCCCCAGTTCCAGGGGATTTGACGTGCTCTTCTGGCCTCTGGATACCTGCTCTCAATTTCCCCTTTATCCTCGCCTCTCCTTGCTGTTGATTTTGTAAAATTTTCTTTATTCTTCAGTTCATCTTTCTTCTTGATGGTCTGTCTTAGAAGTTAGCTCCGTGAAAGCAGGAGTCAGTGGCTATGTTTCTTTGGGAATCCACTGTTGGGAAGAGGACTGGTAGCAATGGTTGCTCTGTTCTCCTCACTGACCAGTCAGGACTGTTGTGGTTTCAGGGACAGGACACAATGCTGAGACTGAAGCAGTCAGGAGTCATATTGGTGCATCTCTTTTAACCATAGGCTTCTAAAACTCCAAGGAGTTAAGAAATGACTGATGGGATGGAAGTCCTGTCCATGTTGATCCATTTGATCAACAGCATCAAAAAGATGAAAATATGATAGGACTCACATTGCCTTTAAGGTGTATTACTGTGTGATGAATAAAATGGTTAATTGTTCACTTGAAAATTTCTATCCTTTTGGAAAGAGGCCTGAAGACTTCTTGGCAATACTTCAATTGATTAATAATTGAGAGCGATGATTGGCTGATTGACTAGAGAATGGTAACAGGGCTAATAGCCTCTCATTTTTTTCCTTTATTATTTCAGACAAATTGATAAGTCATAAGGAGGTGTGGAAAGATTCTGGGTACACTGGCTAGATACTCTGAATTAAAAATGGCAGGGAGACCTGATATTGATGTGGGCGCTGTCTTCATTATGCTGTGGGACATTCCACTGTGATTATTTTGGGTCTGACACTAAGCTGTGTTCTTGTTCTTGATAGACACCTGGGAGGGTGTCTATCAACTTCGTTACAGTTGTCCCTTTGTGTAGCTACTTGAGATGAGACAATATGTTTACTGCATGCCTAATCTTAAGGAGCAGGGGGAAAACCTGGCAGGAGAGATCAGCTCACAAATCATTCTTCTACCCAATAAAATGTGATAAGTGTTCTAAGAGAAGAAAGTGAGCAGATTCGGTGGGAACCATTAGCTTAAGGGGTTGATGCATACAATGTACTAGTAGAATGTTAGTGGTTTAAACCTACATAAGAGGCTAAGAGAGATGGTTCAGCACTTAGATATTTGATTCTCTTTCACAGAACCTGAGCTCGGTTCCCCAACACACACTGCTCACAACTGCCTATAACTACAGCTCCACAGGATTTCACACCTTCTTCTGCCCTCTATGGCTAACTGGACTCTCTCTCTCTCTCTCTCTCTTCTCTCTCTCTCTCTCTCTCTCTCTCTCTCTCTCTCTCTCTCTCTCTCTCTGTGTGTGTGTGTGTGTGTATGTTAAGCAGACTAGTTAAATTATGAAGAGGCAGAGGAGGGAATGCTGCATGAGAACTTAGTGCAGATTTTCAGGGCTGCATAAAACTCCAGGTTCACATTGAGAAAAACAGATTCAGATGAATTTTAACATCACAAAAGTGGACAAGTTCTAGAAAGTGCACAAGTGTTTGTTTAGATAGAAATTCCTATTTGTTTGGGGAGACACTGTGACTTTAACAGCAGCCAACAGTCAACTCAGCTCTTGCTCAAGCTGCTGCTGTTCTCCTGTCTGTGAGAGAAGCAGCTGCACGTCTCGCCCAGAAACGTGTTCTGAGGAGAGTGCTGTGGCTTGCTTGTCCTGTTGCTTGGCTTCGGCTTCATGCTAGTATATGAGCTGCTTCTATGGTAGTAGTTTTCCTAATACAGAGAAGACCCTTCTCTCTTAAGGCTCCAGGTGATTTCTGGGTAACTCACAACTTGCATATTAACCATTTCCATTTGTATATTTTATTGTTGGTCTGGCTTATGCTCCCTCTACCAGATTGACAGCCTCATCTCCAATATTACTGTATTCAGAGGCAGGGCTTTCAAAGAGATGATTAAAGTTAAATGAAGTTTTAAGGGTGAGGCCATAACCCAATACAACCAGTTCCCTGATAAGAGCAGGAAGAAACTTCAACTATGCGTAGCCAGAGAATCAGGTGAGGACAGGTAAGCAAAAAATAGTAAACTGTGCAATTTAAGGAGAGAGCCAGCCCTCTGGACCCTGTGGTCTTGCACTGTTAGTCTCTAGAACTGTGGGAAATAAATTGCTATTGTGTAAGCTCTCTGATATTGAATCATGGACCTGCCACTTTAAGAGACCTGGCATTTAGGAGACCAGATCTAATTCAGGGGAGAAGTTAGGCCAGGACTCCTACAGTTCTGCTTCTGAGATAGAGGATTTAAAAAACATGCTGTGGCCTTGCAGGCCCCATGCCACCCTAACTTCTGAAACTACAAGAGAGGTATATAGTTTACCCAGAATCTTTTTCCTTGTCAGGTAGACTATGTTGAATTAGATCTCATGGTGTGCAACTTCCTGTCACCCTCCAAAGTCTTATGAAAGCCGGAACATCTCCTTCATTCAGAGGATTGTTTGAAAGGTCTCTCCCACTGCAGGCCACCCATCAGTTGTCTAAGCTCTCCAGCTCTCTAAGGCTCCACCATGTTGTCTCTGCTACGATCCTTTATCTCCACCTATTTAATTGCTTTTCTATATAAAGGCCTAGGCAAGGCCTCCATGGTCAGGGGGTCTCTCTCCTAGTAATGTACATCATCCTAAAGGTAGCTCCTTCCCCAAATCCACAACTTTGACTTCTAATACTTCATCTGTCCTTTTTGTTGTAAAAGTCCAAGCTGAGATAGTTATTGATAAATTCTACTATTGGATTTGATTTATGAGCCTCAGTCCACACTGACTTAGACAGAACTCTTAATTTGGATCAAAACTACTAGACATCATTTCACTGTCTGTTTTTTTATGTAATACCCAGCAGGATTAGACTATAACATCGACCGTCTACTTCTTCAGAAGTCACTCACTGTGTGCCTACCAATGGGCCAGTTACTCATAGATGAGGATAAAGGATCTGTACTCTAGATAAGGAAATACAACAGGTGCATAAACACTGTCACTCCCTTATAAAAATGCCAAGACTAAAGTGGCTGACTGCAACCGGTAGGGCAAGGAGAGTCTGTGGTGAAGCTGGCATCAAAGGAGGGCTTTGAATGAGAGACAAAATATGGCCGTGTAGAGCTGGTCAGTGAGAGAGGGCAGTTGAAGGGGCAGAGCAGAGAGAGGCCTAGAGGTTGAATTCCTGGGTCATTTACAGTTAAGTATAAACTTTTACCTCAATATGTAATCTACGCAGGGAAACTTTTGTTCACAGTCATGTTAGACTCAAGGTTTAGAATCTTACGCACATCACATTGAGTCATCTATACTCATTGTAACGGCACAAGGCAGATACTAACATTATACTTTGTAGATGAGGAAACCTTGGCATAGCTAGGTTAAATTACTTACTAATCCTCAATACATGCAGGAGCTGGGTTTTTGCCCACATAGTTTTTATAAAGGCTTGTGTAAGGGAGCCCTGAGAATCTCACTGAAGCATGGCGAGTACTAGGGTTGACAGATTTCCAAATGAGGCAAGAGGTGATGTTTCAAATGGACAGATTTGCACAATTCCTTGAGCCAAGAGAAAGGCAGATCCGCACATCTGACAACCATAGTGGGGCATTGCAGTATCCCAAATCGTCTCCTTGCAACTTAGCAGTACTTGGAGGCTTCGGTGGAGATAAATTGTTGGTGCAAGGAAACAAAGGTGTTTTTCAGGCACTTAGCTACCCTGGGCAGCCAGGACAGGGTTATGAAAGGACCTTTTCTGCCTCTGCTGCCTTCCGGGCTTGCGTCCTTAGTGAATCTGCTACAGCAAAATGGAGTTTGTTAGTTGCGTGTCATCTGAGGGTGGCAATTAGTTGCATGTGTTTGGTAGGGTGCCAGCCCCTGGTGCGCCAGACCTTAGTGCGAGAGCCACTGGGTCATGAATTAGTCTTTAAATACAAGCAAGGTTTTAAAATGGAGCATGCTAATTTGGGTTTTACTAACTCCTTCCGAAGAAGGGTAGTCCTGTTCTGTGCCAGCTGGCCGAGTTGGCATTTAGAGAGAAATTGGGTCGCTACCAAAGATCACATGGCCCCTCCCTCCATCTCTGGGAGCAAAATGGCCCCAGGAACCGAGTGGGCAGAAGAAGCAAGGTGAATGAAGGGGCAGCAGCGTTGGTGATGGCAGCCAATTAACTCGCCTGATGTCCTACTAACCTTACCTTGGGAAAGGATACCGAGCCTGCTTTTCCCAACTCACATGGCCCAGAGGCCACCCATTCAGTGGCTTCTACATAAAAGGCTCCCTCATCCAATTGCTTATACACTGTGCCTTTTATGTAAGCCATACTTAAGGGATTATCACTGCAGCTTTTAACTTCTCCCAGAAAGAGATGAATGAAAGTGAATGGGGCGGAAGAGTCCTCAGTGAGAAACTGCCCCCTCCAAGCCCAAGATGCTCACAAAACCCCTAATCACCATTTAAGAATGCCATTCTGTTTTTGAGGTAGCTAGTTACAAATGGAATGTACTCATTAACTGTTACTGTGTATGTGTATATACATACACACACATATATGTGATCATCACAAAGGGTTCTGTCATGTGCACAGAGCACAACTCAAGGATGTAGAATGGAGTTGGTGTCATAAACTCGGGCCCTCGTTCCTTTAACATGGCACCACCTTTTCCTATTGAGAAAGAGCAGTCACACCATCATCTTTTGACTCTTTCAGCTCAGCATCTTCCCCAAGAAAGTTTTAATGAGAGTGGGCTTTTTAATAAAACATTTTCCAGGTGATGATCAGACCTTGAGAAATCGTCACTGTGGTAGAGTTAAGGCTGGAAATGGGACCTTGCTTATTTACTTATTAATTTTTGTTTTCTTTTGCCAACATCTCTTTGTCTTTAAATAGGATTATTCTGTATTCTGAGGAAGAGCCCTGTACCTAGGGAGACAGAAAGGAAATGTAAATAAGTTTCATACTTCTTCTGAAGGTTGGGCTGGCTTGGGGTTTGTTGTTGTTTTGTTTTGTTTTTTTTTTGTTTTCTCATATGAATTTATCTCTTCAGTAGATTGCTGAGACGTCTGAGTTGTCCTGGTTACTAATGTGCTTTGCATTAAATTCGGGGTCCATTTTCTTTTTTGCTTTGATTTCATCTGCTTATTTGATTCAGGCCCTCTCTTCCTCTGAAGGCAGCCTATTAAATCTTCTAATAAGCTGACAATTCCTGAGAAATCCTAACCAGATAGCTTTCCTGACAAGGCAGGAATCAGCGTAGGGACCATTACAGAAGGACACTTTGAGTACTTGAATACTGTCAATGGTCTTAAGTGGGGAGTTTAGTTTGCAAGGCAATCCTTTCTGCAGTTTATTTAGATGCTTATTTAATATTTTGGATCTCTCCAGGACAATGTGTTGCTTTTATGAAGAAAAGCCAATAATGAGCGCACCACGGCTTTAATTTATGACGTCTCCTACAGCGTTGTGGGGATCTTACTTGGGATGCCTGTGATTATGTCTGTAAGCGGCGAGTAAACCAGCTGGTATTTGTTCTGAAAGTGTTCCGAGAACACCCTCCTGTTAATGGCCCATGGCTTGATCTGGCATCTGGTAAACTAATATGTTGTCATTTTCACCATGAAAGTCAGCTCAAATCATTAAGGATTCTACAACCATTTGCGTCTTTCTCGCACCTCAAATACACCAATTACCACGAAATTATTCCTATTAGCAGCATGATTGAATGATACTAACCTGACTGGAACTTGTTGGCAGGATTTCTCTCATAATGACAGTAATGGACTGAGCAGTTGAGTCCTGGCTGGGCTCCGTTAAACAGGAAGGTTTAGTAGTACATGTTTGTGACCCCTGGTGAGCAGCACCACCTAATCACGGGGTAAGTTCCAGGGAACACAGTACTTGTCCTTTTTCCTCAGCATGGGGAAACTTTCTCATCATGTTTTAATTTAGTGGGGGATAGAATCTTGGCACACTATTGTGCATGGAATTTAGAGACTGCTTTTTAGTACAATCATTATCATCGCATAAGGAGCTCAGCCATGCCACGCACTCATGATAAACAGTGTCTGCGTTTTAATGAAATATTCCACAAATGAAATGAAACTCCACTTCTATCCTTAGAAGTGACTTAGAAAAAGGCAAAATGTTCAAGATCGATGATTTCATTTACCTTTCTTTTTGCCTAATCTAGGTATGTAAGGCCACGTGAGCTGTGTGACTGAAAATGCCTATCAGGCAGAGAGTCTGAGATATATGATGCAGGCCAGTGAGAACTTCCACCTCCCATCCCCTGAAGTTCTGCCAGGGCTTCTGAATGGGAAGATATCAGGTTAGATATGTTTTGCAGTGATCTGAGGGAGCCAGAGAATGTATAGAACAGTTTTTAGGGCCAGTCCTATCTTGTCTTGTGTCTTTTATCTCTTTGAACATAGTTTTGGAAGCCACCTCAAATGAGATGTGACCCAAAACTACACCTTGCTTGAACTTCAGTCCCTGGTCAATGGCTCCTCCGACATACTGGATGTGGAGATGAGGTGGACTGCTCCCTGGAAGAAAAGCATTGGTAATCCATGAGATAATCCCTGGCTAGGGGCATGGGACTGCGGTTCTCCATTCCTATGTCTGACTCAAACACATTATACACAGACACACACAGACACACACAGATGCACATAGGTTTTCTAGAAATGTTTCAGTAGGTTCCACCCCAGTTCACCCTAGTTACTCATTTTGAAAATGCGTTCTGAGAACATGTTCGTTGTGTAAGGGAATGCTGATATCCGTCACCCACATGGCCTTTGCTGGTTCTCTATACCCATGTCTCAGCTGCCTAGTCATCTGAAAGAATTAATTCTCTACTGATGGATGCTGCCTTCCACAGACATACCTGAGAGCTTTGTTTGACTAGTGCCTGGCTGAGACTCACAAAGGGCACAATTATGGTCTGTCCATACCCACAGATTTGCTCGTGTGGTGGGCAAGACTGAAGTTCAAGTGAGACTACAAATTATTGGTTTCTCTGATGGCCACTGGGTTGCCTTTCTTTTTTCTGCCCATCTTGGGGAATCTGTTAATCAGTAACTAATAGAATTCACATCTGAAGATCTATACCTGGGAAAGCCACATTTAAGAAGAGGCCTGTAGGAAAGAAATAGTGAGTGTGATAGAGATTCCCCCAAAAGCCACATGAGTAGACAGTGAACAGGTAGTATTGAGGCACAGGCAGGAATAGATATACACAAGATTGGGAAGGTTGGCAAGAGCAGAGTTTCAGAAGACACCCTGTACTCTAGATAAATTTGTGTCAGAATATAAAATAGACAGTAGTTAAAGAGGTTTTAGAACAGAGAGGATAATTTACAATGTGTTCTTTTTAACATTACTCTGTTATATAGAAATTACTGGGAAGAGCAAGAATAGTTGTAGAGAAGACAATAAAGAGATTTGATAATCTCATGTCTAGAGCCAGTGGACATGAAGGAGGCCTACTAGACTCCAGAACTTAGCACTTGGTAACTGTTGAATCCTCAGTAACGGGCAGTTACTGAGGTTTTCCCATCACAAAAGTATAAATGAAAACCAGCTTATAAATCATGTATCTGATTGTTTTAAAGCTGTAACCATAGAAAATATTTTTAAGGACAAAATGTAACAAAAGGTAAACCTATGACTTTTATATCATTGAAACTGGTCAAATATCAAAGACAATTGTGTGGTGTTATTACAACATGAGCTGTTATTTGGATAATGATATTTCGATGAGGTTTTTAAAAAGAAAGATGGAGTTTTAAATTATGGTGTATTCATATCAAATAAGTTAGTTTCTTATCTTCATCTCATTAGAATTGTTATAATTTAATGTCTTCCATTTTTTTCGACATACTTTGAGTCTGTTAACAGTTATGATTTAATATAGGAATCCTACATTAAAACCCTGGCTCCAAATATAGCCACTCCTCTGACTTAATGCATCCTCTGTGGTTTCTTGTATGACACAGGGGCTGTGATGAGGGTCCAAGAGCCCCAAATATGTCCCAACTAGCTCTTTACAGAGAAGCCTGCTGAGTCCTATCTAAAGAATTAAAAAAATTACACTCAATTTGTGTTCAACGTGCAGACAATTTAAATATATTTTGATCAAGTTTAAAATTAGAAAAGTTAAAAATATTTCATTTATTTTCAGTAAAGTCACATTTCTTGTAAAGTGTGCAAAATGCAAAATATGCTGACCAATATTAAAATACTTAAGCCAAATGCACTTATATATTTTTTGACACTTTCATTAAATCTTAATATTTTCTATAAAATTAGAAGGATTTTTTTTTTTTATCATTCCATCTAGGTGCCAATGTGAAGTTTCAGGATCAGATTTCTTCCATGAATATTGTAACCTACATGTAGTCAAAAGGAAGGGCAGAGTTAATAATTCCTTATTATCAGAATGTCCCTTAGCTCCTGGGTACCGCAGTTGTGAGTCCTGCCCAAGAGTGAGCAGCCTCTGGAAGTAGGAAATGGAGTTAGCAGGTTCCCATAAAGAAACCCAGTGTTTTTCATGACTGAGACTGAGGTTTCCCCATGTGTGAATTTGTTGTACCCTTGCTGTCTGAGATGGAGATGGCAGATTACTGTCTCTTTTTCTTGCCTAACCCTTTGTGATGCTCAGTTTAATGTGCCCCACAAACCAGTAGCTTCCCACTGTCTGTACTACCCACATTCCGCAGCCTTGCCTGACCCTCATGGCTGGCGGCCTCTTCTTCAGTGAAATGGGGCATGAGAGCTAAGAATTGCTTGCTAGAATGTTCCTCACTTGTCACAATGGTAGGAGTTTTGGGCTCTGTCTAGCTGATGAAAGCATCAAACCCCAGCTCCTGGGCTGTCAATGTGTTGTCTCATTATTTGGGGCAGGGATTTGTTGGTGATGGGAAGTTTTCTCTAAAGTGTAGGGTTCAGGATCTGTACAGAGCCATAAAGTCCATGTGTAAACTGCAGATAAGCAAGGAAATATAAATGGAAAGAAATAGAGCATTTTAATCTCTAAATTCACATAAGTAGACCAGTAATCCAGAAACATAATCAGTAAATGTTGGCTACATAATACAGATCTAACTTTAGGTCTTGACAATGACAATGTATGTTGTTATGACCTTTGGAAATTTTGTAGCACATGGATGCGTCAGGCTACAAAAATAAATTAAAAAATGAATAATCACAGGGAATTTTGAGAAGTTTGGAGTAGTAAGGCCCCGTATTCAGAGTGCAATGCATATAAGTCAGAAACTGAAACAATATGGATCTTGAAGTTTTCCTTATAAACAACTGTTAATTCAAGCCAACCTTAAAAACCAACCTTAAACAAAAATCCACAAAACACTGATGATAGCAATAGCATTTAAAACTGTGGGCTTCAACCAGAGCTCTGCTTAAAAGAAAAGCATAGTGTGAGACACTGAATAACACATAAAAACGAACATATAAACAAAATTGACACAGTTAAGCACCTGAGGTAAGAACAGCTAAATATGCAGAGAATGCAGCAAGAACAAAGGCAAAACTAAGACTAGGATTTCTAATTAAAAAATAAACCGAGTATCATAAATGCAGATGTCTTCATAATCTTACAATTTGTATGTGTGTGTGTGAGAGCATGCATAAGAGCATATGGTGTGGCAGGGAGGTATGTGTGCCCTGGAGTGCCTGTGAGGGTCGAAGGACAATTTCAGAGAGTTGGTTCCAGGGACTGCATTCAGGTCATAAGGCAAGCACCTCTATGCACTGAGCAGTCTCAATGCTCTTCTTCTGTCACAAAGGTCTTCTTCTAGGAAGTAAAGTGAACTATGGAGATAGTCTGCCAACTAGCATAACCAAAAATGGAGCCTAGCAAAACTAGACAAGGTATGGTGGGCATGAACCCAACCGTGGAAAGAAAGAACTCCACTAAAGAAACAGAAAACCTTTGGAAAATGGTCTGCAGGTAACTTTGAAAATCCTCCCCCAGTGATATCTGCAGTAGGTACATATGATGGTTTGAATATACTTGGCCCAGGAGTGGCACTATTAGGAGGGGTGGCCTTGTTGGAGTGGGTGTGTCACTGTGGGCATAGGCTTTAAGACCTTCCTCCTAGCTGCCTGCAAGCCAGTCTTCTTTTAGCAGCCTTCAGAGGAAGATGTAGACCTCTGAGCTCAGCCTTCACCTGCCTGTCTGGATGTTACCATGTTCCCACCTTGATGGTAATGGACCTCTGAACCTGTAAGCCAGCCCCAATTAAATGTTGTCCTTTATAAGAGTTGCCTTGGTCATAGTATCTCTTCACAGCAGTAAAACCCTAACTAAGACAGTATGGAACCTAAACCTACACAAGAGGAGAAAGCAGAAGCAACCTTGAGGAGAATCAGAAACTCAAGATCATAGAGGGAATGTTCAGTATCAAATGATTTTGAAGTTTCATGGAACAGATGATGATATTATTTTATATGGTACTAGATAAGATTAGTTTCATATCTTCTTAATGAAAAATAATATAGACTTCTTTAAGATATATTCTGTACTAGGGAAAAGTCTCCAAGATATACTTTTAAAAAGAAAACACAAAGCACTGTGTCTTTGGTACTACCATTTCAGTGTGTGTGTGTGTGTGTTGTGTGTGTCTCACATGCTTGCAGCTGTGATATCTGTAAAGAAAACAAACTCACTCATAACAGTGGTTGCCTCTAGGTAAGAGACTAGACAGGCTGAGACATGTCAGAGGCAGATCCATTGTAATGTATATGTAGATGTAGATGATGTAGATGTAGATGTAGTAGAGAGAGTAGAGGTAGAGGTAGAGGTAGAGGTAGAGGTAGAGGTAGAGGTAGAGGTAGAGGTAAGGTAGAGGTAGAGGTAGAGGTAGAGGTAGAAGTAGAGGTAGAGGTGTAGGTAGAGGTAGAGGTAGAGAGAGGTAGAGGTAGAGGTAGAGATATATACATCCTTTTGAATTCAATACTGGGTACATGCATTAAGTAGTCAAAAATTATATTTAAAAAAGGAATAAAACTGTCCATAGCAGATAAAGACAGAAAAGTGTGGATGTGCTTTCATGCAGCCATTGTGGCAGCTCCAAGACACAGAGAACTGTGACTCACCTTCACTCTAGACTGAAGATAATTTAAGTTAGAAGTTGGTGAACCTATAAACGAGTGCAGCTATTGAAGAGAATGTCAGCCCTATGGAAACACTGCTGATTCCCAAGTGCTAAGAGAGCTTGGACTCACGCTCACTCGTGCTCAGTGCCAATTCTAAGATAACGGGGCAGCGTCTGAACCACCTGCCCATCGTCTGCAGGAGCAGTTAGACTCCTCTTCAGTAAATCTAATCTGCTGTCACTCCTAGGTCATCTTGATTCTAGAAATGTTAAAGTGGCATGAACTGGGCTCAGCAGGTAAGAACAATCGCTGTTCCTGCAGGGGACCTGACCCTGCTCAACTCCCAGGACAGAGATAGCCATCACAACCATCTGGAACCCCAGTTCCAGGGGATGTGTTGCCCTCTTGCCTCTGTGGACACCAGACCTATATGTGGCACACATACACGCATACAGGCAAAATACTAGTACAAATAATATGAAAAAATACATCAGTATTTTTAAATGAAGTTAACTGTCTTATGATCAGTAAATTACACCCTCCACTGCTCCAGCCACTGTCTGCTGATTCCATCCTTTCCTCTTCATCTTTCTGTTTGTCTGTCCATCTTGCCTCCTAGGGATATACTTTTATACACATTATATTTAGATACCGAGGTAAGTTTTTAAGTGAAAAAAAAAAAAACGCTCAAAAATTAAAATATCTTGTTTTATAGTCCAAACTGGTTTTATTTTATTGACACAGAGTCTCATGTAGCCCAGCCTAGCCTTGAATTTTCTATGGAGCAGAGGCAGATCTTGAACTCCTGACCCTCCTTCCTCCATACCCCCACCCCAAATGCTGAGATCATAGGCATGAGTCTTGACCTTTAAAGACTGTTTAAATAAATTCAGTGTGTGTCTGTGGGTACAACTGTGTTTCTTACGAGAAAACTGTATGAGGGTCACCTTTGATCTTTTGAAGAAGTAACTGAGGATGTCTATGGAGGTGGTTTTGAGAGAAAGGAGGCTTTTGTTTTTCATCTTACTGTGTCACTTGAATTGCCTACCTTATTTACCCACACAGTTATTTTAAAGTGGCAAGGGATGTAGGCCATTGAGTTTGGCTGCAGCTGAGGTGTCAGTGCTAAAGCTATGTACAGCACATTCCTGTGTCCCCCACCCCTATCCTGACCCAGGACCAGTAAGTTCATTCTCTTTCCACCAGCCTTTGACCTGTCTCCAGAGACCCACCTGGAGTGATGTCATCCACAGGTAGGAGGTCATAGACACAGAGGAGCATCAAGCACATGTTTGCTGGCAGACATGGATAAAAGCATCGTCCTCTTGCCTGCTGAGAACTTGATTCCATCATGACCGACTTGCCTGCATCTCACTGCTTCCTGAGAAATTTCTTGTGGAGCCTCTAATAAAGGCATTCACTATTCATCTTCTCAGTATTCTGAGATGAGACATTTGTATTCTACTCTGAATGTATGGATACTTGAAACATTTTTGTTATTATATGTATTCATATTATTGTATTATCTTGTTAGATTGTGGACAGAACCCAGCGCTTCATGTACATTAGGCTAGAACTCTACTCTGAGTCCTATTCCCAGTCTCTGAAAAGCAATGTCTCAGTATATATGAGTGTGGGCTGTGGGAAAAACAGCCCAGTGGAACCAGCTCAGAACGTGGCAACAGGAACGAGAATGCTGGCCATACTTACATCTTACAGTCATTAAAAGTCCTCTCCCTTTTTAAATGCCCAACTGTATGCTGTGTTTTCTAGTTTCAGTAAAAGAACTGCAGCCTAGTCGCTGCTGCCAGCCCTTCATTTTCCTGTACATACTTGGAGTTCATTATTCAGCTACTCATAGCTAATGTATTATGCAAGTTCTTAACACCTTCTGAAGCTCATCTTGGTAAAGCACAAACCATCAATTGTCAGAGAGAGAGAGAGAGAGAGAGAGAGAGAGAGAGAGAGAGAGAGAGAGAGAGAGAGAAATTGTTTTATTGAAGGAGTCTCAAGACAGAATCACTAATGGCTGGAAAGAATTCAGCCTGCTTTAAGAGAGACCTGTATTATGATTCCTCAGCAGAGGGGCCTCTGCGGACAAGCGAATTATGAAAAAACACTTTGCTGGTAGATTGCAGCAGTGCCTCTGAGCCCAGAGTTCATTGTCAAATACAGCCTGTCATTTGGGTGTAGTTTCTTTGCATTTTTAATCATGTTTGCCATCTCAGTCACTCATCTGCAACAGGTCTGTGGGTCACCAGTGTGAACGAGCATGGCCCTTTTGTAAATGTTTATGCTCCTATGGTAGTTTGTTTATTCTGGTAATATTCAAAGCATTTATAATCCTACTGTCTAACCTAAATGTGTGCCTACATTTAGAGCCATAAATTTCTAGATTGGAGTGGCTCTTGACAGCACAGTTCTAACTATAACATATTGTATGTTAGAGAATGCATGTGCATGCACACTTATATACATAGATATTTATTCTCACTCCCACAAACAGGGTAATTTATAGCACGGCACACTTCCAGACTTAAAAAGAAAATTGTCCTGGTCCAGGAGTAAACAGAAAAATGATTTCTCTGTTCTGTAGTGCTTGGTTTGTGGGGCAGTCGATCAGGGTATGTATACCTTACTTTTCAGTTGCTTTGATAAAACACCATGGTCAAAAGTAATTTACATGTGGAAGAATGCTTTTGGCTTACCAATCCTGACCAGGGGGTGGGGGTGGGTCCTCATGGCAGGAATGGAAGCAAGTGGTCAGAGCAAGAAGCTGATAGCAATCAAAAAGCAGAGAGTAGAAAGTGAACTGGGGAAGGGGTCAGGCTGTGATCTCTCAAAGCTCACCCCACGGATGCCTTTCCACTAGACAGGTTACACAACCTCCCCAGATCACTTCACCCACTAGGAACTGAGTGTTCCAATACCTGAGCCTGCGGGTGGCTCTCAGTCAAACCACCAAGGAGTGACTTCCAGTAACTCATAGAAAAGTCACTGGATCTAGTCAAGTGAGTCCATGTTTGGGAGCAATGTGACATCTGTAAGATCTTGAGAATTAACTACTTGGTGGCTCTTGATGAGCATCAATTTTGTTTGTCTGTGTTTGGGACAGGTAGATTACATGTATGTGCATACCGACTGACCACAGAGGCTAGAGGCGAGCCTCAGTGCTGTTCCTAGGGAACCATCCAACTTGAGCATTTTCTGTTTGTTTGGCTTTTGGATGTTTTGCCTCACTTATGGATGTGTACCACACATATGCCTGATATCCAGGTTTGCTGGAACAGAGCATCGGCTGCCCTGAAACTGGAGTTACAAATGGTTAACCACATCAAGGGTGCTGTGAGCTGAACCCAGTTCCTCAGAAAGAGCAGCAAGTGATCTAACCACTGAGCCATCTCTCCAGCCTGGACCTTGTTTTTGAGAGAGGGTCTTTCACTGGTCTGGGAACCATCATTGATTAGGCTGAGCTGGATGACCAGCAAACCCCAGAGAGCAGCTTTACTCTCGTTCCCCAGTACTGGAATTACAAATGCTCACCACCATGTCAACTTTTTGTATGGAGTCTGTAGTTCAGACCCAGGTCTCATGCTTGCACAGTAAGCACTAATAAACCAATCAGCACATCAACCTGAGAGATGAACAGCCACTGAGAGAGGAGTATATGCAGCTGAAGATGACAACAGAGAACCTAGAATGCTTTGTGATGCACTTGTAACCTGTTTACAAGGAATAGCCAGTAGCTGATTGTCAGGTATCATCAGTCTTCCTTTCTCTCTGTCTCTCTGTCTCTCTGTCTCTCTGTCTCTCTCTCTCTGTGTGTGTGTCTCTCTTTCTCTCTCTCTTACTCTCTCTTCCTTCCTGCCTTTATTTATTTATTTATTTATTTATTTATTTATTTATTTATTTATTTATTTTTGAGACAGGGTTTCTGTGGGTAATGGCCCTGGCTTTCCTGGAACTCAATTTGTAGACCTGTCTGGCCTTGAACTCACAGAGATCCACCTACCACTGCCTCCTAAGTGCTGGAATTAAAGGCATGTACTACTTGCCCATTTTCATTCAGCCTTTTAAAAATGAATCACTAGGATTGGACTATTCTTAGCACTAGCCCTCACATTATCCAATGTTGACAGTCTATTGATATTGGATAAATCTCAAATCCGTTTTTTAGTTCAGGCAGTATTCTGGGTGATTTGGACATATTGTTTTTACATTTTGACATGATTGTTGGTTTCCCATGTCCTGGAAGTTTCTAAGATTTTTAAGGTCTAGAACTTTTCACATGGTGTCCGAAGTCTGTCGTGTATTCTCCTGGGGTGCTAGGTGATTCATTGCACAGCACTTCCTAGTTGCTCTTTTTCCAGGCTTAATACGTACTTATGTAGCCTAACACCAGGCTGTAGAAACAGTAACATGGGGAGTTTGGGTTAACATTTCTTTGTTGTCCAATAATTCTTGAAATTACCACGTGGGGTTATTTGCAAGGAACATTGGTAGACTTCGGTCTGCCTGCTTTTTATTTGATATTTCTTTAGCTGAGGATTCCCTGTTTAATGGGCTTCCCTTTGTGAAAATTGTGAGCTTGGAGATGAAAAGGGGGAGTTGCTGTATTTAATGCAGAGGGGGAAGACAGGGGGACCCCTTCAACAGCATTGCTCCTTTTCGTTACTCCTCATCTTCCCTGTTCTGTTACCCCAAATCCCTCCAAACCAAGAGGTGGTAAATCAGCTAGAGTAAGCACTTGCCATGGATTCATGAGGACTGGGGTCAGACCCTACTTAAATGCCAGTGTGTAATCACCCAGCTATAATTCCTATGCTTGGAAAGCAGACATATGGGATCCCTAGAACAAGCTGACTAGCTAGGCTAGGTATAGACAAGCTCTAGGTTCAGTCAAGACACCTACCTCAGTGAATGAAGTGTAGACCAATAAAAGAAGATTACAGATGTCTGTGAGACTTCTACCTCCATGTTTATGTACATGAGTGCATACAATGGAATGCCATGAGTCTCTAAACCCATCCTGCATTCCTTGCTTTCATGCCATGGGTAGGCTCTTTTTAGGGTCCACTAATTCACAGCATCAGGAGGTAAGGTAGGTACTTGGGAAATCCCACCCTACCCTTCATCACCATCAGCACAATCTCTAGGAAGTCACTATGGGGATGAGGACTGCAGGTTACGAAGAGGGGCCATCACATGCCTGCAGCTGATCACCTGAAGCTTTTCTGTTTAGGAAGAACTATAAATTGATTAGCAAGGCTAAATGTCAAGGTACATTTTATTGGAGTCATCTCTGTGTATTTGGAATTTGTTGTGATATATTTGAATCTAATGTGTATTAATATGTGAGCAAAGGTTAATTTTGTCTATTTCTGGTTGAGACACTCCATTTGTCTTTCCTTCGCAGCTTTGTGAGATGTGTGTTTCTCACTTTGGTGGCCTGTCTTTGACTTTGGCGCATCACTAATTATGCACACAATTTTGGAACGACACTGACATGAATACGAAATATTAATAAACCAACAAGACAAGCAGTTTTCGAAAATCACATTATGTGTACTTACTGCTTAACTGACCTTTTCTGCAGTTACTTACATCTTTTAAAAATCCATTTAATTTCAAAGCCAGAATATTAGCCTATTTATATGTAAATTGTCTTTAATTCACGAATTGATTTAGAAGACTAATCCAAAAGATCTTTCACTGCAAGTGACCTTTTTGCCTTTATTCTTATGGGAAAACTCTCAAGTGGTTTCTCAGTGACCCCCCCACCCCAATCCACCTGTGGTACAACATGCATCAGCTTGAGTCTCCATAAATCATTCACAATTGTACAGTTTTCAGGCAATACTGAATTATTAACAAGGTAATTGTTTTGTGTACTCTCCCAGTGTGCATGGGGCCATCCACAGGCAGGATTTCTGTTCCTCATAGTATCACTCTAGCTTCATCTTTACTCAGTGAATCTTACTGGAAACTTCTCTAAGCAATACAATGTATTATCTGAGCAGAAATAGTGGTTCTTAGTGACTTTCTTTGATGTCAGAGAAGTCTTAGCTTGTATTATTCTCTTCTATATCTGCCATAGAACGAATAGGATCTCAAGATGACAGATGGGTGTGGATTAACATCCACAGTCAGGTGTACATATAATTCACTTAGCTCTCTGCTCTCTTTGTTTTGTTAATCTTAAGGGACCACTGTAACTAGTGATTCATAAGTTCTCTTTCATCGGGGAATACATGTACACTGGGATTGTCTGTCTATCTCTTGTTATCATGGGGATAATGCAAAGAATTGAAAATGTGATGTAGGTGGAAGATTTGAAGCAAATTAAGGTTTCTGTGTATGTACACACACACACACACGAAAATACACCCTTGAAACAGAAATATCTGTCAGGCTTTGGATTTATTTATTTGTTTAGAAACAGACTTATTCTGTAGCCCTAGCTGGCCTGGAACTCTTACAGATCAGGTTGGCTGGCAACTCACTCAGATCCATTTGCCTTTGCCTCCTAAGTACATGGATGAAAGGCACAGACCATCACACCCAGGCCTCTGTTAGACTTCTAAGCTAAGGTGATGGATAGGAGGTCATGGATGCTCAGAGACAAAATGTAAATATGTATTGTGAATTTTTATAAATTGCTCCACATTTAGAGCATAATATGTCCCTCTTCCACCCTAACCCTAGAGAGCTAGGGTCTTGTGATCCACAGATCTCCTCTGTTTAGCACCTATATCATTCTGAAAGAGATTTTTGTTTGTTTGTTCATTCATTTTTAGTGCTAGGGATTAAAGTCAAAGCCTCTATTGGTGCAGCTAGCTTTCTACCACTGAGCTATATCCCCAGCCCAGAAAATTATCAAATATATAACAAAAATGTAAACATAGCCAATTCTCATTTTTTCCTGGTAATTATAGTCCATAAAGTTGTCACAGCCACTGAGTTAGTGAATAGTGAGTCACAGCTTTCATAAGCGATACAGACTTAGGTTCCCAGGAGTCTTTGGCCAAACATTTTTGCTAACTGGGTCAATAAATAACCTTGTTTCATATTCATTTTTGTTTGAAGACATCTTATTTAACCTATGTTTGTTTCATTAATACCAATGGTGTTGAACTGATGACTGAATGGAGCTGTCAATCACAGGCTTCTTGCAGTGAGGGCACTAGCTATCACTTCAGTCATGCACATAGGGGGGCATTTGAAATATCCCAGTCATCCAAAAGCACAAAAAGATGAAAAGGTAGCACCTCGAAGACCACAAGTGAATGCTTGTTCATAGGACACGACTGAAGGAGAGTCTAGGGACCTGTCTGGGTTGTCCTTCCTTCTTTGGAACATGTTTGTCTCATGACAACTTCATCTCTAGAAATGTCAGCAAGCCCCTGCAAAGGTATTAAGAATATTGATTTTGGGGTTACAAATAGATTACAAATTGGTGAATTGGAAATTTCCTGACTCCAGAATCTATAAGTAATGGAGATCAACCATGCATGTGTATATATTTATTTGTTTGTCTCTTCACACAAGGCTTATATGAGTAGGGTTGATGCCAGAACCTGATAGGGCTCCACCCCACATCAAACTTTCATGCACAGATACGGACAATTAGTTGCCCAAAGAGTTTATTAATTTTGACCATGGAACCTTCTAGTGAAGCCTATAGCAAAGTACTGTACTCTGGCTGAGGATCCAGAAGAACTTCTCTGAGCAGTAGATTGGGAATATTGTCTTCACTAAAATAAAACAAAGCAAAGCAAAACAAAACAAAATAAAACAAAAATCCCAAAACAGCAACAATAAAAACTGGAAATATCTATTAGACTCCTTCACGTTTTGTAACAGTTTTCTCTTTTAGTCAATGATATTTAAATAAAAATGTATTTTCCATTTTATAAAAGCATTTTTCTTTATACCTGTGACATGCTTTTACCTACAAGGGTCACTAGCTACCACCAGGCCCAGCTCCAGGGCTTTGAGTTGACCCTACTAAAATCTACCTTATCTACAGGCTTCTAGAGCACATGAAAGGGCTGGTCCTGCAGATCCAAAGCTGCAGAATCTCCATCAGACAGGACAACAACAGGATATCTGAGAGAAGTCCTGGTGAAGACCCAGTATTGATGGTGTAGCAGAAGCCAGGGCCCTCGAACCAGACTAACCGACTCATTGCAATGAAGATTTACAAGTGAAGATGTGTGGACAGAATGGTATACTGTGGGATACACTGTGACACACTATAGCTTCCATGACGAGATGTTTTCTATATTTAGTTTTGGTTCATTTATTTATTTATTTATTTATTTATTTATTTATTTATTTTATTTATTTGAGGGGCAGTAGCCAGGGTAGAGAGTGGATCTAAGGGACAGGAAGATGAGTGAGACTAGGGTACATGATGTGAAACTCACAATGAATCTATAAAAGTTTTTTTTTAAAAAAAAAAGAAAGAAAATCCAGCTCCCTGTCGTTTGGTTCAGAACTGTAGCTAGAGATGCTGACAAACCTGTTTATATGCAGTGAGAATGCGATGTATCTCCAGGATGCCAGGCCCCTCTCATCTCAAGCCTGTCCCTGTTTCTGTCTTGTCTGCCTCTTGCCTCTCTCATTTTTCTTCCTGCTTTGTTTTCTACTGGCTTCTTTAATGATGATCGTCAGGATCTCAGGGAGAAAAGACACTTTCTGGTTCTACTTGGGATTATAAAAGAGATGGAAGCCTCCCTGGAAAATGGGAAGCTGAACAACCAGGTAACATTCTAAGCTGTAACACTCTAGATTTTTCTACTACTGGAGGATAAACTAAGCGGAGCTGGTGAAATAAATTAGTTTCAACTTAACTGTGTTGAATTTAATTGCTTGATGTTTCATCTTTGAGAGATGGCTACATGGTTAAGAGCACTTATTGATCTTTCAGAGGACCTGAGTTGGGTTCCCAGCACCCACATCGGTCAGCTCTAAGGCATCTGACACCCACTTCTGTTCCCAAGGGTACTCATATACATGTGACATCCATATACATTAACAAAGACAAAGATAATAATGAATATGTTTTTTAAAAGGTGTTGTTGTTGCTCTTGATGGGGTAGTAAAATCAGCTCATTCATTCATTCATTCATTCATTCATTGCTCATTCCACAGTTACATATTGAATTCCTACATTGTGATAGTCTGTGCAAGACTTGGGTGCTGCAAAGGTCAAATAGGCACATAAAGCTTATTGGCTTTGGTCTGGGTGCTAACTTGGGAACATTATACCCCAAACTCAGTGACAATAGCAAAAAAAAAAAAAAAAAAAAAAAAAAACAAAAAAAAAAACCCCACAATATTATGTTGCAAACATAAAGAAGGGAAATGATCAACAAAATAAGAATTTGTTAGCTTCCACAACTAATCTCTAAAGTATAGGTGATCTGATGAGAAATGAATGTGGATCGGACATCTCTAAAAGTCAGGAGGTGTCAACATCAGTTGCCAGGAAAATCACAAGAAAGGTCATTCCACACACTGTTGCAGTGGCTTGTCATCACATGTAGAAAGGAAAGCTGGGAGGAATGTAGAGGGAAGAGGCTCACAGAGTACCATTTCTGTGAAGTCAGGGGATACGGCCCTGGTCAAAAAAAAAAAAAAAAAAAAAATATGCACTTACTACCTGTTGGACCACTGTGGTAAAATGTCTAGCTAAAACATCACAAGAGAGGATAGGCTGATTTTGACTGTTGGCTTCAGTGATTTCCATCTGTGATGGCAGAGAAGACTTGTCAAAGTACTGTCTGACCTTTTCTATTTAGGAGGCAGAGAATGGCTGCAGAAGCACACTCAAGCCCCGGGGACCATCCAAAGAACCCAGTTCTGCCAGGCAGCTCTACCTCCAAAAATTTAACGTCTTCCTCACATAGGGCCACCAACTGGTACCAGATGTTCAAAAATATCAAACTTCTTTGAAAATACCAAATTGAAATAGTATAGAGATTCCTTAAAAAATAAAAATAAAACCCAGGACTGCTATATTATCTATCAGTCCTATTTCTGGGTATAGACATGTCTTAGTTAGGGTTTCTATTGCTGTGAAGCAACACCACGACCACAGTAACTCTTATGAAGGAAAACATTTAATTAGGGCTCCCTTACAGTTTTAGAAGTTTAGTCCATTATTGCCATGGTGGGACAGTGGCAGGCAGGCAGGCATAGTGCTGGAGAAAGAGCTGAGAGTTCTGCATCTTGATCCACAGGCAGCAGAAGTGACTGTGTGCCACACTGGGTGTAGCTTGAGCATATGGGACCTCAAAACCTGACTCCACAGTGACACACTTTCTCTGGCAAGGGCACACCTACTCCAACAAGGCCATGCCTCTTTGTAATGTCACTCCCTATGGGCCTATGGGAGCCAATCACATTCAAATCACCACAACACCAGAATGAAGTCAATGTAGCATATGCTTTTTGCAGCGTTATTCTTAATATCCAGGGCATGACAACAACCTAAATATCCATTGTCAGATAAAAGAAATTGTGATAGATGTGCATGATGAAATACAATATAGCAACAAGGTGGGCAACCCTAGAGGACATTAAGTAAGCTGGTTGTAAAAAGAGAAATGTAAGATCTAAAAAGTGAGAGTCAGATACATCTCGGAGGCCATGATGTGAAAAGGGGGAAGTTGGGGAATATGGGTCAAAAAATGCAAAGTTCTGGTCGTGTAGGATAATGAGTTCAAAAAGGAGCTTTCAGCATGAATAAGAATACTACATGCTGCAAGTTTGGTTAAAGGATAGAGGTTATGGTTGGGGGTTGGCACGGGTAGTAAAGGAAGCGCTTGCTGCACAATTCTAAGGCCCCAAGTTCAATCCTTGGCACCTGTGTAAACAGCCAGACGTGGTGGTGGGTGCTTGTACTCACACTAAGGAGACAGAGGTGGGGGTAGGGGGCTAGTCTTTGTGACTTGCTGCTGGCCAGCTAGCATGGTTAAATGGGTGAGATTCTCAGACTTGCCTCAGAAAAGAAGATGGGTAGCTCGTCAGGAAAAGACCTGAGGTTGACTCTCTGGCTGCCACATATGTGCACATGTGTGCACTCACACATGAACATGGACAAACACAAATAGCTGTAATATTTTCCCTCAAAAGAATAGAACACTGGGTAATATTACCATATACACATACCCACACAGACTACCCACACAGACATGCCCACACAGACATACACACTTTGTGACTTTGTGAGATGACACGTAGACCAATTTGTGTCTGCGGTAATCAGTTCACTATGTAAGTATGCCACAGCACACGTTTATTGTTAACAAGACACCTCTTCATGCCTATCCTACCTCAGATATGTCTGAAGCACAGGGCTGAAGACGGTAGTTGTAGTATAAACATCAGTCACTCATTTTGGACCCAACAATTCAATAGTGCTGTGTACATGCCACAAGATCCCCTTAATGTAGGTGTTCTTACTATATTCCCTTTATACCTGGCATAACTGAGTCTTGGGGAGGTTATGTAACCCCTTCAAAGACAGGCACTTGTAGGTAACAGAGCTAGAGTTCAGCCATCTGCAGTCCTGTGTTACCCTGGATTTGTTTCTGGAAAGTTTTTAATTAACGTAACACCATTAAACACTTTAGATTAAAGTGGTTACATGGGATGATAGCTTTATTCCAATAAATTTCTTGTGTTTGTCTTATTTCTTGGTCACATGCCAGAAAACACCTACTTATTTTCAACCCCATCTACCCCATTCTATAAATGAGAATATTTGGGCACGGAATGGTAAAGGAATGTGTTCAGTTTCAAGTTATTAGATAGGAAGGTGCTTGGGACTCAGACCCTGGGCTGTCTTTAGCTTATACTACCATGTTCTCATTTTTAAAAAGCTAATAAAATTACTGCCTTTTTTCTTATTTTAGCACTAGTTCATGCTGAATGTAGAAAAGTTAGGAAATAAATATGAACAACAAAGCAGAGATTCTGAATTTACCTGTCTCAGGTCTCACATGCTCTCGGTAATCAGGAAAAGTGTTTTGTGTGGGCATGTATGTGTGGGTATATATATGTGGGTATATATGTGTGGTTATGTATGCGTAGGTATGCATGTGTGGGTATGCATGGGTGGGTATGTATGTGTGGGTATATATGTATAGGTATGTAGTATGAGTATGTAGTGTGGGTATGTATATGTGGGTATGTAGTGTGGGTATGTGCAGGTGTGTTTATGCTTTTCCTATACATGTTAATGTTTGAAGTGAAACTATTTGCTGTTGGAGAAAAAAATAATAAAACAAAACACAAAAACGTTAGCAGGTTTTTAAATTTAGGTCCCTGTCTCCTACAGTACAGTGTTCTTATGAAGACTGTGTTTGTTCTCAGTATAAACTGATTGCTTTACATCGGGCTGCACAAACCCAGAGGCCTGGGGTGGGAGTGGGCAGTGAAACCAGTTTTCTCATCATTCTCCAGTCCTGTCTCCTGTGTGTGAGAATTACCCAGCCACTGTGCTTTTCTCTGGGGTGGAGTTGAAATGACACAGAGGTCAGTTTTCAGACACAGCAAGAGCCAAGTGGCAGCAGGGAATAACCCTTGTATGGTGCCCAGCTTGTGTCAGGACACTGACTATGGCATGATAAATCAAGGAGGCTATTCTCTCAGTGGGGTTTAGTGCTGTGCTGTCGGCCTACAATGCAGGAAATAGGCTTGTGCGCTTCTGTGCTTCAAGGGTTCCACCACATGACAGCCCAGTTTGACCCCCATTTTCACAGAACAGCTCAGCCCCCATAAGTGAGGACAGCCTATCATCATTTCTCGGCTGTCTTCAAATTCTCTTATCTGCTGATTTGCCTTATATGTTTTAAAGCTTTTCTATTTATTTATGTGTATGTATGTGTCTTCCTACATGTATGTAAATGGGTCAGTGTATACCTTGTGCCCAAGGAGGCCAGAAGAAGGCATGTAAAGTGGAATTATAGAGAGTGTAGTGGGAACCCACCCTGGGTTCTCTTCAGGAGCAGCATATGATTTTCAGAAGGTTCACTCAAAGCCTCAGCTTTGGTAACCTTGGCCTTTATGTAAAATTCTTTAAAAACCCACATGTTGACTTGATATGCAATTGTTCTACACTTTCAGTGATTTTTTTTTTTCGGTTCTGTAATTTCTTCATGCCTTTGTTTTTCTGACATTATATACTTTTTGGCACATGGTAAGCTCTCTGGTGAAGGAGAACAAGGCTAAGTGCTCATCTAGGGCCCCGTGTTTGACTAGTTTTGAAGTTTTAAACTGATAAGAATGAGCTCCTGTGTGCATTTTTCAGTATTTTGGCTTTCTTGCCCCTGGGGATTGTGATTGGATGAAGCCACTATTAGTCCCGAGGAGCCTGGAATGGTGTCCCTGACTTTTCAGTATGACTTGTCATTGTGCTTGTCCCGAGTTTTCTTCCTTTTAGAGAAGATGCTTTCCAGCCTATAGCTGTTGTTCAGCTCAAATGGTGATCTGACTTAAAGGTTCTTTTCAAAGCAAAACAATATGGAAAGGTTTGAATCGATCGAAACAGTTATGTGGGCATGGTCTTCACTGATACAATTTGGAAAACCTGGTGTGCTTCCAATGACAAGACGGATTCTGTACAGTCCTCTGAGTTCCCCTTAAAGATGAAATCAAGTAAAGTGAGTGAGATTTTACAGTGGAGACCTTGATGTATTATGATGTCACCGTGAAGGTAATTTCACCATTTTCACATCTTCCTTAGGCCCTTTCATCAAACATGCAAACATAAATACGGACTGAAAAGTTTGCAATTTGTTATTGCTTAGCCACATCCCATGTTAATGTTTAATTGTGTAGTAGAAAGAGTTTTTAGAACCCTCTGGGAGAATATCAATCAAGAAAGTTACTGAAGGCAATATGACAGAGCAGCTTTGTGGTAGAAGGCAGCATGCAGTCTGCAGTTGGACTGGCATTGTGGGATATTCATTAAACTTGTAACAAGGCCCAACTGCTCCTTTGTAGCTTTAGCCCAGGCTACTATAATCTAGTTCCCAAGTGAATAGAGCAGAAAGCCAAAGGGTGAATAGTTTAACAAAAGGGAATCAGATGATTATCTTGTAAACTGGAGGAGTGATGGTATCAGGGCTTAATTGGATAGCTTGATAAGACAGTCAGGCTCAGCTCAAGCCTTAAAGCACTTGCCTGGTTGTTTACAAGATGCTGGATTGGTTTGATTCATGGGAAGAAGAAAAAGTGCTAAACGGTCACTGGAATCTAAGAGATAAAACCCAGGGAAAACACAGATGCTTCAGTGGCTCATAGTGGTTGCCAGGGAGAAAACACCGGGGAGATAGACTTAATATAGCGATGATAGAGACTAATGGAATGAACAAGGTGTGCCTCATTAGCAATCAAGAAAATTGCATTGACAGGTATTAAACACTCATATGACCAGGAGGAAAATGGCTTGGGGAATGCTGGGACTTAATTGGACACAGAGCTAGAGAGGGCACTAATAAATAGATATTCTTGGCTTTGACCTTGGGTTAATTACCGGGTTTTGATTTATCTTTGATTTTGACCATCTCGATGCAGATTAAAACTGTTCCCTTCTGTCCCTTGAAGTGAATAAATCTCAACCCTTTTACCCTGAATTTCCTCCAAGCTTCATATCTAACCTAATTTTCTTTCTTTTTTTCCCCATGTCTGTGTATGTATGCATGTGTGTATATTCACCTATATGATTTTTGTGTATGCAGGTTAACATGTGCGTGCATGTGTGTGGAGCTTGTATGTTAACACTATCTACCTCCTTTGAAACAGTATCTGTTATTTGGCTAGAGTTCACCAGTTTAGGCCAGACTACCCAGTCAGCAACCCCAGGAAGATTTCTGACTTTTACTTTCCCATCCTTGGGATCCCAAGCGTGTAGAACCATACCTGGCGGTGATATTTGGGTTTGGGAATCAAATTCACATCTCCTTCATGCATTCAAGGAAGTGCCTGACCACCTTAGCCATCCTCTTTTGGATTATGTCTCTAAGGTGAATATTAAAGATTAGAGGAACATAGTGCCATTTCATTTCCTCTGGGCACTTAGTTGCTACCTCAGTGGTGATCTACGCGGTGATTTACATAGTTCTTGGTACTGTATTATTAATCAAGGGCCTGTGTACACATGGAGTCCTGCCACTCTGAAGTATTAGTTTCCAGGCCCACAGATAGAATAGCCTGAATTCTTAATGGTTTAACATAGGTTGGAAGAGGAATATTTGTAAATTGTGGAATGCCACTTGTGTGGTTTCCCTTCGAAACACTGGTAAACATGTGTCATGGAGTCAAGGCTAATGCGCTGTTGGCTGCAGTGGGCAGACCTCTGAGTTTCCTGTATGAGGCAGCCAAGATCCCACCTATAGATTCAACTTTGTGACACATTAGTTCAATGCAAACTTGGAAAGAAAGATGATTTCAAGCCAAAGAAAAACATTCCAATCTGATAAGAAGGAACAATTTTGCATAAGAACCAGAACCTTAACGTTAAGGTAAACTGGAAGTTGCAGCTGGTGTGAAACTACCTTTGCTTTGGGTAAATGAGGGGTGAAGTAGGATTCTGGGAATCTGCACACTGGATCTGAATCTTTTGTTAATTATTGCATCAAGAAATATACTGCTCTCCTTCTATAAGATGACTATTGAAGAGAAACACTTTTCTCTAGCTGTTTTGTCTGTGTGTGTGCGCGCGCGCGCGCATGCGCGCGCATGCATGCACAGTTCAGAGGAGGACACCAAGTGTCCTTCTCTGTCACACAGCCTCATCTCTTTTGTGACAAATCTCTTGCCTAATCTAGAGCTCACTGTTTTTTTCAGGTAATAGACTGTCCAGTGTAAAGTCCATGTCAATGGAAGATTACTCCCTCACCCTCTCACTTCCCAGAAGGATGAGGCCACATGGTCCCAAGAAAAACCACAAGATCCCTCCCATCTCAAGAAGGGTGAAGACACATGGTTCCAAGAACAATCACGGGTTATCAGACAAATGGAGCTGTCTGGTAGCAGATAGCTCCCCATTAGAGGGTCCCCCACAGCCCACCAGTGCCAATAGACCAGTTTATTGCTAAAAAACTGCCCTGCTCAAACTGTATATAGGCTTCTGCCCAAGCGCGGTCACCGCAGCTGCTTCTTCTGCGTGAGCGAATGGCCCCAATGCATTGGACCAATAAAATCCTCTTGCAATTGCAGTGATTGCCCTCTGTGAGTTTCCTTTATGGGGTCCTGGTAGTGCAGTGCAGTTGTAGGGCTCCACATACCAGAAGCTCTGGTAACTGTCCTGTCTTCCTTACACTGCTGAGGCTAGAAGCAGGTATGGCAGTTCCTGGCCCTTCCATTGGTGCTAGAGTTCCCAAGTCAGGTTCCCATGCTCTACCCACTGAGGCACTGAGTCTCCTCAGCCCTCTTCTAGCACTTTCCCAGCAGTATTCCTTAGTGGCCTAGCTTACGTTGTGTGGCTGGCCAAGGGAACGATTGAGACCTTCTTCTGGGGAGACATGCCCTGGACAACTCTTGCTTGAGTTTTCTATTAGCTAAATTTGGATGTGGAAATAGAATGCTTTCTGTTCTCAGTCAGGTTTGGAAATGATGCTGGCAGGTTTCTCAGCATATTTGAGGAGTTTGCTAAGAAGATCACAGTGCTATGCTGTGGAAAATGAGAGGGGGGAGGGGATGGAGGGAGAGGGAGAAGGAGAGAGAGAAGGAGAGGAGAGACAGAGACAGAAAAGAAGGAGGAGGAGGGAGGGAAGGAGGGAAGGGACGGGGAGAGGAGTAGTAAAAATGACTGCTGGAGAATGGAGAGACGCACACGTACTGCAGACAAAGCCCTGGTGTCCTGGGACATGTTTCTATCTGGAAAGCTAGATGAAGAGTGTGGCTTTTGACTCACCCAAAGAGTTTACCATGTTCACCGACTGTGAAGTGTATTTCATCAATTAATAGGCCAGCCTTAGGCTAAGGAAGAAGATTGAGTTGGAAAGGAATGCTGCTGGGATTCTGGAGCAAGAGTGTGTTTCATCCTTTTTTCGTGGCTTGGAGAGAAAGGAGCTCATTTGGAGAATCTACAAAAAAATTGTTGCTGGATTAGAGTTTTCCGGAGAGAATGATTAGATTGTGAATGGTTTACCTGGATATTGGAAGGGGGAGCAGGAAGATGTGGCCAGGGGTATTAGTCTCAAACAATAAAATAGGTTCTGGCTTGTCAAAAGAGCAAAGAAGTTTATTAAAGGCTATGAGCATTTCAAGGAATCCTGGGTCCTCCCTGAGAAGTAGGCCTGAGGCTATGCTTCTGGGAACAATGCCCAGAACCACAATGCTAACTGGCCTGGTGAGAAAACAGCATCACCTCTGTGGGGGCCATTAAGCTAAATAAAACATTGCAGCTCTGTAGCAGGGGAAGGGCAAAAACAGAAGAAATTCATACCAAACATAAGCCTTTTTCTCCCTTCCTTCTCCCTCCCTCCCTCCCTCCCTCCCTCCCTCCCTCCCTCCCTCCCTTCTCTTTCTTTCTTTCTTTCTTTCTTTCTTTCTTTCTTTTCTTTCTTTCTTTCTTTCTTTCTTTCTTCTTTCTTTCTTCTTGCTTCCTTTATTCTTCCTTCCTTCTTCCTTTCTTGCTTCCCTCCTTCCTTCTTTCTTTTCTTCCTTCCTTCCTTCTTTCCTTTTCTCTTACTTTCTTTATTCTCCCTTCCTCCCTTCCATCTTCCCTCCCTCCCTCCTCCTCCCTCCCTCCCTCCCTCCCTCCCTCCCTCCCTCCCTCCCTCCCTCCCCTCCCTCCTTCCCTTCCCTCCCTCCCTCCCTTCCCTCCCTCCCTCCCTCCCTCCTGTCTCCTGGCCACAGCCTTGCTGTGATTCTCATCTACATCTTTGTGCAGCTTCCTTCTTCGTTTTGTTCTGCCAGACAACTTAGTCACCCCCTAATCACGGATCATGTACATGTGCCAGCTTTTATTAATCATCTGCTTCTCCACTGACTAACATCTTGTATGCCTCCCTGTCTTCCTGTACACAAAACAATGTCTCTTAGCTAGATAAATAGGACTGGGGCCTCTAAGCTCTCTATCACAGAGCCTGCTTTAAATTTGGTTTTCCAAGTGCATGGCCAGAGACCTTGATCCCTGACACAGAAGGTCCTTTTACTCACTTTCCTTCACTACGATAGAATGACTGGGATCTATTTTGGTTTATAAATTGTGAGCTCCCAGACATCACAGGAACACTAATCACCATTATCTTTGGGCCCTCTAGTCTTCAGGCTCCCATGGCAGGGTAAGAAGATGGGGGTGCTCACATAGTGGCCTGTGGGGTTCTCATATCCCCTTTGAAGGTCCCTAATGACCTGACTTCCTTCCACTAGCTGCCACATCTTAAAGATTCTCTGCCTCCCGGTGGCACCGTAGGTTTACTTGCCAACAATCCATCAATGTGCAAGCCTTTGGTGGTCATTAAGATCTAAAGAAGAGTAATAATATCCCATCTTATGTAATTGTTGTTATGATCAAATAAATATTGTGAATAAGACCACAGGCTGCCTGATAGACACAAACCCCTCTGTATATGGTCTTTATTGTGCCATCTTCAATATTCTTTTTGCTTTTATAAATTTTTAAGGAGACAAATGTATCCTTCATTGAGATAACATGCACATCCAGCACATTTTGGTTGAAATACTGTTTACCTTACATGAAAACACTTCTATTATCTCTTTTAAAATCTTTTTCCCTTTTTGAATTTGTTTTCTCTTGTTATTATTAAAATAATTTCACACAATATATTTCAATAGTATTCTTTCCTTCCCACACTCTTCCCTGGTCTCCCCTCACCCCCTTCTCATCTTCATGTTCTTTTGCTGTCTTTCTATCTTAAATTATTTTAATTAAAATTAAAAACCAAGAAAGACACAAAATACCAGAACAAATAGCACACAAACAAACCAGAGCTTCTTTGGTGTTTGTCAACTATTCCTAGTCACAAGGCTTGCCCAAGATTGTCGTTGATTTACCCAGTGTCACGAAATCAGAAAGCTTATTTTCCTTCTTAAGCAGGTCTCAATTACAAATAGCTGCTTGGCTAAGGATGGGACTTGGTGTCCAGTTCTCCCATGCTGGGATTTTGGTTTAAATCTGTGTAGGGCTTATGTGTGTTGCCACAGTCTCTGTGTACATGTGTGTATCAGCCACCTTTAATCATAAAAAGGCCAAACATTTATGTCTTTGAGGTAAAGACAGAATATCTATATATCAATACTTATAAACTCACTCCAAGGTATGTGTTTGCTAGGCAAGAGAGTCAGATAAGTTGGGAAATGCTAGAAGCACAGTAAAGAAATGTATTTATTTAATTGAGGAGTCTGATGAACATAAGAAATATCTGAAAGAGTACTGGACATAGGGCATTTCAAACAGTATTCAGTCTATAAAATGTTTTAAGGAAATCCCTTTGTGTTTCAAAAGACAGTTTAAGAAACTGCATCAAATTTACCTCTGTGAGAACTCTGAGAGTATCTCAATAATCTCTGCCTTTCTACTGCTTGGCTCAGTACCAGGCTGTCTTAGTTGGGTTTACCATAGCTATGATGAAACTCCATGACCAAAACCAAGTATTGGGAAGGGTTTATTTGACTTTCATTTCCATGTCATAGTCTGTCACTGAAGGACGTCCAGACAGGAACAAACACAGAGCAGGAACCTGGATGCAGGAGCCAATGCAGAGGGCCATGGAGGGATACTGCTAATTGGCATGCTTCCCATGGCTTGCTCAGCCTGCTTTCTTAGAGAATCCTGGACCTCCAGCCATAGGGTAGCTCCACTCAGAATGAGTTGAGCCCTCGCACAGTAATCACTAATGAATAAAATGCTTCACAGGCTTGCCTGAACCCCAGTCTTATGGGATATTTTTTCAGTTGAACTTTCCTCTTCTCAAGTAACTGTAGCTTGTGTCAATTTGACCTAAAACAGCAGCAGACTGTGAATGAAATCACAATGAGAGGTGAAAGATCCTTTTTCTAACCTACTTCATTCACTTCGTCATATTGATTCTGTGGGAAGACCATGATTTCAAGCACTCCCTTGCCTTTGCATCCCTGTCTACCATATACAAGGCTCAATATCAGGTCTATGTTTCTTTAAGACAATAAAAATTTAAAGGGGGGGGATTTCTGTAATGCACCTCACAATTACATTATTGTTCTTTTGAATATCCATGATCTTTAACATTTGCCTAGTCTTTGTGCTTCTTGGTTGCATTTCCATGCCCCTTCAAAACTAGAGAAGCAGGAAGGGCAGCAAAGAATCAAGAGGCTGGGCTGATGAATATAATACAGAGTTGAAAACTGAAGCGAATGAGAGAGACTGGCCTCCCAGATCTGGTATTAGAGGTCTTGGGCCAGGGCCAGAAGGAGAGTCTTTGTGCACCTCCTGTCAGTCATGTCAAGAATGTTCAAGAAGGCAACTGTGGAGAGAGGGTCATTTCATGATGTTTTATTTACACTGAGAACAAAGTCCTTCCTTTCAAGTTCTCTCATATTTTTGTGCTATAAGTTAGAATGCAGAAAACATTCTGAATCCTGGATTATTTGCACTCCGTGTGATAGGGCAAATTTCTATTGAAAAGCATATTTGTTTAAAATTCTTTCTTTGCTTTCTCTTGAACCTTTTCTAGCATTCTCTCACTTTGCAGCTAGAACAGACATAGACCCCAGTTGTTTTAGATGAAATTGCCTTTCTGTTTTAAATACTGATACTCACTTTCATTTAGCAGGATATTTTATCTACATGTTGAATCTCTGTAATGTATGGCCTGTTTCCCAGTGTTCATACTTCCTAAACTACCTTCTGCTGATTTTACCAAGGAAATTCACTTGGTGCTTCCTCCCGAGTTTCAGGAGACTAGTGTTAGTGCTGCCCTTGTTTGGAGGGAGACCCCCGTCCCTGTTTTGACAGAATGGCTGGAAGCACGCATGTATCCATATCCTGAGAATGTCCACTGACAGCCAGTCTTCCACCTCTGGGATTCAAGTCTTACATCTCTTCCTTTTGTTCTGAGACACCTTCCCTCATCCAACCACCAGAAGAAAGTTACTTTCCACTCTGCTGCTACCTGGGCCACTGTGGTAGGAAACTGCCAGATAGATTAGCTCACTAAAGACAAATGTCTCCATTAAAATCCTGGCTTCACTGCTGAATGTGCAGTGCAGTATCTTGCTTCTAGATGTTGTTTGCTTTTTTTTTTTTTTTTACATGATTAAATTATCGCTACTTGAATATTTATGATCTTCATTATCTGTAACACCCTTCTCTTTGCTTCTTATCAACAATATATCAAATCAGTTAAATATGCATCTTTCTGATTCTCATAAAGTGTGGTCCATATCCAGAAATTTACGAATAGTTGTATAAGGGCAGAGGCGGACCTTTTGTGTCTGGTCTTTTCATCTAGGCCACTGTGTTTTGTATTGGCATCATGTAACGGCAATGGACAGTAAGAGCTTTGACCCTATGGCCCACTCACTGTTCCACTGTGAATGCAGTCTGCTATCGTACCCACGGTTCCATTTCACGATGAAATTGATCCTCCAGGCTCCATTTCTAAAAAATAACCTGGGAGTTTTTCTCCACCCTTTACTGGATTGTTTTGGCATGTGCCGTTACAGTGGACTGTGTATGCATGCCTGTCGGCTTGCAAGCATGTATTTGCATGCCCATTTTCTTACCCAGATAGGACAGTTTCCTGCTGAGGGACTGATAGCATACCTCATCAACTGCCGCCCCTCGCAGTGATGGGAATGATAAGTGAGGAACGCAGCATGAAGGAAAATGGGAAGGCACTGGACAGGAAGTCAGGAGATAAGCTTTCCCATCTCCCGGCTACATTAATGTGCTGTGTGACCTTGGACAACTTATTTAACCTCTGCAGAGCTCAGTTCCTTCACCTGTGAAATGGAGTTAATAGTACCTGCCCTTCTTAACTCAAAGAGCTACACAGAGAGAAAACCTGACCATGGTTTTCAAACTGTAGTTTCAAACTGATGAACCTGTGTTATTTCGGGGTGCCTACCAGGGGATATCTCCATCTGAAGTGAAGGGCATGTTAGCACGAGTAGCTAATATGGGGCAGGCTTCCACTTCAAATTCTGTTCTGGACAGGAGAATCTGAGCTGGTTTCTACGCTGAGCAGTGTACATGTGCTTTTTCACCCGCACAGATATTGCTGATCCACCAGTTCTCCATCAGCATTGATGAAGAGCGTACCTATCACCTGCCATGTGGGTGGATAGATGCACGGCCTTTGTAATCATTCAGACCTAACCTGGCTGTGTCACCATGCGCTTCAGGGCCAGTTATTTGCATGCTCTAATCTATAATTTTTGTCATCTATGAAATGCAAACTAAAGTTTGGATGTCAACTGTCGTCCACAGGCTCCTGTGTTTGAACCTGTGATTCACATCAGGTGGCAGTTTTGGGAGGTTTCAGATTATTTAGAAAATTGGGCCCTGGGGGGTGGTGATTCCATTTGGCCTGGCCTTAATTCCATTTGAGGTCTCTGCCTCTTTATACCCTACCTTGAGTTCCTTCTATTACAGACTGACCAATCCAGTGTCCCTGCCTTTCTCTTCATGATGGACTGTTTCCTCTGAAGTCTGTGCCAGAATAAACATTTCATTTTTTAAAGGTGTTTATGTTTAATATTTTCTCACAATAATAAGTAATCAATACAGACATCAGGTAGCAAGTATTCCCACAACAATCAATGCCCTGAACCACACAGTTCAGCATGGATACACGCATAGAATCCTAGTGTTGTGGGGTGTCCAGGAGAAAACTACTTGGATGTGAATTGAAGCTAATAGAACATTGTCATTAGCTGGCTAGCAACCACACTGGGTGTTTGGGATCTGAGTGCAGTCTTGGGCCTTTCTCAAAAAAGGTGAGCTTTTAAACACAAAACCCACCACATCTTGGGTGGACCCTCCTCAAGAAAAGTTCACCAGAAGCAGAACTACAGAAGCCATAAAGCAAAATTAGTATATTTAGAGACTTTCCCATAACTACAGACTTCTGTAGAGGGACTACCAGAAAAAATGAAAACTGGTGCCCATTGTTCACCTTTTTTGTCACACCAAAATGCTCACCAGGAATACATGGAGGGTGTCTGCTCTCACAGGGACTCCTTTTGTAGTAATCACCTTGGACATGAGCCTCTAGGATTAATAAGAAACTACGTTAGATTGGTATTGGAGATGTATGTAGGTCAGAGGGAGAGCTTTTGTCTATCATATAACAATCCCCAGCATTGATCCTGTGACTAAAATTAATTAATTAATTAATTAACTAACAAGTAAGTAAATGAATAAAATTACCCTCAACTTGATAGAAACCAGTAGAAAGCTAAGGTGACATTTAACAGACAGCACCGTTTCTTCTCTGTCTCAGTCAAAGGAAAGATATTTTCTTCATTCTGTGCTGATAGAAATGTAGAAAGAAGACAGGGAAGGAGGGGAGAGGGAAAGGGAAAGAGGGAGGGAAGAATGAAAGAAGGGAGAAAGGGGGTAAAATACAGGAACTGTATCTTAGTTTCTACTTCTGTTGCTGTGAAGAGACACCATGACCACGACAACACTAATAAAAGAAGGCTTGTAGTTGGGGGCTTGCTTCCAGTTTCAGACATTATCATCACGGTGGGAATCAGACAGGCACTGCAGCAGTAGCTGAGGTCTTCATATTCAGACCTGCAAGCAGCAGGCAGAGACTGGACCAGGAATGGGCTTTTGAAACCTCAAAGCCCACCTGCAGTGACACACCTCCTCCAACACAACCACACCTCCTAATTCTCTCTAAAAAGTTCAACTGGGGAGCAAGCCTGCACATGTATGAGCCTATGGGGGTCATTTCAGTCAAACCACCAAACAAGATGTGCGGAATAAGGAGATGCAGCCATTACTAAAATTTATATAGCTGATATATGTCAAAAAGGAGTTTTCAAAACCTGTTTTGAAAACAGTTCCCTACCTGATTGTGGTCACAGTTTAAGTGTTCCATGAAACCCAGAAACAGGGGTAGATGGGAGAGGGAGAAAGAAGAGAGGAAGTGAGGGAGGAGAGGAGAGGAGGGGGAGGAAAAGAGGGATGGAAAGGGAGAGGAAGGGAAAAGAGAGGAAGGGAAAAGACAAAGGGAGGGAGAGAGGATGGGGAGAAGGAGGGAGGGGAGGGGAAAGGAGGAGAGGGGAGAGGAGAGAGGAGAGAAGAGAGGGCCACATTTGAATTCTCTAGTGTCTAGGAACTAAAGAAACAATAACTGGAAAAATGGTTGTCAGAGAGTCCTGAAGAGTTCACATTGATCCTTGTTTTTTAACAACCAGGCATTTGGAAGGTCTTTACAGTTACAAGTAAATATTTTAAAAGCTATTTAATGAAAGTTATTTATAAGTAGACTAAGAACTATGTTACCATTATATTACTGTGTAATTGTAACGAGAGAGAAGAGTGTTCATTTTTAAAGTTTTACTCAGGAAGAAGCAAAGAAAGGAAATAACGTTTTATTAGAGGGCTTCTTCAAACACACATACGCATATACACATGTCCACCCAAGTCTCTTACATCAGGATGTGTCTCTGTGTTCCCCTGTATTCATTTTATATTCCTTCCTCAATATCACTGTGAACCGACTTTGTTGTATAATTTCTGTGCAGCTCTTTTAGCATTTTTTGCAATTCTAATTCTCACTGGTTATTGCATTACAAAAGGATGGAGGGAAGATGGATTTGCATGTGGGATATTTTAAATTTTAATGTCAGGGGTCATTAGTCCACCCCCCCCACCCAGTTCTACCTGGGAGCTGGGCTTTTACATCCCAGAAATAATCTACAAAAGAGCTTTTTAAAATGGGTTTCAGATCTATTTTTTACATTCTCTGAGCCTCAAATGCCAAATGAGAAAGAATCTAAAACCAAGATCATTTCCATATATTTGAATGTTGTTGTGTTGTTTCTCTCCTTCTGTCTGGGGACAGCAGGGACTGTCACATTTCCTTGAGCTTGCTTTGCCTGCAGTCACAGGCACCACCTTCTCTGTACTCCAGTTGCAGCAAATACCTTCTGTGGAAATTGTCAGTGAATACTACCCAGGGCTTGTAAGTCACCTTGCAGTCCATACTTTCCTTTCTTGGATAGCCAAGGCTTCTATCACCTCGGATTAAAGTTACAATAACTGTGGATACTGTCCTTCTGGTTTCCACCAAGCCAATCTAGGTTGACAAGGTGCCCAGTAATATCATCTTCACAATGATGACCCACTCTCCTCCATCCTCATGATGACCCACTTCTCCATCCTCCATGATACCCACCTCCTCCATCCTCCTGATGACCCACCTCTCTCCATCCTCCATGATGACCCCACTCTCCTCCATCCTCCATGATGACCCCACTCTCCTCCATGATGACCCCACTCTCCTCCATCCTCCATATGACCCCCACTCTCTCCTCCTCCTCCATATGACCCCCACTCTCCTCCATGATGACCCCCACTCTCTCCATCCTCCTGATGACCCCCACTCTCCTCCATCCTCCATGATGACCCCCACTCTCCTCCATGATGACCCCCACTCTCCTCCATCTCATGATGACCCCCACTCTCCTCCATCCTCCATGATACCCCACTCTCCTCCATCCTCCATGATGACCCCCACTCTCCTCCATCCTCCATGATGACCCCCACTCTCCTCCATCCTCCATGATGACCCCACCTCTCTCCCCATCCTCCATGATGACCCCCACTCTCCTCCATCCTCCATGATGACCCCCACTCTCCTCCATCCCCATGATGACCCCACTCTCCTCCATCCTCCATGATGACCCCCACTCTCCTCCATCCTCCATGATGACCCCACTCTCCTCCATGATGACCCCCACTCTCCTCCATCCTCCATGATGACCCCCACTCTCCCTCCATCCTCCATGATGACCCCCACTCTCCTCCATGATGACCCCCACTCTCCTCCATCCTCCATGATGACCCCACTCCCTCCATCCTCCATGATGACCCCCACTCTCCTCCATGATGACCCCACTCTCCTCCATCCTCCATGATGACCCCCACTCTCCTCCATGTGACCCCACTTCCCCCATGATGACCCCCACTCTCCTCCATCCCCCATGATGACCCCCACTCTCCTCCATCCCCATGATGACCCCACTCTCTCCATCCTCCATGATGACCCCACTCTCCTCCATCCTCCATGATGACCCCACTCTCCTCATCCCCAGATGACCCACTCTTCTCTCCATCCTCCATGATGACCCCCACTCTCCTCCATCCTCCATGATGACCCCCACTCTCCTCATCTCCATGATGACCCCACTCTCCTCCATGATGACCCCCACTCTCCTCCATCCTCCATGATGACCCCCCTCCTCCATCCTCCATGATGACCCCACCTCCTCCATCCCATGATGACCCCACTCTCCTCCATCCTCCATGATGACCCCACTCTCCTCCATCCTCCATGATGACCCCACTCCTCCATCCTATTACCCCACTTATGACCCCCACTCTCCTCCATCCTCCATGATGACCCCCATCTCCTCCATCCCCCTGATGACCCCACTCTCCATCCTCCCATGATGACCCCCACTCTCCTCCATATCCCATCTCCTCATCTCCATGATGACCCCCACTCTCCCATCCTCCATGATGACCCCACTCTCCTCCATCCTCCATGATGACCCCCACTCTCCTCCATCCTCCATGATGACCCACCTCCTCCATCTCATGATCCCCATCTCTCCATGATGACCCCCACTCTCCTCCATCCTCCATGATGACCCCCACTCTCCTCCATGATGACCCCACTCTCCATGATGACCCCCACCTCTCCATCCTCCATGATGACCCCCACTCTCCTCCATGATGACCCCCTTCTCCATCCATGATGACCCCACTCTCCTCCATCCTCATGATGACCCCACTCTCTCCTCCATGATGACCCCCACTCTCCTCCATCCTCCATGATGACCCCACTCTCACTCCATTCCTTCCCATATGACCCACCTCCACTCTCCTCCATGATGACCCCATCATCCTGACCCACTCCCTATGACCCCTCTCTCCTCCAGTGCCCCACTCCCTCCACTCCTGATGACCCACTCCTCCATGTGACCCCACTCCTCCATCCCCATGATGACCCATCCTTTGATGCCCCCTCTGCCCCCTCCTCCATCCATGTGCCCCACTTCTCCCCATCTCCAGAGACCCACTTCCTGATGACCCCACTCCTCATCCCTGCCCCTCTCCTCCATCCTCCATGATGACCCCCACTCTCCTCATCCTCCATGATGACCCCCACTCTCCTCCATCCTCCATGATGACCCCCACTCTCCCTCCATGATGACCCCCACTCTCCTCCATCCTCCATGATGACCCCCACTCTCCTCCATCCTCCATGATGACCCCCACTCTCTTCCCACTAAGACATTCAACAGTGACTCCCTGGCTCTTACTGCATGAATGACTTAATTTCTTGCTTTGCAGGGGACAAATAGGCAGGGAGCCTCCTCTGCAGACAGTCTCTCCCCAGACTACCGTGACTAGAACCTTGTGACAGGGATCCATGGGTCCCTAACCTTTGTGTTTTCCTGGCCTATCCCCTTTGCTATCTAAAAGGTACTGTTCATACACCTGCTGAGGTCTTTTCTATGATGTAATTGTGGCAGGTTACTAAAATGCTGGATTACAGAGAGAGAGAGAAGAGAGAAGAGGAGAGAGAGAGAGAAGAGAGAGAGAGAGAAGAGAGACACAAAGAGACAGAGACAGAGAGAAGGGAGGGAGAGTTTTTTGACTGCTTGCTATACATGTCTTGGCCCTGCAGCCCCCTCCTACGGAACCCCAGAAGAGTGATGGGTCGTCAGTGGTCTCCATGGGCTTTCTGCCCATGGCTGTTCACCTGGGCCTGTGTCTCTTTCTTGCCCAGTCTCTTTTTCTCCAGGTTCTGTTCTCACGGGAAGTAGCAACACTACTGCAGCATGATCACCTTCCTCTGCAGCTTCCACTGGCTTTGGGGATCCCACCTCTCTATGTTTCTTACCGCCACACTAACCTTTTCAGGCCCTCTTGCCAATGCGCCTGCTCCACGTCTCAGGTTTCTGAACTCAGAACTGGTCAGGAGACCACTGTGTCCTCACTCCTCAAACATTCTCATCCATCCCTGAGAGCTGAACAGTGATGCTTCTCAAATCTCCCCTCCAGCTCCTATAAGTCATCTCTCAGCTCCTGAGTTTGACTTATATATCCCAGACCTACTCAGCCCTCCCTGGGGGTGTTAATGTCTCAGCAAATGGAAACGGTAACCATTCTGGCCCAAACCACACTGTGTGTTATACTTTTACCAAGTAAGAGGTTTTTTTTTTTTTTTGGAATTTTTTTTTTAATCTTGCCATTGTCTTTACATTATTGTTGTAGTTAAATTTCTGCTACTGTAACAAAATACCTGAGAGAATCAAAAGAAAAAAAAGGTGGTTGTTTTGGTTTATATTATTCAACGTTTAAGAATTCCATGACATGGGGCCTGTGACATCATGTCAGAAGGGAACACATCTTAGAACCGAGCAGTCATCTCAGCTAAGATGTAAAAGAGAAAGGAGAGGAGAAGGGGCTGGAGTCCCACAATCACCTCTGAGGGCCCTCCAGTGACCCAGACCTTCTCACTAGGTTCTGTATCTTAAGGTCTCTAGACCCTCCCAATAAGATCATGTGCTGGGACTATGCACTTAGGGTACATTTGCAATCCAAACTCTAGCAAACATATTGGCCTCCTGAATGACCCTCTTAAAACTAAAACAATCCAGGTGACTATTCTGCTCAAACCCCCTAGGACTTCTTATCTCAGAACAGAATCTGAAGTTCTGCAGAAGTGTTGGTCTCCTCTCAGCTTTCCCCTGACTGCAGCCTACCTCACTGTCATTCCCCGCTCTCAGGGTTCAAGGCTGTGTTGAGGCACAGAAAACAAGCATTCACAGCCATCCAAAGTATGTGACCGTAGCCTTAGAAGTAAGAGGTACTGCTTAAATCCCTTCATATCTGTTTGCCATTCATTATTCAATCAATGAACATTGAGTGCCCACTACCTCAGGGTTTGCTCCAGCAGCACAGTCCCTCTGTTACCAATTCAGAAGTCTGAAAGACCTTGTCTCCCTGGCTGTCATCTTGGCTTGCCTCCCCCCACCACCTGCGGCCCATTCCTCTGTTCTAACCCTACATTGTAAGCGAAGTGTTCTCTTTCATAAACCCTTCCATCTGTTTAAGTAAGTCTGTAAGGTGCTGTGGAGTTAGTCTCCCACTCTGCTAGAAAGCAAGTTCCTAGACATCTGTGTAGTAGGCTCTGTTCTAGGGCGATTTCATAAAATATACCTTACAAGTAGTGGGCACTCAATGCTCATTGTTTGAATAAATGAATGATTGACAAACATATCTCAGTATTTAAGCAGTGACTCTTACTTCTTATGCTACAGTCACAATACTGCATTTGGCTGTGAACTCTTGCTCTCTGAGTCTTCAGCACAGCATTTGGCTTTTTACAGCCTTGATCAATTTATACTGTTGGCTTTCCCCAAATGATACAGGAGTGCGAGCTCTTTTGGGTTTATGACCCTCAAGTCATGAGCAGGAAGCCTCCGAGGAAGAGAATATTAGTTAAGGATCAGAGTCCGTGAACTCTTCAATATTAAACTTTTCTTCTTTCTGTACCACAGGAAACAGATGGTGTACACAAATTGAGTAATTTAACTGGAGTTTAATAAAGGTATTGTTTTCAAACCACCAGGCACAACACTGTACCTAGAGGTTGGTTGCAACCTTTTATGAGATTATCCAAGGCCTAATGGGAATAGGGAATAAAGGTTCCTGGAATCTGGGGGACAGCTATGGAGTGGCCTCCTAGGGAGACCATGTGATGGGGGCTACATGCCAAGACTAGCATCCTTGTTATGAGAACTTCAATAATTGGGTGTTAAGTACACAAGCGTCCTGTTAGGGGATGGAATGAGTGTCCTTTCTTCTGACTTCTGATTTGGATCTCTCATAGTGTGAACAGGACTAAAGGCAAGGAGCTCTGGGCTGAAGGAGTGCCAGTTAGTCTCTGGGGCAGGAGGGCAAGTGGCAAGCATGTCACACAACAGCCAAACACCTTCTCCTATACTGCCATAGGTATCCCCTGTTTCAACACTCATCTTCTTGTCCTCTATGCACACAGTAGCCAAAACAAAACCCTTGACCAGTTTTCGATGACTACCTGCTCCAGGATCAACTCTTTCCACAGCTGTCTGCTACACTTGGAATAAAATCCAGACCTGTGCTGTGGTGACTTCCATCCTCCAGGTCTGTCCAGCTTGTGTCTACTGCTGACTCAATCCTTCCTACCCATCCTTGTCTTGCAATGCCCACTCCCAGCAGCTGTCACTTCCCAGAAGGGACATAGCTCATCGAATCAGTGGCCTTCCAAGACTCCTGTCTCTCTGTGCAGAATATGGCTCTTGATCTCTTTCCTGCCTTTTTGTTTCTCTAGTGCTAACTCCAATCATTTGAACCTCACCTTCCCTACCTTCCTTGTCTAGAGGAAGTTTCCATTTATTCCATATTCTCTACCAGAGAACACTTGCCTTAGCTTGCCTCTCCCTCTTTGGTTAATATTTAGTCTGTCTTTAAGCAAAGCAAAGTCAGTTTCTTCTAGACTTGGGTTTTCTGCCTGGTTCCTATTCCTAGGCTCAGAGTCCAAAGAATTTCTGGTCCAGGTGGGTCCTTGAGTGAATGCACCTTCTTTTAAACAAAGGTGTTTTGTCCCTAATGCAATAACTTAAATAATTAAAATAAACTTGCCAAAAAGATATCTTAAATACAGTTGGAAGTTCACCCTTCTTGTATTTGGGGATCTCAAGCATATTAATGAGAGCTAAATATGTATTTGAATATGTTATTAATAACAGGGGTGATTTTCCATGTCTTTGATAGATTTTTTTTCTGCAGTTGACCTATTATAGATGACTTTCACAAAAGTTAAGCTGGGAACTGAGCTGATGGATACCCAGTTCAGCATTACAGACTAGCTGTTGTGTGAAGCTGACTTTCTGGGTAACATAGTTGACAGTGACTTTGGTGATGATGAGTCTTAAGTTTTCAGGCTAGAATGACTTGGCCAAACTCCACTGAAGCACCAACTGAGGAAGTCTGTGGGCAAATGATTCAGCTTTTCTGACTTGGGTTTTTTGCACCTATAAAAACAAGGATGATACCACCCGGTTCTAGCAGCTGGTGTCCACACAGGTGCCAATTCTGTTCTTAGTGCTCACTGCATTCCCTCCAAAGTGTGCTTGAAGCCTCCTTCATAGTGTTTTAGCTGCTGCTCATTGTTGCCTGTGTGTTTAACCCAGAAATACTGAATTACTTTTTAAAAATTTATTTTTTGATGATCTTATACAAGTATATAGTACATTCTGGTCACAGTCAGCCCACCCTCTCTCATGCTTTTTCTGCTTTTGCCAAAGTACTACTCCTCCCAGCAAGTGTCCCCACCATGTTCATGTCTTTTTATAATGTTTTTCTTCTGCTCTGTGTACAACTGCATTTTACAGGATATCTTCATGAGCATGGGGTTGTCTTAGGGTTTTTATTGCTGCAATGAAACATGACCAAAAAGCAGGGTGGGGACAAAAGGGTTTATTTAGCTTACATGTCCACATTGTATGTCTGCCTGTGAACACTAAATCCATAAGCATAACAGCTGGCTGCTGCCTGGGCCTTGTTTGGACCCAATTCTCTCTTTCATTGTTTTTCCTTCCTCTCTAGAAGCCTATCAGATGGCAAGGTTCCAGGGAGTAAGATTCTCACCCTTAAATCTGCTTTTCTTTTTAAAGAAAGAAGCAAATCATCCACCTCCTTACACAATTTAAATATTATTAAAAGAGAAACCTGGTGGAATTCAGCATCAAAGTTATTCTCCTGAATGAAATGACCTTCTCAGAGCACCTCTTCCACTGTATAAATCCTCCCAAGGTTTCAAGGCTCATCTCCTCCAAACTAGAAAAATCCCTCAATATCCTCTCTCTGGATTCCTCCACAGCTCTCAAACTCAAGTGCTTCCAGGCACCAGATTATTTGTAGAATGCCAGCTAATTCCCCGCTGGTCAAGGTTGAATGTGGGGATATATTGACTAAAGACTGCATGCTCTTTAAATTCATGTACCAGCAAGTTAGGCCCCACCCAATGCTGCCTGCATTTTAGGGCAAATGTCTCAGTTTTAAATAATGAATTTAAAGGGTTAAAGCAAGTCCACTAATTTGCAGCTTCTGAAGGGAGGGGCTGTGAAATGCTGTTTTCTGAGCATGCCATGGGTATTGTACCCATGAACTTGAAGCAACTGTGGTTGCTTGCATGGGACCTGCAAAAGGCTGGGTCCCTCATCATCTAGTCATTGACTGGGGAGGGATTCATGGGGTCCTGCCCCCTCCTGGTGTGTGGGGAGGATGGTAGTTGATAGTTGTTAAGAGAGGAGGATGTAGTGCTCAGCCACTGATAACCCTCTATGTTCTGTGAGAGAGCTCCACACCCGTACTGGCTGGTTTTATATCAACTTGACAGAAGTTAAGGTTACCAGAGAGGAAGAACCTCCATTGAGGAAATGCCTCCATGAGATCCAACTGTAAGATATTTTCTCAATCATTGATCAAAGAGAAGGGCTCATCCCATTGTGGCTGGTGCCATCCCTGGGCTGGTAGTCCTGGATTATATAAGAAAGTAGGCTGAGCAAGCCAGGGAGAGCAAGCCAGTAAGCAGCATCTCACTATGGCCTCTGCATCAGCTTCTGACTCCTCGGTTCTTACCCTGCTTGAGTTCCTGTCTTGATTTCCTTTGACATTAGTTATGGATGAGCATGTCTCTGTGTAGGAGCTTTAAGTATTTGGAACAACCACCACTGCAGTGAAAACTCAGATCTGTCAAAGAATGTAAGACAGATAAAAAAAACCATTGTTTACTGCCAAAAGGTAGTGAGAGTTTCTTGTCTTTACAGTAGTTCAGGTTGTACTCTATGTCAACTGGGCACACAAAAAGGGTGGGTGGTGGTGGGTTGTATCTGGAGATCTTTGAGCACAGCTCGTTTGTCTTTAAGCCCACCTCTGACATCAGAGACTTGATGCCCTGTAGGATTCCTACCAGACCTCTGCTTATTCCTGGGCTTTTCCTTTGTGAACCTTGCTCTTCAGATGATGAGGCCACATTTTCTTGAGTAGTGTAGCCACTGGCACTGCGACCCAAGTTGCTATAATGCTTCATCATGCTTTTGTAAGCTACCAATGAAATGCACTGGTTCATGCACACATGAAGAAAATAGCACCAGCAAATAAGAAAAGACATGACTGAAGAAGAGGATGAATGAAAATGGGAGAGGAGCAAGGTAGGTGCCACGGTCGAGATATGTTAAACACACTGTGCACATGTCTGAAAAATGTCATCATAAAACCCATCATTATGTGTAAACCAACTTGATAATAAAAACATTAAAGGCTCATATTTCTAAAAGAACATTTTTAGAACATAATTGTTTATGACTAGTAACATCTTCCTGTTGAGGGCTTGTTTTGATGTTGCCTGTTAGCCTTTGAGCAACAGGTGTGCAGAGGGCTGAGGAGGGCTGAGGAGAGCTGAAGGTGACTGTGCTTCTGGTACTGATGGAGAATTGTAAATGGACAAGTTTTATTTTCCTGACAAGACAGGATGCTCTGCATACTTTGATGTTCCCTTGATCTTTCAAAAGCCTACCATAGGATTTATCTGTGTTAAAGTGGAAACAGATCTCCCTCTAAAGGAAAGATCCCTTATTGATCCCAACCTTTTCCTTGTGCTGGTATAGGTATTTTTTTTAAACAACCAGAAACCATGGTGTTTCTTCTTTCTCATATAATCTTTTATTTATCCTTTCGAAAGCCTTTCATACTTAAAAATAAACTTCCCATGAAAGTTGTTGAACATACCCACTCAACAAAGACTAGCCCTCTCCCCCCCTCAAAAAAAAAAAAAAAAAAAACCCTCTTAGTAGTTCTCTTTGGGGAAGTTGAAAGCATGACTGCCCTAGCCCACATGCTTTCTGTGCCTTGCCTTCCATTCCCATCTCTAGCTCTTGAGCTCCCTAGAAGTACTTTAGACTATATTTCAGCTAGTGGTGCCCCGAGGAAACCTAAAGCACTGGGTTGGGATTATATTCACTGGAAGAATGAAGAAATCAATTTCCTCAAGGGAAATATAACAAGTCGGCCTAAGCAGGATATTGCTTAACATAACTGAACCCCCAGAAGAAACAGAGGAGCCAACCATTTATTCCCTTACCTAGGGAGGTAAGATCATGGAATTCCAGTCCCTTCTTGAGTTATCATCCCGAGGAGTGAGTCTGCCCTTCCCACTGGCAGCCAGTCTCTCCTTTGTCACTGTTCTGGACTGGACTGTTTCAGTCATTGCCAGAGGCCCCCATACCTTCAGACAACTCCAAATCAGGGACTAAAAGAATTAATGAGTCGGAACTTAATCCATAACTCTCTAACTCCACGGCATTATTTTTTTAATAGTTCATAAAGTTCTTATTTTTCCTTTTTGGTCTAGATCTCCTTTGTGGTAAAGGAGAGCTTTTCCAGCTTTAGATCTGCCTCATAAAAAAGGCTTTAAAAAAGATGTTGGGTTGTGTGACTATCTGCAATTCATTTTCATAGGATATTCAAGAACTGTCCCCCAGAGCCTCTGCCTGAATTTTTTCTAATATAAAGAACCCTGGGGTCAGCAGCACAAGTGCTGGCAAATGAGTTTGGTATCCTTAGAGACCTGGGATGCTGATGTAGATTGCTTAAGTTTGTTGGAAGCTTTAAGACTAGATTCTGGTCACTAGAAACATGATTCAGATATTGAGGAGCTCAGTTGTGAAATTTCAAAGTAGCACAGTAGGACTTGTGGTTTGTTTCAAATAACTAGCTGCTTTTAGGAACTGAATAGGTAGCTCAGTAGTTAAGTGCTCTTGGAGAGGACATGAGTTTTGTTCACAGACCCATGTTTCTCTGTTGTAATTATTTAAAACTCGGCCTCTGGCTCAGGCTGACTATCTAAGCTGCAGCCACTCTGCCTAGCCCATGTTTCTCAGCCAGAGGCCACGTGTGTGCTGCAGCTAGAACCTGCCGCCAGAAACACCAGCCCTGCCACCCACTAGATGCCAGTGTGAGAGATGGCTCTGCAAATCTTCCACGCTGTCTCCGCAATCTAATTCTTATAGATTAATCAAATCTTATATATTTGGCAATGATCAGTAACAAGATACCCATACAATCAAAGTGCAACCCAATACCCAACCTAGGTATACCAACTACCTTTGACTGCTACAGACATGTGAACATCTGTCTCTATCGCGCCTACATCTCTGCTCTCTCTCGTTCTCCTCTCCTTTTTTCTCTTCCTCTCTTAACCCCTCCTTTTCCTTTTCCTCTTCCTCTCCTAACTCCTCCCACCTTAGCTCCTCCTACATTTTGATTACCTGTAACTACAGCTCCATGGGTCTTCTCTTCTCTCTGTCTCTTCTCTCTCTCTCTCTCTCTCTCTCTCTCTCTCACACACACACACACACTATAAAATACTATTTTTTTTTTTTTAAAGAATACAGCATTGAATTGGAAAGAGAGGCTACTTCTATATTACCTCAAGTGGCCATTTGCCCTCTCTGACTTTCAATTTCTTATATGAAATTAGAAAAGAATAGTCTATTATTTTTCAGCTATAATAAAGCCAGTAATTACTAAGATAGGCACTTCATCCATGTAACATTCACAGTAGACACTCTGTAATATTGTTCTTTCCACCTGATGGGGGTGGGAGGCACAATTCCTGTCCTTGGGTTTCAGGGAGAGCTGGAAGCATGACACCTAATACACAAGAGGAGAGAGTGACAAGAGTTTATTAGTCACATGTGCAGCCCAAGGAGGAGGATACTATACTATGCAAAGCCTCATGGAAGCTGTATTTAGCAACAAAGCGAATGATCAAGGAATGTAGCAAGAAGGTTCTGTAGTTCCCACACAGCAGGGTGATACTTGTTACTGTAGGGGGATATAGCTGACACGCTGAGCTCATTCTATGGAGAGGAAACCCAAAACCCAACAATCTGGGGAAATCACCAGCTGTGCCTTGTTCCTGATGATGAGGGCGTCTGTGCTTGAGCTGCTTGAGGCTCTCTTAATCTTCTCTAGATGCTAAAGTGGCATATCTTCACAACTTCTACTGAAAGGCAGATCCTCAAATGACCTGCCCCCTTCTCAGTCTACTTTGCCCTTGACTGAGTTCATCCTGTTGAGTTCTGAAAACTCCCTCTTCTGGCCTCAAGCTCTACCAAGAATGACTGTATGGCATGGGTCAACCCCTCCCCACCCCTGAGTGAGACAGATAAGGTGTTAGCTGACTTCTCTAGCTACTAAGTACATAACTTTGGGCAAAATGTAGTCTCTTACCATGTTCCACACCCCCTTGTGCTTGTGCATGTGCATGTATGTGTGGGTGTGTGTGCATGAACTTTTGATCATCAGTGTGTGCATGTGTAGAGGCTACAAGGAGACTCTAGATGGCTTTCTACTAAAGCCTCATACAATAGTCAACTTTACTCAGAGCATCAGACAATTTTAACCCTGAAGATTAAGAAAGGCCACTTGAGTAACGTTCTTATGAGTTCACGCAATATCTAATCATAAGGACAAGTCATTCATGGCAAAACTACGTTTTTCCACAGAGGCATATGAATGACAGCAGCTGAAGTAAACTCATTCCTACCCACTGCACCTTGGAGGGGCAGAAAAAAAAAAAACACATTCACGATAAATTCTGTGTTTTGAAGAAACTGAGGTGACAAGACTCTTGTCTTGTTTTCTTGGAGTTTTCTCACAAGCGCTCAGAGTTCCCCTCACAGGACTCCATTCCCGGACTGTGCTCTGATAGTATGCCACGGCATCCAGCTTTTCCCATGGGTGCTAGAGATCTGCACTGAATTCCTCACATTTGCTGTCTATGAATTGAGCCTTCTCCCCTGTCAGCAGCATTGGTTTCTATGAGGAACAGGTAGTATCTGCTTCATGGAAAAAAAGACCAAGGGTTCTGGGCATTGTGCCTTGGTCATTTTAGGCACTTAAATCTTCATTCTTTTGATTTTTTTCACATATGAACTTTATCTGCCTGCTTTCCATTGTGAGTTTAAGCTTGTTGCATGCAAACCACTCCCTTTTTCACCTTCTTTGGCCTTTGAAGGTGAAGTACATTCCATGTTTTCAGCCTGTACCTTTGGTGGAACAACTCCCATGCTACATTTCTTGAATAGATTGATGGAACTGACTGTCAAATCCCACCATCCATTAGTCTCTTACTGATTCTCTAGTGTTCTCTACATTTCTAAAACTTTTCTCCCCATATCATACTTTGTTGTAGGTGGGTCTTTGTTAGTGTTAATGGTTTTGAGAGTCCTTCTGTCATGTTGATGTAATATTTGATCAGATGCTAAAAGTCAGACCTTAGCATGGAGCCATTGGGAGGTGGTGGTATCTTTAAGAGTTGGACTCTGGTGGACGTCTTTAGGACACTAGGGCAAGCCCTTGAAGAAACTGTAGAGCCCTCATCTTATCTCTCTCCCTCTTCTATCCCTGGTTTTGTGGTGAGCCTCTTTCTACCATGTGATCCCACTGTGATGGGCTACCTCACTGACCATGGACTACAACCTCAAAAACTGATTGAAACTAAACCTCAATTTTAGTTGTCTTACTTTGTTAACAATGAGCAGCCGAGTAAAGCAAAAATCATGTCACCTTTAGTTTTCTTTCCTTTCTGACCCAGAGTAGCTCAGCTGTCCAGGATTATTTGATGTCCTGTCTCACAGTCTTGTTTAAATCACTTTCCATTTCATTCCCCCAGTCAGTGCTGTGGAGTAAGACAGTGGATGTCAGACTCTGGTCTGAGAATGCACACACCATCTCAGAACCTCGGAGCTGGAAGGTTACTTTAAGCTGAAGATACTTAGGATCTTTCTTACAGAAGGAAACCTCCGTTAAGTTTTGGAAATGAAGCTGCCATAAATCTCATTGTGGATTTCATTATCACAAAGGATACTAATAACTAAATTTATAATGGATACTCTGGAGCTGAGGGTTGGGAGCATAACAGTGAAGAAGATAGAAAGACCATGTGTATCTGTATGAGCAACAATAAGTGTGTAAGAGAAACCTGGTGCCAAAGGTGACTGGAAACCTAGGCTGAGCTATAACCGGATGCCTTGCAGCCATTGGCATGGTGCAGAAGCAATCTAGAGTGACTAAAGGTGACCTATGGCTCAAGATCCCACACTCAAACTTGCACATACTCCCGGGAGGAGATTCAGGATACTAACAAGACATCTAACAATAAAGTCATGTGTAGAGTTAGATATAACCAAGCATGTCAGAGAAAGCCTATGCTATGCAAATAGGCTCAAAAGCCCTCTAAATATGACTTAGATATTCTGACCTATGTACAGCATTTTAATAGCTTCTCCGTGCTAACCCATTTCTCCCTTTGAAGTATGTATTCTTCTTTAGTGAATTCTCTCATTTTGCTTGCTACATCAATATATCTCTGTCTAATTCCTTATTCTGAGACACAAGAAACTGAGAACCCTCTGGAGGTGCACTGAACCCCAATGCCCACTGATCCCTCTATTACCTGATCTCTCTCTTTTTAAGTCAGTAAGACATGTGTTTCCTGGATCTCTTTTAAACACAGCGCTTTCCCTCCACCCAGGATATCTATCTTATCATTTTCTGGTTTTGGAAATGGTAGGTTTATAATTCAAATCCTGCCTCTCCTGGTGATTATTTATTTATTCTCTAAACATCTGGTTCCTCGTTTGCTAACGGAAATAATCATGCTGTATGACTGATTATACAATAACTAAATAGTTAATGAGTCATAAATGCTCTCAAGGGCCATTCTGCTCTTGCTCTGACCGTCTCAACTAAAGGTGACCTTTGCCTTTTCTGCCCATGGTGTTTCACATCCTGTATTTACTTATTATCACCAATTGCTCTGTTATATTTCAAAATATTATAGTTATGCTGACAAATTTTTGGAATTGGGCATCGAGTATTGTATTTAATTAATGAAAATTCACTGGGCATTTTGTCTTTTATAGTAGGATTGGGGCTGGAAATACAAGGACAATAAAGATTAAGACCCTGTCTTTAGAAAGTGTATACATTGTCTAACTATCAGCACCTGCTAATAATTTCACCAGGAGCCCTGGTGAAAGCCCAGAAGGGATGCTTAACTCAGTCAGCTCTGGATTGAGGATAGTCACCCAAGGTGAGACCATCTCAGGTGACAGCCAGAGGATTGGGATATGGCAGTACAGTAGAGGAAAGGGCAGCTGGCAGGGTGTCAGAGCATGGGTGTTTTAGTATAATCTAAACAGTTTCATATGCACATCGGAAGCAGAATTTCATCTTTTGTGACTTCTAAGAACAGAATGACTGCAATCTTAGTTTTGATGGAAAACTGGGAGGAGGTAAAAGCAGGGAGGTAAGCCAGCACTGGATCATGGGAGGATGTTCAGTCCTGGACGATTTAGTTATGTGCTTCTAGACACTGTAAATAGTGGATACACATGCTTTGGTCTTGGAGTGTCACACTGAGGAAGCTGAATTTGGCAAGTTGGAAAAGCCTCAAAATAACTGGGTTTCTCGTGCTTCTTAGAAACTGTGGAAGCAAACCGTGTAGCTAATCCAGGCCGAATTGATTCATAAGCCAACATCCTTTCTGCTTGTACCCACTACTATATTTTTGCATTGATGTATTTACATTGATGTATTTTACATTGATGTTTTTCAGTCAAAACTAAAACAGAACCTGTTTCCCTGTTCACAAGAGGCCCCCATCTTGCCCCCTATTCCTTTTCTAACATTCCCCAAGTACCTTCTCCATCCCTCAGCTAGGACCAGGCTTTGGCCTTTGGGATGACTCCAGGTTGATTCCATGGCAAAAGCTTTCAAATATGTCAACTTTCCTCCAGCATCTTTAGCAGCTTATAGTCCAAGTTCAACTAGCATCCCAGCCCCCAAGTCTGGAATCTTGATGATCTAGATAACCTGGCTCTCCAGTATCTATTTGCATCTGTTTGCTCCTGCCAGCCTAGCTCCATTCAAACCATTAATCTGATCATAGCTACTACTATCACTGAACCATGCTGAAAAGAAAGTCCCTAAGTGGTTTCCTGTTGCTCAAAATCCTTGAAGGTGGTAAATGTCTTCCTAAGTCTGTACCTGCATCCCCTCTTCACTACATTCTTTGCAAATTCCACTGCAGTCAGGACTTTAACTCAGGCTCTGTACTCTCTCCAAACTCTTATCATAGGCCTTTGTACATTCAATACCCTCCGTCTATGATACTTTTTGCTAGCTATAAATCTAAGTGCTACTTCTAGAGTAAATTCTTTGCCTTCCCTTCCCTATCCTTTACCTTCAGCTAGGCTACTATTTTGTTATAGATCTTCCTAGTTTCAGATATTTCTCCGTGCGTACCTTTCAAAGGACTTGTTTGATATTGGTGAGATCTTTTGATTAACACCTGCGTCCCTGCTGGGCTCTGTTCTGGCACCTGTCTCACCTGATATTCACAATACTGTCATCATGGAGGTGCCTGGCAACTATGTATGTATGTATGATGCAATTGGATATAAAAATAATATTCAGCAGTGGTCAGAGAGAGCATTTCCTTGTCATTCCGGGATTTTTCTGGCTAAGAATCCAGACAATGCCTACTGGAATTAGCAAAACATGAAATGTGTTCAGATGCAGGAAGGCAGGACCCAGCTTGCTATAGCCAACCTGCCACATCTCATTTCATGGTGGGTCTGACAGATTGGATACGATAATGGTGATTTGTCGGGTGTGTGAGAATGTCTTGTGGTAACAGTACCTCTGGGACTGCTAGAGTATGTCTTATCTGGTTAGTGGGCTAATTAAAAAACATGGATTTTTCATTATTTTCCCCTGATCTGCCCCCCACCCCCACCACTTTTTTGAAGAAAATTGTTGTGGATTCCCTATCAGAGTGAAGTTGTATGTGTTCATTAGTGTATTTTGTACAAATGAACTTCTACTGCTCCATCCCAATTAGCCCTGGTCTTGTGAAATACCATACCTGGGCAGCAGCTGCAAGTCTGGAATATCTAGAAGTTTCTTTTTCCTAAGCAAACAGTTTGAAAAGGGAAATGCGTGTTTCTGGTGTGTAGCCTGCTAGGGAAGCCCAGGGAGGGGAACTTAACTCGGCATTGAAATAGTAGCCTTCCTGCACTCGGGTCAGAACATCTGTCTGAGTTTCTGGGCAGATTTAGTTTAAGGCCAAAACAAATAGCTCCCCTTCCTTGAGTTCTGACCCCAGGGCCAAAAACCGGGAACTGAGCTAGTCCAACTGCCACTGCTGGGGAAGTCATTGTTCTTGCCAACCTTCTGGGAGCCCCAAATAATTAGCTGTGCAAAGAGCAAGCTGGAATCAGAATTCCCCTCCAGGCCTTTCTGTGTCCAGCCAAACAAAGCGAGGGGAACTGAGACAAACATAGCCTGTATAAAGGAATGAGCTTTAGTTCTTTCTTCTCTTCCCTAGCTCTGGTCTTCTGGAGCTGGGTCCTCAGCCCTCTTTGCTCCGAATTCTCTTGGGTCCTCATTATGTATAGCCAGAGAGAGTTTGTCTTAATTAAAGCCTGTGGGCCATACTGGGGAAAAAGGTGGGTGCTGTGTTTGGGGACTTAAAAACCTTTGACATGTGGTGAGAGGTATCTGCTCCTCCCTACATTTTTGGATGTTTTCAAAGGAAAGCAGCCAGGAATCTGGACTTCGAGATATGACATCACACAGCTTGAACATTTTTGTTACATTCCATACTTCATGTTGTCTATAAAGAAATGGCAGGGCTAGCAAACATGTTTTGTGAAGCTCTAAGCTACACCATAACCCCCATATAATGTTTATTCCGATGGTGTGTACACAGTTTGCACTGTGTCCCCAGAACTTTGGCCCAGGCTTTGCTGTAGTGGTAGTTCAAAGCATATTGGCTGACATCCAGATGAAACTCACAACTTGGTTGCCTGTTCCCTTGACATTCAAATGCTTGATAACATCCAACAATAGCCATCACCTTGATGATCTACACAGGGTTACTCGACTTGGCACACCATGGAAGCTTGTCCTTGGTAAGGTGAGGTGGTGCCAGAGAAAGCCTGGTTATGATGGGATGGATCATCAGAAGATGGGAGGCTTCTTGTGCCTAGAGAATCATCTCTAGAAGAAGATTTAGAGGTGTCTCTTTAGAAGCAGGGATCAGAGACTGGTTCGTTGGGGTCATCTCACAGGTGGAGATGTTAAACAAGGCCAAATGATACATGCCTGATCCTAATTGCCTACTTAGGAGATGAGATGCTTTTCAGTTCTGCAAAACCAAGAAAGTAGATAACCATTCCTTCAGGCCATCCGGGAGTTAGGCCTGAGGTCTGAGCTTAATATTCATGTTAGTGCCTATGACTTTCTATAGAGTGCACAGTAGTGTGATAGATAGAAGCTGATGTGTAGCATGACCTTACATACTTGCACTTTTTCTATTACTGATATTTCCCATTAAGAATGAAATCCAGAACCAAGGGGACAGGTGGAAACCTAATGCCTTCAAGGTAATTTGTAATCCCAGTGCTACAGAGTCTCTACCACCCCATAGTCTCTGGCCAGAGGACAGAGTGGACCCCATAAGAGTTAATTGGCTCTTCCAGAAAGGAGATGCCAAGCTGGGCCAATTGTCTGTCCTTTACCTTAAATCTCCCCAAATACATATAAAGGGGTGAATCAGGCAGACACAGTATTCAAAGCCATTCTAGCTTTCCCTTTCCTTGTCTTTGAGGAGTATTCTGAAGGGGACTTTGATAACTGTGATTGTCACAATAGACTATTGTTTGATATCCTTATGTGACACTAAGTGGTCTATATTTGGGGCTATTTCTAGGACTCAGCATTCTGAGCTGAGGGTCACAGAGTCCTTGTTGGGCTTCCTCAGCTAAAGGCAAAGTCACCACTCATGGCTAACTTAGTACACAATGAAAGTTGTGGCTTCTAAATGCAGTCTTTTCTCCTGGCACAAATACTTTATTACAGGTAATGAAGTGTTAAGAATTATTCTTTGACAGACATAAAAGCTACCTATTTTTTTTTACTAAGTGGGATAGTTCTCCACCATAGATGCCATATGATGAACTCATGTATATTAATTTTTTCAATTACTTGACGATCCTTTTAATCAGAAGTGGACAATGGGAGCATGGATAGAACAACTGACCTGTATGTCCTTGTCCTTCTTTCTGTGGGTGCAACTCCTCAGTGTCCCTTTTCATTTCCTAAGCTATCATCCTGGCTTGAAGTCCATTATTTCTTTGACTAAATTGTTCCCTGAGAAAAGAAGGCTTTGAAAGCCAGATGTTGGCTTTGCAAAGTGGAAAGGGGGATCTCAACTCCAATAACTGGTACATTCACCACTAAAGTATTTTACATTCATCCCCCCATTTGGACTTTTCCGAGACCTTGTGAAACAGGTGTCCCCTACATCCTCAAATTTTCAGAAAAGAAAAATAAACTCAAAGAGGTGTAAAGATGTACCTGAAATACTGGAAGTGGAAAATACTGTCACACTTTAAACACATCTTCTCAAGCAAATCAAAATATAGATACAATTAGGAGATCTCACTGTCTTCCAGCATTTCCCCACAGCCACCTCCACCTCTGCAGAAGAGGGTTCTTAAGGGAAGTAAGGTTTTCTAGGCAGTAGTGACTGGAGAAGGATGAGGGGAAAGAAACCAAGCCTTGAAGGCATGGAGACCACAGCATAATCAGAGCTGCATATAGATTCAGGCTCCTGGGGGATGTTATAAGGTCGATATTTCTGGACACATGGTGACAGAGCTACCAAGTTCATGATTAGTTGAGTTAGAGAGGACAATGTCTTGAGACACCTAACAGTGTAGAAGAATGGGCTTCAGTGTGGACTTGAGCCTGTCTCTTGCCTGGCTAGTGTCTCCCACAGTCTGTTTGCTCCCTGCATTCTTAGTTGCAACGTTAGCCCAACCACCCACCAGAAAAATAAGCAGACAGGTTACTGATAGTTCAGATGGGGTTCCTGTCTACAACCACCATCAGTTCTGCTGTGATGGGATAGATCCACAGTCAGAAATGACAGTAGACTGGAAATACACTGGCATAGTGTGGCTGGTAAGCAGCAAACATGGGAAGTAATACAGGCAGAGGAACAGAAGCTGGGGGAGATGTAGGCACAGGAGTAGAAGATGGAGGTGATACAGGCACAGCAGCAGAAGCTGGAAGTGATATGAAGTCAGAAACTATTTTCAGATGTTGCCTGTATTTTTTTTATTGGATGTTTTATTTGTTTATATTTCAGATGTCATACCCTTTCCCCATTTCCCTTCCCTAGAACACTCCTATCCATTCCCCCTCCTCCTTTTTGTTTTTATACCATTTTAATTAAATGCAAGTATAAGGTCAGTTCTAGGTCGAGGGACTAGCAATAAAATGGATGCAAATAGTCAAGGAACAAGCAAGACAATAAACACAAACAGTCAAAGGACAAGCAAAGCAATAAACAAAATTAAGGTAACACTCCCATGATCACTGTTTCTAAGGGCTTATCAGGAAGACCAAAATATCTGAGCCAACTTCCCTGTCCTAGCCCAAAGTCATTTTCATGTCTGAAGCCTACTTCCTTGTTCTAGCCTAATATTTAGATTCCTGCCAAAAATTACTTCTTTGTTCTAGCCTAATGTCAGATTCCTACCTGGAGTCTACTTCCTTGTCCTTGGCCAATGTCATATTCCTGCCAATCAGCTCATTTCCTTGTCCTTGGCTCATGTCATATTCTTGCCAAGCAGCCCCAAAGGCTCTCTGCCTCTCTCTCTTTTTTATTTCATTAACAAGACTAAGACTGTCTTAGGTCATTCTAACAAGAATGCCTTCCTTACTGATCATGGAATATGCATTATCAAAAGGTTGGAAAAGGCTCTGTGAAGAAACTTACCCATCCTTGGCTTGCTAGCCTATTAATTTAATAACTCAGTCTGGGAGTCCATTTTCAGGTTCAAACCATGTACTTTGGCTGCCAACATGTAGATGTTGTTAAAGACAAACTTTAACACGATGGGCAGGAATAAAAGTATTCCCAGGACAAAAAGGGCTAGCATGATCAAGCTATATATGCCATTCTTGAAGCTTGACCAAAATAGAAATACTGACCTTAGGCCATGAGTAATTTTATCAGCAGTACTTACCACATCAATGCTCAGCAGAGCAGAATTGTTGAAATTCACAAGTTCACTATGTAAAGTTAAAACATCCAGAGAGGTATTAGAATTATGCCAAATACACTGCAAGTATCTTTAAACTTTTTCCTAATTATAATGACTACCACTGTAAATTTTAGAACTAACATGAATCCAATGGTATTTGGCATGACACACAAGATGGCTCCTTACTCTTAAATTCTGAACCTCCTTCCAATTATTTGAATAGGATAAAGAACATGAATCCATTATTCTGATTGCCTATCTAAATCCTCTTGTATATTCAATATATTAGTAACATTTTTTGCTAAATGATTAACAAAAAGAGCTGTCTTAACTTCTTGTGTCAAAATAATTGCCGAAGCAGTGGTGCTAGCAATTAATGTAATTTAAGCTGTTACACCAGCAATAATCAAGCCCACTACCCTCTGCTTCTGCATAAAGCCTGACTCATTTCTTCCAGTACTTGCAAGCTATTTTTAGAATACCAAGGTTCTGTGATACTCAGGGCACTAAAACAAAAGCTGGTTGATAGACCTCCATAACTGACATGCTGGATTTGAAACACTAACATACTTAGAAGTGGTACAGTCAATGCAACTTACATTAAATACTGTAAAAGAAACAAAAGTATTTTTTTAAGTGCCATTAACATTTTATTTTGATATTACGATAATCAGTTCACTGGAGTATGCCAGTGTCTGTCATTCACAGTAGCAGAAATAGCTCCTGCTTTTCTATTGCTGAGCTGAGAGGTTACACTTTTGTGAGAAAATCCTCTTGGTACTCTGAGCTTGAACAGGCTGTCCTTCAGTCTACTCCAGCATTTGTTACAGAAGAGAATTGTGTAGTATTGTTCTAAGTTACTATTTGTTGAAATAATACTAATTATTGACATACATTGTTCTAAGTGTCTGGCTATGATTTCAGCTAATTTTGTATTCCTTTTGTTCTTTCTTTCTTTCTTTCTTTCTTTCTTTCTTTCTTTCTTTCTTTCTTCCTTTCTTTTTTTTTGTGATTGGCATCAAGCTTTCTTTATAGATACAAAATTTAAAATCAATAAAATTCATATAGTCTATATTATTCTCAATGGGTCTAATATTATAAGATTTATCAGTATAGTATATAAATTCTTTTCTGGTAAGTAAAAATATTTTTTTTCTTTTTTTTTTAATTTATTTAGTTATTTAAATCACATCGTAATTTACTTATTTACACAGGGGTTATAAACACAAAAAGGCAGGATGTGGGGAAGGGAATGGCACGGAGCATAGGTGTTCAGGGGGAGTACAGATACCTTTCAGAACAGGGTATCAGCTGGGTGTAGGTTCAGGGGACAGGTCACTATGACTCTGCCTATGATTCACTTGTCTTATCTAAGTTGGTACTGTCCACTGAGGCTGCCTATTTATAAGACCTATGACTACTTGGGCTGGTAAATTTCCACAGAAGCGCCTGTTTACAATAGCTTATAGCCTTCTGTTTCAATGTTTTTCCAAAGAGAACCAAGACTTGGTGTTAGCATGCGTGATGTCAGGACTATTGCTGACTTTAGGCCTATGGCCGATTTTAGGCCTTTAGTGTATATGTAGGGCTGCTCCTGACATCTCCTCCCTTCTCTAAGTATAGAAGGGCCTTGGCAATTCTATTCTTGTGAAGGCAGGGATAGAGGCCTGACCTCCAATAATTGAAGGGGACCTTGTAATGGCTCAGGTCCTCCTGTCGTTGTCCAGTGAGGCATGAGGGCCATACCCATCCCAATGTCTTTTTCCTGGAGAGGGGATACTTTTGACATCAACCCCTATGCAGTCAGGCTTGTCCCTCAGGGAACCCAGAGAGATATTTTAAACTTTTATTTATATTCCCTTTCAGTGCTTAGCCTCGCAGCCTAAGCAAGAAATCAGATCGCCAGACAGAGAGGGTTCTGGGTAGCCCCTTTCTGCTTGGTCTAGGGGTGGAAGTCTCTTCTTTTAGGTTGGGTGGAGATGGGTTTGAGGAACACCCTGTATAAAGTAACAACCTCATCTTGAGTCTCGTGGTCCTCCATAGCTAACTTATGATAATGTATCTGAATAGGTTTTGCTACTGAATTGTCTATCTGTTGTATCACAAAGTTAGTCAGCCTATTTAAGGCCTGGGACTAAAAGAAATCAGCAGAGATAACCCAATTAATGGTCCCAAGATGGGAGGAAGTGGGGTTGACTGTGGGACTGCATAAGGGTATCCTGGTTCTTGGCTGGGCATGGGCCTAGAACCCCGAGACTCCAAGGGAGAAACGGCAGGAGTTCGGCTACGTCCCCAGAACTCAGGGTCCTAACAAGCAGTCTAATCTCCATAGACCTACATTGTTCAGTCACGAAGGCCATTACAGCCCCTCCCAAAGTGCACAGGTAGAGGGTGTAACTACAGGCCTCAGGCCCTAGGGATTTACATACTAATGAAGGTCAGAGGGTGGAGCCAATTAAGCATTCCTCCCCTCCCCAGACCCTTCCTACTTCTCCCTCCCTACTTAACTCAGGTCTGCCCTGAGTTTGGGGGGGGGTACTTCCAGATCCATTTATCATCCGCCATGACAATAAACCCTTTTGGAACCAAGGACTTCCTCGTGTCATTGGGGCCTGCCGGGCCTGCCCCCACCGCCAAAGCCTCCAGCCCCTGGAACCTGGGACCTTTCTCCGGTATGTGACACAGGCTGCCTGGAGGCGTCCAGGCAGCCTCCCCCGCCCCCCGCAGATCCCAGGCCTGCCACCGCGGGCCTCCGCCTTGTGGGCCCTGGGACTCCACCGCTGCGCCATTTTTTCCCACAGTTGACAACCATGGAGAGGTTGAAAACCAGTCCTTGTACCAGCTCTCATCTTTCTCTTTCTCTTTCTCTCTCTGTCATTTCTCTGGGCCTTCTCTGACCTTTTTCATGTTCTCTTTAACCATCCCTGTCTTGTCTATGTAAGGGCAACATTCTTCTTTAAGGGCTGTACACAGTCAAGTGCTGTACACAGTCTTTTCTATTGTAGAAGAGTGAATCAAGTCCAATAAAGTCCTTTGCAATTACAAAAGTATTTTTAATTTGACAATTAACACATGTGCTAACACCTGTTTGAAATCCAGATCCTGCCCAAACTTTATCTCTTGCTAACATAACATCATACAGAACTGCAGCTAACTTCCAAATATGTCTCTGAAAATGTTCAGAACCAGATTTCCAAATGAAGACTGTTATTTCCAATATCGGATTGATTTCTAGACCAGTACATGATTGAGTCCAATTAACTGATCATATTTAAGAACAATACACGAGTTATTATAACTTCTCTTTTTGATTCTCTGTTCCACAAGGTTTAAAAACTTGAAGCAAGGAAGTTTGTACCATCAGGGGTATAGGTAAGCAATGGTAAGTTGAAAACGTATGTCCAATACAGCTTCCCAGTCACCATTGTCAGGGCACTCAGAAAGCTCACAGGTCAGCATCATTCTTTGTCCTGGCACAGCATGTCTCACCTGTCGCTCTGGCAGCCACAATGCTCCTTCAGCATCCTACACTCCTGGGCGTGTTAGAGCTCCTGAGAGTCCAACCTCCTCTAGGTTTTGGGGGATTGGGTACAGAGCTGATGCCCTAGGACTGCTCCAGGCACAGGCGCAAACTGAAAGGGTCTATTGTCTATATTCTTACTCTCTGATGCTACTGGGACCCTGATGCAGGTAGATTCTTGTTCAATGTCCACTGAGCAGCATATGGTGTTGATAGCTGAGAACAACAAGTCACCCATCCCTACTATATGTAGGATACCAGAATACAGGCCTTCCAGTCCTTCCAGAATAATATTACTCAGGTGCTTCCTTCTTCACTGAAAGAGGGAGTGCTGTGGAAACTTCCATGATATAAATGACTCCAATGTGCAGAGTCTATGGCCAGAATCCATTTGGCAAAACAACAACAGAAAGCAGTGAGTCACCCACATAGTACTAGGTAGATACTGGCCTAATCATACCTATATAGCCATTTTTGAGTATTGCATTCAGTTTCCAGGGAACTTGAGTTTTGAACCAACCTCAGTTCTACTTACAAAGGCCCATCTACAGTTCTCAGAGGCTATCTTCCCAGATAAGGATGGCTTAAAAGCTCAATCCTGCTATGTATAGGGTAGGATGAGGCGTTTCTGTGTGGGAAGAAGAAGGTTTTAATGTTCTGAAGATTGATGGTGACAATGGTATAAAATGTAACTTCCTTAATAATATTCCAGAGCCATATGCTGAAAATGACAACTTATATTATGCATATATCTGCCACAACTGAAAAGTTGGGCTGCTATATAACAAAAAGACGGAAAAGCAGTACAGTGTATTAACCAGTGCTTTTGTTGTAAGCTTCGTGGTAGGTGTGCCAAGTGCTTTACTGGATTACCACATTGAGTACTCAATAGAATCTTGAGGTGAGTGCAATGAAGTAGTCTTGCACAGAGAAGAATAACCCGATTTCAAGGGCTCATGATTTTTCAAGGACCACCGTCTTCGTTTGTGTTTTTCTGCTATGAACAGATATCATAACCAAAGCAACTCTTATAAAGACAATATTTAATTGGAACTGCCTTATAGGTTCAGGGATTCAGTCCAGTATCATCAAGGTGAGAGCATGGCAGAGTCCAGGTATTCATGGTGCAGGAAGAGTTGAGAGTTCTACACCTTCATCTGAAGGCCATTAGGAGAAGACTGGCTTCGAGGCAGCTAGGAGGAGGGTCTTAAAGTCCACACCCACAATGATACATTTCCTCCAAAAAGTACACATCTGCTCCAACAAGGCCATACCTTCAAATAGTTCCACTCCCTGGACTAAGCATATTCAAATCACTATTACCACATAAACAGAAAGTAGCAGAATTCACATTTAAGGCCAGGCAGTCTCATCCATCTCTATTTTAGCTTCTGCTCTTAAGTCAAGCTCCCTCTGCTTTTTGGTTTTAGACTCTCCTGCCCTTCTCTGTAGCAAGCCACTAAAACAAATCAAAATTGATCTAATCATATGAAACCAATGCTGATATATATATATATTATATATATATATATATATATATATATATATATATACACACACACACATACATACATCAGATGAACTACATAATTTGGGCAAGATGGCTGAGGTTACTGGTGGATGTATGCAGGGACTGGTGCATACCAGGTGAGTGATCTACTACTAAATGCATCACTTCATTTTTAGACAGATTCTCTCTAAGTTGCTGTGTTAGTCATGGTTCTCTAGAGAACAGAGCTGAAAGATACTATATATAAAGGGGATGTTTAGAATGGTTCACAGGCTAGTCCAGCTAGTGATTTAGCTAGTCCAATGATGCCTGTCTACCAGGTCAAAGAATCAAGTAGTTATTCAGTACTGACTCAGCTGGTCTTCAGTACGTGCTGGAATCCCAAATAAATAGCCTCTAATGCCACTGAAGGATGAACTTGCCAGCAAACAAGCAGTCAAAGAGAACCTTATCCCATTCCATTCTCCACTCAAAACTAGTAACTTTTTAAGTCACTTGATAAATGTGCCATCTCCAGGACCTAAATAGGCCCACTAAGCATTGTGTTTCTTCTTGGTGGTGGGAGTGGCTGAGTACAATAATGTATTTATGGAAAGTCCATACAAGTTATACCTCCTTAAGAATAATATCTCTGCATGTCCCAGACCATTAGACACCTAACCAATTCACTGAGGTAAATATCCCTTGAATTTTGATTGAATTTATTTTCCTGCTCTGATGTGTTACCAATGAGTCTGAAGTGGTTGCTCCCTTGGTCCAATCAGCATAAAGTCATCAATATAGGGCACCAATGTTATATTTTCTGGAAGAAACATACAATCAAAATCCCTTCTACCTAAGTTATGATGCAGGCAGGGCTGGAGAGATAATATATCTTTGAGGTAAAACTGTAAAGGTATATTGCTAGCCTTGCCAACTAAAAGCAAATTGCATCTGGTGGTCCTTCAGAACAGGTACTGAAAAAGACATTTGGTGGATCAATAGCTGCATACCATGGGCCAGGATATGTGTTAATCTGCATAAGATTAACCACATGTTGTAAAAAGCTGCAGTTGAAGTCATTACTTGATTAAGTTTTTAATAGTCAACTCATTCTTCAAAATCTGTTTTCTGCACAGCCAGATAGGAGACTTAAAGAGAGATGTGCTGGGAGCCACCACCCTGCATCTTTAAAGTTCTTGATGGTTGCATAATTTCTGCAATTCCTCCAGGTTGCAATAAAGTTTTTGATTCACTATTTTCCTTGGCAGAGGCAACTCTAAAGGCTTCCATTTGCCTTTCCACCATAATAGCCCTTACTCTATAGGTCAGGAAACCAATATGAGAACTCTGACAGCTTCTCAGTCTATTTATCCAAATTATACATTCTGGAACTGGGCAAATAACCATAGAATGAGTTCAAGGACCTACTAAGATCTACTATAATTCAGATGTCAGCCAAAACTCCATTAATCACATGACATCTGTAATCCTTGACTTAAACTGGAGAGCTGCAATATTTCTTGGGGTCTCTCAGAATTAGTGTTAATTCATAACCAGTATTCAATAGAACCCAGAAAGTCTGATTGTTTCTTTCAGATTACAGTTCACTTTGTAAAAGGCCCTAGGGTTCCTCTGTGGAGGTACTTGAGGAAAACTTACAGTAAAACTCTTGGGTGTTTTATCAAGGTTCTTCATCAGGGACCTGGCCATCCTTTCATTCAAGTTCTAGGTCTGCAAACTGGCTCAAGTCTGGAAATTAGTTTACAGGTGAGATTCCATTTTATCATGATACAAGGGATCATTTTTTTTCATTTGTTTGAGTTTTTCCCCTCACTATAAGAATCAAACAAAAATGCAGCTTCTTATCTATTTCATATGTGGAAACATCATAATTGATTAGTCAGTACCAAAGATTCGTATGAGTCATGCTACCATAAATACCATACCACTTTGTGATGCCTGTTATGGGTCAGGCCATTATGCATATCACCTTATCTACACTGCTCATTATGACAACTATGATCACCTTGCTATTGGTGATTCAATATTGCCACCTGGCCCCTGCTACATTTGGGTCCAGTAAAATCTATTGCATTTAGTTTATCTAACTGAGCATCAGTATCTCCAACCTTAACGTGTGGCACAAGGAAAGAGCACCAACAAAACTCTTGGTGTTTTATGTCTTTTAGGATTAGTAAAGGGCCTGTCTTCTGGGTCTTTCTATTGTCGAGGATTAGGTTTTACTCAGTGTACCCAGTCTAGCATTGCTATTTCTCTTAGCCTTAAAATAGCTTCATCAGTAATAAGGTTTCCCAGACTATCCTGGAACTCTTGCTTCTCCAGTCTCAGCCTTCTGAGGTTAAGGTACATACCATGCTAGCTTCCAATAATCTTTAAGCACTGCTGAAGTGTCTGTGAATTTGACCTCCAGTCTTCCTGTTCAATTGGCTTTTCACCCTTAGAAGTAAAATGGGCAAAGCTATTTTGCACTCAGACTGGACTCCTTGTGGGCAGGACAGTATATCTGCATTCATTTTACCTGACAAATAATAAACACTCAATAAAGTTCTGTCAAAATGATTTTCTGAAGGTATCTTCATTCACGACTTTAATGACTAGGCATTATAAGGGAAAAATGGTATATTAACCCAGATTCTGGTATCTTAATTTGATGAGAGTCATTAAAGATTCACAACAGATAGTAATTTAGTCTCCAGGAGACATTTGGTGATGTCGGAAGACTCTCTTGGTGGTTAGTAACTGAGGGTGGTGGAATATGATATGGGTACCATCCAGAGCTCAGTAAAGCCCTGTAGAGGCTCAGGGGTGATGAGGAGGGGGTATGTTTTATTCCCTTATTCATTCATTTCACACATGGTTCCTCTCCCCTCTCAGAGAGAATGTGAGAGAGAATCAATAATGATTAATGAAGTTTCTTAGCTTCCATAACCAGTCCCAGGGAAATTTTGGTACTTAAGTTCTGAGGAATCTAAGATTGATGGGGCAGTGCATACCTGTAATCCCTGCACGTGGGGTGTAGGAGTGGTCAGGAGCACAAGACTTGGGCTATCTGAGACTCTGTTTTAGTTACTCTTACATTTCTATAAAGAGACACCGTTACTAAGGCAACTTTTAAAAGAAAATGTTTAATTGGGGGCTGTCTTACACTTCAGAGGATTCATGTTCATCAGGGCAGACAGGCTAACATGGCACTGGAGCAGTTGTTGAGAGTTTACATGATCTACAAGCATGAGTCACCCCCCCCACTCACACACACACATGGGTGCACACACACAGAGTGAGAGAGACAGAGACAGAGAGACAGAGAGAAACTTTTCAAACCTCAAATACCACTACCAGTGACACACTTCCTCCAACAAGTCCATACCTCCTAATTCTTCCTAAACAGTTCTACCAGTAAGGGACCAAGTATTCAAACATATGAGCCTATGGGTACCATTCTCATTCAAACTACCAGAGACTCCAACAAACAACAATAACAACAAAACAAAAAAAGTTCCCCCAAACCCAAACAGTTGATTAGGGAGAGGAGACCATTAAGGAATCTGAAAGTTACAGTTCTAACATTTCTTTGAATCAACACCACTGTTGCAAGTGTCTGGGACTTGACTGAGGGCAGTCTCAGCTTCTGCTAAGAGAAAGAACAATTTCTAGGAACTTTTCCCAGGCAACAATAAATTTTCATTTTTTTTTTTTTTATTAAAAGAAGTAGGGTTTTTGCTTTGCACTTTTGGGAGTACTAAAGATTGAATTCAAATCTTCTGCCAGGCTAGGCAGTTGCTCCACCCTTGATCAGCTGCCACTTAGGATGTTGAGTTGGACTGCTTGTCCAAGCTCCCACAGCTGGAGGGTATGACTCTCCAACTTCAGCAGCCCCTTGGGGACAGCTCTTCCCAGGAAGATTCTTCTAGCCTGTTCTTGATTCAAATGTTGTTTTGGCCATGCTGAAACAGGTCTTCCTGAGACCGATGGGACTGTACCTGTGCTCGGTGCCTGGAGCTGACAAAAGGGGCATTAATCAAAGACAGCTTGTTTAGGCTGCTGAGGTCTCTGGGCTTGTACTCCTGAATCCCTGGGAGATGCAGGGCCATTCCATGAGCTTCCTGTAATGCTACATTTTGTTGCTGGTCCGTTCGCCCTTCCCTGAACTGTAACCCTTAGCTACTCTGATGTCACAAGCCATAAGACTTATTACAGACTTTGCTGAAAGAATTACCATGTTCACAATGAGTTTGGTATTCTGTTCAGATCCGAGCACTGGTAGTCTTTACTTGTGTGACTTGCCTCCCAAGGCACAGCCCCTGTTCTCTCTGCCATACTGCTTGGAGATGCAGGATGCAGAGTGCTCGCTTCAGAGCATATCTAACAGGTATTGTGCAATTGTCAAGATGGTAGAGTTGATAAGTTTTAATCAGGTAGGTTGGTGCAATTTAATGAAAATGCTTCTTAAGCTAGTGCTCAATAACTGGGCTTCTTGATGTTAGAGTCCAAAATATTAGTTCAGTGCTTCTGGCTTCCAGGTTAGGAGAAAAATCAATAAAACCAGCTGAAATGCAGGAAGGCATCCACTGCGCCACAATGTAAACCCCTCCCAGCCAGCAATACCACACACTGAACTTTAAAATTTTTTTTGTCAGCCTCCCCTTTTTTTGTTCTTTTGTTACATTTAAGGCTCCACAATGATATGAAAAGCCACGCTGGCTCCTCCATCTATTAAATCACAAACACATGTGAACAAACAGAAGAATTGCACCATATAATACAGCCAGAATACAATGTTATCATCACCCTGCTCCGAGCATTTCTCAGGATGGTTTACGTCCCAGCAGTTAATCGTTCGCTATTGTTGGTGTACCAACACAATACTATTAGCCCCACAGAAGATTGTCTTCATGTAGGCTAGCCAGAATTTAGATATTTGTAAATGGAATTTGAACAGTGGCCTTTCTCCACAATATAAAATTCAAATAAGTGTAACCGGTCATGGCCCAACTCTTGTTTATTAATTAAGGCTTTTATAATATTGCACTGTTGTTGGGATCTGTGGCTTATGCAAAGAGGAATACTAATTATATTCTGCATTTTCTGTAATAATGGGGCAGTGTTTTGGACAATGCAGTTTATCCAGACAAAGCATCCGGTTCATAATGTACTGTATTAACAAGGAGGCTCTGAATGCTTAATGGGGAACTGATAGAACAGCAAGAGGGTTGCCTGAATTACACTCCTGGCCAGGCTGGGGCAGTGGCAATATGTTACATACTGGTAACCTCAAGAGATCTCCAGACCTCTTTAATGTGTGCTATTGAACACTCCTGAAAATAAAGAAAGCAAGAGAACCAAGATAATCATTTTGGTAATTTTATTTTCCCATTCTAATGCTTACTGAGGGTTTTAAAAGCCCTTTGCATCTCTGCCAATTTTTGCTTTCTGGTTTACCAAAACCAATGACTTTTCCAAGACCTTTCTAGTAGTTTGTGCCATCACGATGATGATCATTAACACTGGAATATGCTTTCTTTCTTTCTTTCTTTCTTTCTTTCTTTCTTTCTTTCTTTCTTTCTTTCTTTCTTTCTTTCTTTGTCTTTCTTTCTTTTTTTAGCAAAATACTGGTGTCTAGATGGATTTTAGGGCCACAATGCTTACCTGAACAAACTGGACAGTACTGTGGGTTTTATATTGTCATGGAGTGTGTAGCTGCCATCAGTTTCTAATTACACACTATTCTCATCATCCTCAAAAGGATGCCACTGGTCACTGGCTAGGAGGATATGTGTATTTGCATATTCTATAGCAACAGAATCATTTCATATATGATCCTTGATGCCTGGCTTCTTTCACTTAGCAAAATATTTTCAAGGTTATAGCAAGTTGTACCATGCATGTTTTAGAGCTTTTAAAGCCTAAGTAATACCCCAGTGTGTTTGTGTTTGTGTGTGTCTGTGTGTCTGTGTGTGTGTATGTGTGTTCTTTCCACTCTTCAGTTGTTAGAAAAGGTTTTCTTCCTGTGTTTTGGTTAGTCTAAATAATGCTGGGATGAACATTTATGTGTAGTTTTGTTTGTGTGTGCACTTAGGTTATTCTTCTCCTGAGCTATACACTGAAGTCAAATAACTGACATAATGACTTGTTCCTGTGATTAAAAGCAAATGTCACTTGCTGACTCTTAAAGGTGGGAGCTAGCTGTACCTACAGCATGTAGACCGTGAGATGTGCATAATGTATGTAGAGCTGAGGTTAGTTCTGATTTCTGCTAAGGAGGGACACACTCTTGACAGTCAAGGCTCAGATACCCACCAGGCCCCTCAGTCTTTCTTATCATTTGCTGACTTCTGATTTTCCAGACATCACTTACCAGGCAGCACCCCTGTGACAGATCGTTACACGTGCCATTTCTTGGCCTTTGGGCTCATATCAAGGGAAAAGGCTCCATACTAGTAATTTTACATCTCTGGCGTGGTGAGATCATTTATTGTAGTAAGTACTAGTAAGTGGACTTGTGGTTAAAGGTAATTGGCTTTTGTTCATAATTCTTGGTGCTGGTCATATTGTGTCTGGGTCATTGCAAATTGCTTTGTTCTGTGTCTGAGATATCAGATAGCTCCTTGAATGTTCCTGTAGCCTGTGTTTTGTTTATTTATTTATTTATTTATTTATTTTTATTATTTCAGCAGGCTCAGTGAAGTCATTTACTGTTTACATATTTCAGTATATTTTACAAGAGCAGCAAAACCAGACTCATCACACAGTAAATCTTACATGATTAAAATTTAATAGCAAGATAAACCTGCCATAGTCATTAAAGTGGAGACTTTTTTTTCTTGTTTAGAAGGTTGTTGACTATTCAACTTTAGAGATTCAACTCTTTCCATCTTAAGTCACTCTGTATGTAAATCACAGAAAGGTAGGGAGGCAGTGAATGCTGTGTGTTCTGTACTGTGTTCTTCTCTTATGCATACCTTCTCCCAATGGCAGAGCTGTCAGCATGCTGACTCTGTGTCTTTTTTTTTTTTTTTTAAATACTTTTTTTTTCTTTTTTTTTTTTTTTTTTTGGTTTTTCGAGACAGGGTTTCTCTGGTCCTGGCTGTCCTGGAACTCACTCTGTAGACCAGGCTGGCCTTGAACTCAGAAATCCGCCTGCCTCTGCCTCCCAAGTGCTGGGATTAAAGGCGTGCGCCACCACCGCCCGGCCGACTCTGTGTCTTAATTGACATAGACAAAACAAACAAGAACCACCAAAGATTCTGTAGCAAGAAGGTTCTAAGCTTGCACTCAACCCAGCAGAAAAGGATTCTGGGATCAGTGAGTGTCTATCCTGGCCCAGCCAAGGAAGCATGCTGTTTGTCTGCTGACATCTTGAAACTATTTCCCCACATGGGTCAGTGGTTATACAAGTACCTTCTTTCTTCCTTGCTCAAACCAACCATTTTCCCTGTGCATATGGCCAAGTGGTTTGGTCCCTGGGGCTTCCTTACCTGTGGGCTTAGATTTAACATTTCTATAGAAAAGGACAAACATAAAAACAAAACTTCTTGTCAAAGAATAGCCAAATAGACTATTAGAATTATTTTTAATTAGCATACAAAGAAATGTGTTTTGTTGTGCTATTTTCATGTGTATATTACTCTACTTTTCCCCATCAAATAGAGTCTACATTGAGTTGAAGTGTATGTTCATTGCCTGGAGGGTACAGAGTACTCAGCTATACACTCAGGACTATGGGTGTGACATGAAGCAGGCCCTCTGCCTCAGGCATCTATAGTCCAGGAACATTTGGAAGGAACAAAGGGCTCATAAATGGAACATAGAATGAACATGTAAAGGCTAAAGAAATAAGTCTTCTCATGGGGAACAGAAGGTAGTGTGACCCAGGAAAATTACTTTGAGGAAGTAGTTTCATAAGCAGTGTCTTAAAGGAAGGAGATGCAAAGTTTGGTAGAAATGATGTGTAAATAGGCAAGGGACAGGGCTAAGAAAGATCAAATAATCTTTATGGGTATCTTAGCTACTGCTCTATTGCTGTGAAGAGACACCATTACCAAGTCAATTGTTGTAAAGAAAACATTTATTTGGGGACGTGCTTAAAGTTTTCGAAGGTAAGTCTATAATTGTGACAAGAAGCAGATGAATATGATACTGCAGCAATAGCTGATAGCTTTACATCTTGATATGCAGACAGCAAACAGAGAGAGACAGAGACAGACAGACAGACAGAGACAATGAGACAGAGACATACAGATACAGAGACTAGGTCTGACATGGACTTTTGAAATAAACCTCAAAACCACTGCCAGTGATAACCTTCTTCAAAAGGCCATACCCCATAGTCCTTCCTGAACAGTTTCCCTATGTGGAATCAAACAATCAATCATAGGATCATTTGGGACTCATTCCTCTTGGAAGGGAATAGATAAAATTTATCAAAAAGAGACTAGAGGATTGTAGAAAATTCCAAGCTTGCTGGGATAGAAGCTATTGTTTTGATCTTGTGCTCTACAAAGACTTGAGAAAGAAACATGGAGATGGTAAACAATACAGTGCTATTTGGACCTAAGGAAAGGGTTGGGAACTGTGTGGGTTCTTAACATCAGAGTGGGTTCTTAATAGAAAGTTAGTGTGCCTTGAAAGAAGGAAGTCAGTGTGGATTTCCAAAACCTGGAATAACTGGATCAACATTCCTTTAGACAAAAGGGCTGAATTAGATGATCAGTTGAGTTTCAGGACTGGTACATTTAATCTCTTTGTATGCATTTCAGGATGTTCTTGTGTTCAGGACTGAGAAGTGAACACAGTTGGTAGCACATGCATGAGCTTATTGCTGGCAGCAGGATTTTGAAGTTATCTGCAAGTTTACTCTAAGGCTTTGGCTCTGTTATAGAAAACAGAATTCACATTTCCCTGTCTTTCTCCTTATGTAGTATACACCTTTTTACTACTCTTCCCTCGATCAACTGATTTGATACAGGGTTCCATTTATAAAATATATTTGGATGGCATTTTAATAATAGAACAAATGCTCCTTGGTCTCCTGGATAAGTTTTATTGTCTGGAGTCATGTGGTAAGTTATCTTTGCTTTCCTATAACAAAGCTCCTGCCTCATCCGCATTTATATGGATATAGTATTCTAACCATACAAACTATACAACAGCATCACAGTAGTGCCACTATCTGCCTCTATTGCTGTTGGCTGGATTAGTCTTATCATAATTGTGTCTTCACTGTCACTGCCCTGGCTTCTCTATCTGCTTCTTGTTTATCTCAGTTAAAATACATATAAAAGTGTATTAACATTCCCATACAGTGAGTTCTCCAGAGGGCCAAGCCCTATATTAAATTTTACTTCCTAAATATAGGAGAGAGTAGAGGGACCCAGCACATTTCTGATGCTGAGTTTTTATTATATTGTGAGCTTTCCTTCAGCACTTTAGAATCCATCTTTCTCAATATGGACAGGAGTAGGGAGACTGAAAGGGAAATGTTTTCTGCATTCTCTGTAATGGTTTTTATTTAAGAATGATAAAGCAATGCTTGCTAAACCCAGACCAGGTCCACAGCAGACAATGCTGAAGATCCCAGGGGAAGTACAGGAATGTTTCTGTGTTGGGCGGAAATAAACCTCAGAATGTTATTTGGTGTATGAAGTTATTATAAGTATATTGAAGACAGCCTTGCCTAGTGTATAAAAAAACCTTGAAGTTGGGCTTCCTGTGTTTAACCTGTGTGTGTCTAGTGGCTGCTACTCTGAAATCATAGAAAGATATTTATACAAGCAAAGGGCAGGGTTCAGCTTCACACTACGACCCTTAGAAAGCTAATTTATATCCTGGTATATAAGGGAGAAGTAAGAGTACTCACCTCATAAGCCTTATGTGTGGGGCACTTAGAATGAAGGCCATGTAATGTAAGACAGTGTATGTTTGTTATTATGGAATCATTTCATGACTCTGTAAAGATGGTGGGAATTAGACTCGAAGCCAGGAGCACTAATTTTCTACCATAAACATGCTTGAACTTGCAACAGTCAACTGACTGCTGCAACTATATTTTTTCCCCTGAAAATTGACCAGACTCATGTTTCATATGTCTAGGTCTGACTCCGTGAAAGTGCAGTTCTCAGACATCTGGGAAAATCTTCCCAAGATCAAATATCTTTATAATTCCAGCCTTTCAAAGCCATTTCTGATTATACATTTCTTTATAGTTAGAGAAAGGGGAGTTTTGAAAATTGATGACTTTTTGTTATATTATTAGTTCATGATTCCCTAATTCTTAGTCATTGGCTTCCCATCTGGTTCTAATTGACTTAGTCCTTCACTCACCTAGTCATTAATGTAATTTCAGGAGTGTGGCAAAAGCTTTTGAGTCATCAGATCAATCTTGATATCTCTTGTGATTAGATTTGAAACCATTTAGTAAATGAGAGGAAGACCAACTCCATTTTCAGCAGCTTGTCCAAAACTGGGAATGTCATCTACTGGTGCTGGATTTAGGATTGTGTGTTTTTATAGAGTCTGTATGTATACTTCATAAGAAATTGTTATTCACTGCTAGCAGTGTGGATAAGAACACTCACTGGGTTAGTATAAAGACTCAAGTTCAAATCTTCAAAACTCATGTAAAAACCTAGATGTCATGTGCATGCATGTGTAACTCCAGTACTATGGTGAGCAGAGATAGGGATCACTGGACTTGCTGCTCACAAGTCAAGTTGTAGGTTCAATGAGGGAACATGTATCAAAAGAATAAGAGCAATAAAGCAGGAAAGTAGATGTCTCTCTCCAGGTTCTTCATACACAATGGCACACACCACATGGATCTGTGAACATATACCACATTCCTCAAACAAGAGTACTTAAGTCCCATTTCCAGTGCTGACCTTCTCTCAATTGCTATCACTGTTTCTCTCGCCCTGAAGTGATTTTAAGGAAAATTACCTCACCATCATCATTTGCTGATGTGGAAATATTGATTCTACCAATCCACTATCGCAATGGGTAGGTATATTATATAATTAAAATATATGGAGTGCTTGTAAGTGAGGACATGTAGAACAAAGGCATTTATGAAGTATTAAATAGCTGCCCCATACTAATCATGACACTGATATTCTTGGTGTAGAATACCTAAATATATTCAAAAATAGCAAGAATAAACATCAAAACAAAACAAAAACATGCAAAAAGCTTTTAAAAATATGCTATTAGTCACACATCTAGTTTCTAAGTATTGGTACCTATTAACTTGTGTAGTTAAAAGTATATAAAACTGTTGCAAGAAGTAACTCAAAAGATTTGGAGGCTATCACACACAAAAGAATGGATTTGAATCCAAACATGACATCATAGACAAAAAGCAAATCAAAATGAGTGGTCTTTGAAAAGGTAAAGATTAAATAATGGTTTCAAAGCTATGATGTAATCTGCTTCAGGCTGTATCATGCAATGCTTTCACAGCTATGATGTCCAGAGCAAAGTATTCCAATGAAAAAGGAAAATGAGACATCATAAAGATTAAGACTTTTGTGATTCAAAGAATATCACTGAGGAAAAAGTTAACATACATGATGGGAGGTTTTTTTCAAATAATATGTTTGAGAAGGGATTTGTATTCATATTTTGTTTGTGTTTTAAAACAATTCTTTTTAAATGGCTAAATGATCTCTGAATAGACATTATCCAATAAAGGTTTATAGTTGGCCAGTAAGCTCACATAAAATGTTTATCATCATTAGCCCTCACAGAAGTGCTGACCAAACCATGATAAGCCCCGTCATACCTATAAAGATGTCTATAAATAAAATCAGAGCCAGATTCATTAGCAAGAATGTGGAAGAATTAGTTTCCTACCCTCTGGAGATGGGAAGTAACAAATCAGTTATGTTAAGAAACAAGATCTTCCTTAGAAAGTCAAGCTGAAATGTAGCTCAGTTCCTAGATATTCACCCAAGAAAAGCAGTCAGTCGTGTACACACAGAACTTTGTAAAGTTTTACAGTAGCACTATTCATGGTAGCCCACAGTGAGAACAGCACAACTCCCTATACAATGGTGATGAAACAAATAAAAGATGGCCCATCCATTGAAAAGAATAGGACTAATACATGTTACAGCATGATGAACTCTAAAACGGTGCTAAACTCTGGACTATGGGATTCCAGAAATTCATCAGACTACTCACAGGAGGTAATAAGTACATGGTTATAGAAAGGACACTTCACTAGGGTACAGAGGTTGAATATACTAAAACCATTTAGAAGAGTTAATTATAGGGTATATGAATTGCATTTGAAAATAAGTCACTGTAAAAATTCATGCCAAAGAGTATGTGCTTTGTGGAAGAAGGTTGAAATAAGCTACTATACTTAATTCTTACTCTAACTACTAGCACCCAAGTTCTTTAGGACTTAGAGTTTCACCATATCTGGAATTAGTGACCCACAATATAATGCTTGGGGTGAATGTGTGTGTGTGTGTGTGTGTGTGTGTGTGTGTGTGTGTGTGTGTGTGTGATTCTGAAATTCTCTGAAGGGGTATTGGGACCAGAAGTTGTCCTCCCAAGGTAATCTGTTCTATGGTCAAAACATACAAAGAAAATATGATGAAGGGAAGAGGTGTGAGTCTAGAGGAGATAGAGGTGAGCTCTAGGAGTTTTAGTCCATGGAGAGTAACACAGGATGTCCTAACTCTGCAAGCCATAGCTATGACCCATGGGAAATGACTTTCTACCATGGAAGCTTCCGGGAGATTCTGGTTTCTACTGGAAGCTACTCTGCCTATGCATGTCCAGGTTCTACTCCAAAGGATTTTGCAGGTTAGGAAAGGTGACCTTAGACACAATTATTGTTTTTATTAGTGTTGGAGACTGTTTTCCAGCTCAGCTTCCAGCTGTAACCTCATGTATAATAATTTTGGTACAGGATAGTTCATGTTTGCTTTGGTCTCTTTTCTGCAAAAACAGGAAAACCTTTCAATTTTTCTGTGTAAAACAGGCCCATATCCACAGAAGGTCTCAGAGAGAAGATCCTGGACACCTTAGAACAGAGATGCCCTGCACATCACCACAGCTCAATATAGCTGAGGTGAAGAAAAGTCAGACAGCAAACATTTTTGCCTGTGTTTGAGGACATGTTCTTGCCACAGCATAGGGGATAATGGTGTTTGTTAGTAACCTTACTGAGGAGAGGTTATAGATGCTATGAACATCCTACAGTGTACAGGGTGGTCCTTTGCAACAGAAAATTGCCTAGATCGGTGGTTCTCAACCTTCCTAATGCTGCAACCCTTTAATATAGTTCCTCATGTTATGGTGACCCCCAACGGCAAAATTATTTTTGTTGTTACTTCAAGAACTGTAATTTTGCTACTCTTATAAATTGTAACTCTAATGTAATAGTTTTAGAGATAGAGGTTTGTCAAAGGGGTTGGGACCCACAGGTTGAGAACCTCTAGCCTCACTAAAATTGTCAGTAGTACAAAGACTGAGTAACAGCACCTTATTGAGTCTTCACAGGGAAAGCAGAGCTTAGACAATTACATAGCAGACGGGTCACTAGTCTTTAACTCCTCCAACTTCTGTGCTAGCCCCAACACATTCCTCTGCCTTACTGTTTGACATCTGTTACAGAAAAATTGCACATCACATATTCTCCTTCGGTGGGGGAAGTGGGGAAGAAAGGATGCTAGAGGAGTTAGAACACCCCCTTCTATGATTTTATGGCTCTTTTGCCTTAAATGGGTTGTTCAATTACTGGATCTGTAGGGATGTGTAAGGTTAGAAATACCAGCCTTCATGTTATCACTGCTGAAGTCCTAATAACTGAGAGTTATTCTCAGCTGTAGCATCTCTCTGAGCCTCCCCTGTTTACCACTGCTGTTTATAGCTTCATTTTCTTCCTTCTCTTTTCATAACATCTTTCAAAGTGGAAGCTAATGTGAATTTTGGTGCTCTCCAGCTCCTAACTGGTACATCTAACACCATCAGATTAAATTAATTTGAACTATTAAGCATGAAGTACATGATGCCGTGGAATTTATTCTAGATGTATTACGATTAGCTTAATTGTTATGGCTAATCATTGATTGTGGTTTCTCTGGGTGCTTGAAAGAATAATAATAATAACAATAATAATAATACTCCTTTATAATAGTGCCTTCATTTTCAGATCTTGCAAAGCCTGCATCCTGAAACCACTTATTGAAAAATTGTCATTATCTGTGTATTGTCATTTGGCTGAGGCTCAGAGAGGACTATGCCAGTATGTGATTTTAACAGCCAAGAAAAATTTATATTCATGAGTCATGCTATCTCGTATTTATTTATTTATTTATTTATTTATTTATTTATTTATTTATTTTCAATTTGCCCACATGGGGAATTAGAAAAAGAGGAAAATTTATCTCACCAAGATATTATTTCCATAAAAATTCCCTGTACATTTTATAACAATCCCACTGCCTTTGTGCTGATTTGGTATTGGCTTAGATTTGGTGGGTATTAATTATAAATGGTAATCAGAAAGCAAGGTATCTAGATGTTGTTAGTTTTAAATGAGACATTCTGATTGCTCTCTCTCTCCCCTTTTTCTCCTCTCTCTCTTTCTCTTTGTGTTTGTGTCTTAAGCATTTAAAACTAAAATATATTAAATATTCTTTGGATATTTCTCATTGTTATATCACATTTTGAAATAGTTGAAATGAGTAGGAATTACACTGCAGTCTACCTGCCGTATGCAGGCATTTGCACACTCAGGGATAAGCTAGATTTAGTCAATCCAGTGTGGTCTTTAGTGTCCAAATTTTTGAGTAGTAGAGTCAACAGTAGAGTAGGGAGCTCTCAGCTTTCACATTTGCTGTTGCCTGATTGACCACTTCAAATATCTAACTTTTTTTTTTTAAAAAAATATCAGTTGAAATTAATTGCTCCCATGAGGCAACAGCTTCTTAGAAACAATTTTGATTGGTTTATAATGCAATTCTGATGAGTTTTGTAAAATTAACACTTAACCCTCAGGACCACAACCATCTTCCAATGTTACTGTTTCCTCTCCTAATCATAGTTCAAGTGATTTGGCATCTAGAAGGTTTCAATCTGGTTCAGGCCATTCAAGGAAAGTACCCACCATCTGCTGCTGTCAAGAGGCTCAGGGGAAATGAATTGCTGGATTTTTCTTACATGGGTTCATATTATTCTCCCTTTCTGGGAGAGAGTCAAGGCCATGAACTTATACTATGAATAATGAGAATACTTCTTGTCACACAACTTACTTTCTTCCAAAATGCTAGGAGAACACAGTGTGAATGAGCTGAAGTAGTTACTCTCCAGCCTGACTGCATGCTGGAGTCACTGATGGAGTTTTAAAAACACTTATGTGCCTTGATTGCACACCCAGAGATTCTAGTATAACTGACTTGGACATTAATGGGCTGGAAGTTTTCCAGATAATTTGAATTGTCAGCCCATGTTGAGCACTGCTTGGTGTCTGGTTTCTTGCAGAATTAATATTCCCAACATGTAACAACTGGTCTAGCACCAAGCTGTGTGCCAAAAGCTTCACAGGGTGTAGTATGTTTGGTTGTCATAATAACAATATGAATGGACATCCATTCATTCACAATTTATTTATTCAGAAATTTCTATGGTTTTAGGCATAAGGCTGACAACGTATTGATTCTTGGGGGAGATGTTCATCCATGGTTACCTTCAGAAGTGAAATCACTTGACCTGATATGAAAGATAAAGAGGAGACCACAATGTAGAGGGTAGGATTACAGGTAGGGAAGACTACTTTTTCAGCTGCACTGTATTGCAAAGGGGGAGTTCACAGAACAAAGAAGACAGGGAGATGGGCTGTCATCAAGGTGAAGAGGGAAAGAAGGACCACCAAGGCAGAAGTAGGAAACCTCTAGTAGAGGCTATAGGCTTCTGGCTTTTGTTTGAAATGAGACAAATACTCTGATCACATTTGTATTTCTTCAAAGTTTTTTTTTTTTCCCATTCCCCTCAGGGGCTGGAGAGATTGCTCAGTGGTTACTTCTTCTAGCATCCATGGGTCTCAGTCTCTCTCTCTCTCTCTCTCTCTCTCTCTCTCTCTCTCTCTCTCTCTCTCTGTCTCTCTCTCTGTCTCTCTCTCTCTGTATGTGTGTGTGTCTATATCTCTTTTTCTCTGTCTTTCTCTCTCTCTCCTCTCTCTCTGATTGTCTTTCTGTCTTGTTTTTCTCTTTGTCTCTGTCTATCTCTCTGTCTCTCTTTCTCATACACACACACACACACACACACAGAGAGAGATAGAGCAGGTGGATAGAAAATTTAAAATAAAATAACTCTCTTGCAGTAGTTTAGTGTCAGTACCAGGAAGCTGTAGGGTATGCATTGCAACAAACTGTCTAGTCTTTGTAGTAAGTCTGGAGAGACGTGAGAATAACTTGAAGTAGTGTAAGTGGAAAGGAAGAAAGGAACATCATCATACACTGAAGTCCTGAGGAATCAAATATGGACCCAGTGGAGCAAGAGAGGAAAATGATCTTATTTCCAGTTTTAATAATATTTTACTATAACTAACCATAACTAACTTCCTAAACAACCAACAACCACCCACACTGCCTCTCAGGGCCCTCACATTGATGTACTCTCTGAAAAGTACCCAGAATTCCAAACATCACACATTCGCTGAAATTATCTGCAGCTAGCAAAACCATGCTTCTTCTAGAGCAGGAGGTAAATCACTCTCGGCCGATGTCTGAAGAAGTCCCACATCCGACACCTGGGATTAAAATGAAAACATGTTCTTATAATAATGCTGTGTTTTTAAAAGAAACTAAAATTCCAGAATTCTAAAAAATGATACTACAGCTTCTAAATATGTTTCCTTAGAAGTATTTGGTTTGTTCCTTTTAGACTGGTCTACGGAAAGCTAGATTATAGAAAAAGCAAGAAGAAAAGAAGCATCCAAACTCCGTAAGTGAATTGAGATGCTTTATTAGATCATCTGCCTTGTAATGAGGACAATAATTGGCTCTTATTTAGTGTTTCCTGCCAAACCATCCCAAGGCACTTCACTAATAAGCATCATCTTTCTTTTAGAGCCAATGAGGCCCATGGAGAGAAGCTGAGGGACTTGATGCAGGGGGCAGAGGCGGGAGCTCACTGCTGGGCATGTGCTTACTGCATTGTCAGAGTTTGGGGACACCCTTGAGCATTTCCATTAACCACCTGACCTGTGCCCACCAACATTTCCTTGAACTTGCTCAAGGCTGGCATTTTCCTCCTGTGTGAAAAACAAGGCATGCATGACTAGAGGAGAGCTCTGAAAGATCCCGTAAGAGAACTTCCTCAGCTCTGTGTAACCCATCATGTTCCAACCTCATCTGACCCTGATGTAGCATTTCTTTTTCCTTCCCAGTTCATTCCTCTGAAGAACTTTTCTGTTGATGAACTTCATGATATGCTGGTATGTGTTCAGACATCCTACCATCTGTGAGCATACTAGTATCACTTGCTTAAAGCTCAGTGCTTTTCAGGAATAACTGGCAGATAAAATGTTGTCATCTGGGACAAGAGAGTAACCTAATGATTGCTTTGTCCCATGCCCTACAATGATCAAAATACATCTCACTACTTCAGGGGTTGTCTAGAAGGAAAATTGCTGATTTATTTGCATGCTTTCCTATTTTTCTAGAAAGAAGAGCGATATAACTTTTTTGTTGTTTCCAGATGAACAATTATATTTTGGCAGCCATAGAATCTTCCTTTCCAGTCCATTTCAAGTGAAAGCAAGATCCCAGGAATAGGATTATAACTAGACATGACATTTACACTGAGTCATTTTTTAAGTTAAGTATATAACATGAAACTTTGAATGGCATTCAAAGGTCTGAGTCAATTTGGTGATTTGTATGTGAACTGAGTTTGTCTATTCTCTTGAAGGATTTTATATAAGATGGAAAAAATAAGACCCATGTCTGGTTAACTAGCATTCATATAAAACAAGAAGATTCTGACTAAATACATTTCAAGATGTGGGTGGAATAGCATCCAAAGTTGAGAGCCAATTTTATCCTGACAGAGTGAAAACAAGCATGCTAACAGGAAAGAGTGGGGAGCTGGATTTTTCTAAAAGTCACTGGTAATTTTACAAGATGAATTTATAGATAGCAAATAGACAGTGCCTAAATGGTGGCTGAGTTTCCTAAACAGTCAGGATGTCTGCAGTGTTTTTACAGTTGATTCCTTGTAGATAGTTGTAGCATTTGTGGTCTAGAGAAATGCCTTTCATCTTTTTGGCAGGCCCGGAAGTAACCATGACAGTCCTTGAAAACACAAGTGCTTGGGTTTCTACCCAAGGATCTTGATCAGATAAAACTAGTTCTGCACTTAGGAATATGTTTTGATTCTATTTTGGAGCGTGTATCTCTGTGTGTTGTATATATTTGTATATGTACTTGTTAGTATAGGTGTGTAGATGGAGGTGTGCACACACATAGATTCATATGTGGACTTTACTCAATAGCTTTCAACCTTTATTTTTAAAAATATTTATTTACTTGGAGGGATTATAGCGATGGCTCAGTGCTTAAGAGCACTTGTTACTTTTGCAGAGAACCAGAGTGTGTTTCCCAGAACCCACTTTAGGCAGGCTACTGTCACCTGTAACTGCAGTTCCTGGTGATCTGATGCCCACTTCTGTCTGGACATGGCATTCATATTTCACATACAAACACATAAGCTTTCCTTCTGGTTCTTTTTCTCTTCTGTAGTAGGCATGCATCTATATTTGTGTTTATTATGTAAGTATTGACTCTATTCACCTTTTTTCTTCAAGTGGATAAAACTCAAGAGAAAATCCATGTGTTTGCTAAATTTAATTGATTTTGTTTTTAGAATTTCATACATGTATTTACAGCATCTCTACCCACTGCCTCTCGTCCAGACTCCAACTCCTCCCACGTGGTTCCTCTCCTCTCCTTGTATAATTATGTTTTCTCTCTGCCCCTCTCACTCTCCCTTACCTCTCTCACCCCCACCCCCGTTCTTCTCTCCCCATACTCACTCTACTTCCTTGGAGAAAACTGCGTCTCCCCCTCTCAACAGCCAGTGATTGCCTATAGCTCTTCATCTGCAGATGGACTTTCAAATGTTGCCACGTTAGATCAACTAATGTGGTCATCGTGCAGGTGTGCTTCTTGTTGCATAGTGGTTCACATTTGCTGAATATTATATGTATGTGTGTGAATGTGTGTGTGTGTTTAAGTTTTATTGTATTTTTTGTGTGAGAGATTCATGTCTTCTTTAACTTCAGTTCTTGATATTCTATATGATCCATTCTATTGCTTCCTTTTCAGTTTCTTAATTTGGGTATTAGTATTTTCAATTCCATATTCATTTCAGTTTGGATTTTCCTTAGTATTTTTCTTCACTGAATTTGTCTGTGCCATTTCATTGAACCATATGTTTATGTTCTCTTGGGCTTCCCTCAGCAATTCATGCCCCTTTTACACTCATTGATGTATTTGTTTATATCCTTTGTAATGTCCTTCAATTCTTTGTTCTAGTTCCTAACTAACTCTTGGTTTAAATTCTGTGTTCCTATGTTCATCGAGGAAATTCTTGTTGCAGAACATTTCTATAGGACTATGGGGACAGGGGGGGGGAACTACGTTCATTGTGGCCTTTTATATTACTTTTTTTTATGTGTCCTAGGAATGTCAGCATTTCATTTGTTGTGTGCCTGTTACAGGATTCTAGCCTGTCTCTGTTGAGTGGGAGCTTTTGCTGTTGCCCAAACTTGGTTGATTCTGGCTATGAATAGTCTGTAGGTTAGTCCTTCAGATATTTGGCATTGATTTTTGATTGAAGAGACCGAGTTGACTCCAAGTCAGTGGTAATCAAAAGTGTACAGATGAGACCCTGGGCTGTGTCTGGGAGCAGGGAGGCCGTGTTACAGGGAACTGGGAGGAACTGACTGCTAGAACATGTTATTACGGCTCCTGTCTGAGCCTGGGCATAGAGAGGTGGTATGAGAGAGGATCAATGCAACTTTCCTGGCTGATTGCAAGACTGCGACTGTTCCTGGGTCTTGGGTATGTGGGGGACATGGAGGGTTCTGGAATACTCTACCAGCTGGCTCACCCCCCTTTGAAATTCTTGATGGGCCTGGGTAGGGATCTGGGGGATCCAGTAAATGTATTGAACTGCTTCTGGCTCATTTTCAACCAAGCAGTGCCAAGTGTTTTGATGATTTCCTTGCTGAACTGTTAGTGTTTAAAAGTTTTAAGCTGTCTCTGGGAACCGGCCTTCTCTGCTACTCCCCTAACTCCTTGGCTACCCTGTTAATTCTAACGCATAGCATAGTGGAAAGATTCTTTAAAATTTTAATAAACCCAGAATTTTTTATACAGATAATTGTTCAGATTAAAATTCTATTCTCTGCAACAGGGCACAAACCACACTTCTTTTTCAAGTATCACTGCTTTGCCACAGATATTCTGTTCTAGTAGCCACAGAGTAAAATTCAGAAATATACATTTCCTTCAGATTTCTCAGAGTAAAATTGACAAATTAAAATTGTATACATTTGAAGAGCTCAATGTGCTATTTGATATGTGCGTATATCACAACATTAAGTCAACTTAATTACTATTGACACTGTTGCACATATCATTATTTTGTGGGATATCGCTCTCACACGCTATTCTCTGTGCAATCCAAGTTCTACTCTCTTCAAAAAATCATTATCAGCTGTAGTCATCATACAGCACAACAGACTTCCAAAATTTATTCATCTCGTGTAAACAAAATTGTAAATTCTTCGACAAGCATCTCCCAATTTTCCTACCAAGACTCACATCTGCTTCAGTGACTTCAGCTCTGTAAATTCTTCATCTAGGTGCTTCTGTGCAGTGATTGTCTCTCTCTACCAGGTTTGCTTTAGGTCACATGATGACTTCTAGATCCATTGATGTCACAGATGGTAGAATTTTGTCCATTTGAAATAAATGAATTGCAGTCCATGGTTTATATTGCTCTTTCTTTTTCCATCCATCAGCCAGTGGATTGTCAATCAAGAAGCACTCGTTTGAATCCCTGTTGTAGCTTTGGTGGACAAGACTGGCATGAAAGGGAGAGCACACATTTATCTCTTCAAGATATTTACTTCATTTCCTCTAGATACATATAAACCAGATCATTCTTCTATTTTTAAACATTTGAGGGCCTCTGTATTGTTTCCCACAACACTTGTATTATTTTATTTATTACTGGATATTTTATTTATTTACATTTCAAATGTTATCCCCTTTCCTAGTTTCCCCTCCAGAAACTCGCTATCCCATCCTCCCTCCCCCTGCTTTTATGAGGTGCCCACCCACCTACCCATTCTCACCTCCCCGCTCTGGAACTCCCCTATACTGGGGCATTGAGCCTTCATAGGACCTAGGGCATCTTCTCTATTTGATGTACCACAAGGACATCCTTTGCTACATATGTGGCTGGAGCCATGGGTCCCTCCATGTGTACTCTTTGGTTGATAGTTTAGTTCCTGGAAGCTCTGGGGGGTCTGGTTGGTTGATGTTGTTGTTCTTCCTATAGGTTGCAAACCATTTCAGATCTGTCAGTCCTTACTCTAACTCTTCCACTGGGGACCCTTTGTCAGTCCAATGGTTGGCTGCAAGCATCCACCTCTGTATTTGAAAGGCTCTGGCACAGCCTCTCAGGAGACAGCTATATCAGGCTCCTGTCAGTAAGCACTTCGTGGCATCCAAAATAGTGTCTGGGTATGGTATCTGTATATGGGATGGATCCCCAGGTAGAGCCGTCTCTAGACAGCCTTTCCTTCAGGATCTGCTCTACACTTCAGGACACTGTCCTGAAGTACAGTGTCCGTACTTCCTGCCTTGAGTATTTTGTTCCCCCTTCTAAGAAGGATGCAAGCATCTACACTTTGGTCTTCCCTCTTCTTGAGCTTCATGTGGTCTGTGAGTTGTATCTTGAGTATTCTGAACATTGGGGCTAATATCTACTTATCAATGAGTGCATACCATGTGTGTTCTTTTGTGACTGGGTTACCTCACTCAGGGTGATATTTTCTAATTCTATCCATTGCCTAAGAATTTCATGAAGTCATTGTTTTTAATAGCTGAGTAATACTCCATTGTGTAAATGTACCACATTTTCTGTATCTATTCCTCTGCTAAAGGACATCTGGGTTCTTTCCAGCTTCTGGTTATTATAAATAAGGCTGCTATGAACACAGTGGAGCATATGTCCTTGTTATATATTGGAGCATCTTTTGGTTATATGCCCAGGAGTTGTATAGCTGGCTCCTTAGGTAGTACTATTTCCAAATTTCTGAGGAAGTTCCAGACTGATTACCAGAGTGGTTGTACCAGCTTACAACCTCACCAACAATGGAGGAGTGTTCCTCTTTCTCCACATCCTCACCAGCATCTGCTGTAACAGTGAGTTTTGATCTTAGCCATTCTAACTGGTGTGAAGTGGAATCTCAGGGTTGTTTTGATTTGCATTTCCCTGATGACTGAGGACAATGAACATTTCCTTAGGTGCTTCTTGGCCATTTGAGATTCCTCTGTTGTGAATTCTTTGTTTATCTCTGTGCCCCATTTTTTATAGGGTTATTTGGTTGTCTGGAATCTAACTTCTTGAGTTCTTTTTATATATTTGATATTAGCCCTCTATCATATGTAGGATTGGTAAAGATCTTTTCCCAATCTGTTGGTTGCTGTTTTGTCCTATTGACAGTGTCCTTTGCCTTACAGAAGCTTTGCAATTTCATGAAATCCCATTTGTCAATTCTTGATCTTAGAGCCAAAGCCATTGGTGTTTTGTTCAGGAAATTTTCCCCTGTGCCCATGTGTTCAAGGCTCTTCCCCACTTTCTCCTCTATTAGTTTCAAGGTATCTGATTTTATGTCCTTGATCCACTGAGACTTGAGCTTTGTACAAAGAAATAAGAATGAATCAATTTGCATTCTTCTACATGCTGACCTCCATTTGAATTCAGGCAAACCAGCACCATTTGTTGAAAATGCTGTCTTTTTTCCACTGAATGATTTTAACTCCTTTGTCAAAGATCAAGTGACCATAGATGTGTGAGTTCATTTCTGGGTCTTCAATTCTATTCCATTGATCTACCTCCCTGTGACTGTACCAATAACTGCAGTTTTTGTCACTATTTCTCTGTAATACAGCTTGAGGTCAGGGATGGTGATTCCCCCAGAAGTTCTTTTATTGTTGAAATAGTTTTTTGCTATCCTGGTTTTTTGTTATTCTAAATGAGTTTGCAAATTGCTCTTTCTAACTCTATGAAGAATTGAGTTGGAATTTTGATGAGGATTGCATTGAATCTGTAGATTGCTTTTGGCAAGATGGCCATTTTTACTATATTAATCCTGCCAATCCATGAGTATGGAAGATCTTTCCATCTTCTGAGATCTTCTTTGATTTCTTTCTTCAGAGACTTGAAGTTCTTGTCATACAGATCTTTCACTTGCTTTGTTAGAGTCACACCAAGGTATTTTATATTATTTGTAACTATTGTGAAGGATGTCATTTCCCTAATTTCTTTCTCAACCTGTTTTATCCTTTGAGTTTAGGAAGGCTACTGATTTGTCTGAGTTAATTTTATATCCAGCCACTTTACTGAAGTTGTTTATCAGCTGTAGGATTTTTCTTGTGAATTATTTTGGGTCAATTATGTATACAATCATATCATCTGCTAATAGTGATATCTTAACTTCTTCCTTTCCAATTTGTATTTGTTTGACCTCCTTTTGTTGTCTAATTGCTCTGGCTAGGGGTTTGATTACTATATTGAATAAGTATGGACAGAGTGGACATCCTTCTCTAGTCCCTGATTTTAGTGGAATTGCTTCAAGTTTCTCTCCATTTAGTTTGATGTTGGCTATTGGTTTGCTATATATTGAATTTACTGTGTTTAGGTGTAGGCCTGGAATTTCTGATCTTTCCAAGACTTTTATCATGAAAGGGTGTTGAATTTTGTCAAATGCTTTCTCAGCATCTAGTGAGATGATCATGTGTTTTTTTCACTGAGTTTGTTTATATAGTGGATTACATTGATGTATTATTTCCTTATATTAAACCATCTCTGCATCCCTGGGAGAGGCCTACTTGATCATGATGGATGCTCATTTTGATGTTTTCTTGGATTCAGTTTGCGAGACTTTTATTGAGTATTTTTGCTTCAATATTCATAAAGGAAATTTATCTGAAGTTCTCTTTCTTTGTTGGGTCTTTGTGTGGTTTAGGTGTAGCGTAATTGTGACTTCATAGAACAAATTAGGTAGTGTTTCTTCTGTTTCTATTTTGTGGAATAGTTTGAAGAGTATTGGTATTATGTCTTCTTTTAAGGTCTGATAGAATTCTGCACTAAACCCATGTGGTTCTGGGCTTTTTCGTTTGGGAGACTTTTAATGACTGTTTCTGTTTCTTTAGGGTTTCGAGACTGTTTAGATAGTTTATCTGATCATGACTTAATTTTGGTACCTGGTATCTGTCTAGAAAATTGTCCATTTCATCCAGATTTTGCAGTTTTGTTGAGTATAGGCTTTTGTAGTAGGATATGATGATTTTTAAAAATTTCCTCAGTTTCTGTTGTTATATCTTCCTTTCGTTTCTGATTTTCTTAATTTGGGTACTGTCTCTGTGCCTTCTGGTTAGTCTGGTTAAGGGTTTATCTATCTTGCTGATTTTGTCAAAGAACCAGCTCCTGGTTGTGCTGATTCTTTGTATAGTTCTTTTTGTTTCTGCTTGGTTGATTTCAGCCCTGAGTTTGATTATTTCCTACTGTCTACTCCTCTTGGGTGTATTTGCTTCTTGTTGTTGTTGTTGTTGTTGTTGTTGTTGTTCTTGTTCTAGAGCTTTCAGGTTTGCTGTCTAGCTGCTAGTGTATGTTCTCTGTAGTTTCTTTTGGGAGGCACTCAGAGCTATGAGTTCCTCTTAGCACTGCTTTCATTGTGTCCCCTATGTTTGGGTATGTTTTGCCTTCATTTTCATTGAATTCTAAAATGTCTTTAATTTTTTTCGTTATTTCTTCCTTGCTCAAGTCATCATTGAGTAGGGCATTGTTCAGCTTCCATGTGTATGTGGGCTTTCTGTCATTTTTGTTGTTATTGATGACCAGCCTAAATCCATGGTGATCTGATAGGATGCATGGCATTATTTCAATCTTCTTGTATCTGTTGAGGCCTGCTTTGTGACCAATTATATGGTCAATTTTGGAGAGGGTACCATGAGGTGCTGAAAAGAAGATATATTCTTTTGTTTTAGGATGAAATGCTCTATAGACATCTGTTAAACTCATTTGATTCATGACTTCTGTTATTTTCACCATGTCTTTGTTTAGTTTCTGTTTCCATGATCTGTCTATTGCTGAGCATGGGGTGTTGAAGTCTCCCACTATTATTGTGTGAGGTGCAATGTATGCTTTGAGCTTTAGTAAAGTTTCTTTTACCAGTGTGGGTGTCCTTGCATTTGGAGCATTGATGTTTAGAATTAAGAATTCGTCTAGGTAGATTTTTCCTTTGATGAGGACGCAGTGTCCCTCTTTATCTTTTTTGATAACTTTTGGTTAAAAGTCTATTTTGTTGGATATTAGACTGGCTACTCCAGCTATTTTCTTGGGACCATCTACTTGAAAATTTTTTTCTATCCTTTTACTCTGAGGTAGTGTCTTTGTCACTCAGGTGTTTTTCCTGTATTTAGCAAAATTCTGGGTCCTGTTTATGTATCCAGTCTATTAGTCTATGTCTTTTATTGGGGAATTGAGTCCATTGATATTAAGAGATATTAAAGAAAAGTGATTGTATTGTGGCTTCCTGTTATTTTTGTATTGTATGTGGCTATTTTCTATTGGGTTTTTTGAAAGATTAGTTTATTGCTTTTTCTAGAGTGTAGTTTCCCTCCATGTGTTAGTGTTTTCCATCTATTATCTTCTGTAGGGCTGGATTTGTGGGAATATACTGTATAAATTTGGTTTTCATCATGGAATATCTTAGTTTCTCCATCTATGGTAATTGAGAGTTTTGCTGAGTATAATAGCCTGGACTGGGATTTGTGTTCTCCTAGGGTCTGTATGACATCTGCCCAGGATCTTCTAGCTTTCATAGCCTCTGTTGAGAAGTCTGGTATAATTTGAATAGGTCTGCCTTTATATGTTACTTGACCTTTTTCCCTTACTTTCTTTGCTTTGTGCATTTGGTGTTTTGTCTTTTATGTGACGGGAGGAAATTATTTTCTGGTTCAATCTATTTGCAGTTTTGTAAGCTTCTTGTATGTTTATGGTTATCTCTTTCTTTAGGGTAGGGAAGTTTTTTTCTATAATTTTGTTGAAGATATTTACTGGCCCTTTAAGAAAATCTTCACTCTCTTTTATACCTATTACCCTTAGGTTTGGTCTTCTCATTGTGTCTTAGATTTCCTGGATATTTTGGGTTAGGAACTTTTTGCATTTTGCATTTTCTTTGACTGTTGACAATGTTTCCTATGGTACCTTCTGCACATGAGATTTTTCTCTTCTATTTCTTGTATTCTGTTGGTGATGTTTGCATCTATGACTCCTGACCTCTTTCCTAGGTTTTCTATCTCCAGGGTTGTCTCCCTTTGCGATTTCTTTATTGTCTCTACTTCCATTTTTAGATCCTGAATGGTTTTGTTTAATTCCTTCACCTGTTTGGTTGTGTTTTCCTGTAATTTTTTTAATGGATTTTTTTTCCTCTTTAAGGACTTGTGTTCTCTTGTATTTTTTAAGGGAGTTATTTATGTTCTTCTTAAAGTCCTCCTATCATCATCATGAGATGAGATTTTTAAATGAGAGTCTTGCTTTTCCAGTGTGTTGGGGTATCCAGGGCTTGCTGTGGTGGGAGAACTGGGTTCTGATGATGCCAAGTAGCTTTGTTTTCTGTTGCTCAGGTTCTTGAGCTTGCTTCATGCCATCTAATTATCTCTGGTGTTATTGTTCTTGTTGTCTCTGACTGGAGCTTGTCCCTCCTGTGGGCCTGTGAGCCTTTGATCTTAGGTGTGTCAGCACTCCTGGGGAGATCAGCTCTCTCCTGGGCAGGATTTGGGTGAGGAGGACTGTGGGACAGCCTTAGTTCCAGGGTGCAGATGGAGACTGGAAGGATCTTGTCCACAGATGCTCTGCTGTTCCTGTGCTCTTTGCACTTCTGTTCTGTCCTGCTTTGGACAGTTATTGGAGATAAAGTGGTGATCTCACCTCTGAGCTTAGGAGTGAGAACACTCCTGGGAGGTCAGCTCTCTCCTGGCGGGATTTGAGTGTGGAGGGCTGTGGGACAGCCTCAGCTCTAGGGCACAGATAGAGACCGGAAGCCACAATATTTTTATTCATATTTCATATCAACAGTGTCTAAGAGTTTCCGCTTCTTACCCTTGCCCATGCTTGTTATCCATTGTGCGTTGATGATAGCCATTCTATTGGATGTGAGATAATGTCTCATTGTGGTTCTCATTTGCACTTCCCTAGTGGTACCTGATGTGGAACTTTTGTGTGTGTGTTAGCAATTTACATCACTTTTCTTGAAAATTATTTACTCAGGTCATTTGCCTATTTGTAATCAATTTATTCTTTGAGCCTTGAGTTATTTAAGTTCTTGATGTATTTTATTTTACAGATTTAGTCATGCATATGTCCACTTGTGTGCAGATACCCACAGAGGCTAAAGGAAGGTATTTCATCCCTTGGAGATGGAGGTGCAGGGCCTTTGTAATATGGGTCCTGGCTACCAAACTCTACTCCTCTGAAAATGCAGACAGGTTCTCTGTAGTCCCCTAATGTATTTTATATATGTTAACCCTTTGCGAGTAGTTTCTCAGATTCCACAGATTTTCTCTTAAACTGTTGATCTCTGTGCTGCCCAGATAGGAACAGTTAGTTAGCTATATCACTTGTTCAATTCTGCTTCTATTAACTTTGATGACATATTTTCTTTAAAATTTTCTTGCCAAGACCAATATGTATAGTTTCCCCCTGTGTTTTCTTTTTGGAATTTTATAGTTTCATTTGTTATGTTTAGGACTATAGTTTTTTAAAGTTGTTTCTTCTATAGGATGGTTTTCTGCTAATGGATATCCAGTTTTTGCAACCATGTCTGCTGAGGAGACTGTCCTTCTTCACTATGCTTTCTTGCCTAGAAACATGTTGGTTTATTTCTTAGCTCTTATTCTGTTCCTGAGGCCATTTGGGACTGTTTCATATTGCATTGTGTTGCTTTAGTTGCCATAGCATTATAATGTATTTTAAAATCAAGTGCAGATTGAGTGTACCTTATCTGAATTGTTTAGGACAAGAAACAGCCCAGATTTCACAGTTTTTCACATACTTGAATAAAAACACACATAACTGCGTGACCACCCCCAATTTGCAAATCTGAGCTTTAAGTCCTTCAGCATTTGGACTGTTTTGCATGGAACAAGTGAATAAAACCTTTGTCTGGTCCTGATAGCAGTCAGGAAACATTTAAGTTTTCACCACTGAATTTGATGCTTGCTGTTAGCTTATTTTAAATGATTTTTATTATATTGAGGTAAATTTCTTCTGGGCTTAATTTTTGCAAATATTTTAAATCATAAAGTGCTGTCAAAGTATTAGCATCTATGTAAATAGTGCTATGGTTTCCCCTGCTGTCCTGCTGTGGTATTTAACACTAAACTTTTAAAATCCTGGGCTAGAGAGGTGGCTCCATAGTGAAGAATACTTGTTCTTGCAGAGGACCCAGGTTTAAGACCCATCACCTACATGGTGGCTCAGAACCATTTTAACTCAATAGGCACCAGGCACACATATGGTACATATATATACATACATACATTCAGGTAAAACTCTCATACACAAGATTTAAATAAATCTGAACTTTTGAAATTATATTGTAAGTTGAAAAAAAATCTAACCCGATTGTGGATTCAAAACATATTTAAGTTTTGAATTCAGTTTTGAATCTGAAGTTTATTGAGGATTTTTACAATCTGTTCTTATCAAGCATATTCACCTGTGGTTTTCTGATATCTTTGACTGGCTTGGAATCCAGACAATAACAATTTCATAAAATGTATTTTTAAGCATTCCTTGTTCACTTCTCTCAAAAAGAAGGTTTAGGTATCGATCCTTCAGATATTTGGTTGGAGTCATAAAGCCCTGTCCTTCATTCATGGGAGTTTTATTTGTTGATTTATTATGTGTGTGTGAAAGTCATAGTTTATTATTGTGCTGGGACTATGCATTTTAAACAAGGATCTCATGTGATGTTGATGCAGGTGACTCAAGAATCATATTTTTAGATATAGATCATTCCAGAAATCTGAAAATAAAATAGATACACTCTTCAGATAGCCTGTCGAATAAGGTTCCTTTCATTCTGTTTCTCTCTAGCCTCAGGGAATTTGACTTGAGTTGACTGTGGTCTGCACATCAGAGATATCTCATGTGGTCATGAACATGTTCATGTTACAGGCAAGTTTCCAACCATATTTTTATGTATCTTTGAAATCATAGAATGTCTCAAGAATATACTAGGTTTGAGGTTGACATGGGATTGACAACGTTTTTGTCTATAGGCAGGGCAAATGGATTTTCTGTATCAGTGACTGGCTAGAACAGGCTGTATGTGCAACTTTGCCTTGATTGCATGTAGCCTTGGGGAAGGGCTAGAGTATATAGTTCAGGGAAGACTAGGAGCAGGGGACTCCATCTGTGTGGCTGCTTGAAAGCCATCATCTCTGTTGGGTAAAGACTTTCCAGTGCAGCCTTTTTAAGGGAAACACACACTCTTCAGTAAGTAACCCCATATGTTCTATAAGGAAGCCCAACAAATTCCTTGATTTTCCAGAGTGAACTATGATGGAATTGTTCTTTGGTTTGTTGGAACCTCAGGAAGAGGAGTAAATACTGCTCACATCTCCCTCTGGGAAGAAATTTTAGCAACACAGAGCAAAAATTACTAATGCCAAATTTGATTGTTGAGTAGATGTCTCATTAAAAGGACTGTGTGTTAACAGCAAAACTGCTCAAGATGATCTTTTTCTTATGTCTTCTGGAAGTCTGTTCATGACCCCAACTTGCAAACTCAACTATCCACTTTGAAAAATCCAGGTTTTATTTGAAAGAACTCTTGACATATGCAATATGACTATGCAGACTTGGATATTTGACAGATATTTTCTCTCTCTCTCTCTCTCTCTCTCTCTTCTCTCTCTCTCTCTCTCTCTCCCTCTCTCTCTCTTTCCTCTTCCTCTTCTCTTCCTCTTCCTCCTCCTCCTCTGTTTCCTCCTCCTCCTCTCCTTCCTCCTCCTCCTCCTTTTTTTTTCTTTTTTTAATTTATTTAATTATTTAAATCACATCATAATTTACTTATTCACACAGGGGTTATAAACACAAAAAGGCAGGATGTGGGGAAGGGAATGACACCAGAGCATAGGTATTCAGGGGGAGTACAGATACCATTCAGAACAGGGTATCAGCTGGATGAAGGTTCAGGGGACAGATCACTATGACTCGGCCTATGATTCACTTGTCCTTATCTAAGTTGGTACTGTCCACCGAGGCTGCCTATTTATAAGATCTATGACTACTCAAGCTGGTAAATTTCCACAGAAGCTGCCTGTTTACAATAGCTTATAGCCTTCTGTTTCAGTGTTTTTCCACAGAGACTCAAGACTTTGTGTTAGCATGTATGTATGTCAGGCCTATTGCTGATTTTAGGCCTATGGCTGATTTTAGGCCTTCAGTGTATACACAGGGCTGCCCCTGACATCTCCTCCATTCTCTAAGTATAGAAGAGCCTTGGCGATTCTAATCCCTTTCTTCTTCTTGAGACATGGTTTCTCTTGTGTAACCACACTGGCCATCCTGGAGAGCACTCTGTAGATCAGACTGGCCTTGAACTCACAGAGATCTGCCTGCCTCTGTCATCTGAGTGCTGGGATTAAAGGCATGAGCCACTACTATCACTACTACCACCACCACCACCAGGCTTGATAGGTCTTTTCAACAAGTACCCACTGACAGTGAGTCTATTTCTTTAAATAAACCATTGAAAGTATGCACTGCTGAAGCTAGAGTTGGAACTCTCAAGCAGAATTTTAGATTTGGAACAAATTGCATCTGCTACCATATGCATGACAGTTTCCCAATGCTTAAAGAATTTTCTGATGAGATCAATGATGACATTAACAGAAGTAATTCTTTTTTATATCATATAATGAAATGTGTCACCATTTGAAAGATCTGCATAATTCACTGAGCCAATATTTTCGACCAGAACAATGTACTGTTGGAAAATTTTGTATGCTGAAAGGATCCATTCAAAGTGCCACAGAGACCATAGATTTTCACACAGGAGAATATGGAACATGTCTTGATATAGTTTCAAATTCTGCCCTGCAACTACCAACAATAAGGACCATATTTCAAGTTTTGAATTAGCATTATGGAAAATATCCTTAGCTATTTCTTTCCAATAATCTGTCCTGATTATTAAAAAATAATCAGGACAGGCAGGGAAGGGATTGAAAAGATGGCTCAGTGGTTAGCAGTGTGTCTGTTCCTGCAGAAGATCTGAGTTTGGTGCCTAGCACCCATACCATGTGGTTACAACTGCCTGTGACTCCAGCTCCAGAGATATCTGATGCCACCAGCCACATACAGCTGCACATATGGGCAAATACCCTCTGACAAACACACACTATTAAAATAATAAAAATATATCTTTCACAATATTATTCAGGTTTTTGTATATACTTCAACTATCAGTTGTTTGTGTATCACAAAACAATGCAAAGGAGGGCTGTAGAGACTGCTTAGTGACTAAGCGTGCTTGTTGTACTAGCAGACGACCCAGGCTCAGTTCCCAGCACCTACATGGTGACTTACAATTGCAGTTGACTCCAGCTCCTCTTCTGCCCCTTACAGGCTTATGTGTAATGCACATGCCTACATGCAGTCAAAGCACTCATCTACATAAAATAAAAATAACAAATCTTAAACAACACAGAAAAATCTGTCTTTTGTTGAGCCAAATATTAAGAATGAATTTCAATACCGTGAAATAGAATCACTGTGTTCCTAGTTTCTTTTCCTTTTGCAAACTATACATCATCTTTCTGTATATTGTTTATGATTATTATATTTTCATGCTTGAGATTGAACTAAAGAGTTTTGCACATTCCAAGCACACAGTCTACTAGTGAACAACAACCTTAGTCCCTATTTTTATTATCTGTTTAAGAGTTAATAGTGTTTTACAAGTTTTGGGTTTCAGTTTCCAGCACAATAGGTATTTGTGGTTTTAACCTATGTACCACATGCTCTTTGGGGCCTTTGGCAATTCTTGAAACAGTCTAAATAGATCTTGAGAGTACAGTGTTTGAGAACCACTGGCCTAGAGAATCATTTCCTAAAGCATGTTCCAAGATTGCTCTCCCCTGAGATACTCTACAAACCCCAATAGAGCAGTCAGAAACCAAAGGCAACACAAAGCAAGAAGACTTGTGGGTAAATTGCTTTAGAAACATTCCCAGTTGTATCCTTTAATGGAGTCCACACTTTGTGCTAACACATTAATGAGTCACCTTGAAATTTCTTATGTCTCATTATTTCGTAAATTCTCTTCACCATGAAATTATTTGTTTTTACAGGAAAAGATTTAGAAAATCTTCCTGTGTTAACACTCAGAATTGTCTTGCTTGTTCCTTGACTATTTACATCTATTGTATTACTAGTTCCTCAACCTAGAACTGACCATAATACGTGCATGTAATTAAAATAGTATAAAAGCAAAAAGGAGGAAGGGAGATGGGATAGGGGTTTTCTAGGGAGAGGAAATGGGGAAAGGAGATGGCATCTGAAATGTAAATAAATAAAGTATCCAATAGAAGAAATAAAAAATCAAAACTAACAAACAAAAATTCCACTCAGCATTGTAGTAAATATTTCCCAAATGGTAGATTAACGTGTACATCATTAGTTATTAATTCAAAGTATATGCGATTTTATTTTGGGGGCCAATCTTACTTTTCTTATGAATATCTTCCACATAATAACTTCCATCTCCAGGCACCACAGACAATGATTTAGTGACTAGAGAACATGTTATCAATACCGTGTGGACAGTTTTATAAGGTTGAATTGTTTGTTATCAGTTCTTAACAAATAAACAAATTTATGTAAAGTAAAGATAGTAAAAATGTTTCCTTATGGTTCCTGTCAGAGGGCCTGAGGACAACTTGGCAGGCTACTGTGATGACTCCCAATGAATGGCCGTTGAATGGGCTACAATTTTTTCTTTGTCAATAACCTAATCATAAATGCCACTTAATTGCTACAGGAGAATGAATTACCTACTAGTAAGGTTGTTTGTGTGTGTGTGTTTGTGTGTGTGTGTGTGTGTGTGTGTATGTGTGTGTGATCATAATTAAGATGTATATCTTAATAAATGATGGCGTATTAAATTTTAGTTTAGGAATTGATTTGTTGATAACAATTCCTTAATTTTCAGGATAAAATTATAACAAAATCTAGCTCAAATCTTTCCTTAGGAACAAGCAAAATATGAATTAAAATGTATTTATGGAGCTGTTCTCTGGAGGATTATTTATAATACCCCAAACTGAAAACAGCTGAAGTGTTCACAACTGTGGAAACAATAGAAAACCATAGCATATTCATGAAGTGGAAATTTCTGGTTTCTTTACCAACTCAGTTCTGTCATGTGATGTTCTTCTGGAAGCTTGTGAGAGGGCATGTGATGTTTTGCTGAAAACAGACATTTGAGAGGGCATGTGATGTTTAGAAAGAATATAAATAGAACCCCACAGTGAGGGGGACACTCTTGCATTGCTATGCCTTGCAACACTTCATTGATCTTCACTTCATAGAAAAGTGTCAAAGAACTTCTCATGGTATTCCAGCTGATTCTGGCTCCTTCCACTGACTTGTGGCAATTTGGCAGAGCCTTACTGCTACTGATTTGGGTTTGGTGTTTGCTATTGAACTGGACTGCTGGTATCCTGACAACAAAGACTGGAAATACCTCAAGGAATACTTCTAAACAGATCCACAATACCCTTTTCCTATTAACCTTCTTTTTCCCCTACCTCTGCTCAGTGGGCTAAAAGAGGTTGAAGGATTAAAATACCCTAAATAAAATAGGTTTTGAAAAAAATCTAAGCCTACATATTCACCTAACTGGAATACAACACAGTCTTGGAGATGCCTGGCTTTTGAAGGTATTCAAAATCTTAGGACAGTGTTCCTTAATTTCTAAGATAAAAATAGCATGACATATATTGTCAGATTGGTTTTCCAAAAGACTGATCCCGTTTACATTGTCACCAACATCTTTGGGAGCACTTTCTCTACTTCCTTAAGAACTATAAGTGATATTTTAACTAAGTTTCCCGGGATGTCAGGGTAGAAGTGGTATGTCATTTCTATATGAAAGTGTCATTCAGTGTAGAAGCCAGACAGCAGTAGATGGTACTTCAGAAACCAAACTCATTACTACCATGTAGGCAGAACTTTTGCCTTCACTACCTACATATAGGCTAACTAATTACTGATACCTAATAACCCCAGAAGAGTGTTCTAGAATCCAAGGTCTGAAAATTAAAAATCATCAAGAAAATTCCATCTTGTTAAATTTAGTGGTTATAATTCTTCCATTAGATTGATTAAATATGTTGTGTATTGAGGTCATCTCTATCTGCATGTAAGTAGTCATTTGGAGTCTGAGAGGCAGGGAGAGAATGAACCTCTGCTCAGTCTTCTATGTTTCAGAGGCTTCACACTGTAGAGTGATAGCAGATCATGGAATTGTCTGTTGAGTGATTAAAACTGCCACCATGGTTCCATTTTTTTTTCACAAGATTTTCTGAGAGCAATGTGCAAAAGCATTGTATAATGCCTATAAGCTTGTCTGAAGCTACTAAAGGGGCTCACTGCCTATCTCCCCCTGTCACTCACCAAAGATGTGCCACTATGCCTACAGAAATCTTTTGTCATGGTCACACTGCAGCTGGGTAGAACACTCAGGAAAATGTCAAAAAGTGTAGGCATGTGGAAAGAATCAGAAGGCAGGCTTGTCATTCAAAGACTTTTGCTTCCAGCTTGGGCTCTCATCTGTACTGAGTCTCTGAAGCTCTGTCTAAATTCAGCAATGCAATTAATGCTCAGACAAGATGAGAAGAGATGTTGGCCGCTGCAGCTCTGTGACTAGACTGTTGCTTCACCAATCATTTCTCATTTTGTTTGTCATTTCAACTGGAAGCATCTTCTTAGGGCTTTTGGTTGTTGAATTTTTGTCTTTCTTAAAAAAAAAAAAAATATGCCCTTGGAATGATGAAAATGGACAAAAAAAGAAAACTAGAATCAGCAAAATGTAAATGAATAAGAGCGAATGGGATGACAGTAAATATTGTGTAGCTCCAGAATAGAAATAAAGATGTTTGTTCTTCCTTTTTGAGGATAACCATGCAACTTTCCAATGTGTCAGATGTTGTGTTTTTATGTTTTCAATTCCCAGATGTTTAATGGTGGCTAAGTGAAGTTTTCACATGTAAAGAGGGTCTCTGTGCATTCTGACAGAATTCATTGTCTATTGTAACTGAGATTTTGCCTTTAACCTCGATATGAATTTCTCCTTTTCTAAATAGTAATAATAATAACAATTAGGAATAATAATAACAATATTCATTGCTTTTTCTCTGACACCTTTCTGCAGTGCCATCACTTATTATAATTATAAAATTATATCCCAGATGCAAGTTTTAAAGACTGTTCTACACTGAATCATGGGAGACAGCTATTATGTATTGAGTAAAACTTTTTGAGATGATAGCCTATGGTGAATAAAAAATACTTGGATGGTAGTCTATGCATTGTTTGAAACACACATAATATAATAGAAAATATGTAGCCCTAATATATTCACACTTAAAGGAAAGATTATTTTCAACATATGCTAGGTAAATCACAATATTAGGATCAGCCATGAGGACTTGCTGCTGTGGCAAGTAGAAGATAAGTAAAGAGCTGATGGGTAGAAAATACATTTAGTTTTGAAATTGAGGTATAGAGTATCTATATTCTTTTCCCTATTTCTCTTGATGAATTATGCACTTCTGTCTGCATGTGTGACACGATTTACACCTGCATGACGGTGTTCTTCAATGGTTCACATATCTACAGTGGAAGTGTTAGTCTCAAAATTGTATTTTTCCCTATAGGATCTAATAGTGGCACTTGACCGACATAGCTAAGTGGTCCTTAGAGACCAACATTGAATTTCAAATGTTAACCCAATGGGATTGCTTTGTTTTTTAAGTACATTAAGTCAGAGCTTGTCTCCTATGTTTCTGTCGTCTTTCCCTTGTCTCATTTTCCTAACTTACATCTGCAACTCCTGCAGTGACCTGTCCTCCCTTTGCCAGTCTCAGATACTTAGGCCTGAATCAAGGGGAAGGTCTGCAGTTCTTTGGTCTCCATTTCTTTATCTATAAGAAGGTTATTGATGTGTTCAGTGCCACTTTCATTTTTGAAGCCTCATGTTTATGGCTCCTTCTGCTTTGATCTTGTGTCCATTGTAGATTTACTATGGGGGGGGGGGGGTCTGTGAGGATGGCAGTGCTGTGCAGAAGTGTCAAGTGGAATCCTCACTGTCTTGTATCATTCTCTGTAGCTGCTCCCATGGCTAATAGAGGGATTAGAAAATCACATTTTCCTACTTGGTTAATTCTATACTGTGCTTAATAGTACTTGTAACTTAAAAAGCACTCATGGATTCATTTGTTCTTAAGCCGGAAATGTCCAGCTCTGTGCCAGAGACAGGTGCCTGAGGGTCGCCAAGTAGGGTTTACTTCAAAGCGTTTCATGAGGCGAAAGGGCAGGCAGATTGCTCAGTCTTCCAGCTAACCAAGCAGTGGATAGTGTGTCTTAGCCATCATTATTTTAAAACAGCAACCATCATGGTTTATTAAACTGACCCATGAGCACAGTCTGCCCTGTGACTGAGCTGGGCCAGTCTGTTATGCCTTTAATGTGGGTTACAATCCACATAGAGTGCTGCTGAAGAAATTAACATGAGAAAGCTAATTGCAAAAAAAAAAAAAGGTTAATTTTAAAGATTTTTTAAAATCTCTTTTTCTGCCTGGAGCACAATCTTGCTCCGTGTAACAATAACCTCATGGAAAGCTGTGGCGATGGAAGTGCTGATGCAGCACTAATGACTTTAAGCAAATATGCTGCTCTAATTTCCTCCATCTGCTTGGAATAAAACAATATAAAGATGAAATCTGGCAAAGTTGTAGAGAAATTTGTTTCTTTGGAAAGTTGGAGATACTTGAAAATGGGTGCAGGTGTGAGGGGAAAATAGTTCTTTAAAAAAAAAATCAGGTCACTCCAAAACTGAGAGCCTTATTGGATCTCCATGGAAAGAAACAGTAAGATTTGTTCTGTAAAGTCTTGCCCCAACGAGAGAAGAGTATCAGATCTCTTAACAAGTCAGCATCTAGTTTTTATTGTAACAGTCCTGAGGATCCAGGTACAACCTTCCCCAGGCGTTTGCTGAGCACTTCTAACCAGGCCTGGGGTCCAGACTTTCCTCCATATGCTTCAGGAGCAGAGTGGTTGTCTTCTTCATGGAGGACTGCTCTCCTCTCCTTCAGTCCACATACTGGAGCGTGTGCGAAGAATAGCCAGCGTTCCATCCACACATCATAGCATGAGCAGGGGTAGACATGCCATCTGAGCTTCCTGCCCACTCTGACAGGCACTATTGCTAGAGCTACCTTAAAAAAAAACAGTAGCCATATTCCTTAAAATATAGAAGGCATTATGATTTTTTTTCAGGGAATGAATATATGTATGTCAATAGCCACATAAACAAAGTAAAATATTTTGATCCTCCTAGAAGGAAGCAGATTATTAAAGATATTCCACAGAAAAGAGCATGGGATCAAGATGCCTTCATATCTCAGTATAATCTTTCCTTTGGTTTCCAGAAAATTCGAGACTATGTAGAAAAAAAATGAATAAGCCTGAAGAGATTCTATAATTGTAGAATGTCCTCATATCAAAACCTTATATAGACCACTCTACAGAGGCTTTTTTATGGCAGTTGCATATGGATATTCAAGTATAACATACACTCCAGTAGTTTAGGGTTGTCAATTTATGAAAAAACAGAAAAACATTTGAAAGAGGTTTTTTTTTTTTTTTTTTTTCCAAAATGACAAATAAGTTTAGCCTTAGAAATGCATATGCACCATTAACCACAGGATAAGTTGGTTCCATGGACATATGGCCCACAGTAGATAGCATAAAACAATAGACATTTTTTTCTGAATCAGCTATGGACCTATACTTCCAAAATAAAGATGCCACAGAATGCTCTTTCTCAAGGTCCTTGAGGAGGACCCTCCAGAGCCGTTCCTGCCAGCTTGTGGTTACCAGGTGTTCTGGCTCACCTTGGAATGCAGGTCAGGAACACTAGGCTCTGTGCCTGCTTCCAGAGCCACGGGCATTGTCTTGTTTGTCATTATTTGTATTTGCTCTTCTTGTGAAGACACTAGTCATTGTGGGAGGGATTACTCTGGTCCAATATGGTCTGTTGTTACTAATTATGGTTATTAGTTAATTGTATCAGCAATGATTTGAAAATAAGGTCATTTTAATATTTATTGGAGGATGATGGGAGGTTGAAAGGTATTCTACTCAACCTAAAATATATGACACCAAAAATTTTCATACAAATTTCATAAAAGTAATTGACAATATCAAAAGTAGTCTACAAAAGTTGTTCACAAGGAAGTTAAGAATGAAATTAAAATTATGGAATTACTAAGAATTTAAATTAATAGCCTATCTTGAAAAGAAGAAAAATATGCCATTAGACTTAAGATTACAAAGTGAAATATAAAACCCATTTGTACTGCACTGTGAAAGATACAGAAGGGTGTTTTATGTCAGCACTGTTATTTAGCACTGGGGTGTGGCTTCTGCCTGTACCATTATATAAAAAAATTAGGCAATAAAACCATTAGAAAAAGTAGAATAGTCATCTTTATTACAGGCGATAATATGACTATAATCTTTTAAAATGCAAGACTGATGCACACTATTGTTAAAAACAAACTAGATGGCCATGGGTAAATATACTTTTAAAAATGAAAATCAAAGCTTTTCCTTTTCAGTAATCAGTTATACAGAAATGGATAAAATCTATTGTAATAAATTTAACAAGAAAAATAAAAGGCTGTTACACCAAAAGAGAAAATTGCATTATGACAAATATTATCTGTCAAAACAGTCATAACATATTCCCTGCTATTTCCTAATGTAAAATGTCAATCCTTCCTGAAATGGTATATATATATTGTTAATGTGATTCATCAGAATGGCAATGAGTTTTTGTTTTTACTTTAATACACATTAAACCTTAATATAAAGTTACTGCTAATAAAAATGCGCTTTCTTGGCCATGTGCAGTCAAACAGAAACTTGTAATACTGAGAGTTAGAACCAGATCCAAATGTATAGTAATGATGTAAATATTGAATAAAAGCTCTTTGCAATCACTAGAGGACTGTATGTTTATGTAACAAATGATGCTTAAAAATGACTTTTTGCCAGTTAGACTTTAAATGTTACATCCTCATTTCTTACCACAAAAACTCAGATGGGTTAAAAATAGGCACACATAAAGATGAAAGATGTTCACTGTCAATGCTCAGGAGAGAAAACTGTAATGACAGAACATGAACGCCTGTTCACCTTTAGTGCCCACAGAAATATGATTTCAGATCACAGCGAAAACTGTTTCCTGCTCATAGAGCTGAAAAAGCTAAAATATTGATAGGGACATCCGTGCTTAGTAAAGATCTGGGGAAGTGGAACTTTTCATGTATTGATAAATCCAGAAGTACCTGTCAGTGGAAATTAGTGCGATGCCTGGTCTCTGACTCTACATTTCTGCCTTTTGGAACATACATGATGAAATGTGTGTCAAAGATGGTTTCTATACTGTTCATAGTTGTAAAGAATAAACAAATCAAAACAATAACTTTATCAAAATGTCAGTTTGAGAATAGAGAGAATTATTGAATGTTATACTACAGTGCTATAGATTGTGAAATAGGAAAATGACTAAATACAAATATGTGCTTCCTAACATGTCCATGGTTTGATAAGTGTGGTCATTGATTGCTTGGGACAGCAGGAATTCACTGAGATAAAGAAAAGAACAATTCTATGTACGATATAACCTATATCAGTCTATAATGGTATGAAGCCAGAGAATAGCGTGGGAGGGTAAATGACGTCTACTTTTTGTTTTGATTTTGAATAACTACATGTTTATATTATATGTACTCATATGAGTGTTTTAACTTGTAATACTGAGCATTATTATTCTAAAGATTAAAATAATTGTTCATTATAGTATTTAATTTTTTTCAAGGTGAGTTTAATCTTAAATCTACATAGTGTGATATGTTAAAATAATTCTTGTGCTTCAGACAAAATAAGCCAAAATTAAAAATATTTTCTAAGTTACTGTTAAGTACATTGACAGGAGAGAGATAAAACAGTATAAAATTCAACCTTGTTAGTATGAAAGCAATAATGAGTTTTTGCTCAGACTGGCAAGGGTTCAAAAAATTGCCATTCCCATCATTATACAGAGCCGAGGTAGATCCGCATATCTTATCTGGTAAACTTTGTGGAGTAGTTTGTCAAGACTCAGTAAAATGCTCTAGTACATTCCATTCTATGCAATCTAGGCTTGACACTTCTGGAACATAACACTAAGGAAATACCTGTGAAGGTTTCTGCATAAACGTTCATTTAGACTTTACTCAGTCAGATAGGATAGCTATAAACCTCATGTTCATAAACAGCTGATTATTATATTTTCATGTTAGAACTGTGGGACACACAGACACATCCATTCATGCCGAAGTGTAACTTGTTAAGGTTCAGGTTTTTATCCACAGTCTAGGTACTCACCATGTGGTTGATCGGTAGTCAAGGAAACTCTAGTAATTACCATTTACAATGATACAATTCTGTGATTATTTTTTTGTATTTAGATGTGTGGAAATACGACTGCCAGGGCACATGCTCTGTCAGCAGTGGGTCACGCTGGATGGTAATGAATTACTGTTTTGTATCCTGGGTAGTTTGTAAACTTCTTGCAATGTTTTTAATGAACATTTATCACAGATACATACACATGCAAAAAAAAACAAAACCAAAAACAAACAAAACTTACCCCAAAACAACATTTAAAAAACAACAAAATAAAGCAAAACAAAACAGAAACCAACCAAACAAAGAAGCAAACATTAACAACATTAAATCCTTTTTTAAAATCCAAAAAAAAAATGTTTAAAGGCACAGAGGCCAAATTGAAATGTTTTAAGACTCAAGAAGTTAGGAGGAATAATACAACAGGCAGGAAGAATTTCCAGACTGAGAGAAGAAAGTGCTATTACTATCTCCTAACAGGATGTGTTAGTAGTTCATAACTTGTCCCCAGAGGCCTGTTGAGAAGTTTGTTTTGTGTCTATTGTTACTTAAATACCTGACCTTTCCGAATTAGCTCTGCTTGTACAGGCAGCTTCACAAAGGGTTCTCCACTGGTGTACTTGCAGCTTTTCTGAGGAAGTAAATCACTCCGTGTATCTTGTTCCCAAACACTTATCTCAAAAGCAGCACCGCTTTCTGATAGAAGGCAAATGTCAGGACTGAAGGCATGAGGCAGAGGCCTGATGGCTAGTCCTAAAATGCTTCTTTTATGTTCTAGAAGCCAATCTGCATTCTTCTGAGCAGCATAGAATGTCAGTACAAAAGCCATATCTCTGATGGAAAGATGGGGTGGGGCTCATCCCCCATTTCTTTATTTAGAGTTCGAATTGAGAATGGCAAGTGCTGTTTGAAAGGTCATCCCATTTCAAGTAGCAGATGGATAGGAAGAAAGACTCTGGCTTTTACAAATAACTTAATTGAATTCTCCTTGCCATTTCTGCAGGCAATTCAGGATATTTTTTTAAAGCATTGATCCATAATTATCTTTCAGAGCGGTTAGCATTGTTAGACAGATGTGTGAATCTTCATGTATATAAGGGAACAGTATCACACGCATTCTGTCTACTTGATTGTTTTTTCCAGTGCAGACAAATGTATGTTATAAAACATAAATCGTTCCTCTAACAAAAAGAAGCAAATTAATTTTTTTCTTGGAACTCTGTTTGACTTGCCGCTCATCTTGGGCATGGTTCTGTTAAAAAGGTCAGCTTCTTTGCCTTCCTATAAGCAAATTACTATTTGTGTCTGTGTTGGATATTTATGTGATTGTCTGTAGGCACAAGGATCATGGGGGAGGAGAGCTTCCAAGCCATGAAACTGGATTTATGCTATATAATAGAATATATGACAAGAATGGGTAATACTTTAAAGAAGGTATTATCTCCATGGCTTATTTACAAGTTTTCATTTGTTTGCTTATTTTTAAGTATTTGTAATCTTATGTGATATGGACCAGAAAATATTTAGGATGCCTTTGATCCAAGCACTTGTGAGGCAGAGATAGACAGATGTCTGGGAGGTTGAGTCCAGCATGCTCTGCATAGTGAGTTCCTGAACAACCATGGAAACACAATAAGACTGTCTCAAGGAAAGAAAAAAAATCAAAATGCTTAATGTGAATTTCCAAGAAACAATGAATACAACCTTTTTTTGTAACAAAAACTCTCATTAGTCATCTCAGACTATAATATACTACAAATGTATCTATTGCGAGGCTTAGATACACTTGGGGTTTGGATAAGCATGAAGACTAATTCCTTAAGTGAAGTCTCTTGTGAGTTCACTCATGTTAATGGTGCAGCAGTATTTGTGGCTTGGTATCTCCCCTCAGAATGTTTGTTCTTCCCAAGCCTCATAGATTTTTCAGAATTTGGACTCAATGCAGTGATAGTCTCTGTGGATTTCTATGGGGTTGGTAACAGCAGAATAAATCACATCTCTAGCCTAAGGTCATAGTGTTCAGAGGTAAATGGATAAAGAGCCTTTTGATTTATTATTCATATAGATAACAATACACAGAGTGTCTAAGGAAGGTTCCTTTTTATGTCATAAATATAATCTACAGACATTTTTAAAATGTCTTTCAGAGCCCAGCCCTCTCATCCATGGGCACTGTCTTTCATATTCATACTGGCCTATATGTTCCCTCCGTTCCTCTCTCCTCACCTCCTAAACACAGAGTGTTTTCAGTTTCCAGATGGCTTTGAAAAGCCACAGTCACAGGATCAAGAACAACAAGTGATTTACAACCAGATTTCTGCATGGCTTAGTAAATAGACAATTTTACATGATAAGCACTTGAACCCAGGGGCTATGTTTTTTCGTTTGGCTGGGGTGAATAGTCATCATTTTTTTATAGATTGGAAATATTGAGATTTTGTTTCTTACCTTAAACAAAGTATATCTTTAAATTCAAATATACTGAAATTCACTTCTCCAGGTATGGAGAACTTTCTATATGGGACTTACAAAATAATCTGTTTAACTCAGCTATCGGATGTGTATATAGTATAGTCAATGTCTTACAAAACTGAACTGATATATTTTATGTAGGGATATTAGCATAAAGTTATATACATCTCTGTCCTGCTTCCTCCAATTGCCTTCCCTGTAAAGCAGTAGGACTCGCTGGGCAGTAGTGGTGCATGTCTTTTATTCTAGCAGAGGCAAGCAGATCTATGAGTGTGAGGCCAGCCTGATCTATAAAGCTACTTTTGGGACAACCAATGCTACATAGGAAACCCTGTCTCGAAAACAAAAACAAAAATGACAAAACAAAACAAGAAGAGAGAGAGAGAGAGAGAGAGAGAGAGAGAGAGAGAGAGAGAGAGAGAGAGGAGAGACAGAGAGACAGAGAGAGAAAGAGAGAGAGAGAGAGAGACAGAGACAGAGACAGAGACAGAGACAGAGACAGAGACAGAGAGAAGAGAGAGAGAAGAGAAGATAGGAGGGATGAAGGGAAGGGACTCGAATTAAAGAAAATGTAATACGTCAAGTAGCTAATATTTAAATTTAACGGGGAGTAGACTTGGGTCATATGCTCTTTATATCTGTAACTTCCTGTAAACACCCAGAGAACCTCTCCAGGGCCCCTAAGTTTCTATGATGATATGTTAAATCCATTTGTGTAAAGCTAAATTATTATCAAATACATTTTGTCCTAAACTCTAGACAAATATTTACTCTTTTAATCCTCAAAACAACTATCCTGGTGATGCCTGCTGTTCTTTTTATTTAACAGATGAGAAAAATTGAGGCACAGAGGGTTCGAATACATTTCCAAATTATCAGTCAACCTGTCAGTGACATAGCCTAAACGACATAATTCCAGGATGCTTGTTCCCAAATGCCTTACTACATTTTTCTAGCAGTGGCTGTTGTTCTGAACTCTTACTAGAATTAAGTAGTGTGCTAGAACTTTACATAAGTCACAGTTCCTCACATCCTCAAGGCAGCATGCCTAGTGACTTCTGTGACCCCCAGCGGATACGGAAAATGAGACCTACTGGAATTACACAGTTTGTGAGGAACAAGATTGACACTTGGGCCCTTGCTGCTTTCCATGTACTTAACTATATTTCATATGTTTCCATAAAAGTGGAACATTTTACATTTCAAAGGAATCATGATGACTTTTATTTTCTGTCATGTCATATTCTCACTGACTGACAATGCCAAGAAAATGTATGTATTCTGGACAGCCAGATGGTAGCTCTGCCAGGCAGGACCATGCCCAGAGACAGCTGGAAACTGAGCATGACAGTGGCCCTCACTCATGTCCCTGGGTTGCTTTCTGGTATCCAAACATGCCTCACAAAATTTTCTCCGGATTCTGTTAGCTCTACTAAGCCACATCCTAAAGTAATGTCCTTCTTGGATGAGAACTAATGCAGATCCTCTGCATTTGGCCTTAATCTTGATAGGACTGAAGAGTCCTTGTCTAGTTAGGTGACTGGATGGTGGAAATGCTCTACTGTGTAGCCAACTAATGGAAGACAATGAAAGAGACTGTCCAGTCTTCAGCCCTGGTCCAGTGGTCCAATGATGTCTGAACAATAGTTGTGTGCACTGTGAAAGCAGCACATGCTTCTAATAGTGGGAGCTATGCTATTCATTAGACGATATTGTGCATTCATGCTTGCTGAAATTGTACTGGACAGGATCCCATGAAGAGGCCAGGATGATGGGGACCTTCTATGGCAACCAGAATGTGTTCTTTAGAGGAATACAGTCTTTTCCTTAACTTAATATCCCTTTTATCAATTTGCTCCTAATATTTACTCATGACTTTAGCCTCTTGAGTTAAATCTTGTGTAAACACAGAAGTTTTCAGAGACAAGGGAATTGAGAAGAATACCTAATTGGTCATGTTGAGTGTATGGAAATTTTATTTCTCCTGTGTTTTAGAGAGAAGTGTTTTATTTTATGTATATATTATGTGTCTCTGCTGGTGTACATGTGTGTAGCTATATGTGCATATGTGTGCATAAACATGCACAGGCTAGAGGGCAACTTAGGCTATTGTTCCTTAACTGTGTATCTTGTTTTTTGATACAAGGTGTCCCATTGTTCTGGGATTTGCCAAGTTGGCTAGTCTGGCTGGACAATAAACCCCAGGGATCCATCTGTCACTCCCCTACTCCAGCACTAGGATTATAAGTGAGTGCTACCAGGCTCAGCTATTTTATGTGGGTCTTAGGGGATAAAATGTAGATCCTCATGCTTGCAAGGCAAGCATTCTTCTGACTGAGCCATCAATCTATCCCTAGAGAGAAATATTTAAAATGATCATCTTTTATTCTTTCTTGAAGGCAAAGTACTACTAAATTAAATTAAAATAGTCCATGCTTCTCCTTCTCCTTTTCCTTCTCCTTCTCCTTCTCCTTCTCCTCCTTCTAATGATGGTGTTTAAGATGATGAGGATAGAATGAAGAGAAGGAAGTGAAAAGAAGGAGAAAGACAGGAGCGAGAGGAGGAGGAGAAGGAGAAGGAGAAGAAGCAGGAGGAGCAGGAAGAAATTCTTCAGTTTGGAAAATATGTCCATTCTGTGATTTTACACTCACTTATAGGAAGGGTGTTTCGGGAACAGTACCTTACTAGAGAAGGGACTGAAGAATCTATGAAACTGATGTCTGAGCAGTGGCCTCCACTATAACTTTTCCAATTTCTTATAAAAATAAGATACATCAAAGAGTCACTGTCACAAAAATTAGTTATTACTCTCAATCAGCTTTTGATTTCTTTATTGAATTCTAGTAATAGAAAGTTGCTATTTCAACTGATGACTCTGTTGGGCTATGTCTTGGCAGAGGAAAGGTCTCTAATGTGTTGGCTATTGTCCTTCTCCTGGTTCAGAAATGTGCAGACATGACACCCACAGTCAAACAGTGGATGGAGCTTGGAGACTCTTATGGAGGAATAGAGGAAAGGATTACAGGCTCCAGAGGAGAAAGCAACTCCACGGGAAGACTAACAGAGTCAATTAACCTGGACCTTGAGGATGTTATGGTCTGAACCACCAACCAAAGAACATACAGGGCTGGACAAAGGCCCCCACATATATATAGCAGATGTGCAGCTTGGTCTTCATATGAATCCTGAACAACTAGAGTGGGGACTATCCCAAAAGTTGCTTGTACGTGGGATATGTTCTTCTAACTGGGGTGCCTTGTCTGGCCTCAGTGGGAGAGGATGTGCCTTGATGTTCCAGAGAGGGAGGATTCCCAGGGGGCTTCCACCCGCTCAGAGGAGAAGGGAAGAGGGTAGGGGCTAAGGATTGTGGGAGGTGTGACCAAGAGGGAGCAGTGAGCAAGATGTAAAGTGAATAAGGAAAATTAATTAATTAACTTTTAAAAATTAAAAATAATTAATTTAGAATTTTTTTTTGTTTTGTTTTTCAAGACAGGGTTTCTCTGTGTAGCCCTGGCTGTCCTGGACTCACTCTGTAGACCAGGCTGGCCTGGAACTCAGAAATCCACCTGTCTCTGCCTCCCAAGTGCTGGGATTAAAGGCATGCGCCACCATTGCCCAGCAGAAAATTTTAAATAAATAAAAAAAGACATGTGCAGACACTATGAAGAAGAGGGATATACCTTATAAGCTAGCTGCAAGTGGTTTGTATGAAGCATCACAGTTAATGAAGAAGGCCTTTGCTTTTCTGTATCTCCTGGGAGAATGTAAATGGTGGTTTGTTCATTCCCATGACTACTGGTTCAAAACGACCCAAATGTATTATTTTGTGATTCTAGGGAGTCATAAGTCTGAAATGGATCTAACATTGGACTAAGATCAGAATGTCAGCTGAGCTGAGTTCCTTTCTAGAGTTGGGAGAATGTTTCCTGTTTTCTATCTGGAGTCTGTGATCCCTTCAAAGGCACAGTTCCATTCATCTTCAGATAAACATGTTCATATCTCATCATTTTCTCTGTTCCCTTCTCTCTGTGTTTAACAAGCCCTGTGGCAACCTTTTTGTTATAAGATCTCATAATTAGCAATCTCTATTCTTTTTACTATCTGAATTCTCCTTTGGGATGCAACCTAATGTATGTTCAGACCCTAGGGATCAGGGTGCAGACATTTCAGCAAAGCTATTCTTCTTCCCAAGAGGGATACATTATACAAGACTTTGGAAGGATAGTTTTCAGGATCTGTCATGGTTAATACACTATGCCTGTGCTGAGTTCTGGGGGAGTTTTGCTTTCCTAATCAGGTTAAATCAGATAATAATGAAGATCCTACACCAAATCAAGTAATTCCACATACTAGAAAAGCAGTTAGGGGTTGGGAGTTGGAGCATACGTTCTGTACAGCAGCATACTTTTGGGGACCCACATGAAACAACAATACACACTTCTTCTCTGGCAAGTATAAGCTCTTTAAAAATGAACAAAAACATTTTACTTTTAGAGAAAATAATTTGTTTCTACTTTCAAAGTCATTCTCAAATTTTAAATTATTTATGTGTTGCTTAAAATTTTAAAACTTAAAAATAATTTCATAGAGGAAGAAATAAGCAAAAGTTTTAAAATTTTATAAATGATAAAGGACAAAAAAAAGTATTCTGGAGCTCTAGAGTAAATATTAACTTTCCAGGGCATTTATTCAGAACTACAAAATGATTTTAGCAATTTGGCAGCTTCAGTTGCGTTATCAAACCAAAGGAAAAGTGAGAAAATTGGTTTAGATTAGAGAAGGATTAATTGTTTGGAATACAGATAAGTCGTTCAAGAAAGCTGGTGAAGAAGCCAGGGTAGAGAACCTTAACCTGCCTAGCAGTATGGAAATGGAAATGGCCATTAGAAGTTGTGAAGAAAAATGTCAAAAAAATTGAAATGTGTAGTGAATATTCATTCAAAAATAGGAATGTTTCATTAAAATAAATAATGTGACATTAAAACAGAGAAAATGTAAATCGCAGACATAAACACCTTGAACCAATCTAAAAATTAAATGTGTGATTAGGGAAGAAAACCAGCAGAATAGAATAAAAACCAAAGATTAATAAAAGCTCCTTTGAACTTAAAAGATTCACCAAAATCCCAAAGGTGATATGTGTGGCAAAAGTACTTTCTAGACAATTCTTACACACACTGGATTAGAAAAAAATGATTCAAATAATAGAGAAATCAAATATTAGGGCTGGAGGGCAGTCCAGTGGTTCATTGAGGTGAGACCAGCTCACCCTTTGGAAGTTCATGAAATAAATGTTTAGATGCAATGGTTCTCTGTTTCAGCTAAAAAGCACAATAAACCTTGAGTTACCAAGATGGCATGTACCTGAAATACAATGCCTTATTGAGACGAAGAAAAGAGGTTGGTAAAGTTTAACAGGCAAAAGTAAAATAAAGCAAAATGTAATATGGGTAATATTTAGAGAAAATCAAATCAAAGATACTAGAAATACCAAATGTGGCAGAACTTTAGTTTCCAGATGGGCTTCATAGTGAAGACTGGCTTTGTGGAATTGTTATTGATGTGGTAATAGCTTCAAAGTACTTGAAGCAGAGGACATTAAAAATATAAGGAAAAATTGGTAGTTGAATTGTGTGAAACGTCAATACACTTTCATTGATCTTTCTTGGATCAAACAAACACAGAATACATGAGTGTTTTAATAACCGAATAGAGGTGATTTAATAAATATTTATTGAGTTTTGGTCTCTAGAAATAAGCAACACACTTTCTTCTTAAGAAGATATAAAACATTTAGAAAATTGATCATGTATTGTACCACAAAGAAGCAATGTAAAATTATGAAATATAAAATGTTAACAGGCTGAATTCTCTGTCTACAATGAAATGAAACCAGAAATTAATTACAAGAGCTTAAATTCAAAACTCAACAAGTTGGAAAACAGCAGTTGCCGCAACAACAGCAGCAAAGACCTTTGCTCAAACAGCCGCAGGTTCAAATAGAAAAGTGATTACTACACTGTTGGAAGAACAGAACTCTGTGGCTAAAATTTAAATCGTCAAAGCTATTAAATTAGTACCATGAGGCCTGTCATTGTCAACAACTTCAGCAAAACTAAAAAAATGTGTAAACAATAAAATTGGTGAGTTTGTAAATACAGGGCTCTATGGAGCAAATCATTTTCACTCATGGCCAGAAATAAGGAGGAACTCACAGGGGTTAATAGAACACATATCCCAAAGCTGTAGGTTGTATGGATTGTAGACATATGGTCTAAAACTGCCCAGTTTTGCAAAAGATAATTTCCAACATCACAAAGCTGATGCATGTCATAATCACATGACTTAGGATCTAAGTAAAGGACAGTTTGCTAGAAGCCAGAGGAAAACACAGGTTGTCAGAGGTGGGTACTGTCAACCTGCCTTGGAACCTCTAAATGGGGAACACAGTGGGACACTATCTTTAGTGAGGTTCCTAACTCCCAGGAGGGAGACACAGGAGGAGTTTATTCCCCCAAAAGAGGTACGGAGCAGACAGGTGGTCAAGTCCAGCTCCACAAAGTCATATGTTCACTGAAGATCATGGGTGACTCATGGGAAGATAAGACACTAACATTTCTTCAATCATTTAACCTCTTAGCATTTCTTAGACTGCCTATATCTGGAGCAGATGGGAAGGTCTGGTGATCTGCCCACCCCACCCCAAGAGGGACTAGTAACCTCCCTGCTGCCATAGACCTGGAATCTGCCATCTGGCTCTGTTTGTTTATTGCTATGAGTATAGGTCAGGGTCTCCTGTAGGTAGCCACAGTTTTGCTAATCTATGAAGGCCACATACATGTTATACATGGAGGAAATGGCTACAAATAGGTGAAAGGAAAATAATTACAGATCCAGTGGAACTATACTTCAAGAATGGATTCAAACTAAAGTTGCTCACAGGTAAGAAAAAGTGAGAAATTTTACCGACAGGCCAAACTCTATCACCATAAAGAGTAAAGGAAGTTTCACAAGGTGTGAGTAAATGTGAGAATGGACTAAGAGGATAGTTAGGTCAGAAAGTGCTTGCTCTGCAAACATGAAGATTTGCATTTACTCATAGAGTCCATGTAAAAACCAAGGAGGGTAGTGTAACACACTTCTTATCCCAGTGCTGGGGAAGCAGACACAAGCATGGAGGATCTGGGGTGTGTCAGTCAGCTAGCCTAACCCATTCTGTGAGTTTCAGGATAATGAGAGACCATTCACATGCACGTGTATATGCACAGACTTATTCATACATGCACAAATGTACACATACACAAAAGAAAATAAGAATGAGAGGGAAATCAGAAGCACAAAGTATGTATAAAAGCCCAAGTTATTTATTTCTGCTTAATTAAAACAAATGATAGTTATGTAAAAATAAGTCCATCCTGTGTAATTTGTAGTATGTCTAAAAATAATGCAAACGATGACTTCAATGAGAAGAGAGCTTGTGGATGAGCCCACACACTCACGGGACATTCTTCATATTATATGAAATAGTAAGTCTTTGTAGACTCTAAAGAAAGAAAGGCTAGGTGGAATTGCAGGAGATCTGCATGCATGTAACTGGGAACATTGCTATTTGCAGTGACGTCACTCAAGCATTCAGAGCCTTGCAGACTCGGCACAGCAAATAGCTGGAAACCTTGGTGTCTTCTGTCTTCTGTGTGGACTTTAGGCCCAATGCCTTTTGTTTTAGTATAATTTTTTAAGTTTAGTTTTTAGTTATTCACTTTATATCCCACTCACTGACCCCTTCCTGGTCACCCCTCCCATAATTCTTCTCCCATTCCCCCTCCCCTTCTCAGAATGGGTAGGGGCCTCCCTGAGTATCCCCTGACCCTGGGAGTTAAAGTCTCTGCAAAGTTAGGTGTTTCCTCTCCCACTGAGGCCAAATAAGGAAGCACAGCTATTACAACATATCCTATGTTCAGGCAGCAGCTTTTGGGATAGCCCCTGTTCCAGTTATTCGGGACCCACATGAAGGTCAACCTGCACATCTGCTACATATTAGTGGGGAGGCCTAGGTCCAGCCCTGTATGTTCTTTGGTTGATGGTTCAGACTCTGAGAGCCCCAAGGGTCTAGGTTAGTTGACTCTGTTGGTCTTCCTGTGGAGTTCTTATCCCCTGCTCGGTCTGCAATCCCCCTCCTATGCTTCCACAAGAGTCGGCAAGCTCCATCCACTGTTTAGCTCTGGGTGTCAGTTATCTGTCTGAGTCAGCTGATGGATAGAGTCTCTCAAAGGACAACATACTCCTGTCTGCAAGCATAACAGAGTATCATTAATGGTGTTAGAGATTGGTGCTTGCCCATGGGATGAGTCTCAAGTTGGCCATTTCCTCAGTCTTTGCTCCATACCCTGTGCCTGCATTTCCATAGACAGGATAAATTTTGAGTGAAAGTTTTGTGGGTAGGTTGATATCTCTATGGTCCACTGGGGTTCCTGTCTGGCTACAGGAGGTGGCTTCTTCAGGTTCCATATCCCCAGTGTAGTGAGTCACAGCTAAGGTCACCTGCATTGATTCTTGGGCACCTCCATTATCCCAGGTCTTTGTCTCATCCTGAAGAAGCCTGCCACCTCCTTACATCTGTCAGTTGGAAATTGCCATTCATTTTCCATCGCCATCTAGCCATCTCTCCTGTCTTTCCACACACCTGACCCAACAAACTTGGTTTGACTATCCTTCAAGAATGCATCTAGGCAGACCAGAAGATGTAGGGTGGTTTCCTTGGCCTATCTATGTTTAACTCTACAGTAAAAGCAGATAGAAAGTCTGAGAAGTGGCTGGAGAGATGGCTCAGAGGTTGAAAGAGCTTATTGCTTGTGCAGAGGCTCTAGACTCAGTTCCCAGTACTGACCTGTAGCTCACAGTTGCCTGTAATTCTCTGTCTAGGGAAGCAAACATCCTTTCCTGAACTCCAAAGCCCCAGGCATGCGTGCAGTGCACACACATATATGCAAGCAAAGCGCTCATACAAATGAACTAAGCCAAACAAATCTTTCTAAAAAATTAAATTCTGGAAAAATAAACAAGAGCAAAATGCATGAAGCTCCGAGGAGGCAAAAATTTAGCTCTCAGAGTTTTAAGGAAGAGGGTTGACATCACTTAATGTAAGACCTGTGAGCAGCAGAAACATGTTAGAATGTATTGAAGACCAGCACTCAGAAGACAGATACAGTTACAATTGACCACTTATTAGCTAGAGAAACATTAGGAAATGCTGAGAGGAAGAATACGATGGACTTGGCTAGAGCATGATTGGAGGCAAGGAGGGCTGGCTTAACAAGAGCTTGCTAGTACACGTATCCCTTCACACAACCTTGTCATCAGACTGCTTCTTGCTTTCTGCTTAAGGATGGACCTCTTTCACAGAGCAGTTTAATCTCTCTTTTAAGAAAAGGGAGAAAAGGTTAGAGTATTTTTCTTTAGTCTTCTATTTTTAACTCAAATGCTTTTAACTCAGAATAGTCAGTGTGCCAAAATGGCCTATGTAGGGGGCTCATTTTATGAATCCCGTCCACATTTGTCATGATTTCCTCTGCTATATTAGAGACTGATGGGAACTTCTGATATAACAAAATACCGAGAAAAGGTAAATATTCCTTACAGGCTACTTTTGTGTAGCAGAATTAAGAGGCTGACTAGGTATTAGGAAGAAATCCAAGACTGTACAATGGCATATGTTAATGGCATCTTAACCTTTACCCATGCTCTTCAGGAAGGGCCTGGAGTTGGTGTTGTTAACCTCAAGACTCAGTGATGCTGAGATGTGAGGAGGGACAGAGATGGATGACAATCTTGCCAGACAGAAAAAACACATACAATGGGAAGACTATGGTGTCTGGAGTCTGTGTATCCTACATCTGAACTTGTCTTATGTTACCTTGACCTAGAGTACTAGGCTGAAAGTTAGCCACAACTATCTACATCAATTTTGGGGGGATTTGTGAACATAACCTTGTATGTATACAAATGGGAGGGCAGAAGCAGGACAGTGGAAAGAGAAAAGTCAGTGTGACACGGAGTTAACCAAGAATGGCAGCAGTCACCAGGATCTAGAAGAAGCAAGGAAGGAATGTATCCTGGAGACTCTGGAAGGATCTGGTCTCTGCCAGCATCTTGCCATTGTACTTCTGGTCACAGAACAGCAGAAGAACACATTTCTATTGCTTTAAGACATCAAGTGTATGCTACTGTGTCACAGCAGTCATAGGCAGCCATCGTCAGAGTCCCTTGAGTCTCATCCTCTGTGAAATGGGGTCACAATAGTTATTTATAGCAAGGTTACTGGTAATGAATTTTAAAAATCCATAAAAGTATAAAAACAAAAATGAAGAAATGATACATATTCAGGTGGATACAATGACATCTCTCCTTGTTTTATGTTCATAATTTATTCCTATTCATCAAACACTTTATCCAAAAGTGATTTTCAGGAGAAAATTTCCCATTATCCTAAGTGGGAAAATGATCACACATTATGTTACTGTAGGGCCCATCCAGAATAATTTCATAAAAGATAAATAAAGCACATAGCAAGTGCACAGTTGAGCAATAAACCATTATTTTGGAATATAAAAATAATTTAAACCATATTATCTAATTGCTTGGTGTTGTAAATGCTTGCTGCATATGTAGTAAGTTTTCTCACTTGTTTTGCTTTATCCTCACAACTGCCTTCTACATTTTCTTTTTGAGGACTCTATAGTAATTGGAAATCTCAACACAAAAGAACTGTGGACATGAATCCAAGCACTCTGAGGCAGACTACAATTCCTGCTGATGCTCAGGGCCCGGTTAGCCATGCCTAACACCTGTATCCCTGGTATCCAACTCACTTTGCTTTCTCAAATACCTAACCATGAATTTACAGAATATGTTTCCTAAGTGTCATGAAGATTTTCCTGTATAGTATTGAAATTGGATGTTAGTGAGCTTATAGGCCGATGGGGATTCTAATTCACAGGGCCAAGTAGGATGGCCCAGAAACTTATGCCTTCAAATTATCATGACTTGTGTTGCTTAAGAAATAACCTCAGCACACTTCACCAGATTTTCTCAAAATTCTAGAAATCCCCAAATATCTACCAGTACATGAAAAAAAAAAATAGGTCATGAAGCATTTGTGCAAGCGTTTGTTTGGAAAAGCAGTGGACAGTCTGATAGAACAACACTTAACAGGGATACATCTCAAAAATATGTTCAGTAGCAACTATTTCAAGATGATTTACAAGATATTAAAACATGCTGCTGTTGTATACAAATTTGAAATATGCCAGAGTGTTATTTTCAACTAGCTGGAAATTATTAACTATAATGAGCCCATTACCTAGAGCTTGAGGTTGAAGACTCTGCTGTGGTGATTGTATAGGGCACATGCTTTTTAGATATAGGAAGCTGCTGCTGCTGCTGGCATAGACCTGCAGAAGACCTGGTCCATCGGCTCTCCACCACGAATGGGAAAAGTCTAGTGCATATTCACCCATCCCTGAGAGCTTTAGGCTGTAGGTGGAAGAGTCATTGTCCTTAGTGGTAATGCCACTGGGGAGTTGCCCTGATGCAAGTAACTCCCACCCATGTCATTGCAAGCAACTGTAATTAAATGCAATGGTCACCACCCAACCCCAGGCCCCCAAATAAATCATATGGAAGTGGGAAAGAGATTTATTGGGAAGGAAAAGGGATATAGCAGTAGTGGGAAGGGATGAGAGAGGGTAATGGAGAGAGACATGGTCAAGGAACATTACACATACATATATGTATGTATGCATATGCATACATATTTATGTGTATAGTTACAAAAGAATTAACAATAAAGACAGAAAACAAGAAACTGTCATAAGTTTTGACTTAATTTAGTAATCCTATTTCTAGAAATCTTTCCATGGAAAGAGAGATGTAGACAAAAATTATAATTATGTATTATAAAACCTGAATATAATTAAACACTCTAAATAGTCTGTCAGTGAATTGGACAATTATTAAATTATAGTAATAAGGTAACATTTTTAAAATCTTTAAAATTGTATTTAATGACATGAGAAAGTACAATATAATTTTCAACCAACAATGACTCAAAATGTTATTGCTATATGTTCTAAATTTAAGTTAAGCAATCAACAGACAAAATGAAAGGACACTTATCAATGGGATTGAAAGATATCAAAACATTATCACTGTTTATCTATGAAGGACAGATTAATATTCAACTCCAAAACATTCTTTGTTACCCTTCTTAGTTTGTGTGGCCGAGAATACAGGTCATTCATACTTATTACAAACAGCTTCATTAGTCTCGCCCTAAAACAATAGGCCTTCAGGAGATGAGGTTTGTCTTCCACAACTGGGTAAATTCTTCTGCAATGCTTGTCTCCTCCTGGATTGCCACCTTCTATGTATGTTTGAAGCAATAGGGCAGCGTCACACATGAAATCAGTTACTGGGGCATCAGGAGGTAATCTGAGTCACCTGGGAACTGTGACAGTCAAGAAGTGGGAGTCCCACATAAATGGCTGCTATGGCTGTTGCTGCTGTTGCTGCTGCTTCTGCTGTTTCTGCTGCTGCTCCTGCTGCTTCTGCTGCTGCTTCTGCTCCTGCTGCTCCTGCTGCTCCTGCTTCTGCTGCTACTTCTGCTGCTGCTGCTGCTCCTGCTCCTCCTGCTCCTCCTGCTCCTCCTGCTCCTCCTGCTCCTCCTGCTGCTCCTGCCGCTCCTGCTGTTCCTGCTGCTCCTGCTGCTCCTGCTGCTGCTGCTAATGGTTTGTCACAGGTGAAAGTTTGCAAATCAGACCCGGGTTTTGTTGTTGTTGTTGTTTGGGTTTTTGTTGTTTATTTGTTCAACAACATGGAGTCATGTTGTTGTCTGTGATACATACTTAATAAAGATGGAACCCTAAATAATGTTTACTGTGTAACTGATAAGTCTGAGAGAGAAATTTAGGGGAAGAGCAGAAGCTAGCAAATGGTAAATCTTGTTTTTAAAGAAAAGGGCTCTTGCATCCTTCATGGGTAGTCATCATCCATCAGTTGGTTATCCATGGGGGAAAAAGCTCAGCCCCACATGAAAACCGTTCGAACTATGAGCATTCTACTTTCTTATCTGGTGTGTGGTTACTGCTGCAGCTCTGTTTTGTACTCACCATCCTGTCTTCCCCTTGATTGATGACATCATGTACGCTGTGTACAACTCATAAACTAAAAAAAAAAAAAAAAAAAAGGACCCTGAATATTATTAATTTTTATAACATTCTGGAGAACTTCTTACAGAAAAATCTGTTTTTATTTTGCCAATCAAATGGTGATATATAATATACATTGTGATTCTGCAATAAGTGTTCTGTTTTTCTTACTTAATTACCCAACATATTGCGGTTTCTAGATAGAAATAGAATCACATTCCAAAATAGACAAAAGATTCAGCAACTATGATTTCACATGCCAAAAATGTATATTAGTGGCATTCATGATAAATGCCTTTGAAGGGAAATATGGTGAATTTGTTTCTGGATTTGAGGCTTTAACAAACTAAGGAATAAAAGTAATTAAAACAGAAAACAAAGCAAAAGTCATCTCAAGGTACATGTGTCTGTGTGCTTGGAGGCTTATGGGGGTGGTATTTCCTGTTTCTTTCTGTCTTGCATTTCGAGGTCAGAGATAGGAATTTGGGGAAATGATAATGAACAAAACATATTGGTCTTCACAGCTTCTCCATGAGTGATGGTAGGTCTTTTCCCATCTAACTTAAACTGTTCATCACTGGAGAGGGAAGTCACACTGAATTACTGGTTAACTGCTTTGGCTAAAGTTGCTCTTAAGTATCTTTGCCTTGAGCCCTTCTTCCCCAGCAAGGTTTGATGTTTGATTGCAAGCTACGTAATGAGAAAGACTTCTCCTAAGCTGTCCTCTGCAACCTTGAGTCCTCCTTTCTCACTGTTTTGAGACTTTGAGCTTCTAAATGAGAAAGCTTGTCTCCCGGTTGTCCCTTGTGTATGTAACCTGTATCATATAGGGCATGTCGCATGTTGAACAGATACACAAAAGGAAGATCAAGGTGGTAGTTGTCCCACCCATCCATCCACTCACCTACTCACCTTTCTAAGTTACTTCTTTCTATATTAGATATATCAATCTTTATTTTCTTGTTTTAAAAAGTGATGATTTAAGCTCAGCACCTTTGATAGACTGTCATATACTTTTAAAGATGTACATTGAGGAGTAATGAATTTGTACTCTTGCATAAAAGATACATTAAATGCTGAGTCAAAAAAAGTTTTTTTGATCAAATAGTAATGTGAAGATCCTAATGTCTGGAAACTTATCTCATCACTTAGATTGAGCAATCTAATGAATAAATTCTCTTTTGTACACCTTCAGTGGTACTTCATATCTAGTTTCTTTTTGAAATGTTTTTTTAATTTCTGTGTGTGTGTATGTTTTTGTATTAGTTATATTTGATGGGGTCTCTGTTTAAAAGTTCATGTAGCTCAGCACCTTTGATAGACTGTCATATACCTGTGTTAAAGATGAAATTGAGGTGAAAATTTTCATCCTGCACATAAAAGGATACATAAAGCTGAGAAAAAAAACATATTTTTTGATCAAATAGATATGTGGACCAATGTGGAAATATCTCAGTCACTTAGAGAGCAACTAATGAATCTAAATTCTCTTTTGTACACCATCAGTGGCTCTTCATATCTGTTTCTTTTTAAATTTTTTTTAATTTGTGTGTGTGTGTATGTGTGTGTGTGTATGTGTATGTGTGTGAGGTCTCTGTATATACACGTTCATGTCTGTACATAGGTGTGTTCATGTGTACAGGCCAGAAATGGAGGTCAAGTGCCTTCCTTAGATGCTCTTCTACTTTATCTTTTAAGATAAGGATTTTTCCTGAACCTGCACCTTGAGGATAACTCTTCTGCCTGGCCAGTGAATTCTAGTACTCTTTGAATCCCATTCCCAGCCCTCGTACTGACAAAATCATCTCCAGCACCCTCCCCCACTTCCTTGTTTGTTTCTTTAAATATATTTCATTTCTGGGTTCTTGAGATTCATTTTTTCTTTTCTGGGGTGATCTTTAAAGAATGATGTTCTAAAGATACACTAACTGACATGTAAAGTTCTAGTTAGGTATTGTATCTTGGTTTTAAGATTTAAAAAAAAAATCAATGAATTAAAGCTTTAAAGAGAGAGATTAATCCTTGGGCATTCCTAAATGTACTGTCTCTCCAGTTCTGAGAGGGAACACTGTTTAATCTTTCCTTCTTTGGGATGTCTGGGAATTCGGTCTGCTATAAGTTCACTTTGCCAAAGTACTCAGACTTTAAAATATGGGCAGATTGTTTATTGTTAATGAGATGTCATTGAAGGTCAGTGTCATTACTAAGTGTAGCCAGGCTCAGGAAGATCGTGATGAACAGTTTAGACTCTGTAACAGAGGCAAGTTTGGTATTGTAAAAGTATTTGTGACTGCTCAGATGCAAGGGGAAGCCAACTCCAGATGACTGGAATCTGGTGAGGTGGGCTGTTGAAATCTTCAGTTAACCTCCAGAGTTTGTTATACAGTATTCTCCTGTGCACTTCATCTCACTGGTTTTATAAAGAGAAAAATAGGAAATGTGAGTGTTGTGTGTTGGTGTGTGTGTGATGTGTGTGTGTGTGAGTGTGTGTGTGTGAATGTGTGTGTGAGTGTGTGAGTGTATGTGTGCTCGTGTGTGTGTGTTGTGAGTGTGTGAGTGTGTGTGTGGTGTGTGAGTGTGTGGTGTGAGTGTGTGAGTGTGTGTGTGTAAGTGTGTATGTATGTGTGTGTGTCTGTTTCTGTGTCTGTGTATAGGTATGTGTATGTATCTCTGTCTCTCTCTCTCTCTATGTGTGTGTGTCTGTTTGTCCATCTGTTTTTGCACATATTTATATCTCTGTAAAGGTAAAGAGAAATGTAAAGCTTTAGCTCAAGAGCTTGTGAGTACAGCCCATCCTTACTCTACCCTTTGACTATCTAGACACTAGCTTACATGTTCTTTTGTGGCAATAATGGTATTTCCCCAGTGTGAGTGAGTTTAGTAAGGACAGCTACCTACTATTCTACAGTTTTCATTTCCCTTAAGTCTGGCCCACGATGAATAGTCAGTATGCCTTAGTGATGACTGAGGGTGAGCACAGTATTTATTCTGAATATAACTCTGGATTTGAGGGTACTCTGAGGGAACAGGACACAAGAAACACAGTTTTCCTCTGGCTCTCAGCTAGGTTAGTTATCAACCTAATAATGAGGCTGTTTTGCTTCTAGAATCCCTTGAGGCCTTTTATTAATTGGATCAAGACTATAAATTTCTCTGCTTATTCCAACATTCTCTATCTGATATCCAGAACTCAGAAATACCAATACTGACATCTTGCTTGCTTTTAAATTAAACACATAAAGTTTGATGAGAACATTGGCAACTGGAGGTTACATCTACTTGTTCTAAATAGTGGGGCTCTCTTTTCTTTGGGAACTATCGCTACCAAATGGGAAAACCCACAGCTCATTTCATGTTTTCTGAAGTTCGATTTCCTCTGGTCATATTCTCCAGGGAAGCCGGGTTTCTGCCAGGTAATCAGTAATGGAAAATCCTCTGTGCAGAAGGTGCTCAGAGGACCTGATGGGCTTCAGCAATTACCTTACCCTTAGGGACACAGCGGATGATATTTGTGACCCTACAATACAGAAAAGAGCAGACACTGAGAAATAAACGAGATCATCTCAAGTCTCAAAAAAAAGAATCAGATGAGGTTTTCATGTTTTAGAGAAAAGTGCCCTCCTTACTCCCTTCCTGACTTATAACACTGAGCCACATGTATCTAGGCTGAGTTTTCTACTCTGGGAAATGTTGTTTTCTGCTTATCAAAAATGCATTAGCATTGGAAAAATTATACTCTCTCTCACACCATATGCTAAAATTAATTCCAGCTGGATTAAAGCAATAAATAAATGTATAAAAATCAATCATTAGAAACCCAGAATAGAAATGGTGTTTATCTCAACTAGAATAAGAGAGTTTTGTTAGCATAGAGGCAAAAAGAAAAGACCATGAGAGAAAAAAGTAATCGAGTTGATTTTATTAGTAAGTAAAACTCCTTTTTGTCAAACTGATGATGATGATGATAATGAAGAAGAAGAAAAAGAAGAAGGAGGAGGAGGAGAGGAGGAGGAGGAGGAGGAAGAGAGGAGGAGGAGGAAGAGGAGGAGGACGAGGAGCTGGAGGAGGAGGAGGAGGAGGAGGAGAATGGAAGTGAGTATTTGCAAGAATTATGAGGACCAGTAGCTGTGGATCTTAATGGGCCAAGAAATCTGGTAATCACCTGTGATTCTACTGGGTACCCAAATGACCTGATCTCACATTCTATAGCACTGTCTGCTTTAGGCCCTCCTGATATTATGTGCTATCTTTATATGATGTTCCTGTGAAGCATCAATAAATTGAGTTATCCCAGTAATGTCATTTGTTATTTGTTACTGGGTATCAGTGCTTTATACTCATCCTTGTTGAAGTGGTAGTGGCATTACTTCAAGAAGAAGAAATCTAGCACATTCCTGGCATCCTGCCTTCTTGGAGAAAGAGAGAGAGGCAGAGACAGAGACACAGACACAGACACGGACACAGTCACAGACACAGAGAGACAGACAGATAGAGTTAGTTTTACATGTGATATAGCATGTCATAGTAAGGTGCATTTAAGGATATAGGCAAGGTGTAATGGAGCTGGAGGTACTCCTATAAAAGCACATCCCAGGACTACATGCTTTGGTTTGATAGAAGGAGAAAGCTGATTGTGAAGCTCAGAGGAAATGGTAGTTGAGTGAACACATGGTCCAAATTCTAGCAAATCATATTGAATGAGGTCCTCACTGTTTCTTATGCATCCAGGTGCAGGGTGAATACCATGAATCATGATGACATTCTACCACCAACCTCTTTCTTCATAGGTGCAGCATGTGCCATTGTATGGCCTCAGAGACAATATGCATACACACTAGCGCATTCATAAAAGTTGTACTAGGAGAATGTGATCTATTCAAGGCCTGACAAAGCACCCAAGGAGAAATTCTTACAGCATTCTAAATTTTGCATTTGTATAAGGTCAAAAATGGTTAAGGGTTATAGGAAACACTGGTTAAAATATAGTAATAAACTGGCTATGGTGTAACATGTATTTAATACCAATCCCTGGAGGCAGACACAGGCAGATCCAGTGAATTAAGATCAATCTAGTCTATATGGTGAGTTCTAAGATAGCCAAGGCTACATAGAGATAGCCTGACTCAAAAATTATATGGCATGATGAAGTGCATTTAAGGATATAGTTCATAAATATGAACTAGAGAGAAGGTTCAATGATTAAGGTCACTTCTTGTTCTTGCAGAGGACCCAGGTTCAATTACTAGCACCCACATTGAAGCTCAAAATGGTCTATGCATCTAGTTTCATCAAATCCAACACTCTCCTCTGACCTGCATGGGTACTAGCCATTCACATGATGTACAGACCTACACAGAAGCACAATGCAAGTATACACACACACATGCATGTGTGCATGTGCACACACGTGCACACACACACAGAGAGAGAGAGAGAGAGAGAGAGAGAGAGAGAGAGAGAGAGAGAGAGAGAGAAAACAGACTCATTTTCTCCTGTGTCTCTCTGCTACATATACAGCTATAATTTCTGATAATGGTACAAGAGATCTTAAAAGATCTCTTAAGTGTGTAAGATTTTGAATTGAGAAAATGAAACCTGAGCTGGTTTGAGAACCTAGGTTAAGGAAAAGCCCAGAAACCTGATGCAACAGAAGGCCACCAATACCAGCTCTTCCCTGGTGCCAAGTTCGCAAGAAGATTGAGGTTGGCTACTTCCTTGATTGTATTTAGTATCAGACAAGTCTAACACCATGAAAGAGGAGTCTTAACTAGATGCCTTCTCAATAATAATTGACCAAGAGAAACAGTCCACTCTTTCATGAAGCCTATAGTCACTGTCTCATGAAAAAATGACTATGGCAGATGGAGCAGTCTAGAGAGAGCCACTTGCAGAAATTAGTGATATCTTGGAAGGCTCTTCATTTCTGAGGCCTGAGATTCACTCACCTATCCAGAGTTACTGGGGACAACAGAAAAATAAGAACAAGGATACAACTACAAATGAGGCCTAGGTTAGGAAGCCTCTTTGTTCTCTCAGGTCTAGAATGATTCTTTCCTTCATAGTGTTCCTATGGCAGCTGGATAACACATAGTCACATAGGCTGGAAAGAAGGGACATGGACTAGTGGCCCCTGAGGTCACCAGATAGACCAAGTTGCCAAGGAAAGTAAAACACATTGGAAACAAAGCTCACAGGATAGCTGTTGGATAAGCCTGTTTCTCTACTAATAAGGATTTAAGAATACCCACACTCCTGTCATATAGACAAAGTTCAGAATGCAATTAAAAAGAAAAGTCATTCATCATAGTAGGAAAAAAGAAAAACAAAACATCAAAGAAAAATATTCAATCTGGTAACACTAACATCAAAATAAATCCAATGTTGGAGCTACTTTTCAAAGAATTCTAAACATCTGTCCTCCAAATGACTTGCCACATATCACAGTTTTTTGAGAAATGTTAAAAAGAAGATCTTAGACATAAAATAGAATGTTATAACACAGGCCTAAATACAAATTCTGGAACTTAAAAAATAAAATAACAGAAGTAAGCACTTTGTGAGGTAGACTTACAGTAGAATAGGTATGACTCGGGGGGGGGGGGGGATTATTAAACATGGAATCAGAACAATAAAATATGCCCTGTTCAAACAACAGACAAAAAAATTAGATGAAAAGAGGAGTGAAACCTTAGGAGTCTAGGGGACTGTGACAGAAAACACAACATTGATGCACTGGAGGTCTAGGCATTATAGGAAAGAAAGGGAATGGGGGAAATGGTGTGATTATAAAATCATCACATACTAGTAATAAATAGAGATAACAGGGCTAAAAATAGTCATAGATATAATGGCTGAAAACTCTACAAGTCCAAGAAGAGACCACAAACTTCCAGATCTAAAAAGCTGAATGACCTCCAAACATGATAACCTTAAAGAAATCCACGCAAGATGCATCCTAATCAAATTTAAAAAAAAAAAAAATCAAAATGTCAACGGACATCTTAAGAATGGAGAGGCTCTCTGAAGAGGAAAGAAAGGGTGAGTGACAGCGGCTGTTTCCATTTACACAAGGGAGGGCAGGAAGGAGTGTCAGAGCACCAACAAAAGAACTGTCACCTCGAAAACAGTATGTCAAGCAAACTGCCCTGCAGAGATAAACTAGAAATTTCTCTTGCATTGAGTGTCTGGCTATTTCTTCTAGAAGAAGTCACAAGGAGTGACAGATATATAAACACAGAGAACATATACACATGTGTATGCACCCATGTACACACACACACAAACACACACACACACATACACACACACACCTGATTTTTGAGACAAGGTTTCATGTTGTCCAAGCTAGGTTTGCACTTACAATGTAGTTTGAAGACAACCTTGAGCTCCCAAGCTTCCTGTATCCACCTTCCAAGTGCAACTATTACTGTGCTAGCAACATTTATATTATTATCTGATAAAAGTAGATTTAAGAGCAAAGAAAATATCTAGAAACAAAGAAAGACATTACTTAGTGTCGGAATAATGAAATATGTGCACATCAAAAAGGAGACTCTCAAAGTTTCAGCAAAACAAGACAGAGCTGGAGGAGAAAGATAAAAGAGAAACAATTTTAGAAACAATTTGCTTTTTTCAGTGCCTTCTCTTAGCAGTATATATAACTACTATGCAGAAAATTAGCAAGAATATATTTGTATTAGCCAGACTTTTTGCCACAGGCCTATCATTTTAGCTATTCAAAAGGATGGGTGAAGAAGATTACAGGTTCAAGGTTTGTCTGGATTATACAGTAAATTCAAGGCCAGTTTGAGCTGTTGTCCCAAGAAGTAAAAAGGTGTAGATAATGTAACTAAGAGAGGGAGTATTTGTTTGGCAAGTACAAGACTTTTGGTTCAAACCTCATTGCATGAGCGTTCGTACCCACACACACACCCACACACCCACATACATACACTACAATGATTCCTTTTAACAATGGCAAGTGATACTCTATTTTAAGCTCCAATTGAACAGACACAAAGTTAGGTATATCCTTGGCCATAATGAAGTTATTGAATTAAAAAAAAATTGGACAGAGAATATGTTGTTAGAACATAGTAAAATTTAGCCAAAAATTAACAATTAAAGTATAACAAGAAAATCTCTAAACACACACACACAGACACAGACACAAAACTAATCAACATACTTCTAAATTAACAATAGGTCAAGGACTTAGAATTAAAAATTTAATAATGCACAAAACTGAATAAAAGCAAGACCACATATCAGAAACTGTAGGATGCAGGTCCAGGGCAGTGAGGTAGATGCCAGGAGATCCTGTATTTAGGAATGAAGGAAGTAACCTGAGCTTCTGCTTTAAGAAGTTAACAGAAGAAAGAAAGAAGGAAAGAAAGGAAGGATGGAAGGAAGAAAGGAAGAAAAGAAGAAAAGAAGAAAGAAAATACAAAACCAAGTAGATAGAAGGGGGAAATGAAACTGAGAAGTCAATGAAATTAAACATAGAAAAAAAAGGTAGCAGCCGGGCGGTGGTGGTGCACGCCTTTAATCCCAGCACTTGGGAGGCAGAGGCAGGTGGATGTTCTGAGTTCGAGGCCAGCCTGGTCTACAGAGTGAGTTCCAGGACAGCCAGGGCTACACAGAGAAACCCTGTCTCGAAAAACCAAAAAAAAAAAAAAAAAAAAAAAAAAAAAAAAAAGAAAAGAAAAGACGTAGCAGATTCTTTTAACAATTATAACATGGATAAACTATTAGCCAGCTTAGCAGAAACCAAAAGTTCTGCAGTCATTAAAAATGAGTCAAGGACCAAGCACATGTCTGTGTAGAGCATTTCCTTCATATGTATAAAGCCCTGGGTTACAACTCAAACATCTCAAAAAGAGTAACAGTGCTAACAAAACAATATGAGGATTTGATACTCATGTATCTAACAACCTAGAAGAAATCAACCAGCTCTTTGACTAATGTAACCATCTAAACACAGCTAAAATAGGAGGAAGAACCCTACATCCCCATACCCATCAAGAAAATTGAAGCAATAAGAAACTCTCCAGGCCAGATGGGTTTTGAGTACCTGTGGCCCAGTTTCTCCAAAGGCTGAGACAACAGGATGCCTTGAGATCATGGTTTGAGACAGCTTGGGCAACATAGCAAAATTACATTTTTAAAAAACAACAATTAAAAACAAAAATCCAAACACCATAAACAAACTCTACCAAATCTCTCTAGGAACTGGTGGTTTCTTTGGAGATGCACATCAGTGGGTTTAAAGAGCTGTCAATTTGTCTTTTCCAGAGAATAAAGGGAAGGCCACATTTCTCATTTCATTTTGACAAATGCAGTGTTTCTTTGATTCCAAAGCTATTCGGAGCACAGAATAAGGAAGAGGAGGAAGTGTCAGAAAGTGGACAGGAAAGAATAAGGGAAAGATGAGGAAGGAAAATACGGGTGAAGAAAGAGATTCTGCCCCTTGGACCTACAACTGACACCAATTCTCTATAGTCATAATAGAAAGACTACTTACCTTGATCAATTAACATTTATTCCAAACTCATAAAGCTCAGTAATTTAAAATAAATTTAAATATTAAACTATGTCAACAAACGAAAGAAGGGAAGTTATATGCTTTTTTAAAGCATTGGACATAATCCAATGTTCATTCACAGTGAAAACTCTGAGAAATAAAAATAAAAACAGAGGCGAGTCACCTTGATTTGATAAAGAACATTTGTAAGACTGGTAAAACTCAAATATTTTCAGTTCCACTGTTTAGTATTATGTTTGACATAATACTAAGAGTTTCAGCCACAAGAACAGAGGAGCAAAGGAGATAGAAGCCATACAAGTAAGAAGGAAATTATCTGTATTTGCAGATGACATGGTCAACCACTTAAAAGGTCCCTAGTAATCTTGAACAACTATAAAAACAACTTCCTAGAACTAACAAATGACTCTAGAATACAAGATGTGCACAAAACTAATTTTATTTTTGTGCGCTATCAATGAGCATATAGGAACTGAAGTTGAAAATATGATATCATTTACCATAGTTTTAAAGTAAATAACATTCTTAGGTATGCCCTTTACAAAAAGATACAATATTTATGAGCAGATGTCACAAAAGAATTAAATACATAGATAAATGAGCCTTGAAATTTTCAACATATGGAAGCTACCTGTTTTTTCTAGGTCAGTCTCTGACTTTATTTAGTTCCTAATAAAATATCATTAAACTTAGTCTAAATTATTTGGAAATGCATAGAACTTATATGTATTAGTTAGAGTTTCAATTACTGTAAAGAGACACCATAACCACAGCAACTCTTATAAAGGAAAACATTTAATTGGGACTGACTTATAGCTTTAGAGGTTTAGTCCATTATCATCATGGCAGGAAACATGGTGGCACACAGGCAGACATGGAGAAAGAGCTGAGAGTTCCACATATTAATTTGCAGGCAGCAGAAGGAGACAAAGCCACAATGGACATAACTTGAGCATATATGACTTCAAAGCCCACCCCCAGTGACACACTTCCTTGGACAAGGCCACACCTCCTAATAGTGCCACTCCCTATGGGCCAAGCATTCAAACACATGAGTCTATGGGACCATTATTATTCAAACTACCACATTTCACTCCCTCATCCTCATAAGATTGTAGCCAGAACATAATGCAGAAATGCATTCAGTTCAGCTTCAAAAGCCTCCATAGTGTATAATAGTCTCGACCCTATTTAAAAGTCCAAAGTTCAAAGTCTTTTTTAAGATTCTTGCAATCTTTGAACTGTAATCCCCTGTAAAAATCCAAGTGAAAAACCAGACTACATACTTCCAAGGTACAATAAGCACAGGATAGACATTCCTGTTCCAAATAGTAGGGAAAAGAACTTAATGAGGAAATACTAGACCAAAACAATACTGAAAACCAGCTGGGCAAACTCCAAACTCTGAATCTCTATATCTGATGCCAAAGTGGTCTTCAAATCTTCAACTCCTTTAAGTTTTGTTGACTGAAACACACTTCTCTCTCTTGGGCTGGTTCTCTCTCTTGGGCTGTTAGCCACTCTCCTTGGCAGGTATCCTACAGCTCTGGCATCTCCAAAATCTTGAAGTCTGCAAGGCAATCCAGGCTTCACCTTCACGTTTTACATGATAGACTCTCTGGGCTTCCGCACTGGGACATACCAGCCAAACACCTGGCCTCAGTGGCTTTCAATAGTCAAGGAAGGAAATTCCATAACCTTCTTTTTCCATCCTTGACTCTAAAGCCAGAACCACATGGCCAAAGCTCCCAAGTTCTGCTACTTGCTGGGGTGGGAACATGCTCCCTTGTTCTGTTAGATCTTCACCCACCAGCTTTTTGTTTTTTAGGGTTTCTTTTACTGTCTAAGTTTTGCTGTTCTGAAACTTGATCTGTAGACCAGGCTGGCCTTGAACTCTGAGATCTACCAACCTCTGCCTTTTGTGTACTGGGACTAAAGGCATGCACCACCATGCCTGGCTCTAAAAAGTTCTTTAATTCTGTGTCACATATTGGAAGCTTAGCTGGTGGAGTCTTGCCTAAGGTCACCACGCCCTTTATTCCATTTCTTAATCTTTTTCTCTCCTTGAACACAGGATTTAGTGCCCCTTTTCTCCTCAACCTGAAAATTCTGTTGTTTTACTTGCTCAGCGTTTTCCTTTTAGTTCTAAATCTCCATAAGAGTGAACACTAATAAACAAATGACAGCATCAGTATTACCCTGTTTTGAAATTTCCCTGCCTAGGGAATTAATCTAAATCTAATTTTTCAGACAAGAACAAAAAGCAGCCACATTCTTTGCCAGAATACCATAAGAACAGTCTCTAAGTCACATAAACATTCTTCTCTGAAACCTCTTGAGCCAGGCCCCAAAGTTCAAATCACCCTCAACACTGACTGTAGTCCATGTTCCTACTAGAATGCTCCATTAAGCTCCACGTAAAGTATTCAACTGCTTTTCTATTCCAAAGCTCATATTCCCCCAAACAAAGCATGGTCAGGCCTATCACAGCAATACTCCAGTCACTTATACTAATGTCTGTCTTAATTAGGGTTTTATTTTGCTGTGAAGAGACACCATGACCAACCGACTCTTCTAAAAGAAAACATGTAACTGGAATTGGTTTAGAGTTTCAAAGGTAGTCCACTATCATCATGGCAGGAAGTCTGATAGCATGCAGGCTTGCATTCCTTAACAAAGTCATACTTCCTACAAATCCCACACCCTATGGGCCGGGCATTATTTAAACATATGAGTCTATGTGGCCATTCCTATTCAAACCACCATCCTACAATAGTGAAAACAATCTTGACATAGAATTAAATATGAGGAATTTTTCATCAGATATGGTGGTATTGTGAATGGATGGTATTGGTGGCCATAGATGTCAGAAGACAACCTGACAAAATTGAGTCTTTCCTTCTACTCTGTGGGTCCTGGGATCAAACTCAGACCCTCAGATTTGGCAACAGATACTGTTAATTAACTGAGCTATTTCACTAGCCCCAAAGAACAATCATGAAATCAACAGAATGAAGTTAGTGTTTAGATTTATTACTCGATGTTTGGAATTCAGATAGTAATGGGCTGATGCACTCAAAATGCTGGAAGAAAAGTCTCAACCAAGAACTCTATAACTGGCAAAAGATCTTCTTCATATGTGATGGAGGGATTAAGGCTTTTCAGGTCAACAAAGCCTGAAAATAATCTAGTACTCCTATAGAACTCTGAAATAGATAAATACGGCATTCTCCAGGTGAAAATGAGATGACTCTTGGCCATAAGCTGAAGCAAACAGGATGATGACAAAAGCTCATGTTCTTCTGACACATACTTGTATATTTTCCTGTATGATGTTGAGATGATTATATTTTTCAAGAAGCAATGATGGGTCCCAGGTTCAGCATTGCTGTAACTTTTGTAGCTACATACAAATGTTCTGCTTGATTTAAAAGATAACACATTAGGAAATATTAGTTGATATCTTTGACACTTTCTAAACAAAAATTAAATCTTCTGAGTGGGCACAGAGGAGCAAAAAAAAAAAGTGTTTATGTTTTGAAAGTAAAACTGATAGAAATCCAAATTAGAGTAGATATCTTAGGGATGTTAAATTTAATTGCCACGATTAATTACAGACTCATGCACACGAGGAAATGGTCAAGTTCTTAACTCTTCCCTAGCAATAGCAATGATACTTCAACAACAAAGACATGGACCACAGCACTGGACAGACAGAAAAGCTATAGGGAATAGTGAAAGTGAATAGCACTTTCAGAAAGAAGTAAGCCCCTTCCTATATATCAGTCTTTAAAAATGGGAAATTTGTCCATGGGTCGACATTGAGGACATGTGCAAACTGAAGAAGCCATACAAAAAAGACAAATACTGCCTGATTCCTTGTATATTTTATTGTTACATAAACATCATAAAGGCACCAAGTAAAATGGTGGCCAGGACCTGGGTAAGCATACAAGGAGTTCTTGTTTCTTCAGCAAGGAGTTTAAGCCTAGAAAGACAAAAAGATTTCTGGGGATAGACAAGTTGTAATGATCACTAAGAAATATGAATGTACTAAAAGATATACTTAAATTTTTGACATGGCTAACTTGCTAATGGGTATTTCATTGTAATAAAATAATTTTAAAATATTGACAACATAGGATTGTTGTGGCAATGCAAATAAATGATAGATCTAAGGAACTAGACATGCATGTATACCTGGAAGAGGCTTGAATGTCCCAGGGAGACCTACTGTCACTTGGGAATGGAAAATGAGGAACATGGTCTGACATTATCATGACCACACACTGGATACTAAGAGTTCTTAGCAATCTTTCTTAAGATTCATGCTAAGATGGGGCAGTGTATAGGAAAAGAGATATTCAAAGTTTAGGAGTAGTTGAGGAGAAAATTCTTAGGATAAGTAGAGTTTGAAAAAGGAGAGACCTTTCTTTCTTTCTTTTTTTTTTCTTCTTTTTTTTTTTTTTTGAGACTTTTCAATAGTGTTCACTTCACTTAATGCCAGTGCTTATTTGCATAAATAACTTTTCCTTCTACTCTTACTATTAGAGTGACCTTTCTGCACATTGTATCAAAGTGTGTCACTAAATTTTTGACTGTTAATTCTGTGCTGGCAGAGAGCTAAGCACTGGCAAGATTTTGCTATTGTCATTTCTATGGCCTATCACCAGGTTTTCTATTTGTAAATGGTTGTCCTTCCCACATCTGCCTCAAAAAGTGAAGGTTAGACAGCCCTCAATGCCTTAGGCTGCCAAAGAAAGTGACTAGGCCTTGACTTATTGCTGATTGGTTGTGATAAAGATCTGACAACCAATAGCTGGGACAGGAAATAAGGGAGCAGAACTTCTGGACAGAGAAACAAGAAGGACACAAGCTGAGGCAGGAGAATCAAAGGAGACAGAGAAGAAAAAGAAGGGAGACTGGGACAGAGCAGGGAGGTAAAGAGCTAGCCACGTGGCAGGGACACAGGCTGGAAAGTCAGGTTAAGTTAGTAGCTAGCTGGGAGACTGCCCCAGCATAAGGCCAACAGCTTTAAACTGTATAGACATTTCTGTGTCTTTATTATAGAACTCCTAGCAGGATCCAAAAAAGCCCCATAATACCTTACCATTCTAGCATTACAAGGTGCTTACTTTGTTTGCAAACAAAGACAAGGAAGGACCCAAGACAGAGAGCTCTGTTTGTCTTATTGAATATTGACTGTCTCTGACTAAGGCCACTGTTTCCTAGGTCTCATCAGTTGGCATTTTGGGCAGGATGGTTTATTGTCCTCTAAAGACAACATGCTGGAGAACTTTCAGTGATGTTTAGAGTATTCCACAATTGCTATTATTGACCCCCAACAAATGAGACCTTAAAAAGCCCCTTCTCTCCTGGGAGGGAAGGGGTGGGGAAATGGGGTAAGGGGAGAACATCTGAAATGTAAATAAAATTTCCAATAAAAAAAAAAGAAATAAAAAAAAAAGCCCCTTCTCCATTTCCTAATGCCTTTAAAAAATTTGCTTGAGAACCAGGATTTTCTTTCCCATCTATTATTATAGATCCAAGAGAATTAGGGATCTTCAAATGATTCAAGAGTTACACCTATCTTCCCATGAAACTGCATGTACATGACAGAAACAGGACTTCCTTGTTGTCCTGGGGGCTCCTAGTTTCATTTGCAGTTGATGTACAGTGAATGTGGGTAAGTGTGTGGGAGCCTATTGTTCTTTTGGAAGAACATACAGGAATGCCTCCTTTCACAGTATTCTTCAGAGCACATACTATATAGCTCCCACCAAGCCAGTCTTCTTCAATCTCAATAGAAGATTTGAAAGGGAAAAGAAGTGATAGATTATTTCTGTAAATGTGAAAAATCCCTTGGAAGGACAATTTTGTTGTTGTTGTTGTGTTGTTGTGTTGTTGTTGTGTTGTTGTTGTTGTTGTTGCTGACTGAAAGAAAACCAAATGTCAATTACATTGCCTTGAAAAAATCTAGCTAGCATTGGGAACTTTCCTCTGGGGAGGAATTGCAGGCATGAGAAACAGAGTCATCAGAGAGGTGCTGTGAAATCTTTTCCTTGAAAGACCCCGGAGTCTGGATGTGTACTCCAAGGAAAATGCTTTCCCTTGCTTGGGCGGGTGGCATGGCACATGGGGACAACGTGAAGAGTTTCATATGGCAACTTTCCCTTTCACACTGCCGTGCTTCCTCTGCCTCACTTCCCCCTTGGAGCCAAGTAAGGGTTCCGATGGGGAGTTTGCAGATCATCCAGAGTTCTTCAGGATGTCTGTCTTATCACTTGTGCTGGAAATGTAGGAACTGGGGAATATGTCTGGCCCTTGTATTAGAATTCTTTGGAAAGAGCACAACGTGTAGCTCAGAAACGGAAAATAAAATGACGGCTTGCTTTTTTTTTTTTTTTAAGGAAACTGTATGTTGCTTTCTGATAGCTGTCATTCCAGAATGAAAATTTGGGTGAACAGAAAGCCTTGGAAGTATAGACAAATGCCAGTTTGCAGGAAAGGGGGTTGGGGAGAAGCAGAGGCCAGAGGCCCAGCTTTTGTACTCTGCTTGAATTTCAGATGAGATAAGCCAACAGCTCTGCTAAGTTGCAGTGCAAAGCTTACATGGCTTCTTGAGAAAAGCAATTTATTTTAGATTATAGCACAGCAGCTATCGTTTAAACTGCTAGGGATTGTAATTGAACTCAGAACCACCTTCTCTGTGAAGACAAGGTGTAGTAATACCTTCACATGGGCTGTTCTAAATAATGTGGATGCTGGGCCTGTGAGAAAGATGGGCTAGTGACATGAAAATGGAGTCACTGGACTATCACCAAACCTCCCTGCAACTGCTCTATCCAAACAAGCATATCCAGGGAAATCTTCACAATTGCTCATTGCAATCATGGCTTCCCATTTTTGATTGTGGTGCTGTCGTTTGTTTTGGGTTTTGTTGGGTTTTTTTGTTTGCTTTTGGAGTCACTTGTATGAAATTCACAGGAAGCTGCAATGGGGTGGGGGGTTGGGGGGAGGAGATAAATAAATGCACAATTAACAAGCATCAAGGAAGTTTTTGTTTTTTATCTTTGGGGTCCTGATGTGGCTTAGGGGCAGGGAGAATTGAGGATAGCAGTGTTCCTCTGGCTACTGGTAATCTTTGATTTGATAATGAAGGGATGTATTTACCCTCTAACTTACCCTTAATGCAGACTGTCATCCTGTCATTAAGTCCTAATGAAAGCTTAATTGTTCTGTTGGGGTAAAGTGATGCGTCTCATTTCCGTATGCTGCCCTCGCTCTCTCCTCATTAGAGATAAATCCAGTTAGACTAGATTTGCTGCTCCTCCAGCACTGTCCAGAGGCTCCCACGACACCATCCAGGCTCAATTATTTATTTTTGGCTTTAGTAAAAGAACTTGTCAAGATTTACCTGCCATGTTTATATTTGTTTTCCTTAAGAAAAATAATCAACACCTAGTTAAACCCCAAATAGCTTAGAAACACTCAGAGCAGTAGCAGGTCCCAGTGGCAGCCTCTGGAGCACTGTTCACATTGTCTTCACTTCCTAAAGGTACCTCCCACATTGCCAGTTAATGTTTATTTAGTTGTAAAAGGACACTGGCTACTTCTTTTCTTCTGAAAATGCAAAGCATTTACTTTGCATCTTCACAAATCCTTCCATTATAGCAACACATTCCCAGTCCCTACTTTCCACATCTTGGTCTCTTCCTGGCTGGTCCACAGACTCCCTGTCTTATGTTATCACTGCCAGCATCGCTGCATCTCCCTCTTCTATTGGCTCAGATATGCTATTGCTAGCACAGCCAAGTTCAGGGTACATTTGCTCTGACACCAGAGTTGAAAATGAGAACATTTGCACGATTATGACTTAGACTGTTAGTGAAATCCTGTGTGGTCTCTGGAGTCCAAGTGACACAACCGTGGTGCTTAGAAGAGACTGGGTCTATGGTCCAGGTGCTTCCTTTACCCCAATTTGTTAAAAAATACTTTTTTTTTTTTTTTATTTCATTTGTATGGTATATGAGTCATGTCAGGTTTTTTTTTTTTTTTTTTTTTTTTTTTTTAATGAAGAAGTTGTTTGTGTTTGGTTTTGCTTGGATTTCTGATGTCCTCTTGGCCTTTCAGGGATATATTTCCTTTCTTTTATTTTTCTATCTATCTATCTATCTATCTATCTATCTATCTATCTATCTATCTATCTATATCTATTTTTGGAAGCTCAATTCTGTATTCCCTTTTTTAGTCTGGAACCCAGCTCATCCCCTGCACAATCTGGGAAAGCCCATCTGCACCCCCTCCCTCCCCTCATACACACATACCTCTCTGAATGCACAGAGAAAACTCCCCTGCCTGCTTAGTGAGAACTCCAGGTGGGTTGCATTTCTGGCAACCCATGCAAATGTGATTGCCCAGGGTCTCAGTTTTTGACCTTGTACAGGCACAGTCCCAGTTCCTAGTCAAAAGTCACCACCTCACACCCAAGACCCATAAACAGCCTTGCTTTAGCCTGAATGGGTGACTTCGCTGACCTCTACCTGTGAGATCCATGGACCCACCTGACAGCTGCCTCCCAATGAAACCTGCCTTTATCTGCTTTAAATCTGGCCTGATCTGGCCTAGTCTTCATCACCATAGGAGAGAAAATGCCTGTCACTCTATTCTCTTGGTTCTCTGTCTTTCTCACAGGGTTTCATTTTCTCTCCTTTGTGAATTTGCTCCTAGCCCAGCTGTTGATAGCATCCCAAGGCTCCCCAGAGTCCTCCAGGGCTGGGGTCAAAGGGGGATCCAATGAACTTTTTATTATTTTTTTTTATTTGACTTAACTTGTAAGTTTCCTTTTTCTCTAAGTAGGGAAAGGTGAATGGTAGATCAACTACCTCAGCCCTTACGTGTCTGTAGTTCCTTAGTTTGCTCTCAAAACACAATTGGTAGTTTGATATGAGCTTTTGTGTCTACCATAATGTTTCTGAATTTTTATAATCTGTCCACAGTGCTAGATCTGATGCAACTCAAGTCCTTCCTTTTGGAAAGATTTCTTTTTGTCTTGTCAGGAAGCTGTTAAGAATTTCTCTTCATTTTCTAACACTTCAGAATCCATTATTTGCTTTGAGGATTCATGCCTCCCTTTAATTCCAGGAAATAATCTAATACAATATCTTCGATAATTTCCTTTACTCGTTTCTCCCTTCTCACTCTGAAAATTATGTTAGCCCATCCTTATACCTCCTGGATTGATATTCTTTATATCCTATATACCTCTCCCCTACACACACACACACACACACACACACACACACACACACACACACACACTTCTGTGTCTATCTTTCTAGTCCAGAGGATTTCTTTGACTGGAAATCACACTTTCTATTGAATTGTTTTCAGTTAAGGAATCATATAATTCTTAAGAAATCTTTCCTGTTGGATTCCTCCCTTTTCATGTGATATTGTTTTGTTCTTGCAGCTTTCAAATCTCCTCCATTCTTTCTTGATAACATAAATGAGGTTTTTTGTATAGTTTATTGTTGTTGCTACTATTGCTGTTGTTGTTCTTCTGGATCATCTGTTTCTGCAGTACCCGGCTTTCTCCTGTTTTATTTATGCATTCCTTCTTCTTGGCATATTAGATGTCTGATGACATGCAGGTAGCCAGTGGGAAAGGTCACTTTGTCAGTTCTTTTTAACTGATACTTATACATTGTAGGCTTGAAACGTTCAGTGTAAGATGTTTGCATGGGAATGGGGAAATGCCAACATGCTGCAGTAAGATTTTTACACCTATGGTGTCTATCCAAGTTAGCTACATTCTTATTGTTTTGAAGTTGATGTTTGCTTCAGGCTAGCCTACAAGGAAAGTGAGGGCAAACTACTATCTGCTGACCTGTCTACAATTCCCTTGACGCCACCAGCTAGTTCCTCACAGGGGCCTCACCTCTTCTCTTTGAGGCCTGGTGTTCAGGTATGGAGGCAGGTCTGCCCTTCTTGCCTGTAGCTCCCTCCAAGGTTCTGATGGCTTGTGCTACAATTCAAGGGTCAACAGACTTATTGAAATCCTTTACCTTCTAATTGATTCTGTCCCTTGCCCTTAGTGATTACACGTTTAGACTTACACCTTCCTTTGGTATTATTTATAAAATACTTCTGGTGGGTAAAGTGGTAAAGAGGTTTGCTCCTTGTTACAAAGTAGAATATGCTCTCCTGAGCTATCATTTTATTTCAGTTTCTTCAGTGGTGGGGATGGAGCCTCCTGCCTTCTGCATGCCTGGCATAGGCTCTACTATTGAGTTATACCCCACCCCAAAATGCTTTCTTCTGAAAAAGGGTAGTTTGTGATTTTTATATGACCTATACCAAAATAGTACCATGTAACACTTTATTTATTCACTCATTAGTTTGTTAATCTAATATTTGGAATCATAATTTTTATGAACATAACATTAATTCAATGAAGCCCATGTAAGTTTCACGTAGGGCATTTGTGTGTGCTTTTTTTTTTTTCTAGTTCCTTTAACTGGATCAGTGTTTTTCTTAACCTTTAGTGATTTTAGTAAAGGTTATTAATTTGTTACAAGTTTCATTTTTATTTACTTGTTGAAGAAAAAGATGCCTAGATATCTTCAGACTTGCTTCACCTTTTTCTCACTTTGTAAGTAAAGTCTTCAGGAGTAGAGTTGCCAATGAAAATGTAATATAGTGACCAGTAAAACTATGAAGCTATTTAATGACAAAAATTCTGATAGGTATCTCTGACACCTATAATATTAACCAAGATTTAAAATTATCTATTGCTGGTTTGGAAAGATGACTAAGTGGGTAAAGGTGTTGGCTGCCAAACCTTACAACTTGAGTTCAGTTCCTGGGAGACAGGTGGTGGCAGGAGAGAACTGGCTCCTCAGAGGGGTCCTCAGATCTGTAGAGCATGTGTGTTTCTAACCACCGCGGAAACCAAAAGTTAATGGACAAAAACATAATGAGGACTTTGTTTCTTAAAAAGTATAAGATGGATACTTTTGTCTGATGTCGGTAAGAATAAGAAAATCTGTTATGCACTTTCACCAAATGACTGCCCAAACATATTACTCAACTGTTAGCACAGTCAAAGTGGACCCTTAGCAGCTTAGGATATAATCTCCATTACCCAAACATCTCCTCAGTGCATTTGTAAAAGCTTCCATGCCTGTACTATATTAGATTTTTCTCCCCATGTCTCATGGTAATACCAAAAAATTGATGTATGTCAGCATTAGTTAAATAAATATCCAGATTCTCTAAAATGAGGTACCCCAAATCACATCTTTGAATGGAATTAAGGGTGCATTGATGCTTTAGTTAGAGTTTCTATTGCTATGAAGAGACACCATGACCATGGCAACTCTCATTAAAGAAAGCACTTAATTGAGGTTGGTACAGTTCAGAGATGTAATCCATTGTCATTATGGACTAAAGCATAGTGGCATACAGACATGGTGCTGGCAAGTAGTTGACAGTTCAATCGGATCCACGGGGGATTGGGGGAGAGAGGAAAAGAAAGGGGAGAGAGGGAGAGAGGAAGAGAGGGAGAGAGAGAGAGGAAAAGAGGGAGAGAGACAGAGACGGAGAGAGAATGTGTGAGTTTGGGTCTAGCTTACATATTTGAAACCTCAAAGCCATACTTCCTCCAAGGATTCCACACCTACTCCAACAAGGCCATACCTCTTAATAGTGCCTCTTCCTGGTGACCAGGCATGCAAATCTATGTCTATGGGGCACTGTTCCTATATAAACCACCATAGTTGATAAATAGTGGGCTGGAGCCAGCTTTTCAGTTTCTCTTCTGAAAAAAAAAAAAAAATAAGGGCATTGAAAAACTGCATAAAGGTCCTTCTTGGTCTAATAGTCTGTCCTCACAAATGTCTTCCCCTAGCCTGGCCCAGATGAGACTGACCGAGACCTAGCTCATAAAATCCCTACTTTGACAGTGACAGGTTCCTTCTTTCTCTGTTCCTTCCCCTCCCCCACAGGCTACAGATTGACACACCTAATAATGTGTTATTGTTTTCTATGGCACTGTGCCATGTCTATGAGATTTAAGCCACATTTTTTTTTTCATTTCAGGATAATATTGCTTTATAAGGATGAAATTCAGCTTGGTGAAATTGTTTTATTTAATGGACTTGTAATTTGCTTCCCTCTTGTGTTCTTGGAAACCATACAGCAACAACCAACTTTGTATATTCAATTATTTCTTCTTCTTCAATTATTTCTTAAGAAAAAGTTTACAAAAATGAATTTTCCATAAAAAATGTATATATGTATATATAAGCGCATATGTGTGTGTATGTGTGTGTGTGTGCATAGTCATATTCATAGGCAAAAGTAAGCTGCCCTTCCTAAAACTTTTACCAATAAATCTCATGCTGTGAATAAGCCTTCAAATGGGCCCCATCAAAGAGACATTCAGCACACTGCACTCAAGAAGCAAGTGTCTCTGGGTTAGTGTGGTGTGAACTCATACAGGAAGACCCACGTGGGTGAGCTGTGGGTACACCTTCAAACTATCTCCCACTTGAACATTTTCTCTACTTCTTTACCTTCAGAGAATTCCTTCTGGACAAGAAAACCAAAGTCTTTTACCTTTCATCCTCTGAGATATTACCAAATAACAGGTGACTGGGTTCCAAGCCCCTGTTTCCCGTTGTGTCTTCATTCTGATTTACCTTGAATGTAGCAAGTGTCTCAACCACATTCAATATTCTATATTTGTTTGTTTTGCTTTAGGGTTTTCCTGTTTTTAAACATTCTACCCCTACCAGCTCTGGACTTTGCCCCTGGCTCACTAAACTAGGGTGATAGAATAGCATGCATAATTGTTCTCGAGCCCAGAGATTGGTTTTGTTGAGTTGAAGCTGGTACAATGAGTTGTTAACCCTGTTAGAAAAATACAAGTTGGATTTATGATTCCCTCACGCAGGTAATTTGGCTCTAATTTTGAATTCTGAGCCAATTGATTTATACAATATTGCATTATAGCATCACAAAAGTGCAATTGAGTCCAGATGATGTATGGATTTGAGCTTCCAATTATGCAATAAATTATTTTAGTTCTTTAATAAGTGATACCTGGGTTAACATCTGCCGGTCCTATTTTCTCTGTCCTACTCCACACCCATGCTTTCATCTCTACCCTGGTCCTTTCTCTACTCTTTTTCTTTTCCCTCTTCTTTTCCAGACTTGGACATCTTAGGGACAATTTACTTTCGAAATCCCAGCCCTGTGTATTGCAGCATCCTTCCTTCAAGCTCTCACTGACATTTCCTCTCAGTTGTGGCCTACTTCTGTAGGTCATTATTGCTTGGCTGTGGGTAACATGTGCTACGGATCCACCCAATAGAGAAGGTACTTTCCTGGGATGTGATACTTCATCCAAGTGATTCCTTTGCATTATTGAGGTCTTACTACTCTCACCTTTAATATGACACATTCTCCTGCTTTTTTTCTTGTTTGAAATGATTTTCTTATTCTATTTCCCTCACTCTATTTATTTTTAGCTGCTTATATTCCCTGTATCTCTGTAAGATATATAAAATTATTTTGGAAGCAAGGATTGGATAGAAATAAATAAAACAAAAAGGGCCAAAGACAGTTCTGGAAGCCTTAGAGAATTATCCAGAACAAGGGCCAAATAATTGGAATCCATATTTCAAATTCTTTGATTGGAAATACCATGTTCTTTTGAATAAGAGATGATCCTAAGTGGGGCTTTGGGCATTTGTCAGAGAGATCAATGTTCTAGAGACGATGAGGAAACGCAGAGCAGTGAAAGAGCATCCCAGACTCCTGTCTCAGTCCTAGAATGCTCCCACCAGCCTTCTGCGGCTCTCTTCACACTTGTAAAACATGATTTTTCTCTTGTCTGAGGTCCTTCCAAATTTAAGAAGTTCATATTTAAAGGTTCTTATATTGAAAAAAATGACTGATCTCCAACCCCACCAATTTATCTTTGGGTTGCATTCACTGCCTATACTATAGAAAAAAAAATATATAAGCAAACAAGCAAATCCTCAGCTTCAGTATTAAAAGTAATGAGGTCTTGGGATAGATACCCTGAAAGAAACATTATAACCTGCTTGTAAAGAAAGTAAAGATGGTGGACTCTCTTCCTGCCTTTTCATAAGCATATGTCTTCCTGGCATTCACTGCTGAAGGGCTATTTCTGTAAAGAGGGATGTAGGTAATGAAAGAAAGATAGGAGGTAGCAGAGGGGAGTGGGTAAGAAAACTGTGTTTTGTATTAAAGGAAGAGCTCCAGCCATACGTGGGACTTCAGCTTGAGCACACGCGCTGCTGAGCTGTTTTCACAGTAAACTGGAGCATCATGGTTGCTGAAGGATAACAGTGCAGCCTTGGCTACATCATGTGCTTTGTATGGCGTAAAGAACTCATAATTTCTCTTTTCCATTCCTAGTAAATTGAGCTAATGTAGAGGAATACATTTTCTGATTTGAATTAAGACCCCATTAATAGAGTAAAATAATACCTGCATGGACAGCTCAGCTTGGAGCCTTTTAAGGAACCTACTTTTTAAAGACCTGCTCCCCTATAACTTTAATGAAAGTGAGTAGTGCCATTTCTCAGCCGCCTTTCAAGAACATTGGTAAGGTGCTTTTCTTTTAAAAATATTTCTCCTGGTTTCATTTTTACCAACTCCCTTTATGTTTAAAAAAAAAAAAAACACTCCCTAAAAGGAAATCAGAATTCTTATTTTTATGAAGTCCCATTCAAAGAGACTTTGAAGTGTCTTTTCTGGCTGATTAGTGTTATTCTACACCCTTCAATATAATAGGTAAAAAAGATCTAGCATGGAATGGAATGTGAAAGTGCCTTTATTTTATTGTGAATAGATCTAAAATGTTTTATTTTTGACATTCTTCAATAAAGGATAATGATTGGACAGCTGACTTAACTATGAGAGACCTTTATCTTGAATTCAGCCATTTTTTTTCCTGGCTTTTTTCTCAGATGGGCATGAGTAAAGGCAACCAGAGTGAATACTATTAGCCTTGTGTCCTGGTGGAATTAAGTGCATTTGCATGGTATGTGTGCACTTTAGGGTTTTTTTTTTTAATTTTATTTTTGGTTTTTTTGCATGCTTGGATACATAGTGCTACTCAATTCAGATTACAAGCTGTGGAGAGATGCTGGTTTATTCTGGTAATTATCTGTTTTCTTAGTTGTAAATACAACCAAGTAGCTTTCTTTAAATGCAACTCTACACCTAGAGTTAAAAGAATATTTAAAATTGTTCCATTAAAAACAAGTATCCAAATTTGGTAATGTTCTTTTTGACCATCTGGGTTCTTACAAAAGTTGAAAAATCTTGGGCACTCTCCGGCATGCCACCAATAGCTAGTAATTTGGGACTAATTTAAAGTGTGAGGAGTATGTTGGAAGACTATTTTAAGCCCACACATTTCAAGTAGGTTTTGTTTATTCTAATTGGAGAGCATATGGGTTGGAAACCTCTCAAGGTAAGCTTTTGACTATAGATTCATTTATAACAATCACTACCAGTGGGATCAGCAGTAATCAATAAGAACTGGGACCTGTTTTAAGGTGGAGAGTACTGTGGCTCTTATGTTTCTTTTACATTGTACTTACAGTAGCTGCAGTAACTGCATGATAGCATGACATGTATAAATATGTGTTCAATGGGGTATATGTAATAGGATACTAGAATGGCTGTCTCCTTCTTTTAGTGTTTGCTGAGACATCTATCATATAGCTCCCAAAAGACAGATGTCAGAGATATACAGAGTTATGGTTCTGGCATTTGTTTATGTAGATAAGAGGAATTTAGTGATGACAAATCCTTGGAGAGAGCTATGGGTATGAAATGAGATGTTGCCACTCTTGTGGCAGAAAATGTAGTGCATTAGTTAGCTCTTCATTGCTTTGACCTAAGAGAAGCAAAATGCAAACTTTATTCTGGCTCACCATTTCAGAGGGTTCATTCAATGATACCTCTGTCCCTCATACTTGGAGAAAGCATCATGGTGGCAAGAACGCATAGTAAAGGAGAGATGTGCATATCATGGTGTGCAGAAACTAGATGTTCACACTGTGAAGGTTTTCTTCTTTTTTTCTTTATTATTCCATCTGGACTACCAGCTCAGGGATGGTACCACCCATCTTTATGATAGGTCTTTCCTCCCTTAATTAATCTTCTTGGGAAATATCCTCAGATACAAGCAGAAAAATGCCTCTCTAGTCTCCTGGGAGATTCTGAGTCTAGTCAAATTGACAGTGAGAATTAACCATCCCAAATGGAGTGTTCTGGCTTGTAACATCAAGCTCTGACAGAGGTCAACAAGTAGACTAATCAAAGAAATCTCAACTGTGTTTCTTGTCATTGGAAAGCCATAAATTCTTTGTCTAGATTAATCCAAGGAATTTAAAGTGGTTCACACGTTGTGGTCCAGCTTACACTAGAAGATTTGAAGGCAAGATGCAGAGGACCTAGCCACCTGCCTGGGTGATGGGGTAGACATGCTGAAGCCTTTATCTCCTATCCTTTCCCAAGGCACAAAACCAGTGAGTGTTTTCTGGAGTCCAGGTGTGAACTATGTCTAGAAGATAGCCATCATAGAATGCTTTAGATCCATTGCATTATGGAACCTGAGATTGTCCATGGACTTTAACACATAAGGTCTAAGACTGGTTGCCACATGATAGGAGCCCTTGTTGGAGATTTCAAACAACTACTACAGAAGGGAGTACAGCGAATTGTCTCAAGGATGACTTGCAAAATTTGTGACAAATGTTGGTTCTGTCTATCTACCAAACTCAGAGACAGCAAAGCTAGTAACATGCATGCATACATACATACACACACACACACACATACAGATATATATGTATATATATGCTTCCTTTCTACTGACCTTCAAAGATTCATTGGGTGACCATAATTTTCTGTGGCCCTGGACAAATCTCTAGCAAGTCATAAGTTTGTTATTCACAGATAGCATAGAATTCTGAATGATCTGGTTACAAATGTGCTCCAATTAAGAAAACAAAATAAACACATTCATGTGCTAATATCCCCCTGTCCTTGCTTTTATATTTCATGTCACCCTTTCACAACTCACCACTCACCCCTGCTTCAGACCGGCAGCTTTCATGGAGGTTGCGATGTTACTACTACTGTGCTGGAGAATAAGGATGTTAAAGTTGGAGTGTTTGGGGGTCAGTGTTCACTTTGTGATGAAAAGTTCAAGAGCAAACTAAAACTTGGCTTGAGAAACTGTATGCGCACAGCACAAACATACACATGAACATGCAAATAGCTTGATTGTATCAGGTCCTCTTTTTTGCATACAATGCTAGATACAGGCTTCATCTTAGCACAGCTAAGATGGCACTGCCAAGTGTTTTCATAGCTTCTGGTGTCGTTTCTCTTTGGCAACGTAGCCATTGTTTTATGTGTTTTTCTTGCATGAAAATGGTTCAAGATTAGTAAGATGTGGGGGAGGTTATTAAACATATTAATGTTTCCAATTTTTTTCTCCTGGGAACATTTGCCTTTTCACCCTTTTGTCAGACAGTGGAGCCAGGTTAATCCACCTGTCCAGTACCTCACTTAACTAGATAATTAATCTTGATACTGCAACTCAGTTTCTCAGTTTATAGCTTCATTCCCCAAATTTAGCTGCAGAGTATTCTAGAGGTTATTAAGGTACACCACAGTATTATGAGGGGTCAGATAAGAATCAAAGTTCCTCAAATCTCCCAAGGTAGAGTAGCTCCTCATTCTCTACCTTACACTGTGCTTCTACAAAACATTCATTTATAGTGAGATTTTAAAATATCCCTTTAGGTGCCATATTCATGCTTTGTTGGATTAATTGTCATAATTGATATAAATCAGGAAGAGCAAAGCAGAAAGAACTATTAAAAGCTTAGGAATTAAGGCTAGTACTGATGGTGGAACTGAATCCCTTCTCCTCTCAGCATTTAGATATAATAGCATTGTCAAGAGGACCTATGAGATCATGTGTCCCTCACATGTTACCATTGTGCCTGTCTGCTAGAAACCCTTACCCAAACTTTGACCATGGCAGTTGCTACTGTTCAAGCTCTTTGTAAAATAGGCACAACACAACAAATGTTAATAAATGCTAGCTTTCTTTCCCGTGTCTAGTGGCCTCCTCACCAAATCTTTCTTCATGTGCAGTCTACTTTCCTAGACTTTGAGATTTAGAGATAAATAAGAATCCTGAAAGGACTCATGAATATTTGCATAAAATAAAATAAAAATTTTGCCAATTATGAGGCCATGACAGATGGTGATAAGAGCAGACCACTTGGTACATAACTGTAATCCTAACCCAGAAGGTCAAGGCAGGATAATCAGGAGTGTGAGACTAGTGTGGGCTTCATAAGGAGTTCTAAGCCAACCCAGACTGCAGGAGTTCCTGTTTCAAGGAAAAGAAGCAGTGACAAGACCATGAATCCCAGGCCTTCAATCCCAAACACTTGGGAATCAAAAGTAGGGGCATCTTTTTGTGACTTTGAGGTCAGCCTGGTCTATACAGTGAGTTCCAGGCCAGCCAGGGCTATTTAAAGAGAAACTCTAAAACAATTAAAAATAAATAAATAAATAAATAAATAAATAAATAAATAAATAAATAAAAAAGGCATCATGTATTCAGAAGAGATAATAATAACATTTTTTTGCTCATTTTTTAACTTTTATTGATTCTTTGTGGGTTTCACATCATGCACCCCAGTCCCACTCATCTCCCCATGTCCTCATATCTGCCCTTCAGCCTTGTAACCACCCACCAAAATAAAACACAAACAAACAAGCAATAACAACAACAGATGATAGAAAACAGCTCATCATAGACGCTCTAGTATGTCACAGTGTATCCCATGGTATAGCCCTCTATTCATACATCTCCACTTGCAAATATTCATTGCAATGAGTCATTGGTCTGGTTTGAGATCTCTGGCTTCTGTGACACCATCAACATTGGTCTCCTCCTGGTTACCCTGTTGTTCTTTGTCATGGAGATCCTGCAGCTGTGGAACAGCAGGACTGACCCTTTCATTTGTCCCAATCATTTGCAGATGATACAGATTTTGGGGTGGGTCAATTCAGAGTTCTGGATCTGGGCTTGGGTGGTTGCTGAGCTGGTCAGCCTGCTGACTCTCTCTTATTTATACTCCAGCACTCCAGCACTGCTCTGGCTAGGCCACCTAATGCCACCATCAGCATTAGGCATGGGCAGTTCTTTTGCTTTCATGCCATCGGGGCTGGCTCACCCACACGCAAGCCTCCAGAGAAGCTCCACTATGCTGCCCAGTTAACGTGTGGGGCCACTCTCCCAAGTGATGCAGCCTGTGAGAGTGGGACAGCTCTCCCACTCTCAGGGCTGGCTTTTCCATGATTTTGTTAGTCATCAGGACCAGCTCCATTATGTTGCCCAGGTGAGATGCAGTGCTTGCTCTCTCAATTGCTACAGTTGGAGAGGGGCAGGGCCAACTCACCCACTCTCATGTTCCCAGGATCAGTTCTCTGGACTGGCTCAGGTAGTAAGGGGCAGGGGTTGAGGGAAGTATCACTCCCATATCTATACCACCTCACAGCACATGAATGGTGGGGTCAGCTGTCCTGAGCTCTCATCCTCAGGGATGGCTCATCTACAACACACACACACGCACACACGCACACACGACACGCACACTCACACACACACACACCACATATGAGTCAGCTCCAGTGTGGTGTCCAGAAGAGGTACAGGGCCTGCTCTTCTGAATGCTGCAGCTGGTGAAGGCAGGGCTAGCTCCTCCAAGCTCATAACCCTGTGGGCAGCTTTCCTGAGTGCCAGAGGTGGCAAAGGGAGGAGAGTTGGGAGCAATATTATCTCTGTGCCCATGCCATATCATGGCAGACAAGTTGGGGGTAGGGGGGTCAGCTCTTCCATATTCATGTCCTCAGTACTCACTCATCCACACCCCTGTCACCAGGGCCAGCTCCACTTTGCAGCCAGGATAAGGTGCAGAGCCACAAGTGAGTGATGGGCCAACTCTCTTGAGTGCCACATGCAGTGAGGGCTAGGGCCAGTTGCGCACAGCTTCTGGACATTCACATGGTCCCTGGTGGCTGTCCTATCTAGGGACATCTTCATGTTCTCTAGTGGTAATATGAGCTGCCGACATTGACACTGACCTCTTCCCCTGCATAGTCATAGACTCAAACATGGCCTCAGTGGCTGCTCCAGTGGGGACCTCACCATGGAATCAGATGGCAGATCTGGCCACTCACCACAGGCTATTCCTCTCCGTCATCCCGTTCCATCTCTCTTCATAAGGCTTAAGCAGCTCCACTTCTCTTCCTCTCCTATCTGACCACCACATATGTGGGGCAAGTGGAACTCTGTCACCAGACAGAAAAACTGGTAAGGTCAAACAGATTAAGGAACCCCAGTAATTCTTATTATTGAGAATGGTAGGCATTTGAATCTATTCCTGACAAGGTTCCTGTCCTAGAGCATGTGACCATGACACCCCACTAAGAGGACCATAAAACTTGTCCTGTAGCATAGAAACCCAGAGTTCTCCATGTTAATGAGGTATCTAGATGGGCCCTGAGGGTTTAGTCAATAAACTTCCCTTCCTAGACATTTCTTCCTGCAAAAGGTATTTAATCTCTGGTTCACCCTGAATAAGTCATTGCATCCTTTTCTGACTTGAATAAACAGTGTGAACAAGCAAGGACTGTCTCTCTCATCAAGGACTGCCTAGGGTTCAAGGGGCGGCCTTCATCATACAGAGCTGAGCCTAAGTCTCCTGCAGAAGGCCTTTCTGCACTCCTGGCACTCATCTTGAGCTAAGCTGGATCCCCCCCCTTCAATGTCCCTGTCCATAAACCTTTCTCAACTCTTTGAGGTTCCCAGAGGCAACTGGGTGCTCAGGAGTTTGAAAACCATAGCCTCCATCCCAACCTGGGCCATTTCTCACCCAGAGAAACACAGGCTGGGACCCCTATCTTAGACTACATTTTATCTCCCCTGAGTGGCATGTTGGTTGTGTGCCCGTACCACACCATGACAGACAAGTGGTGTAGGGTCAGCTCTCACATATTCACATCCTCAAAACTCACTCATCCACACCCCTGTCACCAGGGCCAGGTCACTTTGCAGCCTGAGAAAAGTGCAGGGTCACTCTCCTGAGTGTTGCCACAAGTGAGTGATGGGCCAACTCCCATGGGGAGATGGGAATGAAGCCAGGATGTGAGATCATTGGCATTGGATTATATGAATCTGGAGTATTATATGGATATTACAGTAACTTTTTGAAAGGTTTTTCATTCAAGGAAAAAGATGGATGAAATAGCAGATTATTGAAAGGTAGGATGGAATAAAAGAAGGAAGAACAGGGAGAGGGAAGGAGGGAGGGAAGGAGGAAAAAAGAAGGAAGAGAAAAATATGTGAAATGCAAAATCTCTTCTCTCTTCCCTATTCTCTCCCTTACCCCTCTCCCTTCCTGCCTTTCTTCTCCCTTCCCCCATTTTCTTCTGGGCTGTCTCTTCTCAATCAATCAACAATTTACTTAGTCTGAATCAAGTAATGTTTGAGGCCCCAGGCAATGCAATGCTGTATAAAGTAGTAACAGAACAGCCAGTCATACCAAAATTTGTGAAAGCCATTCTAGGAAGGACATTTCTAGCTGCTGTGAAGATGAGTCTAAGATTTGACCTCATCGAGGTGGTTGGTAAAGCTTCTCCTTGGGAAGTGACAGCTGAGTAGAATTGGATGTAGTGGTTAACTAGCCCTGAACTTATTAAGAGTCAGGGAAGATCTGGTACCAAGGCCGAGGGTAGAGAAATCATCAACCAAGAAAAGAACCCATGCCACTAGTCAGGGAGGTAAGAGGCATTTCAAAGGAAGGGAATAGCCAGTTCATACTGGTGAGGATTCCAGGGACCCTCTCCAGGTGATGTCCCTTCTACTGGCTTTGACTTTGAAGTTGCTCTTCTACCTTGCACTCTTGAAGTCCTTCCAATTAAGAGGGTGTGAGAAAGCCTCATAGATAGTAGGGCATCACCCTTTGTTTTTCTGTTCATCCAGCTTGTAAGAGTTTAATGTAGAAACATGTTTTCCTGTTTGGTTTTGCAAGTTTGAGTCTGAGTGGCTACTTAGACCACAGTGCTATGCTCATGTATATTATGATGCCAAGCTTTGAACACTTCTGTTCTCAGCTTTTCTGTGAAAAGTGTAGCCATAGTCCCCTTTTTAACTAAGGACCTGAATCAATAGGACTGATTATATATGTGATTTTACCATTTGGCCATCAACTTTAACTAGTTATGACTTTAAAGGATACATGTATTCCAGTGTGAGGAGGATTCTACTTTAGGAATGTGTGCTGGGAATGTTTGTTTCCCACACTCTCAGTCTGATCAATGGTCTCTGTTGACCCAGGAGGTTGCCTCTGCAGACTTGGGTTCCCATGATGATGGCTTCCATCATTGATGGTTCATGGGAAAGTTCTAGACTGAAATCATGGAGTCAGCAGAAGTTGAGGTGTGTTGGTATTTAGTTCACCATTGTCTGCCTTTCTCATCCTGTTGCTTACAGGGCTCTTTAGTGTCTCCAGCTTGTGGGGACAGTACTCTTCATCTTACCACTTTGGTAGCATTATCTTCTCCTTTTACCTTTTGAGGACCAGGATACCAAAGGCATCCTGCTGCAGTGGCTTCAGCATCCATTACTGGTATCAAAGGCCTCCTGCTGCAGTGGCTTCAGTACCTATTTTGGGTACTAAAAGCATCCTTCTGCAGTGGCTTCAGCATTGTTTATGAGTACCTAAGACATCCTGCTACAGCGGGGTCTCAGCATCCATTTTTGGTACCAAAGGCATCCTGCTGCAGTGTCTTCAGAGTCCTTTACTATAAACCTGTTTGTAGTTTCAAAAATTGTTCCTTCACTTGATTCACCTCAGATGTGCAGGTGATTGTGACTTCTTCCTGCTAGGATTCTACCTGATGGTTTCAAAATGTGTTCTCTACTAAACATTTTATCCTTTTCTTTCTAAAACTAGGAAGACATCAGACTGAGATAACCAGGGACCAGAAAATAAATCTGAAATTCCCTGGATTATACAAACGTGGGTTCCTCACATTGGGCTCAAAATAAATCAGTCTCTGGAGAAAATAAGGGTACTGTTTTTCATGCTGTACCTGCCAGGCTGTCATTCAGGACCTAATTGGATTTCCTTAAATTTTGTTCTACTCCTTGTCATGCTTCTAGACCCCTGAGGAATTTCTTGCCATATGTGTTTTGAAGTAGGACATTTTTACTCAAGCATTTTGGTGCTTTGGGTATATTGATTTTCAGGGTGAAAAGGACTGGATTTGGAACATATGTATCACAGAAGTATTTGTAGGCTCTTGAACTCTCTACTCAATTCTAAACCCTGTCTTTCCTTGGAGACTTTCATTTTTATTTAAAAAATATTATATACTATAGTCTACGGACCAATTAATATGAGACCATTGTTGGCTTCCATTATGGTCATCTAATCTCCCAGAATACACGTATTTCTTGCTGTTTGCTGAAACAACCAATCCTTGCTGTTATTTCACCTATGTACTTCAGTGAATTTCTCTTATAGGTAAAGACATTAAAACCAACAACATAACACATGCAATTCCATAAGCAATGATTCTTTCCTGTCTAATATATAGTCTATATCTGATTTTCCTCCAGTCCCTCAAAATCTTGTAGTGAGCATCTTCAGATCATAAACCATCCACCACCCACATATTTCATTAGTTGCTATACCTCTTAATTTCCTTTTGATTCATAACAACTATCTACCTTGAAATATTTTTTAGTAAAGAATAACAAAAATACAGAAAAGCTCACATATTTTAATTGTATGGTTTGACAGTCATTTAAAATAGAACAGCTCAGGCTAGAGAGATACCTACATGGTTAAGAGCATTTATTCCTCTTGTAGAAGGCCCGGGCTTGGATCCTGGCACGCACAATGAGTGGCTTATAACTGCTTAAAATTCTAGCTATAGGAGATCCAACATCCCTGACCTTGGTGGGCACCTGTACTCAAATGTATATGCCCATATGCAGATGGACACGTAGTTCAAAATAATTAAAAATTTAAAAAATTAGTTCAGTCAATGAAAACACTGGGATATTTTTCAATATTATGAAATGTGGAATATTTTTGGCATGAGGTATTTTCTGTTTACTCATTAGATGCCCACTATTCTCCTACAGATAGCTTTGGCCCATTTTTTTTTTTTAGCCTTATATAAAGATTCTTCTTAGCCTTTGATGTACATTCATAAATGTGTCATAAATTGAAAATATGATGTTACATCTGTATTTTAGCATACTTAACTATTATTACCCATCATAGCTTTTCAACATGGTGCACTGTGATGTGTCCACTGTTGCTTTAAGGATCTTATAATGACTGAGCATGTTGGGACCACCATGCACATTATCCTGAGAGTATCTTACCAAATGTTGCTAGCTCAGAAAAATTCTAACATTTAAAATTTGAGCTATAATTTCTATTAAATGCATATGACTTTTACATTTTTGTAAATTCAAAAATATTCTGTTCTACTTTCACTTCTGTTGCTGGAATACAACACCATGATCAAGAGCAATTTAGACTTCCAGGTTACAGGTCATGGTTGAGAGGAAGTTAAGGTAGGAACTCAAGCAACTAGTCATGTCACATCCAAAGCCAAGAGTAGAGAGAAACAAGTATATCCATTGTTGCCTCTCTGCCATTTTATCTAGCTTTTTCCTGCCTGATGGAGTTCAGGACTTTCTGACCAGGGAATGATGCCACCCACATCATTCCCTGAAATGGGAAACTTTTATATTTATTTTATATTTATTATTATATTTATTGTTATATATTATTATATTTATTAATATATTTTATATTTATTTTATAAATGGCTGAAACTTTTTATATCAATTAACAATCAAGATTGTGCCCACAGACCAACCTGATTTTGGAAATCCCTCAAACTGAAGCTCTCTTTTCAGGACTTTAAGTTGTGGCAGGTTGACATTTAAAACTAATTATCCTATTTCTTAAATCAAACCGTGTTTGAATGGAAATGCACAGACATCATCTTTTTGGTGTGACTGTTTTGATGGAAAGTCAACTATTTTCTTAAACTTGACTAATAAAGTATAATTTGTATGCCCTGAATTATGTCCACAGCAAACATATGCTGCATGACTTCACTAATATCACCACTCACCACCAAGACAGAGAAGATTTCTGCCACACTGAAAATCACCCTTTGACATATGGGAGTGCCCTTACCCTTCCCTAAACCACTGTTCATTTTTTTCTATCAACATTATTTTGCATTTTCTAAGAATTTTTAATATGTTGAGTTATAAAACATGCATTCATCTATGTGAACATAAGAATGACTTATGTGTGACTTAAAGAGCCATCTACATCTATGTTTGCAGGTGGTAGTTTATTCTATCTGTTTTATTGAATAATGTACAACGCATATGTAGTCCATATTTCATTGGCTTAACCACTGGATTTCACTGACCTGTTTACAGGTCTATAGTATTACAAATAGTGCTATCTTTATACAAACCTTTGCATGACATGTTTTTATTCTCTTAACAGATACTTTAGATGAAATGTCTAAGTTGAATAGTATGTATACGCATGCATTCAGAAGAACAATTCTCCAAAGTTCATGCTCCATTCTATATCCACATAGCCAATCTGAATGAGAGCGTCCTCTTTTTTCTAATAAGTTATCTCCCCATGGTTTTAATTGGTAATTCCCAATGAGTATTGATACTGAACACCTTCCAGTGTATTTATTCGGAATCTGTATTACATCGTCTGTGATCTATTCAAATCTTCAACCCTTATCCCATTCCTTTTTGTAGGGCTTTCTGCATTCTGAACACAAGTACTTTGTCTGATATGTACAAGACAAACATTTTTTTGTTTGTTGACTATGTTTTGTAAGAAACATAAATTAAAATTTTTTTATGTATAGTTTTTGTGAATTTCTGAGAAAATTTGTTCTACTTGAAGCTTGCAACTTTACTCCCTGTAATCTAATCTAGAAGCAATATAGATTTAAGTTTTACACTTTTAGGTCTATGATCTGTAAGGTACTGTCTGTAGATTATTTAAAATAAGGACTACCACTAATTATCCCATAGGTCTGGGTATGTAAGTGTTCTGACACTATTTGTTTAAAAGACTTCTGGCCCCTGTTGGCCTTTTTAGAATCTTCATTAGGAGATCAATTGGTAAAAGTCTGAGTCTATTTGTGAGTTTACATCTGCTTCCTTTAATTCCCCTGTCTGTTCTTTCAATGTTAACACACTGTCTTGATTAGTGAATCTTTATACTTAGTCTGGAAATCAAGTTGTATAAGGATTTGTTTCTTATTAAAATTGTCTTGGCTGTATTTTAGTTAATTTGCATTCCATGCATATTTTAAAATCAGTTTGTCAATTGCTATAAGAAGTCCCGCTGGGTTTCTGATTGGATTACATTGAATCTGTGGATTGATTCTGAAAGAAATGCCATTTTTAACAATATTGAATCTTCCAATCCATGAATGTTCTGTCTTTTCATTTATTTAGTTCTCTTTAATTTTTTTCTTCTGTTCTACAGTTTGTAGCACAAAAGTCTTACATATATTTCACATTTTTGAACAGTATAATAAATGGAATTATATCTTTAGTTTTCTTTTGAAGTGTTCTTTCTGGGAAGCAGTACTGGTTTATATATTACCCTGACCTTTAACCCTGATAAATTCATTTATTAGTTTTCTTACAGCTTTTTAATTTTTTTTTACATACATGATTATGTCAGCTATAAACAAAGGAAGTTTTCTTTCTTTCTTTTCTGGTCTTTATTTAATGTCTAACTCTAGCTTTCTTTCACTATTCCAGCCTGACATTGTGTGATGAAGAATGTATCCCCTTACAGTGCTTGTCATCTTCTCTCTGTGTATTGGTATGAAATGCAAGCCTTTACCCATCAGAGAGATTTCTTAGATCTGAACTTGGATTTTATCTGTCTATGTTACTTGGTAATTTTTATTCTACCATGCATTCTATGCTTCATCTCAGAAATTTTTCTTCTCCCAGTATAACCCTTTTATTTCTTTTTCTTTCTTTTTTAGATTGTTTTAAAAATTATTTTTGTTGACTATTTGGGAAATTCACATAATGCACCTCAATCATCCTTACTTCCCAGCCCTTCCAGGTTCTACCCTTATAGCCTTCCCTTTTCAAAAAAAAAGAAAAAAGAAAAAAAAAGAAAAGACTTTTTAAAAAACTGTACAATAAGTTTTGTCCATGGCCAAACTTCTGGTAGCCAACCCCTTAAAGAAAAGTGAATCTTCCTTGATCAACCACCTCCTCAACCCCCTAGCCATTTATTGTGGAAAGCTACATTTTGGCATCCTTATCAAATATTTTAAGAGTTTTCTTTGATGGCTTCCTATCTAGATTAAAGATTTCTGTGACAATCCTCCCAATGCCCCTCACCCCCCAAATAACAGCCTATTATTTCTTTTTATATCTTTTCTTTAACATGGATTTGGTATCTTCTTCTATAAAGGTTAGAATATTCTGGAAGACAGATACAGCACAAATAAAATAAGGCTTTGGAAGCCATGCTTATTCATTTTTTTCTATCTTTTCCCAAAAACTCAAGCTCTCTGGATTCTTAGCTAAGACTCTAGTGTGGTTATCAGGCTCATTCCCTCCCAACTGATCTTAAATTCTTCTCTTGGTCTCCCAAATGCTAATCACAAAATTATTTTAGTCTCTAAGCCACTTTTTGTATAGTTTGTGGACTTTTGCATACACATTTGTAGTGTGGAAATTTTACAAGTTCTCAAGGGGACAATTTGTTAAGATGTTCAACTCATTTTTGTTTAGTTCCCCTCATACAGAAATCTTAGCCCCTGGAGTCCTGTAGCCCTTAACGTCAAGATTCCTCTCTTCATCTCCTAAACTACTGCAAGTTCCAGCTGTTGCTTTCTGCCTCCTAATAGTTTAGTCTACTCTGACAATGAAAACTAGGGAATGCCTTTAACTTTAAACAGTTGCTTAAAATACTTACCTGCCAAGGGTCTTGGCCTACCATGATCACAAAGGTGGATTTCCCAGAGCAATGTTCATCTGTTGTATTCCTGGTATTCTGACCCCTGCAATTTCTTCAAGTGTAGAAAACTCAACTACAAAATTTGCTGTAGTTCTGTGTGTGTGTGTGTGTGTGTGTGTGTGTGATTGGGGGGTAGGGCACAAAAGCTAAACAATAAGAGAAGTGTGGTAATGTAACATTATGAAAATATCTCTTACATTCTAAGAGAATTGTATTTTTTTCTGGACCTCAAAATCAGAGTTAATAATACACCTTGAGGTCACTTAAGACTGCTAGCCTACTGTGTACTCCAACTCTTTCTTTAACCTGCCTTTAAAAGAAGAATGTAACAATCAGCCTTACTTGTCTTGGCTTTCCCATGTAATCAAGTTTTACAACCTAAGCTAATGCATACCTATAATCTCACGTACTCTTCCATGCCCCTGACCCAGAAAATGCATGAGTATCACTTGCTAAAAGCAGAAAACTTCCTTAAGCCTACCATAAAGATTGAAATGAACCATTTATTGACACTGGTTGATAAACAATGATACGCGTTCTCTAGGTCAGTTGGAATCAGTTGGAGCCAGTGAATTAATACTTGTAAAACACTGAAAGGTGTCTGTAAAGTATCGCTTATCCCCTCCCCACATAATGCGTTCTATGTTGTTCATTAAAGGAAAAGTGAAGCCCTTTGTTAGAGACACCCCCCACACACACTCCCACATTCTCACACACATACACATGCACAGGCACACAGACAGGGACAGATTTACAAGATGTCCTTCAGGTGGGCACAAATTCAGACTCATACAACAGACAGACAGGGAAGATACAGAGAACATGAAGTAGAGAATTCAATGTAGGCTCCCCTTGTGTTAAATGACTCCAAGGGGAAATGCTTTTCTCTCTTTCCTTAGTGAGACCTCATGCATTATTGGTAGCTCAAAGTAATCACTAATGCATATAATTCAGGCAGAAAAGGTTCTGTCTATGACTAATAGGAAGAGTTTCTATTCTTTGTCAAATCTGGGATCTTTAAGTTCTGACTGCTTATATCATCCACAATGCTTTACATTTTTTAGATTTATTTATTTTTACTTTATGTGTATAAATGTTTTTGCCTGAAGATACATGAGGGTACTGCATTCGTCCCTGGATCCCATATAGCCCAGAGGTAGGAATTGGATCCCCAAAAACTGAGGTTATGCAGATTGTGAGCTTTGTGTATGAATACTAGGACTTGAACCTAGGTCCTCTGGAAGAACAGTCAGTGCTCTTAACTACCTAGCCAGCTTTCTAACATCATTTGAAATGTATTATATTAATTAATTAATTAATTAATTAATTTTAATGATCATTTATTGTACAAAATAGTGGGTCTCATTGTATTTACTTGGTGGTTGTATAGGTATTTTGACTATATTTATCTTCAGTGTTTTTACCTAGCTCATCCTATATTCTTTTATTTTGTATAGATTTTATAACTATTTCTACAAGATTATTAGTCAGATACAGTTCAATCTCACATAGTAATGTGTATAATCCTTCCAGGTGGAGTTTAAGAAAGGTCTTCTAATAACTCTTATTTTTTAAAATTCTGTTTATTTACTAAAAATTATGGGACACTCATATCCCTTTGACTCTGCCTTCCCATCGGATTTCTGCTTGTTTTCTTAAAGTGTTATGTATATAATGCTCCTATACTCCCAGGATCCTATAAGCAATCAGATCTACAGGTTTTAGTTAATAATCTACCATAGGAGCATTGTTCGTCATTTATAATGCACCATGACATCATGATTAACAAACAGAAACGACACTCTACTGGAGTCACCTGGAAAAATCCTAACAAGGGAGTAAATAAATTACTGATACATGACTTCTACCTCAGACACAGTGACTTAATTGGTTTGGAACTTGACCTTAATGCTGGAATTTTTAAAAGCTCTTCTGCTGTTTCTGATATGCGGCAAAACATAGGAGTCTCTGATGTAATGTCTGGTTTCCTCACACTGAGTTGGATCACAATTGCTACATACATTCAGGTGTTGTCAGGCTCATGCCTTCCGTATCAAGTTCCCTATGAACCTTCCAGCCCAATGTTCATTGCCGTTGATGGTAGAGCCTATGCACATTATTTTATGAATAGTTATAAAGTGCTACTTTTTAATTTCATCAGTCTTCCCAAATGTATTGCAAGGATTCCTCTGTAAGGGAGCAATTTCTCTCAGATGCAGTTTATTTGAGATGTTGTAGAGGCAAAAAAGGTAGGGAAAGGCTATTTTCTATAATCTTTATATCATATGAACAACAAGTTGCTATCCTGGTGAGTTTTGAAGGTGACCACTAATGTTTTAAGAAGTACTATGGAGAATTCCTAGTTCTGTGTCTTGGCTCAGTTTCACTCCATCATGTGTACTGTTCTTTTTGATGTTGAAACGGTGGCCACAGAGGGTCCCTCTCATGTTGGTGCCAAGTCCTTTTGATATAACTTTAGAAGGTTTTGACAGATTGACATGCAAACTGTGCAGGTTCATGGTGCCCTTAACTGGCACAGCTTCGAAATGGTTATTTCATCCAGGATTCTCAAATTCTTTCATTGAAACAAAACACAGGGGATGGAGGGAGGGGAGAAAAGCAAACAAAACAGAAATGACAACAAAATAGAGAAGGACAATCCAGTTCTCAACTCTTTGCCTATTCCTCCTTTGCCCAAGAGTAAAAACACCATTTTTGTCTTTACCACATATTCCTTGTTGGTTTCTGTGTCCAGAGTTCTCCTATGTAATATGAGAATGATAATTTAAATAACCCAGGCAAATGTCAGCCCTCTTTGTGCTTTAATAGAGAATCAATGGAGGAATAATGTGCTCGTGGTCAGTAGACCTTGTAACAGAATGGCAATATTCATTAGGTAGCAGCCCATTCTGTAGACAGTCATTATGCTTCTAAGCCCTGGGCATAGGTGGTAGACATGACGGTTAAAAATACTGCAGTTATTTGTTTACTCAATAAATAATCATGATGTGATTCCTCTGGGAAAGGCTTCATGCTAAGGTCTGGAATGCCATGGTAATCAATATGCACAGAAAGACAGAAAACAGTAAATAGGCAAATATAAATTATTTCTATGGATCTAGAATCATTCAAACAGGATCTCTCTGGGTTCTATGAAAATCCCAAGTAGCTTCAGTCCACTATCAGAATGACTACCTTATAACCTTGTTGTCAGATCAGCCAGTTGAACATCCTGCTTCATTCATTGTGCTAAGTCACCATATCAGCTTCTAAGCAACCTTCCTTTCAAAGAGAATGAATCATAATAATGAGAATCCTTGGCAGCAGTTCCAGAGTTCCAGAAGTTATACTAGGGCCTCTCTTCCTATTAGATCCTTCTTTGGTCTCAGCATGATTGAAATGGAAGAACAGACTGGAGCCTTGGAGAGGGTTTCTGCTGAACCCAGAGTCAGGAAGCTACTCAGTACCTCTATGTTACTGCAGAATGAAGAACAGGTCTTGAGAGAACCCTTTCTGTGAATTTCTGGGGAAAAAAAGATCAAGAGAAAACTTGCTTCCCCCTTACAGTCTGATATCTCCTGGTGCTATGGAGGACTCATTTTGGGGTCTCTTTGTCCAACAGACAGTCTCAGTGGGGCTGCAGAGCATCAGGGAAGAAGGATGAATCCCACTTTCCTTGCACCCTCACCTTTCCTGTAGAGGGAGCCTCTGGCTTAGACACAAGGTTGCACAGGCTTTTCAATTTGTGGCTTCCATTCTGTTCTGTGTTCTCACTGAATGGGAATTCCTCACGTTTCTGACCCCTTTTGGACGTTGCCAGTAGCCATAGACTTGATGCAGCCTCTTTACTAGAAAGTCAGTTTCATTGGCAGAAGGTGCCATGACCTGGCATTTACTTGTGAACACCTACCTTGCATTCTAGAGAACTGAGGTAAAATGGTTTGTTCCAAAATTCTTCATTGATTCTATATGAGCCTTTATGCTGTGAGATAAAGCTGAAAAATGCCTCCTCCCCAAATCATTATCGTTCTCTTGGGCAAATATATACAACTCTTGTGGTCAGTGTTTCTATGACCTGTTTATATTGTCCTTTAAGCAAAATATAATTATCTGTATTTAAAATATTCATTTTCAAAGTATTACTTATTATTAGCATGCATGTTGTTGTTGGTGGTGGTGGTGGTGGTGCTGTGTGTGTGTGCGTGTGTGTGTATGGGTTTATGTATGTATATGAATTTGTATAGGATGGATATGTGGGTATTCATATGTCACAGAATGTATGTAGAGGTCAGAAGACAACTTTTTGAATCAATTCTCTCCTACCTTTCTTTACCTTTACATGGGTTCTATAGACCAAACTCAGACTTCTCAGAGGTTCTTTATCCATTGAGTCATCTCAGCTGTCCATAAAATTATTGTTTTAAAACATTACATGAATATTTGACTAAAGGATAACAGATGCCAGTCATGTTTCAGAAGTTCCATGGAATAAAGCAGGAATACTTGCACAGCAGCCATACTATAATAAGGTAGGTGAAAACAGACAAACACTGGTTTCAGTAACAAAGACAAGAAACTTTGGAAAGCAGAACAGAAGACAGAAGAGAGTAGAGAGCCCGTTCTAGAAGGGTCATCCCTACTTGGGCAGAACTCTCAAAGTGGAGTGAGAACAACTCCTTGAACCTTGACTTAAACAAAGAGAGAGCCTTGACAATTTATGCTCTACTCTCTGTAACAGAAAATGTACAAAGTGGAAAAAGAGGAGGAGGGAAAGGAAGGAGAGGGAAAAGAGAATATATACACTAGAAGGAGGTGTAGAGACCAAAGAAAAGACAAAACAGGATCAAAAAGCATACCCCATACTGGATATATCAATGATCAGAACGCAGTCCATTCAGACAGGAATAGATGCTGAGAGAAAAAGATTGTCTAATAGGAGAAGTATGAGAAAGCACTTTAAGAAGACCCTTCCTCTCCTTCTTAGAAGGGGGAACAAAATACCGGAGGAAATACAGAGACAAAGTGTGGAGCAGAGACTGAAGGAAAGGCCATCCAGTGACTGCCCCACCTGTAATCCATCCCATAATATAGTCACCAAACCCAGACACTATTGCGGATGCCAAGAAGTGCTTGCTGACAAGAGTCTGATATAGCTGTCTCCTGAGAGGCTCTGCTAGAGCATGACAAATACAGAGGCTGATGCTCACAGCCAACCATTGACTGAGCACGGGGTCCCCAATGGAGGAGTTAGAGAACTGAAGGAGCTGAAAGGGTTTGCAGCCCCACAGGAAGAACAACAATATCAACCAATCAGATCCCCCAGAGCTCCCAGGAACTAAACCACAAACCAAAGAGTACACATGGAATGACCCATGGCTCCAGCTGCATATGTAGCACAGGATGGCCTTGTCACTCATCAATGGGAGGAGAGGCCCTTGGTCCTGTGATGACTTGATGCCCCACTGTAGGGGAATGCTAGGGAGGAGAGGCAAGGGTAGGTGGATGGGTAGGGGAGCACCCTCATAGAAGCAGGGGAGGGAGGATGGGATGGGGGGTTCGGAGGGGAAACCAGGAAAGGGGATCACATTTGAAATGTAAATAGACAAAATATTCAATAAAAAATAGAAATAAAAATTAAAAAAAGAAGAAGAAGAAAAAGACCCTTACTGAGCCTGTAGCTATAGGAACTCTGAAGACAGGGTGCCTCTGCAGATACTACATGGGAAACCTAGAGCCAGTACTAGGGATTATTTCCCTAAAACCTCCTAAGCAGAGTAACACCTTTAAGTGTTAAGAGGCAGAACCACAGAGTGCTCTGTAAAGGGGAAGCGTGTTTGAGCCATGGGGTGGAGTGAGATGAACTACCCTCATCAAGAAGGATGATAAAATGCCTGAAGGAGCTACGGTCTATGGCATAGCAATGGAAAGCTACCAAGAGCCCTCCAATGAGAATGAAGGATAGTTCTTGCTATAATACTCACTGTCATGATGGCTCATGAGCCATTTGTAGAGAACACAACACCAAGATTGACACAGGAAGTCCAATACTACAAAGATTCTGCTCTCATCAGATGTCAATCCAAAAGCCAGAAAAGAAAACAAGACTTCCATGTAAGTGGTTAAAGGTGAGGAGACACTGTGCCTGCATTTAGTGGACCTACCCATCAGCTGTGGTGGCTTTTGCATTAATATTCTACAGCTACAATAATGCTAGAGAACCTGTCTAGAGCTATGAGTATAAAGGCTTGGGATTTGCTACTGCCTAAACACTCCCAATCTAAAGGAGACAAACAGCACTTCAACCCTACTATAACCTAGTTGCAATGAAATACCACAAGTAATTTTAAAACAAACCTAATCTCTCGTGTGCAAGTCAATGCAGCAACACAAGAAACGGGAAAAGAAAAAGTCAGCATGATTCCTCAAATAATTCCCAATTCTATAGAATGTATTCAGGTGAGAGAAAATTAGATGCACCCATAGACAAAGAATTCAAAAGAATATTTATTAAACTGCTCAGCCAAGTCAAAATGGATGCAAATAAACTCTTGAACAAAGTAAAAAAGGATGTAAAAAAAATCAATATACAAATACATGGCAAAAAAAAAATTCAATGAAATCACAGAGAAGAGACCCTCGACAGGTGAAATCCAAATCTGAGTAAAGAGCCTAACACACAGAATGGATCAAGTGGAAGACAGAAAAGGCAGAGAGATGAATCAGAACGCTCGGGTAACATAGAAAATAATTAGGAAGTACAAACATAGCATGAACTGTCTGAGGAACATGAATCTTTGATTCATGAATAGTTCTTCATACATGCATAAAGCCACCTCTCTCTCTCTCTCTCCTCTCTCTCTCTCTCTCTGTCTCTCTCTCCTGTGTGTGTGTGTGTGTGTGTGTGTCCGTCCAAAAGCCGAAGGAAGATGGGGAAGAAAGGGTATTATCAGGAGAGAGAAAGGAAGGAAGGACTATAGTTTAGGGAGAATGTGGTCAATGGAAATGTCATGTTATCCTTGAACTATGTCTTTATGAAACCTCACACTATGGAAGATAACGTGTACCTACTTTTAGAACTGTGTGGCTAGAGATATTTGTTCTTTTCCACTTGATGAAAGTTTTGCCAGCCCTGCTCCTGGATATTTAGCTTGAGGCTTCTTTTCCACTGAAGGACGGCTCTATGGGTCAGTCTTGGGCAGCCTAGGTTTTAAATCCTAGCTCATCCAATTATACTTAGGCAAGTGGTCCAACTCTTCTGAATTTTCGTCTCATTATCTGTCCAAAGGACATACTCAGTCAGGCAACAACCAGTTTTATACGGGGTGGGGTGGGTAAGGTCAGATAACAACATATATGTAAAGAGTCAGGATGTTTTAAAATCCCTATAATCACCAAGAAGATGCATGAAGCACCATCGTCGTTTCAGGGCATGGAATTTAGGTTGAGGGAGTTGTGTTTCAGGAAAATGGCTTATGAAAGAGGCGTTAACTGGTCAACAGAAAGCGCCTAAAAGCGACAGAAATTGTTTGGTGGCTTTCACAAGTATACATGCCAACTTTCATAAGGATTTGCTTTGAGTTACCCTGGACCTTTATGTTTCTAGTGAAGTGGGGGAAATGAGGTCACTTCAAGCTTTAAAATCCTAGAGTTGTCTTGCTTTGAGCAAATGAATTCTAATCATTAGGTTGAATTTTTAAAAAATGTACATAAATCTCCATCTGACTCCAGTAATTGCATAGCTCTACCTACTGCCGGTTGGTTTGCATTTCTAAGCTCTGCCACAGTATCCCCACACTGATGAGCTCTTGGAGTGTTCCCTAGAAACAGCATTCAGCTAAAAGCCTTTCCATAGGCGAACCCATAAGTCACCAGGCTAAAATGAGTCCCGCTGACTTTTACATGCACGGCAAAGCCGATGTTTCCGTGCAGCATTTACACTAATCGGAATAGAATACATCGTGGGCTTCTGACACGGAGAAGTCTTCTGAATTCCCTGAGCTCCTTCCCCATTTGTCACAGAGAATCTTCCTTGCAATGCTCTTCCGCAGCTGGCCACATAACCCTGCATCGCTAGGAGAAAAAGACAGCACCATTACCTTAGGATGAGTTGGGGGAAAGGCTGACATCTACTGATTCCCCTCCTCAGACAGGGGGACGCTTTCGCACTCTGTAATGAACGTTTGTCTGTGCGACATGGCCAGCATCAGCTGTTATTGTCCTTTGATGTGCCCAGAAACAGAACAGAAGTTATTAGAGAATAAATTGAGAAAGGCGGATGGCTGTACCCCAGCAGCCTCCTGCTTGGCCTGTTTAATATAGGAGTGAGTTGCTTCTTCTTCTGGTTAATGATGGTACCTCCTGGAACCAAAATATCCTTAATGTATGAATAATGTGGGAACATATAGGTAACTGTTTCAGTGCAGGAGCACAGCGAGTGAAGTTGGCTTCAGTCCATTTTACAGATAAGGTGGGTGAGGCTCAGAGAGTTTCAGGGTTGGTCAAGGTCGTGTTCCAAGTGGGTACTCAGGTGGACGCAGGCAACTGGTTCCTATTACTCAAAGCCCACTGTTTCCAATTCTATGCAGCCACTTCTGCGTCTACAGAGAGAGAAGGTTAAAATTGTTTAAAACCTGGAAACTGATGAAATATGAAGAAATCATATGCTGTGAGCCTGTGCGCTCCCCAGCTCTCCACTGAACCAGAAATTGTCAGGGCACCCCTGCGGGTTTGAAACCTTCCCTGGCAGCTGGGCTTGGTGTCTGCAAAGTCGAGCTGTGACTCCTGGTTAAGTCACGCAGATGGAAAGCAGGCACTGCTGGGCTGTGGACTCATGCCTTCTCCTTGCTCGCCCAAATTAAGCTGCCTAATGCTGTTCCTGGGGAGGCTGGAGGTTTGTCCAGGGTCAGCAAGCATTTCCTAACAGTTCTCTCAAGCAAAGCAAGCGTACCCTTCCTTTTTCTCCAGTGACACTGTCGCTGCAGAATGGCCTGAACGAGCTTTCTAAATTCGGATTGCTTTGTTTGCTGCTTAAATTAATCCAAAGGACAGCATACACACATTGCCATTGTTTTTATAACTTGGTTTTGACCTTGCTTTTATAGATGCTAAGGGAAGTACAATTCCAAGTGTGTGAAGATTACATTGTATATTTTAAAAAATTATCCCCATTTGTTTTGTTGCTCTTGTTTTATTTTATTTTGTTTTGTTTTTTAAAGACAAAGTACCACTATTTAGCCTCGGGTGGCCTAGAACTCAGAAGAGAATCAACTGCCTTTTCCTCGGAGTGCTGGAATGAAGGGCTCTGTGTATCATTCCTGGTTGCCTTGTATTCTTAATATTAACTCTTGTGTGTGCTGGCCAAGGGTGATAGACTACATTTGTGTTACCAGGTATGCATGCCTCAACGTTAGCTGGCTAAAGCAATGAGCCTTTTTCTGTGATTCTTAGGCATCTGAGGAAGCTGAAGCTCAGGGAGTTAAAATGATTTTCTGAAGATTTCCCAGCTAGGTAATAGAAAGATGTGGAATGAGGAGGTGTGCTTCTGACCCAACATTCCTCTCCACCATTCCAGACTGCCTCCTGGTTCAGCCTTGTAAGTTCCTAAGTATAACCTCATTCTTTTTTTGCTGTAAATTCAGTTGTTTCAGAGACCTTATCTTTCCCTTGATTCAAGGCTGACTTCCTTCAGGCTTGTGTTAATCTATACTTGCATTTCCTATGACAGAAATCCAACTTGGAAGGTGTGGTGGTTTGAATATGCTTGGGCCCAGGAGTGGCACTATCAGAAGGTATGGCTTTGTTGGAATAGGTGTGACTTCATTGGAGGAAGTGTGGGGTTGGTCAATAAGACCCTCCTTCTAACCACACAGGAGCCAGTCTTCTGCTAGCAGCCTTCAGGTGAAGATATAGAACTCTTAGCTCTTCCTGCACCATGTCTACCTGGATGCTGTCATGCTACTACCTTGATGATAATAGACTGAATCTCTGAACCCGTAAGTCAGCCCCAATTAAATGTTGTCCTTATAAAAGATGCCTTAGTTATGGTGTCTGTTCACAGCAGTAAGACCATCACTAAGACAGAAGGAAATGCCCTGTGTGGCTGTCACCTCTTCCTATGCCTGCTTCTCTCCTTTCCCTCCATTCTTTTTTCTTGTTATGCTCACTTCCCAGGAATACCACTCCAGTTTTCACTAACCTACCTGGTGTCTGAATGCTAAGGATCCTGTGCTCCCATGCCTTCTCTGGTTCTAGGCAGAACCTGTGTTATATGGATAAGAAGGCTAAGGGAAACAAATCTATTCTCAGAAGAATGAAAACTGTTGGTTTTACTACATTGAGTTGTAGATAGAAAATCCATCTGTATTAAGATTGAATAAGGGGGCTTGAAAAATGACTCAATGGTAAATAATACTGGTTGCTCTTGCAGAGGACTCCAGTTCAATTCTCAGCATCTACATGGTGGCTTACATGTAACTCCAGTTCCAGGGAATCTGATGTCCCATTCTGATCTCTGTAGGTAACAGGCCCAAGTGCAGTACACATATATAAAGGCAAGCAAAACACTCATATGCATAAATTAAATATATCTACAAGTTTTAAAGATTTATTTACTACTTGATTAAAAAGATAAAGTCATGAACAAGCTTGTCCTATTAATGGTTTTATAATTAAGGACATAGCTGATAGCTTGTTCTAAAAGATATTATAATTTAAGAAGTTCTTTTGTGCAATTGGAGAGTTTTGAACTCATTTGTATATAAGTTACTGTCTTAGTTACTGTTCTAGTACTGTGAAAATACACTATAATCAAGGTAATTCTTAAGAATAAAATTATTTAATTAGGGACTTTCTTATAGCTTCAGAGTATAGTCCAGTATCACCATGGCAGGCAGCATGGCAGAATGTAGGCAGATACTGGAGCAATAGCTGTGAGTTATATCCTAATCCACAGTTAGAGAAAGAGAGACTGGTCCTGGCATGAGCTTTTAAAACCTCAAATCTCACCTCCAGTGACACACTTCCTTCAATAATGCCATGATCACTCTAACGTAACAAGGCCATGCCTCCTAGTCCTTCTAATCCTTTCAAATAGTACCACCCACCTGGTGACTAAGCATTCAAATATGCAAGCTTATGGGGGCCAGTCTCATTTAAACTACCACATTTGCTTTTTCTGAAGTAATCCCTGAAGGGCCTAAATTGTACCCTGTAACTTTGTGTCTTCTTTGTGGTTCTGTACAAATCAAATCTTCAACCTGGAAGTAGCTCTGCCATACTCAGCTCTCATGGATCACCTGTTACTACAGAAACAAGGAATGAAGACTTTGGTCTGTAGTAGAAAATATTATTTAAACTGGCCTCTGGCATTGGGCGCCAATTTGTAGTAGATGGAGTTATTTAAACCCCAAATTTGTTGCTGTAAATCTCCTACCTGAAGGAGACTAGTAGAGAAAACACAACTCAGTAATTATGGTATAAATAGCACACCTAGATTGGGCAGATTTACCACTACACTACTCTTATCCCAGCTATGAGATCCCTTATAACTTGTGGTTCATCCAGGCCCTGTGGTTGTCCTCCGAGCTCCGGCTCCTCCATTGTCAGCTTCCTTCTATCTCTGGCTTCCTTCTGTCTGCTTCCTCCTGCTTCTACTTCCTCTCTTCTTCTCCCTCCTTCTTCTGCTCCACCTTTTATATCAAATTCCTCTCACTCTCTCCTCCCCTAAGCCTTTTTCTCCACCTCCCCTTCTACTGCCCAATCTCTGGCTCTAGCCTTTATTTTACAGGTTTTAATTGGACAGAAGGTTTACAAGACGTCACCTGTGTACAGATTCAATCATCCTCTGCAGCCCCTCCCAGGAGGGTGGAACTAGGATCAAAATACAAGGCTGGGGCTATCCACAACATTGATACAATCCTCCTCTGCAGCCCCTCCCAGGAGGGTGGAACTAGAATCAAAATACAAGGCTGAGGCTAGCCACAACATTGGTCACTGGTCTTGGTAAACTGTCAAGTGAAGGCAATTGTTTTAGTTGATGTTTTTGAGAAAAAGTACAGTTGTGAAAAAGTAGAGTGTGCTCAAAGTGTTTCCTGTAGAAACTCTGGTCCTTTCCTCTCCTCCTGTGGTAACTGTGAGGTGATATGTACTTGCAGAAATTAGAAAAATCATTCTGACATGCAGTTTCTCTTTTTGGCCAGCAACCATTCTAGAGGAATTGACAGGGACTGGAGAGATGTCTCTGCAGTTGAGAGCACTGGCTGCTCTTGTAGAGGATCCAGGTTAGGTTCCCAGCATGCACATTGTAGCTTACAATCGATAACTCCAGTTCCAGGTGATCTGAAACCATCTTCAGGCCTCTGAAGGCAGTGGGCCCACATGTAGTTCACCTATGAACACACAGGCAAACAAACCTTTGAAAGGATTTAAGAAATGACTAACCTTGAAGTTGTTTGTGGCTATCTTTATAACTCTCTGACAGAAAGCAGTCTTGCTTTCTCCATACAAGAACAACACATTCCATTTGATAGTAGAGACTGTCATGAAAATAATTTTAATTTTAAGATTTCAGCCCGTGGGGTCCCATTTAACCATCTCTAAGTCCCAGTGGAAGATACTGGTAATCTGCCCAGCTCTGGGTAGCTGTTTGGGACAAATGATTACAAGCAACAGCTAATTCTTTTCTATGCTTCATCTCAGGAGAAATTGTGTTTTCCAGTACCCAAGGTGACTTACTGTTTGTTGTGCACAGGAGGGAAGTTGAGCTTTAAAACAGCAATAGAACTGTTCTGTGGAAAAGGTACACTCTCCTCTTAAGTCATTATCTTCCCTTCATTACCTGGGGTACACAGTGAGACACATATATGCAGTAGCATATGGTGGTGGTGGGTGATTGGGTCCTGGAAACTTTGCAGACAATTTTATGGATTTCCCAGAGACGCTAAATTTGACAGTGCCTTCAGGAGATGAAAACAGAATATTTTTCATGAGTCACCCCAAGACACAGAGACAGACAGACACACACACACACAGACACACACACACACACACACACACAGTTCCTGCTTCTTTAAGGGTAAATTTTTTTTCTTCTTTATTGAGGGAATATGCTAGATCAGTTTGATGACAGGCTGATGGATAGACAGATCCAGCAAACAGAAGCATGCTGGCTGCCTCCCTCTGTGCTTCTGCTTAGATCCTGCAGATGTAAATCAGAGTGACAGCAAAGCAGTGGACAAGCTTTGAGGACCCAGGCCCCTATTTTTAGGCTCTCTGCGAAATGTTCTCTTTATTTGATTCTGGTGGTTTTGGTCATATCTCCTAATACAGTTTCATACAAACGGAATCTGGCTGCCCAGCCCAGTACAACCCAAATGAAAATGATATTATATCTTTCCAGGGCTGTAAATCCCTCCTCAAATTAAAACCTGGAGACCTAATCTACTAGAGGCCCACAGAAGAGGAGGGTGCCTCCATCACCCCTCCAAGAACAGCCGTGAGCATCTAATGAGTACTTGACACAGACTTTCATCTTTTGTCCCCTGAGAAATAAAAATCTTCAAAGTTATCTGCCTTTTGTTTGAGACCTAGCACAGGATGTACTTGGCCAGGTATCTCAAAGCTGATGACATAAGGAAAAACACACACACACAAAACGCAAAAAAAGAAAAATTCTCCACCCAACCTCCTTCCTTTCTTCTTTATTTTTTGCTTAGGGAAGACATAAGAATAAATGTATGATGGTCATAGAATCCGTCTATCATGTAGAGTGAAGCCATTCAGAGGATGAGGTGGTTTAGTCTCATTTGAGAGGGAAGTGAGAGTTTTGTCAATCTGGGGTTTCCAGGGAACGGTCAGCAGGTTTGGACTAGGGGGGAGCATGAGGAGCAGAGTCTGTAGACATGGTTACTTCACAGCTGAGTAAGTAGATAGACATCTCTGTAGGGACCCAGGTAAGAGACGTTCAGGGACAAGTGTCTCTTATGTCCATTTCTCAGTCTCCAGAGATGCTTACTGTGATGGTCCATGACTGTGTTACTGTTATCTCAGGGAATCTAGTCATGGGTGAAATGCAAATTAAAACAACTTTGACATTCTAGCTCACTTTAGTCAGTGTAGCTATCACCAAGAAAACAGACAGCAAATGCTAATGAGGATACGTGGAAAGAGGAAAATTGAGCCACTGTTGGTTGGAAAATAATTTAGTGCAGACACTAGAAATCAATGTATAGGCTACTCAGAAAAATTGGAAACCTAACTATTATATGACCCACCTACACCACTCCTGGACATATGACCAAGGGACTCTATATTCTACTGCATCATTTGAATCCATTTGAATTCATGTGAATGCATTTGAGTAAAGGTCAGGAAACTGGGAAGAGACTCATGAAACTGAGGAGAAAAACAGGAGGGCTGTGTGGAAGACAATACAACAAAGAGGAAGGAGGTATACCAGGCCAAAATGGTGCCACAGGAATGGATGGGAAGAGGGTAGGAAGAACAGGGTGCTGAGGAAGCAACCAAATGAAATGAATATGTATGCAAATCCAAATGAAAATCTTTTACTTTATTAACTAATTTAAGAACTAAGAATGAATTTTAGAATATCATAGGTTATATTCACCCTAGCTCTTCTCACTCATCTTCCTATATCCACCTCAGCCCACTATTCCCCAATTTCATGTTCTTCTTATTCTTTTAGTGACCCATCAACTCTAAACTGAGCTGTCCCTACACTCCTTCAGGGCAGGGGCCATCCACAAGAGGACACTCTAATACCAGCAGACACACCCTCATTGAAAACTGACTCTCTCTTCCCCAGAAGTCATCAACTGTCCAACTGTCCGTAGTTCCTCAGACAGGAGTGGTGACTCATGAATCCTTTCCAAATTCTGGCTAAAATATTGACTGGCATGATTTTGTGGGTCTGGTGTGTCCACGAGTACATCATCCTGTCATATCTAGAAGATACTGTCACACTACGGCTGTCCCTGATCTCCAGCTCTTACAATCTTTCCCTTCCTCTCTTCCAAAATAGTTCCTGGGCCTTAGGAAAAGGTCATTATACAGAGGACTCATTTGTGACTGAGGACTCCTCTAACACTAAGAAAATACATTTTCACATAATAATATGTTTTTCTTTGAATTTGCTTCATTCCTACTATACTATTAACCATGGTTTTAGTCATGCTAACCTGAACTCCATTGAATTGACAAGAAGCCACCTTTAAGCCTCACAGACGTAAAGAGTTCATTGGGGCTAGAGATGGTGAACATATAAAAAATATCTGTCATTTTCTATATTTCTTTTGATATCTGTCTATTCAGATCTCAGGCATAGTTACTGTTGATGGGGAGTTTCAGACAACTGTTGTGTACATTGAATATCTGCAGATCTTCAGGTGCTGTCTCATCTACTGTATAGCTGGCAATAATTCATCTCTGATTTTGTAGGTTGTCTGTCATTCTGTTTACAGCTTCTGTTGCTGGGAAGACAAACCATAGTCGACATTATACTAAAGGAGGAAAACCTGACACCATTTCTTCTAAATCTGATACTAGATAAGGGCACCCACTCCTTCCATGATTTCTCAGTTCAGTACTTAGAGGCTTTGCTAGAGCAACAAGGCAAGAGAAACATACAAAAGTGAAAAAAATGAAAGGAAGAAGTAAATGAAAAAAAGAAATAAAAGGGAAAGGAAAGGACATGACTGCTCCTAGGTATGGGGAGGAGAAAGTTTAGTTTTAGTAAAAAAGGGAGAGCATAGCCAGAGGCAGAGACATCTGGGAGAGTTCAGAGTGGATGTGACCAGACTGTGCTGGGCCATGTAGGGGGAGGGGAGGGAGAAGAGGAAGGAGAGGAACCAGGTGCAGCAGCCAAGAACCCAAAGGTACAAAAGGGTGGGCAATCAAAATGTCTGGATTATATAGGAAAAAGCTTCTGTGGGAATGGCAGCCCAGCCCTGGGCAGGAGAGTTCAAGGTAGAGGGCAGGCTATATGAGCCACACCCTGTAATAGGTAAGGACTGAGGGATACTTGGAGAACCTAGAGGCCAGGTTCACTATGATATGTTAAAAGGGCACCTCAGCCGTTTGTCCCAGGTTTGAAATTTACAAAAAGTTAAGTTATTCCTATTCAAAGAAGATATTCTATACTTAATGGATCCCATGGACACCACCAAAACAACCTATGAATCTTATAAACACTCTTAAAGAAATAGGACACAAAATCAACATATAAAAATCAGTAATTTTCTTACACAGCATCAACTAACTTGCAGGAAAGAAATCAGGAAAAAGAATCTATTTTCTATACACTGATTTCTATTGTGGCTGTACTAAATTATATTTTAACCCGCCAGGGACAAAACATAAATAAAAAAATAAATTAAATAAATAAATAAATCCCTGGAAAAAGTTATATCTCTACTGACCATGTCTTTAATCCCTAAACACTACATTTTTTTGTCATAGCACGTACATTAGATATCAAAACCACAAGACGATTCCTTTAAGTATATGGTGAGATATGTGTAAATTATATAAAAATATTACATGCTTTTGTGTAAGGTATTTGAGATCTGCAAAACTCAATGTCCAGATGGAATCCTGAGATCACCTATCCATGGATACTGTGGGATAAGGGCTGACTGTAAATGCTAATTACATGATCCATTTCTTAAATAATCAGAGAATCAAAGAAAAAACTCAGGATATGAAAAGCAATGATGAACTAAAATAAAATGTCACAGAAAACACATGGAATATATAATAAATAGTATTTATTATAAATAAATATGTAATAAATAAATAAAAAGGAAGCTCATAGGCCCAAGCACCTTTACTTAAAGAGAGTATCTCAATTCAATCTATCCACTCACCGTAAGAAAGAACAAAAAATAAATAAATAAAGTAAATAAATAAAATAAGCCTAAGGGAAAAGAAGAAAACCACAAACATTAGTGCAGAAATTAATGAAAAAATAGACTAATATAATATAATATAATATAATATAATTGAGTCTCAGTATAATCAAGAGACTCAATGGTTCTCTGAAAAGATTGATAAAATTGATACAACTTTGCCTAAACTGACCAACCTGAAAGCATGGAAGAGGGAAAAGAGTAAAGTCAGAGATAAAAGAGAAAAGTTAAATAGCTTGTACATCATAAAAAGCAAGAATTATAGTGAAATAAGAAACGTCCTAACTAACTAAATAACTGAGGAGAAGTAGACAAATTCCTGGAAAACCACCTTCAGGGCAAATCTGGGTGTGACATGAGAGAGTGAACAGAGAGATCAGTGAGAGAGGGTCCTTATTTCACATGCAGAAGGTTCTGGCCTTCATACCTATAACACGTGTGTGAAAGCATGCATGTCTGCATGTGTGTGTGCATGGCGTATGTGTGTGGTGTGTTAGCATAGTTTATATGTATATCTAGTAGAATAGTTTATTTAAAATAAGGATTTTGAAAATGCAACTTATATAATAAAAAACACGTTCTAAGACTCTTAAGTCCAGATGGCTTTACTGGTGGATTCTATCAAACAAGTAAATAGTACTTCTTCGGATACTGTTCCAAGAATACCAAATACATACTAAGAGATAAATAGGATGAGCTACCAAAACATGACATGAGTCTCACAATAAACTGTGGACCAACATTTCTACGTATATAAACATAAAAATTCTCACAAGATGACTAGAAAACACTTTCCAGTAATGAATAAAATGAATCAGATAGTGTCCAACTGGTATTTATTAGAAGCGAAGATTTGCTTAACTTCTGAAAGTCAATATAATGTAACATATCAAGACAGTAAATACTGAAAGCCACTTAGTAATCTCAGTGAATTCATTAGAAAATTTACAAAAAAAATCTTAGAACCTCTTCATGAAAAAGGAATATCTTAGAGTGGGGTAGTAGGGGTTTTCTAAACAATAAGAGGCATTATTAAAACTCCATTAGCTAACTTGTGGGTCCCTCTTCCAGAGGGATTCCAATGAAGATCTCTGGCCTGGCTGGGTTCGGGGATCCAGGCCAAGGGTATAGTGTGAGAGCAGAGAGGGGGAATCGTCTCTGCCTGTATCTCTACTGTTTCTGTTCACTTGCTCCCAGGTGCTGCACCTGTCCCTGTGCTGAGCCTGTCTGGGCTGGGCCAGTGAGATGCTGGCTAGCTAGCAAGGAGGGGAGGGTCCTGAAGGTGCCTCTGGAGAGCAGATCTCTTCCCAAGTGTTACAGCTCTTGCGACAGAAACTCTCAGACAACGGGATGATTCTCGCACACTTTTACTTCTCCCGAATAGGGCTCTTATATACAGTTTTGGGGTGGGTCAGGGCCTAGCAGCAGATAACGCCTATTGGGTTGGTCTGAGAGCTTGGAGATACCTCATCTACATGTGGGAGAGCCTGAGTCACTGTTCCTATGAGACTGATGGCCATAGACTTCTCTGTGGCAGGGGCTGTGGAGGGCTGAAGCTAAGTGAAAGGAACCAGAGGCCCAGGAGCAAAGCGGAAAACCTACAGTCCCATTAGGGTCTGAGGTTCGAGGCCTGTGCTGGACCAGGCACCCAGCTGCCACTCACAGCCCAGAGCCCCACACTAACTCTCTGATTAATAATTAAAAATGAGTTCCTCCTAAGACAAAGAATGAAGCAAGGATAGATGCTCTCCTAACTTCTATTCCAGACTGTTCTAATAGCTGAAACCAGAGTAACTGGACAAGAAAGATGCATTAAAAACATCCCTACAGTTACTAAATATAGGCGTGCAATTAGATAATGTTTTGTAGCAGGATGAGATAACCATAGTTGACAAGTGTTTCAAAATAACAGAAAGGATTTGGAAATTTTCTAACACACACACACACACACACACACAACACACACACACACACACACACACTAAAATTTTAGGGTGAATGATATACCAATAACCCTTATTTAATTATACATTATATAAATATAAACCATATTACTTAACCCCATAAATATGTACAATTTTAGAATGTTTAAAATAAATTATTATTAAACACAACAACCAAAAAAGATTCATGTTTTCAAGAAGAAAATATATCTGTATTTACCGATGACATATTCATTCCTACGTGTGTGAGCCTATATGCATGTGTGTATGCAGATGTAGTTGGCTATACCTGCAACTAACAATTCAAAAATGAAACTAGGAAAGTGATTCCATTTACAAGGACATCAAAGAAAATAAAGAGCTTAGGAATAAATTTGATAAAAGAAATGGAAACATTAAACTCTGTATTTCATAAAAGTTCTGAAAGTAAATAAAGACTAACTGACAAGATGATTTACATATCTATGTAAGGCTCACTATAGACCTCCACAAATTGTGAGACTCAATACACATGTTCATGGAGTGTAAGGCTCACTATACAGGTCCACAGATTGTAAGGCTCACTACAGCTGTTAGCTGTTGATGTTGTAAAGTGACATGCAGATGCAATGCAATGCTTGTCATAAACTCAGCATACTTCCTGTCACTAATCACAAGATAACTTTAAAATGTATGACAATTCAAGTGACCCAGAAAATAATCAAATTCATTTGCACATAGAACACAGAGTTGGAGGATTACCTGGTTTACAAATGAAATACATCTCCACAGTAATCAAGAGTGTGGTTATCACATGAGATAAACAAACATATAGATCTATGGCATAAAAGAGGTTTTGGAAATAAATTCTCACATCTTCTGTCAGCTAACTTTTTTCAGTGATGCCAAAGTAGACACATGGGAAAGAACAATCTTTGAACAAATGATTGAAGTGGGTATCTGCTTTGGGAAAAGATAAAGTTGGGTGCCTATATGACTCCTATATAAAAGGCATCCTAAAATGGATAAAGGACCTAAAACTTAAAACCTAAACATAAAATTCATGGACAGAAACATAACCATAATTAGTAATCTGAGATGACCTACTGGTATTTTAGACATAGGACCAAATGTAAAAGTAAGGAGAGGAAAAAGATGGCAATATTTTTGTGCTTCACTGGGTACCATCAAGCTGTGGAGTACAATATAAAGAATATAAGAGAAAATATTTGTAAGTCATTTATCTAATAAGAGACTGTATCTAAAATGTACATGAATCTTTATAATGCAATCATGAAAATTCAATTGGCAGAATTAGGATGGGCAGGTGATCTGAATATTTATATATTTATTTATAGAAGTATAAAACAGACAATAAACCTATGAAAAGATGCCTACCACCAGTCATCTTCAGACTAATGCAAATAGAAAAGTCAATGAAATGGCACATCACTAGGACATCTGAAATGAAAGGGAAGCCGTAGAGACATTTGGACACTCATGCACTGCTGCTGGGGACATGAAGTGCTCCAGATACTTTGCAAAACCAATCTAGTGTTTTCTCAAAAGAGTGAATACATGTTTACCATATGGTACCACTGATAGATACATCCTCAAGAGGCATGAAAACACATATCCAAAAAAAACATTTACTTGAGTATTCCCTGTGAAAATATTTATTTCTATTAAAGTGAAAACAACCCAAATGTCCATCAAATCATGAATGGGTAAACAAAATGTGTCCTCTTCTCCCAACTATTAATAGGCAATAAAAACAAACAGTGTTAATACAGGCTGAAGAACCTGAAAACACAGGGCTAATTGGAATAGCCAGTCATGAAGCATTTGGATGACGGAGATGCTAATAGTGTCTGTACCTGGATTGTTTGACATGATTAATATCGATAGAGAATAATCTCAATGACCTGCGCAGTGTGTGATCTTATTGTGTCTTTTTTTGTTTTTTCCTTGGTATGTGATCTTATTGTATCTTTTTGTGTCTTTTTTGTTTTCTCCTTGGAGGACACAGTTCTCAGTCTCCCCACATATTTTTACTTTGTGCATCATTAAGTTCTTCCTTTCTCCCTTCTGATCACCTGCTGTTGTTAGGATTTCTGTACTTTAGTGGGATTTCAAGGTAGCTCCAGAACCTAGACTTACAGACGTCTGTCTAACTCAGTAAGATTTCACAGCAGTTGTGGGGAATTAACTACACTTTATATCCAACCTGTCATTTCTCAGCCCAAGTTCTCCAAATATGTGCCCATCTCTGTTTACATCAGTGGTTCTCAACCTCCTAATGCTGTGACCCTTTAAACAGTTCCTCATGTTGTGGTAACCCCCAATCATAAAATCATTTCATTGCTACTTCATAACTATAATTTTGCTACTGTTATAAATCATAACATAAAATGTGATATACAAAATATCTGATACATGACACCAGTAAAAGGGTCCATCAAATCCCAAGGTGTCATGACCTACAGGTTGAGAACCATTGCTCTACTACAAGCTTACAGCTCAGCTTTGCTTTTGTGGTTTTGAGACAAGTCTCACTATATAGCCCAGGCTGGGCTCAAACTCACAATCTTCCAGATGTTGTCTCGTAAGTGAAAGTGCAGGGGATACAGGCTTAAAAAGACTTTGAATAGGCATTTAACCAATAAGAAATAACAGTCTCAGGCTGTTGAGTTGTCTCAGTGTTTAAGAGCATGTGTTGCTCTTGTAGAGGACCCAGGTTTGATTTCCAGCACCCACATGGCAGCTCACAACCATCTGTATCTTCTGACTTCTGCAGGCACCAGGAATCCACGTGGTACTCACACATCCATGAGGGCAAATCACAATACACAAACTTAGTGTGTTCCTCAGTGTTGTTATTTTAAAAAAGAGAAAAACAGCGGCAGAGGGTTCCAGGAGGAGAAGTTTATTTAGGGCAGAGGGGAGAGCAGAGAGAGGTGGCCGCCATGAACCACGTGAGGGGGGAGGGAAGAGAGAAAGGGAGACGGGAACCTGCAAGGCCTTCTTATTATAAAAAGAAAGGAAAAAAAAGGGGAGAAAGAGGTGATGGCGCAGCAGGAATAGGGTCGTCATGATATCTGGCTACTTCCTGCTGGCACTGGGGGCGATGTGTCTTTAGGGGGAATCTGGGGTGATGTTTGTGCTGTCCAGGGTCTGTGGAGCCATCCAGATAGGCCAGAAGGAATAGGTCCAGTGGAAGCAGCTGTGTGTGTGACAGGAGTTGGAGCATCTGAAGGTTGCTTCTCTGGCAATGTCTTGGATGTACCTGGACTTGACAAGATGTAGGGAATAAGATTAAGCACACTTGGGAGAAAGATTTTTTTAAGATGTATATTTGAAACCCAGAGGGATCCCACCCTTTGTGATAGTAAGTGGGAACTTTAGGCAGATGTACTTATCTGGATGGCATGTATTTGGTCCATGAGAGGTAGATCTCAGTGAGTTTTCTGTAGCTTATAAGTTTACAAAAGAGATAACAGCATGAGTTAACAATACGAGCAGTCTTTAAGATGAACCTTTGCTGGATCGTATAGTGGAATGTTTAATTAAACAGTCAGGCAAGTTCATAGGAACTCAGGTAATTTATGACAGTGGGATAGCAAGCAGAAGAAATATAAAGCGTTTAATTGGTGGCAACTGAGTTTAGATAATGAGGTAACAGATTACATCTGTGAAAGCTTAGCTGTCAATGTAGTCAGAAGTCTGAAAAAGAGTAAACAACAATCTACCAGTTATATATTAATTTAAAAAAATGACAGAGTCCACTAGCCAACAGTTCCCATGGTTTCTATAGTCTCTTGGGCAAAGTCAGTTTTGTTTTCAGGCGCAGAAGACGCAGGGCTTTTTCTCTGTGGAATGGATACACATGACATGAGAAATGACTTACCTCGGTTTGACTTAGCTAAGTCATTTGACTCAGGGTATCCAGTTTACAGTCTAGGCTGTATCTTCTAGGAGTCCGGTGTTCAAGTCTTCTGAAACCATCTGGGGTCAACTGCTAGAGGCTTTGGGAATTCTGTCAGCTATAAACTAAGTTAGTATTAACAGACTTTTGACAAAATTGAGAGCCATAAGGTTGGTCTTAAGTAACTGAATAGAATTTAATAGCAGTAACTTTGGCGGGTGCTGCGAATCAGGTCTGCAGGCCACAGTGGCGGAAGGGCAAGACTTCCTGCTATCGGCAGGAAGTCGCTGCCCAGTGCCGTAGGCAGGCAGCTGCGGTAAATAAGAAAAAAGCAAGCATGTCCTATAATCACAGCAACTTTTAAGTTAATGTTTTTTGTGGTGGAAGGCACCGCTAACACTCACTTTATAGGTCCCAGGCAGAGAGGGAGAGAGGGTCCCCGGTATGATTGAAAAAATGTAGAGCAGAGCTAAGAACCACAGAAGGGAGAAGGGAGCAAACATGGTCTCGGACCGGCTGCTTTCCAGGCAAACTGACGGGGACTAAGTCTAGGAACTAAGTCCAGGCAGCCGCAGATGACTGGGGAGAGGAAGGGGAGAACTCGCAAATGGCTAACCCGTTGGGAGAGACACACAGTGTGGATTAACTGTCTCGAGAGGAGGGGGAAGTGTCTCGCTCACGGGAGCTGTCCTAGAGTGAGGTTTAGGAGGAACAGGGTTATAGGGTTAGCTCTGAGCTCAAGAGATCTTTCTTGGGGACCAGTGGGGAATGGGGAAACAGAACAGGCAGGGTCCACCATATGAGCTTTGCCCCTAACACGTGGAGGGAGGAGGGGAGAGAGAAAGGGAGCCAGGAACCTGCAGGCCCAGGGTCAAGGGGCAGAGAGAGCAAGAGAGCAAGAGAGAGGAGGGGCCAGACAGCCCCTCTTATAATAGTGGGCAGGGCTACCTGGCCGTTGCCAAGTAGCTTTGGGGAGGAGCATACCTAGCTGTTGCCAGGTAACTGTGGAGGTGGAGTTTAACAAAATGCTAACACTCAGAGGAAGCTAAACTTTGACAAACATGTTATGGGACTATGTGACAAAATAAGAGGTCATTTGTTCCTCAGGTAATCAGGTTGTGAATATTGTTGTATATTAATTATGTGTACCATGGGTTGTGTGCTAGTAACTGTCAAAGAGAGCTTAAGAAGACAGGTGTCTCATGGAACACCAATAAAGACAGGCTTTATGGGAGAAAAAAGGTACCTTTGTTGTTTCTACTATAGACCAAGATATCTGATTCTCAGCAGCCTTCTCTAGATTATGAGTGGGACCCTCTGATGTATCTGAACGTCGAATCCCTGCCTCATTGGACAGAGGAGTGAAGAGCGGGCTGGGGTTGTCTGGGCGAATGCTCTTGGGGAAGCTCAGAGATCAGAATGTGGCAAAGGCCAGAAGTGTCTCTACAGCATGATCGTCAAGCCTTCATTCACATAGGCGTTCTTTCCTGGTGTATAATCTCCATGTACAGCACATATGCCTCCCCTAGGACCAAAGCAAACAAGGAAACAGCAGAAAGTTAAGAGCTGGGAAGCCACAATCTCAGTAAGTGTGTGTTATGAATGAAAAAAAAAATAAGAAGGAAAGGAAAGGACATGACTGCTCCTAGGTATGGTGAAGGGAAAGTTTATTATAGATAAAAGGGAGAACACAGCCAGAGGCAGAAATATCTGGAAAAGTCTACAGTGAATATGACCTTAAGCAGAGCCGTGTAGGGGGAGTGGGGAGGAGAAGGAGAAAGAAAAGAGGGTCACTAGGTGTAGCAGCCAGGAGGTCAAAAGTATGAAAGGGGTGAGTAGTCAAAATGCCTGGATTATATAGGGCAGAGTCTCTCCGGAGAGGGAAGCTCATCCCTGGGTTCAGCATAGAGGGCAGGCCAGGGTATGTGATGGGGGCAGTCCCACTGGAGACCAGGTCCACTTTGATATGTTAAATAAACACCTCAGCCTTTCTTTCTGGGTTTGAGACTTGTGACTCTTTTTTTTTTTTTTTTTTTGGTTTTTCAAGACAGGGTTTTTCTGTGTAGCCCTGGCTGTCCTGGAACTCACTCTGTAGACCAGGCTAGCCTCGATCTCAGAAATCCACCTGCCTCTGCCTCCCAAGTGCTGGGATTAAAGGCGTGTGCCACCACTGCCCAGCTGGGTTTGAGACTGAACCCTTCAATTTGAGTCTCCAGCCAGCCTAAGGCAAACTAGATTGATTTGCATAACTCTGTAGCTTACTCCACAATTCTTTCAAAGATCTCCTTTTTGTTTTGTAATGATTTTGTTGTCCTTGCCACTATCATTCTGATCTTGACCAGTTCAGCAGGTCTGGGACAATGAGGATAGGGCCAATTAGGCATTTCCTGTTAGGAGAAGGGACTTTTGTGGCATTCTAATGCTTCACTGGTGTTCAGTCTTGACTCCACTGCCCACAGGCTAATGTGTTGTTTGTTTGTTTATATATAGTATCTTGTGTAACCAAGACTGTCCTTGAACTAACCCTGCAGTCAAAGATGAATTTAACTTCTGATCCTCCTGTTTCCACCTCTGAAGTGCTAGAATACAGGCATGTGACATACAGTTCTATACAGTGTTGAGGATCTGGGGCTCTGTGTACCGTAAACAAACATACTGCCCACTAAGCCTCACCCACTTCTTGAGTTCAGATTTTGTAATCTTTCTGAGTTTCTGGTTCTTGCTTCTGAAATGGTGGTACAGTATTTATGTACCTCATAGCTATTGTTGGACCCTAAGATCCAAACCAGAGGACATGGTCCCACAGAAACACTCATGGACAAGGGATTCAGTGCAAAAGCAAGAGGTTTATTGATGACCAGTGCACTGAGGTTACCCCCCCCACTCACTCCCTACCCCCCAACACACACACACAGGCTAGAGGAACCCCGAGAGCTAAAGCTAAGAGCAGTTTTATAAGAATTTTCACAGAGTTCACTAGGGCATTTTTACAATCACTTCTTAAACAATAACCACAAAGGCTGACCTCAAACAACTCCCACATCCGTTTCTAGGTAACTCAGATTTGCACATTATCTTATAACAATGAGTATTAGCTACTAGCTCCTGTTTACCCAGGTTTATTGTGCTAAGGGCCAGCTTCCTGATAACCTTTAATCCTCTCATCTTGGGCCCTTCTCCTGGAATGTGTGTGTAAGTCTTGGAATGTGCTTCTCCCAGGATGTGTCTCTGGGAAAGTTAATTTTTAAGTTTAAACTGAGACCTGAGAGTCCTTCAATTTTAAGTTTAAACTGAGACCTGAGATTCCTTCACTATAAGAGCCAAAACCATTAACAAAAATTCAAATGTCCTCCTTAACACATATAGGGCTATCTTTAACAGCGCCCTCAGGGATGTACAGTCAAAGGTTTGAATTTCCCAGGAATCTCTGTTAGACCAGGTTTAGCTCTGTTGTGATGCTGACACCTCTTTTTATCCAGCCTTAATTGCCAGCCAACCAATTTGTAAACATTTTTGGAGGCCCTGCTTCATGCTCTTCACTGTATATTTCTCTTATAAAGACCAAGAGTTTTGGATTACATAGTGCCCATGTGAAAATGTATTCCCTGGGCTTTTTTTCCACACAATGCTCAGTGTGGTTGCTGCCAGGTCCGAAGGAAACCCAAGTTTCCCAAAAGGCAGTGAATAACCCCAAAGTGAAAGTCTTGGCTCAGCTCAAGCTACTATGTAGACTGCTGGCTGAGTCATAAAAGCTCCTGAGCAGAATTCTCCAGAAACTTGGGAAATGGGTTTTCAGCCCACCAAAAGGAGCCCCCTAGCCTCTGGCAAAAGGGACATATAACTCTCTATTGACATTTCCTGTAATGTCTATTAGCATATCAAAGTCCAAGCTAGCTAGGAACTACTTTGTAACATTTTCATTGTTGTGCACTTCCAAGCATCCAGGAAGTTCTTATCCCTCCATGAAGCTAGGTAGCTCCCAGGCTGTTCCTGATTAAACCTCACTCCCTTCCCACTTTCTTTAAAACTAGCCAGGCTCCACCCCCTTCTCTTCACTTCTTCTCTTCTCTTCTCTTCTCTCTCTCTTCTCTCTCTCTCTTCTCTCTCTTCTCTTCTCTTCTCTTCTCTTCTCTTCTCTTCTCTTCTCTTCTCTTCTCTTTCTTCTCCTCTCCTCCCCTCCCCTCCCCTCCCCTCCCCTCCCCTCCCCTCCCCTCCCCTCCTCTTCTCTCTTCTCTCTTCTCTCTTCTCTCTTCTCTCTTCTCTCTTCTCTCTCTCTCTCTCTCTCTCTCTCTCTCTCTCCTCTCCTCTCTCTCTCTCCATACACACACACACACACACACACACACACACACACACACACACAAACACTTCTTGCTTCTCTTGCTTCTCTCTCTGGTATTTACCCTCTACTATTTTATTTGCTCCCAAGTGATAGTCCTGGCCATGGCCAGTGGGTTTCTTTCTCTATCAGATAGCTCTGGCTGTTTTCTCCCTTATCTACAATAAAATACTTTTCCCCAATATGAAACAGTCATTTTTCTGTTTTCTTTACTGATCAGCCACTTACAGTCACTAATATGTGTAGTAAAGAACTGTTAAAGTTTCCGAGTAAGACAGGTGGATGGCTCTCTCTCTAATCCTAGCACTTGGAGGCAGAAACAGAAGTGTTTCTGTTAGCTTAAGGTCAGCCTGGAATACATCACCAAACAGGACTACAAAATGAACTCTTTTTTAAAAGGCAAAACCAAAACAAAGAAAACCTTTTTTTTTTTTTCTCTCCCAGAATGGTTTGTATAAAACAGACCCATTTAAGTTAGAGAAAATGTAATAAAAAATAATTACATCAAGAAGCTGAGTGTGTTGGGTTCAGGGTGGCAGCCAAGGAAACTCCTTTCAGATACAAAGGCTTAAAAATGAAAGCTGTATTTTCTGAGTGCCCAGGAAGGTGGCCAGTTTGGAGTCTGTACTGTGTCCCCAGAAGGGAGACTGCATATCATTCCTAAAGGATGGAAACACAAAGTGAGGAGGGAACTGAGGGGAGCTGCAGTGTTATCCAATTGTATGTTGACATTATGGGTTAAGCAAGGGAGTACCTGCTGGAGACTGGGCCATATCCAGGGCACCTGGCTTCAAGGTCCTTAATTCATTCTCCTGGCCATTAGGTCTGGAGCTCAGAGTGATAAGGAGGTAAAGTGGGTCAGCAGCATGTAGTTAATTAGGGCACAACAGGCAATTAGTTATATATTTCTATAACCTATGCACTTGGTTTAAACAGACACAATTTCTATGTACTTTACCAAGTTAACAAACAATTAAGGAAACATTTGGAGAAGTGGAATAGGTGTTCGTTCCTAGGCTTGGAAATATAAACTTGTTTGATCCTGTCAGCAAGATGGAGAAGCTTTTCTTGAGATGACTGGACTCAGACAACTTTCTCCTTACAAGGTGTCCCTGAGATGTCTGTTGAATTAAATATAAATTAATTCTGGCAGTGAGTTCTACTATCTGCCCCAATGGTTTATGTTCCTGACTGAAACACACACACACACACACACACACACACACCCTTTATATTTTAAAATGCCTTAAACAGAACAATAGCTGTGCTACTGCCAAACCTCCACTACCTCCCACCGATTATCTGGAGTTACTACTTACTAAATTCTGTGTCCTATCTTGGCTGCCCTGGACCCCATTGGGCTGCCCTCTGGGCTGTGCTCTCCTGGCTCCTTCACATGGTGATTATGCCTCTCTGTCCTGCACTCTTCTCAGGTACGGCCTCTCTCCTTCCCTCCACACTCTCCCCACATGGTTGATCTCCCTTTTCTCTTCTCCTCCCTTTCCCAAGCCAGAGAATCCGAAAGTCCAGCCTCAGTCTGCCTGCTCAACTATTGGCTATTGGCATCTTTATTTACCAATCAGAACCAACTGGGAACAGGTTCCCAGAAGCTATGTGCAGACATTCTCGTGCAACCAGTTTTGGGGGAACATAATTAGCATTGGTATTACAGGTAGCTACAGTCTGGACTCAGACAACTGTTTAAAACAGAAGCTCTTCAGCTATAGGGAAGTCTCCAGCTCCTCTAGGGCCTGCATGGGACCTTGAATTTACTTTCTCCCTATGATTAAATGGAGTCTGAAAACAAAAATGGTAGTATTTAGAATAAGTTTCTTTTGCTTGTTCCCAACAACATTTTAACTAACCAAAGTCTGTGATTTACTTTAGGAGGGTTCACTCTGTGTTGTGCATACTGTGGCTTCTGATAATTTCTTGGTGATGTGTGATAGACGTCCACGTGCAGCTTAGAACAGACCACACCAGACCAAACGGTTCCAAGTGGGGTTTATTCAGGAATAGGGCAATGATGGGGAGGGAGGAAGAAGAGGATAAAGATGGAAGAAGAGAGAAAGAAGAGAGAGAGATCAGGGGTTTGCCTGTTTTATATGGGCAGTGATGTAGCCTCTCCCAGGAAAAGGTAGAAGGTAGCCAGGTGAATTCTAGAAATGTATGGCAGTTGCCTTGGCAACGATGTGGGGGTCGCCTAGACATGATGTCACTGGGTTCGGAGCCTGATATCAACAATGTGTAACTAGATTTCAGTACCACAGAGGATAGCCCCACAATCTCCAAACCACACCTTCTTGCTTATCTTTAGTGACTTAATACAACAGAGTTGTCTGAAGGGTTTCCACTGGGGGATTGCCCCAGTCAGATTGTGGAACATTTTCTTAATTGCTAATTGATGTGGAAGGCCCTGGGCCACTGGGGGAGGTGCTATGCCAAGGCTGGGGGTCCACTGTAGGCGGTATTATCCCTAGGCTGAAGGGTATACCATAGAGGTATTATTCCTAGTCTGAGGGCCTACTGTGGGAGGTATTATTCCTAGTTTAGGGATCTACTATGAGAAGTATTATCCCTAGTCAGGGGTCTACTTTGGGAAGCACTATTCCTAATCTGGGGGTCCACTCTAGGAGTTATTATCCCTTGTTAGGTCATCCACTGTAGAAGGTACTACTCATGGATGGAGTTTGAAACCTTCCCTAGGCTGGGGTCCACTGTGGAAGGTACTATTCCTAAGCTGGGAGTCCAGGCCTTTAAAATAAAGCTAGTTGAGCAGAGACTAGGGAGCAAGCCAGTGAGTAGTGTTCTTCCACACTCATTGCTCCAGCTCCCACCTGAGTTTCTGCCCTGATTTTCCCCAATGATGCTACTGGGAAATGTAAAATAAACCTCCTTTCCGCCTCAAGTTGCCTTTGGTCTTGGTGTTTGTCACAGCAACAGAAAGCAGACTAGGACATTGCCTGTGTTCCGCATGGCCATTCTCTCTTTCCGGCCATTCCCAGAGCCCTTGGGAAGCTGATCTTTGTTGTCTCCAGTATTTTGTCCCTTTCAGTATGTGATACGCTTGGAATCATATACTACATAGCCTCCTAAGGGTGGATCCCAACACACTGCAATATACAGAGAGTTCTTCCCTGCTGTCTGGGATGGCATAGCTCATTTTCTGTTAGCACAGCTAAGTAACCAGTGGCTGTGTCTATCGAAACACATTTATTCAGTTATTTACTCAAAGACATCTTGGTACTTCCAAGTTTCTGTAGTTTTGAAAAATGAAAATCTCCTTTAAACACTGTGTGTAGTGTTTTGCATAGACTTGTTTTCAGGTCTTTAAGATAAATACTTTGGGCCATGATTGAAAGATTGAGTACATTGAGTTCGGTAAGAAACTGCTAGTACAGACTGATCCATGGATGGGTTGAAATTCTTCCATGCCTGAGTCCATAATTAATATAAACATTGTTTTGTATTTGCTTTCTATTCAATACATAGTAGCACATGGCTGTTTTAACATACAATCCCTAGTAGCATATATTACTGAATATATTTTTGTATACTTGCTTGTTAATTGTATATTCTCTTTGGTGAGGGGCTGTGCTCAAGCCTTTTGCTAATATTGAATTGATTTTGGTGTTGTCTTATTAAATTTTTAAATTGTTTATACATTTTGGGTAGTAGCTCTTTATCTGGTATGTCTTTTGTGTATGTTTTCCTAGCCCTGTGACTTTTCTGATACTCCCTTGACAGTGTGTTACCGTACATACATTTTTTTTTTTTATTTTATGAAATACACTTATCGTTTCTTTCATGAGTTGTACCTTTAATTTTAATTTTGTCTTTTCCATCATGCCATGCCTGTGGTCAACCTAGACTTCAACTTTGGTTATCATTTAGGACTTTAATAATTCTGTATCTTATTTTTAGGTCTCTGATCCATTTTGAGGTAAGTTTTCCAAAGGTGTAAAATACATATCTATATCTATCTATATCTATCTATATCTATCTATATCTATCTATATCTATGATATCTATCTATATCTATCTATCTCTATCTCTATCTCTATATATATTATATGTATGCATATATATATATGTATGTATGTATACATATATGTATATATGTGTGTATGTGTAATTTTGCAAATAAATGTCTATCTTTCTAGCACTATTTGTTTAAAACAACAGTTCTTACTAGGTGGTATTGGTGCACACCTTTAATCCCAACACTCAAGAGTCAGAGGCAGGTGGATCGATGAGTTCAAGACTAGTTTTTTTGTGTAGTATGTTCCATGGCAGTCAGGATGACACACAGAGAAACCCTGTCTTGGAAAACAAACAAACAAAAAGTATCCTTTCATGATACAGTTGTCTTTGCTCCTTTCAAAAATTGTTTGATTATGTTTTCTTGGTTTTATTTCTGGTCTCTGTATTCGGTTTTGCTCTTTGTTTATACCACACCATCTTGATTACTGTAGTTTTAGTACCTGTCAACATGGGTAAAATAGCTCTTGCCACTGTATTCCTCTCATTTGGCATTACATTGGATGATGTGAGTCTTCTGAATGAGTTTGTTAATATCTATAAAATAGTTCTCTCAGGGCCTTCTTATTAGAAATGTATTGAGTTCATAGATCAAACTATCAAGATGAATAAAAAATAACTAAATATTCAGCAATTTTCTTATTACTGTAGATGATAAAATATTTTTAATTTCAAAATTGGATTATTTTAGTATGTAAGAAAATAACTGACTTGCCTATAATAACATTGTATACCACAACCTTGTTACAATTGCTTATTGTTACAGAAATTTCTTCCTTGTATAATTAAACTGTTAGAAAAGAATAAAAGCAGATTAAACTGATAGAGGATAAAATGGGCCCAACACATTTGACTATGTCAGAGTTATTGAGTGGGCAGAAGTGCTGTGGCACCAGGCATGGCTCTTGTGGTTTGTGCAGCAGTTTGTTATTTTCTTTGCTTACATTTGCTGATGTACCATCCAGAAATAAATACAACCAACAACAACCCATCTGGGATGAGTTTGTACAGGGTTTGTTGCAAATAAGTCCTATGACATCCAATCAAGTTATAGTATACGGTGCATACAAACATTGACCCTGGTTACTACACAAAGAAGCAAAACACAAGAAATAGAAGACTTTAGTGACAAAGGAATTAGTGAACCACAGACACATCAGTTTTAAGGCAGTCCACAGATTGTGCTTAGTATTCAACTCCTGGTGAGTCAGTAGGCAAGAATGAAGATCTCATTTCAACAAAGTTGCAGGACTCCCAAACAATGGCTTCTTCATCTCCTTTCCTTCTCTACTGTCCTCCTCTCCTCTTGGAGGCAGCCTTTGCTCTGGAGTATGTGGTCTAGAAAACCCTGCAGGGAAATATTATTCTTGTTGCCTTTTCAATGCAAAAAGCTTATCAGTCTTTTATTATGCAATCGTGTCTTGTTTGTATGAGAGTTCTCCAAGTTGTCTTTCCCCTATAGAAGTCTTTAGAAGGTAGAAATTTTTATACATGTATATTTGAGTGTGTCTTACACTAACCGGCAGAGTATCAGGTATGTAGTCAGTTATATTAAAATATTTGTTTAAAGAATTAGTGAATTATATGACTTAAAGTATACTTATAACCAATGTAAATTACTAAGTAGGTGAAGTGGACCATTACTTTTCTGTGCTCTGACTAATGACTATAACCAAAATGAATATCCCATTTAAATATCTGATTTATTTCAGCTTTTAACTGCTGCTCTTTACTATAGTAGCCTGATGGTTTGCACTGGCCATTAACTTTCTGTCTAGAGTAATGAAACAGTCGTGCATGCGTGGTACATTCAATCCTGGGAGGCCATTTCCTACTGATCCTACCTGAAATGTCTGAGAGTAGTTGAATGGCCCCTCTAGTGACTTGAAAATACTGTGGTGAATGACAGATTACTGGTGCCTAATAATGTGTGATTCATAAATGACTGTTCTGTGCTTTATTTCCATCCTTCCAGGAAGGTTAGACTATTCCCAAATAGCAGATTGCCATATGAAAATGCCAATGTTTACTCTCTGTTGATCCAAGGTTACAATTCAGGAACAGTCATTTGATATAAAACACATATTCTTTTTTATAGATCGATAACTAGTTAGGAAGAATGGCTCCCAAAGGCACCCTGTTATGGGGCTACCCTTCAGGTCCAATAGGGTAGGTTGAACAAAGAATTTCTGTGCTGTCAGTTCACACTATTGCATGACTAGAGTAGATGCTTCATTGTACTGGGGCTCCTGGGTGGATATTTTTTATGTCTCAGAACAATAATTCCATGTTTTCAGAGTGATATTAAGGAAGAAGTTCAATCAAAATCAGGTCCTGTCTGCTAACTTCTTCTCAAAGTGCCACTGCTCAGTTGGCACTTTTCTTTTAGAGGGGTTACAAAGGCAGACACATCTCACCAGTCCTCATTTTTCACTTGTTCATTTCAATGGGCAGATTGTTCTCCCCACCTCACCCCCACTTCCCATCCCCCACCCCATCTGACACCCATTGTGGCTGCTTGTTATGGATGCTGCTGTTGCTTAACGTGCTGGCTTCACATCTTTGCCTCTCTTGCTCCCCACCTCATTCCCATCCTACCCCACCCACCACCCCACCCACCCCACCTCAACCTTACCCTACCCCAGCCCCACTCAACACTCACTCCACCCGCCTACCCCTACCCCCACTTGTCTCTTTAAAATCATGAGCACTTCCTGCCTCCTGCTCATCTCCGTTGTGTGTACTTTGGCACTGACGCCTGGTCTGAATTGATACTGTCTGCAGAGCTGTGTGTGCTGTTTTCCCCGAGTTCAGGATTTCTGCTTCCTTCACACATGGCCTGTTCTCCCCTTTGCTGTGCTGTATGCAGGCATTACCAGCAGCCCTTTGTCCCTTCGAGTCCCTCTGTGATCTGCCTCATGGCAAGGAGGGTATGAACCACCTAACCCTGATGGTTACCCGAGTGTTTCTTTGAGGCCAGAAGAGGTCAGAAGAGGTGTTTCCAGCTTGGGAAAGGAGAATGAGAGGCAATGGGGAAGGGAATTATGAAAGAAGTAAAGCATAGGAGGAGAGAGGAGGAGCGGGAAGGACATGAAGAGAGGATGCATGAAGAGAGCTGAGTAGAGGAAAGAAAAAGAAAATGTGGTCACAGGCTAGAAAGATAATCAGTGTTCCACCTAAAAGCTCCTTTGCATTGCAAAGCTACAGTTTCCTTTTTTCTATGCTAAACATTATGACCTCCCATCACTTCCCACCAAGGGCTACATCACCAATAGTGTACTCTAGGGACCAAGCTTTGAACACACAGGCCTTGAATAACACTTATTTAAACCACAGCGCCTACTTATTGGCTCCTTTATGGCCACTACTCCTCTTCTTTCAGCTTATTAGCAGACCATCCTTCCCATCTTTTGCTGTGTGGCGCCCCTATGGTCAGTCTCAGTTTGCTTTCCCAGACAACTCACAAATCGCATTCATCCAGTACCATGTGAGACTACCAGATGCTACAGCTGACCAAAATTCAATCTGAAGATGTTGGAGAATCTTTTTTATACTCTATATAGGAGGAGGTAAGAAAGAAATTTCAGGGGGATTAAAAGTCCTTTCTAATTTTAAAAGCCACATCTCTGCATATAGAGTCTCAGTCCTATTCTACATAAATAATGCTCCTGGGATATTCTTGGTTTGTTATTGTACAAAGAATAGCAAGGACTCCACAGCTAGCTGCATCGAGCTAGGTATTCTCAATTGTTTTCATCATTCAAGCCAAGTATGAAATGTTGCCAGCAGCTACAGAGATGTAGTCTTGAGAGGCCTTTGAAGAATGTATGGCACAGTTGAAAGGGTTTTGTGATGGATTAGTAATGTCTGGTGTAATGAGGAGGTATAGGTGATGGTCTTCGTGCTAAGTATTTGTATTTCTGCTCTGAAAATTCTTCCAAGAGTATTTCAATTGGGCTTAGTAGGACATTAAATGGAAGAAAGAAAACATGAAGGTAGGATGCAGAGGTTGTGGGGGTTGGACTGAAGATCTGGAAGTAGTTAGAGGAGGGATATAAGTAAATTTGACCAAAATACATTGTATACAGGTATGAAATTGGCTTCTTCTCTCTTAAGTGGCAAAGATAGCCCAGTCAGCCATCAGGCAGAGAGGTCTCCCTAAGTTTGGGCAACAGGGCAGAATGGATATAACAGTTTAAAGCCATTTCTTTGGGCGAGTATCACTTGACCCAATTGGGGGGTCAGGAAAGTGACAGGGATATCCCAGCATGAGCTCAGAACACAAAGAATGTCAGAATCAAAGATGCAGTGTAGGTACAAAGTAAGACAGTGGGTGTGTTTATGTAATTTCTAAAAACAAGAGTCAAAGATATTCCCTTTCTCCCACTGTGCACCCTGGGTAGCTTTTCCTGAGTACCACTGTGGTGTGTGGACACAATCAGTTCAAATGTTGAGGAGAATAAGACCAAAGGACTAGTCTGTGTGTTTCCTTGAGGCATCTTTAGCTTGCTTTCTTCTTGGTGAGAGAGACAATGAAATTTGATGAGTTGCTCTTTATATGTGTTGTAGTATAGGCTTAGAAGTTGGAGCATGTTATCATTCTGTATATTGAAGTTATTCACAAATGGGAAAAATCCTATGCAAATTCAGATATCACTTTGTGATAGTTCATTAAACAATGGCTTCTTTCCTCACCTTGTCCTAAGGGGCACATCCTTCCATAACATCCTGTTATATAACTTCTGTGGCTTTTGACCAAGCCAGCTCATTCAGTCAACAGGTTCTCCAGTGCAGGAGTGAGGATTAAAAAGAAAAAAGACGATTAGATAACACTGTAGCATGACCCTAGCCAGTTCTGAGGCTGAAGGCTGAGGCGGTTTATTTTTTCCCAATTTGCTTTTAAATCATTTTAATTACATGCAAGCATTTAGGTCAGTTCTAGGTTGAAGAACTAACAATCCAATAAATGAAAATAGTCAAGGAACAAACAAGACAACAAATAAAGTCCTGCGATCACTCCTATGATCACTGTTTCTAAGGGCTCATCAGAATGACAAAAATATGTAAACCTACTTCCCAGTCCTACTCCACAGTCATATTCATGACTGAAACCTATTTCATTGTTCTAGCCTAAGACTTAGATTCCTGACTCAAATTACTTTTCTGTTTTAGCCAAAAATTAGATTCTTGCCTGAACTTACTTCCTTGTCATGGCCCAATGTCAGATTCCTGTCTAAAGCCCATTTCCTTGTCCTTGGCCAATGTCAGATTCCTGCCAAGCAGCTCCAAAAGCTCTCCACAGGCTTTGTTTGGTTTGGTTTATCAAAAATACCTAATTTGGCATGTTTTGATTAAAAACAACAACAACAACAACAAAAAAAAAACCCAGTTCTCTGTTTTTTGTTAAAAAACTTAAAAGAAAATAAAACTTGGGTTTTGTGTTTCAAATTCAGTCTTCAGTTTTATGTCCCAGGTAGCCAGACCTTGCTTGATCTAATATATGGATGATATGCTTGAACAATGAATCATTAAGCAGACTGGACCATGCTAAAGGAGACTGAATCCCTAGCAGCCGAAGGAGCATCAAAACCCTTGACTAGCCCCTCTGACAGCATCTCATTTAATCTTTAGGCAACAGCAGAGTAGCCGCTTGAACTATTTCATGGAGGAGGAAATGAGGCCACACAGCGTGTATCTAAAAGCCAGATGAGAGCCATGGTCTCTCTGCAGTGAACCTACATTTCATCTTTTTTTTTTCCAGGCTTCCTCCTTACAGAGGAAGAAGCTCTCTAGACCACCTCAGGGAGGGGTCATGATGTTACTGCACAACCAAAATGACAGAAAAGATTGCACAAAGTGAGCTCCCAGAAAAAGATCTCTTACAAACATTTTACTATCTAAAAGAGTATAGGCAAGGTGCTTTAATCTTATTAGTGGGGTATTAAAACGTGCTCTAGGTATCTGAGCCCTTTCTGACAGGCACCATATGAGTCCTTAATGATTTCTCTTGTTGATTCTGTAATTATCCATAATTGTTTCCTCAAGAACGTGAATGATGTGAAGCTCTTCAAATACTTACACAAGACTTTGGAACTGGAAGAACGTGTTATCAAATCTCCTGAAATACCAAGTTTCCTTAATGCTGGTATACCACACCCACCAAGGGTCTGTGTGGAAACCTGATGGCCTTGCCTTTGATGGGAATGAGTCATTCTCTTCTCCTGCATGCATGTGCTCAGTTTTCTCCATTTATGTCTGCATTCCTTAGAATTAAATACCCAAGTCTTTAGCAAATAGAAACAATGTAAGTCATCAAAGCACTGTGTAGCTACTTAAATGAGTCATGGGATTATTTGGCAAATGAAGGTGAATGCAGACATGTCTTGCATAATTTACACTTGGCAATCAACAGACGTCTCTTATGGTTCTCTCTGTGTTATTGCACAACAATGGTTGAACCTAAACAAAGTACCAGTTATGTGGAAGGGTCTGGAGTCCTGACACACATAAACTAAAGCTCATGTGCATAAATATAATGAAACAATAACGCATGTTATTTACTCATACAGTGTCTTAATACAGCTGTATTCTAGCTGTTTCGTGATAAAATTAAAGAAACCGATTAAATTCCAATTATTTGGTTAGATACAGATCAGATTATAATAACAATTAAAATCAGCACTGAACAACATATTCAATCAATCTACTTTTCCTTCTGCAAACAGTGCCTTATTAGAATAAAATTATTTATTTTACACTTGTACAATTGAGTAGGCAGTATGTTACAATGACAAGTACAATGAGTTTGACTCCATCAGGATTGGAGGAGCTTTACTCTGGCTGTGGTCTAGGAAAGAGACCTTTAATGAAGATCCCAGGGGTGGGAGAAACATGGAGGATGAATAAATAGAACTAAGTGGTTGTGCCACAATATGGATGGCTAGATGCAATGCTATCTCCTCATGAGGAGATTTGGAAGCAACAGAATTTAATATTGCATTGTTTCCCCAAGTGGCATGAAGATCACTGATTTCCTCTGACACAGTTGGGCCTGGTCTAGCTATAACTAGCTGTATTTGTTAGCTTTGTGTTCCTATAATGAAATACCAGAGATCATTGGTTCTGAAGAGAAAAGGTCATTTGGGCTCATGTTACCTAGAAGAAAGGGTATAAAATTGGGTGGCTCCATTGACTTGGGCTTTTGGTGAAGGTCATATAATCGAGGCTAAAGGGCTCACTATGTGAGCAAGAAAACAGGAGAGAGAATCTGGAGTCTGTTGTCAAGGCATGACCTCAGTTTCTCCAGTGAGGAAGCTCTAAGACCCACCTCCAAGAGTCCACCATCTGTTACAAGTGTCAGCTTTTGACACATAGGCCTCTGGGGGACACTTAACATCTAAACCAAGATGAGTGTGGTGGTTCATATCTGTAATCCCAACACTTATGAGACTCAAATAGAATTATCTCCAGTTTAAGGCCAGTCTGAGCTACAGGACAGGAACATGACTGAAGAGGTTCTTGGAAAGGGATCAGAGAAAGAAAATCCACCTGTTCTGCTTATATTTTAACTGGGAAGACACGTCACCTACTGTGAATAGAAGGGAAACAAACAAAAAATTTCAAGTAGAGACACTAAAAATTAACTCCAAGTTTTTAGTGCCTCCTGCTCACAGAACTGAACCTGACACTGGCTGCCCCGTTGGTAGAAAGCCAGGGAGTTCAGTGTTATCTGTAAGGTACCACATGTAAACTTTCTTTCTGTTGTCATAAAAGGCTTTGGACCAGAAATTAAATAGAAATAAGTTCTTGCCACACACCTCTATATTACCTAATATTCTGTATAATATTCATAGTCTTTAGGGAATGAGGTTCCAGCTATTGAATCTTTACTTGGCAAAATTACTTCAGGGGTTGTGGATAGAGTGACTACATATGTTAAAGGTAATAAGAAGTATTTGCTTCAGGCCAGAGCTTCAGGAGAGATTAGTTCCTTTAATCTTGAGGGTCATAATTAGAGAGACTGGTTCCTGCCCCTATTTATTTTTTCTCTTGTCTCAGATGGCCTTATCACAGGGGTCTGCAGTCCCAACTCCAAGTGGAAGTTTACAGTTGGTACCAGTAAGACCATAATTCTTTTATGATTTACTTTTAGTTTTACTTATATGTGTGGCCACACACACACAGAAAGAATAGGTATTGAATCCTCCAGAACTGGAGTTAAAAGGAGTTGTGAGCTACTGGGCAAGGGTGCTAAAAGAATTTGAATTTGAATTCTGGTCCTCTGGAAGAGCAGCATGTGTACTCTTAACTGCTGAGTCATCATTTCAGCCCTTGTATTCATCAATTTTTAAGAAGTGGTGATAGGACAGGAGACCTCAAACTGCCTATTCTATTATTGTTACAGTCATTTGAGTCACTCCTCTCCTTCACAGGAAATAAAATAAAAATCTGTGAAAATGATTCAAACCTGTGCAAATTTCTGGAGGTGGATTTATGCCTTTCCAGTCTGTGATCCAAAGGTCACAGTATTGAATTTACCAAATTTCATTAGTTTCAAGATAACATGAATTATAAAATATACTAATAATTTAATGATTATTACGAAAAATTAAAAGCTCTACATTAAGTATGCACATCGCTGGAAAAGAGCTCTCATTTATAGAACATTAAAATGTGAAGAGAAATGATAATTCTGTGATTTAAAATTTCACTTACTTTCATTACTTGAGAATTGTCTTGTTTCTCTAGTGTTTTACCTCTTTAGACATCTCAATATTACAGGGCAGTTTATCAGTTCATGTGACTCTGACATTGCAAAGCCAATTAGGGACATGGATCATTTGTGATGTAATTTTTTTTCATTTTTATATTCCTTTCTTCATCAACCTAAGGAGGAAAGATGTAGAAAAGAAAGAAAGAAATCTGGGTAGATGGTGACCTTGTGGTATTTTATGGTATCAAATTCCTGTTTGGCCCTGTTTTCTTCAGGGATTCTGCTTGATGACAAGGAAAAGATGAAGAATACAAACTTCACACAGGCAGCTAAAGTAAAGCTGTGCCTCTCCTTAGATCTACTATTATCTTTATCTGTTTTTGGACATCTCTACTGCCTAGAATTATACTGAAATAAGTTGAACCATTTCTCCGATGAAAACATGCAGTGGTTACCATTGCCTGCATGAAGGTATTTTTGAAGCCTAGGTCTACAGCAGGGCATCAGTTTCTTTACAGTGCAAATTAGGAGTCACCTCCTACTTGCCACTCCTAAAAGCACCTACCTGTGCTGTAGTAGAGGCTGGTGCAGGGGACACCTGACACATGAGATCATAGAACACATGAGGAAATAGAACCAGAGAACTCGAATATGTTCACCTATGAGTCCAGGCCAGTCAGTTCAGGCCTGCTTGGATGAGCTGCATCTATTAAGCAGAGGCCAGTGGAAATGAAGAAGAGAGGTTGAAAGGGGAAGGTGAGGAAAGTTGGGGGAGACAGGCGATGAACAAAAGTGAGGGAAAGACACAGAGATTGAGGAAGAAGTGAGAGTAATATTAATGAGGAAGATAGCAATAGAAGGAGGAAAAGGAGTGATCAGAGGACTGAGTTTCACTCTCTGAAGAAGAACGGAAAAGATGGATTTTGTCCTCTCTGGACCTCCTTCATGAGGACATAGAGTGCTCTGGATGGAGCTTTCCCTACCCCCTATCTAACCCTTCACCTCTCTCAGTCTCACTGAGGCATGAAAGGGATCGGGAGGACAGGAAGTCTTGGGTCAGGCATACAAGCTTATTGATTATTTGGTCTAGCCTCCTAAATATCTACTCAGTACCTTGCTTTCCTCGCCCAACCACCAGTTTTCATAGAAACCTTGTTTTCTGGCCTACTGCTCCAGGTGTCTCCCCCCACCCACCGCCCCATCTCTCTCTCCATTTGCATTTGTTTCTGCAGTACTAAAATGAGGACAGATTCACAAACAACAAACATAAAGTTTGAATGTGTGACTGAGAAAAGAGTTGGTTAAGTGACAGAGTGAATGGATGGACTATTTGACAATGTGGAAAACCCATTTATCAGACATGTGCACAAGGAAACTGTGATTCTGGCACCCACTCAGTGCCCAGTGAATATTCAGCATTTCTGCTTCCTCGGTTAAACATAATAAATCTCCATCATTTTGATGAATTTCTCTTAAAGTAAACACTCATTATCCCAACTCAAGAAGAATGAATAGTAACAATACTTTATATTGGAAGCAGGCTGTGGAACAATCTTTAAGTTCATAATACATATGGTGTAGGACAATCTCTTTCATAAGGAAGATTTCTTATGTCTAGAAGAACTTGTAGGCAAGGAACATGAGTGTATGTTCTTCTTCAGAGACTGGGAAGTGACTCTTGCCCGCTTAGGACCACATGAAGATGATCAGGACACATGGCAACAACACAAAGCTCATATTTTTGAAATCTGAAATATTTGCATCATCACAAAGAATAAAGAAATGTTGGTTTCCAGTTTGTAGAAGGGTTGTCCTGTTCTTTATAGTGTGGTTATTGGTGATGCCTTGGCTTGGAGAGGGGTCCTGAGGAAGGGAGCAGCAGAAGAAAAGACTCAAAAGTCAATCATGAGCATAAGCTGAGAGCTCTGTGTTCTGCTTAAGACAGTTCTCTGCTCAAGACAGCTTTCTGCTAGAGACAGCTCTCTCTTGCCAGAAAGAATTGGAAAAGCTCTCTGGATAGCTCATGGGCTTTTAAACCAAAGTCAAAAGAGCAGCTAGAAAAAAATTCTTGGGATTTCCAACCAAAGTCAGAAAACCTATTAGAAAAAAAATCTTGGGTTCTTCAAAGTCAGAAAGTCCACCAGACAAACTCTAAAGAGGTACTGTTATAGCTCTCTAGACAGCTATTCTCTGAAAGAGAAGCCCAGTCTTTTATTTACATACAAGTTCAATTATTTACCCAGGTTCCCTTTTGATTACCCCATGAATCAGCATTTTATGACCTTAGCCCCTTGATTCTTATAAAGAGTACATTAGTTTTTAACAAAGCAAAACAACTCAGAGATTGGCCTGTCTTTGTAAGCACAAACAAATTTAGCTGGGTAGAATCTTGTCCTGAGATTACCATTCCCAGCATGCTTATCCCAGGGTGACCTTGAAGTCCAGAATTTTCCTTTGTAAGCACAGACAATAACCTAGTTTAATGGGATCTGGCTCTGAGGTCACCATTCCCTAAATCCCTTTATCTTCTTCCTTAGTATCTATCTGACAAGCTGGTGACCCTCATAAAATTCATATTACATCCTTCTATTTTATATAGTTGAGAAATTATACATTCTTAAACTCATGCTTTCAGAGTTCTTTCTCACAGCCTTAATGACAGTCTTAAAGGTCAGTGCCATTACCATTTTTTCTGAGGGACACATTCTCACCTGGACTCATGTTCTTTCTAATTGTCATCGGGTCATTAATCTTAACAAGGAGAGCATTCCCAAAAGAAAGAACATGAAAATATGCACATTATTATACTAACAAGTCCCATGCTCACAGCAATCATCAGCACTAGTAGAGGTCCACACATTGTGGCAGGAACTTTGTCACACCATCCCTTCTGCATAGCAGGACTTGGCAGTATTGACTCTCACAAAGAAGAAGGACGAAAATGTATTCATTGTGGTTTTGATGCCTAGTACTACTTCAACACACAACTTTGAAATAAATACCAATGTGATAGAGGACCCATCATATGATGATGTTCCCATTTCTACAAAGGCTCAGGCAGAATTTATGTTCTTTGCAAGCAAACAGAACAGACTAATTGGAAGTTAAAAAAAAAAAAGGATGGAACTGGTATAAACAGAATTAAGATAGGGCACACGGTTGTGATTTACATGTAGGGAAGATCGGGATGGATATACTGAAGCATCACTGAGAAACATTAATGAGAGACTAGGCAAGAAGTTGGCTTCCTTTGTATATGATGCCTGGACATTTCTTTTCTGTCCTCCTGTCTCATCCTTTGCATCAGTATTTATATATTTCAGTCATCTCAGAATTTCTATGGGAGAGAAACCAAACCAAACCAAACCAAACCAGCACCACTCCTATACCCAAAGTACTCATGTTTACTAACTCTCTCCATATACAGAACAGAGTTTTGATCAAAATTGTGTATGTGGTTACAATCTGAGACCTCCTTGAAACTGAAACCTGTTCTTTGATGGGTGTAATTTTAACAGATGACACAGGTTGCAAAAAGGTAAATGAATTGGCAATGAAGGCAGGGGATGGTCAGATTGAAATATAAAGAACTGGTGAGTAGAGGCCACCCGAACTTGAGCTGTATTGGTGTTTTCTCCTAGTGCCTTTGCAAATGTATTCTAATTTGCACATGCTGGGTCCTTAGAAGTGTGAATTGTTACTTCCTGATGTCTGTCAGGTACAGCTTTGCTCTGGGAAGCTTAAAGTGTTTTATTCTATTGATTTTTTTTCTCACCAAAGCTGAACTATGTGTGATACATAGACATTTGTTTCCATAATCACTGTCAACAGTATAATTTCAAATTACTTTTATCACAATGGTTTCAAGGGATCACACCTTTAATTTGTGAAGCTAGCTCCTTAGAGCAGAAGCAAATAAAACCATTGTATATTATAGTTGAACTTTTAATTCATAGGCCTCAGTAGCAGGCCTATGGATGATCCCCAATACCCCCCCCCACACACACACCTTTCCTCTGTGTGCATGCCTGTGTAGGTGGGCTGTGCTTGACATGTGCTGTGGAACACTGTCTATGTGCAGGATATGATGGTTACCTTCTTGAACTCTTAGCAGTTGTGATTGCTCAAAGGAGACCTACACAAGTTTGGGCCTATTAACTTTACGTCATGCAGGGGAGGTGCTCAAAAGATCATACTCATCTCCAAGGATATATAGACAGTTGACAGTTACTGAAAGAAAACTCTTCCTTCTGAAGTGTAGTTACCCATAAGTTGCCCATGCTTCTGTAAGTAACCTCAATTAAGAGCATTGGTTCACTGAGCTACACTTGGATTTAGAATTGTTCCTTTGGTTCTGGTGTTGGTGGCCTACCTGGGTGAGTAGATACCTGTTCACATCTCTCTAGAAAGTATTTATACAATAGTACAGAATCTTTCATCTAGGTGTTAATAAAAGTGATTACATCAGGGTAGATATCCTTGAAAACAATTAGAATATTTGGGACATAGGAGAAATCACAAGCAGAGCCAGAAGTCTAAATAGACCTTTAAAGATCCATTTGACCCATGGCCTGTGTAAACTGCCTTCAGTTTTGCAGATAAAGGCTCTACCATGCAGGCAGCAACCATCCACCCAGAATGGTTTTCACCAGGACATGGCTAAGAAGGTAGGGTGAAAAGGCACCACAAGAAGTCTCTGCTCTTCAATTCTTCATTTATGTTTTGACTCATACTTTTGTTTACTTCTGTTTGTCCCTGTCACCCATATTAAATCTACAAAACTTTACAATAAATCTCATCAACTAGTCTCTAACATTCTCTGTTTACTCCCCCATGCCAGCTTTGGAGTGGGATGAGGATAGTATATTGTAATTCCCAGGACTATTTTGAAGATTAATTGCTTTTGTTGACTCTGTTCCCCATGCCTCATCATACTGGACAAGAGCATATTGTTAGCATTCTGTTAAACTCCACCTCCAGAGTTACCTGGCAACAGCTAGGTATGCTCTTCCCTGCAGCTACCTGGCAACAGCCAGGTAGCCCTGCCCACTATTATAGAAAGGGCTGTCTGGCCCCTTCTTGCTCTCTTGCCCCTTGACCCGCTCGCCTGCAGGTTCCTGTCTCCTTTTCCCTCTCCCCTCCCCCCTCCACGTGGTCATGGCAGGCCACCTCTCTCTCTCCCCTCTGCCCTAAATAAACTTCTCCTCATGGAACCCTTCTGCCGCCGTTTTCCTTTTTTTAAATAACACATATACCTTCTATCTCCTGTTCCATGCTGTTCCTACATGCTTCCACAGCTGCTTTCTTATTAGTGTAGGATCTGATTTTAATCCAAGGCTTGTTCCAAGGACAAGAAGTGAACCATCACTCAAAAATCATAAAAAAACAAAACAAAACAGAACACTAAAAATGACCAATTGCAGAGTTGGTGTTGCTTTGAGACAGAGTGCCACCATGTAGCTTTCCTTGACCTAGAACTTAGTATATAAACCCAAGCTGGTCTGAAACTTACAGAGCTCTTACCTGCCTCTTCTTTCTGAATAATGGACTAAAGGTATATACCACCACAGCTGCTCCAAAATACCAATTTAAACATCTCTTAAGATATATATAGATAGAATACATAAAAAGCAAAATGGATAACAAAATAACAAAATTAATATTATCACTACAGAAATAATGTGAAGACTATATACACACATACAGGCATATATATACATATACATGTACATGTGCATATACATATACATGCTTCATAAATAGATACATCAAATTTAATTTTAATTCAATAGAGCAGAAAAGTAAAGTATAAATCCAAGGATAATTGAAATTCATATATAGATGCTTCATCATAAAGCCTATTTGTTCCTTAAAAGGAGCTTTTGAATGTTAAGAAATATATAAATTTAAAACCTTCTGAACTTTCAACTAAATTAATTTATGTCTTAGAAGTTGACTCAGAAAAATCATGACTGGCTTCATCGCCCCCACCCCAGCAAGCAAACAAGCAAACAATTCTTCTTTCCCTCTTGTTGCTCACAGTATTTTTATTATGATGTTGTCTCCATTTTCTTAGGGTACTGTAACAAAAATATCAAAAGTAGGGTGATTAAGAAACAGAAATGTATTTCTTGTAGTTTTGGACACTAAGAAGCCTAAAATATGAAGTCTCATGCAGGTTTATATGCCCTTCCATAGATGGTTTTCCTGTGGTAGTAGGAGTTAGAGAACTTGATGGGATCTATCGTATATAGACATTAATCTCATTCAAAGATGAAGGTGTAACTGTTTTGAAACTGTAATCTCCTATTGCTAGAACTAGTGTTGTTTTTCTTTGGTCCAACTTTAGTATTTTTACCATGGTTCCCAACTTCCAGGATTACTTATTTCAACTTTTCTCCTAGTTGGACAGTTTTCATCACTCAACTTTTTTTTTTTTTTTTTTTTCCCACAAGAGGCTTGGGAAGCTCTATTCTAGAGATAATGTTTTGAAAGAATACTTTTGCCTATTGCCTTCATACTGAAAGAACCAAATTAGGTGATAAGACATTTCTTATCCTAGAGACTTTGCTGCTTGACATGGGTGGTACTGGGAATATGGGGGCTAGTGTGATTGATTGATGGACTTTCTTCCTGAATTCTGTGGTAACTGTAGTTTCATCTGTGACGTCTGCGTTAGTTACTGTATTTCTGAGGCAGAGGCAGGCGTATTTCTGAGTTCGAGGCCAGCTGGTCTACAGAGTGAGTTCCAGGACAGCCAGGGCTACACAGAGAAACCCTGTCTCGAAAAGAAAAAAAAAAAAAAGTTACTGTATTTCTGTTACTGAACCAAAATATCAGAATCAGAAGCAAATTAAAGAAGGAAGTTTATTTTGGCATATGCTTCCAGAGGACTACAGGCCCTCAGGGCTGAAACACTGTGGCAGGAGGCACAGGAAGTTTCATTACATCTTTATTCACAAATAAGAAAAAGGGAAAACAATCAGGAAGTGGAAAGAAGCTATAAGTCTTCTAGCATGGCTCTACCTTCTGAAAGGTTCCATAGCCTGTCTAAACAGTGCTAGCAACAAGGGACCAATTATTTCAGTACAAGAGGCTATGGGAAGATTTATCTATCATTTAAACCATCACAAAGATTAATGAGGCTAATTAGTAGGGTATGCTGTTACTTCCCTACCCCAATACCTATTGCTATCAAGTGAACTGACTTTTTCTTCACCTAAGGAACATACTGTATATGATAATTCAGCCTTCGAATTTTATGGTTCAAAATTTTAGAGAAACTGATAAATTTTTTTATTATCTCTTTGAAATTTTTGCTCTGTTTTTCTGTTTGTGCTAACACATTCTTTGCACTTTCTTTTTTTTTTTATTGGATATTTTATTTATTTACATTTCAGATGTTATACCCTTTCCCCATTCCCCCCCCAGGAACCCCCTACCCCGCCCCCTCCTCCTGCTTCTGTGAGGGTGTGCCCCCACCCACCCACCCACCCACTCCCACCTCCCTGCCTTCCAATTCCCCAACACTGGGCATCCAGCCTTCACATGACCAAGGACCTCCACTCCCACCTATGCCTGACAAGGTCATCCTCCCCTATATATAGAGCTGGAGCCATGGATCCCTCCCTATGTGCTCCCAGGCTGGAGGGTTAGACCCTGGGAGCTCTGGTTGGTTGGTATTGTTGCTCTCCCCATGGGGCTGCAAACCCTGTCAGCTCCTTCAGTCTTCTCTCTAACTCCTCCATTGGGAACCCCATGATCAGTTCAATGGTTAGCTGTGAGCATCTGCCTCTGTATATGTCAAGTTCTTGTAGACCTCTAAAGAGACAGCTATATCAGGCTCCTGTCAGCATGCAATTCCTGGCATCTACAATAGTGTCTGCCATTGGTGACTGCACATAGGATAGATACCCAGGTGGGGCAGTCTCCTGGCAGCCCCTCCCTCAGTTTCTGTTCCACACTTTGTCTTCATATTTGCTCCCATGGGTATTTTGTTACTACTTCTAAGAAGGACTGAAAAACCTACATTTTAGTGTTCCTTCTTCATGAGCTTCATGTGGTCTGTGAGTTGTATCGTGGGTATTGTGAGCTTTTGGGCTAATATTCACTTATCAGTAAGTTCATACCATGTGTGGTTTTTTGTGATTGGGTTACCTCACTCAGGATGATATTTTCTAGTTCTATCCATTTGCCAAAGAATTTCATGAATTCATTGGTTTTTTATAGCTGAGTAGTACTCCATTGTGTAAATGTACCACATTTTCTGTATCCATTCCTCTGTTGAAGGACATCTGGGTTCTTTCCAGCTTCTGGCTATTATAAATAAGGCTGCTATGAACATAGTGGAGCATATGTCCTTGTTATATGTTGGAGCATCTTTTGGGTATATGCCCAGGATTGGTGTAGCTGAGTCCTCAGGTAATACAATGTCCAATTTTCTGAGGAACTACCAGACTGATATTCAGAGTGGTTGTATCAGCTTGCAATCTCACCAATAATGGAGCAATGTTCCTTTTTCTCCACATCCTTGACAGCATCTGCTATGACCTGAGTTTTTGATCTAAGCCATTCTGACTGGTATGAGGTGGAATTTCAGGGTTGTTTTGATTTGCGTTTCCCTGATGACTAAGGATGTTGAATATTTCTTTAGGTGCTTCTTGGCCATTCACATTTCCTCAGTTGAGAATTCTCTCTTTAGCTCTATACCCCATTTTTTAATAGGGTTAATTTGTAGGAAGCGGTTCTTCCCGCTGTCAGGATGGCAGTTGGCGTGTAGCCAGCTAGCTTGAGTAGGCACTGTGGCTGTGGAGAAAAGGTTCGCACTTCCAGGTGTGGCTACCCGATTTAGCCCACCTCGAATCACAGGAGCAGCCAATTAACAGTGACAGCATGGCAGCTGCTGATAGGATTGAGGCAATGTATATAAGGTGGCTGGGGCGGTAGCCAGGAGGATGGAAAGAGGATAGAAGGATTCAAGGGGATTGAAGGAGAAGAAGGAAGCTAAATAAAACCCCTTGAAGAAGAACACAGTTGTCACTGCCTTTTATTCTGCTGGTCAGATGAGGGTAGCGACATTATTTGATTGTCTGGAGTCTAATTTCTTGAGTTCTTTGTATATATTGGATAGTAGCCCTGTATCAGATGTAGGATTGGTAAAGAGCTTTTCCCAATCTGTTGGTTACCGTTTTGTCCTATTGACAGTGTCCTTTGCTTTACAGAAGCTTTGCAATTTTATGAGGTCCCATCTGTAAATTCTTGATCTTAGAGCATATGCCATTGGTGTTCTGGTCAGGAAATTTTCCCCTGTGCCCAAGTATTAAAGGCTTTTCCCCACTTTCTCTTCTATTGGTTTCATGTGAAGTTTCATGTGGATTTATGTGAAGACCCTTTATCCACTTGAACTTGAGCTTTGTACAAGGAGATAAGAATGGATTGATTTGCATTCTTCTACCTGCTGACCTCCAGTTGAACCAGCACCATTTGTTGAAAATGCTGTCCTTTTTCCACTTCATGGTTTTAGCTCCTATGTCAAAGATCAAGTGACCATAGGTGTGTGGGTTCATTTATGGGTCTTCAATTCTATTCCATTGATCTTCCTACCTGTCTCAGTACCAATAACATGCAGTTTTTGTCACTATTGCTCTGTAATACAGCTTGGGGTCAGGGATGGTGATTCCCCCAGATGTTCTTTTATTGTTGAGAATAGTTTCACTATCCTGGGTTTTTTGTTATTCCAAATGAATTTGCAAATTGCTCTTTCTATCTCTATGAAGAATTGAGTTGGAATTTTGATGGGGATTGCATTGAATCTGTAGATTGCTTTCATCAAGATGGCCATTTTTACTATATTAACCCTGCCAATTCATGAGCATGGGAGATCTTTTCATCTTCTGAGATCCTCTTCAATTTCTTTTTTCAGAGACTTGAAGTTCTTGTCATACAGATTTTTCACTTCCTTGGTGAAATTCACACCATGGTATTTTATAATATTTGTGACTATTATGAAGGGTGTTGTTTTCCTAATTTCTTTCTCAGTCTGTTTATCCTTTGAGTACAGGAAGGCTACTGATTTGTTTGAGTTAATTTTATATCTAGCCACTTTGCTGAAGTTGTTTTTCAAGTTTAGGAGTTTTCTGGTGGAGGTTTTGGGGTCGCTTATGCATACTATAATATCATCTGCAAATAGTGATATTTTGACTTCTTCCTTTTCTATCTGTATCCCTTTGACTTCCTTTTGTTGTCTAATTGCTCTGGCTGGGGTTCGATTACTATATTGAATAGGTAGGGAGAGAATATAGGCAGCCTTCTCTAGTCCCTGATTTTAGTGGGATTAGTTCAAGTTTCTCTCCATTTAGCTTCATGTTGGCTACTGGCTTGCTGTATATTGGTTTTACTAAGTTGAGGTACGGGCCTTGAATTCCTGATCTTTCCAGGACTTTTAACATGAAGGGATGTTGAATTTTGTCAAGTGCTTTCTCAGCATCTAGAGAGATGGTCAAGTGTTTTTTTTTTCCTTTGAGTTTGTTTGTATAGTGGATTACATTGATGGATTTCCGTATATTGAACTATCCCTGCATTCTTGGGATAAAGCCCACTTGATCATGATGGATAAATGTTTTGATGTGTTGTTGGATTCAGTTTGTGAGAATTTTATTGAGTATTTTTGCATTGATATTCATATGGGAGATTGGTCTGAAGTTTCTTTCTTTGTTGTGTCTTTGTGTGGTTTAGGTATTTGTCTAATTGTGGTTTCATAGAATGAATTGAGTAGGGTTCCTTCTGCTTCTATTTTGTGGAGTAGTTTGAAGATAATTGGTATTAGGTTTTCCTTGAAGATCTGATAGAATTCTGCACTAAAACCATCTGGTCCTGGCCTTAGATGGTTTAGATGGTTTATTTGTTCCTGATTTAACTTTGGTACCAGGTATCTGTCTAAAAAAGTTTCCATTTCCTCCATATTTTCCAGTTCTGTTGAGTATAGGCTTTTGTAGTAGGATCTGATGATTTTTTTTTAATTTCCTCAGTTTCTGTTGTTATGTCTCCCTTTTTAGTTCTGATTTTATTAATTTGAATACTGTCTCTGTGTCCTCTGGTTAGTCTGGCTAAGGGTTTATCTATCTTACTGATTTTCTCAAACCACCAGCTTCTGGTTTTGTTGATACTTTGTATAGTTCTTTTTGTTTCTACTTGGTTGATTTCAGCCCTGAGTTTGATTATTTCCTGCCAGCTACTCCTCTTGGGTGCATTTGCTTCTTTTTGTTCTAGAGTTTTCAGGTGTGATGTCAAGCTGCTAGTGTATGCTCTCTCCAATTTCTTTTTGTAGGGACTCAGAGCTATGAGTTTTCATCTTAGCACTGCTTTCATTGTGTCCCATAAGTTTTGATATGATGAGCCTTCATTTTCATTACATTGCAAAAAGTCTTTAATTTCTTTCTTCATTTCTTCATTGACCAAGTTATCCTTGAGTAGAATGTTGTTCAGTTTCCAGGTGTATATGGGCTTATTGCATTATTGAAGACCAGCCTTAGTCCATGGTTATCTGTTAGAATGCAAGGGATTATTTCAACCTTTTTGTATCTGTTGAGGCCTGTTTCATGACCAATTTTATGGTCTATTTTGGAGAAGGTACCATGAGGTACTGAGAAAAAAGATATATTCTTTTGTTTTAGGATGAAATGTTCTATACATATCTGTTAAATCCATTTGTTTCATAACTTCTGTTAGTTTCATGGTGTCTCTGTTTAGTTTCTGTTTCCATGATATGTCCATTGCTGACAGTGCATGTTGAAGTTCCCCAGTATTATTGTGTGTGGTGCAATTTGTGCTTTGAGCTATAGTAAGGTTTCTTTTATGAATGTGGGTGCTCTTCATTTGTAGCATAGATATTCAGAATTGAGAGTTCATCTTGGTAGATTTTTCCTTTGACAAGCATGAAGTGTCCTTCCTTATCTTTTTTTTGATAACTTTTGGTTGAAAGTCTATTTTATTTGATATTAGAATGGCCTCTCCAGCTTGTTTCTTGGAACCATTTGCTTGAAAAATTTTTTTCCATCCTTTTACTCTGAGGTAGTGTCTGTCTTCATCACTGAGGTGCATTTCCTGTATGCAGCAAAATTCTGGGTCCTGTTTATGTATGCAGTCTGTTAGTCTATTCTTTTTATTGGGGAATTGAGTCCATTGATGTTAAGAGATATTAAGGAAACATGATTGTTGCTTCCTGTTATTTTTGATATTAGAGGTGGAATTATGTTCATGTGGCTATCTTCTTTTGGGGTTGTTGAAAGAAGATTGCTTTCTTGCTTTTTCTAAGTTGTAATTTCCCTACTTGTGTTGGAGTTTTCCAGCTATTATCCTTTGTAGAGCTGCATTTGTTGAAAGATATTATGTAAATTTGGTTTTGGCATGGAATATCTTGGTTTCTCCATCTATAGTAATTGAGAATTTTGCTGGGTGTAGTAGTCTGGGCTAGCATTTCTGTTCTCCTAGAGTCTGTATGATATCAGTCCAGGATCTTCTGGTTTTATAGTCTCTGATGAGAAGTTTGGTGTAATTTTGACAGGTCTGCCTTTATATGTTACTTGACCTTTTTCCCTTACTGCTTTTAATATTTTTTCTTTGTTTTGTATATTTGATGTTTTGATTATTATGTGACAGGAGGAATTTCTTTTCTTGTTTAGTCTATTTGGACTTCTAGTCTGTAGGTTTCTTGTATGTTCATGAGCATCTCTTTCTTAAGGTTAGGGAAGTTTTCTTCTATAATTTTGTTGAAGATATTTATTGGCCCTTTAAGTGGTGAATCTTCACTCTCTTCTATACCTCAACATTCTCTTCTCAGTCTAGATCTTTATGAATTTCAGGATACTACTGAAAATTCCCAAAGTTCTATCTGTATACTTGTTTTGATTAGTTCAGACATTCTGTCCTTTGGTATCCATGTGGCATTATTTTCAGGACCCCAGAAATGTTAAATCTGTGGTGCTCAATCTTATTAAAACAGTAAATTATATAGAGACAAAATATTACCAGTATATGTAAAAATTATATAGAACAGTACTTAGTTTTACATATTTATTTTATTTATTAACATATTTACATATATATGTATATGCATACATATATATACATAAAATCTGTATATAATATTTTATATCATACTTACTTAACACAATATGAATAGTTGGTATGCTGTATTATAAGATTATAAGAAAAGATTATAAGATTATAAAGAAATTGTAAAGATTATAAGAAAAAAGACAAAGTTTTTATGTCTTTGGTACAGACACAAGTAAAATGTCTCTTTTTCAATCATTGATTGATGACTGATTGCCTGTTTGGCGTGCATCAAGCTGGGATAAGGCTAGTTACAGGGATTAAACTTAACCAAGTTTCCTTATTTTATATCTTAATCTTTAGCATGAACTCTTCCTTTGTTTTCCTAATGGATACAGAAAATTTTAAAAATGAATTCTTTATTGATGTCACATGTATATATAGCTCACCCCAGCACCCTGTCTAACACTCTTTTAACTATCTCCATTAGCTGCCTTGGGGAAGGATGCTATGACCAATGGTCCTGCCTTTCTTTGCTACCAAGATAGCATGAATACATTACAAGCATCTTTACCAACCAAATGTGAACACTTGCCCCCTGCTCAGTCTCCTTTGGGAATGTTTTCATCAGCACACTCCCCTTAGAACAACACTGGAGGATGCTGGATAGAGATGGAATTAAGGAACAAATCCTAAAGGGACATTTCTGAAATGATGAAGGTCTCAGCTATGGAGAAACTGAATTCTAAATACCTTATGAGCATAGGATGTGAGTGACTATCACTCAAGCACAGCTAAGAATGAGTTGTTCTTTTGGCATGTTTGTTTCCAATACATTCCAACTGCACTTTCCCCTCCCTCCATGTCTTCCAGTCTCTCCCCTACCTCACCCCTCTCTGAGATCTACCCTCCTCTGTTCTCCTTCAGAAAAGAGAAGACCTTCCATGGATATCCACTGAACAGAGCATAACAAGATAAAATAAGACTAGGCACAAACCCTCATATCAGGGCTGGGTGATGAAATATAGTAGGAGAAAAGGGTCCTGCCAGGAGCAAAAGAGTCAGAGACAGTCTTACTCCCATTTCAAGGAGTCCCACAAAACCACCAAGGAAACAACTAAAACATATATGCAGGGACCTAAATCAGACCCATGTAGGCTCTCTGACTGTCCCTTTAGTCTCTGCAAAACCCTATGAGCCCTGGTTGGTTGATGTCTATGGGCAGTGTTCTGCTGCTGGTGTCCTCTACCCCTCTGACTCCAACAATTCTTCCTCTCCCTCTTCCACTCTTCTTCTGCCCCTCTTCTGCTAGGTTATCCCAGCTTCAAGGGGAGGGACCTGATGGAGATCTTCAGTTTGGATCTCTCTCCACCTAATGTTTGTTGGTGGTTTTCCTGCATCTACTCACATCATCAGAAGCCTCTCTTATGGTGATTGGGCTAGGCTCTGATCTATGACTATATAAGAATATCATTAAGAATCCTTTTATTGATTTTGTTTTGATTTTCAAAACTGGATATCTCTGTGTAGTCCTGGTTGTCTTGGAATTCACCCAGTAGACCCTGCTGGCCTCAAACTCAGAGGTCTCTGGCCTGTCAAGTCTCTTAATCCTGATCATCCAGGCAGTGTTGGGTTGCATGGGCATGGGACTCAAATTAGACCAGTCCATCACTGCTTGGCTACTGCCGCAAGTTCTGTGCTGAATGAGCCATTCTTAAGAGCAATACTCTGAACTTACATCATCCCTTCCCTACACCAACAAATCCCAGACACTTTTGGCATATCTGGAGATACAGTTGATATTGTTTCTGGCATCTAGAGACTCTGAGCATCTTATATGAAATGCCTAGGATAGCCTTCCACAACTTCTACAGAAAAGAATTATCTGGGTCAAAGGTCAGTAAAGCTGAGGTCTAGAATCCTGCTGGTCAGAGAGGTGTTTAAATGGGAAGCACTGTAGCTGTTTACTGTGGTTTTTCAGTTAGGAGGAAATTCTGCTCAATCTAGAAATGGACTAGTAGGTCTATTCCTCCTCCTAATATTGTAATCTTGTATAATTTTTCATTTAAACCAAAAGAATTGAACATTACAGTTCCCTGGAGTGTAGTCATGATGATAATGTCTTAGCCTTGCTTCACTCTAGGGCTTACTAACAAAAGCCATATTATTCTTCCCATTAATGATTAAGTTTGTTTATAACTCTAATGTGGTTTTTTGAAAAATCAATGCATGCATAATGGTCACCATAGGAATTTATAACCAAAAACCATTGATTTGATATCAAATAAAAGTTATAGGTAGAAATTCAAGGAGTCCTAGAGTCTTGCATCCTTTGCAACATACAAAAACTTTAAAAAATTTTTTATTTGTGCCTGTGTTGTCACACATGTAAGTAATACAATCCTGTCACACCCATCCTGCCACTTTGGATTACCCTATTCTCCTGTCACCAAGTCTCCATCACACTTTCTGGTCTTGTTTTATTTTTGTTTTTACTTTGTGATCCACTTGACTTAGTGAGGGGCATTCACATGGACATGGATGTAAAGCTGTCCACTGGAACACAGTTACCAGTAGTTACATCACCCAAAACCGTGACCTCTGCTCCCTTGGTTGAGGTTCAGTGAGTACCATGCTCATCTATCGTTCACTATTCCCAGGCTCAGGTTTTGGAGGCAACTCTAGCTCTTTGGGATTCATGTGTGCTAAGGTCATATCATGCCATGAATCAGGGTTCTGTGTAAGTCTTTCTCATCCTCTGGATCTCGCAGTGTTTCTCATCCCTCAACCACAAAGCTTCCTGAACCTTGAAGTGTTCTGTTTACATCCAAACTCCGTATAGTCATTTTTTCCTCCACAGTTTGAACAACCATGAGTCTCTATGCATTGACAGTGCTTAACTGCAAAGAGAAGCTTCTTTGAAGAAGGGTAAATGTTATAGCTTTCTATGGTGTAAACTATTAGGAGACAGTTTCACAATATGTCCATCTAGAGAAGAAAAGTATTAGGTTCATCTCTAGTGTTGAGCATGTAGTTTTTATTGCACCACTCTACATTCCTGACTGGACACACCCTTCCAGGGGCCATTCTGGATCCACCAATGAAACACACACACACACACACATTAACTTATTTTTAGTATGTTTTTTAGCTCAATGGTTAGGCACATCTAAGTTTCCAACAGCTAGCACGCCCTTGCCTTCACTCCCAGCTCAACACCTTTGAACCTTCCCTCAGTTTAGTTGCTAAGTTACTTTTACTTCCAGCTCAATATCACTAAATCTCTCAGCTTAGTTGCATTTCTAATCTCTCACATGCTACCTCAGGTCCAATTGGGGAATCAGCTAATGGCCATTTCACCCTAGATCTCACATGGCTCGTGACTCTCTCTCCTTCAGAAGCATGGCAAATTCTCTTTCCTCCTTGTGTCTGCTAGCATGCCTGTGGAAACCTGGAAGTACTGTCTCTTCTGCCCTGACATTGGCCTCTAACATCTTTATTGATCAATAAAGAACCAATTGGGGAACAGGACCTTCAGCATTTATTCCTTATCAGAGCATCAGAACCACCCCCTACACCTAGTGCCTATGATATCCTCAGTCTTGGGCCTTTAAGCAGATCGATAGTATTAGACATGGACTCCCTTCTGAAAATGGGGCCTCAAATTCAATGAGAAATCAATCAGTTACCCTCTCAATCACCAGTGCTACTATTATACCAGTAAGCACATCCCACAGTGCAAGTTAGTTTATAGTTTGCAAGGTCCTAAGCTGGGAAAGACCATTGCTGACTTTGTGCCTCTAGTTGACTGACAGCAACTTCTAGCACCATGGCAGGCTATTCAGCAGGGAAAAGCTTTCTTTCAGTTCACTTTTAGTAAGGTTTGTCTTTACTCTGTATTCAAGTAAACTGAGGCATGTGGACTCTTCAACACAACCATTTTACTATCCAGCTCTGGTGGCCAACCAAGAGCAATGGCCATAACTATATAGCTTTAAGCAACTAGTCTAGGGATTTCCTGTGTGACGACACCTAGAGATGTGTCCCACTCTGGATATCAGGGTTTCCATTTCATTACCCATGACTTCTGGGAACAGCACCATCCGCACTCCCATTGTATCTCTGTTCAAAATCTTTTAAAATTATGTCTTTTGTTTCTTAACCTAATGAGTATCTGCATATAACCCCATTATGTATTGTTAGACACTTGATCATGTATACCTACCCTTTAATGTCTTTAGATTGCAGTCTTAACAACAGGTATAGCATTAAATAGATGTGGAAGCTAGATGAGCCTTTTCTCTGAGATCATGTGCTATAGATTATGGAGAAGAAATGAGCTCTCCTTTCTAGAAGGACTGGGCAGAGAGGGTTCTGCTTTGGGTAGAACTCTGAGCTTGGGGTAGATGCCTCTGTGCCTATGTTTGTATAATTTGTCTTTTGCCAGTATGCCCACGGTGTGATATAATACCATATTGCACATTAGTAGATTTTAACAGCTTTGAAATGAGCTTTCTCGACACTCATAGAAGGATCGGGAATGTGTGTAGGGAAATCCCTTGGCAAGCGCACATCTGTCGTGATTTCCAAGTGCTGGGGCATGCGCATCAGACTACATCAGCAGTTTTGCTCAAAATGTGAACAATATGTTTGCTAAAAGCAGACACAGTTGTGTCTAAATTGCACAAACTTCTCTCAAACATGAGAAATGTCACTGTTGAAACTCTAATGCTTCAAATTATTCCAGTTACAAGTTCTTAAAAAGGGAAAAATGGAAAGCCACCAAACTCAGATGTGGCATCAAAAAAACCCATTTGCTGCTACAGAATTTCTTTCTGCAGTCTGTAAGCAAAACGGAACTCTACGGTGCTTCTGGGTGCTGATAATGTGCAAGGCTGTTTATCTTCATTACTTGCTAACAGTGTGGTATATCATTATATAAACTTGATTTTACCTCTAATTAAACGTTTAAAATGCAGTTGCTCCACTTTGCTCTTGTGACAGGGTAGGAGATTAAGTGACTTTTGTTGCCCAGTGGAATTATCTACACTCAAATACTTTACTCAAATTAATTTCTGTTGGTGAAATACACTTTAAATAGTATTACTTGTTTTGGGAAAATTAATATTTCCCATAAATGAATATTTTAACCAAATATGGCAAGTTTATTAATAGCTCTGGGAGAAGAGGATAGTGTGAAAATAGTCATCAGTTTTCTTGATATTTTCATATCCTCCTGACAATTACTCGGGGCTTCTTAAAACACACATTCATTCAACTGTACCCCTTAATCTGGAAAAGGCTATATTGTTAAATTGTTCAGAAAACATCTGATTGCTTCTCAGTTAAGTTTTCCATGCTTTGTAATCTAGGGCTGGAAGTTAAATTCTGCCCTGTAAAATAGACATTAGGTGCTTACAAGATTTTCCAAGTGTAAGAATATGATTTCTACACCCTTAGCTTGCTTGCCATTTCTGCCATTCCTGCTATATATAGTTCTCTATCTTTCCCTGTGTAAACAGCCATCAAAGACCCCTTTTTGTTTTGTTTTGGTTTAGTTTTTTGTTTAGGTTTTTAATCTCTCTGATGTAGCTCATTTCTTCATATGTAGCAATGCATTGTTGTTGTTGTTCTTTCTACCTACCAGACGGGCACTCCATCCTAAATAATTGATGATTCCTTTAGCATCTTTGAATTTAGACTCCATAGTTCAGTTACTTGAAACTTCAAACTAGGGTCCAGATAAGCAACAGTAATGAACTTCAGTGAGACTCAGATAAGTTGTGAAGAGCTTCTTAGATTCTGCTATACAGCAATAGAAGCTCAGGCTGAACTACCTGAGAATGTCAGCATCTTAGTGATGTCTGTGTTTCCCCAGGTGTTGGATTGGAATGGCAGTATGGGAAATACTTTTAGCTGTGAGGGTCTGTCAAGTGTCTAACTCAGAAGGTTTTGTTTGTCTGTGCCAGATAGAGAGATATTCCTTATGGGATTGTTTTCGAGAAGCCAAATATGGGACAGGATCAGGACTCCTGAGTGCTCAAGGTCTAACATTCAGCTCTGGTCCTGTTCTTTTCTAAGCCTAAACTTACAGTGAGCTGTTTAAGAGCTTGCACAAGCCCCACAACACAGAACTGCCCCAGCTGTTGAATAATCAACATGATAGATACCAGATGTTATTAGCTTCCTCCAAAAAAAGCTACTAAACAACAGTTAACATTATTGTCATTAAATATCAGTGATATGAGATTATGGTTCTAGGAATGAAGAGTTGGAACAAAGAAAAAAATCAACAACAAAAAGACCCCAAACCTTCATTTGCATGTTTTTCTTCATGTGTTCCCTGATGCTTGCTTTGACTGCTTATTTTGGGCACATTCCTTCCCTCATTTCCTGCTATTGCTCTTGTGTTTTACTCCCTTTCCTCTTAGACAGCACAGATATACTATGCCACTTCTGTCCTCTGCTGCCTACAAGCATAGGAGATGAAGTGGGAATGATGCTGTATGAAATAATTCTGGAGAGGCAAGGGTGTGGGGAAGCGTCACTGAAGAGAAGAGTGGCAGAGTATGGTTCATCTGATGACAGACTGTTAACACTGGGCAACTTACTAAGGAGGAGGCAGGGAATTGGCTGTGGTTGGCTTTGAGAGCTTGTTTCCATTTCCCTGATTGGTCCTAAGCTGGGACTAAGGCAGCAGCTGTTAGGTAGACATGACTATTAGGGCCAGTTGGTGCAGACTTTGAGCTATATACCCCTGGACTGGTTACTGTAGCATGTGAGTCCAGCTATTATCTATTCCATATTTAGTCTCTAATGTACTAGACTAGTGTCTAATGAACTCAATGGCTTTTCTCCATCTCTGTCTCCATCCCTCCCTTTAGCCACTTCTCTGTATATATCAAATTCTGTAACACATGCTATAACTCATGGGCTTGACCAGATCTGTTCTCAAACTGCTAGTCCAGCTGATGCGGGATCATTTTCCAAAGATTCCATACATCCCCATCAGTCACTAAGGGAAAAGGCTTCACTACAGAAAACTGGAAATGAACTTTTTTTTTCTAGATGTAAATTTTTGTGGAAACATTAAAACTACCACTCAGAATGCTTTTCTTTTGTGTTTACTCAAATAGAGTTCTCAAAGCCACTCTGGGTTTCAGAAAAGCCTAATTACTTTCATATACCACAAACAGTCGATAGAGCATGGGGAAAAGTCATACCTATAAATTTATATTACTTGAGGGAGAATATTTGGACTTAGAAATATTAATGCAGCCTCTTACCTCCTAGGTATTAGCTTTATTTGTGAAGTGGAATTTGATTTAGTTTCTGACCCACCTAAGAATGGGACACTGGAGAGAGAAGGGGGTTGGTACTTTGGCTGGCTCTGAGTTCTTAATTCCAGAGGTGTCAGCAGAGCAAGGGGGGCTTGAATATGCTCTTGCTTTGCTCATGTAGAGGTTAATAGGAGGGCATAGATGACATCAAGCATACTGTCAGATACTCCTTACACCATGTAGGCTATTTTCAGTCAATACAGTGCAGCAGGACACTCTTAAACATTAAAATGTTCGTTATTTTTGATGAGTGACAGAAGTTGAAAGTTGCCAATGAGGACAGCTGAACTAGAGAATCTACCTTGTGGAAAGAGAAACTTGTGTGTAAATGTGTGCATGTGTGTGTTTGTATTATGTACATGTATTCTCTGCTTGTGCATGTGTATGTATGTGTGTGTGTGTGTGTATGTGTGTGTGTGAGAGAGAGAGAGAAAGAGAGAGTGAAAGAGAGAAAGAGAGAGAGTATTCTGTGCACATGTGCACATGTATGGTGACTTCTGTGCACTCATGAACATGTGTGTATGTGCTGCACATGTGTGTGTTTGTGTTATGTGTATGTGTTATGTGCATGTATGTGTGTGTGTGAGAGAGAGAGAGTTTGTGTTTGTTCTGTGCACATGCGCACATGTATGTATGTGTGAGTTCTGTGTACGTGTGTGTGTGTGTGTATGTGTGTTTCTTAAGTAGTTTCAGGTCACTTGAGCTGGTCTTGTTTGTTATAGTAGCACAAAGAAACATACTATTAAATCACTGTGCTATGATAGTATTAAATAAATGTCCTCTCTTAAATATCCTTAAAATGCCCCTTTTCTCAAAGGAAAATAATTTGCAGGGCCTTTGAAACTGCCTACTATGAAGTAGAGGCAGACAATTGTCTTGCAAACAGTATAAGGTAGAGCGTGTCCTACTGCAGTCCAAACTGAATCATTCCTGGATGGGAGACACTTTTCCACAGTGCATCGGAATGAGCAATCTCAAGAATGACTCTCAGAAGGCACATTTTACATTCCTGTTTGCCATTTTCATCTTGCTTCATGGCATCGTAGCACACCGACTTCAGTCCTCTATGACAAGAGGCAGCTCTGACAACGTACCTGGATTCACAATTGTTTTCCTGTACGGATTTCACTTACCATGCTGGTTATTATGTGTGTGGAAGAATGTGTAGTGGGTGGATTTATACAGCTCAGTGGCTGTCTTTCCTTGTTGATATTCTTGGAGGACATTGCTTAGCACCATTTCCTGCTCTGGGGGACTTCTTGCTGTCAAAATAATGTAAACACCAGGGAAGGAAATATGCCTCCATCTGTTAAGGCCATCATATTCCTCCATGACTGTCTCTAACTAGGTTTTATGAGCTTTATATAAAGAGGAGGTGGGCCTCTGAGGAAGAGATCCTGCTTGGTGGAATCAGAGGAAGATGGAGGTGAGGTAGAAGGCTATGAAATGTCCACTCAGCCTATCAGAGTTGGTGAAGAACATGCACCATTTTAAGTGCCAAATTGCTTGTGGTTTGAGTATTGGGGTATAGTGGTCTTTATTTCTAATCATGGATTCAGCTTTTTAGAAAATTGGGGGGGTGCAGAAGAGGATTTGGTATATGTCCTCAGGGATGTCCATATTCTAATGCTGACTCCCTCTGCTGGGCTTAGTTGAAGTTTAGGTCAACTTTTATAAGAAACAGTATTATTGCTCAAATTCTGTCCATTTGTTCTAGCTGAACTCTAACATGGGAGTCATTTTAAGCTGCCCCTCTGGAAGCCTTCTCCAGTTCCTTGAAAGTCTGTAAGAAGCCCCTTCTCATGGGATTCTGTGCGCATGCTCATCTGGATTCACATTAGCTGTCAACTCAGACTCAGTCATGCCTCTTTTAGTGTGTTCTCAACTTAAAAATGGATCCGTTGCCCTATCGGATTTTGGCAGTGTAGGGCCACATAGTAAGTACTCAGCAAATATGTGCTGAATTAATATATTTTCCTAGAGAGACTTGTTTTATTTATGGAATAAGAGTTTTAAGCATGCACATAGAAATTTGCAAAATAAATATTTGCTGATTGGATTTTCAGTGCTTAAGTAATGTTCTGTTGCAAGGCAGGCACCTCTGGAAAGGTTCATTAATGGTGTGGGATTATTATTTACAACATTGAAGCAGTTTTCTGAAAGTACATATACATTATTCCCTGTTTCCTCCTAAGTGCATGGACTCAGTGAAAATAAACAATAAATCAATAACAGGCTCAGAATTACTGGAAGAGGCAGCATGCTGTCTGCTTTTCCTGAAGATGAGATGTAGACTCAACAAGTGAGGAGGGGTACTGGTTTCTGTTGTGACAGTCAGTGGGCAGAACTGGAAACAGGACTTTGTATTAACATTTGCATTTACAAAGCAGAGCTCTGAGTCTTTGGGTACGCTGAACTAGACCCCTCCTGTCTGTCTGTCATGGAGGCTTTACTTAGAAATGTCCACAGCAGTACCTCCTCTATTGCGGACCCAAGCAAGGAACATTTGTTTCATAATCATTTACATATTTTAATTATTTATTTCTGACTGACATGATTATTATTAGAATATATGATGTGTATGCATGTTTATATGTACAAGTGCACGTGTATGTGTCTGTGTGCACATTCAGTTTATTGGGTAGGGGTCTCTCACTGAACCTAGAAATGATCAATTCTGGAGAGTCTGGCTAACTGACTTGCTCCAGGGATCTCCTGTCTATACCTCATGAATATTAAGATTCTAAGCCACCATCATACCTGCCTGACTTATTTACATGAATCCTGGGGTTGAGAACTCCAGTCTATATCCTCATTCAGTAATGCTTTAGCCATGGAGTTGTCTCCGAGTGTCGTTTTATTGTAGTTTTGCAACTTAATTTTTCTTTTGTGGAGCAAAGGACTGTTGTTCATAGTATTGCAGACATGTAGCTTTCTGGTGGCTTCACTAGTCACCTCAATCCAGGAACTTAGGAACTCGACTTTATAAATTTACCTAGAGTGGAAGGGGACCAAGGTCATTAGCTTACACTAACTAGCTCAGAAAATGATGGGACAGTGTAAAAAGAGGATGCCACAGAAGCCCAAGAAAAGCAGAAGACTGGAGCATCTAGTTAGTGTAGGATTTACAGAGGAAAATCAATCAAGCCTGGAGGTAATTAGGGAGATTTCCAGGATGAGACAATAAAATAAACTTCCTGGGCAGGATTTACCAGGAAAAAAGCTGGAATCAGGAAGACATGACTGCTTACTTTTGAAGTTCACCTATACCCCCATCTCATTGTGCCCATTCTCCAGAGAAATAGAGCTGCCACGAAACATTGATGCTGCCTGGTTGTCACTTACTCCAGCGGGAAGTCTTCATGGCAAATTAAAATACAATAAGAACCATGGTGTTTTGGTGTGGGTGTGGGAGTTAATAGATGCTAACATTTTTGCAACCTTTGGAGAGAGAATTTCGAAGTACATGAAATAGAAATGCATATATTCTTTGCCCTTTCCTTTCTAGAAATTTATCCCAAATATAAATCCTCAGGACTGAGCAAAGATATGAATGAGTGTTCCTCCCAATGCCATTCATATCGGCAGAGGTTTAGATGAATTCTACATGTCCAGCAAAAGCCAGTGATCAAATGATACATGCTGTATCTGTGTGACAGAGACACTTGCAGGCAGAATAATGCAGATGTAGCTGTAATATGGAAGGATGGCAGGATGATGCATAGGATGTGCTGCCTCCTCCTACTATGTGAACAGAAAGAAGCACACAGGCACATGTGTTTCTGAAGTGAAGGAAACACATCTTTGAGCCCAGTTGGCCTGGAGTGGAAGAAACTAGTCATTGCATGTGTTTCAGTGTGTCACCAGAGCTCATATGTTTATGGGATGCATAGGTTGCAACAAAATACAGTCATGTGTTGCTAAAGAGCAAGGTGCACTCTGAGAAGTGTGTGGATCCCATCATGTGAACTCATAGAGTATACTTTCCCATACTGATGTGGCTACAGGGTCACTGTGATATGAATTTTGACAGGTCCTCTATCACATCTGTAGCGCATCCTTGACCCAACCTCACTAGGCAGCATGTGATTGTCGTTTCTAAATGATTTCAAAATTCAAAGCACATGAAGGGGTTTATAGAATGAGGTTGATGCTGCTCTCCTTTACATAGACACGGTAGACCCTGAGGAGAATGTCTTCTTCATCCCTTGCTGCATGTTCTTGCAGGCTTTGTCACCCATAGGAGCCAACATTTTATCTCCGACTATTTCTACTCATAGCTGAACCCTGAATTCTTCAAGTCATTTGTGGAAGCATTTAAGTTCCATAAGCAGCACATTTACAAATCACTTCTCTGATAGTGTACCTTTGCTATAAATTAAAATTACCAGAAGAGCTCGCCCACATGCAGAGCCCTGAGTACCAAATTGTTGTGACTCAGACCTGGTTGACTGGGGTGAGTCAGGGAGCCATAAGGCAGTGGATTCCAATGGAGAAGATTTGAATTTTGCTTCTCACTACTATCTTTCCTCTCTTCTTTCCTATTGTTCTCTACTCATCCTTTCCCTCCCTGCCTTCTTTTCCTTTTGGAGAGTTTGAGGGCCTAGTGTCTTCAGAGCATGCCACTAGATTTTGAAGACATTTACTATGTGCCTCACTCCATACTTTTCAAAGAAAGAAGTAGTAAATTGGGAGCAATTTGATGCATTCTGTGTCATTTGTCCTGACTAACCTTAGAAGGAATAGAAATGTGACTAATCTGCTTCCTGCAGGTCTAAGAGGATTGGCCTCTTTCAGGTATCTGATTTGTGATGAGATCCAGTTTGCTTTGTCTCTGTCCAGTCTTTCTTGCTCTGTGATGACAGAAGACCCCAATTTGTCTGTAGGAGCAAAGAGAGAAGATTTGAGTTATGGACAGCTGACCTTTGATTTTTTTTTTCAATTTCAGTGCTTTTAAATGGAAATAGGAGGGAAAGGGAGTGACAGGGTAGAAGGTGGAAAGGAGCCCATCACGGAAGAGCATAGGTTTTGGGTATTTGCCTCCTGGTACAGATTGTATTCCTGGCAACCTGATATAGAGTTTCCCCATGTCATTCTGTGAAATACGACATGATCAGATAAGATGAAAGAATGTATGTATATATCCTGGCACAGTGCCTGGCATTTAGCAGGAACCAAGTAAGTGGTGAGTAACAACATTAGCACAGGAGCAGAGCATAGAGACTGAGGTAGTCATCAGAGCACACTGGGCCCTGGGCGATTAGATAAAGTTAGCATTTTCCTTGTCCTTCATCAACCTATAAAGTCCAAGAGACCCAGTTTTCTCATGTGTAAGACGAGAACATTCATTAACTGCCTAGCTTTCTAACATGCTCCTTATATAGGAGCAAAAGGAAGGGTTTCTTGTCTTTCTTTTCAATTTTATTCCAATCACACCAAGGCAACCCTTGTCTTGCATAGAGCTTGGCTAGAAAGAAGCCTCTTGGATGAATTTGGGTCCTAGACAGGATGCATGAACTCTTGTGTCTCCTGTTGATACTCTGCAGCCTAAGATGCTCAGCTTCCTAGATTTGTTTTTCATCTCTAACTTGGAGGTTGAGGGTAACACGGACCACACCTATTTATATTGATGAGGAAGGAAGTCATATGGATGAAGTCATACGTTCTATCAAATAGAATGTTCAAGAAGGTATTTCACAAAACTGCTGCCTCCCAACCCTGGTGGTCTTGATTTATTTTTCCTAAGGTCTGGCTGAGGAAGAACTAAGCAGTCTTTATTACATCACCAGACTCTGTGCTGAGTGTGTGCTCCAGTCAGAGGTGTCTCCTGTTTTCTCCCTTTCTGTAAAGCTCTGATTTTGTTCTAGTGTTTCAGTCTTGGTTGTGTACTGTAAGTCAGTACTCTTCAGAGTGGAATTTTGTGACACAACATTCCTTTTAGTCTCACTCCCTTAACAGGAAGAAAACTCTTTTTGTTTAAAATACACTGAAAGGTAAGGGTGACAGTGATGTGTCTGGCTTTGGTTGGGCCCTGGATTTGATCCCTGCTGTTGAAAAACAAGACAACAATGATAATGCTATATAGTTTACTTACAGAATCCAAAGTAAACAAGGACAGGTGTTGGGACATTAGCATATTAAAGGCTCCCGGAAGTCCTCACAGAAACTGAACAGAGATAGAAAGAGGTCCCAGTGAAACAACTATAGCAGCTTTCATGATAGTGATCCAAAGAACCTACTGGCTGAAAACTCTCACTGACAGTGAAAGGTTCTGGTCAATTATTTCTGTTTTGTTACATACAAATTGATCAAAGAAGAAACAGTTGCTACAAAGTCTGTCTTAAAGAAACTGCAGTTGGATTTATAAACTGAGGTATGGGCTACATCTGAGTACCAAGCTTGCTTTAATTTTCGGTGTGTTCATGGTATATCAATGGCTGTCTCTGGCCCCAGTGCTGGACTTTCTGAGTCTCTTGCTTTCATTTAAATATTTTGTTATAGAATGTGCAGTAAGCTTTAGGACTGAATGAAAACAATACCCTGAGAGTCTATAAATAAATAATTAAAGTTGTTTATGAATAACGTCAGAGAGACCACTACTGGGGCTGTGTAATGGAAAAGGGGTTCAATAGAAATTCAACAAAATACTGGCTCAGAAAATTGCTTTCTGAAGATCAGAAGTAGATTTATTTGAGTCTACACATTTCTGATTATGCAGGAATATGTTACTGTGAAGTTTCAGGAGCTTTCAATCTTGAGATAGTCTTTCTTAATGCCTGGAAAGAAATTTGCTTCAGAATTAGGTGTAGAGCTCTCAGCTCTGCCTGCTTTCTCTCTTATGAGCTGTTGTCAGGTCATTTACTGACAAATAAGGATATAATCCCCCTTTTGATATTGCAGCTCACCTAGTAATACATATTCTTTGTTATTTTCTAATCTTGTAAAGTGAAAGGGAAAGGGTCCCACGGAATGGGTTTGATGCCAAAAGTGACAGAAAACGAAGACGACAGCAGCAAATGCAGAAAGAATAAATTCAAGATGATTTATTTGAATTAGCTTTATGGTCTCATGTAGTTTTGTGGACTGAGACCAGAAGCCAGGAATAATCAAAAAGCCTCTTGCCTAAAAACAAACATATTTTCCAAGAACATTTTGGCCCAGCTAGATATTACACTGTAAGAATCTTCATCCAGTAGTATGAATACAAAAGGCAACGAACTGGACAGAGATTGTATGTCTTATGTTAACATTATCCAGAAATGGAATAGTACTTTTTTTACAGGATCTATTATATTCTTAAGTATGTGTTTATGTGTGTGTGTGTGTTTGTGAGTGGTGTGCAAGTGTGTTTGTGTGCATGTGTGCTTTTATGTGTATGTGTGTATTTGTGAATGTGGTGTGTGTGTATGTGAGTGTGTTTGTCTCCGTGTGTGCGTGTGTGTGTGTGTGTTTTGTGTGTGTGGTGTGTATGCATATGAATGTAGAGCCATGGAGTGAGAGGCACGCTATGATGATGCTGTCAATTGAACTCCAGTTTTCTATAAGAGCAGCATGAGTCACTGACCCATCATCATCTCTCTAGCTCTGGACCGGCAGTCCTCAGATCACAGTTGTGCAAAAAAACAATGGCCGTTGTAATAGCTTTTGTGTTTTCCATGTTAGACAAACATGTAAAATTAGAAGAGATAATAGGTTCTGAAAAGCATTTTAGATTCTAGGCAAAATGTTTAAATTGCTTAGTTCTCCAGTTAACGAAGAAGAAAATACATTTGGCATGCCAGAAGCAACAATGATGTAAGATGTCTAAACAGCAACTGATCTCTGTTTACGATGTGCAGCAATTTCTTTCTGCCACAACATTCAGTTACCCCATTCCTAGGTCATTTGTGAGTGTGTATGTTTGTGTGAGTATGTATGTGTGTGTGTACATGTGTTTGAGAGAGCTTTCACCATTGCAAGATATCGTGAATTGTAGTTTGCTGATAAATATCTAAAGATGTTGAAATTATTAATTAATAATCCCAATGACAGGCAGGTTAGTTACCCACCTCAATAGTTTATGTTTCTGAATGGAAGATACACAGTCTTTATGATTTGATATGCCTTAAATATCACAATAGGTGAGCCACTGTCTAACCTCCATGTGATTAATTCATACCCGCAGATAATTCTGAGTTATTATTTACTAAATTCTGTATTCTACTGTGCTCTTGCGGTCCCTTCACATGGCGGCTATGCCTCTCTGTCCTGCACTTTTTAGGCATGGTTTCTCTCCTCACCTCTCTTCTCCTCCACACTGTATCCTCTCTCCCTCCTTCTCTTTCCTATCCCAAGCCTGAGAAATTCCCCAAAACCACCTCTGTCTGTCCTTTTCAGCTATTCGCTGTTGGCATTTTTATTTACCATTCCGAACCAACTGGGGCAGGTTCCCAGAAGCTACATGCAGACACTTGTGTAAGAAATTTGGGGGGACTGTAATTAGCATTTGTAATACAAGCAGCTACATAAAGATTTATTTTTACTATTTTTATGTGAGATGTGTACGCCCACACTACATGTGTGAAGGATCATGTGGAGTCCAGAAGAGGGCACGGAACTCATGGAGCTGGGTTATTGGGGTTTGTGAGCCATTATGTGGATGCTGAGAACTGAACCTGGGTCCTCTGAAAAAAGCCATAAGTGCTATTAACCATTGAGACATCTCTGCAATCCACACACAAAATATTTAATTTTCAATCATAGAAAAATATTCTAACTTGGAACAGTGTATGTCAGTACTTGTGGTACAAAGGCCCACTATGACCAATTTCAGGTCATTGATGCATGTCAAGTGGCTTATAAGATTCTGAAATTTTTAATAAGCCCTTCTCATGAGCAGCTGTGAGCTGGCTCCTACCTTCTCCTGTAGGAGTTTCCTTGGCCTCTAGTAATTCAGTGAGCCTGTTTTCAGAAAGGAGCTGTAGCTATACTTAAAGCTGGAATGTTCTTGAAGGGACTGGAGAAAGTATTCAATAAATAGCAGCTTCTTGATCTTTAAGCTCCCTTCTAATCTCAGACCTTGCCATTCTTGCTCAAGGAGACGTGCTTATAAGACAGAATGAATTTTACTGTATGTGATGAACTATTTTAGGAGTGCTATTCATATTATTTATTGGTTATTGTTAACATTTCCTAGAATATTACAAGATTTAACTGGGATGTCTGGAAATTAGCATAGTATTAAAAGCGGGCGTTTTAGAAGACAGTTGCTCTGGAAGATGGCACCTCGGGATACTCTTGCTCTTTGAACACGGAACTTTTGTCTAATGAGATTTTTGTATAACAGAAACTGTACAAGGAGGCACCTGCACTAACACTAGAAACCTTTTCCATTCAAGACAAGGGCTGACAAATTCAACCTACCAACTGAACACAACCTACTTCTGTGAGGTTCATCAGTTAGCGGATTTTTTATATTTTGAAATTATTAAAAAAAAAAACCAGAAAGAATAATTTGTGACACAAGAAGATGATACTAGACTCAAGCTGTAGTAAAGTTCTGCTTTACTGGGCCTGTCATTCATACCTGCCATTGTCATCTTGTCATCTGGAGTGTTCTCCTGCTGAACCAGGAGACCTGAAGGCTAACAACAGAGACTGAGATCCACAGAGCCCTTAATGCTTGTCATTCCGTTCTGTACAGAGTGTTTGCCAATCCTGGACTCCAAGGTTGTCTCCAAAATAAGTGTGAGCAGCTAGTTCAAAGTTCTGGGTATGACTGAAGCAGAGTGACAACAATGGCAGATTCATCCTTAATGGAATTGAAAGGAGTTGCATAAGAAATGGAGGGGAACCACAGGTCTGGGGAGATGGCTCCTTGATGAAGTACTTGCCGTCTTAGCAGGTAGACCTGAATTTTGATTTCTAGCATCTGCTGTGGTACAGCTGTAATCCCAGTGTGGGGAGATAGCCAGAGGAGGATCCTAGTAGCTTGCTACCCACACAATCTAGCCAATCAGTGAACTTGTTAGTTCAGTGAGAGACCCTGTCTCAAAAATAAGGCAGGAGAGAGGGAGGAAGATGCTCAGCCTAGAATTCTAGCTGCTATGAACATGGACATGTGCACCTACCTCATACACAAAAGAAAACCAAATAGAGGATCTTTTTGAAATGCTTTTGTTTTTGTAGACAGAAACAAACATTTAATTTGACAGTGTCTTGACAGAACTTTTCACATCCCAGGTACTCCACCTTAGGGGTGTCATCAAGGAAATACAACTCATGCTATTTTTAAACTTGTGTCTGGAAAGAAGGTTGAATGCTCTCATTCACAGCTCCTCCAGAGGAGACTGCTTTCTAGTGGGAAGCATTCTGGTGAGAGGAGGAAATCAGCTCACTGAATGCATATACCTATTGTATAGAATTCTGTCCTGTTATGTTTGCTAATAAAGTCCTTACCTCCAGGGGAGAAAGCATCTCCCAGTCCCTTGGTTGTCCCAATAGTCTGCCTTGACAGGCTTCGCTAGTCAGACAGCTCCAGCAACCATGGGGATTACACTGTTTTAATCAAGTGAATCTCCATGTTGGCTGCACATTAGAAAACTAGAGTGTCATTAAAACACCCTAGTCTCCAGCCTAAAATACCCCACTGTCCAGCTTATCCCTGTCTGAGGGTTGGAGCTTAGCACCAGTGTTTGAAGTCCTTGCTACAGTCTTACTTTCAAGGTGCAGCCTGCAACCAAGGTTGAGAATCCCCACTGGAAACCTTTAGGTTTTCAAACTGACTTTTGTTTTTAAACATACTAAGCAGAGATCCCGCTGTCCTGTTACTATGGTGCTTGCTCTTCTTAAGCATACTTAAGTGCAGCATCCATTGTCAACTGCTTATATTGCAGTCTCCTCTCTGGGGAAATTTACTGATGCAATCTTGTTTCATTAGCTTAATAAAGAGAGATCTTTCAGAAGGTAAAAGAAGATGATGATAAGAAATGCATCTTTGATTCTTCTGAGAGAAGAATCCCACTGTAAATCCTACTGAGAGATTCTGCTTAGAATCACCTCATGGCAAAGCTTTCCTGGTCCAGTTGGTTTTACCTGTCCCTGATGCCTTTAAATAGAGCAGCGTTCGTTGTAAGACAATGTTTTCTGTGTACTTACTAATAGTGTTTTATATGTTCATGCCGATAAATCGTTCTCTCATTAACTCACTGCTCTTTGTGTTTGGCTCATTATAGATATTTTCTTAATCTAATCTTTTGCTGAAGTAGGAATTGCTTTAGTTTCAGTGAGTTGGAGACAGTTGAAGGAAGGTTAATTAATTTTGTTATTTATAAAATGAAAATGCTAATATTACCCACCTGCTAGGGTTGTTAAGAACAGTGGGAGAGATTAGTGTAAAATAACCAAGTGCCTGGTACTGGGTAAGCAGTGGGACATTGGAAGTAAGCAACGTGACACTGTCACAGCATTGGATTGGCATCACGAACAAGGAGGCTGTGACCACACTTTCTGGGTTAATGTCTCATCTTAACTACCTGCCAGCTCTGTTACGTTCGGCAAACTACCCAACCTCTTTAAACTTCCATTTCCTCACCTGAAAATTTATCCTTAGCTGCCTTTGCCCAGGGTGAGGAGGGTCACATGTATTTAATGGACTTATCACTATTTCTGGTGTTTGGTGAGCTCCTGGAAGACTTCCTTAGAAATGTGGCCTTGGAGCCCTCAGTCCGGCCTCACAGAAGCAGAAGCTGCACTTTAGAAAGACCCCAGGCTGAAGTGTGGACATTTGAGCAAAGCTCTTCTAATTAGTAAATGGCAAACATGTAGTAAAGCTTGACCTATGTTCCTGTCTTACATCCTGGCCAGGCCTCCCTCGTCAGACAGGCCCTCTATTCCCTCCCCTCCCCCCATGTCCTAATTACACTGCCTCACCTGACTGATTCAGATTGTCAGCAAAGATGAACTTACTGCAGGAAAGTAGCAATTGGCCTTTTCAGCAGACTGACAGACAGTGTGTTGCCAAAATAAAATTCATACTCTGGGTTCTTTAATCCTTAATCTAGAATTATTTTATACTACACTACCCTGCCATAGTAATGATATTCAGTAGCACACATGAATGTATAGTCAGCTTTGAGCTTCAAGAGAAAGGAGAATTAAGGGAATAAAGCCACACCAGATGCCATCCTCTGTCCTTCAAGTATAAGCACATGTATCTGCTTACAGTGTAAAACTGCACATACATGTGCAGACATCACACACATGTACATATATACACACATATACACACACATACACAGAGAAAAAGAGAGAAATTTTTAAAAACTACTTGAGTAAAAACTTAAAGAATTGAATTTCAGAGTTCAGTAAAGTTCATAAAAATCTTTTTTAAATAAATAAATGTGTCGATCATCACTGGCTTATTAAAAATCATAGCACCAACAGTATTCTAATAAGAATTGCTTCAGGACTTTGGGTTTTAATGATAGTAACAGTTTTAGCTGCCTACTTGTGTTAACTTCCATTTTAATATTGAATAATAGTCTCTCTGTAACCAGAGGCTCACCTGTTCAGCTAGTCTGGCTGGCCGGCTACTATGTTCCCTGGTTTTGTCTGTTTGTACCCCAGCACCGAGGTTACAGACACATACAGCCATTCCTGACTATTTACTTGGGTGCTATGGGATTGAACTCAGGTTCTTATGCATGCGTAGCAAGCACTCTTACCCTCTGACATATCTTCTCTGGCCTGAGCAATTTTTTTTTTTTTTAAACAAGGGTTTATGGTGCTTGGAGGCAAACTTGTCATTAAGATGACCACTGAACCAACTACACAGCACTTTGCAATAGATGACTGAAAAAAACAACGAAATCACAAACGTTTGTACACTTCTACGTTTCTATACCCTTACAATGGTTCTCCTGTGAAGCTTTACATTGTAGAAATGAAATAAGCCCCAAGATAGCACATGGCCTGGCTTCTGTTTCCCGGGGAAGGGAAGAGGGAGGATTATGTGGTCTGCCTAGAGCAGAAATGGAAACCCCATCCCAATACCTCTATATTTTATCTGAGGCATTGTATCTCCTGTTGAAAAGGCTGCTAGACATTTTCTGAGTCATTACTCAAATGACTCATGCTCCATTTAGTGTGGAAGGAATACATGGAGAAGGGGCCAGATTCAACCTACACAGTTAAGTGGCTAGCCAGGATGTCTTGTATTTACTCACCTGGGCTGTTAATGTTGCTAGATATCCTAGTATGTCAATGTTCCTCTAAGGTGATGGGTGAAAATTATGATGCTTTCTGCTCTTCTCAGAAGGATACACCAAGAACTTCTTTTTCAATGAGAAATAAAAGAATGTCTTCCCAAACTTTAAATTTATCATAAACCATAGTACTAGCTTAGCTAATCAATATGCACTGTCAGTTTTTTGTGTGTATACAAGTGTGTGTATGTACACAGGAGTTTTGCTTAAACTGTAAGCATTGGCTTTGACAGTGTCCAAGAAAGATCACTTCTTTCTTTGGGCATTAACTTTGTCAGGAGGTTTCATATACATATATGCTTCCCCCTCTGCTATAAGAGACAAGTTGAAAGATAACTATAGAGTCATGGAAGGCAAACTAAGAAGCTATGTATCTTAGCTACTATTCTATTGCTGTGATGAAACAACACAACAAGGCAACAGAAAGCTTTTAATTTGGGGACTTGTAGTTCCATAGTGTTAGAAGGACCATTATGGCAGCCAGCTTTGCCAGGTAGGCATGGCATTGAAGTAGTAGCTGAGAGCTTATATCTGATCCACAAGCCGGGAGGGGAAAGGGGGGCAGGAGAAGACAAGAGAGAGAGAAGAGAGAGAGAGAGAGAGAGAGAGCACAGAAGCTAACTGCAATTGGCTTGGGCTACTGAAACCTCAAAGCCCATCCCCGTGGCACAACTCTACACCCAATTCTTCCCCAACAGTTAACAAACTGTAAACCAGACATTCAAATATATGAACCTATGGGGGGACATTCTTATTCAAACTTATGTTAGTCTATCTTGAAATAATACTGAAGTTTATATCATATGATTGTTTTCTTTCATTTGAGAACTTAAAACATTTGCTTGTAATTAGTTTCATGTCCAAGGAAATATTGTCATGAAAAAAAAAAGGCTAGGATATTTTCCCTAGGAATTAGCTCTTCCAAGTTGTGAAAATGAAAGTTAGAAGCATGTCTTTTTAAGTGCAGACACACACATAAATTTCTTATGACTCCCTTCAGTTGTCACAGAGTATAACAAATATTTCATTACTTTTAGAATATTGGCATGCAAATCAATAAGACCCACTTTCCTTTGGTGTCAGCTGCTGTATTTTATATTAACTTTGTAGCTTGTCTTTTCTGTTCTCAATGCCCATCTCATGAAAAAAAAAATGTATTCCAGCTAGACACGGTGGAAAACAGCAACAATCCAGCACTTGGGAAACTGAGGTATGAGATCCTGGAGTTTGAGTACAGCCTCTGATATAGAGCAAGACTCTGCCTCAAACAAATATGATTTCCTCCTATAATAAATTGTTTCCTAGTAAACAAAACTACACAGACAGGGGCTGTCAAGATGGCTCAGTGGGAAAGAGTTTTGGCTGTACAAGTACGACAACTGAGTTTCCATAGCACCCATATAAAACGCCATGGTACATACCTCTAACCCCAGGCAAGCAGATTGCTGGGGATACCTGCCATGTTTTATACATATGCACACATACACGTAAGTCTTTTAAGATGAAGGCATTTTTTGTTGTTCCATGTTTAAACTCTGGGCTAAATAACAAAGGGCAGATAATGCAAATACATGTCAGCTGGATGCTATAAGAGCACAGCGGTCCTCTGTACCTTTCTGTGTGTTTCAATGTCTGCTCCCTGTGCTGGCATCCCATAATAACATTGGCAAAAGGTTGGTCCCTTTCCATGCCCAGCCCCCCCCCCCCCCCACACACACACATGCCTACAGCTGAGCTGGAGCATGCTGAGTTAAGCACATTTATCTTAGATCTTGGGAGTTTAAGGTGATCCTTTAACCTGTGCAGGGCTCACTATGAGGCAGACTCACCTGGAAAGGTCTGAAGGAACTGAATTCTTGTTGGCCAATACTGAGAAGCAAGACGGGAAGATTGAAATGTGTTTTCATAGCAGCTAATGAGGCATCTAATGAGTCAAATGTCGCTCTGAAGCTCACCTCATTAAGACAGCATCTTGTTTTCATAAATGTCCTGGAGTGGCTGGACAATTATATATATAGTCATTTAATTGAAAGAACTGATATGACTGCCAAGCAAAATCAAATATTCAAAGAAATCTCTTAGCATTGGTGTCCTCTAAGTGTGCAAATAAATGCTTTAGGAACAGCACGAGTGAGGTGGACTATGCCTCTCTTTTTTCTTACAAATCCAATTTTTGAATAATTTGAAAGCAGATTCTGCCATCAAATTAAATGCCCCATTGACTACATTTTCATCAAGAGATTTATTACCAGCTCTCTTATTTGGTATATTTTCAATAAACATACTCCTGCTGCTTCCAGCTGAGTATTTCTGTGTTAGATGATTTAATGGGCAGTCATAAGTTCTAAATTATTTCTCTTATTTTTGACCCACAACAGAGCATGGGGCAAAAATTTGTATGGATGCAGGATAAGGAGACATGAATCCGAGTGAGTTTTAGACACCTGAGTAGCCTGTATACTTGAATTGTAAACTCCTGCAGAAATGTATCTCTTGTATTTGAACTATGAGAGTGTGTTTCCTCACTTGGCTTGTAGTCAGAACCTTGTGCCAAGCTCTGTGTTTCTAAAAAGGTAACAACCAATATGTACTTGTGGAGTAAGTGAATGAATCAGTCAGATAGGCAATCTTTGGGCCAATATTTTTCCTCTTTCTATTTCCTTTCCTTCTACTCCTCTTTATTTTTGAAAGACAGCATAGACTTCTATTTTAGGATAAGGAACTACAATTTGGGTATGCAGCTATCTCTCTCACTATATAAAAACTCTGTGTGTTGTGTGTGTGTGTGTGTGGTGTGTGTCTGTCTATCCATATATGGATACAAATATGTAATTAGACCCAGAAGCTATGGGAAATGAGAACTATATAGGCTTTTTTCAAACTCTCCAAGCTGCCTGGTAAATGTGTATTAATAGAACGGGTTCCAGAGGGATGGGTTTTCGCCAGCCACTGTCTCTGTCCATAGAAAGCCCTTTTCCCATTACTTTTCTATTTTAAGTCTATCCCCTTGCCCCCGCTGATTGAGCCTTTCTGAAATGTGCCAGGCAGAGGATCTCACCTCTCCTATCAGCTTGCAAATAATAACGTCTTCACATTTTCATGGCCGTTTCTGAAACAGGGACCTTTCATTTATACTTCATCCACAATGGAAATAAATTGATTAATGTCACAGCCTCCTGTTTGGCCACAGACCTTTTGAAACCAAGAGCATCTTTTCCAATGTGGCAAAAGAATAGCTTGTCCCAGATTTCCCTATGCTCCAAGGACTTGGGGCAAAGGAATTGTTTCATCATTACATGTTATTGAATCCTAAAGAATTACCAGCTTTCATTTCTTAGTGTTTGCTTGTGTTTTTCCCTGGAGCCCTCCCAGGCACTGGACCCTTGTTTAGTAATCACTGTGTCCTCCTGGGGACACGTCTTCATTGCTTCTTCATAGTTCTCTCATATTTTCCATCTCCCTCACTATCTTTTTTGCCTTTGGAAATTTTCTGTATCTTACTTTCTACTTCTTATATAGGTTTAAATTTTAGTTTTACCTATTATATTCTTTTGTAACTTTCACTGAGTTTGTTCCTTAACAGTTTCATTCATGTGTAAAGTGTGTTCTGATTACTGTCACCTCCAGCCTTCTCTAATGTTCCTCTCACTCCTATGACCCTGTCCTCCATACAGCCCCCTGTCCCACCTTTATGTCCTTTACTTTGTTTTAGAAATCCTCTGAGTTTAACAATGATCTGCCATGTGACTTCTGGGTTTGCAACTATCAAAAGGTTGGTAGGCTCCTAAGTGCATATATAACTAAAGACAGTAACTTTTGGGCTTGCAGAATCCATCAGTAGCTCACAATTGAGCAGGGAGATGTAATAACAGATCCTGTTTTGTGATGGATAAGCAACCTGTTTCCAAATTATCAATTCGGTATGTCTTTCCATCTAAGAATTACCATGTACAAGTTCCCTTCTGATGTATGCTATTTCCCTGAAGCCCTTTGCTCTCTAATGATATTACTTTTCCTTTGTGTTGCCATCATCCTATTTTTTTACTCTTTCAAATGGAAATTTTATTTGATTAAAATAAATATTGAGGGTTTCCTCTTTGTTGGTAAGCCTAATTCTAAACTCTCCCATAGAGCTTCCTTGCTACTGGTTCTAGCCCCAGCAGTCTTCCTAGACATTATAACAAGTGGCCATTCCTTGGGTACCTCTTTCTATGTTTATTGGTAAAAAATATGAATCTTCTGTTTGTTATTAAAAGATGTTGGCAGCTGGACCTCAGCCCACACCTCAGATTCCCGATCTTAGCATGTGCTGCACCTAGACATGACTCTCCATGTCCAGAATGCTCTCCTCGATGGTTTGTGTCAGTGCACACATGATTCATAGTCACTGCCTAACTAGCTAGCCTGCTGTCTACTGGCTCTGGCAGTTCCTATAGAGTTTTGTCTTACTCTAAAGCCTGTTGTTCACTGCCATGTCTGATATACTAAGATGTAAATTGCTTGGCCGACTGAGTTCCCCCATACGTCCTCTTGTTTGTTTATTCTTAATTCAATTGATCCTACCCATCCTCTTGGAACTATCAGGATGACATGGAATGTGGAATCTAGGGTGCCCCTATCCTCAGGAAGTTTACAGTCCACTGTTGACACAAGCACATGAATAAGAGGAACACAGGGTGAAGAAGAAGGAAGAACATAGACAGAGATACAGGTATTATCTGAGAGGAGGAGAGGGGCTGAGCTGGAGGGAATGAAAAGACTTGAGCAAGGCCGTTCTTACTATAGATCAACAATAAAGCTTTGTTTTAAGCCCAGGATTGGGGTATAGGGGTGGTGAGTCTGAATCAAAGTGGATCATCGTGTGGTCCACTAACCTGCTGTCCAAGCCTGAGTTCTTCTCAATTCTTACGTTGCCATCTTCCCCAGTTCTGTGTTGCTGGGGGTCCTAGGAGGAGAGCACAGAGCTTAGCCATACTCCAGCTCATCCTTTTCAGCTATGGCTGACAGCCTGCAGCGGAACAAGTCCAGTTACCATGTGACACTTAGGTGATACTAGGTTAAGCTTGTTATTAAGGAGGTTGAAGTTCTCTTCAGTCATAGCCCCATTAATAAAAGAAGTTAGAAATGAACTCAAAGGGAAGCTTGACAACAATTTTATTAGAGTTTAGGGAACAACAGGACAGGTGAGATTTGCAAGATATACATCCCAGTAGCCATAAGGACAAGAGTGAGAGAAGCTGTATCATTTTAATGGAGATGGAGACAGGCAGCCACATGGCAAAAGGAGAGGGGGCTTCAGAGAAAGAGTAGAAAACCTAAGGTGCAAGGGAAACCATTCTTAACCTTTGTCCAGTATCAGTAAAAGGAATAAAAAAATAAAAATAAAAGATAGTAAGTTATACTATTCCTAGTCCTAGAAACCAGCCCGGTGATGCCATGTGCTCTTTCTCCACATGGGCAGCATGTGTCTCAGTGAGGATGATTTCTAGGAAGGACAGGTACAGTATCTCACTGATGGGGTAATTATCCCTCTAGTCTCCTTTAGGGTAGTCTGGAAGGCCAGGCCTTTCTATCTACCCAGCGCTAGAGACAGAACTTAGAACAAAGATACCTTCACCTTTTCATGTGATAATGTGAATTCCAAAGCTGATTTTTACCTGTCTTGTGTTACTGGGGAACTGGAGATTAGAAGTGGGGTCTAAAGCTTTAGCTAACCTGAGTCTACAGTATGAAAACTTCAGTAGTCACAGCACTTTTTCTGGGCCTGCTCCAAATTAGTGGGAGCAGGCTCGAGTAGTCAAGAACCAGCCTGTTTCCATCTTTGTTTTAAAAGCCATCTTATAGTAAAGACAAACTAGGTTTAATCCTGTTTAAGATTTAAACCTGTTCCTCAAGGATTGAGCTACACCCCACCTGTAACCTGTAACTGCAAATCCTTCTGTTCTGTGTGCTTCGGGAATGGCAGCCATATCTTTGTTTTAAAAGTTGTTTATAATAACCTCCCTTTGTTTCAAAAGGGTTGTTATAGCTACCTTGTTATGACACATTGTTATGCTCAAGTTGCCACCGTGACTGTGACTTTGTTTCAGGACGCACTAACTTGTTAGGCATAAGTTTTGCTCCTCTAACCCAACCTATTTTGCCTGCCAAATCCCCCATTTTAGAAACCCACTACCCCTGAACTATAAAAGCCTGTGTCTTCCTCACTTCCAATACTGACCTCTCAAACTCTGCCTTAGAGGGAGGCAGCCTGTATACAAAAGGTTTGCTTTTATTCCTTGCTTGCTTTAAACAATTTTGCCATGATGTTTTGGGTCTGTGGTGGAGGTGTAGGGGAGGGAAGGGCGGAGCTAAAGATTTCTGAGCTAAATCAAAAACTTAAGTTGCATTGCTGAAGTCATTTCTCTTGTTGGTTTGCACACTACAGGCAAAGTGCCTCAGCAGAGAGCTGGAGAGCCGGAAGAGGCTGTCAGGAAGGGTTACACTTAACCTCCTCAGCTTGCTCCCTTCTAGCTGGCATCATTGTTTAGTTAGGACAGAACAACATAATGAAAAGTTCACGAACATAAATGTGCACACACAGGGTTACCAGGAAATGCGAGAGTATCTGTCTTTATCTGTAGAGAAAGGTCAGCATCCTCCACGAGTGTGGTTTCGCCCCACCCCCTACTCCTGCCTTTAATTGCGCAGCAGCAGCAGCAGCAGCTGACCTTTGATCTCACTTCCTGAGAGCCACAGCACAGGGCTGCCTACCAGTGGTGTCCTGTGCTTCCTCCGCCTCCTGTGGATCAGTCCTCTGCTTGGGAAACACAGGTACCTCTAAGTTCCTAAAGTATAAAAGTCCACTCGGGAGGCTCTGGGATGGACACCAATGTTGGAGGCAGACCTTTTCTGCAATTATAATTCTCCTTTCTCTGCTCATATTGGGGCTTTGTGTTGGGCACTAGAGACAGAGAGAAAAGCACATGTGCTCCTGAGCAGAAATTCAAACCGCAAAGATGCATACTACTGCAGAGGAAGCCAAACACCAGGGCGGGATGGCCACAGATGTTTTGGGGACTTCCCCTGGTGGTTTTCCAGTGAAATGTGGCAGCTTCCTAACTTAGGTATCTGTTATCAGTGTCAAGCAGGCAGAAGTACAGCTCTGCACTGTCACTCTCAACAGCCTTAAGAGTTTACTGTCTTTTAAGGACTTTGCCTCAGACAGAGTCAGAATTTGTTGCTTCCATACAGAAAAAGAGTTTCAGGACTAGCCAGGATGAGAAGGAGTTGAAGATTGTATTAAAGATATTTTGATATACATTTTGGTGGCCTAAAATTAGGCCTTAGGAGATCACTTAGAAACCTTGTTTTGAAGGCTAGAGAGATGACTTGGTGCTAAAGAGCTTTTAGTAGTGCCTTTGCGCTGGACCTGAGTTTACTTGCCTTCTTTTTCTTTCATTGGTAGAATGATGCTCACCTGTCAATCTAGCTCCAGACAATCCAGTGTCCTCTTCTGGCCTCCAGGGGTGCAGTCATGCACTCACATGTACACACCACACACACACCACACACACACACACACACACACACACACACACACACACTCTCTTAAATATTTTTAATTGTCAAGGAGCATTTTTCTCTTTTATCTCTATCTCCATAAGTGAGATTGTAGGGTGGCTCTGGAAGTTTATTAGCTGTGCTTATGCTACAGAAGGCAAATGCTAGTTACACTAGTATTGAGCGGTATTAGACAAGGGCTTTAGTACAGCTATTTTCCTATAGATAGGTTCCTGGTGGAATTCCTAGGAGATTGCAGGGTTACAGTTGGGAAGGGGAGGAACCCTTAGGCAGTAGTTAATTATGCTGGGAATTCTTGCTTCTCTGCTGGAAAAAGCTTCTGTCTCATCCTGGGTAAAGTTCTTTTCTCATGTCCACATAAGTTTCCCTGTCTCTGTATCTTCCCTCCTCTGCCATTCATGAGCTCTGTGCATCCCCCAGTGAAGCTTCCTGTGCTCTAAAGTAGGGCATGGGTGCTGAAGAATTTGAGCCTCGGCTTGAGTAGATTCTGGTGTGAGTCTGAGAGCCTGGCACTCAGGAACTTTGGACCTTGACAAATTTATTTTACTTTGGGGTTGCAAATTGGAGAATAGAAGCTACCTTGTCCCCTTGCCACAAGAATGAACTGAAATGCTAGTTGAGCATCCATCAACCATGCTGTCCCCTTTGAAGCAATTTCATGTTGGTATTTGAAGAACACTGCTGACTACCTGGGTGTGGTTACCTATCCAAGAACATACTTTCCTTACAGACCTAGGAAAAGCCAGCATTAGGCTCTTTCTGTAGTAGGTTATGACAGGGACTTTTGACCTGGAGCAAGACAAATGCTAAACAGAATCCTTTATCTCATTTTAAAGATACTATCTTGGTCATCCATAGGTTGTTAGGCTTTGGCATTTGTTCTAGAATGTAAATGGCAAGAGTAGTGTGTAAGGGAGGGAAGAAGTCACAGGTACAAAAGAGACAGCTGATGAAATTCATACTCAAGTGGCAGGACAGCATGTAGGTTGTGTATGTGTGATCTTTTTGACAGTATTGACTGTGGATTTTATTTATCAAGTTTCTCTTCTATATTTTATTTATCATATATATTATATTTATAAAGTTGCTATGTTATTTATAGACATGCCTAAAGGCTAGTGTGCAATAGGTATATCCAATAAAAAGTATTACTTATGAAATACAAAGTAAATCTAGTTTAAAATTATTGTTTAAAGTAATTAAAATATCTCTTCTCTCTCTCTCTCTCTCTCTCTTCTCTCTCTCTCTCTCTCTCTCTCTCTCTCTCTCTCTCTCTCTCTTGTGTGTGGGGTGTTCAGAAAGAGACTACTTCACAGTGCTTTGAAATTGGAGAATGTTTTGCATATATTTTTTGGAAATTGTTAGCCTAGTTAGTAGTGGTGATTGTGTTGTTTTGTGGTATTGACTCCAAATGACCATTATTTAAAACAACAACAACAACAACAACAAACCCTATGCACCATAACTACAAAAGAGACATGCAAGTCATATTGAGTTACTCTTCACTTGAATTACTCTGTCCCAAACAACTTTGGTTAAGGACCTAAGTATGAACCTCCAAAATCTACATCAAAAAGCCAGTGTAATGTCATACACTTTAAAACCTCAGTGCTGTGGAGGTAGAGACAGATAGATCCCCGGCTCCTGGCCACCTAACCAAGCCTTCTCATCAAACCCCATCGTGGTCAGAGAACTCTTTGGCACCTGAGAAACGACAGCTGAGGGTTACCTCTGGGTTCCACATACAAGAACGTGTGTATACTCCACCCAAACACATGCAAGAGAAAGAGAGAGAGAGAGAGAGAGAGAGAGAGAGAGAGAGAGAGACAGAAGACAGAGAGACAGAGACAGAGAGACACATAGAAAGAGAGAGTGCTGGTTAGAGAAATACTATGTGATACAACAAACCTTCCATAAATCCTGCAAGAAACCCATGTGGTCAGCTGATCTCACTTCTTCCCAGTACTCTTTGAACATGGATGCTTTTTTTAAGTCTGTTAAATCTTCCATAGCAAACTTAGGGAGTATTATCCTGGTCTAAGAATTCAATTTAGAAATGAAAAGCAAAGAGCAAAGGGATGATGTGCCCCAGTTTGCTAGATGTAAAGTCTCTTATACTCTATTCCTGTGCCACAAATCAAACATGATTATCTTGGACTCGAAGGTGATGATAAGAAAAGAGAGCTTTTTTTCTAATAGACATTACCAGGGGCTTTGGTAACTTGCTTTCTGATCTTTTCTGCATTTTGTATTAAAAAAAAAAAAGCAAAAAACAAAACACACACACAAAAAAAACCCTCTCCTTTCAGCCCAGGGTACTTAATAGTATTGCATATTGTGTAACTATATGGCTCCATTGTAATTATAATTGTCTTCTTTTTCAACCCATAAGCTTTCTCTATTCCATCTAAAGCCTGCTTTTCTTTCCTTTCCACCCCCAGGACTCCACACTAGCAGAAATGCCATTGTTCTTTGTTCTTCATCTTGAACATACCCCAGGAGACAACTTTGGCGATCTGCTTTTTACTCTCGGAGTATATGCAAATTCTAGCATACTGTATGCATTTCTCACATTCTCAGAAGCCTAAAGACTTCTGCATAATCTGTTCCTTAAAAGAAAATTAATTGATATTAATTAATCTTTTTCCCCTGGATGACATTTTTTTCTTGATCTTTATGTTGGTAATACATCATTCAGTGTTCTTAATAACAGCTTGTGGTCCCGCCACTTATTCACTGGAGTTATTAAGTGCCCAAAGTGTTTCTGCTCAGGATGTACCTTACAGAGAAAAATTGCAGGTCTTGCTTGCCAGTCTTCTGCAAGCTACAACAGCCACTAAGTGTCCTGAGTTCTTTGGGACAGCTGCCCCATTTTTTTCTTTCTTCTTGGTTGACAGTAATTGTGAATTCACCATGGCTTGGTCCAAGAAATATTTGTCAAAACAAACACAAGGATGTTGAGGGTGTTTTGTTTTGTTTTGTAGGTGTTACTTCTGGTCCCAAAGAGTTGTCACTGTGCTGAGTGAAGCTCAGCTATGAAGGCTGTTCTGGCTAGTGAGTGCTCTGGTAGAGAATGTTGCAGATCATTAACTAACGCTGTAGTGCTGTAAGACTCTCAGTGGGAAGAGACACCACCACAAAGGAACCATTAGCCTCCCAAAGACAAGCCAGGAGCTTTTGACACCAGCAAGCTTGGAAAACTCCTGGATTCATTATTTCCCACCTCTTCTAGTCTCTCCTTTCCCAGCACTCTGGTGTGCATCTTAGATGCTCAGAGTACTCCATCCTTGAAGATGGGGTCATGATGAGAACTTGATCATTTTCACCCAGATTGGAGAAGCTGCAGCATCGTTCTCTAGGAGACCCTTCTCTTTTTCTTTCTCTCCAATATAGTTTTCCCTGAAACCTCCTTGGTGTTATTATAACTTAGACTCATCTTCATGTTGGACAATTCCCATATCTTTATTTCTATTTGTTTCCCATCCAGTGCTTGTAGCATTGCTTCCAAAACTCACTTGACCCTTGAGATCGCCTAGGGAGCTTCACAGATTCCAGGCACCTGCGTCTCACCAGCTGACTGTGATGTAATTGATGAAAGGCATAGAGTTCGTTCTGAAATTCTCAAAAAGACCCCAGGCAACAGTGAAAATGTCCTAAAATCAGCTGAGCCAGCTGATTAATTATATTATATTGTAATATATTTACAACTGTGTAAATATATTAAAATCCCTTGAATTCATGCATGCTCCTGACCTGATAATGTGACAGTTGTATGTCAATAAGGCGTTGCATTTTAATACACATAGGCTGGGCCTGATGCTGTATGCCTATATCTCATAGGAGGCTGAGGCAGAGGCAGAGGAACAAAATTTCTCACCCATCTTTGTCTGCATAACGATACTAGATGACCAAACAAAACTTCCCAAAGAACTAAATTGGAAAGCATCTCAACCAAACAAATAGGGACACTGGGAGCTAGAAACCAACTTTAATCTTCAAACAGTAAGACAGTTCTACAGGTTCTCACTCCCCTCTCTTCCTCTTCCCTTCTTCCCCTCCCTCCTTCCCTCTATTTGGAAGCAGAGTTGGAGTTTATTAAACAACTGTTTTAATACAGGTATAAACATGGGCATTAAGGTAGCTAGATGATAGAAGATGATAGATATTTAAAAGGAAGAAAGGAAGGAAGGAAAGAAGAAAGAAAGAAAGAAAGAAAGAAAGAAAGAAAGAAAGGGAGGAAGGAAGAAAAAAGAAAGAAAGAAACAGGGAAAAGGAAGGAAGGAAGGAAGGAAAGGAAGGAAGGAAGAAGAAAAGAAGAAGAAGAAAGAAAGAAAGAAAAAAGAAAGAAAGAAAGAAAGAAAGAAAGAGAAGGAAGAAAAAAAGAAAGAAAGAAACAGGGAAAGAAGGAAGGAAAGGAAAGAAAGGAAAGAAATAGGGAGGAAGAAAAAAAGAAAGAAAGAAACAGGAAAGAAGGAAGAAAAAGGAAGGAAGGAAAGGAGGAAGAAGAAGAAGAAGGAAGAAGAAAAAAGAAAAAAAAAAAGAAAAAAAAAATCTCAGAAGTACCCTAAGTACCTAAGTGGAAGGTCCTCAAGACCAACAATCAAGGATTTTTTTCTGCTTCCACAACTATAGGAATATTAGGTAAAAGGATTCTATTTGTAAACTGCCTGGAAAAAACAGTAGAGCTGGAAGAAGGATGTTTTTTTGAAAAGAATGATGAAAATTAGAAGTCATCTGTTTCATTAAAAAAGGGCATGTATTTCTAATAAGAATGTACACAAAAAAGCAATAGGAACATGGGGCAGAACAATAGAGCTGTGGGAAGATGAGCCGTGAGATAGATGAAGTTGAAAAAGAAGGTCTGTCGGATTCAAAAGTGTCCTCAGGACGGGTGGATGGTGACTCTTCAAGGATGCTTCATCCCATGTGTAGAGATGGTGGCTGCTGACCTCAGAAGAGCTTCTCCTTCTATGAATGAAGACCAAGGTCAAAAGGAGGGTCTCGGCTTACAGCTGAGGGAGAACTCTTTAGAAGTAGCCCTTCTGGAGACTTAAGTTGGCTTCCAGGGACAAGTCTTTTCGTTCTCTTTGCTTCAGGAGTTAGGTGCTGTTTAAGGGTTGAGAAGTCTGACAATGTTCTTCCTGTACTTCCCACCTTTGACTGCACATCTTGGAAACTCAAGGTTCTGATTTTTAAACCAGGGACTTCCTGAACTTGTCATAGAATTTCAGCTACTGTTCGTTTTGTTTTAAAATTAGCATTACCTTCCTTCTTTCTTACATCAATGCTATATGGCTCTGATACTTTTTCTTATTAGGGAAAAGTAGGTAAGAATTTGATGGCAAGGAAGAGAGAAGTAAGAATGAGGCATTATGTTATTATCCATCAGCTCAGAGTGATGTGTGGTTTACAGACTCTTTCATTTTTCAAATGGGATCAGAGCAGGGCCAGGTGGACCATGGGACCTAGAAGTTGCTTTGTTCTTTGAACTCCACCCCCCTCCATTTCCCAACTGCTACTCCACAATTCTACCAGTCAGTAAGTGATACTGGTTCTTCCATAATGTGGCCCTATCTTACTCTGCTTACTGCTGTTTCACCAAATCAAGTCCTCTCCATTCATCTGGGCCTCCTCTCTACACTCTCTTGGTTAGTATTTCTTACAGTGTTGCTTGGCTATGTAGTTCATTCTCTCTGCAGTATGGAGAGTCTTCTCTACAAATTTCATATAATCTCTTACCTAACACCCTCTCAAAGGATCCCGTTTCCATACAAATGAAGTTTAAATGATGTAGCATCTTATTTCTGTGTATTTTATTCCTAGTTTAGCTTGGGCAAAGCTAAATTTTGTCCTTTAAAGGATCTAGAAAGGCCTCTCCTTAAAGCAACCTTTTCCCTTGCTTCTCACAATTCTCAAACTGTGAAGCAAACATAAGAATGAATGGGTATCTTAGTCAAGATCACTAGCTTACCAAAGTCTTAAGAAATAAATGCTTTCCCTAAGAATCAAGTTGCTCCAGATTCTGATCAAGTAAGTGTGGGGAGTTGAAAATTTATATTCTTCTCATCTGAGTGATAGGAGGGCTTTGTCTAGTATTGAACTCTCTTACTCAGCAAACTATCTTATCCTTTTAACTGATGTGGTAGGTGACTCTTGAAACCTAGGAATAGGAGATGAACAGGCCACCCTGATTAAAGACTAGCCTGCATGGATTGCTTCCTAACTAGCTGTGGTTTCTAGCAAGACTCTCATTGGCTAAGGAGCCTTCCTTGGCCATCTAATCTCTAGCACTGCCCACTGTCTCCGTGTCATGCTCAAGCACATTATATTATTATATTATGGCCCAGATTGCCTACCTGTCTGAACATTGTGTTTTCCAGCTTGTTTCTCTTTTCTTTTGGATCAGAAAATGGAGGCTAATTATCTCAGACTTTCTCTTCTTCACTGTGAAGGGCAATATTTAAACCAGTGAGTAATGAAATGCAGTGCCAGGGCTTAGTTATTGCAAGGGGGCCAGTTTCCTTCATTGTGTATCCAGCACCTGACGAAAGGCTGGTTTATGGTAGTGTTAAGTAATGAATGAGCACCTGAACTAAACACATAGATGACAGTGCTAGACTAAACACGTGTTCATCAGTTTCTAATAATCAACTGGTTGATCTTACTATATCTCCAGATAATTGGAATGACTTTTCTACTTTTCTGTATATTTAAAAAAAGTTATTTTTCAGATTCATGTATTCTAGGCAATAAGAAGTAGAATGTGTTTGATATTAGTCATCAATAGCAGTCTTTTTAATAGCAGGAGTCTTTCCCCTTAGCTAGAGGCTGGTAATGATGGCACCATTTGGTCAGAGAGCATTGTGCATTGACATACCCAAGAACTGCATCTGGCGTTATTGCAAAACAATGAGCCACTAGCCTGTCTGTCTCCAGTCTCATTTTTCTTCAAATGGTAGCAGAACCACAAATTTCAGTCCCTGAGCTGTCTTTTTAAGTCACCATGGATAATGGCCTGGATTCTTTTGTTCATTTCTTCCAGCAGAATAGGACTATTCACCTGTACTTTGTCCAGATGGCTATTGCAGATTTGGTCATTTCAACACCCTTGATAGAAGGTGACTTTTTTTTTTTTTCTCATCTGAGGCTGCAGAAAAAAAATAGCTCAAACATTCTTTGACTATCTTTTACTCTCTCAATGTCAACTTACAGTGACTGTGCTTTTGTGACTTGGCTGTAACTTCCTTAATCATGGAAGGCAAAGGAGGGGGTGAATAAACTAATTCTGTTGAGAAGAATTTGTCTTTGAGCTAGAGAGATGATTTTGTTGGTAAGCCATTAGCCATGGATTTGAACTTGGTCCTCTTACTGAGTTCTAGATCAGTGAGAAACCCTGTCTCAATAAGTAAGTAAGTAAATAAATAAATAAATAAATTGATAGGTGTGTAGTACCTGAAGAAAACCAAAAATTATCCTGTCTTCAATATACTTATATACAACTATACACACTTTCACACAGAAACACACACACACACACACACACAGAGTCTATTTCTGGTCTAGGTACTTTGAATGAGTAGCTACAAAAAAGTTTGGCCTGGGTCTTTCTGTTTTTTTTTTTTTTTACCACAATGAAAACCTCAGATCTACTTTCCCACTGTAACTTATCCATTAGGTTAAATGTCATATAGCTTGATTCTTTGTTGGGGTAGAGTGTGAACCCTTAAATGGACCATCCTTTGAATTATAACAGTAGGCCCTTCCAGGGTGCTTTCAATAGATCTTAAATATTAGCAAGGGGGATGGGGTGGGGTGGGGGCATGGAAAAGAGCAGGGAATGAATGCACTCTGCCTTTAACTGGTGCTCATTGGCCATGTATTAGAGGCCTTGGATGCGAAGACATTTGACAGTTTTAGTTTTTCTTTAGGAAAAAAACTCTTTCTTGAATACAACTATGGCCTTTTCCCCCCATCTTCCTTCTATCTGTGCCTTGTCACTGCACAAGCTACATCAGGATGAATGTCCCCCTTACCCTGCCTAGAGGCAATGTGTCACTTACTGGTTGAGACCCACATGCTCATGATGGAAAGCTCATAACCTAAAGCAGAAAAAGGGTCGCCTTCCTCTCTTTTCTACTTGCCTGTGTTGAGAGAGGTGCACATCCCAGTGTCATGGTGAGCAGGCCAGGCAAGGCCCACTTGATTCTTCCTTACTTAACATTTCTTTCAATCTTTAACTGAGAAACAAGCTCCTGCTGTCAACCTGGGTTCCCACTGATGGAGAAATAGGAAAATTCACTTGGTTCCTAGCCTGATTCAAGTTTCTATTTACCTGTAGATTCTTGGAGGTGAATGGGAACTGTTCAGTCATTCATAGAGGTGGTTTTGCTTTCCATGTACTGCTTAGGTCTGAGTTCATGGGGAGATTGATAAGGAACCTGGACTTAAATCCCCGTTTCCTGCCTTCAAGGAGATCACCATCTATGTGATGCAGAGAAATAAATGTATACTTATGCTTGTATGCGGGCTGTATAATTGGGTTGTCTCTGGAAAGTGGGAGATGGGAGATAGAATGATGGTATATACACCTCTGTGTGTGCACTAATTGGTTCAGACCTCATTTTTGTGGGTAAGACAAAATCTTGTATGACAAATTGTATTGATAGCCATGGTGAGGGAAGACAATGAGTCCAAATGGAGTTTTGCCAGGCAGTGGTGGCACATGCCTTTATTCTAGCACTCATGAGGCAAAGACAGGCAAATCTATATGAGATTGAGGCCAGCCTGGTCTACACAGTGAGTTCTAGGATAGCCAAGGTTATACAGTGCTGTCTCAAACAAACATCCCAACAACAACAACCAAACAAAAAAATCAAAACAAAACAAAAATAAAAACAAAAAAAATCCCCAAACCAGACAACCAACCAACCAACCAACCAACCAAACAACCAAACAAAAAACCCCAAACCTATGTAGTTTCTCCATCAGAGCAAACCATGTCATACTTTTGTATTATTAACTGTGATCTAGAACTTTTTGGAGCAATCATACTGAAATATCTGTACTTGACTTCCTAAAATATAGGGTACTATCCAGTTCCCAGCAACCTGGCATGCTTCCAGGAAAAAAAAATGCAGAAACCACCTCTTGCCATCTTAAGACAGGTGGTTTCCATGGCCACCAACACAGGAAGCCTCCAACATCTTAGCAAATAGATTTAAGCTTTAGGAAGGCTTGAGAAACAATTGTATTTGCTTGACAGTGTTATAGGATGGCTTTATAAGGATATTTCATCTGTGCCCACAAGAGGCACATGCTTCTCACATTCTAGAGCTGGGAGGATAAAGAGCTATCCACAGGTCCATATATTTTTCACTCAGTATGTTAGTGGGGAAAGGGAGGTTGGTGTTAGCAAACCCTGGCTGGGTAAGAGAACTTTGGTGGCATGGCTTTTGAAGAACTGAGCATTGTACTAAACACTGGCCTCTCAAGCAAGAACAATTGACTGGAAGGTTCAATAAGGAAGAAATAAAACCTTATGAAATGAAAAATTGCTGGAAATGTGCATTTAAGCAAACCAAAGGCTAGCAGGGAAATTGCAGTAGCAGTGGCCAAAGAGATGTCATGAGGGAAGGTGGTTGTAAGCAGGGTACTCTGTGTAAGCATGGTCTTTACCCAGTCCCTTTCTACACAGCCTTCTTGTAGCTTCATGTTTCCTTGCTCTGCACAGAATTTCATAGGAGTGAGTACCCTTGGGAAAGTGTTTAATTGTCTCCTTATTTCTCCTCATATTAATTCCTTGTACAGTTAAAAATTAACACTACTGTGGATTTACAGAGTTTGCTCATTAGTAATAATCTTGACATTTACTAATATAAAACTATGAATAAACCCACTAATTTAAAAATTATGTCACAATCAGAATGTTCCCGTGGAAGCTGGAAGCCCAGAGAAAAATGTGGTCTTTAGATATTTATTAGCAAGATGATTATTCAGAGGATCATCACAGAACATGTTATGTCAATGCTAGGAGTTTGTATTTTTTTTTTTTTTGGATTAAATTTCAATTTTTTTATTATTCATTCCATTCATTTACATTTTAAATGATATCTCACTTCCCAGTTACCCCCTCCACCAAACCCCATCCCATATCTGTCCTCCACCCTCCCCTTAGCCTGTATGAGAGTGCTCCTACACCCACCCACACTCTCCTGCCCCACCGCTCCACCATCTCCCTATGCTGGGGCATCAAACCTTCCCAGGACCAAGGACCTTCCTCCCATTGCTCTCAGGCAAGGCCATTCTCTGCTACATATGTATCTGGAGCCATGGATCCCTCCAGGTACACTCCTTGGTTGGTGGTCTACTCTTTGGGAGAACTGGGTGGTCAGGCCAGCCTATGTTGTTCTTCCAATGGGGTTTCAGTCCCCCTCAGCTCCTCCAGTCCTTCTGCCAACTCCCCTACCAGGTTCTCTGAGTTCAGTCTGATGGTTGGTACCATACATCCACATTGGTCAGTTGCTGACCAGACCTCCCAAGGAACCACCATACTAGGTTACTGTCAGCAAGTGCCTCTTGACCACAGTAACAGTATTGGGTTTGGTGTCCACAGACATGATGTAATCCCAAGTGGGGTCATCCCAGGTTGACCCTTCCTTCAGTCTCTGTTCCACTGTTTTGTTCCTGTTCTTTGTTTTGTTCTCATTCTTTGTTTGATCTTTTTTTTGGTTTAGGTATCAGTGTAACTGTGGCATCATAGAAAGAATTGGGTAGTGTTCCTTCTGTTTCTATTTTATGGAATAGTTTGAGGAGTATTAGATCTTCTTTGAAGGTCTGATAAAATTCTTCACAAAAACCATCTGTCCTGGGCCTTTTTTGGTTGGGAGAATTTTATTGACTGCTTCTATTTCCTTAGGGTTATGGGACTGTTTACATCGTTTATCTGATCCTGATTTAATTTTGGTATCTGATATCTGTCTAGAAAATCATCCATTTCATCCAGATTTCCCAGTTTTGTTGAATATAGACTTTTGTAGTAGGATATTATTATTTTTTTTAATGTTATTGTTTTCTGTTCTTATGCCTCCCTTTTCATTCCTGATTTTGTTAATTTGGATACTGGCTCTGTGCCCTCTGGTTAGTCTGGCTAAGAATTTATCTATCTTGTTGATTTTCTCAAATAACCAGCTCCTAGTACTGTTGATTCTTTGTATAGTTCTATTTGTTTCTACTTGGTTGATTTCAGCCCTGAGATTGATTATTTCTTGCCATCTACTCCTCTTGGGTGTATTTGCTTCTTTTTATTCTAGAGCTTACAGATGACCTGTTAAGCTACTAGTGTATGATCTCTCCAATTTCTTTATGGAGGCACTCAGAGCTATGAGTTTTCCTCTTAGCACTGCTTTCATTGTGTTATATAAGTTTGGATATGTTGTGCTTTCATTTTCATTGTATTCTAAAAAGTCTTTAATGTCCTTCTTTCGTCATTCCCTGACCCAGTTATTATTGAGTAGATAGTTGTTCAGCTTCAACATGTATGTGGGCTTTCTGTTGCTTTTTTGCTATTGAAGACCAACCTTAGTCTGTGGTGGTCCAATAGAATACATGAGATTAATTCAATGTTCTCATATTTGTCGAGGTTTATTTTGTGTCCCAAGTATATGGTTGATTTTTGAGAAGGTACCATGAGATGCTAAGAAGAAGGTATATTCTTTTGTTTTAGGATGAAATGTTCTATAGATATCTGTTAAATTTATTTGGTTCATAACTTCTTTCCATTTCTCTGTGTCTCTGTTTAATTTCTGTTTCTATGATCTGTCCCTTAGTGAGAGTGGGGTGTTGAAATCTCCCATTGTATGTTCAATTGTATGTTTTGAGTTTTAATAATGTTTCTTTTACAAGTGGGGTTTCCCTTGCATTTATGGCAAAGATATTCAGAATTGAGAGTTCAATCTGGTGGATTTTTCCTTTGATGAGTATGTAGTTTCCTTCCCCATCGTTTAAAATAACTTTTGGTTGAAAATCTATTTTGTTGGATATTAGAATGGCTACTCCAGCTGTTTTCTTGGGACAATTTACTTCAATTTTTTTTCCACACTTTTACTTTGGGGGAATGTCTGTCTTTGACTCTGAGGTGTGTTTCCTGTATGTAGCAAAGTGTTGAATCTTCTTTACGTATCCAGTCTGTTAGCTTATATCTTTTTATTGGGAATTGAGTCCATTGATGTTAAGAGATATTAGGGACCAATGATTGTTACTTCCTGTTATTTTTGTTTTTAGAGGTAGAAATATGTTTGTATGTTTCTCTTTTGGGTTTGTTGTGAAAGGATTAATTTTTGGGGGTGTAGTTTGCCTCCTTTGGAAAGGACTCTTCTTTCTATTATCCTCTGTGGGGCTGGATTAGTGGAAAGATACTCTTTAAATTTGTTTTTGTCTTGGAATACTTTGGTTTCTCCATCTACAATAATTGTGAGTTTTTCTGTGTATAGTAGCCTGGGCTGGCATTTTGTTCTCTTGTGTCGTCTGTCTTTTAGAGTCTCTGTTGAAAGTCTGGTGTAATTCTGATAGGTCTGCCTTGATATGTTACTTGACCTTTTCTCCTTACTGCTTTCAATATTCTTTCTTTGTTCTGTGCATTTTGTGTTTTAATTATTAAATGACAAGAGGAATTTCTTTTCTGTTTCCATCTGTTTGGTGTTCTGTAGGATTCTTGTATGTTTATGGACATTTCTTTCTTTAGGTTAGGAAAGTTTTCTTCTATAATTTTGTTGAAGATATTTGCTGGCTCTTTGAGTTGGGAATTTTCACTCTCTTCTATACCTATTTTCTCAGATTTGGTCTTTTCATTGTGTCCTGAATATCTTGAATGTTTTGAGATAGGAGCTTTTTGCTTTTTGAATTTTCCTTGACTGTTGTGTCAATGTCTTCTATTGTGTCTTCTGCCACTAAGATTTTCTCTTCTATCTCTTGTATTCTGTTGGTAATGCTTCCATCTGTGACTCCTGTTCTGTTTCCTAGGTTTTCCATCTCCAGGGCTGTCTCCCTTTGAGTTTTCTTTAATGTTTCTATTTTCATTTTTATATCCTGGACAGTTTTGTTCAATTCCTTCACCTGTTTGATTGCGTTGTCTTGTATTTCTTAAGGGATTTATGCATTTCCTCTTTAAGGGCTTCTACTTGTTTACTTGTGTTCTTCTGAATTTCTTTAAGGGAGTTATTTATGTCCTTCTTAAATTCCTCTATCATCTTCATGAAATAAGAGTTTAGATTTGAATCTTGTTTTAAGGGTTTGTTGGGGTATCCATGGCTTGCTGTGGTGGGAGAACTGTGTTCTGATGTTGCCAAGTCAAATTGGTTTCTGTTGCTTGGGTTTTTATGCTTACCTCTCACCATCTGGTTATCTCTGCTGTTACCTGGCTTCCCTGTCTTTGACTTGAGCCTATCTTTCCTTTGAGCCTGTGATCCTGTGATCCTGTGATCTGGGGAGTTGAGCTGCAACTGGGATATGGGCTATATAGGATCAGGTAGCACTCCAAGGTTGTGCTCCAGGCAGGCTGCCACAGGTGGGAATGGGAAGTGGTTGCCAGATGCAGGTTTTCTGGTAGAGTCTGTATGTCTCTTCTGTGCATGATCATATCATTTACAAATAGGGAACTGTTTACTGCTTCTTCCCTTCAGCCCCACTTTGTTCTCACTTGTTAGAAAACTGAGGCAATTAGTATTCCAAATGATTGAGGAAATGTATGTTTTACTTTTATTTTGTTGTTTTGATAATGTTTGTTTTATTCCTAATCCTTGTTTAATGCTCTAGCCTGGTTTATTCTTTGCCATGGCCTCATGGAGTGTCTTGTTCTTCAGTACAGAGGCTTCCTTCAGTTACATTCTATTGTGTAGGCTGAATAGCTATCAGTTCATTTCATTTGTGGCTTTCATGGGCAGTTTTTCTTTTGCTATCAGTTCTGAAGCATAGTCTTGGTGGATAATCTGGACCCAAAATCACTGTCATTCAGAGAAAGGAATTTATAATTTTGTGTCCTCTTGACTCATAGGATTTCTATTGAAAAATCAGCAGTTTTTCGAAGTTTGCCTTTATATGTGACTTGATACCATTGAAGCTTTTAATAGTCTTTCTTGGTTCTGTATATTTAGTTCTTTAATGATAATATGATATGGGAAAGTTTTGAGTCTTGTTTATTTAGCATTGTTAGTATCTCTGGTACCTGGTGGCAATTGCTTTCTTAGGCTATTGTGTCAGATTTCATTGAATATATTTTTTATGCCTTTAACTTGAATAGCTTTCCCATCTTGAATGTCCAAGATAATGCATTTGGTCTTTTACTGGTGTCCCTTAGATCTTACATATTCTATCCATATTTTCTTCATTTATTCTGTTAGTGTCTAAATGTTCTAACTCAACTACCTAGTCTTCAAGTCCATGGGTGATACTTCCCATGGTGCTTTTTAAATTTGACTTACTTGGCTCTTCATTTCCAACATTTCTTTGTAGATTTATTTACTTATATATTTTTATATGAATGGACTGTAGCTCCTCCACACCAGAAGAAGGCATCATATTCCATTACAGATGGTTGTGTGCCACTGTGTGGTTGCTGCAAATTGAACTCAGGACCTCTGGAAGAGTAGTCAGTGTTCTTAATATCTGAGTCATCTCTCCAGTCCCTTCATTTTCAAATGTTAATTGACTTTTTCAATGGTTCTATCTTTTTAATAAGTTCCTTTTTCGTATGCTGCACTGACTTCCTTGTTTCATTTAGCAACATGTGTATTTTCACTTTTAATTCATTTCACAGTTTATTCCTATTCTCTTTGATATTGTTGAACATTTTACAGTTGTTGTCTTAGAATTCTTTGAATCTACATTCCCTCAAACAGATTACTGTGGAATTGGTAATCTTTGGAGGAGCTACAATACCTTGATTTATCAAGATTCTTATGGTTTTGTGTTGAGATTTGCACAGACGGAATTACGTTGGTTAGATTTTTAAAACAATCACTTATCTTTTTTCGGTGGAATATATTTTCAGTGTCCATGTCTGTCTGCATAGTAAAGTTAAGGTGTTGTTTCACTGTGCATGACTAGAAGTGTATCCCAGTAGCTAAACTCTCAGTTCATGTGCTCAGAGTTCAATCTCCAGTGGGAGAAGAACGCTATCTGTAGAATCCACCATGATCACTGACTGGATATGCCCAGAGTGAAAGCACTGTTTAGTATAGCCAACTAAATAAAACTACCTCTTCAATTCATATCATTTTTTGTGGAGTAAAGAATTGTGTGTACTGATATTTATAACTAAGGGTAGGTAGGGATAGGAAGAAAATAACCAGAGGAAGACTGAGGGTTAGTATCAGGGAAAAGAATCAAAAAGAGAAGAAAGAAATTGAGTGAGCAATAAAGAGGAAGAGAAAAGGCAACTGCAGTTAAAGAGAGATGGAAAAGTGGAAGTGGTCAGCAAATGCACCCAAACTAGAATAAAGCCAGCACTCAGGAGCCCAGAGGTGTGACTGCAAGGCAAAGGGGAAAGCTAAAACATGGGTTAGTGGGCAAGAGAGTGTGGAAGGGCAAAGCTGTTTCATCAGCTTGAAATTAGGAATTAAAGTGAGAATTAAAAGAGAACAGCCTTGGAGCATCAGAGTCTGTGTGTGATTCTTTACCTGGATGGGGACTATGGCTTATTTTTCTATGTTATGGGAGTGGAGGACAGTTCCCAGTCCTCTCCCCAACCCCCCAAGATTCTCATGGGGAGAGGTCTGAGTGCTGGCATCTCATTGCACTCTCTCTTACATGGGCACAAGTGTTTCAGTTGCCCCTATGCTGGCTTCTTAGGGAGTATGGGTGGCAATCTTTCCCTGAAGAGGAACAGATGTATGGCTGTCTCAGTGTGGGCTTTTGCTTGAGTAGAGAACAAGGGAACCAGATCTGTTTCTGTGTCTGCTCCAGTCTATTGCTCAGACCCCAGAGAGAACTACAGTTCCACCTTACACTTGTTCCCTTCATTAGAAGTATTCTGCAGGCCAGGTTTCAGTGTCCAGACCCCTGGCTTCTGCTGTGAGTTCTCAGCATGAACCATGCAGGGAGGGATTTTTGCTCCTATCTACCTGTCTGTCAATTTAGCAGAGAAACTACAGAAAATGTCTTCTTGTCTGTCCAGTGGCATGTCAAGAAGAAAGGCTCTTCTGGAAGCCATACCTGTTTCTCCCCAGGAAGGTGACATGAATGGCATCTCTTCCTTTCCCTTCCCCTTGCTGCTTCTCTCTCTCTTTCTTACTGCATTTTCTTTAAATTATCTGCTATTAAAATCATGATGCACAAGTTTCAAGGCTCTCTCTTCATCTTAAGCCTGCTTGGTTAGGACTCTATGCAATTGTCCTTGCTCTCACTGATTGGAGAGCCCACCACTTAGCATGGCTGCCACCTAAGTTTATTACCCAGTTGGTTTACTATTGTCTGTCCTGCAAAATAACATTTGCGTGCCACACAGTGATGCCATTCAATTGATAATTGGTATATGCAAGGCTGTTGGGAAGGTCCTGCTGGAAGATGTGATGGAGCCCATTAGGGTTCTGGAAGGTGAAAGTCTTATTTGCATTCATACCATGTTTCTTCCAGGAACCCAAGCAGTGAGCTTACCAAGTGGCTTCCACTTCCTTAACTGGAGATCTGAGCTCTTGGCCATCTGTTTAGGAGGAAAAATATCCCCACCCCACCCCTACCCCCTGGGCTGTGTGGTAGGGGGAATAAACAGTACTACCTTAAACTTTTAAGGAACCTGGTGAGTAAAAGCTTGGCACGGACCTTTCAGCAGTATTTAGCAGTGTCATGTGGCTGCTGGTGTGTATCAGACTGGAAGGAGGGTTGAGGGTTGACTTGAGAGTGGCTGCGAAAGTAGCATTGGGGGGGAGGGGCTTGAGTGCACATGTCTGTTCTGTCAGCCGAGTGTCCAGGGATTGCTGCTCAGAGCCTGTGCTGTGACACACAAACGCAAGGACAAAGATGGGAGTTGAATTGTGTCAACAAAGCTCCTGTCCCTGCAGGGCTCTCAGAAGAAGGGTCATCTGAACAAGGTCACTTAGAGAACTGGGTTAAAACTTTTAAAGAGAAACATTAAACCAATTTTTATATTTTGCTATTTTGAGAAGCAATGGTCCTTTTTTGTATTTGTCAATAAGTCAAGATTCAACTGTATTACTTACCAACGATTAGTGTAAAAATTATTTTTAAGAGCATGTACCTTCAAGTCAGCAGAGATTAAGATTTCAACATGTGGAGAATATTTCCATTGTTTCCCTCTGACTCAAATTCTCTTTTCAGCAGCACATATACTGGTAATTAATGACTGCTCACCAGCCTTTTGAATACGATGTCATACTTCTCAGCCTACTAGGCAGGGAAGCTTGTAATAAATTACACTTAACAGCAACACACCCACAGACTAGACTTGCTCCCAACTCACTTGTTTCTCTGATGTCATGAGAAAGAGGGGCAGGGGAAGCAAGCACTTGATCATGTGCTAGGCATGCCCACTTGATGCTGTAAGACCTAGCATGGCCATACCACAGACTCAAGTAAACTTTATAGTCACAAGAAAGCAGACATCCAAAACCTGTAAGCAGGGTGCACTTGAAAATCCTAGCTAAGATGATGTCATGTCTTGTGGCTTTGTTTGTTTGCAGTTGTTGTTTCGAATGTCACTATGTTGTTTTCTATGATCACCTTCCTGTAGGTGATCACATTAAAGTCAATTACACTAAGTGTCACTATACACATTTTCTAGCTGCTTCTATGTCATGTCTGCTCTCTTCTACATTCGTGAGAGGTGTCCTTACCAGCATCATGAGTAAGTGCTGACCTCCATGTACTATTTCAAAAATGGCTTCTTGTACCTTTACAAAAATGAAAAGGAAGGACTCTTTTAGTCTTTGACAAACCATCCCTGTGTTGTGTGTGTCCAGTGTGGTGACCTTTGTGTATAGGAGGAAGCAGCTACAGGGATGCAAGCAGAGTTACACATCTGGGAGATACAATGGATATTTGGGTACCAGTCTCTTTCACATTCAACTTGTTGTCTTTCTAGATCCCCTTGCCTCCTTGCTCTTCTTAAAGCAGTAATTGGTCATCACATGGTTTACTGAGAAGCTATAAGCTCTTAGCTAAAGAGAGATGGGCTCTGCCTTGTTGCTTCCCTTCTATGGTTTTGCTTGACTCTATATGGCCTAAATAGACTTACAATGTTGACACTAACTGATGTAGATCAAGTGCTTTGTCTAGGCCATGGAACATGGCAACATTCAGAGTATACCTGTTGTTAGTATAAAGTTCTCTTGCTACTAAGAAGGGTTATAAAATCTGGGAAAAGATGGAGTTGGAGTTGGTCCCATTTTTCCCAGTTAACTAGAGAGGTAACTTTATGAAGGCTTCCTATGGGAAAGGGCAAACATTTTCTGTCTCCTCTAGATTTGGTCTGTCTTTCCCAGGGCTCACAAGACTACAAGATGGCCGTCAGAATTTACCTAGCATCTTGTGTTGGGGCAATAAGCTGACCACTGTGGGAATATCAAGAAAGGATTCTATACCCATACCTAAAGGCTTTGGGGCTTACTTTTCTTTCAAGGTCATGAAGAGATTAAAAGTAGCAATAAGAAAAGACCAATTAGTAGTGTTACATTTGAGAAGTTCAGCTCCAGGAAGCCCTTTTAAAAGTAAAGATGAGGACAAAGAAGAAGGAAACAGTGAGACATTATTATGGGGGAGGTAATCACTGGTGTGTAAATGACTAGGACCACACAGGAAAGCTGTTTGAGTCAGTGTGAATCATGAGACCGGACTGAATGCATAATAAGCACCCTGCAACTTCCAGCCCTCCTGCAGAAGCCTGCCTGTAGACAAAAGCATCCCACCTGGCCTGAACAATGTTATCACATGATGGGATTCAGGTGCGGTGGGGTCTCAGTCTGCTAGCTCATTAGCGTTTCATGATGCTCATCTGTAGGCAGCCTGAGCCTCATTACTGTTCATAGTAGTAATCTAATAATTAAAAGTTTTCCTGTATCTGAATGGTGAACAGATAGAACAAAAGGATAATAAGATGGGTAGGAATGGTGTTCCCCTGATGATCACTCATCACAGTAAAGGTGAAGAAATGAGAGATGAAGGGAGAGGAGGGATGGAGGGAAGGAGAGTGAGGGAGGCAGGGGAGAGGTGGGATGGAGAGAAGGAAGGAGGGAAGAGAGAGGGAGAGAAGGAGAGAGAGAGAGAGAGAGAGAGAGAGAGAGAGAGGAGAAGGGGAGAATGAATGACTCCTACTATTACTCCCAGAGTTGCTGAGCAGATCCTGTATGTCTAGGGAAATAGAAAGGCCCTTGTGAGATATCAAGAGCAGAACTCCAGCTGACATTGCATTGTAAAACCATTATGGTAAAAGACAGGTCAAAACTTGACTGGCATTTAAGTTCATGTTTTACAATAGAGGCTTGTTGAAATGAGGAAGCTTATTTTCAACAACCTTGAATGAGAACCTTGATTATTGCTGTAGAAATAGAGTTTGTCCTTGATGAGTTCAGTAAGGACAAATCTTAGAGGCTAGAATTTATTGTTATGATCTCATTTAACTGATATCTTATCAGGATCTAGAAGAACTCAATGAGCAGGGGTTTGTGATGACTTTGGAGTCAAAGCCTTGGATGTAGACCTTGTTGTTTTTAAGTGAGCTTTCCATTTGTTATAGAGGAGGCTTAAGGGGCTATTTTGATTATAAAGTTTTAAACTTATCCCCTCATTAGGTTGTATGACCTGTGGTACACTGTTAAGTAAATAAAATTATCAGCCATGCAATTATCTTGCTCATAACATAATTAGAAATTGCTGAGTATGGTAGACCACTTAAAGTAGAAGAGAGTTTATATATTACAAGTGACACTATAGCTGTACTTGACACTGTAATTAGCCCTATACTGTCTTAGCAAAAACCTGTGAGTGGTATTGTTTTGTCACACACATACAAACATTCACAAAGTTCATGAGTTAGAAATCGATAGAACAAATCTTTTCTGTGTGCAGAGATAGTAACCTTATTGTATTAATTTGTATATAAAGTTAAATTTTTAAGTGTTAGTGCTCAAAATATATGCACTTATGCCTTGGGGTTCTTATTTTTTAACCTTTTAGAAGATATAAAGAATAGTAAGACCTCAGTGTCTCTCAATCTCTGAGAGACTCATGCATTGAATGAAGATGCTAGTGCATAATTTCAACTACTAGGTGAGTGTAGTTGACTTAACATCGACACTGATAGGTTTTGACCCCCATTTTTGTTGGCCGCTCAATATATCAATCTGTGTATCATAAAGCCCATGAGGAGGACCATAGCAGCTGAGGCGGATCCTGCACATCACATGTGGCCAAGCAGATGAGAGAATAATACAAGGTGATTTTCAAGGATTTCTCTTCCTTAAGTAATATTTTAACAGCATAATCTGTAATTTTCTTTCTGTTACCAGTCAACAGGCACACATATTTGGGTTGTCTTTTTTGTTGAGTCAAATCTTAGCCTCCATGAGATAGAGGAGTGTTATACCTTGCTTAGGTTTTCAGTTTAAAAATTGCCCCTTTTACTTAAACATGTCATTCCCAGAGATAATTATCTACATACAAGATGTTGATTCTTTTTTTTTAAAAAGGAGATATTGTACCAATATTGTTGTTTTATTCTTTGTGTTTAGTTTAGTATACATAAGATTAAAGACTATATAATTTTGCATATATAGTGCTGTGTTTTATAGACAAGGACTAGTGGTGGCATAAAACATGTAAGTCACCCGTTCACTCCGTATCTACATTCACTAGATGAGAACTGTATGCCTCCAGACAGACTCTCCTGCCTGTGGTTCATGTAGAAGATGAAAGCATGTAGAAAAGAGAACAGAATTGACTTTAAAATTATAAGGGAAATCACCAGTCAATTTTAGATTTCTCCTTGTGCACAGGTACATAGATGACTTGAATGTCTTTTTACTTCTTCTTTAGTCTTTGAGTATCACAAAAGTTGATGTAGCACCATGTTTCATGTGAGCAGTCAAACAGGCCCTTTGGGAAGGATGTGACTCTGCAGAACAGCCATTGTTTAGACACTTTCCAAGACTTCTCACATGACTGTGCTGTCTCCTTTTTTCTTCATCAGCATCGCAGCTTCATTGTGTGGCCCACTAGTTAATGTCTCCATGCACTTGTGAATCACAAGACTCATAAAGGGATCAAAGGCCCTCAGTATTCCTTAAGCATGTCTGCCATCATTTAACTTAGCTACTTTTTCCTCCTCTGCCTCCTCCTCTACTTCTTCCTTCTCCTCATCTTCTTCCTCCTCTTCTTCTCCCTCTCCTTTTTCCCTACCCCCTTTCTCCTCTCCCTTCTTTCTTGTTCTCTGTTTAACACCTTTGCTCTCCTGGAACACGCTTTGTAGATCAGGCTGGCCTTGAATTTAGGGTTGAGCCCTTAGGTTTCAGGTACACTGGAGTACAGATTTTCCCTACCCCCAACACCAGTCGTTAGAAAAGTCCAGGGCATAACATCTGATGGCTTACAAGGGGTTAATCTAGAGTTTTGCCATTCACAGAGTATTGTCAGCACATAAAAAGGGGAGATTGTTTTATTTTTCACAATGAACCTTCACACTCCCAGCTCTAATGGAATAACATCTTCAATTTTCTCATTTAAAAAAATAAAAAAAAAAGACTCTTTTTTCCATTCGTTTAACAAAAAGAGCAGCATTTCTTTTTATCATGTCTAGTTTCCTGGTTGCCTAGGAGACATTAATGTTCATGGTAGATTGCTTTGGCTAGGACATTTTGAAGAAGTCATTCCCCTCTATATTGTATTTGTAAGTAATGACAATTTGTATAACAGATTTAGCGAATTAGAGAATGTCCAATATTGACAAAAGTTATATAGAAATGTGCCATCTCTTCTAGAAGACTGTTGACTACAAAATATTACAAAACATGTCCTGAGAGCTATTTAGCCATTGGCTTCAATAGCCTTAGAAGTTTAATATCTTCTGAACACAGTAATTTTTAAATCTAGGAATTGTTGTAAGTGACAAAATCAGAAGGGTCCATGAATGCAGATGTGAGAAGTGCCATTTCCATAGGGCCTTCCAGAAGTTTAAGGATATGTCTAATGTAAACCTTTAAAATATCATCCTGAGTGAAGTAACCCAATCACAAAAGAACATACATGGTATTCACTCACTGATTATTGGATTTTAGCCCAGAAGCCTGAAATACCCAAGATTCAACTCACAGAACACATAAAGCTCATGAAGAATGATGACCATTAAACTGATCATGGGGTTCCCAATGGAGAAGATAGAGTGAAGGCTGAAGGAGTTGAAAGGATTTGCAACACCATGAGGAAAGCAACAATCCCAACCAACCAGAGCCCCCAGGGTCTAAACCACCAGCCTGGGAGCGCTTAGGGAGGGACCCATGGCTCCAGCTATATATGCAAGGGAGCTATACATAAGGGGGAGAAGAGATCCTTGGTCCCATGAAGGCTGGATGTCGTGGGGGGGGATACTCGAGGGTGGGGAGGTGAGGTACGGGGGAGGGTGGATGGGGGTACACCAATGTGGAGGCAGGAGGAGGGGGGAAGGGATAGTGAGTTCCTGGGAGGGAGGGGGGGAAGGGGTAAGGAGAGAACATCTGAAATGTAAAAAAAATTTCCAATAAAAAATTTCCAATAAAAAAAAAAAAGGAAAATAACTTAGCAGCATGTAAAAAAATATAACTACTGAAAAAAAAAAAAAAAAAAAACGCTAGAAGCAGGGAGTAAGCACCAACTACTGTTCCTGTTATTCAGATGCTGACTTTTAACTGACACATCTTGCACATGGAGCGATAGCATCATCTACTCAGTATCATGCCAAATTTTGTTTTATCTTTAATGACTAGATGCCATTCTATGCTAACAACAGTACCACATTTCTTACCAGTATTAAATGTTATATTAATTGAAAACTAACTCTTGGCCATTAAAAATATCCACAGCCACTTTTTGCTTGGGTAAAAATGTAGCAGTTAACCAAATACTTACTAGGTCCTTAAGAAGTACTGTGAGAGGAAGGTACTGGTGTCCTGTGTCACAGAGGCAAACAGGCTAAAGAACATGCTACATTCATATGATCAATTGAGAGAGGCAGAAGATATTGCATCCAAGTCTCTCTAACCATAGAGCTCTGTTTACCTTATCTGTATGTAGGTACTGTTGAAGTTAGAGTGTGATGGAGCCTAAAAATCTGGTCATGTTGAAAGCTTTCAAGGTGATTTTAGTCAGACTGCATTTTATAGCTAGCATTCTAAGGGACTTTTTTTTTGCACTTTAGGGTGTACCTGTGCTGTGCTGCAAAATATGCATTGTTTATGTCTCTAAGGTAAAGTAGATGTTCCTAGTCATCAGGCCACAACTTGAACAGCTGGCCTGTTGACAGAAACATAGCACCTTTGCATTGGTCTTGGAGAAATGCTTTGTTAGAGGGATCAGGGAAGTATTAACCATAAGGTGGTATCCAGTGGCTTCTTGGTAGTCAGTGGTTTAGAATTTCTCATCTTTATGGGTTTGGAAGTCCTGAGGTTCCAATGTTTGGGTCATGGATTTTGGAGGGTCAAAATAAAAATTTTAAAAAGTCAGTTCATCGTAGTCTGTGCTTGAAGAAGTAATGTGAAATTAATAGACATAGGCTTATATTCTGAATCCTCTGTTGAATCTCTTATGATGAGTATTTCTCATGGCTTTAGTACTAAGGGATGTCGCCAAAGTGAGTTATCTTTAATTTAAGTTCTCAGATTAGGGTCCCAAGTTTATTCAATCCTTAAATAGCACCCTTTATAAAGAGCCATGAGACCACTGAAGTTCAGTACTCATTTGAATAGACTGCTTGTATTCTAGACATGCTCAGTGTCTCAAAAATGAGATGGCTGGATCTAAGTGATTTCACAGGTCCCTTTCCACCCAGAAATTCTAGAGTTGGCTATTACTTTCTGGAACAAGATTTCAAGAGTTTGGCAGTTTAGTGAAACATTAGCATAATATTTAAAAGCAAACTAGGAAGAAACCTGACCAACTCTGGAATGACCTGTCACTGTCTGATCTAGCCATTGAATCTTAGCCCATGAGCTCTGTGGCTTACCTATTCCTATCTGCCACTAAACAGCAGCTGTGCTGAGTCACAGACTTATATGTATGAGACATGGAAATCTCCACACTAGTTCCTTTCCGTTTGGTTAACTTTGAAGAGGAAGTTCTTACACATGTCCTCTTCTTAGCTTCCAGGAGTGATGAGTTGCTAGCTAGAGTGTTAGCAGATGGTCAGAGGAGGGTAATGGGGAACAAGTAGGTCAGAGGAGAGAGGAAGAAAGATGATACTTTATATGAATGGAAATTTGTGAGATGTAGGAAATACCAGAATCTTATAGTTTTGGTTAAAAACAAAAGCAAGTTATTGCCACAGAATATCAAGAAGAAGGAAAGAAAGGGTACACATATAAGACCGTCGATTTGGTTACCATACCTACTGCCTTTTTTCTTTATAACAGGAGGGAACACTAAGTTTTTTATTGACTAATGTCTATTAAAATGATTCAGGAGCATGACCCAGTGAGTGAAACCCATAACTAAGTCCTTAATTTTTTGAATTCCAGAAATCATAATCTCCATGTTGGCTACGAAAGAGGGTTTTCTGGGTATGATTTTCATTTGGAAATTTAACAGAGTACATCTAACTTTCTTGTTTGGTAGTAAAAATTCAGCAGTTTTACTTCGACCTAAAATAAAATTGCTTTTGCCATGTTCATATGAGAGTAAAATATTTAATATTTATCTCCATCTTGCAGACAATTTCAGATCCTGGATGCCAGCATCTTCCCATCACACTGTTGATTCTTACTGTGGAACCATAGTAGACTACATACATATTTGTTTTTATTTTACAGTCCCAGGAATATTTCTCTTTATTGAAATTAAAATTGGAGCAAATAGGTCTATAGGCTGTGCAATTTCTACAATTAACAGAAAGACAGAATTAGATCACTATAGAGGAAGTTGAAAATATTACTATTTTGGCTGCCTGTGCCATGTAGCAGACAGTGGTGTATGCTTAATGTTTGCCAGCATCTCTTGTTTTTAGATATGATACCTAAAGGTGAGAAGTTCATGCCATTGCAGAGAGTCAGAGAGGGGATGGCAAGCTACGTCAGGTAGAGAATTCTGAACTCTGGCTCAATTTCTTCCTGCTTCCTCCAGAAAGAGAGTGCTTTGAGTTATGTCCATCATCAATGAAGAAGAAGAATTAGTGAAGAGATCAGAGGGCATCCAGTGTTATAAATTGTAATAGAACTCTATGAGCTTATTGGCAAGAGTGGTATGTCAGTAGGAGGGAAATTCAGGGCAAGGTAGCCAGGGTACAGAGGGAACACTGGATATAAGTAAGCCTCAAATAAAAATTTAGGAGCTAAATGAATGAATGAATGAATGGCCAGTGCATCTCAGTCTCTCATCTCAAAGGACATCAAGACGAGGAGTCTGAGATGGACCATTTAGAGAAACAGAATGGATAGAAGTATCAGAATCTCTGAAAGGCTAAAGTGTTAACTTGTACCAGAGAGTGTCTGAAGGTATACCAAACATTTAAAGAATGTGATGAAAACCAAAGACCTCACACATACTTTATAAGGTATAAAACGGTAGAAATCAGAAATGATCATTTAGTTGTGCCTCCCCACTGAAAGGACCTTCAGAATATGACCTTACTTGGAAGACTCTGTAGATATGATTACTTTAGATATTGTGATACAGGTTAGGCTGGGCCTTAAATATACCGCCTTCTATCATTAGTGCTGTTATTAGTGTGTGTGCAGATGCATGGACATGTATGTGCACTTGTGTGTAGAAGCAAGGGGTCATCCTGAGGTGTTGTCCTCAGGAGTTATCCATCTTGTGTGCTGAGTAAGATTCTCACTGGAAGCTTTAGGCAGCAAACAGTTTGCCAACTGAGGTATCTCCACAGATCTCAGTTTGTATTAGTATTAAGATATGAAGACATACAGAAAGACCTCATCAAGACGGAGAGCATGGGGAAATCAAGAATGGAGTGATGAATTTCCATGCCAGGGAGCATGGAGGGTTGTTGTAAGCCAGCAGACACTAGGAAGAGACAGAAATTATTGTCTTAGAGACTTGAGGGGGATGATAGCCTTTGACTTGGAGATAATTTATATGGTAATGGAAATATATTAATATATAGTTTTATGTTTAGGCCTTATCCAGACCTTATTTTGAGACTAGAAACCAGAATATCCTGTGTTAAACAGCAATCTACATGTCAGCCGACTTTTTTCTACAACTGTATGAGGCTACAAAGAAGCCAAGGTGTTATAGGTCAGAAGTTTTGAAACAGTCAGTGTTTAGGCTGTTATTATAGACTGCTTATTTAAGTGGAAGGGTGAAATAAATATATTATAATATAGTTTCACAGTATGCACATGTAGACCTTTTCTAAACATAATTTTAGAAATTAGAGTATAGCAAAAATAAATACATAATGAAATCTAGGAGGAAGAATACAAAATGATTAATAGAAAATTTAAGGTTTTTTTAAATCAATTAGTAATGACAACTTTAGATTCTAGGGAATTGATATTTGGAAATTTCTCCACTAAAAAAAGATTTTTAAAGACATGTGATGGTTTGTACATGCTTGGCCCAAGTAGTGGCACTATTAGGAAGTGTGGCCTTGTTGGAGTAAGTGTATCACTCTGGGTATGGGCTTTCATACCTATTCCTAGCTTCCTGGAAGCCAGTCTTTTAGCAGCCTTCAGATGAAGATAGAGAACTCTCATCTCTGCAGGCACCATGCCTGCCTGGATGCTGCTATGTTCTCACCTTGATGACAATGGACTGAACCTCTGAATCTATAAGCCATGTCAGCCACAATTAAATGTTATCCTTATAAGAGTTGCCTTGGTTATGGTGTCTGTTCACAGCAAAAAACCTAAGACAAGACTGTATAAGGTATATGGGTGTTGAGTCACAGGGATGATTGAATTCTGAAGAAAACTGTGCACTAATAACCAAAGGGGAGGCTCAGGTTAAAGAGGCAGTGATGCTGGAAGCCATTGCTTTACAGTATGAGGAAGAGGGTGTGTCACCCATGAACATGCAACATAGAGACAAGATTGTGAATTGATCAGTGATGTTGAAAAATTCCAATTATTTGAAATTATAGGCCATGTTATTTGGACATGTCTGAACCTCAAATATAAGAAAGAGATAGTATAGTATTTGAAAGACAACAGCTGGGCTAAGGGTGAGCTAAGGGTACTGGGAAGAAAGTTCAGTACAGTGCATGCCAAGAATCTGAGTTTGACTCATGGACTCCATGGACTAGCTGGACACACCTGTATAATCCCAGTGATGATGGGCAGAGATAAGCACATCTCTCAGGGCCACTCTTCACTAGCCTAGCCTAATCAGAAAGGAGGAAACTTTACCTTAATTGAGATAGACAGAGGGAGGAAAAAGAGACAAACTGAATGACGTCATTGAATAATGACATCAAATGTAATGAAAATGTGGCAGAACATAAGGGATTCAGTTTACCAGGCATCCTGGCTCAGGGAGAAAAATGATGCTAGGGTACATGATTTCTTTATTTTAAAAGCATCTAAAAAGGGTCCAGGCTGAAGACAGGATGATGAAAAAAGTCCATATTTGTCAAATATTAGCAAAACAATAAGTAGTGAGATAAGTTGGAACCCAGTGTATGTGTATATAACTTTGTGATGTTCAAAACTGGAAGTTATGGCTTCTGCCATTGTTTTGACTGTAGTTAGAGATTTAACTCAGTTCCACTAGGAACTAAGGAAGCAGGGATGAAAAGCAGAGACAGAGATCTGGACAACAATAAATTCAAGATTGAATTCTATAATGTTGATATATTGAAATATTATAGATAGAAATATATTATAGATGGAAATACAAACACACCATACAGCTGAATGAAAACAGAATGCATTTTGTTTTGCAGTGTTTGAGTTAGGGACATGGTTTCTTGTAATGGCTACGGAACTTGAAATGCAAAACCTGGCACAAAGGTTCTCTTCTCCACACGGCATGGTAAATCAGACCTATTCACAACAGATAGCGGAAACATCCCAAGTGTCTAGAAACTAAAAGGCACACTATGAAATAAACTTCAAGTTAAATAGGAAATCATGACAAGAACCACAGTTTCTGGGAGCTGAGAAATAACAAAAACACTGGGGAAGATACAGCTAATGGGCAGCTTTGACGGCAACATGTAGATGAAGTCACTGAAGAGAGCCAGCATATGGTTTATGTTTGCCTCCAGTAAGTAGAAAGATACAATACCATTCATTTGAAGATGGAGGAAAGATAAAGAACACTTCAAGGAAGAAACAAAAGTCCAGAAAATGAATAATGGAGTCAAATTAATAAAACCCAAAGAACCTTTCTTGACTCTTTATAAAGCTTAATAAATTACAGATAAACCTTGAATGATGGTAAAAATATTCACATTTTGATAAAATGCAAAATAAGTAATAATTGATATCAATTATATTTTAACACATTAAATTATTACTTTATAAATAAACTTAAATTGGTGTGAAAAGCTTAGAAAGTAAGACAAGAAAAAAAAATCACTTAGGTAACAGAGACTTAAACAATTACGTTGACGTCAAACTTTCTCCTGCATAGGAAAAGGACTCAGCTTGACAAGTGAGCTTTGTTAACTCTGGAGCACTGGTTCTGACCCTTCCTTCCCAAACTTCCAATACTGAGAGCCTTTAGTACAGTTCCTCGTTTAGTGACCCCCCCATAAATTATTTCGTTGATATGATTTATCTGGAATTTTGCTACTTTTATGAATTATAATGTAAATATCTGATATGCAAAGCTATCTGGTATATGACTCCTATAAAAGGTCAAGACCCACAGGATGACAACCACTGCTAAAGGAACAGAAATTAGGTGTACATTTGCTTTTAAAACAAGCAAACCATGCCACCTATGTAGGTACATGTTGACAATGACTAACTGGTAAGTTTAGTTTAAAAACTTTTGGCCAACTTTACCTAAAACACCAGAAAGTGATATGACAGCGCATTAAAGAAGAAGAAACTGTGAGTGGCCAGGATAATCATAAAAGACAAGGATAGTTAAATATATTCAGCAATCTGCTAATGAAGTATTACACATTGATGGCAATGGATACAAAATTGTATTATGTCATAAACATATATTTAGTAGAATTTTGGTTTTTTAAAATAGTATTAATCTTTAGGAAATTAGATTTTATTTATCCTAGCTCAGTACAAGTTTTCTTTAAACTAAAACTTACCATGGATATTATTCTTAATAACAAAAAAGTTTTATGTACATTCATCGTAATTTTAAGAATAAGACAAGGGCTCTGTTGTTGCATCTATGTTTGAACACATTTCCTGAGATTTTACAAGAAAAAAAAATAGATGAATTAAATGAGAGCAATCACGTTATTTCTAAGTGAAATCTTATAGGAAAACCAAGGAAGCTCTGTGGGGACTATCAGCAGCTACTGCATGAACAACATACAAAAATCAGTCTCAGGGAGTAACCAGTTACCAACTAAGGTGATAATAAGATACCACTTATAGCATTGGCGCAGCCCAAAGCATAGCCCAAAAGCTGTCCAGGAGAACTCCAAGGGAACACAAAACATAAAAGGGACACCATTACCAGAGTGTCATCATGGCATTAGTCAACACAATGCAGTGTTCACTGAATAGTGTGAAGATGTCCCATCTCCTCTCCTCAAAATTTAAATCTAATCCAAATTCTCCCCTAAAATTTCTGCAGTAATAGTACTATGTATGGAATTGTCAAGTTTCAGATTGTATGCCAAATCCAGGCCATGCCTTTTGCTATAAATAAACTTTCATTAGAAAACAGACACAACCATAGCAACACACATGCTACATGCCTGAGATGAGTAGTTCTAAGAGATTGTGTAACCCATTTCACTTGGACTTTTATAGAAAATAATTTGACAGTCTCTGTTCTAGAGCATCCAGCATAGGCTCAGGGGAAGGAAGAAAGAAAGAAAGAGAGAGAGAGAGAGAGAGAGAAAGAGAGAGAAGAGAGAGAGAGAGAGAGAGAGAGAAGAAAGAAAGAAAGAAAGAAAGAAAGAAAGAAAGAAAGAAAGAAAGAAAGAAAAAAAGGACTCCAGACTCCTTCCTATGTCTGTTTGGGAATGTTCTTTGGAATCAGTATAAGAAAACTGGCTCATGAAAGAAGAGTGAAACTATTTCATGCTTCATAATTTGTTTACTTTTAAAGTTTTGTTTATTTTTCTTCTATGTGCATTGGTGTTTTGCCTGCAGTATACCTGTAAAGGGGCCAGGTCTCTTGCAATTGGACCTGTTGACAACTGTGTGCTGCTGGATGCAGGGAATTGGTGCAGGTCCTCAGGAAGAGCAGCTAGGACTCTTTACTGTTGAACCAACTCTCCAGTTCCCAATACTTCATAATTTATGCAAAACTTCACATAGAGCATGCATCTAAGTGTTAAGAATGAAGATAAACAGCTAATCGAAGAAAAAAAATCCCAAAATTCACATTTGTGACCTTATGATGGAGAAATATTTGTTAAATAAGAATCATAGAGGAAAATATCAAAATAAAATTAATGACTTTAATTATAATAAAATGAGTAGGTTTTTATTCCTTAGGGCAACAACAGAAAAATTAACAGATGATAAAAATATAATTATCATTCTATGGACCCTGGAAAATCAGAAAAAGAAGGTGGTGACTTGTAAAAATGAGGATGAAATATATAAATCAGCAATTTGTGGAAGGCAGAGTCAGTGATAAGTGAGTTAAAAGAAGAGATATCATTTTTCAATTAATTATTTTTAAAATTTTATCCATTAGTACTGTACTTAAATAATCTCTATTCCTCTCTCATTTCCACTTTAAATTTCTCCCTTGCATAAACTTCATATTCTTCTTTAATTATTGTTACACACACATGTATTCATGCACACACAGAGATTCACATACACATCCATATAAACACAGTCTGCTTAGTCCATTTAATGTTGCTCTATGTATTTTAGGGCTGACCACTTGAGATTATATCACCTATCATTGGAAGTGATACCCGGAGGAGAACAGGGTCCCTCTTTCTCAGTCACCATTATTTGCCTGTAGCTCTTCATCTAGGGTAGGCCTTGAATATTTCCTCTATCCATGGTGATTCCAGTGTTCAAACTGGTGCTATCTTTTTCCTGGTCTCATTTAGGCATTGGAGTGGCAATGGCTTAGGTAGAGATCAGGAAAAGCTAGTGGATGAGCTGTGCCTCAGTTACCATTTTAACTATCAGTCATGAAAGCAGATAGCATCAAGTGATAGTAAGGACAGAGGAAAACTGTCTTTGGATATTGCCTTTAGAAGTGAAAATTGGTACGTATATCTTAGAAAAGCTGAGTGACATTATAACCTAAAACCCTGCCTAGCACAGCATGATGCCCCTGGGATTGAAGTCACCGTGTTCTTTGTGATAAATATTGTGGCTGAACTAACTCTTAGCAGGAGCAGACTGTACACAAAAGCTGCAGTAATTTGCTATGAGAAGAAATGAGCAGTCAGGTATCATTTTTAGTAATACTGAGGGGATTAGACAATTAAGAAACAGATGAGATTTAAAACAAATAATTCATATAAATTAAAGTTAAATATTAAAAGAGAGCTCTCCATATCTTTGACATATAGAAGACATGCACACAAATCTATAAAGAAGGTAAGGACTATATTAATCCAGAGATAGTGAATCCCTGAGTTGGGAGATAGAATGGTTTGGGGCACAGAGGATGAAAAAAAAAAAAAAAAGAAAAGACAAGTAAGACCAAAGAAGGTACCAAAGGCTCAAGATAACTGCAGCCCATCAGTTAGAGCACATGCTTAAGTCAAGTTTGTCCAATTATCCTTAAATGCAAACACATGTCACAGCTTGTTGCTCCTTCTCTAATTGTTAGACAGTGGCTCAGACAATGGTATTAGGTGTGGGTTTATGGCTCTATTTGCTGACATGTTAACTTTGGTGAAGAAGCTTCTCACTTGAACAGAATAGACAGTTCAGCTTTAAGAAAGGGCCTTTTGTATCTATTGTTGGCAGTGGCCAGCTGATGGATTTATCTTTGAGTGTTTCACTTTGTGTTCCGTGACTACTCCCAAAGCAATAAGTGTGCTAGGGGAAACAGGACACTTGAGTCGATTGCTACGACCTAGATTCAGGCAGTGAGAAGATCCCTACCTATAGAATATGGTGCTGTATTAACTATAGAAAATTCAAGGTAATGTGGTTGGAGCTATAGGTGATGCAAATTACATTTTGGATAGCTTTCCCAGAGAGCATACCTGCAAAGTCACTTGGCTAGACAATATTTGAAGCCTTACTGACCCTTAATTTCTGTGAGTTGGTTGAAGAATTTTAAAAACTAGTATTTCTGTTCTTGACCTGAGTCTTCCCATCTGAGTCCTTAGCACCAGAATTTCAGTCAGGTTCCCATCCACCACCCTACAGGACTTTGGCATAGCTCTCTCTGTATTAAATCAGTAAGTATTTGTTGGTATACTCCATAGAATAACTTTCCATCTTCTAACCTTATCCTTTTATTCCTGATAATTCTTCATCTTTCATCCCTGTATTTCTTCTAGGTTGGTCACTGACCACTGACTCTATAGTGATGGCTCCGGACTGTTGACTTGACTAAGGCAAGTGTAGGGGCCTTTATCACTCAGGAGTCGTTCATGTTAGGCATCACCTAGTTAAGATTATACCTGGAGCGTGGTTGGCTTTGTTCCATGCTGGCTGTCAACTGCTCAGTTTCATTTCATTCTCCCTTGTGTTCATTCTCTCTCACATTGCTGTGACAAAAGGTTTGTTAGAAATGATTTGCAGTCGCAAGGATTTATTTGGGTTTAAGGTTTCAGAGTTCTAGTTTACAGAAGATCATAGTGGTGCGATCAAGCTGTAGCCTGGTTGGCAGAGAACAACGGGAAAGAGACAGCCACCAGAAGGCAGGTGTAGCCTTCAAAGCCCCGCCCACCTACTATTATACCTCCTCCAACCAACCTCCTCCTCCTAAATTTTTGAAAACCTCAAAGAACAGCATCACCAAGTATAACACTCTCATGAATCCCCCTTCCCCCAAAAAGGAGGAAATGGGAAAATTAGCATTCATTATCTGATCTCTCTCTGGGAGAGCTTGGGAACTTACTGAAACTCTGTTTTGGTTATTCCTTCATTTTCTTTCTAATTTTGTGAATTTAATTGCAATAGTTCTCAGGGAATGTGTGCTTTGTAATTGTAGGCAAGGTCAGACAGAGTTTGTACTTGTGTTAAATTGCTGTTATACAAACAAAGATAAAACCATTTAAAAGAAGCTTTTAAGAACTAGATTTGTACTCATTCACAATGGCTATTTGCATATTAACAGAGATGACAAGATCAATGGACAAAGTAAGTATTCAATAAATAAGACCTTGTGGGTTTGAGGTGACAATCTGAAGGCCAGAGACTTTAGGCGTGAAAGGCTGCTTTGTCCTCCATGTTCCAGCTTCTACTTGACAATAGTCACTTGAATCTAGGGAGCTTTGTAGGGAGATAGGAATATTCCAGGAGGATTTACCTGGAGTTCATCTGAGGGACAATTAAAAGGGACCAGTTTAAATGGCATCCTCTTTCCATCAGAGTCTTACTAATGGAATTTGCCTTTGTAAAAGTGGTAGATGAACTAGTTGCTTTCTCTTTTGAATGTTCATTTCCTAAATTATTTCCTCTTTCAGATTTCACTGTGAGACCATGTCGTTTAGATTCGGCAAACATCTTATCAAGCCCTCTGTGGTTTTTCTCAAAACTGAACTGTCCTTCGCCCTGGTGAATAGGAAACCTGTTGTACCTGGCCGTATCCTTTTCTGTAAAAGAAACACTTGAAGCCAACAAACCAAATTAATATAGAATCAGCCTTTAGTGTCTATCTCCGAAAGGTAAGCAAGGAATCTCCCTCCCTCCTGCTTCGGAGTATCCAGGTAAGGTGTTATTCATATTTATTTTGAATCCAGTTGGTGGCACCCGCAATATGCTTGAGCAATGTTGCAGAACTTCTAAGGAGGGTTGCTTAGCAACTGTAGCTTTGGATGGGAATTCTTGGTTGACCTTTTCACTACCATAGCTGTGTAAATAAATAGGTGTTTCTAAAATTGGTCCAATGAATATCATGGGCACTCTGAATTCCTTTTATTCATTGTGAATTTTAATGGAAGGTTAGAAACTGGATGGTGGCTCTGTGATGGAAATTAAGGGATTACAGGAGAATTAGAGATGGACCGTTTCTTTTCTTAAAGAATATTGTTCAATTCATCCTTCAATTTTATTTCATTTTACTTGTGAGATTGTAATATAAGTACATCATTGCCCCCTTCTCTATCCTTTGTCCAAACCCTCCCAAATACCACTCCTCTTTCTCTTTCAAATGAATGTCCTCACCTTTCATTAACTGTTGTTATATATATGATTCGTGTATATGATTATCCATGTATATACATGAGTATTTTTAAATATAATCTCTGTTTTCATTTTTCTCATGTATATTTTCCAGGCTGATAATTTGGTATTGTATAAGCCAGTTGGTGTGTCTTCCCTGGTGAAGACCATTTCTCCCATTCTCAACATTCCTTAGTTGCCTTTAGTTCTCTGTGTAGGCTTAAGAGTTCATGGTCTTTCTCCATTTACTTTCTCTCATCTACTGGTGTTGTCCTTGCTCAGCTCATGTTTGAGCAGTCACATTGGTGAGACTTGATGGGTATAGTTTCTGATACTACTTGGAGACAATCTAACAGGTTGTGAATGTTGTGATCTGTGTTGGAATTTGAAATGTCATTTTCTCTTGGGATAAATTCTGGTTTCTAGATCATTCTTCACTGTGAGTGCTGGTTGAGTTACTTTATTTTGTCCAAAGAACTTTCCTTCTACAAGACTCAATAGGAGCTCCATTCTCCTCTGCAGTGGAGGCCCTAATGGATGGGACACTTAGTAGAGGTGCCTTAACATGCTGGCCATATCCCTCCTGGCTTGTACACGTAGATTTTATGGATTTCCTAAAGTTTTTATCTTTCTCCTTATTTTATTATGCAAGGGGCAACAAGAAGGAGGCTTCGTGTTTTAAGATAATAGGTATTTTCCACACTCAACCATGGTTTGGCTTTGAAGTGAATTCCTTACTATAATCCTTAGTGTATAAATATTTCAAGATATTTTTGGAATATATTTTTTCAGTGAAAATGTTTGAAATTCTTAAGAACATAATGAATAACTTCTTTCCTAGTCATGTAACCTTTGCTTGGTTGAAGGGAAAAAAGAAAATCACTTTATCAAATAAAACTATGATTCTATACTAAACTCTTAACACCCTGAGCCCAAATTTTACCTAATTATAATTTGCAAAACTATAAAAATGATGAACAGGTAATAAATTAGTAAATGATGTTCTGTGAAAATTATTCTTTCTAACACTTAAATGTCTTTTTATAAACTTTTCAATGTAAGATTGAGCCTTAGTGTTCAATACTGAGAACTACCTTTCTTTGCTTATTAAAGGGAAAACCCCAAGCCAGAATGATTTAGAAAGACCATGAAACAGAACAGCTTTTGAGTTATGGATTAATGTTATGTTACATTCTTCAAATGGACCCTGAACTTTTTTAAATAAAAGCAGTTTTTAGTTCTTCCTTTGGTTTTATGGCCAGTTTGTGGTGGGAATTTTGTCTTGGGGAATTTTTCAAGAAAAAATAGCGTTAAATGTCAAAAGATAAAGGTAAAATTCTATTATTTTCTATGTGCTTACTTGAATTGGTGTTAACAAGAGTAAGAGAACTTGGGATGAGAATGAGAATTTAGGTGAAGGAATGCACTGATCTAGGAAAATGTGATGTCATGCAGACATACTGCATGCTAGATGGTTAATGGTGGAGTGGACTTGGCTTTGTGAGTTCTCATTCATAACTTGATAGTACTTGACTTCTTTTTCATGGTCTTTCAGAACCCCTGGAGAAAGTTTGACAGTAAAACTGAGAAAATGTCTTGACACAAACCTGAGAAATGCTTTCCTCTAAGGAACTGGCCACAGTGAATCCTGAGCAATTGGTGAAACTCGTGCCCTGGGAGTCTCCATTTTGAAAGTGAAATCTTATCAGTTACCGTAACTAAGAGAGAAGGTCAAGAGGATAGAGAAAATCTACTAGAATTAACAAGCATCATTGTGTTTAGACAGAGCCTGCTTCTGTCTAAGAAAGACGTGAGAGCCAGGATGCTTTGGGAACTAGTACATTGTGCGAGGGTTCTCTCATCTCTGCGTTGAGAACTGTCCTGGACCTTGGCAGAGAGGACATTACTCTAAGGAGGAATGTGAAATATGTATATCATTATACAAATAAGCCTTACACCCACAGCAACCCTCAACACTCATGGAGGCCCACACCCTCCTGGCTCTGTTTCAGGGACAGGAAACCATGTCATAGTTTTCCCTTACATGTGGTCAAACAAGACTTGCACTTCGTCTTAATAAAGAAATCCTTTTTGTTATGACATTCCATGTGTTCTTCCATGGGTTCATTCAACCCTTGCTGACTCAGCCCAGACCTATTCCTGGCCCTGTGACCTGTATCCCAAGCTCCTCAGAATGGAGCTCTGTCCTCTTGCTTGTCTCTGCATAGTCATTCTTCCCTTGGAGGACTTGTTCTTAATCTATTTTCTTAACATACTGAGTACTACAGTAACTAAAATTAAAGAAGAAAGTGCAAACACTAAGAGTAAATGCACTGTGTTAGTTAGTGGACCGAGGCAATAAAGGCCTGCTAACTTTGCCTTTTCTGTTTTCCCATGCCCACAGCCTAATCATATCACTGCACTATTGCAGAGTTTCTTGTCTTGTCCTGAAGCTGACTTCCATGAAATTCCCCATCCTGTTTTGTCAGTTCCAACTCTGTTTTCAGTTGGGTGTTGCTTTTCTGGGGAAGAAGGGGTATGTTCAAACAGAATAAATGAATTGATGGCCAATAGAAATCTTTTGTTGACAATTTTGTATTTTCAGGGAAGTTTTATAGTACCTTCATTTGAGATGGAATGCCTTGCTTTCAATAGTTGTCTTATTATTTCTAGACAATGATAACCAAGCACCCTGTGGGAGTGTGACACTGATGAGTGATTTACAAGCCACTCTTTGCATTATCTTTGAATTATTGTCTCCACCAGCACCCTTTTCCTTATGATTCTACTCATTGACTTAAAAAACAAATCTTTATGGGTCTATGGGCATCTGTGGGTGGGCACACATGTAGACCTCAGGGAGACTTAGGTGTCAGTTCTTATTCTCCACAATGTTTACATAATGGTCTCTTCCTGTTTGAGAGTAGCTTTTTGGGTGTATCCTGTCTGGACAACCCATCTCAGCACAGGAGGGCTGGAAATGAATTACATACATGTGCTATCATGTCAGGATTTTGTGTGTGTTATGGGGATTCAAACGTATGTCCTCATGCTTGCTCAACAAGTTCTTTACCCTCTGAGTTATCTCTGTATCTCCCATCACTGGCCTTTTGATAGCATTTGTAGTAGAAAAGGAACTGTCTGAGCAGGGGCCAAAGGTATACTTTAGAAGCAAGGCAATGTTTCAGTCACAAAACCACCACTTCAATTCCTCCTCTCACACATTAAGCAAATCCTCCCATCTCTTGCCATGTACTTAGAGTTAACTGAATATGCTTTGGTCTCTGTGGTGCAACACACTAAAAAGCATGTCAGAGTGTCTTTAATCAATTAATTTCTAAGTCCAGGAAAATGATTTCCAAGCTTGCTTGATGAGAGATCAGACTCGTTTTGAAGAATTGCGCCTTCAGAATTTTGTTGAACATTTTATTCATATGTTTCAATGCCGCTCAGCCCTTGTTCATGGGTTAAATAAATTGGCGCCATTACAGTTAGTACCTCTCCCTGCCCCTCCCCTTGTGTTATGCTTTGTCTGCCTCTCCTCTTGAGTTGAGCATGAAAAATGAATTTGAACATGAGTGGAATCCATTTGGTGACTGGGGCTTTTATTGTAAATAAAATCATTCATTTGTTATGTCCTGTTGTTTTCAGCAGACAGTGTATTGATCTGTGGATTGCTATTCAGAATGGTGCACGGAGCTTTAGCGTGCACCTCTAGCATAAGAGGGAGAGACATGGCAGAGTTTGTGGATGCTTTGAATATGGTATGTAATGATGGAGACGAACCTTGCTCACTGGCCATACTGTATTATACAAACCATTTGTCAACAGTTTATTGAATCAGTTATTACGTGCAACAGATTTTCCCGACCAGGAGCATCACACACGGAATGCTTTTGGGACCAAACCATGTTAGGATGATGCATGGAGGACAGCCTTCCAAAGTGTATTTGTAAAGAATTAGATGAGGTAACTTAAAGGACTTTTCTGCTGACACATTACAAACAAAAAGTTTGCCGCAAAGGGAACTATGTGGTAAGACTCAGCCCCAGAAGATAGGAGAGAAACCCCTGACAAATGCTTTTTAAGGCGAATTTTTACCATTTCTGAGACATGTTCACTTTTCTCGTTTCAGACCAGCACACGTTTGCTCCTGAAATAAATGAAAAATAATAATAAAAAAAAATAGCTCCTTTCCTTAACTGTGGTTCCTGCTGAATAGATACTATAGATAAAAATGCCCTTTTAGTCCTTCCATAAAGCTCAAGAAATATTTGTCACTTCCTGAGTGGGTTTTAATCTTGTGAATTCCTTTAATTGTTCAGGAAACTACAGTTATTAGTGATCTGCTGATCTTTCATTTCTCAGCACTGTTTCTTTTTAAACCTTCCTGTACAAATAAGATGAGCGCAAGCACTATTTTAATATCCTTATTGCTAAAGATAGAATTGTGATCTTTAAATTGCTGTGAGCGCATGTCCCTGCTCTTCTCTGTGTGTGCCTCTGTATATTAGCTGACTTAAATATTCATACAGAGATCTTCAAAGATGTTCTGGCGCTCCTTTGCCCCTAGCTGTAATGGGAAATTTGATTTACTTATGGTCAGTTTTTCTTAAGTTGGCAGATTATTGCATCAAACATATGTGCATGGTAGTGATTAATCAACTGGGAGAAAATTCTACATAAATATTCACCTCTTCTTGGGCTGTTAAGATTTTAGAGCCACTTGCTACTATCATGGCACTGGTAAGAAGGAAAAGGACAATCTTGGATGATATCAAGCTTCTCAGTTCACTAGTATATGTTTTTAGAGTCTAGAATGTTCCACAGAGGATCCTGTTCATTCCTTTTAAAAGACAAACCTTGTGTGACAGTTATCTTTCTTATGTGTTACCCAGGAAATGACTGCAGAGAAAACAAATCACCGATATCCCAAATGCCAGCTCAGGAGATGGAGAGCTAATAATGTCAGGGGTAACTGTGGGGTGGCATTTAGGGTTAGCACACTGCATTTGTCAAGGGTGCCAGAAAAAAAAAAAAAAAAGGAAACCCTTCTTGCTAGGCCCTTTCTCTTTCAAGTCTACTTTTGATTCCTAGAACTGAAACTTGTATTCTTCTTTTAGTGTATAATTGATGATAGATTGGTGACATCTGATACTGAAGGAAGAAAGTAGGTATGTTGTATGTGTGCAAGGGAGGTCTGAAGTAGAATGGAGAAATATGTGTGAACTCCTCCCATAAACAATTTGCCTGAAGCATGTGCACAGTGGTCCCTGGACTTCATAGAAGAAGCTTCTTTTTCATCATGAATATGTGTCTTGACTCTCCTGTCCCCTTACTGGATGCTTCCTTGTGAGTTGCATGTGCAGATGCCAGCTAGGACTCACTGGCTCCCTGTTGCTTGATAATTCCATTTTACTTGTCTTTCTTTGACTGTGACCTCTTCATGTTAGGATTTACCTTGTACCTGCAGCCCTGCGGCAAGTGAGACAGAGGGCTGGCCTGACCCGGCTATACATTTGAGGAGAAAGATTGAACTGGCTTTTCAATAACTGGAGCTTTTAGTGGTACATTTCTCAGCACTGCACGAAGGCTATGAATCCTCTTTGCTTTTTCACAGCAGAAAGAAATACCTTTACAAACAGCTGGCTGTATACAATGCTGAGAGAGAAAGAGAAGGGGGATAGCATTAGGAATGTTCTCTCTCCCACTCAAGCCAAGGGTACGTTTATAATTCAGATGTTTCAAAATTGCACTTTGACTGTTTCTCATGTTGACTGCTCACATGGGTATCCTGTGATGTAAAAAGCTGATCCTATTTCTATTTATTTCCACGTGCAGTTTTCTCAGGTAGCTTTGAACTGTCATGGGTAGCAGCTGCTGAACTTGGCTCATTATATTCTATGCATATCTTTGACCTGCTTTCCATGCAAGTCATCAGATTATAAAGAACAGGAAAAGTCTGGTCATGGTGTTGCCAGCCTTACACTTGTAAGGGAGCATAATTAGGAGTAATGAATGGAATAATACATCACTATTCATAAGAAATGTCACATAATTAACTCAAATAATGTAAAATATATTCTAATTTCCATTTGGCATGAAAATAGATTTGTTAGAACACCGGTAGGCAGTTAATGTTTATCTTATATTTTCATACACATTTCAAAACTGTTAGATTCTACTGAGTGAATTCACGTGATTTTCTAAAACATAGTCAGATGGCTTTCTTTTAGTTGAGACTTAGTATATTCCTTATTTGTTATTTATTATATATACATAATTTGTATATGTGTTCAACTGGTATAATTAGCGTAACTAATTTATATTTATTACAAATTAATGATCTAATTTATTTACTTAGCTCTCATTTCCTTCCTCAAGCTAATTGACTGAAAAAATAACGATAAATTTGTACAAATAGCTCTTGGGCAAAATCCTACACCAGTATCAGCCTAAGGACTCTGGGCAGTATTAGGTAACTGAACTAGTTTTTAAATCTGAGCCATTTTCCTGGGCTTTTTGCTACAGGCTTTGAGCATATTTAGGAGTCTTGGTTTGGGTTGTGGACCCCAGCTTGTTCAGGATGTGTCTGGCCTCAGAAAGGCGGGTTATTTCTGCGATGCAGAATATCTAAAGCATCCAAAGGAGGAGGCAAGCAGCACATAGAGGCAATCTAGAAGTATCTCAATATTTTGGTAATGAAATGAGCATGCCAGGACATTCCATCTCAGGAGGAGTGTGAGGATTGCTAGAGAAAGCTATCAGAGTATCCTGGGATCCAGCATGATGCCTGTTCTTCAACATTGTTGAGTGTTGCATAGTTTGGATTTACTTATGGGTGAAGACAATGGAACTCTTTCTCTGATTCCAAAGGCCATCTTCCAACAGCTTAGGGAAGCCCTGGCTGTGTGCAGGAGGCTAATATGGAGGCAGTAGGCCACCTCCCTGCCTTTCCTTTGCATAGTAGGGTTGAGCTGTGTCTATAAAGCATTAGCTACAACAATATCATAAGTGGGTGAATTAAGATAATATTTTGTGGCCAACAGTACTCTTCTGAGGTCAATGTCCTTACTTATCACCCATGACCCGTGAGCAGTTTAACTGGAAACCAAGGCTCAGACCATTAGAGATTCCCAGCCCTGGAAATCGTAATTTAACCTGGGACTCTTTATTCTCATTAAACCTTTCCCATGAACCCCATTTTCTAGTATTGTCATTTTTTTTAAAATGCATCCTCTGCCTTTTCTATGTGTCATTTTTTTTTTGTTGTTGGTGGCTTTATTATTTTTATCTCAGTTACCATGATGGATGGTGTAGAATAACTTGACTTCTAGGAGTCGTAACCTGCACAGACCCAGGCACAGTTGCCTGACTGCCGCCATACTTTTCTCTGAGGTGAATAAGTTCAAGAGGGATAGGTTTTGTAGGGGTTTCTAATTTTTTTCTTCTCTTAGAGGTTTTGAAATGGTGTGGTTATCAAGACTATCATTTCATCTTCAGGATTATTTCCAGTTCAAGATTTCTTTGGGAAGCTAAGATTTATCTGTTGAATGCTAATACTTTAAAAGTTCAACCATGATGTTCTCTTTTCACCGGGATGAATTGCTTTAATAGTTGTTAATAAGATGTGTCAGGATAAAAATAATCAGCGGGAATTACATAAAATCTTCACCGAGTGCATTGGCACATGCAGAATCTAGAAACCAGTTGGCCATTCTCTGTTCTTTGGAAGATGTCTCCAGGCTTTGTAAAGAGCAATTCGTAATTAATTGATGGATGCACAGGGGTCTGACAGACATTGAAGAAGATTTTCTGTGCAGTGAAATAAGCAGCAAGAACTAAGCAAGAAGAGTGACAAACAGTTGAGGGCACGTATTCCCACTCTTACTGAATGAATAGCAGCAAAACGAGATACAAACTACAGAACAAACTCCATGCTTCTAAACTGTCAAGGCATGGAATTGGAGTAGCAAACATAAGTGTACATTATGGGGGTCTGCTGACATGCACCCCTCTTGTGCCTTGGAGATAGACTAGCTCTGTTAACAGTTAAGTCATACAAGGAAGGAAGTTGTTTGGAAAAGCATCTTGTTCCTGGATTGATGGCTCTGGAGCTACAGAACTGTAGACTTCTGTAGCCCTCTGCAAGATAGGCAAGTTCTTTGGGCCACTACCTGTTTGTTTAATGAGTTTTGGTTTGTAATATTTAACATGCAGTATTGGTTGCTTCTCATCTGTATAGTTTGTGAACAGGGAATGTTTGTTGAGAGACCTTGGCAATGATATGAAGTCCTAAAGAGTAGTGTTCTGGGGATTGGTGAGGGTCATGAACAACCCTTTTGCATCCCATTAGCAGGAGCTACTCAATACCACTTAGTATCACTTAGCTGTGAGATGCTGAGGAGAGAAGAATCATGCTTATCATGCTTTACCATGTTTATTACTTTGGTGTGGTGGCTGACATGAGAATGACCCCTAGAGGCTCATGCATTTGCTTGTGAGCCTGGCCTTTAACAGTTGAACCATTCTCTCCAACTCAGGCTCATGGATTTGAGTGCTTGGTCCCCAGATGTTGGAATTGTTCGGGAAGGATTAGAAGGCATATCACTAGGAGAAGGTTTTGAGGTTTCAAAAGACTCCTGCACTGCTCAAGGTCTCTTGCTTTCTCACCCTCTTTCCCTCCCTCCCTCCCTTATTCCCTCCCCTACTCTGTCTGTGATTGTGGATCAAGATATAATATCCCAGTTATTCCTTCTCCTCACCTCATGGATTCTAACCCTCTGAAATCATGAGATGATTTAAACAGTTTCTTTTTAAGCTGCCTTGGTCATAATTTATCACAGCAATAGAAAGGTAAACTAAGACCCCTGGGTATCTTTTTGTTTCCTATGGTGTCTGTATGTATGGGATGTATATAAGTATGGACATGAACATAGAGGTCAAATGACAACTTCAGACAGCCAGTTTTTACCTCCTTCTTTTTTATTTTGAGCAAAGTCTCTTGTTGCTATGATGTGTGTTTCCAGGATAGGTGGCCATGAGCTTCTAGGAGATTCTTCTCTTGTTTCCACCACCTGAGGGTTCTGGGAAGCCAAACTAGGTAAACAGACCTGAATGGCAAGTGCTTCTTACACCCACCAACCCATCTACCTGACCCCAGTGGGCATTCTCAACCTAATCTAGTAACTAAATAATGAACAACTGAACTAGATGGGTGTTTCATTAAATTATGTCTTTATAAAATGATGTTTTTAATAAAAATATATCACTTTTTAAGAGTTGCATTTTTTTTTTAATTATAAAAGTATCTACTCATCATACAAAATAAAAATTATAATATTTACCAGAAATAACCTATGATAAAATTTCATTTTTTTTTTTTGCAGTTTTATCTTATGTGTCTCTGTGGAAAAGAAACATAAACTGATTTTAACTCACTTCATTGTTAATGTATTCTACTTCTTAATTAATTAGTTAAGTCATTAATTTTTATGTATATGGGTGTTTTGTCTGTCTGTGTCTTTTTATCACTTTGGTGTCTAGTGCTTGTGGAGAACAGAAGAGGGCCTCAGATACCCTGGAATGGACTTATAGACCAACTATAGTCACAATGTGGGGGCTGAGAATTGAACCCAGGTCCTCTGGAAGAGCAGCAAGTGATTTTAACCCACAACCCATTTTTTTCTGGCCCAACCTGCTGTTTTAATATGTGCTTAAAGGAAGTTTTTAAAGATAGCATTATACTATACCTTATGGATCTACTGTATTGTTGCTTCTTTTTTTAAGCTACATAGAAATAAATCTTTTACTATTGCTGTATTTCTAATATTTTTAAAAGTGGGAATCAATTACTTGCTTGAATGCTATGAGTTGTTTACACTGATAAGCATCTATATGCTAACCTTATTCTGGCAACGCATGGCGTCTGTATCTTACCATACCATTGCAGAACTTAAGAATTCATTTCTTATCCCAAACTTGGCCAAAATGTTACATAGCTCAGTATTTTTATATGTATCATCTTATTGGTAAGGGTATAAACTTTAGATGTCTTTATGAGTAATTTTGACACATTCTCTTTTAAGGTCCTTGGCTATTTTTTTCTGCCTTTTTTTTTTTTTTTTTTTTAAAAAAGGAGACAAACCTGTATATGTCCTATTTGTTGCAAATTGTCCTGTTGTGGCCCCAGCTTCTCCTGTTTGCTTATGTCAGTATTGAGAGATAGAAATTTTAGAATAAGCTCATCAACCTTTTTCAATGTGAGTTTTCCCAGGTTTTTTGTGCTTACAAAGTCTTTCTATCTTGAGATCAGTGAAATAGTGAAATATTTATGTATATTTTCTTGTGTATTTTTAATGATTGTTCTTTTTCTTTTAACTCGACTCTGCTCACCAACAGGTTCATAGTACTTCATAGGCATGTTTTAAAAATTCACGTTATCATCTCAGCAACCCTTTGAAGGAGGGAAAGAATGCTATTCCCAAGCTTACAAATGAAGAGGTCATGGTGTAGCATAAAGCCAGACAGAAGCATGTTTAGAAGTGTGTCTATATTTTTGCTAACTGGAAACATTACTGTTTACTGAACTTGCAAGTCACTCTTTATAATTTTGACATTCCAGTTTTCACATATTCTTCACATAAAAATAATACTGAAACATAGAACACAGAAAATGAAGTGACCGAAGATGCTCTACACAGTATCATGCTATTTCTATTTTACATGCCTACTATCTAGTAAGTGCCTCATAGTGCATTCTGCAGTACTGTAATTCCTTGGAAAAGATAAGCCCTACACTGCAGTTCCTACTTAGCCAGACCTTGGTGGCTGAAGACTGTTCTTTGGGAATTGGTGAAGAACTCAGAAGCCCACATGAGTATGGTGGTACCACAGTATTTTGTTTTGGAAAATGTGGTTACTGTATAATATTATTCATGTGACTTGATGCAGTTTCATAAATAAATGAATAACTGCTTTAGAACTTTCTTAGCTATTATTTCTATAAAATATTGCAGTCAGGTGGGTGAGCTGTTTGCATAGTGTAGCAGACACACAGAGAATGGTATACCTATGAATGACTTCTCCCTGCGTGCATAGACCTCTGGTGTTCTCATCTCCTTTTTATGTGTTAGCTTTTCTCCTACTATCTTCCTTTTAATTTTCACTTAAAAGAACTGAAACTCAGTGTGTATAAGTTTCTGCATTTAATTCCCAGAAGCCGTCTTCCCCACTCTGCTCCCCGACATCAGCCTTAGTGCCTAAAGGCAAAGATCCTATTGACCTCCGAGAAGCAGGGTTCAAAAGTGTAAACTTTGTGCCTGGCTCTTGGATATGAGTCCCAGTTTAGCTCATTGCCAGTAGTAAGCTCCAAGAAGTTTATGTAACTTGACTTTCCTTCAGTTCTCTTCTACTTATGATGGGGGTATATCTGTTTCAAGGGCTTGTTATGAGCATCATGTGAGCTAATGTATGCAAGGTGTGTAACCTGTTCCTGATTTTAGGCACCATAGGCTTAAAATTCTACTTCCATTCGTTGAAGGCTATGACCATTATGAGACCTGTAGAGAACTCAACTGATTTTATGTTTTTGAAAGTCTTCTCTTCTGAAACATTTTGTTAGTTAAAGCTCCTCCTTCCCTTTCTAGCTTGTTTCCTTTGAAAAGCCAGGGCTAAGAAAAAATGTCTGTTGTCTGTCATATATGATTAGTTGGTTTGGGATGGGTTTACTCCAAATGGTTTGTCTTCTGGTAAGTCTGTAAGTACTGACATTAATGCTGTTGGCCCCTCCTTTGCTGAATTCCCCCAAATGTGTGCATTCATATCCCGTAAATGTATATAGATTTTCCTTCCTCCTTCTCTTCACTGTGTCAAGGGTCAATGTTTATATTCTGTGCCAGAGAAAGGCAAGATGTGTTGTCTGTGCATGGGGGGTTTCTAGCCTTCTGGTTTCTAGCCAGCTGTTACCCACAATGCCATTCTCTTGAAAGCATTACTCTTTGCAACTTCATCTCCCACTAAGATTGGCTTACGTTTGGGAAGGTCTTATTTCTCCAACTACCCCACTCTCTACTGTAGGCTAAAGGTATCCTTCCTGACCATACCACTAACACCACTCGTCTGCATGTTCACCTGTAGCACTCACTCTTGTGTTTGCCCTTCACCCCATCATCATCTATGGCCACTCTATGTCCCCCTGGAGACTTAGTAACCAGCTGCATTTTATCCAGCCTGCTCACAAACTGCTCTGTCAGTTGAAGGCTGGTCTTTCCCAGGGCGCCTGCTCAGCAGCAGACATCTAGTGTCAGCACAGATGGCAAAGGGTGAGTTCTTCACGTCCAAAGATACTCTGAGCATTTTGAGTGTTCATCTGAGTCCTTTGATGGAAATTTCATGTCATCTTCCCTTCACAGGCTTCTAAAAAGTCGATGGTTTTGAAATAGAAAAGGATTCTCACCTTGTCTATTCTTAGTTATAAAGCACTCTGCCTTTGGAAAAAAATACACTTATATGCATGTGTATAAATGTATGCATATGGAAAATGTTTCCAGAGTTAAATATATGAATTTTGTTTATCAGGATTAATGCTTTTGCCAGTAAAAGTATGAGCTACCTTACAAACATACAGTATGATAGATTTATTTTGATTGTTAGTGAGAAAGTAGGACAGAGGGAGAATATCTGGCATACGCTAAATGTAGTACTGAACACAGTGTTCAAAATAACAAATATTTGAAACTCACAGTAGTGTTGAAATACTCCATTTTAGCTTTACTTACCAATCCTCAAAAGCCTTGAGCCCTTTGACCATTCCTACTGCTTCTTCATAGCCACACAGATGTTCTTTTATGCCACACCAACCAATGGAATTATTTTCCCATTTACAATTTCAGCCTATTTACTGCATTCAAGAAAGTCTACATGGCCCTGTGGTGATGTACTTATCCATCTTTTGCCAGTCCCTAGCTTTTATCTTTAGCAGCAGGAGAAAATGAAGCCTACTTCAGATCAGTGACATCATCATCTTTCCATGTTCAAATTTCTTTAATTGGTTTCTTGCTTCTGTGACACAGATCCAGTCAGGGTCCATAACCTTCATCTGGTTGTTAATTCTTTAATATCTTTTAATCCATAATATTTCACCATTTCCCTTGGTTTTTCATACAATTAAATAATGTGCAGTTTCTGGGCCAGCAGCTCCATGCCATACTCTGCTTGGTTGATTCATCTGATTGTTTTTCTGTGATCCCATTTAGGTCAAATATTTCTGGCAAGGAAGGAGGATGGGTGTCGTTGTCTATATACCTCAGTGTCATATCAGAGTACATTCTGTCAGGCATTGGAAACCGTCCTGGCAATGCCAAGTTTGACTGCTTGGTTAAATGATGACTGCCGGATTGCTCCACTGTAAATGACAGGCTGAAAGTGTTTTCATTTACTACGTAGTTGCTATTGTAGTCTGCTCATTATGTGTAATAAGAAACCAAGGCTGAAGCTATTGTAAAGAAGATCCAAACTGATCAGTTGCAGATCCTTTGGGCAGATCAAACTTAAATATGGAGTTGGGTGGGTTTTCTGTCATGAGCACATTGCCATGATAGAGACAGAACACATGCTGGTTCACATGAGAGGAAGATTGAGTTGATTGCAATGTGGAGAAATGACAGTCTATTTTTGATGGGCTGATTTTTTAGCCAATTTAATCTGCTTCCGAATGGCCAACTTTCAGCCACAGTTGAGTGTTACCACTAGCTAGCTATAGACAGTATCAGTTGTAAAGGCCCCAGTCTGTTTCTGGATAGTTCTTGTAGCCATGGCTCCAAAACAGCTAATCTTTTCCTTGACTTTTCACAAGTTCAATTCCCAAGGTAATATCCCCGCCCCCATGCTGGAACCCCATAATTTATTTTAGTGTTTATTCAGTATTCTTGCCTGAGTTGATTGTATCAGGGAGTTTAAAAGATGCTAGGTTCTCATCCCAGCATCCTTTGACCATTTGTTTCCCTGCTTTTCTGATACTGGCTTTTACATTCCGTTGTTTCTTTAATATTTATTTTCTGGATCTTCTAATTTCTAACACACACACACACACACTACACGTTTTAACAGTCTGTTGTCTCTCATTCATTTGACTTCAATACTGTTCAGCTCTGAGTATGATAATGCATTGATATTATGCCATTTTGATTATGCCCAATTGCAGCAGGTGCCCCTTTGTGCAGGTGTTTATGTGCTTTTGACATGATGGCTCTCTTACTTAGTCTTTGAGTATTTTTCTACTTCCTGGCACACTATGCTTCAAGTTCATTTTGAACTTTCTCAGCTTTCCAACTGGAAGTAGCTTTTTCTAAGAATGCTACTCAGGTACTACTATTTGTAGCACATCTTGTGAAAAAAGACTGCAAAATAAGTATGTACAACTGCATACAATTTACATGTTGAATTGATACTGACTGCCTTACTGGAATCCAGCACGATTTGAGCACTTCCTTACCTATACATACCTCACGGATTTTTTTTTTCATTGCTTATATTTATCCTACTATGCCACAGTACATGGTGAACAATTAGAATTATGACACCAAAATTCTAAACTTTTGGTTGAAGATAAGTTGTTTGGTCAGTGAAGTTATATTTAACAACACATTAGATTGTTCTACAGCTGGGTTTCAGTTGTCTAGAAGAGCACAATGTAATCTTTGTATGGTGTGAAGACAGTGTGAAGGTGGCAACCACTTTTGAGTCACTCAGCAATGATGAAATGTAGTCATTATAGTTAAGCACTCATTAAAGGCGGGCTTTTTACATCATCTGTCACTTGCAAATAGCAAGTGTAGCAATAACAGATTACATTTCATTGTATGTTCTCAGGGCTACATGAGTGCCATAAGAAAATATTACTGGACTTTTTATAAATCACACATAAGATATGGTAATAGGAAATGGAAGAGTGAATGCATTAGGATCTTGAATGTGGATTTAGACCAACACAGATGTGAATCCAAATGCAGACATTTGTTACCTGTTTGACTTTTGGCAATTTAGTCACCCTATCTGAGCATCAGCTTCTACGTCTGTCAAAGTAATGAACTGAAAAGGCATGCAAAGCAGGCCCTGGGATTCTTAGAGGAAGCTGACTGGTAAAAGGCCTCAGAAATAATCGTGATTAGAGGAGGTCTTTTAGTATCCTGGTTGTGGATATGGCAGTCTGCTTGGGATTCAATCATGGCAATGATACACCTCCAATCATGCATGTGCCTGTGTCACAGAGAACTGCCAGGAATCCAGTTTCCAGGGCAGACCATATGTCAGTCCTGGCTCTCCTGCCTGGGGCAGGAAAGGTGTTTGTTTTGACAGGTTATTACTACAGGCAGGGAGTGGGTACCCAAAGAATTGAGATGGGAGTGGGTTAGTTATCGAACAAAACAGATCCACTCTGTGATGGGACTGGGGAAACTGTTAGTCATGTATGTGTGTACATGTGTGTGCACACGCATGTGTACAGGCATGTATATGCACAATGAGCCTATGGAGGTCACAGGACAACATCTTAAAGTCAGTTTCTCACTCTTTGCTATGTGAGTCACAGAGACTGAATTCTAGTTTTTAGACTTGGTGACAAATGCCTTACCCACTGAGCTACCTTGCCAGTCCCTGTTTTTTTTTTTTTTTTTTTTTTGTTTGTTTGTTTTTTTGTTTTTAATCACATCACATCATAATTTACTTATTCACACAGGGGTTATAAACACAAAAAGGCAGGATGTGGAGGAGGGGATGACACCAGAGCATAGGTAATCAGAGAGAGTACAGATACCTTTCAGAACAGGGCATCAGCTGGGTGAAGGTTCAGGAGACAGGTCACTATGACTCTGCCTATGATTCACTTGTCCTTATCTAAGTTGATACTGTCCTCTGAGGCTACCTGTTGACAGGAACTATGACTACTCAGGCTGGTAAATTTCCACTAAAGCTGCCTGTTTACCATAGCTTATAGCCTTCTGTTTCAGTGTTTTTCCACAGAGACCCAAGACTTGGTGTTACATGTATGCATGTCAGGCCTATTGCTGATTTTTAGGCCTATGGCTGATTTTAAGCCTTTAGTGTATAAACAGGGCTGCCCCTGACATCTCCTCCCTTCTCTAAGTATAGAAGGGCCTTGGTGATTCTAATCTTGCAAAGGCGGGGGGATAGAGGCCTGACCTCCAGTATTGAAGGGGACCTTGTAATGGCTCAGGTCCTCCTGCCGTTGTCCAGTGAGGCATGAGGGCCATACCCATCCCGATGTCTTTTTCCTGGAGAGGGAATACTTTGACATCAACCCCTATGCAGTCAGGCTTGTCCCTCAGGGAACCCAGAGAGATATTTTTAAGTTTTATTTATATTCCCTTGCAGTGCTTAGTCTCGAAGCCTAAGCAAGAATTCAGATCACCAGTCAGAGGGGGTGTTTGGTGTCCTTGTCAATGGCCCATCAAAGGTCTGAGTAGTATAAGTCCGGAGGCCAGCATCAGGATTAGAACTTCTACCAGCAGACATCATGGGTGTTTCGTTTTTATCTGGAAAGGAAAAAGAAGGGAATTCTCAGGGAGATTTCTCTTCCCTGGAGGTCAATTGTTATTCATCTTATTTATAGTTGCGCCTGGCTTTGTGGGGGTATCTATTTATTTCATTAATCTTTCTGGCAGCCATTTAGCTGTGCCTTCTGTGGTATCAAACAGGCATATCAGTCCTCAGCCCCATATGAGAACTGGGTCTGGGCCATTCCATTTAAGGGTAAGAGGGTCCTTCCATAGATATGGCATAGTTTTTATTGGTCTTAGCGATGCCAGAGTCAGTCAGCAGCAGTTTTAGAGAGTTAAAAGTAACCCTGTTGTTTTTTTTAATGCATAGATTTAAGCATACCAACTTTTTATGATGGCCTTCAAAGCCCTCTGCTACCCGTGTGTTTTTTCCAGTCCAACGTGTACCAGGTCTCTCACCTTTCATGCCTTGTCATTATGGACTCTGCATAATCCTTCAATAATCTATGCCTTCAACCTACCTACCTCCCTGAAATAGTGTCATGTAGTAAACTCATTAGTTACATGTGCCTGCATGTGCACCTATAAGAAGTATTGGTGGACTCTGTCTGTGGTGGTTTGAATATACGTTGCCCAGGGAGCACTATGAGGAGGTATGGTCTTCTTGGAGGAAGTGTGTCACTGTGGGGATAGGCCTTGAGAGATCTTCCTCCTAGCTGTCTGGAAGCTAATCTTCTCCTGTTTACCTTTGGAACAAGATGGAGAACTCTCAGCTCTTCGAACTCCATGCCTGCCTGGATGATAATGGACTGAACCTCTGAGATCTAAGCCAGCCCCAGTGAAATGCTATCCTTTACAAGAGTTGCTTTGGTCATGGTGTCTCTTCACAGAAATAGAAACTCTATCTAAGACAATGTTGTTATTCCTTTTACCCAAGCCTGTCCCCGGTGAGGATGCCAGACAGAACTATCTAGTTTTCCCATTTTACTCTTGGCCTTATTAACTAATCAGAAGAACATGAAGTAATGATAAAGTTGGTTGTGTTTTATGAAATTTTCCTGAAAATAAGTAGTTAACCCTGATTTAAAAAAAATAAAACAAAACAACGACAAAATGGCCTAATTGTCTCTTCTCAAACAAAAGTAGAGATAATCTAAAGGAGGAAGGATGCTGTACCTCCTAACCCTGTGCTTGTCCTCACATCACAGCTCAGTAGAAGTTAATTAAGAAAGATCTCTCTGTTCATTTGATAGCAAAGAGCTCTGGGACGCTAATGGGAATCTCTTTAGGAGGTAGAAATCACAAGAGTTCATCAACATTTTTGGTCAGAGCTATCAGCCATGGATTGGATTTCAGAAGTTTTCTCAGATTTTTTTGTTTGTATAAGAATAATTTCAATTAAGGAAACAAAAACAAAAACAAAACCACCAAAAAGAAAACAAAAACAAAGAAACAAAAATCCCCCCAAACCAAACAAAGTTTCCAGGGCTGAGAAGATGGCTCAGTGGATAAAGCGCTGGCTGTACAAGCACAATCTCCAGTACGAACAAAATGAGCCAGGTGTGGTGGCACTCCTGTAACCAGCAGTAGGACATGCCAGTAGCATGATCACAGAGGCTTGTTTGGCTGATACCTCTAGCTGAATATGTGACTTCAGGTTCAGTCAGAGACCCTGTGTCATAATGAGGCAGAGAAGGACTGAAGCAAACATGAGATGTCAACCTCTCACCTCCACACACATGTGTATATGTGCCTATATTTAAGTGTGCATGCATACTCATGCCCCTACATACACACACACACACACACACACACACACACACACACACATACACACACATGCATACACACACACATGCATACACACACACATGCATACACACACACATATATAATGTAGCTTCCCAATTCAGTCTGATTATAATAAAGTAGTACAGATAAGTGAGAGTTTAGGGGGCCAGGTCCTCCACATGGAAAGAGAAGGGAAGAAAGAAAAACAGAGGAAAGAAAGGTGGATCTGCCTTGGTTACAAGCATCTAGAAATGCCTTTTGTAGTTGTAGCATAGCTTGTTTGAAAATAGATTTGGAGAATAGGGCATTGGTAATAACAGATGTTTATTGACTGATATGTTTTGGGTCTTTTATAAAGGGCGATATCCACTACCACTGGCTGGATACTTCCTTACTTAATTTCATTTTATGCATATACTAGTAAGAACTTAGGGAAATAACCTGTCCTATGGATAAGTTTAACTACAAAATTTACCACCATCATTTATCAGTCCATCAAATTTATCACAAGCCTGAAATCATCCTAGATTGAGTAGTTGGGCTCATTTGCTTTGTTTGTTTGTCTGAAAGAAGGAAATAAACATATGAATTTTAGGTGGATTTCTTTACCTCATGTGTGGGGATATAGAGTTCAACTTCTTGTGTCCTTTTAATTTTCCACTTGACTTTCTTGAGATAGGGTCTTTTCTAAACTGGAACTTGACCCATTTTGGCTAGGCTGGCGGCCTAGCAACCTGTCTTTGTACTCTCTCCTCTCCAGCACTGGAATTATGACCAAGTGCTGCCATGCCCAGACTTTACATGGGTAATGGGGATCTGAACTCAGGTCAAGATGCTCAGCAAACAGTTTTCTTCACTGAGATAGCCCTTACCCACTTGGGTTTCTATTTTTATTAAAGCTGTTGTTTTCTTTTCTGGTTGTATAACAACACGTATCCAAACAAATGGGGAAAATAAATGCCTGTGAGAAATTTGCAGGGTTAGAAGATCTACAAACCCTTCAGAGTTGATAGAATCAAGCTGTCTTGTGCCCAGGTTGCTTTCTGTCCTTCTGGTGGTATCATTTACTATGCGCTACTTTACCTTCCATCTTCAAACTCCAACATCAAAATTTCTTTTGCAGCCCATTGAACACACTTCAGTTAGCCCTTTTCATTAGACTTTGGAAAATTCTTGTAAGCTAAATAACAACTAAGTTAGATTTCCATAATTAGGTTTACTATAGGACAGAGCAGCTACCCAGCCATGTTGCTAACAGGAAACTACTATAGCCTTTCACAAGTTAGTTTTTAAAATTAATTTTCTTAGTGTATTTTAATTTGCAATAACTTTCCTTATTTGCCTAATCTATTGATTTCTCACTTGTGGTTGTGTGTGGCTCCACTCCAGGATTATGTGTTGTCTTAGGGCTTCTAAAAGCTTCCTGAGACTCTTCATATCAATATATTAAATCTGGGTGTCCTATCATTAGCTGTGTTACTCAATGATGTCATAATTAGCAAATGGCTGGGGTGTGAAATTTTTGGGATAGAACAAGGAGGAACTTGAATTGTTGGGTGCCACTGTTCAACCACAAACCAAAGAGTGGGATTGGTGTGAGTGGCTGTGAATGTGATTAAATAGCAAGTATGTGGAATGACTGAGAATGCACAGCATAATTTATTTATTTAATTTCTTATTATGCTATGGGTTGTTTATCTGTGCAGTAAAACTAGCCTTATTCTACAATGTAATCCATAAAAGGCATATAGAATGCAACTTATTTTCCCTTTCTTCCAAATGAATACTACATGTATTTCTTATGAATAAAATGAATGAAAGCTTAATGCTGGTATTTTTTTTTTTTCAGTTACAAAAGCATAAAGAAAGTAAAAGAAAAAAAAAAAGACTCTTAATCTTATTGCCGAGAGGGAAAAGTGTTAATCTTTGACAATGTTTTGTTTTATTGTCATGGTCTAGGCTAAATTTCCATGTATGATGTGCTGTTAATCTCCACTTCTAACAGCACAGGAGCATTTCCTTCCGACCTAAATATATTCTTAGATTTCATTTTCTGTAGTTCAATAACGTTCCATTGATTTTCTTTTTTATAGTTACTTCACCTGGTTCTAAGTCTTTGCTTTCTGTTCCTTGCTGTTCCATGGTATAGACACTATAACGTTTGCTTAACTCCTTGGGAAACCACCTCTCTGTTAGGTGCATATCCAGTGACGCTCTGCAGAACACATGTACTTCATACATTTAAATGGTCTATTGGGAATTTGCATGTATCTGATCATGTATTATTGAACAGGTTTTTAAAGTTTTCTTTTTTTTTACATATTTATTTATTTTTATATCTTTGTGTATGAGTGTTTTGCCCTCATGTATGTCTGTGCACCACATGTATACCTGATGTCTGAAGATGCTAGAAGCGGGCATTAGATCTCCTGGAACCTGGTGCTAGACTTGGTTGTAAGCTGTCAGGTGGCTGCCAGGAATCAAACTTGGGTCCTCTGGAAGAGCAGAGAGTGGTGTCTTAACCCTGAGTCATCATCCCACCCCCCTTGAACAGCTTTTGAACAAGCTTACCACCTTATTTTTAGTAGAAAGGAAATCAAGGGTCAAACAAGCAGTTTATGCAAAGGGAAATTTGGAGCTAACAATGTAATTTTCTCATTCCAACCTCTTGCCTAGAACCATTCTAGTCAATTTTATTTGTTGTTTTCAGGGACATTTCTTCTTCCTTCCTTTCTTTCTTTCTTCCTTCCTTTCTTTCTTTCCTTTTTTTTTTTTTTTTTTTTTTTTTGTATAATTGAACATTATACCACAATCTACACCCGAATAGGGATAACTAAACTATGGATTTAAGAAGAATCACCTTAGTGGACTTCTAAGTTCTGACTATATTTCTAACAGACATCTCATATGTGTTGTCAGTTTGGAGCACATAAATATGCCTGTGCCATCAACACGGAGCTCTTTTCAGCCATTTGGCTTTACACTACTTAGTTACTGCCAGTGAACTTAAGGTCTAGTAGTTGTTCCTATTAAGTACCTACCACAATGTTTGTTACACAGTAGAAATGCAACACGAAATTGATAAACAATTAAATGATGTCTGTTAATGAGGCATGGCATTACTGAGAGAAAGTTGGGAGGGGTATTAGGAAATAAGACATATGTTTTGCTTCCCAAAATTTTGTAGGATCCTCAGAGGGTCCAGACGTAAATGCATGAGAAGAATAACTTATGGTCGGATGATTTTCCCACTTTAATTAAGTGGGAAATAAGGAGATGTAGGAGTGATTTGTATTACAGTTGCCATGGTAAGGGGCATGCAAGCAGTTCTGTGTGGTCATCCAGAGCAGCTCCTTGGAGAAATAGGTAGCATCAGTCTTCAGTTTCTTGGTCATTATATTCTCTATTTTTCTGAGACCACTGAGCTTTATTGACTTAGGGGCAGCTTCTGAGTCCTTAGCAATCTTTCTAAGGCTGTTTGTTAATCACTGAGAAAGGCGTAAGTGTTGCTGCTCTCTTCCTGTGTTCTCAGATCTCACATCTTAACTTCAGGAAGAACATGTCGTAGATGTCTCTTGAGGGTGACAACTACCATCACTTCTTTTCCTGCCTGTAATACTAAAGGGATCAAAGAAAGTCAGTTTTCACACCACTGAAAAGCTAGAACAGCTTTATTGCTTCTTTCTCTGAAATCTTATTATATGTCTACTCAGTGAACTATCAATAACATATTATTGTAACCTTTGTTTGCATGTTTGTTTGTATGCACCTTATCTAAGACATTCATCATACACACACACACACACACACACACACACACACACACACGTCTTAGGGTTTCTTTTGCTGTGATAAAACAGCATGACCAAGAAGCAAGTTAGGGAGAAAGGGTTTATTTTGCTTAAATCTTCCAGATCATAGTCCATCATTATAGTAACTTTGAACAGGATTTCAAGTAGGCGTTAACCTGGAGGTAGGAGCTGATACAGAGGCCATGGATGGTTGCTGCTTACTGGCTTGCAATGCTTGATCAGAAGGCTCTTCATGAGAGTGAACCATGGGACAGAGTCTATATTAGGCTGTTTTGAGATTTGTTTGCCAGTGCAATCATCGAATTCTTCATCTTAGCCTCAGGCAGACTATTTAAACAATGGCAAAAAGATACATTCTTCACCAAAATATCCCAAGAATGATATCTAAGCAACACACTATAAGTTTTCCTTCTCTGAAAGTTCTTGAGTCCTGTCCTCAAAGTTCAAATCACCTTAGCATTACTGTCTTCCATGTTCCTACTAGAATTGCCATTAAGCTCCACTCAAAGCCTTCAGCTCCTTTTCTAATCCACAGTCCCAAGGTCCATATTCATCCAAATAAAAACATAGTCAGGTTTATCACAGCAATAACCTAGTCCCTCTGTCTTAGTAGAGTTCTTTAGGGTCACAGAACTTATAGAACAAATCTCTGTTTTTCCTTCTGCTTCTCCCTCTCCTCCACAAACCCCCTCTGTGTGTATGGAATTTATTGGAATGATTTACTGGCTGCTGTCCAACTAATCCAACAATTGCCAACTGTGAATGGAAAGTCTAAGAATCTAGTAGTTGCTCAGTGCATGAAGCCGAGTGTTAAAGCTGGAATCCCAAAGAAGTAGTCTCCAATTGATGTGTTGGCAAAGTGAGTGCAATCAGGTGAAGAATGAACAACCACTTTGTTCTTCCATTGCCATTATATAGGCCTCCATAGACGGTATGACCTAGATTAATAATGTGCCTTAAGATATGGATTCAAAGTGTGTGTCCATCTGAATCAAAGGCATGTGTCATTCCACCTCAAGATCTGGATCAAAAGCCAGTGTCTTCCAGCCTCAAGATCCAGATCAAAGGCATGTTGTCTTCATGCCTCAAAATCCAAATCACAGGTGTGCCCTCCATATCAGGATTGTGGGTTTTTTCCATGATATAGTCAAGTTGACAACTGAGAATGTATATTTCACTCCTACAAGGGCTGTGTGTTCATAAGAGTAAATGAAGGAAGCTCATATTATTTATTTTATTACCTTTCCAAGTGAAGAAAGCTATGACTGTAGAAGTATGTAGCTTTGTGAAATTTCTTCTTAATATGAATATTAGAAAATTTTGTCTAATAGAACAGATTTCCAGGGAACTGAAAAAATCACCTGAGATATTGGCTAAAATGTCAGATAGGCAAAGCCTGACTCCCTTGGTCCCAGGATTTTGACTTAGGAAATTGAGATAAGAAATAGGAATTAGAATCTCAAACAAAGCAAAGCCCTCTAGGTAACATGTGACACACACACAGAAGCCAGATTAGAAAGGCAATGTTCCAGACAGTGGAGATGTACAGCATAATGCACACCAGTTAGTCATGATTGGAAGACCTTATGAAAATGTGGGTTAGTTTGTATCTTTTAATTTCAAAGAAGAAATATCTGTAGAAGTAAGATTTATAGGATGTTATTGTAATCCATATAGCTGGTACATGAATTACTGTTCAACTTTTATATTTATGTACCCATAGTTTATACAAGATAAACAATGGCTCCCTACAAAATGTTATCAACAAACATTAAGTATGTATTGAAGTCTGGCTCTTTGCATCAAATGTTTTTTGAGTCATCCTCATAAAGGTTAATGAAAAATGTTTTCTTGGGGCTAAACTTATTTTCCAGAATGGCTTATTCTTAGAACTCAGTTTTTGATCACAATTTTTACAAGTTTTTCCTGTAAGCACTTTTGGCTCAAAGAATCTATTTCACTTTGAGTCAGCTCAACAAATTGGAATATTACCTGTTATCTGCCAAGCCCTATGTTACTTGATGGGGATGATGCTTCAAAAAAGCAAGTACTTGTACAGTATTTACTGGGGATCAGATTCTGTTAACACATTTATAGTCAGCCAGTTGACCCAGAGAATGGAGTGCCAATCTGCCACTTGGCAAAGTGACGCTATGAGTTTTGCTGGAGAATTTCAGTTCACCCAAATCTTACAAAACTCCATTAAGTTTCCATCCCTACCTAAAAAAAATAGCAGCTTGGCTGAAAGAAGTGAACTCCTCATCTAAAGGAGATTCAGAATCTATAGCTTAGCATCCTGTTCTGGGTATTTTCACTCTTTTTCTTAATTAATTAAATATTATTATATTATTTCTCCCTTTTTCCTCCCACCCCTTTCATATCAGTTCCTGTCTCCCAAATGTGTGACTTCCTCTTCTTTAATCATTGTTGTTTCACACACACACACACACACACACACACACACACACACATACACACATATATTGGGCCTGGACACCCTGTGGTCAGTTTTTTACTGGCTATGGCTTTTGATAATGGACTCCTTCTACTTCTTTGATGATGGGTGAGATCTTCTCTTCCCTTAGGATGCAGGTATGAATTACATTGTTTTATTAAAATAATGGTAATAGATCTGTCTCTAAGATACAAGACCTCACTAGTCCTGTGTATGGCTAGGCATATAGTAGCAGGCATGAGTTTCTCTCCTATTAGGTGGGCCTTGAGTACAATTAAAGAAGTATTGGTTATTGTTAACACTTGACAACAGTGATATAAGTTTGACAATCCCTTGGACTTCCCTGATCAATAACTCGAGAGGAAATTTCTCATTTCTGGTAGGGAGGTTTTTGTTAGATAATCCGTGCTGTCTAATTTTATATCAACTTGACACAAACTAGAGTCATCTGAGAGGAGGGAGTTTCTGTTGAGAAAATACCTTCAAAAATTTGGGCTGCAGACAGTAGGGCATTTTCTTAATTGATAGGGGAGGGCCCAGCCACGGTGGGTAGGGCCACCCTTGGGCAGGTAGTCCTGATAAGAAATCAGGCTTAAAAAACAAGGGGAAGCAAGCTAGTAAGCATGTCTTCATGGTCTCTCCATTAGTTTCTGCCTTCAGGTTCCTACCTTGTTTGAGTCCTTAACCTGGGTTTCCTCACAGATGTGGAAGTTTAAGGCAAATAAAATCTTTCTTCCCTAATGTGTTTTTTAGTCATTTTGGTTGTTTTTGGTTACAGCAACAGAAACCATAACTAAAGATAGAAATTGGTACCAGTATAGCAGTGTATTGCTATAACAGACCTGACCATATATTTTTGGGGAGGATTGTGGAAGGACTTTGAAATTTTGGGCTAGAAAAGCCATTGAGTATTTGATGCTTGGTGATGTATTCTGGGAGAACTTGGAAGATGAATTTTGAGAGCAGTTCAGACAATGGTGGCTTGTCTTGTGGAAGTTTTGCTGGGAAGTAAAAACTTTACTGGATCATTTGTGTGAAGAATATGCAGAGTCTAGTCATCTAGAGCTGAAGAATTAGTTGTGATTCATAAGAGATCTGAACCACTAAAGTAAAACCTTTGCTCTTTGAGGACAATGGATACCAGTGAGCTGGGGCTCAAGAATCAGCTGTTATTTAGAAGAGGCCAGTATCATTAAGGTGAAGTCTCTAGGGAGTAGTTCCTGAGAGTTAGCACACAGAAGCTGTGTTCTATAGGTGGCCCAGCTGTATCCCATCAAGAATAGCAGCAAGAAGTGGGTGGAACCAGCTGCAGCCTAGGATACAAGTTGTGTGTGCTGCAGATGGAAGAGCCACAGAAGTGACCCAAGTTTTCTGAATATCCTAGAAGGTCAAGAGTGGATTCCTGACATTGAATAATGAGTTATCTACAGTAGGACTTTGGGTTAGCTTTGTTCAGTGTGTTATTAGTACCTTGTTTTTGTTTTTCTTATGATTTGCTATGCTTATGTTCTTTTTTTCCTTTCTTTTTTAAAAATTTATTTATTAAGTCCAAAAGTATTTGACTTATTTTGGATTTTATAGGAGCCCACAATTGAGAGACATTGGATTTTTAAGAGACTGTATTCTTTAGAGAGACTTTTTTTTTTTTAAGTGTTTGAATTTTTAAAGACTTTGGGACTTTTTAACGTTGTCAAATGTTTTATATTGTAATGTCAATATTAATGTGTGATTTTGGGAATGAACAAGAAAGGAAAGATTGTGGCTTAACAGTGAAGTATTTGTATGTCAAGTTGACAAGTTTCAATTGTGCTGGCTAGCTTTATGTCAACTTGACACAAACTAGAAGGTAGCCTCAATTGAATAAAGAAATGCTTCCATAAGATTGGGCTGTAGGCAGTAGGGCATTTTCTTAATTAGTGATTTTGTGGAAGGGCCAGCCTAGTGTGGGTGGGGCTACCCCTGGGCCAGTGCTTTCTGGGTTCTATGAGAAATCAGGCTAAGAAAACTGAGGGAAGCCAGCCAGTAAAAGGCTTCCTTCCTTCACAGCCTCTCTATCAGCTCTGCCACTAGTTTCCTGACCTGTTTGAGTTCTTCTCCTGGCTTTCTCCAATGATGGACTACAATGTGGATGTTTTAGCCAAAAAAACCCTATTCTTCCCTAACTTGTTTTTGGTCATGGTATCTCATCACAGTAACAGAAACCATGATTAATATATAATCTATGGCTCTTGAGGGAAGCATTATCACCCCAAGTAATATCATGTGATCTAAACCAACACATACACACACACACAAGCACACTCACATGCTTATGCAACTTACATTAATTATATGTAATTTTAAGTAAATACATCCTTGGTGTTATCTCTGTCTCTGTCTCTCTCTCTCTCAACCATTATTCATAGATAGGTACAAATGGAAATGTTTCATTGCACTTTATATGTAGATCAGGATGTAGTATTTTTCAGAACACTTTTTAAAAAGCATAATTTGATTTTGACTCATTCTGCAAGGCATAGGTTTCCTTGGAGATGGAGTCCTTATGGTCCTTTGCCACAGGCAGCCTCATGCTGCCCACTGTTGACCAAAGATCTTTGATAAATAATTTTGAATAGCCTCATGTGGTTAATTTTCATGAGAAACTGAAAATTTAACTGATGTTCATCTAATTTAAATAGTTACCTGTCCTGGTGGCTATGGTATTAAACAGTGCAGCTACAAATATATCTCTTCACTATAGCTGGCTTCTCTTAACTTGAAGCCTTATAACTTTGGGATGATATGATCTAGTTGCTGTCAGTGTAACACTTGTATAATTTCTGATAGGTAACACTGAGATCTGTGGTTTTCAATTCAGACAAATTTGAATAAATATGCATGCAGTGATCTGTAAATCTATCAAAGACAAGAATGACGTTTTGTTAATTTTATTTATTCAAAATATATTCTTTGTAGTAGAATAATAGTTTATTTAAAGCACTAGTTAGTAAATATTTTTTGGTTCACATGCTTCCTATTGTAAGTCTTTGTGGTGGACTTTTAAAAGCTGCTGTCAACAATAGGTGAAAAATCAAAAATATCTATGTTCCTATAAATCTTTATTTATAAAAACTGATGTCTAGGCCAATGAGATGGCTGAGACAGTAAAAACACTTACTGCAAAGCCTAACATCCTGAATTCATCCTAGACACCACATGAGGAAAGAGAGAACAAACTCCTACAAGCTGTCCTCTGACTCCATATAAATATCGTGGCATGCACTTGTGTCTACATATATGTGTGCACGTGTGCACGAACGCACACACACACAAATAAAATAATAGAATAAATAGTTTAAAAGCTACAAACATACACATTAACAACAACAACAAACAGATGTTAGTCCAGAGGTGGAATAAAGAAAATTTTCAGCTCCAGCAAGCCTGACTAACATAGTACAGTTGTCTTAAATATAAAAATAAAAACACATGCATACATACATATACATTCAGCACACACACACACACACAAATATACTCACAAATGTCAAACCTGTTTAGATCTAGAGCCATTGTTTTCCTGACCTACAATTAGAGCCATACTTTTCTATCAATAATAAATAAATGGATATGTTGAATTACTGCTTAATTGTGTGCATGATTCTGAGAATTCGAAGCAGTATGCTGAGAGTCATACTTCTGCTTGTCTGTGTCAATATCAATAACAAGAGGTTAAACATATTAACAGGAACCAGTAACATAAACTCTGCTTTTTTTTATTAAAAAAAAAAAGGAAGAGGAACAAGATCAAGTAAAAATGGACTACTTCATGCAGAAAAGAGAGCCTTCTTTCCTGGTGAAATGTGATTTGAGACCCTGATAACCAGAAGGGACCACCCCAATGAAGGACAATTGACAGAGATTCCTAGGTAAAGGGAACCATGAGCAGGGACTTACAGGAAGAAATGATTTTGTATCTTCACTACTGTCTAAAAGATACACCAAGCTGGCAAGGGATAAGTGTTACAAGATAGAACAGTGACAGGGGTAAGAAGGAGCCTCTCTGTGTCCAGTGACATATACCATGATGTCAATAGTAAGACTGAAGGGAGACAGTAGGAAAAAAAAAAAGAAACTGGAAATGATTCTTCATCTATAAAAAAACCTGTTGGCATCTTAGCATCATACCTACTTGCTCTTACTGTCCCCTATCCAAACAGCCCAGGTTTGGTACAGGCCCTGTAGGAACAGAGCACAGAAAAGTGCCATCCTTTCCAGCTACCTGGCCCTGATCCCAGAGCTTCTTATTACTATGAAGCATTTTGCTGTGTGTGTTGTGAGTTATTACTGCTTCATTCTCACAGCCGCCATGCCAATTCCAGGATATCCTCTGGGCTATTTGAGATGTCTGTAATACAGAAGTTTCCAGAAAGTGTATTTATTCATAAATCTCGGTTAAATTCCTGGCTATAACCAATTAAGATCAGAGAACAACTAGTAAGAGTCACTTTTTTCCTTTCTCTATATGAATACTGGGCTCAAACTCAAGTTGTCTGGCTTGCCACCAGGCAGCTTTTACCTTAACTCTGAGTCCTCTCACTTGCTTTAGTTGGCTATTTTTTTTAAGTCGAGCTGAAACTTTGTTTAAAAAATATACATTTAATATCTTTGAAGTAGATGTGTGTTTCCTAGTCTGAGTAAAATGGAATTCACTGGCTTTATTTGGAGCATAATAAAGGTGCCTGATATTGTTTAACTGTTTGTTCAACTTTGCCTCGTGCAGTGGAATACAAATATTTGACCTTCTTGACAAAGATGGATGGGTTGAAGCAACATACCATGATATCATTAGGCTGTCGAATAACATCATTATTCATGATTACAAGGAATTATTCAGGTGAAATGGCAAACCTATTATTTGTACAGAGAGAATAATTGCACTGTCCTTGTCATTTCAACCCCTAGGTTGAACTGACGATAAGATATGTGTATTTATTTTACTACAGAAATCTTTAATAACCTAATTTAAGTAAATGGAACCAATTATAATTAGTAATTGAGCAAATCAGATCATATACACTCTTCTCGAAAGAAGCTGGTATTCTATAAATCTAGAGAGACATTTTCATCATTTATGGAATTTTTTCATCTATTGAATTAATTTTCAGTTTTGTAAAATTTCTTCACAGATTGAAATACAGGCAAAGCAATGATTCATATAGAAAAGTTGATAAGATACCTTATAATTAGGAAGATGAGATAAGCAGTATTATTTCTGATGACTTTCCATGTATTGAAATGTTGTCATCTGGAAACCAAATCCCACACTTGATTTTGTAGCTAAAGCTTTATTAGAACACAGCCTTTGTTCATAGAGTATGCCTTGTTTCTTTGTTGCCCTGACAGGGTTGAGGGCACTTGACAAAGACTGAATGGTCTGTCTCAGAGCCTGGATTTTTAAATAAAGGATTTATTTTTAAGTGTGTGTGTGCACGTGTCTGTGTGTCTGTGTATGTCTCTGTGTGTGTGTATGTATATGTAGAAGTGCCTGATGGGACTTGAACTGTGGTCCTCTGGAAGAACAATATGTGTTCTTAACTGCTGAGTCATCTCTCCAGCCCCAGAGCTAGAGGTTTTACTGTCTGGTCTCTTAAAGTTGTTTGTAATCCAACCAGAAATTTCCAGTCAGAGGGACTTTGAGACTGCAGAAATTCTATGAGAAGTCTTCTAGGGAAGGACACATGGGATGTGTGATGCATGACTTCCCTTCTGCCATCAGCTTCTCCAGAAAATGTTTCTTTCCTGTCCATTGAGTTCACTTAGTCTCTTGTATCTTGGTGTTTAGCACTCTGATTGCTGAGCTAAGGGTGTAGCTTTATTACAGAGGGCTAGTCAATCCTTTCTTTGCATTTTTTTTTTGTTTTGTTTTGTTTTTCGAGACAGGGTTTCTCTGTGTAGCCCTGGCTGTCCTGGAACTCACTCTGTAGACCAGGCTGGCCTCAAACTCAGAAATCCGCAAGTCTCTGCCTCCCCAGTGCTGGGATTAAAGGCGTGCACCACCACTGCCCAGATCTTTGCATTTTCTTAAGCTAGTCTTCCTCCTTGGATTCTTCAAATGCATTTTTTCATCTTGTCACGTTCTGTGAGGTAGTACTTATTAGGAATAGCATGAAATGCATATATTGATGGACACTGATTTTGTATATTGGAGCAGTCTTAATTACTGTTACTATTGCTATGATGAAACACCATGACTAACGCAACTTGGGAAAAGAGGATTCATTTGGCTTATACTCCCATATGACTGACTGTTCATCATCAGGAGAGGTAAGGACAGGGAACTCAAACAGAGCCGGAATCTGGAGGCAGGAGCTAATGCAGAGGCCAGGGAGGAGTGCTGCTTACTGTCCTGCTCCTCATGGCTTGCTCTGCCTGCTTTCTTATAGAATCCAGGATCACCGGACCATGGATGTTACCGCCCAGAATGTGGGCCCTCCCACATTAATCACCAATTAAGAATTTGCCTTATACCCTGGTCTTATTGAGACATTTTCTCCACTGAAATGTCCTCCTTTCAGATAATTCTACCTTGTATCAAGTTGACATAAAACTAGCCAGCACAGGAGTCCCATAGTCTCCTCACCCATGAATGGAAGTGTAGTTTCCATGTTTAGGTCTTCTTTTATCCCTTTATTACTTTATGTATAGACTTACATTCTAATGTCATAAAATGCCTTAAATCTAAAAAAAAAAAAAAAAAAAACCAAGTAAATGAAACTTTATCACTGACTAATTAGTTTGAAATATTTGAGTGAAAAATCCTCACGATTGTTGACATCATAAAAATTAAATACAAAGCCCCATGGGGATTTTAAAATACATTTGTAAAATGAAAAAGAACACAGTGGTAAATGAGGAAATTAACCAGTTTTCCTCCAAGGTTCCTCTACCTGCCTCCCCATTTCCCTGTCTACTTCTCTCCAGTCCTTTCTTGGGAGCTGACAGTGGGAACCTTCAATACATCACTTTTGCTAAAGGACATCTAAGTAATTGGTCGTCAAGACAAAAACTAAACAGAGAGATGCTGCAGCTAACTAATGTTATAAACCAAACCAACCTGACAGATATTTACAGACATTACATCCAAAACCAAATAACCTTCTTCTCAGAACCTCAAGGAAGAAGTCAAAGTGTCTTTATTTGCAGATAATATGATAGTATGCATAGGGGACCCTGAAAAGCCCACTAGGAAACTCCTATAACTGATAAAACACTTTCATCAAAGTAGTTGGATACAAATTTAACTCATCAAAAATTCTTAGCTCTCCTATATACAAATGAGAAATGGGCTGAGAAAGAAATTAGGTAAATAACACTTTTCACAATAGCCTCAAATTGTATAAAGTACCTTAGGGTAACTCTAATCAAGCAAATGAAAAACTTGTAAAATAAAAACACTGAAAGAGAAAATTGAAGATGTCTGAAGGAAAGGTCTCCCTCCTCACATGCTCATGAATCAGTTAAATTAATATAGTAAAAATGGCCATCCTATCAAAAGAAATCTGCAGATTCAATTGATACTCAATCAAATTTTACAGATCTTTTTATTATATATTTATTTATTTACTTTACATCCCAATATCAGCCCCCCTCCTCCCAGTATCCCCTCATGTAAATCTTTCCCCTTCCACCTTCCCCTAAAAGAGAAGGGGAAGTTCTTCTTTATGTCTCATCCCCCACCACCAATCCTCCCCTCCACCCTCTACAACCCCCTCCCCCTTCTCACATTATCTCTCCTTGAGGCCAGACAAGGCAGGCCCTCCAATTAGGGGCATGGCTTCCACAGGCAGGCAGGCAATAGGCTCAGGGACAACCCAACTCCAGTTGTTGGGGGATTCACATAAAGACCAAGCTGCTCATCTGCTATAAATGTGCAGGGGGCCCTAGTCCAGCCTGTGCTCTCTTTCTGGTTGGTGATTCAGTCTCTGGGAGCCCCCAAGGATCCAGCTTAGTTGACACTGTTGGAGTACCTATACTTTTCCCTCAGCTCAATCCTTCTCCTAACTCTTCAATAAGAATCTCCAAGCTCCATCTAATGTTTGCCTGTGAGTCTCTATATCTTCCATTGGATGATGAGTGGAGCCTCTCAGAGGACAGTTATGCCAGGTTCCTGCCTGCAAGAATAACAGAGTATCATTAGTAATGTCAGGGATTGGTTCTTGCCCATGGGGTGAAGCTCAATTTGGGGCAGTCATTGGTTGGCCATTACCCTAGTCTCTGCTCTATCTTTGTCCCTGCAAAACCTGTAGGCAGGACACGTTTTGGGTCAAAGATTTTTTGGGTGGATTGCTGTCCTTAGCCCTCCACTGAGAGTTTTACCTGGCTATAGGAAATGGCCACTTCAGGATCCATATCCCCTACTGCTAGGAGTCTCAGCTAGAGTTGTCCCTATAGATTCTTTGGGACCTTTCCCCATCCCAGGTCTCTGACACATCCTAGAGATTGCTCTACTAACACCACCAATTTTCCTTCTCTCTCTCTACATATGATCTCCCCCACCCCCAACCTCTGTGCCTCACTCCCCTTCTGATCCCTTCTTCCACTCAGTTCCTTCCTTCTATCAACCTCCAATATCTAGTTTGTTTCCCCTTCTGAGAAAGACTAAACCATCCTCCCTTAAGCCCTCCTTGTTACTTGGTTTCTTTGGGTCTGTTGATTATAACATGATTACAGTACATAAACCTGTATTTTATGGCTAAGATCCACTTATAAGTGAGTACATACCACACATGTCCTTTTGAGTCTGAGTTACTTCATTCAGGTTGATATTTTCTAGTTCTATCCATTTACCTGCAAAATTCATGATATCTTTGTTTTTAATGGCTAAATAGTATTCTATTGTGTAAATTTCTTTATCAGTTCTTCAGTTAGAGACATCTAGGTTGTTTCCAATTTCTGACTATTATGAATAAAGCTGCTGTGAACATAGTTGAGCAAGCGTCCTTGTGGGATGGTGGAGCATCTTTTGGATACATGCTCAGGAGTGGTATAGCTGCATCTTGAGGTAGAACTATTCCCAATCTTCTGAGGAACTGCCAAATTGATTTCCAGAGTAGTTGTACAAATTTGCATGCCTACCAGCAGTGAGGGAGCGTTTCCCTTGTTTCATAACCTCACGAACATATGCTGTCCTTTGAGTTTCTGTTTTAAGTCATTCTGTTGAGTGTACAGTGGAACCTCAGGGTCATTTTGATTTGCATTTCCCTGATTACTAAGAATGTTGAACAATTTTTTTTTAGGTGCCTATTGGCTATTCCAGATTCCTCAGAGATTATTTTAATCTTCTTGTGTCTGTTGAGGCTTGCTATTTGACTGATTATAAGAAGGTTCTATGAGGTGCTGGGAAGAAAGAATATTCTTTTGTGTTTGGTGAAATATTCTAAACATATCTATTAGGTCCATTTGATTCAGAACCTCTGTTAGTTTTATTATTTCTCTGTTTAGTTTCTATCTTGATGACCTGTCCATTGGTGAGGATGGGTATTGAGGTCTCCCACTATTAATGTGTAAGGTTCGATGTGTGATTTAAGCTTTTGTAATATTTCTTTATGAATGTGGGTGCCCTTGGTATTTGGGGCATAGATGTTCAGAATTAAGATGTTTTCCTGGTGGATTTTTCCTTTGAGTATGAAATATTTTTCCTTGTCTGTTTTGATTGCTTTCAGTTGAAAGTCTATTCTATTAGATATTAGAATTGCTACTCTAGCTTGTTTCTTGGATCTATTTGCATGGAAAACCTTTTTCCAACCCTTTATACTGAGATAATGGCTATCTTTGTTTCTGAGATTGTTTTTTTTGTACAGCAGAATGGTGGATTATGTTTTACATCCATTCTTTCAGCTTCTGTCATTTTACTGGGGAATTGAGTCCATTGATGTTGAGAGATATTAATGGCCAATGATTGTTATTTTCTTTTATTTTGATGTTGATGATGAGTGAGTGAGTGTTTGCGTGTGTGTGTGTGTGTGTGTGTGTGTGTGTGTTGTGTGTGTGTGTGTTGTGTGTGTGTGTGTTATACACATCTTCTTTGGTTTTAATATTGTGAAAGTATTTATTTCTCATGTATTCATTAGTGTAGTTAGCCTCATTGGAATTTTCCTTCTAGTATCCTCTGTAGCCCTGGGTTAGTGGAAAGATATTGTTTAAATTTGGTTTTGGCATGGAATATACTGTTTTTTCCATCTATGGTGATTGAAAATTTTGCTGGGTATAGTAGTCTGGGCTGACATCTATGGTCTCAGGATCTGCAAGACCTCTGGCCAGGCCCTTCTAGCTTTTAGTGTTTCAGATGAGAAATCAGGTATAATTCTGATAGGCCTGCCTTTATGTGTTTCTTGGCCTTTTCCCCTTGCAGTTTGGATTTAAAATCCTCTTCTTTTGCTTCACTTTTATTAGGGTATCCAGAGTTTGTTATAGCAGGATAGCTGCACTCCGGTGTCGCCATATTGCTCTAGGTCTTGTTGATTGTGTCCTTACGTTGTCCTGTAGGCATCTGGTTTTTATTGGTATTGGCTGATGATCCTGAGGCATCAAGACTTCTTGGAAAGGTGGAAGGAGCTGTGGGCCAGACAACAGAGGTCAGGATACTCAAGTCTTCTGGCTTTACCTCAGGCAGACACTACTGGCAATGGATCCGTGTGAATGGTTCTAAGCTAGTAGTTCTTGGGGTCTCTGCAGGCTTCCACAGTGTAGTAGGATGCTCTTGGGGGTCTCAGAAGGGTTCTCAGGAACAAAAGTCAGCCTAGAGATAGAGAGTGGTGTTCAGGGGACAGAGCAGAACTCACTTCTGCAGACTGTGTCCCCGGCAGACTGATTGGGATGGTAGGCAGATCCAAGTGGGTCATAATGACTTTTTAAATGGCTGTGCTGTTGATTCTCAGAAACCTGAGCCTCATGTTTGGTCCAATAATTAATTATGCTTTTAGGTAAAAATCTAATAATTACTCTTAGTACATTGAAAAAATTCTGCTATTCTAAATATTTAGAATTATAGACACAGTTAATATCTCTGTCTTCAATATTATGTCAAATATTGAACTCTGTTCAATATTGTTCTAAATATTGAATTAAATGTTCAATATATATGAGGTGTCAAAAGTATAGATATTTTTCTTTATGTCCATATTTTCAAATGTCATTTTGGTAATGGCAATAAAATAGAGCATTAAACTGAAATTAATGAGATGATGTTGAAGGTGTGACCTAATTAAAATGCAAATGCAAGTGCAAGTGCAGGCCTTTAAAATTGACACTGCAGCTCAGATACTCAACAGGAGGACCATTGCTTGTAGATAATTTGATTTGACAAGTTCCCTTCCCAAGTTCATTGCTTTAACCCCACAGCATAAGCATATATTGGCTCACTTGGTAAGATGAGAACTGTCAAAGAGATTCAGGAAGTTTAAGATGAAATTTAATGAGTTATGATCTACCTGGGTTTGTACATATCCTACTTATTACAGAAATTTGGGAAATACTGCATACACACACACACACACACGTATGCATATATACATAATATATATATATATATATATATATATATTATGTGCATATATATATGTGTATGTTTATATATGTATGAATGTATGTATGTATGTATATGTATATATTTTAAGGCCAAATACAAACATTTGTATTTCAAATACAAAATTTTTATTGTGGACACTTTTGTACAATCCTTAAATAATTGCATGTTGCTTTCTTCACCCTCAACAGCTGGCCTCTTTCAGTCCTCCATTAATATGTTCAAGCTTAATCCATGAAGGTCCCTCTTGTCATCGACTCTACAAGAAACAAGTTCTTTCTCGAAATTCTTGCTTGGTGTTTCTCCACAGCACATACCTTCAAACTCTGTCTTAGAGTTGCTTTATTCCTGTGTGTAGATAATGGTGGCTCAGGAATAGAATATATTTCTCTAAAGCAAACTTAGTTTAAAGAAACTATATTTGTATCTCAACAAGAAATGGAAGGATTGGGAAATTAAGGCACCCAAAGTATCATTTGGATATATCAAATTCCTCTGCACAGGACTTGACAGACTTCTCACTGCTAACCTTGTGTAATGCTTTAGACAAACTGAAATAGCCTTTATTCTTCAGTGGCTGCCATAGCAATGGAATGTTCCCTAAAAGCCCGTGTGTTTACTTGACATTGCTGGGCAATGGTGGAACTTTGAGAGTTCTCTTACTCACCAGGGATATGGCCTTAAGGGGTATCTTAGTTTGGGTTAAACTGCTGTTATGAGACACCATGACTATGGCAACTCTTACAAAGGCTATTTGATTGGGCTGGCTTACAGTTCAGAGGCATACTCAGTTATCAACATGCCAGGAACCATTTCAATACGCAGGTAGACATGGAACTGGAGAGAGAGTTAAGTGTTCTCTGTCTAGATTGGGAGGCAGCAGGAACAGAGAGTGAATTCCTAGGCCTACCTTTACCTTCTGAAACTTAAAAGATACCCACAATGACATACTTTCTCCAACAAGGCTCCACCCACTCCAACAAGACCACATCTCCTAAAATTACCACTCCCTATGAGCTTATGGGAACCATTTTCATTTACCCCTCCACAAGGGGATAGATATTGGGATTCTAGCTCCATCTTCTTCCCTTTCTATTTTTCGTCATGAAGTTATAAGAGGCTTCCTTCGTCTACTCACTTCCTTCCAGGATCAAAGTTCACTCAAAGGCCCAAAATAACTGGTGTAAGATCCAAAGCCTTTGAAAGCACCATCCAAAACAGACCTTTGCCCTTCAAAAATTGACTTTTCACCAGCATTCATTGTAGTGATAGAAAACTAACACAGTCGTTACAACTTTACATTTACTGGTCTATCTAGCCAGGGTTTATTTATACCTGAGGACAAACTTCCAATATGGAATCCTCTACTTTTTCCAGATATTCACATTTCATGATGACTCCCCACAATCAGTATAGCTTGTATACTAAGCTTCCAGTGTTGGAGTATGAGAAACACTCAGTTATTTGTCCTTGAAAGTCATTAATATTGCACATGATTTTTGTCTTTATTTCAGTAAAAGCAGTGTGGTTTTTCAGCTTTCTTAAGTATTGCTGTCTCCTCCATATTTGGATTATGTGTTATAATTTAATTTTAGGCAAGAATCTAGGGGAACTATAGAGCTGAGCATAAGACTGCCTTTATTTTATTTTTTTAAGGAATATGTCAACTAGTCAATGGAAATAAATAAGATACTTGAGGAAATGTGGCACATTAATTCCAGGAATATTTATGTCTACCATGTCAACATTCCAGCAGGATACTTTCTGGAAGATAATAGCTTACAGCAAAATTGTTTCATATAAACAAGGCTAAAATGTCTTTTGTTGGCAAGGGACTAGAAAAAGATTTTAAACTAACTGAACATGCAATGTAACTTTAAGCAAACCGTTTTGCATCCTAGTATAGACATTAAAGCAAATATGATTAGAATGGAACATTTGGTCCTATTTCTATTGTAATAAATTGTAAGAAAATCAATAATAGCATTAAGACAAAATTGGTAACTTACCCAAAAAATATTTTAGCACTTATGTTAAAGCTTTGTTATCTCAAATAGCTGATGGTTATAAAATGAAACACGTTTAAATCCATGCCTAAAGATGATTAAAATATCATACAGACCCAAAGTACTCCAGCTGTAGCTGTTCATTAAATTGACCATTAATAACTTGAGATAAAAAAGAATATTACTGCATTCATAAATTTTGTATGCAGATTTTATTAAGCTGGCATGTTATATGAATTGATTGTCTGACATCTTCTGGCTGTGGCTGAAGATAATAGCGTTTCATGTGCATTGTCTATAATCCAAGAATTCTGATGGACTGTTTCTAGCTAGTTATTATGTTTTTGTTCTGGTCGGTTTTTCTTTCTTCTAGTGTACAATTAGAAAATAGAATTAAAGTTTTTTGTATGAAGCACCATAAGGCTGGTTGTGTCAGCATTTCCGTTAGAGCCCTTCTTTCTGTGGAGCTCTGGTATGGGGGAAGAGTTGGTGGTAATGTGCCTGGAATATGAAAGATTTCCACTTCCATTTCTTAAAGTGTAAACAAACTTTACTGTCTAGTCTTATGATTATATTTCTATATATTTATGGTTTAATTTTCAAAGCTGAATTTGTCAATGAGTCTCTTAACCTGGTAGATTGGATGGTGAATTCTGAACAAAATACAACTGGTAGCCTCAACTTCTGATCTAATACTTCAGTCGATGGCCGATGCTATGCCCATGGTAGATTGTTAACCTGGACCTCAGCAGATCTCATGGCTCTGCTAAGCCAGGTGTAAACAAACAAAGGCATCTTTTGACTTAATAGACTTGCTCTTCCTCCCTGGATTGCCTTCTACTCCACAAGCAACAGGGTTCTTGGGTTTTGACTATTTTTAAACTTACATAGAGAACTCTAAACTAAATAAGCACTCAATAAATGATAGCTGTTACTAATGCCTGACCTGGTAGAAGATGTGATTTTTAAAACAGTTTTTGAATTAGTACGAGGAGTAACGGGGGGGGGGGTTCATAATGACATTTTTATGTATTCCTGTCCCTATCTTTCATTCTTCCTCTCCCTCACTACATTTTTCCATCCTTCCCTTCTCTCTGGTCCCCTCTTCTTCCTCCAGTAATTCTCTTTTTTCTTTCTTTCTTTTTTTTTTTTTTTTTTTTTTTCTTTTCTATTGTAGGAATTACAAACTTTTGAGGCTACCGTGGATGGACCCCTCCCTCACCGTCAGCTTTGGATCACATTACCTATTTCTCTTGTGAAGACTAGAAAGGGAAGCTTTAACTTTGCCCTTCCTTAGGATTTGAAGTACCATGGGAAAAGGTGGAAATACCAGTGCTTTGATAAATCCCATTAAGGGAAAGCTACTTCTCCTAGTTAGCATAGTAGATTTTGATCAACTTCTAGAACTTGGGTGGAGACATGAACACACCTCTCTTAGAGAGTTAATCCAGGCTGGGCTGTCAGTTATCTGACCAGGAGCTATGATCCCTTTCCCCCATCTGACTCACCTGCAGGCATGCAAGGGAAAGGTGAAGAGTATTTATATACTTAATGTGACACTGATCTTAAACTTCTCCGAAGACCCTCTCATGGGGCGTCTGCCCACCAGGCTTCTGTCTTAAAGGACTTCCACAGCCACGCACTGTCCTGAGTTCTAAAAACATGCAACTTTTCCTTTCTGTTTCTCTTTTCCTTCAGATACTGGTCAAAAGCAAATGTTTGCTTTCCTGACACTCTGGGTTTCCCTACCCTTTCTCTGAAGCTTCCCCTTCTAAATTCCCCTGTGGGGGTGAGTCTAGTCCTCCATTACTGAACACCCTGCCTTCTAGACTGTAACTCAACAGGCACCGCTTTCTGTCTATTCCCCTCTCCATCTCGCTCCTCCCAGCAGCGGTGGAGATTCACAGCTTGCCTACCCTGCTGTTCTTTCAAACTAATAAAATTGTCCTGTTGTGGCCTTTTGAGCCCATTTTCAATTTTTTTTTTATCAGTGAGACTAAGAACTCAAAAGGGAGCCACAGTTTCTGCAGTAATAATGTCACATGAGAGAAAATGAGACTTCCAACTTAGATCTCATATTTTTTCTTGGTACTGAAAGAAACATTAAATATGAGTTTCCTATCAAATCTTATAAAATTTGTGTTTATGACAAGGCACTAAAATCTTTTATCTCCCCTACCTTGGAAAACTTTTATGCAAATTTCAATCCCTCTACCCTATGGAACCTATGTTTACCCTAGGCCCAGCCTACTACGTTCTCAAGTTAAAGTAGCTGACCCTTTTCTCCATTATTTTCTTTGCCACTTCTTTTAAAATTAACCAGTTAGGCAAGACTGCGGGTTATACCCAGCCAATGGGGAAAAGGCAGTGGCACTAAGAGTAAAGTTTTCCCTTGTGGAGACACTTGAATTTCAGTGGTGATCTCTTGCTTTGCAAACCTGAACTTATTTCTAACTAATTTCTAATTTCAATTATCCTAATTGACACATGGTAGTGAAAGAAATTGCTGCCTAGATATTTGAGCCTATCCATGGAAATAGTTTGTTCATGTAAGACCCCGGTGTTAGCATTCTGTCTAAACTCCACCCCGCAGTTACCTGGCAACACCAGGTATGCTCCTCCCCACAGTTACCTGGCAACAGCCAGGTAGGCCTGCCCACTATAAAAGGGGCTGCTTGTCCTCTCCTACTTCTCTTGATCTCCTGTTCCTCTCTGGCCTTTTTGCTCCCGCTCTGTACCCTTGCCCCTTCCCTTGGCCCTTCCCATTCTTTTCCCCTCCTCCTCTCCACATGCTCATGGCCAGCCTGTACTTCTCCACTCTTTTCTCTCCCTCTTCTACCCTCTTAACTCTACTCCCCATGCCCTGAATAAATTCTATTCTATACTATACTGTCATGTGGCTGATACCTCAGGGGAAGGGATGCCTTGGCTTGGGCCCGCTGAGGCACCCCCTTCCCCCTTACCTGAATACACCCCATAGAACATATTCCCCCCTGTGTGTCTATCTATCTATCTATCTATCTATCTATCTATCTATCTACCTACCCATCTATCTTTTTATAATGACAGCCTACTGAGAAGCAGTAAAAGGTTTGAAAGATACCTGTTCTGGAGTACCTACAGTTTTGACTTAGGGAAAATAAATTTGAAGTCTTAGCTGTTTAATACTAGAATAATTATGTCAAAAATAAGGAGTTCAGAATAAATGCTAAGTATAAAAATAATAAAATGTAATTTCTGGCAGACTGTATTGGTATGGTAGTTAGTGGGCTTTTTCTGCCAGTTCTATTCTGTTACTTGCCAAAACGAGGTGGTTTGTTGAATATCAACTGAACACCTGATTTGTCTTTATAAATATACACAAGCAAGACTGTATAGTGCTGTGCCTGGAGCTGGAAGAGCGCGGTGAGTAAGGCTTCTTAGTGGTCGCATCCCTAGCATGCAATGGAGCTCTTCTTGGTTCTCAGTGTGATTAACTGAGTACGGGAGGAGTTGGGGACGCAGAAACGTGATGGCGCCAAGTCAGGGTTTTCTGATTTCCTTATCTCAAGGCCAAAACAAGAAAGGAAAGTAGAGCAACCAGAGATTTGTTGAGGAAAAGTGAGAAGGAACTCTGCCCTGTGGGTGGGCCTGCAAGATAGGAGGAGTCCCACTCTGCTTCCCTGCCTGCTGTGTTTTAGTTTATCTCTTGGATGGAGACTGCAGTAATCATTATTGTGATTCTTCATGACTAAGTATATTGTAGGCCAAGATGGTAAGGAACACTCAGCACAAAAAGAATCAATCATTCATTCATTGTCATGCGCGCTCTGTGACTAACTAGCTCATGATCCATCGCAGGCCCTGTCCTTAATGCCCAGGTAAACAAGCTCCTGTATCACTAGATTTTGTTTACCTAACTGTTGGTAGAACATTGTCTTTTCTTGATGATTTGATTTAGTGTTTAGAGTTTGCTGTTATTACACATTTTGGTTAAATGTGACAGTGTTAGAGGAACTTCTGGAAGGGTTAGTTCCTACCTTTGTTAACGTGTGAGGGACCCTGAGCTCCAGCTTGTGTACTGCTCAGAATAATGAAACCCCCAGCAGATGACTTAGTGTAGAGCCTCCTGTTTCCTACCTGGGAAACTTGAAATGCAAGGTATGCCTCATGGTCTCGAGCCATCTGTGACTATGGCCATCTTTTTGGCTATGAAAATAGGTTCAGGCCCGCATGCCAAAACGGGGTGCGGGGGGAAGAAATTAGGGTATACCTAATGAAAAGTGGGCATTGAGCCTCGGAAATTAGCATATTGAATACCTCTTTGCAATAATAGCTTAAAAGCCTGTTAATGCTAATTCGGATCTGTGTAGCACCCTTATCTAGAGCAGGCAGATGTTCTAGTGAGTGTGTTAGTGAGCAGCCGTATGGAGAAGCAGGTGTGGGTGATTAGTGGAGTGGGTACAGGTTGCTCTAGTTAATGTATGTGGGGTCAATGCTATACACAGTACCTGCCGCAGGGGTGTAGGGCAGACTTCTGAAAACTCCAATTTGATCTTAGTCATAGTGTCCTGATCTGATTAAATGTGTTCTTCAAACTAAAGACAGTAGTAAAGGGGTTTAGCATATCCTCCAAGAAATTGGATGGTAGAAGAAGCCAGGGTTTTTGTTTGTTTGGTTTTGTTTTGGGGTTTGCTTGTTTGTTTTGTTTGACATTTTTCTAATGAGATGTGTAAGTTTCTACACCTTTGCAAGAGACTTTCCTATCTATCTTAGTGATCTGCCACTTGCACTTGGTTTTCCTAGGCAGTGCTGATGCCTTGGGTCAATGAGAGGTTTCACATGTATAGGTAATTTTATGTTAGATCACTGCCCTTGTTTTTTTGAAGGGGAAAGAATTAATAGTATTTGCTTAAAGGAATAAAATATTATTTTTCTATCATTTATTATTTATTATAAACTGTGAGAAAATATTTCTCTTTCTACCTCCCCTCCCTGCTGCTCATGCTCACTCGTAGAAGTTCCATCCTACTATATGCTTGGCCCAGCATGGAAATCTTCTCTCAGTGGAACATACAATACAGAGGAAATACATCAAAACTGAAGTAGACCAGCAAAGGTGGAGCAAAGCTTTATTTTTGTCATTCAGACTATCTCAGCAAAATATCTACAGATCTGAGTTCTGTATAGAACCTTTTTTTTTTAATCTTGATTTTCCTTCTGAGAGAGTTAACTATTATTTAGTCCTTACAGTCAACATAATAAGGATCATATATACAGTTGCAGTGTTTCTAGAATTAGGGGCACAGCTTGTACCTTTTGCTGCCCTAACAAGCCAGCCTTTGCTAGTTGTTCTAAGTAAGCCAATTAAGGGGTAAAATTAATATTGGAAAGCAGAAAGCCAAGATTTCTTTTCCAATATGGCCACAGAGTAGAAAAGCACCAAGATCTAGTTATTCCCCCCATTCTGTCAGTGCTGGTTCTAACTGGAGAGTAGGAGTTAAGTTGAAGACAAGAGGTAAGGATGAGCAAGCTGTCCTGCTGGGTTACCTATTAGTATCTCTCCTCTCTACTGCAGGGTCTTCTGACGAGTTGTAAATCTTTCCATAGAGATGAAAACAGGAGATAAAACCTGTTGGCTATATAGGGATAAGGACCTCAATTCCTGTCCTTGACTAGAAGCCGCTATGGTTTTGGTTTTGCCTGGACCAATGCCACAAGTATCAGTGGGGTTGGATACTCTTTCTGCTCTAACTTTATTTACTATAATTGTTTTTGTTTTTGTTTTTTTTTACTTTTTTGAGGTGGGTTTCTCTGGGTAGACCTGACTTTCTCCATAGACCAGGACAACCTTGAACTTAAAGCTGCCTGCCTCTGTCTTCAGAGTACTGAGATTAAAGGTGTGTACCACCACATTTCAGCTCATCCTAATAATGATAGCTATTAATCTTTGGACTCATCTGCTGTCTTAATTTTAATCTCCTCTTTTATACTCAGATTCTGAGTGTATACTCTTATGTTCTCAGTTGGTTCTAAGTATATACTCTTCTGTACTCAGATGATTTTGCTGCTTTCTAACTCCATCTATCTGGTCTCCTGGATTGCCCATCCAAGGGGTGAAATTCAATGATAGTAAAGACCCGAAACCATTGTATACCTTCTTTTGAGTCTAACTTCTGGGGGAAAATACCATAGCCATTAACAGGCTTGAAAGTCGTTGATGACTGACTTGATGGTGAACTGACCTTCCATGGTCAGCCCTTGGCCCTGCCTCATAGTTCTTTTATAACAATAGAAAGGTAAGCAACGTATTTGATTCTCCTTTGACTTAAATAAACATACAGAAAGATGAAGATACCAGGGTTTTGTTGGGACCCATTAAGAGACAACTAATTCCTCCTGATTAAAAGATGAAATCTGACTCCTACCCCGTGGCTCCGGGTGGAACCATGGCTTTAAAGCTAAGAACAGCACATACTATTGTCACCTTCCTTAAGAGTTAATCCAGCTGGGTCTGTCAGTCACTTGTCCAGGAGATAGCATTCTCCTCCTCCCAATCTAAGTCACTTGAAAATGGGAGGAATAATTATCCCTTTAATGAGAAAATGTACTTGCCCTTTCTCGAAACCTCTGCTGCATTCCGGCCTCCAGATTTTCTGAGCCTCAAATTTGTCACATGCAGAATTGCAACCTCTTTCTGAGTTACAACATTTCTTTTTTCCTTACATTTTTTCTTTTTGTTTTTTTTTTCATTTTCTTTTTTCCTGTTTTTTAATTTTATTTATATATATATATATATATATATATATATATATATATATAATATATAATATATATATATAATTATATATATATATTTTTTTTATGCTTGCTCAGAGCTTAAGTATTCTTTCCCTGAAATTCTGGGCTTTCTTTTTCTGAAAACCCTAACCCCTTCTTTTGTAGCTGCCTCTAGACCTCTATACTAAACAAGTCTGCTTTCTTGGACCCTAAATCAAAAAGACAAGATGATTTTTCCTCCTCTGCTCTTCCTCTCTCCTCCTCACAACTGAATTACAGCTTTCCTATCCTGTTGGTTTTCTTTAAAATGCTAATAAAATTGCCCTGGAGCATCTGTCTAAGTCTACTTTGAAATTCTTTTATTAACTAGACTAAGAACCCAGAAAATGAACTTTGAATCAGGTTGTTACCTGCTGCTTCACCTTCCCTGTATTCCAATGAAATGAATAAAAAAATTAGGATGAAAAGTCCATTACTGCAACTACAATTTCCCCACCCATTTATCGAATTCCCCAACTCCCAACATGCTATGCTTGGGACTGTCTTACAATATATAGAAATCTATCCTACAAACCTAGATCTAGCTATAAGAAAATATAACAGTTCCTTTCCTGGAGAAGGAAATTTCCAGATCTGTCAGGGTTCTTGACCCTAGGTGAATCCCTTTGTTAGGTGTGGGACAGGAATAATTTGTATATCTTTTCTTTAGAGTTCAAATTTAAGTTCCTGCTTGCCTGTAAAATCCTAATTTTCCAAGTATGAAGCAGAGGCAGTAGAATGGTAGCTGAAGGGAGAGACACAATGTCTGTCTTCAGAATTAAAATGTTCCCTGATGCCAACCAGGACTTTCAGCATGAGAGCCTGGGTACACCTCTCTAGCCTGGCTATCTTCATCAGTACTGACTGCTTCTAGGGGCCTACCAGGCTGGCAACATGGCTCAGTTGGTTAAAGTGCTTACTGCTAAGCCTAATGACCCAAGATCACTCAAGTTGCTTGGTATAAGTAGAGAGCCAAGTCTAGCACATTGTCCACTGACCCAAGCCGTGGCCTGTGTGCAACTCTACCCATCAGTCAACTTATCAATCAATTAATCAATGACTAAGTGTCAAACCACTTTTGTACTGGTTTGAATAGGTTTGGCTCCCATAGACATATGTTGCAATGCTTGGCCCACAGGGAGTAACACTATTAGGAGTGGTGGCCTTGTTGGAGAAAGTGTGTCACCTGTTAGGGTGGGCTTTGATGTCCAATGCTAAGGTTTCACTCAGAGCAGGGGAGAGAGAGAGAGAGAGAAGAGAGAGAGAGAGAGAGAGAGAGAGAAGAGAGAGAGACTCTTCCTTGCTGCTTTCAGCTCAAGATGTAGCAGTCTCAACTCTTTCTCTAGCACCATGTCTGCCTGCATACTGCCATGCTTCCCACCATGATGATAATGGAATAAACCTCTGAAACTGTAAGCCAGCCTCAATTAAATGATTTCCTTTGCAAAAGTTGCCTTGGCCCTGGTGTCTCTTCACAGCAATAGAAACTCTAAGTTAACGTTTTATAAGGGTAAAACAATTTGAACAAACATAAGCCAGGCATATAGCAGTGCTATAATATCTGGCTGTCTGCTATGAAGACATCAGAGGCACAGGGATTCAGTAAACATGTGGGATGGACCATACATCTTAAATACCTCTCAGCTTCATCACAGGAATTCAGCAGTTGTTCAGCTGCTCTAGTTTCCTGATCACCTCAGAAAGGTTCATATGTCAGGCAAAGAGACTTTCTGCTTATGTAACTAGTCTGCCTGGCAGGAAGGAAAACATACATGGTCTTGAGACTCTTGTCCGCTCCCACCTCACACCCCTAGAACAGTGAATCCCAAGAAATTATAATTTTTCAAGGAATCTCATGCTGGGAGAAGGAAAGGCTGAGGCTCTGGAGCAGACTATGGAGAAGCTTGTCTCCTGCAGAATGCCTTAGAGTTTGTTAGGTTACACTCCTGGTGAGACTGACATTGCAGAAAGATGAGATTGTGGTGACTGCAGGCCACACGTTGATCTGCCTGTTTAGTTACACTTAGTCCCACCTTACGTGCACACTAGGACACAAACGACGAACTTTTCTGCTTTTCACTATTAATTTGGTCTTGGAATTGTCTTATTATTGGTGGCTGAGCCTGGCTTATTATGGCGGTCAGGGCACAGGTCTGACTCTAACTTGGGTAGCACTCAACTTTATCGTTCTAGTATCTCTGGCCCTCTGGGCAAGTTTCCTGTTCTAGCCTCATCCTCCTTAGAGTATTATGCACAAGAGTCACAGAATGTTGGCTTCTCAGACAGTCTTGCAAATACTTGAAAAAAGGATCCTTTAATACTTGGCATTTTTTAGCTGGTATTTAGGGTATTCATCCAAAATCTATTTGCTTTGGCTGGCAAAGTGGATTTTCTGGATAATGAACTTGAACTTCGTTACCTGTGTATGTCTTTAAGATAGCAGAAAACGAGGAGGCTGAATTAGGAGCAAAGACTGCTGTGCAAGCAGCTTGGCATTAAAGACTTCATCATCTCTGAGTTGTGAGCGATTTGGCCTCCAGCACTTACTACTTTGTACTGTAAAATTTGATGATGAAGTGTTAGGAGTCGAAGATAGGCTCCTTCCTCTATGTTGGCAAGCCGCAGATTGCCAAGCACCACGGGAAGCCACAAGCATTGGGTAATTGAGAGGGAAGCTCAAGACAGATTACTTTCAGCCTGTGGAAGTACTCATAACTCTACCTATTAATTGCTACACATAAGATCAGTGTTTGCTTCAGAGGATCTTAGGAGAAAGTGACATCAGCGGTGAGCCAGCCAGGTGCTTTCAAGTGGAACCTAACATAGTGTTCTCCCAAGTGTTGCTTTCATTAGTGGATCCCCTACTTAGAAAACTGTTTTCCCAGCTAGTGTTTCTGACTCTCAGCAGTAATTAAATGTAAAAACGAAGAATGGTGGAATTGTAGGAGCCATCCAGAGTCAATTACTGGTTCTACCTTAAGTAGCTCTGAGACCTGTTCTCTATGTCCTCCCTGCTTATGCCTCCCTTAAGGGCAGTCTCAAACTTGTATTCTCACATGCTAGGGCAGGCAGTGATGAGAGAGTATGGCTCACTGGCTTTGCCAGCCTGGCTAGCTTTCTCTCTCTCTCTCTCTCTTTCTCTCTCTCTCTCTCTCTCTCTTCTCTCTCTCTCTCTTTCTCTCTCTCTCTCTCTCTCTCTCTCTCTCTCTCTCTCTCTCTCTCTCTCTCTCTCTCCCCCCCCTCCTCAGCTGGGTGACTCTGGCCAAGCCACCAAATCTTTTTCAGGTCTTGTTAAGAAGGTTTAATAAGATGAAGCCAAAGGATATGAACTGAGGATTTGGCCTGGGCACTCCTTAGCAGGTATTATTTTGTATTTGCTCTACACATCATGCATGTGGCCACAGGAGCTAGCTGGTTTGAGACTGGGTTATCTTTGGAAACCATGTGACTGTGTAAAGCAGTAACTGAACAACTTTACAATATTGAAAATCTGTGATTGCACTTTATGCTGATTCTATTGGAGAAAGCAACAGGGCAATGGTTTTCATTAAAGCACATTTATATGAATTTTGTATAGAGATTTTTTTTTTAATTTAAATGAATACAGGCAGGAACTGGGAGTGTAGCTCAGTTGGTTGAGTACTAGTATGTAAGAGGCCCTGGTTTGATGTCCAGTGCCATTTGAACTGAATGTCATGACACTGGTTTGTAATCTCAATACTGGGATGTAGTGACAAGAGCAACAGAAGGTCAAGGTCATACATTTGTGGATATCTTGTTGAGAGACCCTGTTTCAAAAACAAAATCAGAAAGAAAACAAAATCATTAGAAATTTAATTTAAGTTTATAATTCAAGTAGAAATTTATATACTTCCAATTAATATTGTTCATTGTTATTATTGCTAATTTTTACTTTTTAAAGGGTGCTTTGTTTTGTCATATTGTTAATTTAGCTTTTTAGGTTTTTCTAGAGTCTTAATTGTTTAGCTCTTTTATTTGGAGAGAGAGAGGACAGAAAAATTTAGGATGAAATTATTCAATGTCTACAAGCTACTTCCAAATACTATACAACGAGGAAGAAGATATGCACAGCTAAAGCAAGGCTGACCGTGCATTACACAGCTGGTTAGTTGTTCAGAGGAATGGGTACATCAAGATTGATTTTATTTATCTGTTTCTGTATGTGCTTGAAATTCTCCATAATACAGTTTAAAAACAGACAGACTCAGCAAGAGTCTCAGAGCTCAGTCCTCATTGTTAGCTATAGACAATCTTTACTTTTATCAGCTATGACTAGCCATGACTGATTGCATTGCTAAATTCACCGATGGCTAATAGTAGAGTGTGTGCTCTATATGAGAGAAGGTTCCCATCTGCAAGTTGACTCAAAATATGTGTGTGAATCCAAATGCATTGGTGAGAGGCTGCTCCCTCCAAGGCTAAAAACTGCACAATATTTCTTTTGAGATGCGGGAAGCATTTTGTATTTTGTTTATTGCAAGTACATCTTAGAAGCCAAAGGGGGAGGATTTTATGTGAAACTGTTGATTTACTATCCTCTGAAATATTCCTTTAAATAATTAATGGAGGAGCCATCAGAGCTTGCCCCTTTCTAACCTATAGATTTTTGGTTGTCAGTGGAAGAGCACATCCTCCACTGAGCTTTCTTTGCCTAACCTGTCAAGCCCCTCTGGAGATACCTAAATTTGCTGATGGGTTCTAACCTGCCTGGTAGATATTCAATGTTAGGCAGCTATGGGGTCTTATCCAAGAGATTATGGTTGTCTACACAGTACAGTGTATATTCTATGTCAATGGAGCTCTGACTCCCTGTGACCCACTACCTTATGATTGGATTAAGGTCTTTTGTGTGTGAAGAATAAACAAATTCCATCTGACTTGGTTTGATCTTTTCCATCTTTTAATTAAAAATAAAACTTCTTACTGGAAATATCAGCTGTGATCCACCCATTTATGTACTCTCTCATGTTAAGTACTTTGCAAATATTTGCACACCTTCTACCACGCTGGAGAAATCGTGCCTCTTCCAGTTCCTATTAAGCCTTGACAGCATACATTAGTTTATAAAGACAGGTGTTGTGAGGAGCTTGTTTGATAATCAGTGCCCAGAAATGTCCTATCCTCTGCTGGATCATAATGATCAAGAAAACCTTAGACAAATAACCAGTCATATGAAGCTATTCTTTGGAATTAGTGTGTCTTGATCTATGGATTCCTGGGTTTGCAAAGAATTTTAAGATCTTTAGTTCTGAGAATTTGTGCATTTTAAATATTTATTTACCCATTTTCTCTTTCCTAGCTGGCCTCACTCTTGGATTTTGTTTTTGTTCCTTTGTTTATTTTGGCAGCCATTGCCCACATCTTAAAATATTGGGCATGATGATCTTCTCCAAGGATACTAGAGATACTGAGAATAAAAAATATTTGCAAGTGCTTTTATGCAGTGCTGCATTGTGCTGTAACTTTGATGTCAGTTAAGGGACAAAGTCATATTTCCTTTCTTCCTTGGAGAATCAATAATGTGGTCATACTTGCAGAGACAGGCATGTCTGAACCACGGGCAGGCAGTACATTATTTTCAAATCTCTTTTTTCCCAAAGGTCCCTCAAGTCTAGTCCTCTTTGACAGTTTCATTGTAAATGTTCTACAGCCTTGCTGTCCTGGGCTACCTTAGGAAAGTTCCATGGAAAACAATATAATTAATACAGTGCCTTTTACTGGGTCCCATCTGTAACTCTCCAAACAATAGTTATATTGCTTTGTTCTTCAATAGCATACTCCTTCGCATGTGGCTTCGATTTGATATGCGGTGTGGTAAGATGCCCTCTGTGTCATTGGGAATTTTCAGTGTCTGTTATGAATAGTTACTATACACCTTCAACATATTCTGTTGTTTCATATATTCTCTTCCTTTATCCATACCCCCCTAAGAGGCAGTGCTCCTTGTAAAAAGAAATTGCAACACAACTGAAGAGGTGTGTGATATATTATAATATATAATATGTAATTATATATTATCATAATGTAATACCTAGCTCATAAAAGAGACAGTTTTAATATACATTCTCATTTCTGTGGTCCTAGCAAGCATCACCACCACCACCACCATCACTATCACCATCATCATCATCATAATTATCATGATTAACACCACCATCATCTTCCTCCTTGGTCTTCCAGTAATTTTGGCCAGACTAAGTCTGTTGTTCTATTTCACAGGACACTTTCTTTGCTGCAGGAGCTACTAGTTTGAAGGTGATAGAGTCATATCAAAACCTAACCTGTCTTAAGTACACAAGACAGACTGTCATTTGCTACCCTCTCTTATCCCTGAGTGTGTATTCTCTAGGATTATTCTCTAACATACTGGCCAAGACAGAACTTGGTCATTTAATTGGAAAGACCTTGGCAGTCTGACTTCCGTGGGGTCACTTCCTGGTTCCCACTCTTAGTAACTCTGTCTCATCTCTTCATGTGGGCACCCTAAGACTTGCTTGTTGGAAAGATTGGATAGTGAAGCAAGCAGCCTTCCCAGTGCCAAGCAGATCGTAGGCTGTCAGTGTGCCTGTGCTGAAGCTTTTACTGTTGCTCTAAATGTCCTTATTAATTCCTTGTTAGTATTTTGCTACTGTTAATATTTCTATTATGAAGACCAGTTAACTGCCTATCACTGAAAACAGTGTCTCCATGCTTTGATAGCTCTCTATTGTCTGCTTTCTAGGGTGGGAAAGCAGAACCCAAACCCCACCAAAAGAATTCACCTTTCACTCAGCATAAATGCGGTAGGAGAGTGTTGCTCTCTAATCTTGTTAGGCCAGTTTAGTTCTGGATTGATCATTAATCAAATTGTGAGTTTCCTGCCCTCCAAGATAAGAACGTACACATCCTTTACTTGATTCCTGAGGCATTCCATGCAAACGAATTACACGTATCTGCATTACTTAGAGTGAAATAGCTCAGCCATAAAATTAATCATATAGAATTTCCAGTAGTTTAGGTCTAAAAATGCAAACATTTATTTGAAATTTGTTAGCAGTAAGTCCAGTGGACTGTATGGAAATCTATAGCAATTACTACATGCTATGGCTAGTATGATACTGCGTAGGATGGTTTGCATTCAGTATGCAGAGGATAGTACTATTCATGGTAAAGAGCATTTATTGGAAAGCTGATTACAATCAGAAATCCAGTGACAATTTTAAAACCTGAGATTTCCCCCATACATACCTCTTCAAAGAAAAGCAGTAGACAGTGAAGGAAACACTGAACCATTCATTACCTTATTCTCTGATGAGCCTCCAGTTTGTACAGCTAGCCAATTTTATGTTTTTGTTGTGTTTGAGAATTGGTATAAAAATATTTCTAAGATGATACATCAAAAGGAAAGCAAAACAAAAATTCTGACCAATGACAGTGCATTCAAAGAACCGGAAAAAAAAAAAAAACCCAACAAACAACAACAACAACAACAACCACAAACCCAAACAAACAATCAAAGAATAACCCTAAGCACTTTGTTGTGGCAGATGCTAGGTGGTCTGTGTGTCAAGACTAAACTGACTATTTCCTTCTCAGCTACCAACAGTCAGAAACTCATTGAAGTGTCTGGTGATCACAAATTTCCTACTTTCAATGAGAAGCATATGGATACAGAAATAGCTCCTGATGCTTTGGGTGAATCGTTAGTGGGAGATGTGGTTCTAATCAGTGGTGGGAATTACAAACAAGGTTTTTCCATGAGGCAGGGTGTTTTCACCCAAGGCAGGATGTGTCTGCTGCTGAGCAAGGGACATTCTTGTTTTAAAGCAAGGAGAACTGAAGGAAGAAAGCACATATCTGTTCATGGATGCATTGTAGATGTCAATCTGAGTAGTCTTGATTTTGTTGCTGTAAACAAAGAAAGAAAGATTCTTAGACTGACAGATCCTACTGTGCTGTAGCTATTGTGGCCCAAAACAGCTAGCAGAGTCTGAAAGCATTTAAATCTCTCTAAAGAAGGTGATGTCTACCAACACATTGGAAAGTACTTAAACTAAGATGGTGAGAAGCCCAGGACCAAAGCACCCAAGATTCAGCATCTCCTTACTCCATGGGTCTTCCATCTCAAATGCTGATAAATGGCTCTGAACAAACAATTCACTAAGAAAAACCAGGAGGAGGCTGCAGAATATGCTAAATTTTGGCTTAACACAATGAAGGAACACCAGGGACAGAATGCCAAGACAGTGGACTGTCCTTTGGAGAGTTTCTACTTCTGAGTCTGCTTCCAGTAAAAATATGTCTTTAAGAATCATAAATAAGTAATTAAACTTGTAAACAATATGAAATGTATTTTAAAATCTTCAAATTTTCGAATTGTTTTTTTCTCTAACCAACTTTTTGAATGCCTTTTGTATTAGTTACTTCTTATTAACTTTGACAAACCATGTCCTAGGCAACTTAAAGGAACACGTTTAAAGGTTTCACATCGTTAGAGGTCATGATGGTGGAAAGAAAGCATGGTAGCAGGAATAGTTAAAAGCTTACAATTTGTTCTTAAACAGGAGGAAGAGAAAGTACACTGGGGTGGCAGGAGTTTTCTGATACTTTGAAGCCTACCCTCAGTGACATGGTGCTTTCCAATGGAGTCATACCTTCTCATCCTTCTCAAACAGTTCCACCAGCTGGGACCAAGTAGTCAAGTGTATGAGCCTATGGGGCCAATCTCATTCAAACCACCACACCTACATACTCCTGCCTTTTCTAAGCAAAGCATAAATGTGATAGTTTGGTTGAGATACCAAATTCTTCACTTAAAATTTCTAAAATGTATATTTATATATATTAGCACTATACATAAAATACTGGTTTATAGAAATAATTCTGTCTTTGTTATTATTCTATTGCTGTGAAGAGGCACCTTGACCATGGCAACTTTTTTCTTTTTTTTTTTTTTTTGTATAGAATAGAGTTTATTAAGGGCATGGGGAGGGGAGTTAAAAGGGTAGTAAAGGCAGAGAAAGGCAGACAGAGAGAGAGGGAGAGAGAGAGAGAGAGAGAGAGAGAGAGAGAGAGAGAGAGAGAGAGAGAGAGAGGAGAGGAGAGGAGAGGAGAGGAGAGGAGAGGAGAGGAGAGGAGAGGAGAGGAGAGGAGAGGAGGAGAAGAGGCCAGCCATGAGCACTTGGAGAGAGATGGGGGAAAGGAATGGGGAGAAAAAGGGGAAGGGAAGAACAAGAGCATGATACAGCAAGAGAGGAGCAAGACAGCAACCATGGCAACTCTTACAAAGAAAATATTTAATTGTGGCTTGCTTACAGAACCATAAGTTTAGTCCATTATTATTGAGGTGGAAAACGTAGTGGCAGACATGCAGAACTGGTGATCGAGAGTTCTACATCTGACTCCATTGACAGCAGAAAGAAGAGAAAGCCACTGCACCTGGTTTTTGAAACCTCAAAGCCTCCCCTAGTGACACATTTTCTCTTTCAAGGCCATACCTACACCAATAAGGGCATACCTGTTAATCCTTCTCAAGTAGTGCCACTCCCTGATGACTAAGCACTCAAATGTTTAAACCTAAAGGGGCTATTTTTATTCAAACTGCCACAGCATATTTAACTATGTAATATAAATCTGATATATATTTACTTAGAAATTACAATTAAATAATAAACTTAATTTATACTATATGATAGTGATAGAGACATTTTGGTAGAGATTGGTTGCTGAAAGAATTCACCTGTTACCATTATAGAAAGAAAGGGCAAGTGTACTAGTAGTTTCCATTTGATACAAACCAAAGTTACCTGAGAGGGAACCTCAGTTCAAGAAATGCCTTCATAACTGGGCTATAGACAATCTTATAGGAAATTTTCTTAATTATTGATGGAGGACCTGGACCAGAGCCCAGTGCATTTTAGGTGGGGCTACCCCTGGACTATGGTACAGAGTTCTATAAGAAAGCAAGCTGGGAAGCTGTGACAAGGAAGCCAGTAAGCAGCATTCATCCTGGTCTCTGCACCACCTTCTGCCTCTAGGTTCCTGCCCTCCTTGAGTTTCTGTCTTGACTTCCTCCACTGATAAACTGTAAGTCAAATAAATCCTTTCTTCCCCAATTTGCTTTCCGTTGTGGTGTTTCATCACAGCAATATTAACCATAACAAAGACAGGCAAGTTTATTGAAAACATTACAAAGAGAATGGTGGGTATGGCCATAATGGAATGGACTTTAAGCAATGGGGTTTGAACAAGGTATTTCCATTTTGGTAAAAATCTTCCGTCAGTTACAGTGAACTACTTTGCATGCAGTTTCTCTGGGATAAAATTCCTACCACTCAAGTGAGGGCAGGTCTGTGGTCTGTTTGTGGCCATTTTTCATTAACTATGTACTTTTGATATTCTGTTGTTCCAGCAATGGCTAGAAGAAATCTCAATTTTTTTTTTTTGTTTGGGGCACATCTTTGGGACCAGTATTATATTTAGGAACCTGTTCCTTTTTTTTTTTTTTTTTTGTCTCTCAATCACAGCCTTCTTTCCACAGTAATGTTAACCTGAGCCCAGTGATTTTGGTAAAAGGCTGTAGGTTCAGACATCTCTGTTGGGCTTAGTACTCAGAGGCTGAGGCTGGAAGATGTGAGCGCAAGGCTAGCCTTGACTCCTTAATAAGATTTTGTCTGGGAATAGAGGCGGGGAGAAAAAGAAGGATGGAAAAGCAGAAAGACAGGAAGGGAGGGAAGGAAGAAGAGAGAAAGAATAGAGAGAGACAGAGAGAGAGAGAGAGAGAGAGAGAGAGAGAGAGAGAGAGAGAGAGAGAGAGAGAGCACATTTTTGTTCTTAGAATGATTGGTCAAGAGTCACTCTTCTCCATGACTTAGATGAGACACCATACTCTGTTTATATACTTTTTAAGCTCAGAAGCAGACCTTCCATATTCCTATTTTATACATTGTAAATAACTGCATGGACTATTTTGTACCCACTGACCAACTCTCTGCCCAGACTTAAATTTCATGGACTTTCCTTCACCTTCCTCTGAAACCTTGGCCAAAACCACTTGAGTGCAGAATAGCCTTTCTCTAGACACCCTTCCTAAAATTAGCTGATCTCAGGGTAAATCAGTCCACTTGCTCATCCCACATTTCCATTCCAATTCTTGCTAGTCTTGTCTGCTTCTCTCTACAAAAGAAAATTCCTTTTCATTTGACCTTGGAGACATGTATAAATCTCAAAATTAGAGCTGTCCCCAGATGGCAATATTCTCTTTCCCCCTTTTACAGTCTTTACTTCAAATAATATCTCTTTTAATACTGATTTATAGGTATCTGTCATTTCATTTCTTCCCTTAAAGTTTGGAACTGGTGCCCCTCCCCCTTTGTGTTTGAAGCACCTTCATGCTAGCATAATCAGAATTGCCTGTGTTGTTGGTTCTCTCCTTAGTCATATGGAGATCTTAGCTCTGTTTTCCTGTCTCCTACAAAAGGAATATTTTATTTATATTTGATATCCTGTAACAATTGTCTTAGGATATATTATATACTTTGAGAAAGTAGAGCTTCTTATAAATAAGAAACATGGAAGTTGGAGACTTCTTTGGCTAATTTCATAGTCTCTGATTGACTGTAGCTGATAGCATTAAGTCTTTGAAATCATGGTTAATACTGAAGGTAGTGGTGATGGTGATAGCTCTGCCATGGACAATGCACCAGTTCCCATGCTAGATTATTTGTGTGTCTCCTTCCTTCCTTCCTTCCTTCCTTCCTTCCTTCCTTCCTTCCTTCCTTCCTTCCTCCCTCCCTCCCCTCCTTCCTTCCTTCTCCTCCCTCCCTTCCTTCCTCTCTCCCTCCCTCCCTCTCTCCCTTCTTTTTTCTCTTCTTCCCTCCCTCCCTTCCTCCTTCCCTCCTCCTTTCCTCCCTTTATCCAACCCTCTCTTCCTGTCTTTTTCTTCATTTTTCATCCTTCCTTCCTTTCTTTCTTCCTTCCTTCCTCCCTCCCTCACTTCCTTCTTTCCTCCCTCCCTTCCAACTTCCTTCTCTCCTTTCCTTCATCCATCCTTGTTCCTTTCTTTTTCTTCATTTTTCATCCCTCCCTCCCTTCCTCCCTCCCTCCCTCCCTCCCTTCCTTCATCCCTTTCTCCTTCCCTCCCTTCCTCCCTTCCTCCCTTCCTCCCTTCCTTCCTTCCTTCCTTCCTTCCTTCCTTCCTTCCTTCCTTCCTTCCTTTCTCTTTGGTATTTTGAGCCAGAGTTTCTCTGCATAGCCCTCGCTGCCCTGGACTATGCTCTGTTGACCATTATGGCCTCAAACTCATAGAAATCTGCCTGCCTCTGCCTGCCAAGTGCTGGAATTAAAGGCATGTGTATATTACCACTGTGTCTTTTACTATAAAATACTCACCACAGAGTTTGAGATAGGTATCATTGCCTTCCCCTTTTGATTTCCACTGAAGAAATGTGAAGTCTGAGCAGGTTAAGCAACTGGGTATATCCATGAAGGCTTCCTTTTAGTGGCCACCACAGTAGTAACGTTCCCCTTGGAATTTTTCTTTTCTTTTTCTTTTTTTTTTTTTTTTTTTTTTTTTTTTTTTTTTCTTTTTTTCGAGACAGGGTTTCTCTGTGTAGCCCTGGCTGTCCTGGAACTCACTCTGTAGACCAGGCTGGCCTCGAACTCAGAAATCTGCCTGCCTCTGGCTCCCAAGTGCTGGGATTAAAGGCGTGTGCCACCACTGCCTGGCAGGAATTTTTCTTAAATATTCTGGGATATAGTTTTTTCAGGTTCTCTGTGTCTGCATGGCGTGCCTAATAGAAAATGACACCTTCAGTTGGCCTTGGCTTGTGTGGTTAGTGTAGTTCTTCTGGCAAAGATGAAACTTGAATTTTAAAGAAATAATCAAAACATTAAATCCATCTTTGTTTTATTGGATCCTTCCTTTCTTTGAGCTTAATAGTTATTTGTTGCTTATAAATATTTATTAATAAGGAAAAGAATGTTTTTAGACCTGCAGTAGGTATTGTGTCATTCAAGAAGAAAAACATTTAAGTAACTGAGTTGCGTACCTCCTCCAACCTTTTAGTTCACATCTCCACAGTTCTCACTGAATATAGGTGCTGTAAGAATTGTAGACAGTAGGCTCAGAGTCTCTGGCCCACTGTATGGCAAGTGATTACTTGGTGGGTGCTCTAACGATTGTTGATGCTATGTTTAGACTTTAATTTTTCCCAAGACCTGTGTATATCAAAGGAGTGTGAGTTGACTCTTTTTTTCCCCTTCATGAGCTAAGTTCTCAAATGTTAGTCACCAATAACAGATAATCCAGCCTAGCTCAGTATACTAGTCAATTGTGTGTGCCACTGACATGGTGTTCTTTAAAAGATAGACTTTTATTCTAATAGGAATGAAGAGCAGGTGAGTTTGAGCCTCCTGTGTCTTAGTTTTTCTTTTTTTGAGAATATAGTTAATGATTTACTCATCTGATTTTTTCATACAAGAAAAAAAATTGAAATATGAAAATTACGGAATTTCTGGAGTTCTCCTAATCTGGTCATTAATTTGGCCAGAAAATGGAGGTATCATCATGACTGATGTTTTTATCCTGTATGAGTGTGACAGAAGACTGTGGAGGCTTCATCGATTCTGTCATTCTATTCAGTTGGCTTAAGATTCCAGGGCTCAGTTTTTTCATTAATTCTGAATCTCTCAAATTATTCTAATGTGAGTATGTGTTCATTTTTCTTTAGATGGAAAAAATAAACTTAACAAGGGAAACTTTTTCAGCTCACTATGCCAGAAGAAAATTGAACCTTTGGTGTGGGTTCCGTCTGTGTTGCCCCTCTTTGCCCTCTGTCTGCCTCATCTACTTCATCTCCCTTGATTGCTGGGTGAACAGACGCAGTCACTGTCCTGATTCTGTCACTGCCGCTGTTAGGAAGAAAAATGTGTCTGAATTTATGGAGATATCTTTTTTTTCCCCAATTGTGAGTATAAGGTGGTGAAAATTGTCTCCCAGAATCATGTCTCCATCTCTGATATGTCTCCCAGTGTTATCTGCAATTCTATGTGAGGTGAGGTGTTCATATGAAATGCAACACTATCCAAAGAAACCCCTTCCCATCAAACTGCAGAGCCACCAATTCTTCTATCATTGGTCTTTTCCCTGTCACAGGCTTTGAATCACATAGGGTTCTCTCCACTCTCCTTTCTTCTGCCCAGCCAGCCTCTGTCCATTTTCTTCCTGCAACTCTTCTTACTTTCCTCTGTTGTGTTCACTTACATATCCCAAGTTCAGGATCCTGGGATGTGCATTTACTCTGAACTCCCTTCTCCTTTCCTGAATATTTTAATAGGTTCCTAATTGATTGCCCCTCCTTTAACTCCCCTAAGCCCTTTAGTTAATCTTGGAACAGTGCTCATACAAATTAAGAGCTTTAATTACTGTTCGATTTGAATTGAATATTATCGAGGAAACCAGGTACCTATGTGCAGATGGATGTCTTAGTGTTGATGCACATCTTTAGAGCAACACCTGGGAGCAGAGAGAAGTACCACTTTGAAGTACATGTGCCTATTTCGTCCATCTCCTTTGAGGTACATTTCTTGTACCTCACTATGGTTTGTAATTAGTGGAATAATTTTTGTATTTTTTTCAAACTCTTTCTTTTAAAGAATCAACTCTAGGAAGTATAACTTATTAATCCTAAAAGTACTCATTCTTTATAAGATGAATAGAATAGGAGGCATTTCTATTATATAATGTGAACAGAGATAAATGTTCAGTTGTCAGAAAAATTAAATGAATAACGGTATTTGAGGCATTTATTTTTCTTGAAATCTGAGATTATGGTAATTGCTTCTCTTTAAAATTTCTCTCAACTTAGCTCACTGAGATATCTTTGGGATTGGTGGCTTTTGGACACATAAGCTATTCTTCTGTCCTGTCAGTAGAGCTTTAAGAATGTCGAATATTGCTATGTTCCCTACAAGTAAGCAAAGCTTTTATAGTCAGAGGCAGTGAGGACTGGCCTGGTCTTTATAAAGCTTTGTAAGATGCTTTGCAGACTGAAGAGAGGGTTTGGAGTTGGGTCAAAGAATACATCTGTTTAATTGATGTAACAATAAGATATGTTCTTGGTGATCTTGGTGTACTATCAGATTAATAAATTAGTATGAACATAATCTGTTGATATCCAATTGATCTGACAGTTTGGAATATGATTTTCCAGCTCATAATTCAATAATAGAATGCTCAGTGGCCACCTAACCCTGGAGAATTTTTCTCTGTGTCAGGGGTGCACAGAGGCCAGGGAAGGGGTTTTTCTGTTCCTGAGTAATACCTACATGATAGACACATGAGAGTCTTTTTGTAAACTCACTTCAGTCTTGGGCTTGCTCATTAAGCAGGTCGTTCATTCAACCTCTGTTTACCTCTGTGCTTTTCAAAGAACTGGCAGGGCGAATTAACATGGGGCTTTGTCTTCTGAGTCTACTGAAGTGACATTGCCAAACTCTTGCAGATAAAGAGCCAATGGTATGCCCTCCCAGAAAACGGCCTTTTAGTAACCCTTCTTGCCGCTGAGGGAGGATTTTGTAAAAGTGGATTTAAAAAAAAAAAGCCACCACCAACAATAAAAAAAAAACCAAACAAACAACAACAACAACAACAAAAAACTTAAGTAACTGCTAGCACTTTGCTGGGCTTTGTGCTAATTATGTAATCTTATCCTCTCTAATTCATATTTGTGAATGCTGATACCCAGGAGAACAGCTCACATTCAAGAGAATTTAAGAGAACAGTCCCAATTCAAGGTCTTGATCACAGTGCAGTCTCTGTGGGAGTCAAAGCCACAACCTCACCCCAGCGCCTCCTGGGAACATGCTTCTGCACAGGCGGTTTTCTAAGGTGGTGGTGATTGAGCTTGTGAAATTGAAGCTCCTTCAAAAATCAACAGTGGGTTTCCTCAGAGTTTCTCTGCTCTCTCCAGAGTGGGAATAGCAGAAAGCCTGGTTCAAGGTGAAGGGAGCACTGTGCATTTACTAACCATCAAAGCAATCAGAGGTGTAGAGCTGGTCACCTGGACTGGTTGACTGTGTCTTCAGAGCTCTGTGCTTCCTCAGAGCCCAGTGATTGGCCTGTCATAGTAAATCTTCATAAATGTGATTAAATTCTTATGAACAACAGCAGCAGATAAAACAAAGGAAAGGAGAGTGTTTTCTACTTGAAATTATTTAAAGAAATAAAAAAAACCCCAAAAAACAAAAACCAGCAACCTGACTCCTAAGAGATCACAACAGAAGTCTTTTTCCTTCTCAACATTTACATGAAATAACACCTAAATGCTCTTAAGTGTGAATGAATGTCCCATGGTATGCAGTATTATGTGATATATCTGTCTATTTCTCCCACCTACAAATAGGAAGTTTTGAAGAGAATAGGCTTATTTTTAAACTTTCCTCTCTCACAGTTCCCTTTCCACACTAAAGCCCAAGGTATTCAGATATCGCCAAGCAACAAAACCAGGAGCAGCCTACCCGAGGAGCTACTGCACAGCCTGCAGGGACTACCTGGCATACTGTAGTGATGTATTCAGAAACCCATGGAACAATTCAGAACAGGGCTGGTTTGTGCTTGACTCTATGTTGGGACTGCTATAGCAATCTGAGTCGATCGAGGTTTTCCTGGTGGGTAGATGCTGCCACAGCAGTATGTGAGAATGTATATATAGCTGTTTGATCCTTACTGGTCCCCTCCCTGACTTCCTAATAGCTCCATTTCTCTTCTATCCAGTCACCATTCCGATGTACCTGCCATCCTCCTCTATTATTTCTACTAAGGGACTCAGTTTTTGTCCTCTAGCTTTCCTAGGTCTTTGTCCCTGAGGGTCTATGGATCTATTTTCTCTGCCAACTGACCCCCCCAACTCCTCTCTTCACTCCTCTTCATTATTTCCCTTCACCTCTCAGCTCCAGTATTATTTCTTAACCTTTTGGGAGTGGGCTCAGCCTTTAAAGGCTGAGCCATTTCTCCAGTCCCATGTCATTTCTTCAGTAAGGTTACATTTGTATAGTCTGAGTGACTCAAGCCTCACTTTAGTGGACTTGTCTCAGGTGTATCTTATATTCATTTTCTGATAACATTTGAGAGAGAGAATATGATGTGATCATTGACATTGTGGGCAGCTTAAGGATGTGTGATGCAATGGAGAGGAGAAGCCACTGTAACTCCTTATACTGAAGGCTACTCTGTAGTAGGCACCTTTCATCTGTGAGAACAGGGACACTAACTATGATGGAGAGAAGAAAGAAAGCTTAGCCATTTTCTTAGTCACTAAATGTCAAATGGATGAGTGGCAGAGTAGGTAACTCTATAGGGTACTATGGAATTTCTTATGTCCATGACAGGAGAGAAATCACAGCAGGTAATCTTGAGAGTGTCACATAATATATGCATATCTTGAGTTTTTATTATGTTTAGATTAAGAATAGAACTGAAGTTTTTGCACTACTTGAAAATATCAAATGAAAAATTACGAATAAAACTTAGTATTGAATAATATATTTAATAACAGACTACTTGTTAAAATAATCAGTTTGGTACTAGTAGGATTAGCTTAAAAATTTCAATTCCCACTGAGAAGAAGAAGAAAGAACGAGTATTATATTATAAAAAATGGAAGTTTTTATTGTTTTAATGTTAATGGAAATTCCTCAAAGAATGAATTCCTCTGCCAGTGTTGTTTTATATATATACCTTTTTGACATTTTAAACAAAGTTAAAATGTGTTTCCTTTAAATAGAGCCCTAAGTTTGAGACTGATGACTAAGGAAGCCTTAGATGTTCTCTTACATAAGGTGTTTCACTGTTTCCAACATGAATTTTCTTCTGAACAAGAAAGGAAAAATATTTAGCTGATAAGTGCCATCTGGCTTGTAACTTGGGGAAACTGTCTTCCAGCGTGCATCTATTTTGGAGCAACTATTGGATCAGAATTCCAATGAATCCAAGACAGTTGATTCAGAATTTAAACTTTAATGCTTTGGGGATTGTGAATCACAGCACATATGGGATGATGCATGTTTGGGGAGAAATGGGTCTTTCTGGGCCACATGTAAAACTGAAGCTGCTTGTATTCTGTGTTCGTTGCATGTATTTATTTCAACAAGTTTGGCCTGAATAAATAGTCCTTACTAGGTTTCCAATCTTATCATTGGGTTTTTAAAAACTAAAGAAAATGCGTTTATCAAATTAACATGAATTTTAAAGGCTCAATAATTTCTCCTCTTAACAAAGTTACCTGAATATTCATGGATCTTTTTGTGATTTTTACATGTCTAGTTTTAGAAAAACAACAAATAAGTAATCACAAAATGTTTCCCTTGAAATTATGATTCTCTGGCTGAGGAGATGGCTGCTTCAAGGAGTATGATGCTCACAAGAGGAAGGGTCTGGGTTTGGATCCCAATAACCCACATGAAGCTGGATACGGTAGCATGTACCTACAACCTCAGCACTCTTACCATGAGATGGGAGGTGGGGACAAAAGACTCTTCAGTCACTGTCAGAGCAGCTAGCCTGCCATCTTATAATTCTCAGGGTCAGTGGTTGGTCCAAGGAGGGAAGACTCTTCTTTCCTGCAAACCTTATCTTCTGACAAGGGATAACATTTGGACAATGGTTTCCTTAACTAGGGGAGCTTTCTGTGTTGATCATGATATGTTCTGATATGTTTACTCTTCCAATAAAAAGCAAGTTGAATATCAGACGTGTAGAAGGAGTACAGGGTGTTTAATGTGCAGATATATATCGTGGACGTCCCTGAAAAGGGCTATACAGACCAGGTATCTCCAACTATTTGACTCTGAAATATTCTAATGGCATTTCATTCTGTAGATTGTGACTTGATAGTGGGACTCTTGTCTGGCTGACACTGTAGCCTTATACTAGTGATTTTCTTTGATGACATGCCATAAATGCCTCTGCCCTATTGGACTCCAATACATTTAAATATCTTGGAAATTAGGATGCAGTTTATTATGACAACATATGTTTTCTTATTTCTTTTATTTATTTACTTTTCTTTTTGTAGTTCTAGGAAGGCTATTAGAAATGGAAGGTGCCTTAGAATTAAATGAATTATTAAATAATGCAGTATTTAATTCTAATTTATTCATTAAATTCAGCCTAACCCACAGCAGCCTAATATTAAGTCAAAATAATCAAGTGAGAAAAAAAGGATGTTTTGTTGAAAAATTGTTTACAACTTTATAATGAGCTTTGTTTTGTAGACCTCATGGAATCTTTTTTTTAATTTTTAAATCCATAGTATATGGTTGGCTTACTCTGTTTTCAGCCTAATAATGAATGGTTTAATAGCTGATTCTTTAATAGGTATTGTGACCCATTTTAGAGTTGAGGAAAGTCACAGTTAAAGAGTTCTGCAATTAATTCACTTTGAGCATAGGATTTTAACAGAATATCACCTGCCACTCTCTTCTGTTAAATTATTTACTTGCATGTATCTACACCTTTATATTTTGACACATTCCAATGATTCCCAGAAACATAAATACTAGACTTAAACCGTTAAATCCTTTGGAAACCACCTATTCCATGACCCAACCATTCACCAGTGCTATGTGCTAGCTTTTGTTTGATTTTTGTTTGTTTTTGTTTTTATTTTAAAGAAGGATGAAGAATAAGATATGCCTGTCTTATTGCTAACTACTCAACCTAGAACTGACCTTAATACTTGCATGTAGTTCAAATGGTTTAAAAATAAAAAAGGAGAAGGGAAGATGGGATAGGGCGTTCTAGGCAGGGGAAATGGGGAAAGGGAATGACAACTGAAATGTAAATAAATAAAATATCCAAAAAAAAAAAAAGATATGCCTGTCTTTCTACCAAAACCAAAAGTACACAATAGATCTTTCTGTTCCCAAATGATGCCCAACCCTGTTGGGAATTCTGTCACCCAATGGTGGCTAACAGAGTGTGCACAGAAAGTGAATAGAAGCCCGATGAAGGCTGTGCTGGAAGTGTGTAAAAGGCCATCATACCCCACCACTCATATGGACTTCTGACTATACTTAAGAGCTGCTTTAATAATAACCTCAATGCTCTGTCACAGATGGACTTGGACATGCTGTCAGCAGCTTCCAGCACTGACAGCAGTATAAACCTGCGTCCCTCTAATCTGCCTGCAAATAGCTGCCACCACCTTGATCTGGACAAATCAAAGGAACAAGCCAGTAGGGGTTTTGAAGGTTCTGTGCTGCAGGCTCCTGTCACCATTAACTTAATTGTTGAGATACAGTGAATTATGGGAAAGTCTGTTTAAATGCTGACCTCTTTGGGGCAAGAGACTAAAAAAGGTACTACCATAATTAGTGTCATTTTTAAGAAGGGACACTATGCTCCCTGAATTGTGACTTCGCAGAACTGACAGTCATGTCCCAGGTGAACATCAACTGTGAGAACAAGTCTTTTTTTTTTTTTTTTTTTTATTGGAAATTTTATTTACATTTCAGATGTTCTCTCCTTACCCCATTTCCCCCCCGCCCACCCAGGAACTCACTATCCCTTCCCTCCTCCTCCTGCCTCCACGTTGGTGTACCTCCACCCACCCTCCCCCATACTTCACCTCCCACCCTCGAATATCCCCCCCCTCGATCTCCAGCCTTCATGGGACCAACGATCTCTTCTCCCACTTATATATAGCTCCCTTGCATATATAGCTGGAGCCATGGGTCCCTCCCTAAGCCTCCCAGGCTGGTGGTTTAGACCCTAGGGGCTCTGGTTGGTTGGTATTGTTGTTTTCCTCCTGGTGTTGCAAATCCTTTCAACTCCTTCAGCCTTCACTCTATCTTCTCCATTGGGAACCCCATGATCAGTTTGATGGTTAGCTGTGAGCATCTGCCTCTGAGTATGTCATACTTTTGCAGACTTCTAAGGAGACAGCTATATCAGGCTCCTGTCAGCATTTACATCCTGACATCCACATCAACCTCTACCTTTGGTGACTGCCCATGGGATGGATATCCAGGTAGATTGGTCTGTAGACGGCCCCTCCTTCAGTTTCTGTCCTGCACTTTGTCTCCATATTTTCTGGAGACAGTATTTTGTACTCCTTCTAAGAAGGACTGAAGCCCCGCCCCCCCACTTGGTCATCATTCTTCATGAGCTTTATGTGGTCTGTGTGTTGAATCTTGTGTATGTGAGAATAAGTCTTAAGTGGTCTTGAGAAATGGTAAGGAGAGTGGAACCTACATGCTCTTGGACTTTGGTGAGAAATGGTGGTTCCTTTTCACTTTTGGTGCCCAAGACTGAATAAAAATGAAGACATGGCTACATCTAGGTATGGTTAAGGCTTTTATTGTAAATGTGAGGGAGAATTCAGCCAGAAGCATCTGTAAGAGTCCACAGATGTCCAGCAGCTTAGATTGGATCATGAGAGAGGAGCAAGAGAGGAGGGAGGGGAGGAAAGAAGGAAAGGAAGGGAGAGGGGAGAGGGGAGATGGAAGGAGAGGAGGGAAGAGGAGGGGAGGGAAGGGAAGAGGGGAGGGGAGGGAAGAGGAGAGGGGAGGGGAGAGAGAGAGGGAGGGGGAGAGGAGAGGAGTGGAGAGGAGAGGGCAAAGGGAATCAAGAGAGCACCAAGAGCCAGGAGAGCCTCCTCACCCATGTAGCCAAAATGGCTGAAGTTAAATAGGGAGGAACTGCTGGAGGAAGCGAAACAAAGCTCAGGGGCTGGAAAGGTTTAGGGAAGTGAGTAGAGATAAGAAGTATTGAGAAGCCAGGACTCCAGGTAACAGGTATTTGAGATGCTGAGAACCTGGTGGTCAGCACCCCTTTTGATGTGTTAAATACTCAGTTCAGCTATTTGTCCTGGATTTCTTTGAGACCTAACAAGGACTAAGGCAAACTTAGACTGTTCTTTTTAGAGCTTGAGTTAAGTAAAAAGAGAAAAAGAAAAAGAAAGAAAAAAGGGAAAAGAAAGAGAAAAAGAAAAAGACAGATGGACTCTTTAAAATGTTTATGCTCATAAATATTTAAATGGTATGCTGTGTGTTTTATGTTGTACAAATCCACCTGTGAGACAACATTATTCAGCATCTGATCAGATGGGACTTAGCTGAGTCTGCTGGCCTTGTCTGGGCAGTTCTTTCCATACTCCGGCTCATTGGCATTGTCTTTGTGTACATGATATTCTGGGTGTCTTCTGGATTAAAAGACTTATTACAAGAGTCAATTCATTTTTTTGATGCAGTTGACCTAGTGGTTGATGGTATTTCATTGGAACTGTATTTGATAAGGGAGTTTGACAAATAATGCATTTTCACCTTTTTTTTTTCAAATAAATTTCTTAAAATTCTTTCACATATGAATTTCCTCTCTGATACTAGAATGTCCTAGAGCCTCTCTTTCTATTAATCAACTTTTATTAAAATAAATGTTGAATGTGTGGTCACTATCACTAGTAAAACAGGGCAGCTGTTCTCAGTCTTCCCTACTTAGACAAGATAATCATTTGTTTCAATTATATCTCCCATGTAGTTGGCATAACCCATGTAAAATGGGTGTTTACCATGTGCCTTATTCCTTTATTACATAATCAACACTTTAAGAATCATGGTTATGCTCTTAAGGGTAGACCTAATATTCAACAGTAGAAGGCCAACACAAGACACACTTGATGACATTGGTGTGTGCGTGTGTGTTTGTATATGCATGCACATATATATGTATATACATATATATGTATAAACATATATGCATATTAGGGTTTCTGATTTTGTATTTTTATATCATGAATCCTCTCTAACAGTTTCATATGCTTTCAATTGGAGGAACATTCCAGAATGTTAATTATTTGGTGGCACATACTAGAGTAATAGAAGCTGCTTTCTAGTGCTTTCTCTTCATGTCAGATTGAAGAGATGATTGCAATAAATGAGCATCCCTATGCCAAGATGTGATATAGCAAACAACTTTACAAATAAAGATGGTAACGTTCCCCATCAGCCTGTCAATATGATTGGGGTTCCAGTGTGATCTGGCACTGAGATGGAACACTTGCTTCACAGTATGGCTTATCTTGCCATGAGCATCTTCCTTCTTCCTTCCTTCCTTCCTTCCTTCCTTCCTTCCTTCCTTCCTTCCTTCCTTCCTTTCATTTATTTATTTGAATATTTTATTTATTTACATTTCAAATGTAAATAAATAAAATTTATTTTCAGGTTCCACTCTGTAAACCCCCTATCCCATCCTCCCCTTACCCTGCTTCTATGAGGTTGCTCCCCAACCCACCCAACCACTCCCACGTCACAACGCTAGCATTCCTTTTCACTGGATGGTGCATCAAGCCTTCACAGGACCAATGGCCTCCCTTCCCACTGATGCCAGATAAGACCCCGTCAGCTCCTTCAGTTTTCCCCCTAACTCCTCCATTGGGGTCAGCTTTGTGCTCAGTTTGATGGTTGGCTGCGAGCATCAGCATCTGTATTGGTCAGGATCTAGCACAGCCTTTCAGGAGATAGCTGTATCAGGCTGCTGTCAGCAAGCACTTCTTGGCATCCACAATAGTGTCTGGGTTTGGTGTCTGCATGTAGGAAGGATCCCCAGGTGGGGCAGTGTCTAGATGGCCTTTCCTTTAATCTCTGTTCCATTTTTGGTCCTTGTATTTCCTTTAGACAGGAGCAATTTGGGATTAAAATTTTGGAGATGGGTGGGTGGCCCATCTGTCACCCCTGGGAGGGGCAGCTTAACCTCTGGATATAGTCTCAACAGGTTCTGTCTCTCCTTTGTATTTCAGCTAATGTCACCCCGTGGGGTCCTGGGAGGCTCTTGTTTTCCTAGCATCTGGGACTTTCTGGTTGCTACCCTCAGTTCATCATCCCCTGTTGCTATACACCTCTGTTCTATTTCCTGAACCTCTGTACATCTCCTCCATCTCCTTACATACCTGATTCTTCCCTCTTTTTCCCTCCCCCTCTTCTCTTCCTCCCAAGTCCTTCCCACCCTCTACTTCCCTTGATTATTTTGTTCCCCCTTCTAAGTAGGACTGAAGCATCTACTCTTTGGTCTTCCTATTGAACTTCATGTGGCCTGTAATTGTGGGTATTCCATATTCTTTGCCTAATAATCACTTTTCAGTGAGTACATACTATGTGTGTTCTTTTGTGACCGAGTTACCGCACTCAGAATATTTTCTAGATCCATCCATTTGCCTGCGAATTTCATGAAGTTATTGTTTTTAATAGCTGAGTAGTATTCCATTGTGAAAATATACCACATTTCCTGCATCCATTCCTTTGTTGAGGGACATCTGGACTCTTTCCAGATTCTGTCTATTATATTGAAGGAAAAGCTTCCAATTGTCACCTCCTTTCATCTTCACAAACCCTTTGAGGTGGAGACTTGCTTTGCTTCCATTATGTAGATGAGGATGAAATTTTTTGAGGGGTAACACACCTAAATCCAAGCTTGAGATTGATAACAGGTATGATCAGACACAGACTTGCCCTGAGGCAGCTTTTCTGAATTTTTTTTTTTTAAACATTGTTGTTTATTTCTAGTTCCTGTGTTGGTCAGTTAGCTGTTGGAGCTGTCTGCACCTGTCTAAATAGATTCTTGGTGGTTCCTGGAATAGAAGAGACAAGTGGAATTTTGTAAAGAACAATTGAGCCAAGTTCAGCCACTGTGCAGAGCGGAATCTGAAAAGTAGCTACCTTGGAAAGGCTTAAAAGTGAAACAAAATGTATTAACTGAATACTTTGAAAACAAACACTCTCATTTATGTCTATAGAAATCTGAACCTACAGGGCTGGGTAACACTTCAATACAGCACATGCCTTGAAAGCATGAGAATCCGCAGTCCACTTTGCAGAACCCATGGGGAAAAAACACCAACAAAAATGAATCCACGTGCCATGGAGTGCAATGTTGGGGAGGTAGAGAGAGGCCAGGCAGCCTCTTCAAGTTAGAGACCCTATCATAAAATCTAGACGGATAGTAACTGAGGAACAACTGCAAGACTGCTCTTCTCACCTCCTCAGTTATCTCCATGCACATTCAGAACCTGTGTGGGTGCACGCACATTAGGGAGCATTTTGTGTGTATGTCTGTGTGTGCACTCACACACGGGGAGAGGGTGGGGAGAGGAGAGGAGAGGGAGAGGGAGAGGGAGAGGGAGAGGGAGAGGGAGAGGGAGAGGGAGAGGGAGAGGGAGAGAGAGAGAGAGAGAGAGAGAGAGAGAGAGAGAGAGATGGGTGTGAAGAGGGAGGAGTAGAAACTAAACATGTAAATGCTTCTGTCTTGTTTTGCCATCCTTCTGTAGACACCAAGAAATGGACTGTGTTTAAAAGGTGTCCATAGAAGGGAGTCAAAGCCAAGATAGAAGCATTCACATTTATGTTCTGCAAAGCATTTAATTAAAAAAATATCTGGTCAGGCATAAAATAATTAAACTGTTCATATAGCATATAATTACATCATTATGCACAAATCTCTGTTACTATAAGTTGGATCATGAGAGAGCAAAGTGTCAAGTCTTTCTAATAGTGATGGTTTTCATTTTAGTATTTCCTAAAATACACATTTATCTTATTGCTCAAAGTCTGTAAACTTCTGACACATTTTTACCTTGTTTGAATTTGCAAATTATTCATGTAAGCTAAAGTGACTCCCTGTCCATTTTTAGTAATGTGAAGTCAGCTGGGTCCTCATATCATCTTTAGAGGTTTGGGTACCCTGTATTTGCATCTTTTCAATGTTTCTTGTTTTAAAATCTCATGTACTTAGCATAAACACTGTTAATAAAAAACCATAAAAGTAATAACTCAATCCTAGTCCGTTTTGATTAAAAAGATGTGCTAATTCTTGAGGAACCAGGTGTAGGTTTATGTGTCTGAAGAGAGAATGGCTGTAGAAATTAATAATGTAAACAAGATTTTGCAAGGAATATTTAATCACCTCAAGAATGACCACCTTTCACGTGAGCTCCAGCATTGTAGCAGCATCCATCAGCAGCTAGACTGATGTGCTAATTAGTAATCACTGTTTTGAATTCATTACATTGAGGGCTTTAAATATCTTTGACTATATTTTCTTGGTCTGGCAAATCACAGTAGCTTTTATTTATTTCTGTGGTAGTGGAGCTCAAACTTAAGGTCCCTTGTATGCTAGAGAGATCTCTCCCACTATCCTCTTCCTTAGGTATTTGTTATGCCAGCCAGTGTCTCCTGTTGAAGCCTTCCCTAATAAGCAGTAATGTTGTATTAAAAAAAAAAAAAACAAAAAACAAAATTAAAAAAAAAAAAACAACAAAAAACAAAAACCCTAATCAAATTCTCTCAGGCATGTGGTTGAAATTCCCTAAGCCTCTGCTTTTGCGTCTATAAGATGGGTGATTTCTCAGTCACTTCCAGGATTGTCCCTGGCATGAGAATGACACATGCTGAGTCACTGGTGTACAGTCTAGAAAGGTTACTAGTTCTTAGCCTGTTAGTGGCATATTACTGATCAGTTTGGCTGCTGCTGCCTTTATTAGACTTTGGCTTGTAACCAACCAGAGTTCATTTATTCAGGGTCTGAAATGAGGACAGGTAAAGAGCATCACCCCTCCCTGTTCAAGTTTGGGCATTTATTTATATAAGAAATCCCACAGAAATATAGATATAACACTGTGTATTATTGATTTCCCACTGAGCAGATAAACTCCAAGAAAACCAAGAGCCTTTAAATCTCATTTGGAGGTTTAGCCACTGATCTGTGCTTGAGATTAGGAGCTGAGTATTCCCTCTATCCTCCTGGGCATAAAAATTGTATCTTTCAGCAGTCATCACGGTTAACAATTTTCTTTAACAAACATATAGCTTTCTCTTTCCTGTGTGTCAAGGCATCAGGCCTATACTCTGGACTGATGGACACCTGTGGGGTGACTCTCACTGGGAGTGTTTCATGTTGTTAGGGAAAGGCTTGTTTACTCAAGGTATTTTCCATGATCTTGAAGTGAAATATATAATGGTCTTTATATATACAAATATATATATATATATTTGTATATATAAAATTGTATATATATAAATACATATAATATCTACCAAATTATATATACTATATGATATATATATATATATATATAAAGAAGTCTGAAACCAAGGCTTTCCATAGACTCTGGTGAAAATAGGAAGGTTATGGCCGATTTGAGGAATCCCTGTGTTGGATTTCAGATGCTATCTGATGACTTTCTTAGCCTTTGGGTTTGGAGGAGACTCATAGTTTATTAATTCATTCCAAGACAATTTACCCAATAGTCATAAGAATATCAGGGCATGCATAGAGATGGTAATGAATATTGAAGGGGCTAACAATAGCCCAAAATAATTTAGCTCTGGGCCTGCAGCACTGCAGCTCTCCATGGTCACAAGTTTTCATTTGTCTGTCAGCCTTGTAGGATTATAAACATAGATGTAGATTTTTCTACTGGAAAATTCAATTCACAAGATTTTTTGTTTTTTAGAAACTGATATATTTCCATGTAGTAAAAGCATGGAATAATAGTAAATGGTTTGTTGTTGTTGTTTGTTGTTATTTAGGCAAGGTCCCACCCACTACATGGACTATGCTGGACCCAAACTCATTCTCTCCTTGAACTTTGATTTCTAAGCATTTCCCATCTATTCTAGCTTTTAATTAATTATGTTTTAGATTTGTTTATTTTCATTTCCGTGCTTGTGTGTTTTGTTTGTATCATGCACATTCCTGGATCCTGCAAAGACCAGAAGGGAGAATTTGGATCCCCAGAACTGGAGCTACAGAATGTTGTGACCCACCATGTGGGTGCTGGGAATGCTCTTGACTATTGGATCATTATTTCGTTATTTAATTTGTTATTAACAAATATGTACCTTTTGCCAATGTTTAATTCAAAATCCTATTTTATTTAAAATCAATGTTACCATTGCCTTTATCCCTGGACTAAGAACTCCTGGAAGCAAGTTTCCATCATACATACAGTTTAGCAGCACTAAACTGTTGAAAGAGCAGGTTGTGTGTTTTTTCTGCTTATAGGGTCTGTTTGACCAATCTGCAAAGTCTTCCCCAACAATAGATCTCTACATTGTAAGTAAATGCAAACCAGTGTCTTCACTTTCCCTAAGAGCCCACATCAAGAGTCTTGTCCTTTTTGTCTTTGGAATCTTTTTAGACTTTTAAACTTCCATTTCAAGAATTAGGATGGTCAGGATAGTCTCTCCTCTGCAAATACGCCTCCTTCCATGGTGCCTTTATCCTTTTTCCATGTTAAGTGCAGAGCTTCCTAGATTGATGTAAGCTCTTATCTCATATTTTTCCCATAGTAGCTTCCTACAGATCATCATTTGCATGTCAAGGATCCTTAGACTTTCTCCAGGCCATCATCTTAGGGCTGACTGCTGACTTCTGAGATCACAGTGGGTCCTATGCTTGTGGTTCTCACAGGACTATTTAGAAAGTATTGAGATGTAGATAGCAGAGGTCCTAAGGAGTCTTCCATGTGACCCTCTTTGCCAGTCCTTTCATTTATGATGATAAACTTCCTCAGGTCCAATCTCATTAGACTAGATTGAATCACATATTATCCATTTTATAATACATTACAATGTAATATATCAATGACTTCTTTTACTCCAACATGACATGCCTGTTTTTGCATAGATTTTCTGAATAATTTTGAAATAGGAAACTTGTTCTGAATGGGAAAAAGTAAAGATACATTTTAACTTTTTCATTGTCTTGTCATTCTGATGGTTAAGGTAAAGTGGTATCTAACAAAATTTACTGTGATCCCACTGCACAAAAATAGCTATTCACATAGCTTTTGAAATGTACAGCCTACTTGACATTTCCCCATGTATTCAAGCATAGTGATGTTTTCCTTCTCAGAAATGCATGCCTAGATACTCCTGTCTGTGTGCTGAAATGATACAAAGAGTCCGTGCAGGAGGATGGTCAATAAGCACGGGCCCTGGAGTATTAATGGACTTCTTTGTGAACTCTGATTTATCCATTATGCTCTATGTATACTTGGCTTGTGGTAAATTGCTCAAAGGTTCTGATACCTGGTTATTTTGTTACAATAGCCTTAATTAGGGTTCTGTTGAGGGTCCCATTAAGGGAAATCTATTTCTTCCTGGTCAAGATAATAAAATCTACATCTGGCCTGGGTAGAGACCAACGTTTCAAACTATCCAGAACAGAAGAATTTATCCAGTTGGGCCTGTCAATCACCTTACAGATTCATCACCCCTTAGGAAGGTGGGCTCAACTAATGCCTCCCATTCACCTAACATGTAGAGGAGTAATTATTCCCTTCCTGAGACCATGTGCTTTTCTTCCACAGAACCACTGTTGTGTGCAGTTGCTGCAGAGCTGCCACTGGGAACACTGAGGTCTGCCCCCATTCTGAGTGCTGACTTAGACAAGCATAACTCTCACTCTTTTCTCATTTATGTCTTTCATTGTAGCAGTGGCTAGTGCCCAAGTATACTTTCCCTGGTATTTGGGGCTTTTTTGGTTTCTGAAACTACTGCCTTCCTTTTGCCATGTGACTGCTTGCTGAGCCTCCGTGCCTAACTCACAAAGGCGTGGCTTTTCCTCCTCTTTTTCCATTGCCTTCCTCAAAGCACCTGTAAAGATTTATAGCTTATCTACTCCTCCAGTTCTTTGCTTTAAATTCTAAGCAAATAGTCCTTGACCTTCCTTTGGAGTCTATCCTTAAACTCTTTCATTTGTGGGACTAAGAATGCAAAGAAGGATCCAAATTTTCCTGGCAACACATGATAGTCAACAGGTTTTGGGAATAATTATATTAAATATTCATCATCGCTACTTTGTTATCAAGGTGCTCCTGGTTTGAGTCCAGGTTTTTTTTTTCTTTCTGTTTCAGGTTTATGACCCTTGGCACTTTTGAAAAATGAATTTCTGCTATGAAGTGAGTCATTGCCTCCTGCTGCTTTACCTCAACACTGTGGTGCATTATGGAAATACTGCAGGAGTCATTTCATTCTTCCTGTGTGAGGACTCTTCTTCCTTTCTATTCTACTGCATCATCTACTCTATCCTTTCCTCATCACTATAGAAACCCATTGTTTCCTCCCCAGCTTATTTGCTCCAGGGAGGCACAGTGGGTTTTACCTGTTGTTTGCTGCTTTGTCATGTGCACGCACCTTGGTTTCCATTGCTGCTGGAGACATAGATGGCGTGTGCCTGCCTGTGTGTGTGTGTATGTGTGTGTTTGTGTGTGTGTGTGTTTGTGTGCATGCGTGTATACATATATGTGTGTGTGTCTGTGTGTACACATGTATATAACTGTCCACAGTGGGATTATTTGTTTTTCTTCACCATCTCTCTGGATACACATTTGTCTTATAACTGAAGAATCTCTGAAGTGTTTCACATGTGCCTGCATCATGAAGTAGCTTGTTTCATTCCACCAAGGCTCACACTGTGATTTTTTTTTTCCCCTGAAGAGGATAGAATATTCTTTTCAATTCTCTATACTTTATGAATGTTCACCACAACACAGGTTTGCACTGTGAAGCTTCTGTTTCTGGTTTTCTTTTATTTAGTTACTTTTGAGACACCTTCTCATAATATAGCCATGTTGCCCTGTCTATCTTTGAACTCCCTATTCGTATTCTTCAGCCTCCTGGTTCTGGGAATGCGTCACGACTTCCAGCTGCAGTGTGATGTTTCTACACGATAAACACATTTTTATGCCTTTTCAGAGACATATGTTCTATACACAACAGCAGGATGGAGAGTCCCCCGCCCCTCGTGAGATCTGGAACATTCCTTCCTTTTGTTTTGTTTTCTTTTAAGTGATGGATCTTTATGGAGGCTTAGCCACTTGGAAAGGGAGTGGACCAGGCACTTAGTTTCTAAGAGCTAGAGAATTATGTAAAGGGATGGTACACTTGGATGGAAACTTCTTAAGCCTATAGCAACTTGTACTGCCTGTGTATAATACCAACACAAAATGAGTTTCCTGGCAGAGCTTCGTAAACACATTTCAACTAGATATAAAGATTTTATAAACCACATTCTTTGTGAGATGTTCCAGGGAAGAATGACAGCCCCCTAGGATGTCATTAATTTTATATCTAGCTCATATTTTAAGAGCAGCTAGAAAAGGCATATATCTATAATCCATAGTTACATTAGTAAAGTGTGGGGAATATGCAGGTAGACATTAAAATGATCAATGTAGTCCAAGAGGCCAGTAAAGTCATATGGCTAAGAGCTTTTGATGGAGCATCCAGGGACCATGTTTCAAATTGACTCTCCACTACTTGCCTAACCTTGACTAAATTCCTGATCTACTGTGGCCTCCATTTTTCCCCATCCACAAAAGTTAGGATTTACCTTATAGACTTGTGAAGATGAACGTACTTCATGTAGCATCTTTGGCATGGTGCCTTGTATTTTCAGGAATTTCTATCTTTTCCCCTCTGTTAGTATGCTTTGTTGCAGCATGCTATGCAAAACTCATTGTTTTGTATTTCTAGGTCTCTATGTTCAGTGACCCAATCTTAAAATTCAGTAACTGGGAAACCAAGCAGTTGCCTAGACTTTGCTTTCTGATATTTTTTTCTAAAAGGAATGTCTAGGTGGCATTTGTTTTAAATGATAACACAATGGAGGATGGACATTTTAAGGATAATTTTAGAACCTTCCCGACAAGAACATGTAACTATAGTTAACTACAATCTAAAAGAATTCATATCAATAGGCTCTATGAACAATCCTACCCCAACTTCTCTGGAATTTCAAGAGAATTGAACAATTTCTCATGGTTTAGACTATCTATCAGCTAGACAATAATCAGAAAGAACCATTAAGATGTTTATGATGAGAGTTTGTTACCTTTCTTGTCAGTCTTATTTTCTTCTGTGGGTGAAATTTCAGGTATATTAGAAGTCCCAGGAAAGGGTAGCTTGTTTGTTCTCTAACTCTAAGCAGAGATAGATCTTCATCTAGGTTACTAAGTTGTACTGTGAGCTTACTATCCAAGGATGCCCCTATTTCCGTGGCTCTCTGCTTTGGACTGCACTATTACTGGCAACCATGTGGTGATACTCTAACAACATAAGTCTCATCTTGCTCCCTGATAAGCATAAGGGTCAGGGGGCTTATTGCTATTTTATGGCTGTATTAGATGATTTCTGTGCCTCATGTCCATTTATCATCAAACATTTATCAAGTGTTTTCAGGAACTCCAAATGATGATGCTGATTTGTGAAGATTTGAATTTTTTTTTTGTTTTAGTTTTTGTTTGTGTGTTTGTTTGTTTGTTTTTTTTTTTTTTAGCAGTTGACAGGTTTCAAAAATTGCAGAGAAAACCTACCTCAAAAGAGATGGCTGAACCTGCAGAACTAGTGCCATCTTATTTTGAATGGAGAATGGCTATATATTATCACATATTCAGTCTGTGATACAGGACAAAATGAGTCTTGTGTGGTTTAGGTAAATTAATTATTTAAATTTAATTTTGAATCTGAAATTCTGTATTGAAAACATCATTTCTTGGCGAAATGGTTAAATGACAATGAAATCTGTGCAAGGACCCCGCCTTTGGTGTGCTTGGAGTGGTTTGTGACAACAGCAGTTCTCTGTAAACACTCAAAAACCCAATGTTGACAAGAGCGATGAATACCTCCTTTGCAAGTTAAGTCTCCCAGAAAATGATAACTCACCGAAAATGGCAGCTGTGGAGGAGTCAGGCATTTTCTCTTCACATTGCCTTTGTCTACATGAGAAGCCAGGCATATGTAGAAGGCAGAAGAATGTTTAAATGTTTGAAGGTCTCCTCAGGTAGAAGAGGCAGGCAGGATTCAGAGGAAGCAACAGCTCCTGAAAAAGATTAAGCTTTGGGATGGTAACTCCATGCTTCTACCTTGAAGTGCAAATTCGGTTAAGTTTTATGCCTTGTAGTGAGTGATACTAAGAAAAAAAGTTGCGGAAAAGGGGAGCAATTTCTGACAGCCTCTAAAGCACCAAGAAGAAAAATAAGTTCAGCATCCCTGAAGGACAAGGGCTACTTTTCAACACCACTGGCCCACACTGTAGTTGTGCGGACAGCCAGAGGGAGGTGGACTTCTTCAAAAGGCTGACTGACCTCCTTCTTGAATTAGATAAAGATATGTTGCCTATCTCAAACCACTGGTCATATAACGGAACCAAGACGTAAAAACAGAAACAACTGAAATATGATCCCATCAGTGTGATCAGAATTAGAGTTAAGGCTAGACCTCTGACATTTGTTTGCTTGCCCCACCCTACTCCTCACTTCCTATCTTAAACTATGTTACTTGTGCTGTAGACATTTCAGGTTGTAAATGCTGTTTTTCTTTCTATTGTGGCTATTTGCTTTGGATTTCTGTAGGCATTTGGCCTTCTATGTGACTCCATACAGGTGAGCAAAGTAAACGCATGAGTATGTTGCTAACAGTATAGCTTTTGGATGATTTAAGGAGCTATCAATATAATTTACTTTTTTTTTTCCTTGCGCAGGAAGATGGGTAGAAGGGCAGACAAGAAGGGACCATATTAAGAACAGAAATGTTTCGGCTTTTTGCTTTAAAGCTAGCAAGGTTTGCTAGTGAAATCACCTATGTTTTGTGTTTGAATTCTTTTTTGAAAGATAGGAGATCTTTAGAGCCTATGGGTGGGAGATTAAAAACAATCAAGTTCAGACAGGTTTAAACAGAGTGACAGTTGGCCCATGAATGATGGCTTCCTGGGTACATACAGGGAACTTTTTTTTAAGTTCAGACTGCTGGCAGCTCTCCTGGATCATGCAGGATCAGGAATGAGATGAGTCTGTATGAACCACAGTTGGCTTGTTTTATCAGTTCTAGTGAGGAGTCTTTATATCGTTTCATTTCTTCTCCTTTCATAGAAGAGAATAGCCTGTCATTGCAGAGTATGATTTCTTGAAATCAACCTTCACTAAGAAGTGCCTTATAAGTGCTTCTCAAAGCTAGGCACTAGAACAGGATCTCTAGTCAGTGACACACCTGAATGCTTTGGAATCTGAGAGCTGCAGTGAATCTCAGTCTAGGCCTCAGGAGGACATGTGATATCACCTCTGAGCTCCTTAGAAATGCATATTAATGAGTCTTATGCTCTCCTGGAGGACCTGAGTCTCTATAGGTGGAGACTATTTCAGTAGATTCTCAAATGATGTATGTTGCATGTGGAAGTGGTAGCACTTCTCTAGAATCCTCATATGGACCATGTAGAATTGCTAGGTGGGGCCACGATCACTAAAGTGCTCACAGGGGCAGACTGTGGTATAGAGAAAGAGTGCATTGATACTTTACAGGACTCTGTAGTCTCAGCCTGAAAACCACATCTTCTGCCTCTTGATGGAGAGGCAAAGCTTCCCAAGCACCTGGAAGGAACCATCTTATCTTTTCTGTAGACCACACCTTATCTTTCTTTCAGCCAGAGATTTTTATCCTTTGTGAAAGTCTGTATCCTAATTAGGAAAGTGATACCAGGGACTCAGCTGTGCTAGAAAGCAATTGCTCAGAACATTTCTCCTTGAAAAAGAAGGACTCCTGTCCTGTTGACAGTGACTGTGAGGCCAAATGGCCCAAGACAATAGGTAAGTGTAGAACAGTCATTGTTAACATGGTAGTTCATGGCCCATTTTACAAAGGTCACTGAAGACCATCTGGTATATAGGATATTTATTTTATGATTCATAACAGTAGCAAAATTATAGTTATGAAGTAGCAACAAAAATAATTTTATGGTTGGAGTTCACTACAACATGAGGAACTGAATTAAAGGCATCACAGCATTAGGAAGATTGAGAACAACTAGAGGAAGGTGGAGAAAAATAAATTGGCATTCAGGAGGATGATGGAAAGGTGGATGGAAAAGTCAAGCTTTTTAATGGAATCACTTCATGCATTATGAAATGAAGTTCTCAAGAAAAACAATTCATTATCTATATGTACTTCTCAAACTCAAGAAATTCTCAGCTTATTGTTTATATAAGCAAAGTCTTTCCTAAGACAAAAACATCCTAGCTTTAATCAAAATTGTATGGGGCTATCTTAAAGTATGCTCATGTATTGTATTCTGGGTAGGTGAGATGATTTCTTTTTTTTTTTTTTTCCTTCCCTCTATTCTATAAGGTAAACAAATAAAAAAGAAAGAGTTAAAAGGAAGTTTGAAATGATAAATTGTTCTAATGATTCCATTGTTTTTTTTTTTCAGCCTATTTAAAATTAAGTCTTCAATGAGCGACTTTATTGTTCCATGAGAGGACGCTCCTTCTGCTACTGCAAAATGCTTTGGAGAAAGTCTATATTTATTGTTAAGCGGGTGTGAGCCTTTTAAGTAACTTCTAAGACTCCAGTTCTTGAAACACTCTGTGTTCATTGAACAAGTCATGAAACATTACTATGGCTGAATTTGCTTATAATTTCAGAATCATATTGGGATGGAGAGAACAAATCTCGGTTCTTCATGTGGCTTTGGTCCTTGGCTCATTATGAACATTTGGATCCTGGAAAGACTAGCAGAATTAATGATAGTGTCCCTGATCTATTCAGGGCAATCATCGACAGAATCAGCTTGATAAGATCAAAGTCTCAAACCATTCCCCAGGAGTGAGAAAATGAAGATATAATTTTAGGCTGAAAGGGTCAGAGAAGGGCTGGTACTAAGGGCCCTTTATTCCTTTTCAAAAAGTTTAGTAAGTTAGAACAATTGGTAGAAAAGTATAGCAGTTCAAATATGTGCAAATCTGGATTCAAGTCCTTGCCCTGCTGATTTGCCCTCTGATCTACAATTGTATACCTGTGGTCTAGGGTGACAGGTCTCACTTCATCAAGTGGTGGAGCTGAGGTGAGTTGATCTATCTGCAGCGCTTGCAATTCTTACAGTTATTTAACAACTCTATAGTGTTAACTACTACTACTACTACAGCTGAGGCTGTAGTTGATTCAGAGTTGTTGTATGTGGAATATAGCTTCACTCCTATGTGCTAGGAGCCACTCCAATTTCATATTTCCCTCTAACTAGCATTCCTGTCATGGAAGACAGATTGATTTTTGGAATTTGTTAATTCAGTTGAACTATTCAGAGCACTCGTCTACCCAAAATGAGGATGAAAGAAATATCTGAGCCATTGATTAGATGAGATGGCGTGCTTCATCCTGAGCACGGTGGCTGAGACACAGTCAGTGCAGTGGGCTCATGACAAAGATTCAGTATGTTTTGGATGAATGATCCATCAGCACTTTCCAGTTTCTCTCTAAGTGCCTGTCAAGAAGGCTTCCCAAGAACAGACAGCATTCTGTAGTGTTATAGAGTGCTTAGTTATGATTTGTGTTTCTTCTGTAATCATTTGCTTTCTATAGCAAATCTTCACCCTCTCTCTGCCTAACTGACATTGCTATTTGTAAAAATGCTTACCTGGCTCCAGCAAGGATCTCTATAGACTTGAGATTTATTGACGCCAGCTATTGATCGAGACCATCAGTGATCTGTTCTTAAGGTATATGATCTCACTTTAGTTGTTACATTGCAAACATTTCAATAGAGTTGTGCTTAATCCAAGAGCTCAGTAGGCCTTGTATGCAAGCTCAGAACACAGATGGAATCCAACAGAAGTGAAGGGAAATGAGAAATAAAAAATAAGAGTTACCTAAAGTTAGCCTCTTATTTTAGAAAAACTTTTCCTGTAGACTGGGAAAATTCCAGTGAAACATTCTAGGAAGTAGATGTGTAGTTGAAAGACTCTCAGACCGATAAGGCTTGTCTCCTATATCAGACAAACGTTTTCTGAAAAGGCTTCTACATTCTGCAGCAAAATGAAAAAAAAAAAATCCAAACTGAATTAATTTCAGTGTCAAATCCTTCAGAAACGAAAATACATATCTTTCGACTTCAATCTACACAAATGAATAAAGTGTTGATTGCAATATAAGCTGCACAAGTGCAGAGTTCTGGCTTTCTTTTCTCCACTTCAGTTCCCCAAGAGCCCAAGATAACATCTAGCCTATCCATAGCAGGCATCTAGCATATGCTATTGAGAAAAACTTGAATAGAAGTAGCTCAGTATAGGATTGAACTCCACTTTGAAAAGGTACCAGAGGGAAATCTAGGCTTCCATGAGACTGGGACTCCTACATCCCTGCTTTCCTTACCTATGTAGATGACATTTTGTTCAATATTTCTGCAGGCATGTACACTATTCCTCATAAACCAAGCCGGTAAAAAAAAAAAAAAAAAAAACACGCACATTTTTATTGCATCATGAAGTATATAATTTCTCACTACTATATCAACTCCAGGACCACATCAGGAGGGCTGTGAAAAACGGCTTTGCTATCTTATCTAAATTTTTCATTTAAAAGTCAACTCCAATAACACTCAGTCATTTACAAGGTAAACTCCCTGGGAATACTGGTAGCTGTATTTGCATATTTTATCTATCATGAAGGTTGTTAAAGGGCTGGGAGTATATGGTTTTGCAGTTCCTTCCCATAGGCATATTTGACTGAAGGCTCAGATGGGATAGCCTGCATTTCAGTAGCACTGTGTGTGGAGTGGATGTCACAGAGGAAAGTGCGTGTGTATGTGTGTGTGTGTGTGTGTGTGTGTGTGTGTGTTGGCTTGCCGCTGGGCAACTCAGTCATTTTTGCTGCTAACTGATTGATAGGCTGTGGTCCTTTGATGGATTAGTGCTTTCCTTCCTTGCCATTGATTCTGCCCAGTCAGTACAGTTCCATCATGCATGGTATAAAATACCTGCTTCATTTCAAAGACCATAAAGCAAAGGATACTTTGTATTTTAATCTCAAATGTATTTGTTTGGAGGCAATGTAAACTGAATTAAACTTGAAAAAGGAACAAACAACTCTGATACATGTTTGAGATGAGAAAAACTGTGGCAAATGATACCTCCGTCCCTTGGTTTAACTATGACTACTACAGTTAGTAAAGTGCCATTTCAAAACTGACAATTTAAAGTGTAAATGCGATTACTGGAGGGTGGGCAGGAATGGTCCAGAATTAAAGAGAGAATTTCTGTCTAATAGTATCAGGCAACGTACTGTAAAATGTCTGAAAATAATTAACAGGTAAAACATGGGAGTAAATTGAAAGGGAATTATTCCTTCTAGTAGCTCTTTGGGAAGGAAGCATTTATCCAGAGTAACGCTAGTGTAAGTCTGTCAAGGTATTAGAGAAATGACAATTTGAATTTGATATTAAAAGCTGAAGTAGAGGCAAGGTAATGCAGATGAGGCCCTGTCTTAGGCAGCAGGGTGGCAATAGAATCATTCTTGCTGTCTTTGGGGGAGATTTTTTAAAGTGTGGTCACTCTCCCCTGGCCTGACAAATGGAGGGAAGCCCTGAATTTTTCCAAGAGGCACCAAGATAAAGAAGGAGGGAGACACAGTGGAAAGAGAGTCACCCAATCCTGGGTGCTTTCAAGTCCTGCTGTGGATTTAACTCACCTGTTTTTATTTTTTGTTTTTTTTCCAAAATAGGTATAAACTATAGAGAGTCACTTTGAAATGTTGGTGTCAATACAAATTTGGAAGAAGATGTTTGCTGAGAGGTAGACAGAGAGAAACAACTGTGATGGAGTCCCAAAAGGAAATGCCAATGTTGAAGTAGTTCGAGGAGTTCATATAAGTTAGACAATTGCCATCAGATATTGTTATAGTAACTGGTTGGGAATGGAGTTTCTTTGGGGGGGATAGGGAAAAGAGTCTAGTGTCATTGCTTATACAACACATAAGAAATACCTCACAATGGATTGGGATGTCAGGCTAGAATATATAAACCTTCTAGGACAAATCATATGGGAAAGTATTTATGACACTGACTGGGGCAATTATTCCTTAGATGTGACACAAGAGATAAAAGCAACAGTAGATCAATGAAACTATACCAAACTAGCATACTTCTGCACAGTCAAGGAGATTGTCAATACACTAGAAACAACAGAGAAGGAGAACACATTTCTAAACCACATATCTAATGGAGGCTTATAAGACAAACACTAACAGAATATGCAAACAGGGCAAATTCTGAACATTGACCCAATAATCTGATTTTTAAATGATTAATAACAGTAGCCAAACTTTTAAAAGAATATAAATGGCTAACAGGTGTACGAAAAAAAAGATCTTTGAGGAACTGCAAATGAAAAATCAGTGACACATCACACCCATATACACTTAGTTCATAACCTGCATGCTTGTGAGTGAGTATGCACACATATACCCTTAGTCACATAACACACATGCCTGTGAGTATGCACACATACACACTTAGTCCATAACACCCATGCCTTTGAGTGAGTATGTATACATGCACACTTAGTCCCATAGCATGCATACCTGTTAAGTATGCATAATACATACTTAGTCTATAACATGCATGCATGTAAGTATGTATGCACACATACACACTTAGTCACAACAGTTACATCTACAAAATACTCCTCAACCAAGTCTCAGGGAACATTGTGGAAGAGGGTATGGAAAGATTTTACAAAGCCAGATGGTCAGGGAGTTTGTTGTGAAATGGTATCTCCTAACAATATCAGAAGCAATACCCATGAAGTCTCACCAACTCAACTATCCAACTATGAGCTGAACAAGAATTACACAAACATCTATGTGCAGCTAAGGAAAGCTGAGAGTGGGGTATAGTCTTGTTCAGGGTAGGGCACACCAATCCAGTGCCAAACAATAAACCCTGGAAACATATTTACATACAAAGAAAATTATACAGACTGAACAGGCTTTGATTAGTAATATACACACATATGCATACACATGCACACGTGTGTGTGTGTGTGTGTAATAATAATCAATGAAAGGAGAGGCTGTGGATTTGATGAAGAGTGGGGAACAGCATACAGGAGAGTTTGGACAGGGGGAGAAACGTGATATATTATAATCTCAGTTTTTTCTTTGTAAAGAAAGAGAGCAGGGTGACTGGTGGAGGTGTGCAGTCCTGGTAGGAATGCAGTGTGCTGCGACTCTGGAAAACAGTCTGGAGCTTCCTTAGAACGTGAAAGTAGAATTACTATGTGACCCAGAGACCCCATTTCTGAGACTTTAAGAATTGAAACCAGGCTCTGGAAGAGATATTAGCAGTACTCTGTCCACTGCAGTTGTACTCAATGTGGCTAATATATACAATAACCTAGGTCTTCTCTTCACCCAGGGATAATTTAGTGACGACGGTATGGTGTACACATGCAACAGAGTCTTTTTCAACCTTATCAGAGACAGACTTAGTCGTGAGAGATGATGGCATTGTGGGAGCCAAAAAACAAAGTTCTCAGGAGCTTGTAGGTGGGTAGGTAGGACAGTGAGCTGTGTGCAGCAGGTGTTCATGTCAGATGTGCAGGATGAATATGCTAGAGACCAGCTCATAGCATTTTATCCACGCTTGATTATACTGTGCCATGCACTTACTATTTTAAGAGGATAGATCTCATGTTAAATGTTTATATCTCAGTAAAATACAACAGAAAATGATGGATCAGTCAATGAATTGTTTGACATTTCTTTCAGCAAGTGCTTTGGACTATCTTAACCTTATTTATAAATGAGAGCAAAATGAAAACACGTCTTTAAAAAATACGTCAGGAAACAGAAGAGTGTAATTGGAATGATGTTGGTGGTGTATTCCAAGGGGAGGCCAGTCATTCAATCAGACATTCATTTTATTCCTGTTACAAGTGTTCTCTGTGTTGGAGATGGTGGTCAGGTGGTCAGTCACATTGTCCAGTCTTCAAAATGTTGTAAGTCAGTCCATAGTACCAAGTAAACTAGGCGTATTAGCACATTGCTATAATACCAGCACTGGGGAGGTAGAGGCAGGAGGATCAGATGTTCAAGGCCATACTTGACTCCAGAGCGAAGTCACTGTGGAGTATGTGAAATCCTGTCTAAAAACTCCAAACCAAACATAACAATAGCAACAACAACAATAACAACAAAAGCATTTAAATATTAAATCATCTGGCCAATGCCATAAGTGAACTTTATAACACGTATAACAATGTTGGACTGAAGGGTAGTGTAATGTTGATAAGTTGCTTCTTCATCATGGTAGTATAGCAAAGTAAGTCATGACAGCTAGGATTTTCATAAAGGAGAGAGCTCCTCTTTTAGAGTCATTGGAAACTATTGCAGCCCTGAATCTGATAGCCCTCTGAACCCCTGGCTTCATGTGAGGGGTTGAAAATTTGTAGAAGTGGTACAAAGAGCTCTTAGATTGGTCAAGTGCATCAAAACCCTTTTATAGATATAATCTCACAGTGCTCAGTAAAAGCTTGGCACCATCATAGCACAGTTATTATCTGCTCTTGATGGAAATAAGTGCAGAAATCAGAAACAAAGGCCAGATGAGACTTTGCCGAAATACAGAGAACTTATGTTGCTCAAGAGACAATGGGAGAAGAGAATAAAACGTAATGTAATAATAATATATATATAATAATAAAATATAATATGTTTCAGCTAATGTGGTTTGTAAAATGCTACAAAACCAAACCACAGTGGAAGAAGATCGTTCACAGTGAATACAGAACACAGCTCTCCCCAAAGCATAGTAAACAAAGAGAAGCTATGTAAGATCTAGTTAACTCAGGAGTGAGATGCATTAAATAAGATGTGTACTATGCTTAGAACTGTGGAAGCAGAAGTCAGAAATAGGTCTTGGTGTTAAACCTCTGTAGCTCTTCCTTTCTGATGTTTGATCAGAAAATGGCTATGTTTTAGCTGCAGTGCGGGTGCTGATGGGTGGCAGGTAAAGAAAAGATCGTTTCTAGAGACTCCAACAACTGGGTTCTCTTTCAGTTGCTGACATGCAATGATCTCAGTGCTCCTTGCAGCTCTGAGGAAGAGCTGGGGTCTCTTTTTCTATTCTGAGTCTTCAGGAAAGGGCAGTGGCTTTTGGTCACATTTTCACTGTGCGGTGCAGTATAGTGGTTTCCTAGTTACTTGGAACATGATATTCTCAAAGCCATCAGGACTTCCCAGAGGAACAGGTGGAGACAACTTGAGGTATTGGCTGAGATCAGGCTATGCTACATGTTAGGCTTCAAAGTCACAGACATGTCCAAGTCCAGTACCACAGTCCCACTGGACAATTCCCTGCCCACCTATGCACTTGGCTCCCACTCTTCTGCTATAAAAGGGCTATAAGGATACTTTCCTTAGCAGTTGCCATGGAGATAAAACCAACAAATGTGTGCAAATCACACCATTAGTGTTAGTTGGTAACTTGCTTCACTCTACTTGGCTTCACATCTTTTACACCTCTCTGTCTCTACCTGGCCAGAGTTGTTGCCACCCAGTGTCAGAGGTGTGAGCCTTTAGGGCAAGGCCTGGTTAAGAAAATGATCAGTGATAGTCCTGCTAGGACTCCAGTGAAACTGCCTGGAGTCTTCACTATGCCTTGAGTCTGATGTTGTTGGACTTGGGCACGAAACTGCCTATCATCTTTATGTGCCCCCTCACATGTGTGTGTGTGTGTGTGTGTGTGTGTGTGTGTGTGTGGTCTATGTGTCTATCTGTTTCTACCTCTGTCTCTTTCACTCCATTTCCCTGTCTCTGTGTCTTTCTGTGTCTCTCTGTCTCTGCCTCTCTCTCTCTTTGAATATAAAAACATATGATATAGGTCAGAAGACAACCTAAGGTGGCAGAATTTCTTTAAGAGACAGGGTCTCTTTTTGGTGCATAGTCCATGCTACCTGGTCCAAGAACTTCTGGGATCCTCCACCTCCAATGCCCTCTCCCAGTGGGTACTAGACACTCACATGATGTGTCTGACTTTTATATAGACTCCGGAAATTCAAGCTCAGTCACTCATGTTGTCCAGAAGACCTTTTACCCCAAGCCATCTCCCTAGTCAATACACATATTTCTTTGGGCTTCATCTATGTACCCAGCATCCTCTTTACAATACAGTTTTTAAAAGATGCTCACCCCCTCCAGAACATATGTAGGGATTTTCTGACTTCCTTGGCAACGATGATTGGAATAATGCACAGAAGACCTTTTAACTCACTTAAGTGAACATATTTATAGGAATTTTGATTCCTTCTATTTGATTTTTAATAAAGTAGGTCTCAGTGCCATCATCTCTTTAGTGGCTGGTTTGAAACTGTCCCACAGACAGGGTCTCAGTTGCATTAGGTAAATATTAGATTTTCAACTATTTACAGCTTTGGGGCAAGTGGGCTCAACACAAGTTGTCAAGCATGTCCAATTATTTTATTCTTCCCTTTGTTACAAAAGAATCAAGTTCATATTGGATAGTTCTCTGCGAGGCACGCAATGAGATGAATGGTGCTCCCATGGGGAAAGTAACTACCTGAGAAGCAGAGCTTGTCTCAGTGGCAGCACATGTGTCCCAAGAGAAATGGCTCATTAAAACTAACCCTAGCCCACGGGACACTTGTCCTTCATTTTGATTGTAGCGAAGATGAAGCGTGCCTGTCCTTTCTCCTTGCTTTACTTTCTTCATTTCTGTGTTCTCCCAGGTTTCCATTTTAATCTTTTCAATTTCTCCATCAGTGCTGACTGTCGTTTGGCAGAGGGTGGACACTGTAAGCAGGCAGTGTTGCTCATGGTCTCTAGGATATTGCAGTCTGTGGTGCCAGCCAGTTTTGTATCCCCGTGGGGGTTGTCATGGAGGAGGAGTTAGGCACATATGTGTGGTTGTAGGACTGAAGGCCTTATTGTCTGCTGATGGTAGACTTGTGTCCACTCAAAGCTCCCTGCCACATGGCATCCCGTTAAGTGATAATATTACGAGCTGGCTTTATAAATGGTCAAATGGAACATTTCCTTCCTTCCTTCCTTCCTTCCTTCCTTCCTTCCTTCCTTCCCTTCTTCTTTCTTTCTTTCTTTCTTTCTTTTTCTTTCTTTTTTTTTTCTTTGAAATTTTTTCTTCAGGGAAAAAAACCCTTAGTCTGTTTGAACGGGCTCCCTTGATTAGTTAGACTCATTGATCTTAAAGTGTCTCTGAGCTAATACAAAGCAACATATAATGGTATATCCTAATTGTGATTCTAAAATCCCTTTCCTGTTGCAATATACAATAGCAATCACAGGACTGAATTTCATCACATCAAAGACCTGTCATACACAGGGGAGGGAATTATACTGTTTCTATGCATCAGGAACAGAGAATTGGAGGCTGCTTCACGAACCTTGTCCACTAGTGGCAACGTGAGTCTAACAGTGCTTTCTCACCTTGGACATACTAAGGAATATCAAAAGATGAGTGTGCAAAGCAGAACGTTGTTTGCTTCCAGAAGTGACCATTTTAATGAGAATGATGGAGCCTGAAAAAGGGAAAACTTATCATCAAACAGTGAATTATGGTCAGTGTTTTAGCCAGTGCCAACTAGCAAAAGCTGGATGGTGAATAGAAGTGTAAGGGCATTTTCAGTACTTTCTGTAGAACTGGAGGTGTCCAGTGAGGGGCTGGAGTCGATCCTTGGTAAGAGATGACAGACTGTGTAAACAATGAATGAGAGCACATGTAAAAGAAACTTAGAGTGTCCCTCCATGATGACTGGTGAGGTAAAATTATTATGTCAGGTTAACCAAGGCTGGGAACATTTATGCTTTTAAATATTTATTTATTTGACTTTCTTGACATAGTCTTGTGTTGTTGGGCAGGCTTCTAACTCATTATGTAGCTGAGATGGGCCTTGAATTCCTGACCTCCCTGGTTGTACCTTTCATGAACTGGGATTTTAAATATCTTACCATCATGTGCAGCTCTTGTTTCTAATTCTTATGACTTGAGAGCTTACACTTTGGAGTGATGGGGAACAGAACTGCTGAAAGGGGAAAGTAACTATGTTTTTTCTTACTTTTAAAATGTTACTAAGGACTCTCAGGAACTTCCAGGCCACAGACAGAAGAGTTTTCTCTCTTTCCAATTGTAATCCATTCACTTAACATTCATTTGGCACTTCCTGTGTGCAGAGACATACTGTTAAGTACTTAGCAAACATTAAGTCACTTAATTCTTAAAATCTCTGTGTGAATCAGGACCTACCTGATCCACACTGAGGACTGAGAACTCACCTATGGTCAGTAATGTAAACTGTAGAGTTGGGATTTAATAAGGAAGTGTGACCTTGGAGGCCCTGAGCTTCCTCAGGCACTGGCACCATCTCTTCTCCTCGGAGCTCTTCTGGATATTTACTTGCCAGACTGAAGCCTTTCAGAGACAGCATCAGTCAGCCCTGCCTTCTCCATGGCATTTTACATGGAATGATGCCAATAAATATGTATTGACTTGATTTAAGCCACAATTCTACCATTTGCCTCCTCATTTCTTTTATCTCTATTGATTATAAAATTAATGGGGTGGTGCGTAATTTTCGCTTAACTACTTAGCCTGTAACTGTAATTTTATGACTTTTAACATCACGATAAATCTATGACCTCCTGAAAATTTCTTGCTTTATAAAATAGATTTTACTTAATTAAAACAGTAGATGAAGACACATCCTAAAGTTCTTAAGGGGGAAAAAGAGAGGTGTTTGCCTCTTGAGTTATATTTTAATCTTGAAGTCCCAAGATGGGAGAGTGCCATCAGCTTGCATAGATAGTACTGAGTTCCAGAGAGCAAGATCTTGGCAAAGGCCTGGGTGTTATTTCATCACTGTCACCCCTTTTTTCCCACTCTCTCATGAATGCAGTAAAGTAGGCTTTCCTTTGAGAGCCAACTCCTCCTCACAACTGCATATTTGAACACATGGGCAGTGTGGACAGCCCAGTGTTCACCTGACTAGGGAATCACATTTCCATCATGTCCGAGTTTGTCCTTCCCGAGACTCAAGTTGAAATCTGAACCATCGGTATGATGTTAATAAGAAGTAGTAGCTCATTGAGTAATGTAATGTGTTTTTAGGAAATGAGTTGGGTCCTTCTGGAAGGAGTTAAATGGCCCCAAGATCAGATGGTGTTTCATATGTGTTCCATCTTTGACATGTCCCATATGCATGCTATGTTTGAAATATACCATGTGTGTAGTATCTTTGACATGTCCCATATTTATGAGGCACTTATTTGTGAGGCGTCAGGAGTGTTTGTGAGAAGGAGCTTGGGTCATCCACAAGAGCAACACTTACTCTCAACTGCTGTTCTTGCTCTCTGGCTCCCCTACCTGCTCTCCTAGTTTCAGCTTTTCACACTCTTCAAAAAAAAATGCTTTTTATTTTGTGTTCTGATTAGAAAGCAGGATCATGTGTCTTTACCTAAGAGTTCTGGGTTTTCTGATACTTCTTGTTCTCATAACCAATAAATGTTTTCAATACCCCTTTTCAGGACTGTGGTGAATTTAGAGGTAGTTGTTAGTGTATATCTTTGTGGAAGTGAGTTAACCTACCTAAGCACCAATCTTCTTATCAGTAAAATGATGATACTGTGGTACTGAAATTCATTAAAAGTAACCAAGAACCACTCCTCCTGTGTTACTTTGGCTGCTACTTTTAATGTTTTCTGTGAATGACAGTAAATTTAAGGATAAAAGGAATTTATTGGTTTGGACTATGAATGTAGTGTGGGCCCTGAGATTGGTTGATTTCTCTGTGTGCTGAAGTTAACATAGTCTATTGCCGTCTTTATAGAGACCTGGTTCATGTTGGGCCAGCCCCTCCCACAATCATAGATGTAATCTTCAGTAGTTGATGCTGCATGTTCTCGAGTACAGGACAGGGAATGAGAGCTTCTGCTCTCTTATTCTCTTCATTTCTAGTAATTTCTCTTTAACATTAAAGTTAAGGTTTACAACTTTTAAGTTGAGTGTGGGCAGATTATATGAATAGAAGATTGAATTTTAGGACAACAAAGAGGGAAAATATAAATATTTTTAGTAAAAAGGGAAAGTAGATGCATTTGATTCAAAATCCTTATGTGAATATGACTGAAAACCAGGCTGAAGAATTGGGTCCCCATCTTTTTTAATGGAAAACCAATGCAAGGATTTAGGGTATGGAATTGTGATTTCTCATTATGAGATGATCAACTAAGCTATTATTTGTGGAAAAGATTAGAAATGTGAGGGGCACAATGTCTGACAGACTTAACCTTTCGTTCAGCTGAGAAATGAAAGCCATTGCTATGCTCCATACCTCATGAGGGAGACATGCCAGCTTCAATCTTAGTTATCAACAACTGTCTTTTAACAGTTGCCCTTGAGTCAATGCAAATCAAAATTGATTGTCCTTCAACAAAAGCACCACCAACAAAAATAACATGTAATACCTAACAGTCCAATTTTGACTCTTTTTAGATATGTCAAATAAAATAAACCAGGATAAGAGCTTTGGAAACCCCAGAGCAGATCTAAAATGGACACACTTCTAAGCTTTGTGTTGGAGCCATGGAGACATTTTGTCTGATCCCATATCAGACAGGGATGCCATAGATTCTCTGAAAGTTAAACAACTTCTTGGCTATTTTCTCTGTATGTAGCATATGACTTTTGCACATACAATATCAGAATATTGCCAAGATGTCAATATTTAGAATTTAAGACATATGAAGAACAAGAATCATTTGAAAACAGGAGTCATATATGAAAAGTCAGACCAGAAAGTCTGCCACACATGTGCATGAATAAACAGGTTGAGATTTTAATGTGTAGCACTGACAACTGGTCGGAAAGTTTAAAAGGCAATGGGTCTGAAGATGCCAAGATAAGCCTCAATGCTATTTTTGATTTCTTTAGTAGATTCTGTTATTGTCAACTCTAAAATGCCTCTCAGAGAATGTACTATTACCTATTGCCACTCTTCCCCACCGTGCTAGAGACCAGGTAGTTTTATAAGAAAGAATATTGCAACAGCTTCTAAGCCAATCTCTTTATGTTGACATTTTATAAAAAGATTAATTTATTTTAATTTTATGTGTTTACCTGTTTTGCCTGCATGTATGTATGTGCATCATGGGCATACCTGGTACCCATGGAGGTCCAGAGAGGACATCAGATTCCTTGAAGCTGGACTTAGGGATGGTTGTGAGCCACAGTGTGGGTTCTTGCAAATGAATTTAGGCCCTTTACAAGAAGAGAAAATACCCCTCACTCTCTGAACCTTCCCTCTAGCCCCACTTGGCAATTTTGACACCCACCTAGACTATCAACTGTATTTTATTAATTCTCCAGGAAGAAGTGATATAGCAGAATGCTCCTTGTCTTGAATCACCCTTATTATTTTCTTTAGTATTTGATGCCAACGTCCAAACTACCAAAATGCTGCAAATTGGTATTAATGAGAAAAAAATTTTAAAAGGTATCTTTCAAAAATATTATTTTTAGAGCTGATATCTTAAATTTTACTATTATCATGCTCTGTATGGTAAATATAATATCTATAATTTAAATAGAATTACTATTATAACATGAATAAAGCAATAATTTATGTTATAATTACACTTATTAGCATTCTCATTTCTCCCAATACAAATGTATCTGCTTCAAAATCTAACTGTACTTGGAAAACCATAAAAATTCCCCAGTCTTACCATCTGAACTGATTTGAAAACATCTGTGCTACTGGAAATGAACTCACTTAGACTAAAATGTTTATTGAACTAAACTTTGTTCAATCGATAAATGAACGCATCTCTGAGCTGGAAGTGTCTTTTTCAGATAGAGTTCAGAATCCAAAGAGGGAATGAGGTTAGGTATAGTAAATCAGTGAAACCAGACCCAGACTGGCAGCTACAGAGTCAGAGTGGAGCAGAACCACATACGGACTTAAAGCAGCAGCAGCCAAAAGCCATAAAGCAAAGATAGATGGAGGCAGTAGAAACAAATGGGTCCCAAAACACCCGAGCAATATTTTCAAAACGCCAATGAAGAAAAGCAGTTTTTCCAGCCATCTCATCAAAACGGTCTTCAGTCCAAGCTTTATTCCCCCTTTGAAAAAAAAGGCAAGGAGTGAGGAGAAATTTTAGTTCTTTATGGAGGTAGCTGTGATAACAGGAGGGTTGGGGGACAGACGAGAGCAGTAGCTGCGAGAGTCGATAGTAATGTAAAGTGTGTGTGTTGGGGTCATGGACCCTCAAGTATGAAGTATGTGAGGCAGGCTGGCCTCAATGGCTTGAAGTGCTGTTTTCTTCCATAGTGAATCAGGAGGAATCACTGTGTAAATCCTACTCAGAAAACTAATAGTTAAACCCTTTAGAAAAGAAGAGCTTCTATAAAGGAAGGTTTTTAAAATCAACCCCCTGGAAATTAGGCACTGGCTATGAGTGAGTGGCTCGCAGAAAGGAAAACTTAAAGATCCAGGAAAGAAGAAGTATCCATCTCAGAGAACAGCTGAGTAAAATCAGTTAGATTTTCTCACCTCTGATAGAAGTCCACTTAAAAATACACAATAGCATCCAGTACTTATTAGAATATAGGAACATGTTAGGACCCATATTTATTACTAAGCAATTTGTCTATGTAAGTATATATCAAAATTACACATAGCATTTTACAGAGGACTGGCATCAAATCTATTATATATATATTCTATGTATATAAATCTATAACAACACACAACACACACACACCACCACACACACACACAGAGGATTATCCCTGCAGCTCTATAGTTGAAATAAAATTAATTTTGTGTACTGGGGACAAGTTGGATAGGCTATTGAATGTATACCTGGATTGCTATTATGAGATTATTAAGAATTATGTGTGTCTGCTGAGGATGATTACATATGTACTGTACGTTAGCCAGTCACTAAAAATAGAGGTGGCTAATTATATGACTTTTAGTGAACTAAGTTTAGGAAAGAGTTCATTAATATTTATATTAAAAATCATTTAAGTAACCAAGAACTATGCACCATTACTGTGCTATATCAAGTTGTTCTTGTCAAGTATGTGTATATGATACACATGTTGAATACTTAGTAGAAATAGTATACATATCATGCAATTATTCAATAATATACTGAGCAAGTATTTAAAGAACTCAATTACATTAACATATTAGTGGTTATTTAAATATTACATATTTAAATATATTCATATATTTGATATTTTTAAACTAACACTTACGAAATTTTTCTGAAGACAGATTTCCCATTTTGATTATTTTGCTTTCCTTGAGAGAAAGAACAAAGATGTTGCACCACTTGTCTAAATACAGTCTCCAACTTTTATCCAAAACCACAAAAGGTGATAATTGGTTTAAGACACACAGATAGCAGTCTCAGAATATTCACTGCAAGTAGAGGTGCCTTTGTCACCCAAAAGTCCAAGCTTTGCAAGATTTATTAATCTTGCAAATGCACTTCTCTACCACTCCCTGCCCTGTGTATGAAGACACTGGTATATTTGCAGCTCGGAGTTGATCTTCTCGGAGTTCATAAAATACTCAGTGGATTTTGGCAGTGTTTGCCTGAGACCTTGTAAAAGGAGAAACATGTAAATGAAGTCAACGTTGCAGACCTTTGGGATCCATTATAGCCAGAGATGCTCTTACCATATAATTAGCCAGGACTGTTAATCATGTTTAACGGGTGATTAGTAATGAGCTGAGACAGGGTGTTTGCTGTGACCACACTCTTCCCTGATCTGGTTAGGCACCTCATGTCCATCAACATCCCCAGAAACACAGAAATGTAATTTGTCATCCTGTTCTGCCACCCCATCAGCCTCATGATCAGTGAGGATGTTGAATGGCCTTGAACAAATGCAGCAGGAATGTGACCCAGAGTCTCACAGTACTCTCAGTGACTGTGTGTTCTTTACATTCTATTCGATTTTCTGTGCTATCTTTGCTCCTCCAGGCCTGTGTCTGATTTTTAGTTGGCTGTGGGAAGGCAAATAGACTACTACTCCACTGTTTTGAGGCTCACCTTATCCCTTTCCAAGCTTCTCCAGTGCCAGGTCAGTACAAGGACTGAGTGGTGACCTATGTGTCAGCTCACTCTGCTTTGTCATTCAGTAGTTGCCAACTTGCTTTTTCGACTGAACAGTTTACTAAATAAACTTTTTATGGTAGTAGCTAACAAATTATTGTATTCACTTTCACTTACATAATGTGAAAGATTAACTATATATACCTTCCCTCATTCAGCCCTTTTCCTGATGGTGAACTGATGGGTATTCCCAGATTTCCCATGTTTATCTTTCCTGGCACTTGCACATGCCTATGAGAATCACTCTCAGCTGGAAATTGGAAACCTGCCCTCAACCTCTAAGCCAATTACACATACCAGCTTTCCGGTGCACAGCCCAACAGCTTGGAGGGGTTTGTTTGTTTGTTGTTTGTTTGTTTTCACTTTCTAATGGTTGGAAAGAGTCAAAAGATGAAGCATATTTCTCAATAGCAGGAAATTATGTGGAATACACCTTTTAGTATATCTAAAACAACTTGTATTAGAGTTTAGTCATGCCCACATATTATTGTGTGTTTCTGCTTGCGCACAATCATGTCTATCTTGTGGTGTATGAGAAAGACTCCAAGACTTTCAAATCCCTAACTATTTGTTTTTTTCCTTTATAGATCATTTCCAAATTTTCCTTTGTTTATTTTTATGTACATTGGTATTTTGCCTGCATTATATCTGTGTGAGAGTGTCAAATCCCTTGGAACAGTAGTTATAGAAATGGTGAGAATTGAACCTGGTTCCTCTGGAAGAGTTGCCAGTACTCTTAAATGCTGACCCATCTCTGTAGCCCCCTTTTAGATAATTTTACTGCCTCTTGATCTGATGGTCTTAGAGACAATTGAGAAGAAATATTATTTCTGTATCACAGCATTTAAAAATTTAAATAATCCATCAAGTGGCCATTAAGACGTTGAATTTCTTTGATATTATCAGTTTCTTTTCTATTATGAAAATTGACTTTTTTTCTAGAGAGTTCAATGTGCCGTGGTTTAATTTCCTTTGCCTAAGATTATAATTGAGTTAGCCATTTTCTTGTATGTCCATATACGCCCTAACGGTGGCTGGGATCCGATTGATGTTCTCAATGTTTATTTTGCTCTATTTTATCAAGTATATTGCCTTAAATATTTACATTAATAAAGACAGACAAAGTTAGTATATATCAAATATCTGTCAGGTGCTTGATTCCATGATTAAAATGATGCAAAACATTACACTCTTCCCTCTTTCCCATAGATATATAAAAATATATGTATACATAGTAATATATAAATAATATGTATACAATTTCTTAGATATTAATACTACTCATATTATAGATGAGAGAGGCTTACAGATAAATTACATTTATGTAGCTGAGCCATTAAGAGTCCTGTCTTTAAGTTTTTATTAATCACCTAATTACTTATTAATCGAACAATTAATTAATCTTGCATTGCAGGTAGACACATGGGCTGTACCTCCATCCCAGACACATGGGCTGGTTAATGTAGGTCTCTGCTTTTCATTCTGACTGTGAGACAAATGTATAATGGCTTTGTCAAGCATATTGATCTGTAAACCTGGTTTATAGAACACATGGATATTATCAGGCATCCAAAGAGATTCAAAGGAAATAATTGGGCTTTGTTTAATAAGTCCCTTATCAGTTAGTACTTTAAGAGAACTAATGGAGTTCAGGAAATCATTTTATTATGATAACGTACCCTGCAAAGCACAGTGGAGTAAAGGTAGTCTATTATTGCAGCCAAACCTTCAATTTTACACTCTGGACCTACAACTAATTTTCTGTGTAACTGACATTGGACAAATTATTTTATATCACTGATTACCATTTTTCTTATCACTTAAGTTTGATTAACAATACTGTGAAAGGTTAAAAGAGATACTTTTAAGAATGTCCAGTACAGGCCCCAGTTATAATAACCTTAAAAATACATTGTATCTCAGCTAAAATTTGTGTAATATTATCCTGCTACATTTTTCCCTGAACAGGGAGCTAGGCTTTCCATGGGCATTTCTTAAACTGTAATCTTTAATCCATCAACAGTGGAGTAACCAGTTATTTCATTTATGCAGAGCACTTCTGGACATAGTGTCCTAGGAATGACCATAATGTCCCAGCAGTTTCTAGATGATGTGGAAGAAGACTGAATTTTAAGAATTGTCAAACTATCAGTATCTTATGACTTTCTGTGCAGATAGGCAGATTCCTGGAACTCCTTGAATAGCCAGCCTGATGAGATCTCTTAAGAGACACCCTTACAAAAAAAGTGCAGAGCAATGAAGACAGGCAGCGTTGACCTCTTGTTCTCATGCACATCCAGATGCACATGTATGTGCACTTATATACACAATGAACACATACATGTATATACCTGGAGCACATACACATCCATATACATACCTGTGCATGCACACACAGAGGGAGGAGAAGAGAACAGAGAGAGAGACAGAGAGAGAGACAGAGAGAGAAAGAGAGAGACAGAGAGAGAAGAGAGAGACGAGAGAGAGACGAGAGAGACAGAGCACAGACAGAGACCAGAAGACAGAGATTGATTCATAATTGCCTTGATCACTTCATATCTCTGCATGCTTAAGTCTAGAACAGATGTGACTGCCATTACCTAGCATTTATGATGACATTCAGTCGTACCTTGTTTTTTAACTTTAGCTCTTGCCTTCAGCTCGCTCCAGGGCTATTAATCTAGACCAGTGGTTCTCCACGTAGGCTTTCTAGTGCAGTGGCATTAACAATACCAGCCTACTTGTTAGAGCAGCAAATTTTCCACAGAATTCTAAAACTAATGAATGGAAAGGTTGGTGGTGGGGTGAGGGCTAATATCAGCCTTTCATTTTAGCACTACTCTCCTTGAGACAAAGCTAAACTCTCCAGGTCACTCTCATAGAGGCTTCTCTGACTTTACCACTCACCTGCCCAACATGTCTTTGTTACTTATCATACTTTGTTTTGTTTTTTTTCATTCATAGCTACGATGCCTGAAGAGATGGCTCAGTGGTTAGGAGCACTGGCTGCTACTTCAGAGATCTGGAGCTCAATTTCCAGCAACCACATGGTGGCTCACAACCATCTGTAATGGGATCTGATGCCCTCTTGTGATGTGTCTGAAGAGAAGAGAGTGACAGTGTACTCACATATATAAAATAATATGTAAATCTTTAAAAAAAATCATAGCTATATGCTTATTTTCTTGATACTTGAGTAGTATCTATTTTCCCAGCCAGCTTTGTACTTAAGTCTTTTTTTTTTTCAATGCATCTCTGAGCATACAGCAGCACAGTTCTTGGCATGTGGCAGATATTAAATAAATATTTAAGCGAATGGATGAGTGAACACTCAGTTAATAGAAAGTGACTGAGGTTGTATTTCTTCTGATCTTCATTTTTTTTTGCTTGTTTGCTGTTTCGTTATTGATGTAGACAACCACACACTACCAGTTTCATAACTAATTTATCACCAGTTTATAGGAATAACTTACAAGCTATGTGAATGAGGGAGAGGAAGGGAGGTGCAGAGAGGAGAGGGAGCCCCCTGCAGTTAACTTGTTCTATAGCTCTCAAATCCTGTGGCAATGTCTTTACCATTAGTTTCAGAAGAGACAGCTTGTAATCCATCTAGCATGTTCTCAGTGAGGAACTAACATGTAGTGATCAAGGTCAGGCAGCAAGAATGGAACTTGCATGTTATTTCTTTACTGAGACTTTCAACTCCACTAGTCAAGTCATTCCAACTCTGAGATACTCCCCTTGCTGTAGTTATTGACAGGGAAGTCACCTTCTGGTTCTGCCTTGCCCTTCTCAGCAGCGTTTTCTCTCCTCTGTTCCCTGCTCACTCATGTCTGGCACTCTTATTCATCACCAAGCTCACGTGCACAGTTCCTGAATTCATGCACTTAGTGATGCCTTTCTCATCTTCTCATGGTGTTCCTTCTTCTTCTTGTTCAAAATGGTTTTTTAAGGCCCAGGGAGAGTTACATTTTAGCAGGACAGGACTAGAAGCAAGGTAAACTATAAGCCACAGAGGCCTGTCTCCAGTGACATACTATGCAACTATGCTTTCTGCCTCATAGATTCTACAACCTCTGAGGAGAGAACCAATGTTGGGGACCAAATGTCCAACATGAGAGAATACATATGTTTATGTGTTTGTGTGCATGTATGTATGTGTGGTATATGAGTGTGTGTATGAATATGTGTATGTATGTGTGCTGTTTGTATGAATATGTATGTATGTATATATGTGTGTGTATGTATGTACACACACACACACTCACATGTATATATATAATATATATATATATATATATATTATATATATATTACATGTATACACATGTGTGTGTGTAAGTAGTTGGGCAGATAGGGTATTTCATATTCAGAGTGACTCAGAAGTCACCTGTCATATGAACAAACCTGAGTGAGACTTTTACTCTCCATGATCTAGGGTTAGTCAATCTATATTATGGAGATATCACCTCTTACATGGCTGAGTATAAAGTGAAGATTCCCCGATGCCTTTGGTGCCCACTGGTGACTGATACTGAATACAATTACAATTATTGCAGTGGAGACTATTAGAAAGCTATAGAGGGAGGGAGATTCATGCAAATGGCACATCAAACTAGATTTAAACCTTGGCAGGCAAAGAAAGATGTAGATTGTGAAATGCGTTAGGGAACCAATGTAGAACTGGTCTTTGTGCTTTATTCTCACACATGATTGAGAAAGTCCTTATTAGTGTATTGTCTGGAATGCAAGCTGCCACATGCCTTTCTCACTCTTATCAGGTTCCTGATAAGGAAATAATAATAAATGTATATTTTATTTTAGAGAACATTCCAGCTCTAAAGGCAAAGATAATGAAGATGTAATAACTTTTCTCCTATGTAAGAGAAGTTTTAACTTCAAAGATGTCTTTGTAAAATATGATATATATATTTATATTTTTATATATTTATGTTTATATCATATAAAATATATAATATATATGAGTTTTCCTATTTATATATGACTTTTCCTAGGAACCATCTAGCAGGATTCAAGATGGAAAATTTAGAGTTGACCCGACCTGCAGGTTCTTAGTAATTCGTGGGTACAGGGGGATCGCAACCTGGAAGAATGAGCGAGAAAGAAGAAGGACTCAAGGAAGCACCCAGCTTGTCAAGAGTCGTGTATTTGGGTGCAAAGCACCTTTTTATAATGCATTTTACAAGGGGATGGGGTGAGAGAGACCAGGTGGTGGGAAAGTACAGAATCTTCTTGGCCTGTGCCCTGGAACAATAGGTGGTCTACCTGCCTTTCTTCGAGATATGGTACACTGCTTTTCCTATCTGTAGTTGCCAACCCATTCTCTGCTTTTCTTAGAGGACATGGTACACTGCCTGAGAACAGCTTACTGCCGTCAAACAGAATCTGATGGTTGCCAAGCTGCAGGGGGCATTGCGCAGGTGGAGGAAGATAGGGGGTGAGGGTAGGGGGCGAGGGTCCTGGCTTCCGACATAGAGTCATACAGCTCTGGGACTAGCTTCTACTAGAGCAGTGGTTCTCAAGTTTCCTAATGCTGTGACCCTTTGGTGCAGTTCCTCATGTTTCAGTGACCCCTGTGGTAGTTTAAAATAGATTTGGCCTCTGTAGACTCATTAGTTTGTATGTTTGGCCCATAGGGAATGGCACTACTGGGAGGTGTGACCTTGTTGGAGGAAGTATATCACTGTGGGAGCAGGCTTTGAGATCTCCTATGCTCAAGTACCATCAATTGTGGCACTCTGTTGCTTCTGCTGCCTGCACATCTAGATGTAGAACTCTCAGCTCCTCTAGCAACCATGTCTGTCTCTACACTGTCATGATTCTCACCATGACAGTAATGGACTAAAGCTCTGAAACTCTAAGTTATCCCCAAGTAAATGTTTCCCTTTATAAGAGTAGCTCTGATCATGGTGTCTCTTCCTAAGACATTTCCCAAACATAAAGTTATTTTGTTTCTACTTCATAACTGTAATTTTGTTGTTATAAACCATAATGTAAATTTCTGTTTTTTTCTGATGGTGTTAGGCAACCCCTATGAAAGGTTATTTGACCCTGAAAAGTGTAACAATCCACAGGCCGAGAACTGTTGCACTAGAGAATTCAGTATTGCCACTTCTCCAAGCTCAAGCATGCCAGCAACAAGACATCCATAGCCTTCGTATGTTGTCCCAAATTGCATAATGTGTGAGGTTTATTGAAATGATTCTGAGTTTTATAATGGCTGACTGACATATTTTGTCATAACCTAAAGCACACTTTCACGTTTTATACAAAATAGACCAACACCCTCTCTGTCATTTGTTATGTAGAAAATAAACAGCTTTCAGCTGAAAGACGCAACCCAGAAAGATCAGCCAGCTCACTGCCAGCGGGTTCAGAATGCATTATACACAGTAATTACCAATGGCCCTGTAAACCCTACAGTGTTTGGCAAACTCCTCAATGTTTTTGTAAATGGCTCTGTTCCCTAGAAGTCTGTACTGCCCTCGTGTAGCAGTAGGGTTATTGTCCTCCTGGACACATTAAGTGGATTATTTTCTTAGTCAGGGAGAGAAGGTCATGAAAAATAATGTGCAGTTTTCCCCCGCAGCAAATGCTGAGCTCTTTAATAATGTTCAAGTGGAAATGAGAATGAAGAATAGCTTTTCCTTCTTAATAGAAATCAACTGTGATATGGAATAAACTCGAGCTGATGGAAGCCTTTCCTAGCTCATAAAGAATGCTGGCATCAGTGTTGTGAGTGGCGGGGTTCTTTGGAGTTTGTGCCCCTAGAATTCCTTCATGACCATATAAATACAACAGCCCATTTTATGTCCATGTCTGGAGCTGATGCTTACCTTGCCATCTCTTGCCAACTTAGTCCCTTTGAATGACATTTGGCATACTACCCAGGCTTCCTACCTGGCTCTGGATTCTAGAATCAATGAAGGAAACATACATTTTACAAAGACAAAACATTTGAGTCTACCCTCTGGTTACTCCATATGGGGAAGAAAGGTCTTAGCTGTATGTTTGGAGAGACTTCCTTAGCAAAAATAGTGCATATGAGAAAAAAAAAAGTAAGGTTGTATGATAAGCTGCTTTATTTTAAAAATTAATTTTAGGATCTTGAACCCTTGGTATTACTTGTGGTTTTTTCCATGGCAATCATTTAGCTTACTGGGTTGTATTATTAAAATAAAATAAAATAATAAAATAAAATAAAATAAAAGCTATGGTGTTCATCTTACATATGAAAAATTGACTCTGCTATTTTTTATAAAATTCTGTGAATAGTAGCCAATATGTATTTAAAGAAGTCTCTAGCAAAATGTGTTCTACATAGGCCACGTGTTTTTAAAAATAAAAATATGATCTGAAAACTTTAGATATTTATCTTTTTCCAATAAAACATTTAAAAAGCTTTCTTGCTTTTTCTCCCCTAAGACTGCGTAAAAATTTACTAATAATTACATGAGAGGGATCAAATTAACTCTGGACAGTCTTGAATATAAAAATGCCCAATGTAGCCAGATAGTCTGCCTTCTTTTCTTAATGTAGACTGTCTCTTCTTTGGTCCTCTATAGAGCTTCTCAGAGCTTATAGTTATTTTAAATTAATTTCCATGATGCCCATCTTCTACTAGTTTCTCGGTGTACTTCCCCTAAGTATGTTGGAGACGCCACATCTACTTGCCTCTTCCTAAATTTTGCTGCTAAAAAGTAGTGTGAAAACATAATGCCATGTTTGCTCTCTACTCTTCCATGTACATTCAGCTAAACAGCAGATTCTAAGTACTCTGAATTAACCTTCATTTTGAAATTTTATTTTGGATTGTAAAATAATTATGTATGTTCATGAGATACAGCATAATATTCTATACATATTCATTATGTGGAATGCTTACAGGATGATTGATGAACCTACTGTCTCAGACTTAATTTGTTTTTGTTGAAGATAGACTTGTTGTTTGAAATACACAAGGCATTCACATAGTCACCATTTCTGCAGCAAAGCACATGAAAGCTTGTTCATGTCTGATCGACATGGTGTAGTCCAGATACGCACCTTCTCTTTTTCCATCCCCTCCCTCCCCAGCCTTTGGTAATAACCATTCTAATAGCTCTTTCTATAAGTTTGATTTTGTTAGATCCGACCTATAAATGAAATTATATATATTTGTCATTCTATGGATGGGTTATTTCACTACAAGTTCATCCATTCAGTCACAGATTCATAGAGACACAAATGTCAATACGTCACTGCTTTTAGCATTGTGTTATTACATCCTCGGTGTAAATTTGCAAACACGTTCCCTATCCATTCATCTGATAATGGACACTCAGAGTGTCTCCTTATCTTAGCTACTAGTGCAGAAGAGTGCTGGATGCAGATACAGCTTTCACATGTTTATTTCAATTCCTTTCAATGTGTCTACAGAAGTGGATTAGTGTTGCACATAGAATTGTTTTAAGTTTTCTGAGAAATCTCCACAGTACTTTTCAGAATGACCATTATAACTAGTTGTTCCCAACAACATGTATGGTTTTCGTCTTTTTCTTTTTTTCTGCATCATTGTCCACACCTCCCAGTGCCTTATGGGTAGAAGCTGTTTAATAAATGTAGGTGATATCCCCTTGCAGTTTCAGTGTCCATCTCTTGATGCACAGTGATGCTGGAATTTTTCATGTGTCTGTTCTCTATCCAGGTGCCTCCATGGGAGAAGCTTACATGGAGGTTACATACCCATTTCTTACTGATTGTGTTACTTCCTTCTGTGTGCTTCTTGGACAGTTTGGATCTGAGCTATACATTTCAAATACTTTCCCCATCTGTGGATCATCTCTCCTCCTTTCTAGCTTTATCTTTGTTCTAAGAAGCTGCTTGGCTTGGATGTGATCCCAGTCATTCATTGTTGCTTTTGCTGTTTGTGGTTTTGCCATGACAATGAAGACATTTTCCCAGAGATCAATGCAGTAGGACAGTTCTGCTATTGACTCATCTAGTAATACTACAGTGTTAGATGTTCTTTGTAAGTGCTCAATCTATTTCAAATTTATTTGATGTCTGGAAATGATATGATATGATATGGGTCAGTATTACTTAGTTTTCTTTTCACTGGAATGAATACCTGACAGAAACAGCTTAAGAAAGCAGGCTTTATTTTCGAGGCTGTAGTTGTCAGAGCAAGAGGCGCTTGTTCCAAGGAACAAGTAAGGAAGCAGAGAGCCCGAACTAGAATTATAAGGCCCATTTCACAGCTATCCACTTCTTCCATTTGGGCTCCATCTCCTGAATGCCCCTCCACCTTCCCAAAGGCACCATCTGGAGACCAGGTGTCCAAACATCTGAGCCTCATGGGGATATTTCACTTTGAACAGTAGTAGGGTCCAACCTCATTCTACGTCCACACACATTTGTTGAAGAGATTGTCTATTCTCAAGTGTGTGTTTTGTGACTGGCATTTATCTATCATCCATCCATTCATCTATCCATTCATCTATCCATCCATCCATCCATCCATCCATCCATCCATCCATATCCATCTCTGTCAACTTGGTAAAAATTAGAGTTATATCCGAAGAAAGAAGCTCACTTGAGAAAATGACCCAACCAGACTGGCCTGTGGGCAAGAATTTGGGACCTTTTTTTTTTTTTTTGATTAATTATTGATGTGGAAAGGCATATTTTGCTATGGGTGGTACCATCCCTGGGAAGGTGATCCAAAGTTGTATAAGAAATCATGCTGAGGATGCCTAGAGAGCAAGCCAGTGAGCAGCACCCTTCCATGGTCTCAGTTCTTACCTTGGGTTCCTGCTCTGACTTCCCCAGTGCTGGGGTATACTGAGAGGTATAAGAGAAATAAACTCTTTCTTGCTCCCAGTTGTTTTTCTATCAGGGTGCTTATCACAGCAACAGAGGTTCCAACTAAGAACAGAGGCTTTGTCACAAATTAATCACCCAAAGCTTTGTGAACCTATCTCTTGGTTTTCTACCCTCATGCCAGTATCTTGCTGCTTCAATAATTATAGCTTTGCAAGAAATTTTATAATCATATAGTTGAATGTCTCTAGCCTTGCCTCTCCCCAAGTTTTGTTGTTGTTATTCACTGTGTCCTTTTATTATTATGCATGTGTGTTATGCATTTTTAAGATTTTTTTTTGTTCCACCTTTTCATTAGTAGTGACTTGGAGATTTTGTTAATTATTTCACTGAATCTGTAGATTACATTAGATAATATGGATATTTTAACACCATTTATTGCAAGGCAGAAGTCCTTTACATTTGTATGATCTTAAATTTCTTTTATGGATTTTAACCTTTCTAAAATTTAGATATCTTTACCTTATTGGCTAAATTTATAGTTTGGTGTGTTGTTTGCTTATTTTATCTTATTATTCTTCTGTTATGAAATATAGAATTATTGATTTCTCTTTCATGTAGTTTATCGTGAATGTACATAAATGCTGTCAAGATTACAGGATGACTTTGTAAATTGCAGCATTATTGGATTTTGTTTCTCAGTTAAGATAGTTTTTATTTATATTTGAGATGAGGTTGTGCTATATTGTCTGTACTGTACTTTGATTTTGTACTTCCTGTCTCACCTTTTCATGTGACTAGAATCATGGGTAAAAATCTACTGCTCAGTTATAGTCCAGTTCCCTTGGTGGAGTACAAGTTTCTGCACATAAAATAACAATATCAATGTAAGTAATACCAAATAAAGAAGTAATAAAGAAGTAATGATTACTTTTCCTCTCCTATTTTGGATCCCTTTTATTTCCTTTTCTTATATTCTGATCTAGATTTATTATTTCTTGTGTTTAAGTGTTTTGCCTATATGTATGCATGTGTACCACAGTGTGCCTGGTGCTATTGGAGACCAGAACAAGGTGTTTGATCCCCTGAAACTAAAGTTATGGATAGTTTGAATTATTATTTGGGTGCTGGAAACCAAACCCAGGTCCTCTGCAAGTCCAACAAAGGCTCCTCACTGCTCAGTCACTACTCTAGCTCTATTTATTCTGATCAAAACTACCAGTGATATGTATGCTCAACAGAAATGTGAGATGCCCATTCTCTAATTCCTGAGCTTTTAACATCTCAGGACTGGCATAGATGGATTTTATTGTGTTGAGATATATTCTTTCTGTGTCTGCCTTATTGAAAGCAATTTTTAATCATGAAAGGATATTGAATTCTGTTAGTGCTTTTTCTGCATCTCTTGAAATGATGATATAAAGCACAGTATAAATGAATTTGCATAAAATGAACAATCTTTACATTCCATAGGGTAGATTTTTTTAAATATTAATTTTATTTTTCATCATGTGTATATATGTGTCAGTGTGCCATGAGTCTGTGTGTACTAGAGAGAGCAAAGGAGGAAATCCTCTGCAACTGGAGCTACTGGCAGTTGTAAGCCATGAGGCGTGGGTACTGGGATCAAACTTGGGTCCTTCTGGAAGAGAAATGCAGGCTTTTAACTGTGGAGCAATCTCTCAGCCTCCAGAGGTATTCTTGCTTGGCTACCGTATATAATCCTTTTAACATACAAGTGTTCTGAATTCAGTTTTCTAAGTATTTGTTAAGGATTCTTTACATCTATCTGCCATCATTTTTCTCTGTTTTGCCTTTAGACAGCTTTGGTAGCAAGATGATGCTGGCTTTGTAAATGTAAGTTTTGAAGTATTCCCTAAAGTTTATCTTTTAGGAAGCGTCTGAGAATGGTTAGTATTAGCTTTAAATGTTTGGTAGAACTCTGCAGCCAAGCCAGCTAGACCAGGGACTTCTTTTATTATTGATTCGTGTCCTAACTTGCCCCAGGTCAGTTCAGATTGTCTTATCCTTTTTTGTTCAGATAGGTGACACGTTGATAGTTTCCATTTCTCATAGATTACTTTATCTGTTAGAGTGTAATTGTTAAAGAGTCTCCTATGATCTATTTTAATTTCTATGGTATTACTCCTGTTGCCTCTTCTTTCCAATTTTAATTTTCTCTCCTGCTGACTGAAGATCTGTTGACATTGTTTATATTTTCAATAAACAAGCCAAATGCTTCCAACAGTTGGAGATATTTTTATAATATTGCTTTAACCAGGTCTTCTTCTGATTGCCCCTGTATTTTCCTTGGGGACTCCCATGCTGTGTGCATGTGTTTGGTGTTGTTACACACACCCATATTCCTCCTTCACATTCATTCCATCTTTCTTCTTTTTTTTCCATTGGCTGATTTGACATGCCCTGCTTTCCTCTCTGCTAATTCTCTCTTTCACATGACTGTATCTACTACTAAAATCCCCTATCAAATTTTATTTTTGTCTTTTACTGTATTCTACACCTGTGGAATCTCTCTCTAGTCCTTTATTATACTCCTTGTTTCATTATCTGATTCATAATTTTATACATGTATTGTTTTCATGATTTCATTTATCTGTTCTCATGTAATTTCTTAGAATTCCCTCTATGTACAGGATTGCTTGCACATCTGACCCTTAGAGCCTCTTTTCTCTCTGTTTCCTTCCTTTCTGTTTGTTTGTTTTATTTTTTGTTTGCTTTTCTATCAAATAGGCTTTTATTGAACTGTCTTCTCTTGTCACTCCTCGAAAAGCTGAATATCCCACTGTACCACTGATGATGTTACTTATGATGCCATGAGATGATGGGACTCACACTGCAGGCCATAGACTGTGCGGTACCCAGGATTTCCTTAAAGTTCCAGAATGTTCTCAGGCTGATGACTGATGCTGCTGATGCTGCATATGATGGCAGTGCTAACAATCTCATCAAAAGTGACGTTACCACTGTGCTTAATGTTCTGCTTTCATCTGTCTCTTGGCTTCTTGAGGCCTTTGATGATCAGGCTGAAGCAGAGGACACCATGTCATTGGGACATGTCTGTTTGGAGTGCTCAGGTTCACTGTAATCTGAGCTTTCCAGTCAGTTATTACTTTGGCAATGTGTTCACCAATTTTTTTTTTTGAGACAAACCCAGGGGACCTCTCTTGGGGACCAAGGCAGATGTGGTATCAACCTCACCTCAGCTGTACCTCAGGTACCCGACTTTGTGGGCACCAAGATGGAGGCCACTGGTATTGGATGAGCCTGTATTTGGGATGAGCAGAGAGAGTTGCACCATCGCCTCCCCTGAGCTGAAAGCTGTAAGGCAAAAAGCTGGATGCTTTTCAAACCTGCTGTTCTATGAAGCTTTTGCTTTCCTGCCATTGATTTTCCACTACTTGTTAGAATTATTAAGAAATAATATGGTACTTTTGCTGTTATTTGTTCATTTTTTGTTGTTCAGATTTCCCATGATTTGAAGTTGAATTTAGAAGCTTGCTTCATATTTAATGCTCTTTAATCTGTTAAACTGATGGATTATCTCTGCTTCTATTAAAACTGTGAATATGCTTTATAATGTTTCATATATTCACAGAGGAGAAAAGCTGGGGAAATAGAGGTTTAATACTGTATAGGCTGACCTAAGATTATTAAGCACATTGTATTGTTGGAAAAACTGGAGGTTTTATATTATTAGTATATTTTGATGTTAATATACTGCTTATTTGTTTTAATTGTGAAATAAATTGCTTTTGAAGGATAAATATCTCATGTACATGTATATATACACATTATTTTTCATATATATATGTATGTATGTATAATTTTTTATTTTTTTCAAGCCCATGCTCTGATAATGGGAATTGATCTTCTCTTTGAGGTCAGATGCCAGGGTAGAACTGAATCAATATTAAAGTCATATTTTTTTCCAATTTATATAGTATCAATAATACCATAGATCTTAGGAAATGCCAAATTGATAAACAGATGATCGTTTGGCCCAGATGAATGACTTCACCTTGCATTATCAGTTTCTCTCAACTCAACCCTTAGCCTTCCTTTCTTCCACAGGCTTGCCTGATTTCACCTTTTTTATGCTCCATCATATTGTGACTCTTCCTTAAAACTTTTCCCCCTTTACTATCTTTGATCCTTAAAGGTCTTCAAATGTTCTTCCTTTTGTATATCCCGACTCATTGGATTTTACAAGTAGTAGACTTATAGGCTTTGCATTTTCTATGTCACAGTGCTACCATGTAATACAGTAGCAAGTTTGGATTGAGATTTACAGGAGCTGTTTGAAGATGCAATTTACTTGGCATAAAAAATAAAATAAAATACTCAGGTTGGAAAGCTAAGTTTGCCCTCCCTTTAAAATTCATTCTCAGTGGAGGAACTGTGTTGACACTTGACAACATGTCCAAGATATTTAGTTGACTTGAACACAGTGGCTTAGAATGTAATGAACATAGCTTACTTGAAGTGAATACTTCTAGAATAAATGTTCAGTGTATTGCAGGGAGTTCCTATTGAAAAGACTTGAGATCTTTCCTCTTGGTGTTCTTTAAAATGAGGCTTGTGCTGCTGTTGGTAATCCCTCTGTTTACCCTGAGACTGATGTTTGAGAGTTGAAGACTAACTCACAGCAGGTTCAGCAGGTCCCAGGGTTGCTTCTGTGCAACTGTCTGCCAATCAAGAATTCACCATGGGAAAGAGAGCTACATGAGTGCTATTATACATATACGTGTGCTTATTTACACACAACTATATATGTTTCTGTATGTATGCTGCTCTTGGCTGTTTTCCTTGACTCAGAAGTTACAGGAGTCTTCTTACTTTCAGTTCACATACATTTGAAGGGATTTTTAAAAGGTGGGATTACTTGCCAATCTTCACATATATACTGGTATGTAGGAGGCAGCAATAACAGCAGCAGGAATGGTGACAGCCCCTCAGTATCTCAAATTATTAGGCTTCCTGAACATAATTGTCTTTAAAGTCAGTAATTAAAATGTAAAGTGGGTAAGTAGTTAAATGAAAGAGGGAGAGATTTGTGTCAGTCATGTGATTTTTACTAGTAATCTGGTATTTTACTAGTTACAAGATTGCTTGAATATATGCAAACATATAGACATAGATTCCATCTACCTTAAGCAGAAAAGGAAAGAAGGAAGAATGGAGGAAGGAAGGAAGGAGTGGAAGAAGGAAAGAAGGAAAGGAACAGAGAGACAATGAAAAAAGAAGAAAGTTGTTGATTCAGTGATTTTGGGGCATGTACAGCAACCAGGATAGACTTGAGGCTACTGATAGGAAGGTGGTATTCAAAGCCCTGTGAGGGCACCATCATTCAAACTATTTCCCAGTTATTGTTTTTTCTTTCAGATATTCTAACCAGGAACCTGACTTAAGAGATCTCAAAGAAGGAGAAAGAGAGAAAGAGACAGAGAATTTAGTTGGCCTAAATTGCGAAGTACACTTGGTCTTGCCAGGGACACATCTTAACTAAGCAGTTGCTAACAATAGAAAGCGGGATTTCTGGGTACTTGATCCTTCCACGAGAAATAGAGAGTGATGTATCAAGGACCCTGGACACAGCAACACAAATGTATACTTCCACATCTTTCTTTAGACTTGCCTTCTCCATAGTATCTGACGGTGACTGTGAAATGAAAGCATATATTGAAATTGATCTTTACATGAAAATGATTAACTCGATCCACAAACCATACAGTAAAAGCAAACGATAAAGAAAGGAAGCTAATAAACAAAATTGATTTATTTGAAGTTCTTCGCCTCTCCTTCACTTTCCTGCGTGCTGCAGGACAGAATTAGTGGCGCTGCTGGCTCCAGCAGTCTGCCCAGGCTGCTGTAATAGGTTTCAGCTATGCACTGCTTTATTGAATTTTGTACGAAGAGGAGGAAAAGGCACCTTTGAGTTTGCATGTAGGAGCACCTAGTTCTTACAATTAGGAGATTTTTAAAGAAAACATTCTTGATAGAATAAAAGGACTTTAATTAGTTGGTGTTAGCATTCTACCACAACATGTACTTCTTATGGGTTGTCTTTGTGCTTTCGTGTGCATCTGTTTACTAAACCATGATGTATCAATATTCTCCTTTCCCAAGCATATTCCCAGTACCATAGCATGCACAGTAATGATCACCCATTTTTAGGACATTTAACACAGTATCAGATCTGTAACATGTGAGGGTTGACGTTGACTTCTGTTATGAAAATGACTGTTACAAATGTCCAGTAATAACTAAGTACTTACTCTCAGCCACTCTTGGTGAGTTTTCTGTTTTGTTATCTTAACTCTCACCATTTAACATCTGCAACCTGGCCAACAATTCCTGCCAGGATATCTAGGTTTGGAATGGTGCTGAGATTAATCCAGACCCGTGTTTTTCAATCTTAAAACTACTGACATGTTTCAGGAGGCTAGCCTATATATGATTTAGCACCATTTTGGGGCTCTAATTATTGTGTGTAATTGCCATTTTCCTACTTTGACAATAAAAATTGTAAGATCAGTAGATATTCCTGTGAGTAGGTGGGTGGAGGCAAGGTGATGCTGGCTGGGAATTGCTGGCCTAGTTAGATGGACACACACACACACACACACACACACACACACACACAAAAACACACATGGGGGTGGGGAATCGGGTTATACCCATGGCTTTAGGCCTGAGATGTAATGAAAAGAAGGAAACAAGAGAGAAGCTGAACACCCATGATCATCTGTCCCTGCTTCCTGACCAGAAAGCAATGGTATCATCTGTTCAAATCCCTACCACTGTGTCTTCCAAGCCTTGAATGGGACATCAACTTGTGAGCCCAAATAAGTCATTCTTTCTGTAAATTGATTTTACCAGGTATTTTGTTATAGCAGCAAGAAGTAGTTCATATTGGCAGTCTACAACACAGTCCCCTATATTCAGACAAAACCCTTTTATGCTCAGCAAATCTGAGGGACAATGTCTTCCTAAAAGCCAAGAACCACAGCAGGTACTGGAAATTCAGAGGAAAGACCTGGCCTTACCTTAGTGGAGCCCACTACCACGGTCATGTAGAATGGCAATCTGACACCCATTTTATAATCAGAGTAATAAACAGCTGTTGGTAAAAGTCCAATATAGGAGCATCTGAGTTGGCTGAAGGAGAGCCATCAACAGTTCAACCATTGTCTTAAAATATAAGCATGTTTTTTCTATGTCAGGAAGAGAGACTTGGGTTCTGCTATATCTTGACAGAACTAAAAGAAAGTACTTGGTGACTGCAAATACTGAAGTTTCTTGGTTCTTTCTTTGACTCACCCACCTTAAAAAATGTACATATTTGTGGTTGTTTGTTGATGTTGTAAACACCCTATAAGTTCTTAGGATTAAGACTGGAAATTGTGAGTCAGTTTTGTTGTTTGTTTTGTTTTGTCTATTGTTTGATTTGCTCTAAAGGCTTGCAGTATGCTGAAGGTCATTTTGCTTGGTAAATGGTCTCAATTTTATCACTGCTGGGATTTTTGATGTTGCCCATGGAGCTCTGAGCTTGGTTATCATTCCTTTCTTAAATGGAGTTTGACAATTAAAATTGCTTTTCTAGAATATTAAAAACAAATATCACTCAAATGAGCCCCATTCTATTTTATTTACATTATCAGAAGAAATATTTATTCAGGATACATTTTTTAAAGCGGTAAACTGGAGTAATATAAGATACTTGTAATTCACTTCTATTGATTTTACACATTTATTATTCTTGACTAGGTAGATTGCCAATACAGATTCTTAGCTATAAGTCACTCTTAAAGAATTTCTTGTCACAACGTGGCTCTGTGTCATCTGTTGTCCTTGCTCCCCAAGCCCTCTGTAGCTAACTACCTCTACTTTTCAGCATGGCATCTTAAGAACTGCCAGAGATGCTTTAGTACCAGTGCCCTCGGTGCTCCAGTCACAGATGTACACATTCATTTCCAGCGATGGCACTGGGTTCTCTGGAATGGACATTAAGTACAGAAGAGGTCAGGGTCTGTGAAAGCAAACCCAAGCATCTTCAGGTTGTGAAATAAGTTTTTAAAACTGCCTGAAGACCAACCTTCTAATTGCTTTTCCTCTTTGCCAGCCTCTTTGGCTGTAATTCTGCTTTCTCACACTGTCACTTCAATGCCTCTTTTCCTGTCTTTGTCTACCTAGGCTTTTGTCTTGAAGGAACTAAGTGTCTCTTGAGGAAGTCTTAGTGGTAGAATTCCATTATGCTCTGTGTAGATGAGAGTGTTTCCATTGTGTGCTAAAGCAAAGATCCTCTAAACCATCGCATGATACTATAGATGCCTGCAAAATCAGAACAGAGCTCTGGGCAAGAGCATCCCTAAACAAAGGTGGTCCTTGAAAGCAAGTAATTGCTCTGTGTGTTGATATCACAGTGAGTGAAAGACACTGGGCCACAGAGACATTCTTTTCATTCCATCAACTGAACATCCTCTCCACACCATATACCATGCTTACCAATGAAGAGTCAGTAAAGTTCGCCAGCCTTCAGGGAACTAAAGATCTTGTTTTGTTTTAGTCTCTTTAGTGTCCTTGGGGCTCACGCTGTTTTACTAAAGGTAAAATCTTCTTCTAAACTAAGTGTTTTTCTCTGAAACTTAGGTAATATGAAGATATGAATCTGTCTGAAATACATTGTATATTATTATTGGAAGAGGGATTTGGTAGATGGGGCAAATAGCTAATCACTTTTGTAAATGAAGATAGTTTTTGTCCCCTATTTTAGCTGATAGAGGACTTGGGCAGTTTGTAGAACTGCAGTCCTCTTTAAGGGACATGATAGGGTCAAATTATGTAGTATTGCTAAAGATAGTAGTAGTACCTAATGTTTATAGCAATGACAATCATGGTCAAAAACCTCGAGCAAGGTAAATGGAGGCCACAGCAGAGTGTGAGCAGCCTTGTGGTTTCATGGTTGACTTTTGTCACAGTGTGCTCCTTGGAAAACTTTCTCTCTTTTTTGCAACTGATTGCAAGTTATTCTTAGATTTAGACGGGAAAACAAAGCCTGTGAATGACAAGACCAGATGCACTTTACCACTGTTTTGAATACGGCTTGATGTGGATGTCCAGGGATTTTCATTTTTATTGAAAACCCTTCTTTAAGTAGAATGCAAGATGCTAAAGATCAGGAGATAGGAGGAGTCAGAGTGCTGTGGGAAACAATAGCCCCTTAATAAGACTCTTGGTAATCAGGCAGGCATTTGTGTCTGTAGTTAGAGATGGGGAGGGACAGGCTGACCATTCTGAAGGTTGCCGTCATCACAGACTGGCACATTTCTAATTACACATGAAATGAAAGGCTACAGACAAGAAATGGCCCAGCACTCAGTCACTTGGGTATCTGATTGAGGTCAGCAAGCCTTGGAAGGACCAGTCTGTGACATTCCACTTATCTAAAATCTTTTTTCAGACTCATTTGAACTCTTTTTAACTCATCTTTTCCCTTTATCTTTTCTATCCATCTACCTGTCCTTGTACACAAATTCTTGATTTATCAGGAAGGGGCCTGGTAAGAAACCCAGTACCGAGGATTTAAGAGAAGGTAGTTTTACTAATAACACTCTCATTTTTTGTGTGTATTGTCTATGAGATGCTGGAATGCTTCCTCCAGGCTGAGCAAGTGCTCTACCACTGAACCACACCCTCCATCCAGGGGAAGATTTAAAAGTATGAGAAGGGTTTAGAGAGCTGAAACTGTAGCAAAACACTTGATACTAGCCTGAAGGAGAGCCAGGCCCCACTGGAAACATGGAGGGTAGAAGGACACCTAAGGGCTGACCTTTACTAAGAGGTCCTAAGAAGCTCATAGAAAAGGAGGAAATCCCTCTCTCCTCTCCGTCCTGGGCTCTACCTTGTAGCTGATGACTCCTGCTGCCCAAACCTAAGCAAAAGTCAGGGGAAAGGGAGTCTGCAAAACTCAAGCTGGATGTGGTGATGCCCACCGGTCACTCAGCACTGGAAGAGGAGAAAAGACTATTGTCAGCTTCAGGCTTGTCTGAGTCACACAATCCAGATTCTGTTTCTAAAGAAATAAATACTTACCTAGTGTCGACAGAAATTAAACAATGACAATGTAGTCTAAAAGGCTTTTCTGGCCTTATTTGACTTCCGTTCTTCGAATCACTCCTTCATTCCGTCAAATAGGAAGGAAGATTCCTGAGGCCTGAGCAGAGATAGGTGCCTTCTTTTTTTCTACTCTTCTCTTCTCTTTTTTTCTCTTCCCTTCTTTTCTTTTCTTTTTTCTTTTCTTTTCTTTTCTTTTCTTTTCTTTTCTTTTCTTTTCTTTTCTTTTCTTAGAACTCAGAGATCTGCCTCTGCCTCCTCTGACTCCTGACTCTTGCCTCTCTCTGCCTCTCTGCCTCTCTCTGCCTCTCTCTGCCTCTCTCTGCCTCTCTCTGCCTCTCTCTGCCTCTCTCTGCCTCTCTGCCTCTCTGCCTCTGCCTCTCTCTGCCTCTCTCTGCCTCTCTCTGCCTCTCTCTGCCTCTCTTCTGCCTCTCTCTGCCTCTCTCTGCCTCTCTCTGCCTCTCTCTGCCTCTCTCTGCCTCTCTGCCTCTCTGCCTCTGCCTCTGCCTCTGCCTCTGCCTCTGCCTCTGCCTCTGCCTCTGCCTCTGCCTCCTGACTCCTTCGACTCTGCCTCTGCCTCTGCTTCTGGAGTGCTAGGATTTAAGGTGTGTTCCACCATTGCCTCTAAATAGTTGCTTTATCCTCAAGAAAGGGCTGAAGAAAGCAGAAAACAAAACCCCAAGGATTACAAACATGATTGCTCATTTCAAAGTTACTTCTTTAGAAGGAGTGGACAGATTGATAAAAGAAGAAAGAAATCACTTATCCTTGGTGTAGGGAGACCCTGGGTCTTTATCTCTAGAGCTGTCCTACTGGAAACTTGGCTGTCTCACTAATCCTGATTTACCCATTGGTCAGGTATTTTCAGGTCAGCCCTCCTGCACACGGGACCTGAGCATGGGTCAATGGATTTTGCATTTCTTTTCTGTGCTACAGTGGAGTCTAGTGCAGGATCTTAATGCAAAGTTCTGTCGCTGTAAGTCTTTAAGTTATCACAGGGCACTGGCATGTGAAACACGCATCTGACCTCTGATGTGGAAAAGCCAGTGCACCTGCCTTTCATGTAGCTGGAACCATGAGAGAAACCTCACATACTTCAGACCGGCAGATTGACTAGTCTTTGATCTCAACATACAGACTAAGGGATTCACTAAAAGTGGGTTTTTATGCAACTCCAATAGGCAAGACAAAAATAATTGCAAAAGAAAATATTCTTGGTTATAGACAGAGCTGTCTTACCTTGCACTAGTAAGAGATTTCTGAATCAGGTGCTCAGGGCAGGCGGGTCATGAGAATGATTAGATTGATCTGGTGACAGGCAGTGGAGTGTGGAGTAGGCTGTGAACTGTTTAACCCTAGCCCTCTGTAAAGCCAGTGGTTGCTATGTAGCCAAGCAGAATACAAGCCTAGCACCCAGTCAACCCTCCATCCCCTCTGCCCAACCTCTTTCTCTTCTCTTACATTACATCTGTTTTTGTTTTTATTTTTAATGGAAAATGAAATCTTTTCATGTTTATGTGTTTACAGTTATTGCTTTTTAAAGACTGAGTTTGGATTAACTGCTCCCTCATGGAGTTTGAGATCCCCACCCAAGCTTATCAGTCTCCAGTGCTTCACTTTCTAAGGTTTTTTTGGTTTCTTTTGTTTTGTTCTGTTTTGTTTTTTTGTGTTTTTTTTTTTGTTTGTTTAGTTTTTTGTTTTGAGATATGATCATAGCAGCGGGTAATTTCGTGACAGATGAGAACCTTTTCTCCAAGAGTGGCCCTCAGATGTTTGGGCCGGCTCCTGTGCAGTTTCTGCTGTCAGGGTTTTCTATCCCCTGCTCTGGCCACAGTCTTTGTCTGTCTCTTCTCTTTTTTATCCCCTTGCTGTCCCCTTCACCACTTCCTGATTCAATATTTAAAGGCGACACTTGAAATCTCATCCTGAAAAATTCCAATTATTGCTGAGCTCTGTTGCCAACTCCTATCTTGGCCTTATGTAATCATGTGACCTGCTAAAACATCCACCCTTTCTAAAGAACATTTCTCTCACCCAGAGCATGGCTATTGTCCAGGACCAGCCAGCCCCATCATGGCTCACTTATATAAGGCGTCCCTTTTGTTCTCTTCCTGTAATAGAACCAACCGTCTCAGACTAGTTCCTGAAGGCGGGCAGTGAGAGGGTATGATGAACTGCAGAAATGGGATTTCTACAAAAGAAACTTGAAACTCTGTGGAGTGTAGTAAGAGGTGACACTTCAGACAGCTCGCCAAGCTGAGCCTCACAAAAACCTTTTCTTTTAGAAGACATTAAAAAAAAAATAAGAAAGTATTATGTATCATAGCTGATGAGGTTGGAACTGGTTTCAAGGCTAAAAGGTGATTACAATCACCCACACAGCTATTGAAAGTGCTGTCCTACTTTGTATTTTTGTTTATTATGGGCTAGAAGGAGGTGAATTAGGAACTCATTGTCAGCCAATAATCATTTTCCAGGAAAAATGTAATTTATCCTCTGAAAGGCAATATTCACCTGCTCACCCTTTCTGATTGCTTCATTGTGTATATGATTGTTAGATTGCCCATTGGCCAGGAGAGAGATGCTACCACCCTCTGGATCCCAAGGGTATGAGTCAGAAGACATATGATCACAGCAGTGCCCTTTCTCTTGGTCACAGTGACAGGTAGCCATTGTCATAGGTGGTTCTCAGCTTTGCTCCCATGAGCTGAGCTTTGGATGAAAGGGCTCTGCACACTTCATCAGAGGGCTGGGGAGGGGGAAAGGGAGCAGTCATCACACACACACACACACACACACACACACACACAAAAGAGATGATCCTGGCAAGACAACAGAGAGGAAAGAAAGCAAAGGAGGGAAGGGAGACAGGGAGGAGAAGAAAAGGCATGCTTTGTCTAAAAAGCCGAGGTTTTAAATCCAGGAGCTGTGACACCAGGAAACCATTCTCTGATTCTTTGGCTATATATGAAATGCCTTAAGATGGACTTTTGCTTTTAGGCCATTTATTTAGGTATTACTAAGCTAAGCAAATTATTCCCCCAAAAACCTGACAAAGTGCATTTACTCTAAAATAGCCAATTGTCTGCCCCCAAATAATTAATTAGCATTCCCTCTTAGGAAGTTCTCATGATACAGTTTTAGTCTATTGTACAGTCTTTGCCCCTTATAGTGTTTCTGATTATTAAAATTGTTACACACACACACACACACACACACACACACACACATATGGAAATGTTTCTTAAGGCCTTTTGTGCAGTATAACCAAAGTTCACTGATTCTCCCACCGCAGAATATATATAAATTATTTCCACCAATCTTGCTATCTTGCTTGTAAATATTTTCTTATTTAACTTTCATGAAATCAAATAGATCAATTCTAGGTACCTGATTTCTCCTATGTAAAATTTGACTTATTTAGTTCTGTTGTAACTGTAATATCTAACATATCAAGTATGTAATTTATGAAGAAGTATCCTATATTTCATAGAAACTACAATTGCATGAAATCACTGTGCCCAAATTATATTGTGTTCCTATTTTTGCACAGAATAGGTGTGTAGCTCATTTAAGGGAACTGTATGGCACTGGCACATCTGTGAGTGACCTTCCTGCCCCTCTGGCAACAGTAACAGTATTCACTTCTTCCTAAAATTTCCTACAACTATCAGTAGTTTTCTCTCTGCCCGCTCAAGATCTGACTTGCCATCTGTGGACTTTGCCCCAAGTTGCTTCTTCCTAGCAATGGCTAGAATTCTAAGCATGGCTGCTATCAATATCCTATGTGGTTATCCTCTCTTTCCTCCCTATCAGTGACCCTCTGAGACTTAAGAGAAGAGGTTATGGAAATTGTTGACTAAAATAAAATGAGCAGACATCCTCAGGCTGTAATTAGCCATACTCTCTAATTCACAGAGTCAATATGATTAGTGCCAGAGCTATAGCGTGGGTTCTTGAAATTTTGAAGATTGAGAAGGTACCATGGAAACGTGTCACTGAGTTCCCTTGTTTTAGGAGCAAAGTTGGCTAAAGAGCCAGATGGATTTACCATCACATCATTCGGAGACCATACTCTATCTAGTACACACCTTCTACTGTGGCAGCTGTCCAGCTCTCCACCTGCTTGTGCAACCATTTCCTGGAATGGTCCTAGCACCCAAGCTCCTAGTGCCTAAATCTACCGCCCTCTTCTCCCATGCCCAGCAGGTTACTACAGCACTGTCTGGAAGTTTTGCCTTTGTTCTTCTGCTTCTCTGCCTTTATTTTGATCTCAGTAATGCCCACAATTCTAAACCTGACACCATATCCAACTGCTCAAAGATACTAAACTCCAAAACACTACCTCTTTTCTTCCCCCTGCAATTGCAGGTGTGTGTGTGTGAGTGAAAGGTCCTGCTTTGGAGCCCAGACTGGTGTAGAAACTAATGATTCTCTTGTCTCTGCTTTGGAAAAGTAGTTTCTTGTATTTTCTTGTTTCTGTGGTATATTTCTTTATGAGGTTTTGTGAAGAATGAATCCAAGCGAAATACAAACAGGGCTTTTCCTTTTCTCCCTTTCCAGAATAAACTCTAAGAGTGAAGGGGATAAAGTGTCCTTTTTTTTTTCATTCTGATTCTATACATGTTTTAGGGGGAATGTCAAGAATCCATTCACTTGCATTCTAGGATGTAACATTCCCCCCCCCACACTATTTTTAAACAAGGCCTTATTATGTAGCCTGGTTTCCTTTAGACCCTTACTCTCTCTGCCTTAGTCTCCCTGGTGCTCCTATTGCAGGCTATAACATATGGCTCCATTCCTTCTAAATTTTTAACATTTAAAAGTGATATAGTGAAATTTCACTGAGTAGAACTTAATTGGTAGAATATAGCAGTTTATAGCATTGTGCGACTATCTTTGGTGTCCTCCCCAAACTTCCCCGTCATTCCCTAATATGGTTCTCATTGAGCAAGCAGTTTCTTATTTGCAGCCATAGCTCCAGCCCCCAGCAACAGCTTATCTGTGTTCTTCTCTGTGGATGTATCTATCTACTTTGAATGTTTCGTGTAAATGGAGTTACAAAGCACAAACTCCATTTGTGCCTGAGCTTCTTTCCCTTAGCGCCTATGATTTAATCTTCATTTATTTTCTCATCAAAAATGTCCTTGGCAGTAATGATTATTTTTACCCAGTATGGAAGTGGTTTTATTTCAACAGCATCTTATTTTGAAGCACAAAGGAATTGTTACTCTATACTTTTTCTCTTTTTCTTCTTTTTACCTTATATACTACCAGAAGCCAAGATTATTCCCTGCCCACTCCCAAGTAACCTATTGGCTTTCTCTACATTCCCATATTAGAGGGATAGATGGTATGAATTGGGTAAGTCTCCATGGTCTCATGTCACAAGGAAAGAATTTCTTTACTTTCAAGTGAGGTAGATAGATGTTTCATGTTCAAAGAGACAGCTTTTGATATTATCAATAAAGTCTATTGAGACATGGTGGCACAGAGTTTTACACACAGTACTTGGGAGGCAGATGCATGTAGATGTCTGTGATTTGGAAGCTGGTGTAGTCTTCTCAGTCAGGTCCATCCTGACTACATATCAGAGCTACATAAGGAGACCATGTGTACTATGTGGGCATTGTTATCAATGAGGGTTAGGGTAGTTAGCATGGTGAAGGGTGGGGAGTGGGTTCCGTAGGAGCCTTTGGTATGGTCTGTAATATGCTGTCTCTCATGAGACACTGTAGCCAGTGTTGTAGAGCTGATTTTTTACCGAATAAGACACATTCCTCAGAAGTCAGAATCATTCTAAAGATGAAGCACTGGTGATTTCCAAAGCAAAATGTAATGATTCTGTTCAATCTGGGAAAGGCAGCAGTTAACTCCAAAAGCTACTGTAAGTGGATGTTGAATCCAGAATTGTAGAATCCATTTCTTTGGTGAAACTAAGCAAATGAAATCCACCCCTTGTTCTACATTTTTACAGTCACTGAAACTTGTAGTAGAAGGAATTATTTAAACCCCAAATTTGTCGGGGCAAATCTCCTATCCAAAGGAGATCAGTAAAGGAAAACACAACTCAATAATTATTCTATAAATTGCATGCCTGGATTGGGCAGATTTACCACTACACTACTCTAATCCCCGGCTATAAGATCCCTTATAACTTGCGGTTCATCCAGACCGCATGCTTGTCTTCCATCGTTGGCTTCCTTCTACTGCAGGCTTCCTTCTGCTCTGCTTCCTCCTGCTTCTCTTTCTGCTTCTCTTCTGCTCTACCATTTATATATAATTCCTCTCACTCTCTCCTCCCCTAAGCCTTTTTCTCCACCTCCCCTTCTACTGCCCAATCTCTGGCTCTAGCCTTTATTTTACAGGTTTTAATTGGACAGAAGGTTTACAAGACGTCACCTGTGTACAGATTCAATCATCCTCTGCAGCCCTCCCAGGAAAGTGAAACTAGGATCAAAATACAAGGTTGGGGCTATCCACTGGAAACTAGGATGAAAATACAAGGCTGGGGATATCCACAACAGAAACTGTTCTTGGGGATTTCTTGATAGCATTTGGTCAATTGATATCTTTGGTCTTTTAAACTCCTTTCCTGTTTTTTTTTAAATATTTATGATTCTGGATCCATAATGACCATCACACTCATTCCAGTCTTCCAGATGCTCACCACGTGTGCCTCCTCGACAAAAAAAAAAAAAAAAAAAAAAAAAAAAAAAAGAAAAAATAAGAATAATAAAAAAAAAAAAAAAAAACAATTCACTTGTGTCTATATTCACGCAGTGGTCAAACTTCTGCCCAGATATGTAAACCTTGCCCCCTGGGCACTTTGTCCGCTAGTGCGCTTGGTTGTGGACAGGTCTGAAAAAGAGTGGGATGAAGGCAAGAGACAAAAAAGACAACAGGATCATTCTTCATTGAAGGAAACCGGTAATTTAGCAAAGCAGGAAGCAGCTGAGACACTACACGCACTGCAGCGGGCACAAACACAAAACAAGTAGGAGAAAACAAGATTACAAGGTCTCACTTTGGCATGAAAACAAGTCTTTTGTCGGGTATATGCCGGAGGCTGTAAAGAGATAGCGCTTTCTGATGTTGGCCCACTATTAGGTCTGGTCTCCCTCTGCACCCGAGCTTCAACGTGGACTACTCAACAATATCACATTTAGTTTCTCTTTTCCTGTCTTTTGAGAAAGGTTTTCTCTTTATTCAGAATGTTAGCATTTTATCTAAACTCCACCCCACCCCCACCGTTACATGGCAACAGCCAGGTATGCTCCTCCCCACAGTTACCTGGCAACAGCCAGATAAGCCTGGCCTACTATGAAACGGGCTGCTTGCCCCCTCTTGATCTCTTTTGATCTCCTGCTCTCTTGCCTTCTTGCTCCCCCTGTTCCCTCGCCCCTTCTCCCTTCCTTTCCCCCTCTCTCCATGTGCTCATGGCTGGCATCTACTTCCTCTCCTCTCCTCTCCTCTCTCTCCTCCTCTCCTCCTCTCCTCTCCTCTCCTCTCCTCTTCTCTCTCTCTCTCCCTCTCTCTCTCTCTCTCTCTCTCTCTTCCTCATTTGCTGAATAAACCCAATTCTATACTACACTGTCATGTGGCTGGTCCCTCAGGGGAAAAATGCCTCCCCATGGGCTGGCTGAGACATACCCTTCCCCCATACCTCATCACACACCCATAGAACATAGTGTATATCTCTTTATATTTTTATAAATACATCACAGAACACATGAAAACCTCAGGAAGGCTCTGTACCTACCTCATAAATCCATTGTTTTTGGTTATCAGAGACATTGCTTACGTGTGTCTGTAACTTCTTATTTTCCATTGTTTAAATTTATGTCACCTTTTACTAGGGGCACAAGGAATAGTGAATGGTCAAGTGTGACATCTCTGTATTCCATTTTATGTCCATGTATGGGAGTGGCATGCACATGTGTGCAAATTCCTGAAGATGCCAGAGACCTGCCTTTTATGCCATCTCCCTGACATCACCTGCCCTATGTTTTGAGATAGGTGCTGTCACTGGTCTGAACCTTGCTGAGCAGGCTAGACTGACTGGCTACCAATGACAGCTCTACTCCCACACCTGCCTCAACTTTCCAAGCACTGAAGTTAAAAGAACCCACTGTTGTATTTGGCTTTTCACAGGAGGATTCTGGGACTGAACCCAGGTACTCATAGCTGCAAGGCAAGCTCCTCACTGACTGAATCAACTCCCCAGCCCTGGCTACCACTTTTGATCCAGATTACCTAAAACCTGGTGTAGGATTGCAGTAAGATGCATTTCTTCATATCCTGGTATTAAAAATTAATGTTAAAAAGCTGGATGCCTTCAAATAAAGACTTTTAGCTTTTTTGATTTTTATTGTCTTTGTCTATGTAATAGAGGAAAGGTTATGAGGAGAGCTTAATGAGAACAACTATGTAAAAACCTTACAAAGAATCCTGGCATAGAAAAAATACCCAGTCAATTTCAGCTAAAAAATGGTCATGGCAACATGGCTCAACTCTGTCCCCACTCTTGTCTCCTTGCTTTGGAGGAATTATTAACTTCACTAAGCATTACCAGCTATCATATCTGCATCTTGGCCCAGTCCTTTCTACCAATTCTGCTTTTGCCCCTCTGCTGCTTCTGAATGGTCCTATTACACTGTGTTCCCTTCTTCAGTGGGACTTCTCCAGAGGCCTGATTCTTTCTGTCCTTCTGCCCCCTATTGTCTCTTACCAGCCAGCTTCAGACTCATATAGTGAACTCTGGTCACTTCTAAAGAGCTCTCTCCTCATATTTCTAAAGCCTCCACCAGGTACTGTCTGTTCTTCATTCACTATCTCTTTGTCATGTGTCTGCTTTTACCTCTTCAGTGGAGCCACAGATCAAATCTTGAGACTCAGCAGGTTTTTCTTTGTTTGTTTTTGTTTTGTGAATCAAACTGTGATGATGGCAGCTACAAGTGGCAGAGATAACAATTCCATTAAAGCTAGTGCTTGTTGGGTCCTTTCCTTTTTCAGGAATTATCCTATGAATACACCACTCCACTTACCTCTAAAAATTGTCTGACATAGGTCCTACTTTTGGTCTCATCAGACAGGAGGACTGTGATACTCAGAGACACAAAGGCCCCTGCAGAAAGCCATGGTGCTTATATGCTACAGTACCATACAGTAGACCCAGGATGTAAAACCAGCCAGTGTGATTAGGGCAACTTATTTCTTAACAATGGCCCTTTAATGTTTTTTCATTCTTTTCTTTCCTAGAATATTCTTCCTGATTCCACTATGGGTACTATTGCTGCCAAATGAAAGCACAATTAATGCTCCCCCCACCCTTTGGAGTATGGAGGAAGTATGTCATGCTACCTGTGTTAGTTCTTTTTTTGTTGCTGTGACAAAATATCTCACAACTAAAGCCAAAAGGAGGAAGGATTTACACTGGCCCATGGTTTCCTGAAAGGCATGGCAGAGTTCTCACTGGTTGGGAGCCTGAGGAGGAGATTCTAGACTTGTCAGAATGCAGAAAGCTAGTCTGGAAGCAGGATCATGCTGTAATTCTGAAACCACTGGTTCTGCTGACTGACTTGTTAGCCAGGGATATGTTCCCAGTATTTCCATAATAAAACACTACCACTGGGTACCAAGCTGAGAACCCAGTTCTGTGGGGACCATTTCACATTCAAGCCAGAGGTAGACATTAATCTGTCATGGATATCATGCTTCTCATGAAATTTCTTAGGGACTATGACTTAGAGAGTTCCTAGCCATTCCTTGAATTGTCTCTCAGTTGTCTCAGTTTGTTCAGTCATTTTATGAAGCTTTTCACCAAATATTCCTATTTCTACATTCGACCTCTGCCTACCTAGTTTATTAGCCTTTCTACCTTGCCTTCCACACCTTTATTTCCATCCTGATCCATGAAGCTTTGCTACTCAGTGACCATGGCCAAAGAGACCCTTCTTTCCTTTCCATTCAACAGTATTTACTTTTGGTAGCTCCTCTGTTATCTTTCCAAATGACTACAGAGGGTTTATGAGAGAATTCTCTTTGAACCATCTTAGAACACAGAATAGCAAACAAATTCAGAGACCTATGGGAGCCAACGAGGTACCTAACTGGGTAGAGAGCTGGAGAATACAACCATGGTTTAGAGTTATTCTATCAAAGCTTTAGGTATTCTTGGCCATGCTTGGACTTGCTAGATACCTTCATTTATGAAGGAACAATAGAAATCTAGTCTTTTATATGCATGCCTCTCTGAATTTTTATAATTGCCAATTGATAAAGATAAAAATGTGTTGGGAAAATCAATTTTTAAAGGGTCGCTACTAGTTTCTTCCAACTCTGGGTGTAAAAATGTGTTCCTCAGATTCTCCAAGGAAAAGAATCATACCATTCCATCTTTGTGTTTTTATTCTTCTTCATAAAAGAATTAAAAAACAAACTTGGTAGGAAGCGTAAGAACAATTTTATTAGAATTGGAGAGAAAAAAGTAGGATAGGAAAGCTACAAATCATAACAGCTGCCAAGCGTAGGTGCAGAGGGGGAAGATGGAGAGAAAGCCACACCCTTTGAGTTAGAATGGCACCTTGAGCAGTGAAGGTAAGCAAGCAACCAAATGCTGGTAAACAGCTTCAAGGTGTGACTGTAAAGCATCTAGTGAAAAGGCCCAAAGACTCAGAAGAAACGTGCCTAGGCTTTGGCATGTATCTGTAACTAAGAGACAAGAGGGAGAAGTTACATTTTTGCTGAGTTTGGCTCACAAATGTGGCCATTCTTAGAGTCTTACATAGTTGTTTTTATAAGCAATTGCACAGACATGGGGCTTCTGGGAAAGACAAGTATATCTTCTCATTATGTGGGTGATTGTGCCTCTCATCTCTGTAGTATGACTTTACGTGAGTCACTTTTTCTTAGGGGAGGTCTCTTAGCAAGGTCATTGTCAGATCCAGTTGTATTAATTCTTGATTTATTGTTTAAAAATTTATTTTATGTGTATATATGTTTTGTTTTCATGTACAGATGAATCCTTCATGACTATGGAGGGTAGAAGAGGGGTTGGATCACTTGGTATTGGAGTTATAGATGGTTATAAGTCTTGATGTAGGTGCTAGGAACTGAATTTGGATCCTCTGAAAAAGTAGCAAGTGCTCTTAACCACTGAGCCATCCCTCCCCAGCCCCTTGGATTAACTCTTAATGGAAAAGGTACTAGTATATAATCTTTGGAGAAGATCTGAATATTCTGTCTCCATTGAGGGTTGGGTAGACTTAATTCTACCCAATTCTTTTATTAATTCTACTTAATTCTTTTAACCAGGAGGAAGGAGCTTTCCTTTAACAGTTCTTGCCGCAATATCCCTCAAGAGTATAAAGTAGATAGAACCCATTTTTATCATCAAAGTCTAAGGATCCCACCACAAAGCTGTATCTGCTGGAATGGATGAGTGCCTGAAGTGTAAATCCCAGCCTCACAGAGCTGCAAAGCAAAGAGCATCCTTTAGAAGAAGAGGATCATAGGAACACAGACACCAGACATTCTTCTGGCTTTCCTTAGCTTCACCAAGAAGCTCACAAAACTGCTGCTTTGAGTGCCTGCCTAAGCTACTGAGCCAGGTTTTCTGTCTTCATCCATTCATGTTATGTGACACATAAGTTGTCTTTATATGTGGCCAGCATTTTCTAAGTATTTGGGAGAAAAAGTAATCCTTCATTTGTTTTCTTTGTAAACACACACACACACACACACACACACACACACACACACACATTTCACCAATTAGTACAATTAGTTTGAAGACTATAAAACCTAACAAATACCAAATAAAGTTGTCTTTATAGTGAATCAGTCACAAGTGAAAGGTTGTTTGGATGTTGCTATCTCTCTCACATAGTAAATTTTTAAAATTACATTTTATTTATTTAGTGTGAGTCTGTGTATGTTTGTTGATTCCTTCACCTTCACAGATGTAGACATCTGTACACATGTAGATGTTAGAAGACAATTTGTGGGATTCAGTTTTGTGTTTTCAGCTTCAGGGCCTCTGAGATAAAACTCAAGTCTTCAGGGTGGGCAGCAGACACCTTTCCTTAGTGGGCCATCTTCCCAGCCTTCAATCTGATTTAAAAAAAAAAAAACCAGCAGGGAAAGGGAAAAGCCTCTTGTTTTGAAGTTGAATGAGCATTTGGTTTAAATACACATTTCAGTACATACGATGATGAATTGCCAAGTAACTCCTTTGACCCCATGTATTTTGCTAATAGAATTTTTCTAACAAGGAAAAATTGTAGTGAGTGCTTTTCTGCTTTTTAATATTAGGGATTTAGATTTAAAAATTAAGCTTTTAAAATGTGAGAGTCTATCTGTGTGCTACTCATGTAAACCGAAATCATTTTCATTTTACAGTTCTGAAGCAAGCAAGTCAATGAAATTTGGGGTTGATAACTTGCAATTATATTGACTTTCATTTTCCTACTTAGGTATTCTTCCAAGTGCCAATGCTTACAGTAGATGTAGCTTTGCCAACAACAGTTTTGCAGGACTTAAATTGCAGCAACTTGATGCACTGAGAGGATTTGAAAAGTATCTTCAAAGGAGCAGATGAAAGGCTGTAAGCTGTAGCACTTGCCTCTGAGCTCCCATGAACTTGGACAGTGATTGAATTTAGTTAAAAGGAAGACTATACAGATTGGAAGAGAGTGATAGGCAGGTATACACAGGACCTAGAGAAAAACGCATGGAGAACTGTTTTCCCTGACATATGTATTGTAAGCTAGAGAATATATGATAAAAGAAGTGACAGTAATTAAAACATATTAACGTAAGTAAAGAATCATTTGAAATATGGTTGCATGGTAAAGACCTAATTATAGACCATACTTGGCACATAAACATGATACTTGTATTTAGGGATAGTTAATTAGTTCTCATAAGTACACTGATGGCTCACCTGCAGCCTCATTTGTCTCGGACAAGTCCAACCCCGAAAGAGATCTCCTCCTAGCATTTAAAAAGCTTTCAGGCCACTCATTTTGGAAGGTGTTAGATTCATATAATTTGAAGCATCTGGGCAGAAAACCTTTATCTGAAGGTAGACAACATGGAGAATAGTCAACAGAATATTCCTTGGGCATTTCTCTAACAAGATGCCTCACCACACACTTCTCCTCCTTCCCTTCTTTCTCTTCTTTCTCCTCTTCCTCCTCCTCCTCCTCCTCTTTCTTCTCTTCCTCCTTCTTCTTGGAGTATATTTTTGTTTATGTGTTCATATATGTGTTTTTGTGTGTGCATGTGCATACAGAGGCCAGAGATCAAAGTAGAATATCTTCCCCAATCACTCTCAACCTTTAAAAATGTTCTTTGGCAATTTCACCCAGGTCTACAGTGAAGCTTGGACATTTTTGGCTCCCTCATTGCTCTCTCTCTCTCACTCCCCTTCCACTCGTGATGAAATCCACAGGGTCTTTCACAGAGCCTGCAGATCACTGATTTGTCTGGCCAGTGAGCTTTGAGACCTATATATGTACAGGCCTGACCCCAGGATTATCAATTGGTTGATTAATTGATTGCATCCTGTGGTTGTGAACTCAAGTTCTCATGTACAGTACTCGCTGAGCCATCTCCCTGTCCCTTACTGTATATTTTCTGTGTTCCATTTCTGATAGTGAGTCTTCAAAAGGACAGCTACCTATAACTTATGGTAAATACTACACATAACGTTAGCTCTAAGAGTAACCTGGGGGACTGTTAATGTCACAGGCAGGCCCTCCTGCCTCAATGTTTCTGATTCAACATGACTGAGGTAGAACCTGAGAATCAGTATTCTTAACATGCTCCAAGTTATATGACTGCTGCTGGTGGAAGAAAAGGCCTTTTAGTGAAGGTGAATGACTTCAAAGGGAAGATGTTATTCTAACCCAAAGAAATTGTGGTGACTGTGAGCAGAAATTAGGTGCCAAAGAAAGACCACCGGGCCAACTGAAAGCAATCAATGTAGCGTTGGCAGGCAAGGGAGGCTTTGTGTTAAGGGAGTTTGGTTTCTAAGGAATGCATATCAGAGTTGTAGGTGGGCTCCTTTGCTTGCTATCACTATGGTTATCTTCAAGTTATTGAATTTTACTGATGGACAAATAAATTTTTTTATTGAGATTTACTATCTGGCATATAATCCTTAAACCATGGAGCTGGATAGTTCCATTGTTGGGCTGAAGATATGGGTCAGTGGTTAAAGGCACACAGTACTCTTGCATAGAACCTGGGTTAAATTCCCAGAACCCACATTTTGGTTCACAACAATCTCTAATTATAATTGAAGAGATATGATGCCTTCTCCTGGCTACTGTGGGGATCCTGAGCATGCAGGTATATGCAACACACAGACACACATGCAGGCAAAAGGCCCATACACAGATAATAAATAAATGAATGAATCGATAGCTAGCTAGAGAACCTTTCAGCATAAAGGCTAGCCTATACCTACACCATGGCACACATACACACTAAAAGTAAAGGACAAACAAATTCCTTAGATTAAGGGGTCAGAACAGGAAAAGTTAGAAAGCAGGCACTTTCCTGGGAGACTTGCTTAGAATCCTGGCTCATGCTCTAGCTACCATGAGTTTTATTCAGGACATTCATTGACCCCAAGTCTCAGCATATTTGTGTCATAATGGGTCACAGCTCTCTTTAAAGAGCAGCTGATGGATGGAGTATAGCATGAGCCTTTATTCCTTGGAACACAGAGTATGCCTCTTGTTAATGAGAATGCAGGCTTGTGTGGCTGCCTAGGCATTGCCATTGCATGTAGAATTCTTGGAATAGTATTCACCTGTGGCTATATGACTATTGCTTGGGTGAGAAGTGAAGGGTGAAATCCCCTCAGCATGAGAAGAGCTGATAGAAGGACACAAATAGACCTTGTCTTCTCACTATAAGAGAGGAGTCAGGAAATGCAGTGGTTTTTCCTGTAGCAGTGACAGGGGATGAAGAGGAACAGCAAACAATGTGATTACCACAATGCCTTTACTGACACCTATAGTACAGCCATAATTCAGTACTCACTGCCTTGTCATTATTGCTGAATGGTTGCATTTTGTTCCAAGTCCTAGAATCTCTCAAATTTGCTGCCAAAAGGGGATTCGTCAGAAGGGTGCACTCACACATGGGGTTCCAGAATCTGACATCAGAGCCTCAGAAGGGTATATTTACACACAAGGGTCACAGACATGTGATGTCCTAACCTCACATACAAGGGACACTCTAGGAATGAGAGGAGGAATGAGAAAAGAGTGGGGAAACAAAGAATCTTCCAGAGGCTAGAAATTCCAGTGGGAATGGTCTCTGTATCCATAAGGGATTGACTTGAATATTGAACTCTTACATGCTTGGTCTGTGGCTCTGGACAGTTTTTCTCATGTCTAGTGCCTTAGTTTCCTCTTGTGTAACATGCAGACAATTTAATGTATGACTGGCATTAAAATACCAGGAGCTATACCTCTATCAAGAAAATCAGTTATGACTTCATTATTTCAAAGAGAAAGATATTCCTTTTAAATATGATTTTTGTAGACATGGATGTTTTGCCTGCATGTTTGTTTGTGTACCACTCGCTTGCTTGCTACCCATGGAATCCAGAAAGAGACATTAGATCTTCTGGAGATACAGAGTGTTGTGAGCTGACACTGTGTGCCCTGGAAATTGAAGTCAGGTTGTCTGGAAGAGCAGCCAGTGTTCCTAGCCAGTGAGCCATCTCTCTAGCTCTTGACACTTAATATTGATTCCTCTCGATGTAGAAAGATAGCCAGGGTGACCCACTTAGGTCAACACTAATATCAAACCCGTGGATATTTATCTTTGAGGGTAACTGACTTGCATAAAATATACGTACACTGGGTGGGTGGTTGAAGGCATTTTCTAAAGTTACAAGTACATGGAAACTAAACCAACAGTGGATGTTGCTCTATCATATGTGGTTGACTGGTGATTGCAAAAATCACTACTGTTTTGAAGTTTAATCTATCATAGCAAATATCCTTTATTTTCTTTATATTATTTATAAATGGAATCAAGTAGAACTCACTAGGACTCTGCAACAGGCCAGGTAATGGTCATACCACTTAAGCTATTCTGCATGTATTTCTTTTTTCTTTTAAATTTTTCAAGGATCACTTGTATTGGCAATGTATCTGTTGATTTCTTTTTTGCTTTAACAATATGCTTTTACTTAGAAGGTTATGACCATTGCTGTACAATTAAAGAAAAAAATATAGGGTGGAAAGAAGGGAAAACATTAAATATAAAATTAGACTTCGCACAGTAGGTTTCTCTTGGAAAGATTTTTGGGATTTACATTTGCTAATGCGTAAATACATTGTCGCTTTGTTCACCTTGATTAGACATTGTTTCTGCTTAAGCTTTATATGTACCTGGAAAATGAAAAATCTTTCTCTCTTTCTCTCCTCCCACTGTCTGTCTCTGTCTCTCTCCTTCCTTCCCTCCAGCCTTCTTTTTCTTCCTCCTTTCTCTTTACATAATTATATCTGATAATGACCTACCATAGTTCAAAATGGCAAATTTGATTAATTTCCTCCAAGATTCTTTAATTGTGCTCTATGTGGCAACTCTAGATTGGTGGCTGACAAGTGCATCTTCCATGTTTGTCACTTCATACTTCAGAACCAGACATCAAGTGTGAGATCTTGGCCCTGATTCCTTGACCAATTAGGAAAGCTCAAGATTTCTTTGAAAATATGTAGTTCACATTTTTCAATATAATATTTGATTAATTCTTTGACAGAAATAGAGGCAGACTATATATTGTGATCCTATTAGCTTATCACTTCTACCTCTAACTCCTTCTAAATCCATCCCTCAATTCAGTCTTTCCTCTTCCTGTAGGATTTCTCATTTTATTCTTAATAACCCATTGAGTCCAAGTTCTACCTGCTATATATTTATGGGTGTGAGACTATTTACTGAGCATGTACAACCTACCAGTAGCCATGCCCTTAAAGAAAAATGACTCCCTGCTCTCCCAGGAGCCATAAGCTGACAATAGCTCCTCAGTCAATGGTCAGGGCCCATGAGCCTCTCCCCCTACATACTATAGCTTTGACTGTCTTGATTGTGTGCAGGCAACCATAACCATTGTGAGGTCATGTTTACAGTTGTCCTATCATGTCTAGATGACAATGTTTCACCACAGATGATAGTCTTTACATCCCCTCTGAACTTTTAGGAAAGGGAATGTGATGTAGATACGCCATTTATAGATGGGCACTCCACAGATACTTGCTCTCAGATCTCTGACCAGTTACAAGTTTCTGTATTAATCTGTGTCTATTGCAAGAAAACTTCTCTGATGAAATCTGATAGCTGCACTGAACTCTGGGTATAGAGACTGGAATTTTGAAATCAGGTTGATACTTTTGGAAAAAAACAGTAGTAGTAGTTGATTTCACCCAATGGTCATGGAGGTTGCTCTTAAGCAGTAGTGTGATAGTAGAACTCAGGTGATATAGTTGTATGTGTGTTGGTGTGTATATGTGTGTGTGGAGTGCAGGGTGGGGTTCATAATTAAAGAAAAAACAGTTCCATATCATATGAACCAGGTGGAGGTTATTTTGTATTTCTTAAGCTTTTTCAGTCAAGATTAAAGTTCTGTAAAGTAAGTCACCTGAACATTACTTGCAAAAAGCAGGGTACTGGAAGAAATGGCAGCTCTTCACTATTGCTGATCATTTAAAAACACTACTTGAAATGATTGTATTCAGCTATGCCATGGTTGCTGAACTTACCTTGGAAGCACAGCCACTTCCCCCCATTATTAAAAAAGTAGTTTTCAATATTTTCCTTTATTAATAATGTTAATAACACCTTAGGGCAAGACATTTTTAACAGGTGCACATAATACAGCAATTTTTCTGTTGGAAAATACACAGAGCTGAAAAAAAAGTTGAGGAACACTGATTCCCCTCCTGCACACACTAGCTCATTCCTGCTGACTAGTAAACACTAAGAAAATATTTGGGAAACCACCAGAGGAAAGCTACTGTGGTTTCCTTTTTATGCAGCATGCGGTTTGAGAGCAAAATTTCACTCATGGGCTCACATATTTAAGCATGTGGTCCATAGCTGCTGATGCTGTGCAGAAGGAGCCTTGTTGGAGGAAGTTCCTCACTAGAGGTGGGACTTCCTGAGTACAGATACAATGTGACCAGCTTGGACCCTGCTCTTGCTACTACGCAGTCCCTGCGTGCTCTTGGGTCATTGTCTCCATGACTGAAAACATCTCCCTGGAGCTCTCATCCTCATCCCACTGTACCCCCAAATCTAACATCAAACAATCAATCCCTCCACACTTTCTACCTTAGATTGCTTTGTCAGGGTATTTGATCACAGCAAAAAGAAATAAATTAAGACACTACGCATGTTGCACCCTGGGGAAAAGACACCAAACCTTCAGGTTGTGAATGGATTCTCCAGAACCCGAGGGACATCAGTGATAGAAAGTCTTATCCCAACCACCCACTTTCACACTGTGCTTTCTGCTGTGAACTTTCCCCTTAAGTTGTTTAATGAAGTTATTGTTATTAAATTAGTAAGAATTCCCATAGAATGAAAATTTTAAAAGCTACGTCTAAAATATTAAATCATTTTTTTGACACAAAGGTTTTCCAGAAAATGACTAAGTGTTATAAAGATGAACACATTCTGAATTTTCTGGCAATTAATGTGAGGTATTAAGAATTTTAAGTAAAATTTTGATCCCACAATATTTAAATGGTGATGGTAGTTTGCAAGCTCAAGGATTCAAGAACTCAAGGGTTTATATCAGTGCCTTAGCCTACCAACTCCCTGAGACTTCAGACCTCATGTACCATCAGTCCAAGCCAAAGGTTAATGCTGACCTGGTTAAGCTTGAAAGCCATGAAGAGACAAAGGATTTCTCAGGCTTGTTTCTTTAGGAAGCCATGATCAAGCAAAATGTAAGTCACTGGATAATCAAGGACACAACAGTACATAGCTTTGATATCTTTGGGGAAGGATTTTTCTCCCCAACCTTGATTCTTTTAACATTTTAGACTAGATAAGTCTTTTTTAAAATTAAGATCATTTATGTTTTTCTTAGTATATATCATGCATATTTGTTTCACTATGCCTTTTTTACATGTATTTTGAGCATATTTACCTCCCATTGCTACCCTCTCTTACAGGTCTTCAACCCCTGCCAATATTCTTTCTCTTCACAATTGGGCTAAATTATTTTTCACTGGGAGTAGTTCTCTTGTATATTGCAGTATGTTTGCCAACATGCCTGGTCTCTATATGGTAGATACCAGGAATACTCACCCTTCCAATTTTGAAACCCCTGGATGCTCCAGTTGGTAAAGGCAGGGACAAAATTGTCTAATATTTAACAACCATTGCACTAATCAGGATCAAATAAACCATCTAAACAGTCCTATAACCCCTAAAGAAATAGCAGCAGTCATTAAAAGTCTCCCCACCAAAAAAAAGCCCAGGACCAGATGATTTTAGAGCAGAATTCTATCAGCCCTTCCAGGAAGACCTAATACCAATTCTATTCAAACTATTCCACAAAATAGAAACAGAAGGAACACTACCCAATTCGTTCTATGAAGCTACAATCACACTCATACCTAAACAAAGAAAGAGAACTTCAGACCAGTCTCCCTTATGAATATCGATGCAAAAATACTCAATAAAATTCTTGCAAACTGAATACAAGAACACATCAAAACAATCATCCATCATGATCAAGTGGGCTTTATCCCAGGAATGCAGGGATGGATCAATATTTGGATATCTATCAATGTAATCCACTATATAAACAAACTCAAGGAAAAAAAAACCACATGATCATCTCATTAAATGCTGAGAAAGCCAACATCCCTTCATGGTAAAAGTCTTGGAAAGATTAGGAATTCAAGGCCCATACCTAAACATAGTAAAAGCAATATACAGCAAACCAGTAGCCAACATCAAACTAAATGGAGAGAAACTTGAACCAATCCCACTAAAATCAGGGACTAGACAAGGCTACCCACTCTCTTCCTACCTGCTCAGTATAGTACTGAAAGTTCTAGCCAGAGGAATTAGACAACAAAAGGAGGTCAAAGGGATACAAAATGGAAAGGAAGAAGTCAAAATATCACTATTTGCAGATGATATGACAGTATACTTATGTGACCCAAAAATTCTACTAGAGAACTCCCAAACCTGATAAACAACTTCAGCAAAGTGACTGGATATAAAATTAACTCAAACAAATTAGTAGCCTTCCTATGGGTAAACAGGCTGAGAAAGAAATTAGGGAAGCAACACACTTCATAATAGTCACAAATAATATAAAATACCTTGGTGTGACTCTAACCAAGCAAATGAAAGATCTGCATGACAAGAACTTCAAGTCTCTGAAGAAAGAAATCGAAGATCTCAAAAGATGGAAATATCTCCCATACTCATGAACAAACAGGATTAATATAGTAAAAATGGCCATCTTGCCAAAAGCAGTCTACAGATTCAATGCAATCCCCATCAAAATTTCAACTCAATTCATCATAGAGTTAGAAAGAGCAATTCTCAAATTCATTTCGAATAACAAAAACCCCAGGATAACGGAAAAAACTATTCTAAACAATAAAAGAACATTTGGGGAAATCACCATCCCTGTCTTCAATCTGTATTACAGGGCAATAGTGATAAAAACTGTATAGTATTGGTAGAGAGACAGGCAGGTAGACCAATGGAATAAAATTGAAGACCTAGAAATGAATACACACACCTATGGTCAGTTGATCTTTGACAAAGGAGCTAAAACCATTCAGTGGTAAAAAGAGAGCATTTTCAACAAGTGGTGTGGGTTCAATTGGTAGTCAGTATGTAGAAAAATGCAAATTGATCCATTCTTATCTCCTTGTACAAAGCTCAAGTACAAGTAGATCAAGAACCTCCACATAAAACCAGATACACTGAAACTAATAGAAGAGAAAGTGAGGAAGATCCTCAAACACATGGGCTCAGGGGGAAAGTTCCTGAACAGGACACCAGTGGCTTATGTTCTAAGATCAAGAATTGACAAATGGGACCTCATAAAATTGCAAGGTTTCTGTAAGGCAAAGGACACTGTGAATAGGACAAAGCAGCAACCAACAGATTGGGAAAGATCTTTACCAATCCTACATCTGATAGAGGGCTAATATCCAATATATTGAAAAAACTCAAGATGTTAGACTCCAGAGAATCAAATAACCCTATTAAAAATGGGGTACAGAGATAAACAAAGAATTCCCAACTGAGGAATATAGAATGGCTGAGAAGCACCTAAAGAAGTGTTCAGCATCCATAGTCATCAGGGAAATGCAAATCAAAACAACCCTGAGATAATACCTCACACCAGTCAGAATGTCTAAGAGCAAAAACTCAGGTGACAGCAGAATGTCACCTGTATGTGGAGAAAGAGGAACACTCCTCCATTGTTGGTGGGATTACAAGATGGTGCAACCACTCTGGAAAGCAGTCTGGTGGTTCCTCAGAAAATTGAACATAGTATTACCCAAGGACCCAGCTATATTACTCCTTGGCATATACCCAAAATATGCCTCAACATATAACAAGGACACCTGTACCACTGTGTTCATAACAGCTTTATTTATAATAACCAGAAGCTGGAAAGAACTCAGATGTCTTTCAACAGAGGAATTGATGCAGAAAATGTGGTACATTTACACAATGGAGTACTACTCAGCTATAAAAACAAAGGCTTAATGAAATTCTAGGGCAAATGAATGGAACTAGAAAATATCATCCTGAGTGAGGTACTCAATCACAAAAGAAAAAAAGGACCATCCTCCCTTGCATATACAGCTGGAACCATGGGTCCCTCCCTAAGTGTTCTAAGACTGGTGGTTTAGACCCTGGGTGCTCTGGTTGGTTGGTATTGTTGCTCTCCTCATGGGGTTGCAAATCCTTTCAGCTCCTTCAGTTTTCACTCTAACTCCTCCATTGGGAACCCCATGATCAATTCAATGGTTAGCTGTGAGCATCTGCCTCTGAATATGTCAGACTCTTGCAGACCTCTAAGGAGACAGCTATATCAGGCTCCTGTCAGCATGCACTTCCTGGTATTCATAAGGGAGACTGGTCTCAAGTACTCTTTCTTTGTTGGGTCTTTGTGAGGTTTAGGTATGAGTGTGATTGTAGCTTCATAGAACGAATTGGGTAGTGTTCCTTCCGTTTCTATTTTGTGGAATAGTTTGAATAGAATTGGTATTAGGTCTTCCTGGAAGGGCTGATAGAATTCTGCACTAAAACCATCTGGTCCTGGGCTTTTTTTGGTGGGGAGACTTTTAATGACTGCTGCTATTTCTTTAGGGGTTGTGGGACTGTTTAGATGGTTTATTTGTGCCTGGTTTAACTTTGGTACCTGGTATCTGTCTAGAAAATTGTCCATTTCATCCAGATTTTCCAGTTTTGTTGAGTATAGGCCTTTTTAGTAGCATCTGATGATTTTTTGAATTTCCTCAGTTTCTGTTGTTATGTTTCCCGTTTCAGATCTGATTTTATTAATTTGGATACTGTCTCTGTGCCCTCTGGTTAATCTGGCTAAGGGTTTATCTATCTTGTTGATTTTCTCAAAGAACCATCTCCTGGTTTTGTTGATATTTTGTATAGTTCTTTCTGTTTCTACTTTGTTAATTTCAACCCTGAGTTTATATCCTGATGTCTACTTCTCTTAGGTGTATTTGCTTCTTTTTGTTCTAGAGCTTTCAGGTGTGCTGTCAAGTTGTTAATGTGTGCTCTCTCCAATTTCTTTTTGTAGGCACTTAGAGCTATGAGTTTTCCTCTTAGCACTGCTTTCATGGAGTCCCACAAGTTTTTGTATGATGTGTCCTCATTAAAGAGTCATTAATTTTTTTCCGTATTTCTTCCTTAACCAAGTCATCATTGAGTATAATGTTGTTCAGTTTCCACCTGCATTTGGGTTTTCCATTGGTTTTGTCATTATTAAGACCAGCCTTAGTCCATGGTGATCTCATAGGATGCAAGGGATTATTTCAATCTTTTGGTATCTGTTGAGGCATGTTTTGTAGCCAATTATATGGTCTATTTTGGAGAAGTTACCTTGAGGTGCTGAGAAAAAGGTATATTCCTTTGTTTTAGCATGAAATGTTCTATAGATATATATTAAATCCATTTGGTTCATAACTTCTGTTAATATCAATGTGTCTGTGTTTAGTTTCTGTTTCCATGATCTGTCCATTGCTGAGAGTGGCCTGTTGAAATCCCCCACTATTATTGTGTGAGGTGCAATGTGTGCTTTTAGCTATAATAAAGTTTCTTTTATGTATGTGGGTGCCCTTGCATTTAGAGCATAGATGTTCAGAATTGAGAGTTCATCTTGGTAGATTTTTCCTTTGATGAGTATGAAGTGTCCTTCCTTATCTTTTTTGATTACTTTTGGTTGAAAGTCAATTTTATTTGATATTAGAATGGCTACTCCAGCTTGTTTCTTGGGACCATTTGCTTGGAAAATTGTTTTCCATCCTTTTACTCTGAGGTAGTGTTTGTCTTTGTCACTGAGGTGCGTTTCCTGTATGCAGCAAAATTCTGGGTCCTGTTTATATATCCAGTCTGATAGTCTACGTCTTTTTATTGGGGAATTGAGTCCATTGATGTTAAGAGATATTAAAGAAAATGATTGTTGCTTCCTGTTATTTTTGTTATTAGAAGTGGAATTATGTTTGTGTAGCTATCTTCTTTTGGGGTTGTTGGGAGATTACTTCCTTGCTTTTTCCCGGTTGTAGTTTCCTTCCTTGTGTTGGCGTTTTCCATCAGTTATCCTTTGAAGTGCTGGGTTTGTGGGAAGATATTGTGCAAATTTGGTTTTGTCATGGAATATCTTGTTTTCTCCATCTATAGTAATTGAGAATTTTTCTGGGTATAGTAGTCTGGGCTGGCATTTGTGTTCTCTTAGGGTCTGTATGATATCAGTTCAGGATCTTCTGGCTTTTATAGTCTCTGGTGACAAGTCTGGTGTAATTCTGATAGGTCTGCCTTTATATGTTACTTGACCTTTTTCCTTACTGCTTTTAGTATTTTTTCTTTGTTTTGTGCATTTGATGTTTTGATTATTATGTGACGGGAGGTATTTCTTTTCTGGTCTAGTCTGTTTGGCGTTCTGTAGACTTCTTGTATGTCTATGGGCATCTCATTCTTTAGGTTAGGGAAGTTTTCCTCTATAATTTTGTTGAAGATATTTACTGGCCCTTTAAGTTGGGAATCTTCATTCTCATCTTACCTATTATTCTTAGATTTGGTCTTCTCATTGTGTCTTGGATTTCCTGGATGTTTTGGGCTAGGAGCTTTTTGCATTTTGCATTTTCTTTGATGGTTGTGTCAATGTTTTCCATGGTATCTTCTGCACATGAGATTCTCTCTTCTATCTCTTGTATTCTGTTGGTGATGCTTGAATCTATGACTCCTGATCTCTTTCCTATGTTTTCTATCTCCAGGGTAGTCTCCCTTTGAGATTTCTTTATTGTTTCTATTTCCATTTTTAGATCCTGGATGGTTTTGTTCTATTCCTTCACCTGTTTGGTTGTGTTCTCTTACAATTCTTTAAGGGATTTATGTGTTTCCTCTTTCAGGGCTTCTACCTGTTTACCTGTATTCTCCTGTACTTCTTTAAGTGAGTTACTTATGTCCTTCTTAAAATCTTCTATCATCATCATGAGAAGTGATTTTAATTCTGAATCCTGCTTTTCCTGTGTGATGATGTGTCCAGGGCTTGCTATGGTGGGAGAACTAGGTTCTAATGATGCCAAGTAACTTTGGTTTCTTCTGCTTGAGTTTTTGCGCTTGCCTTTCACCATCTGGTTAACACTAGTGTTACCTGTGCTCACTGTGTCGGACTGGGGTCTGTCTTTCCAGTTATCTTCCTTGTGTCTGAACTCCTCAGAATCTAGATGTCTCTGTGATTCTGGATACTAAGCTCCTGGGTGGAAGAACTCCTTTGACTCCGGCTGCCTCTGGGATCCTGAAATCCTGCTGCTCTGAGTGCAATGGTTCCTCTAGGATGGTTCAGGATATGGTGTCTTCAAAGGAGCAGACCAGCTAGGTGTTCACTGATATGAGTAGTGTGACTCATCCAGAATTGCTTAGGGTACGTTGTCCACTGCTCTGCGTGCAGTGGCTTCTCTAGGATGGCTCTGGATAAAGTGTCTCCACAAGAACAGACCAGCTAGGTGTTTGCCCCAGCCAAAAGGACCAGGCATGGGGCAGAAGGGAAGTAGTATTCCAGAAGGGCTGGGTTTGGGTGGCTGATGCTTCCTGAGCACCACTGGCTCCCACTTGTAACTCTGGAGCATGGGGTATTGGGTGAGAGTTCTTACCACTGCTCTGAGTGCAGTGGCTCCTCTAGGATGGCTCAGGATAAGGTGTCTCCACAGGACAGACCATCTAGGTGTCTGCCCCAGCCAAAAAGGACCAGGCGCAGGGTGGAAGGCAAGGACTTTATTTCTAAGTGCTGGGGAAAAACTATCTCAATGGATCATTTTGAAACCACAGATAGAAAAATGCTGTTTTACTTATTTTTAGTTTCTCTTTTGATTCCTGATTTTGGCTTCGCTGGGCTTTGAGCTAAGTAAGGGTCTTGAATGTGCTAAGTAAGTACTCCTTCAGTGAGCTACACTCCCAGCCCCCTACCCTGCCCCTGTTGGATAGTTTTAGGTTGATACAAATATGACGTCTCTCAATCTATATTTATCACAGGTGCATACTCTCCTCTAATTCTATGACCGTATTTTGTGTGTCTATTTCAAGAATTGCTTATTTCTTCCACTAAAGAAAGCGAATTCCATCTGACTGACCGTAGAGTTTATATGCCAAATGGGTGGGTATAAGTTAGGAAACCTACACTAGGCAACACTGTTCACATACCTGTACTTATACTATTTGATATAGTGTCTGTTATGCCACATATGGCTATTGGATACTTGTAATGTGGTAAGTTTGACAGTAGAATCCAAGCTTTATCTAATTTCAATTGCATTGTAAGGATTAATTTGTAGCTACCAGCAAACATATTGGATAGCACAGGTCTAGATCATTAAAACACAGTTTTTTGAATCACATTTTAGGGCCAAGTATCATGATACTTGATAGTGGTAGGTGTATCCAACTGTTTGACAAGGTTCATGCTTAAGACCTACACAGTCAAATTACCAAAAACAAATTAAAAAATCCACCAAACTATAGCAATCATGTCTTAAATAAGTTTATGTTCTTGTGTTGGGACACATTAATAGCTGTCCTTGACTACATGAAGCCTGGGCAGTGGCAAGGGAGAGCTCATATTGGACACAGCTGGTAGATCTTCTGAACAGAATTATAGAGCAAGCATGCAAATGTCTAAGCCTAGCTACAGAGGCAAAAAAGAGCATTGAATGTACCAACTGCTTATTGTGCATAGCAGCTAGAAAGTTAAGACAGCAAATGTCTGGTTGATTTATCGAGACCTAATATCAAACATAGGCATGTCTAATATTGACAGGAAGAATGCGAGTCAATGCAGACAAATAACTTTTAGATCTTCTCTCTTCTGCTTTTGAGATTGCATCTAAGCAGCGAAGAGGCTCCATGTGTGGTTTTTGTTGTTTTATGTGCAGTGATATTTTTTTCCTCCTTATGTTTCCTTGAAGTCGTTTAATATAACCCTGTCAGGTTCAGGCGGTATGTTTGGAAAATTCACAGGAATACAGTGTTTGTGTGATATAGAGAATTATTTATGTATGGCATGAAAAACCATAGTCGTGTTTGTGAGCTGTTTATGTTATTAATTATGACATTTGGTAAGATACAAGGACCTTAGTGATAACGGTGAGTGTTCAAAATCCCTCTGTGTGGTTGCCATCCTGCTGATATGGGAAAATAGGAAGTGACTTAAGAGACTGTTTGTTCTGGAGTTTATAAATATTCTGTAAAGCTTCCCTTCATAAATAACCAAGGCACTGTCTGTCACCTAGTCATGTATGATGGGAAGCTTTAAAGTGAGTGAAATATTGTATGAAGTATCTATCCTTGTCCCATCAGGTCAAATGTACAGGCTATTTGGAAATTTGTAGCAATAATAACTGACATTGGTTTGTTTCTATAATATATGTCTAAACATGGGTCTCCAAATACCCATGCAATGAGGCAATTCAAGTTTGTCATGGATGGAACATACCAATTTTCAGAGAGAGGCTTATGTAAGGCAAAACATTGTATAGACCCTACTAACACGGTGCCTGGGCTCAATAAATCTATTCCTTTTTTATTACTACTATTGCTATTGAATATCTCCAAGGTTATATATTAAAATATATTATTATAAGTACAACTTGACAAAGCACTAGATATTCTTTAGGTCAAAGAATACCTTGGGTAGGGTGTTTTGTTATGTTTTGTCATTGCTGTTGCTTTTCCTTGCAATGTAAATAATTCCCATTAATTTCATTTATTTTTATAAATTAAGTATTTATACACCAGGTGTTCTGAAAGCTGTGGGCATTCTTTTCTCACAACAATGGTTCTTTAAAACTTACCAGATGGATTATTGTGGCAATAAGTAGAAATGTCTTCTAAGGTATTGTCTGATTATACAAAATTGTGCCCTAATGACTTAAAAATACATGATAATTTTCTTTCTTTTAATGACTATCATGTTAACTTTTCCCTGAGAGGAAGCAAACAATTATTTTTTACCCCAGATGGTCACTAAGGGATATAGCAAAGTACAGTTTCACCAAAGTCCGACTTGGTGAGACAAGAGAGTTTATTGTGCTTATGACAGAGCACAGGTAAGGGGTTATTTACAGGGGTATGGGCTATGAACCACCTACAAATAGCTCCAATACTATAAAGTTTTACAGCATCATGCATGAGTATCCTCTAGAAAGTACATCACTGACTTAACCTCTTTCATTAACCTTCCACCTCCTATACCCTCTATGACCCTTCTCTACTACCAGTGTAGGAAGTTTCATTGCCATAACAACAGGCCTAACTACCACTGTGTTGTTCTTCTTTAGTTGCCATGCCTACTGAGGCAAAGTTCTAAAGGCAGCACAATGGGATCATGTTGGCATCTTATTAGACTTAGAGGAAAGCCACCATAAAATAATTATCCATTCTGAATATGGAGAATATGGCATACTAAATCACCCCTTGCTGAGTCAGAAGTTCTCACTTTCTACTACTGGAAAACTCTTACTTCTTATAGTATACTTTTAGTGGACTTAAAGGGCAGCTGCCTAACAGAGGTTATATAATGTATTTTCATATTTAACTGATGCTCTAAATTTTCTTATTTGAATAAAGTGTCAGAATCAACCAGAGAGACATCCCATCTATTCACCGACTTCAAACAATATTTTGGGTACATTTGATTAATTTGACTTATTTCACCTCAAAGTTGAATTCCCATTCGTGGAATTCTCTATGGGAAAAAAAAAATGCTTCTCTTTTTTAAGGATATGGGGGCATATACTTAAATTTAGAATGGAATGTCTCTCTCATGGCCTGAGGGTGCCTGTGCATTAATGCAGAAATTGATATTAGGATAAAATCTTGAACAATTAGGGATAAGTATCTAAAACCCAATTAACCTTTGGCAGTTTTCCCCACAGCAGTAATGTGCTTTCATTTTCGCTACTGTTGGATTAAATGAATACTTTTTTTGTCATTGTGTAATCAGAACAAAGGTCAGTCTTTGCTAGACCAGTTTTAGACACAAGTACAGGCAGTTCTGTAAGGGCTATAGATGGATACCATGTGCGTGGTTTATGGGATGTGCTCTACGTCTGTCAGTTGCTCTGTGTATTTGAATCTGTGTTGGGTTTTCCTTGAAGTTAATACATGATGATGAAACAAACTTTCAAGCCAAGGCTTTGAGGTCCTGATTCATGGCATAATGACCATGCACTCTGTGTGATCAAGACAAGGTCCGTGATCCCAAAGGTCAAGCACTGCTGGTGACAGGCCAAGACACAGCTTGCTTTTCTAGAGGCAAGACAGATAATGTTGCATCCATCTTCCAGATTTCCAATCACCTTAACTGTAAACTAAATTCATCACATTAGTTTGATGTGTTCAATTGGTGTATGTTGATTCTGTGGTTTTCACAGACACTTCCTCTTTAAATTATTACTAAATGCTATTAGGCCTTGGTGGAAATGTCTTAAACTCTCAACACTGAAGTAATACATTCAAAGGGCTCTCAACCTTTCATGAGAAGGTTTGAAGAGCCACGGGCCCTGGATAGTGTTGTTTTGTAGTACTCGTGTTCATGTGTAATATGGCCTTAAAGGAAATTGTAGTCAAGTGTTAGAATTACATGTCTTTCTGTTACTTCATAGATGGCTTGTTTGGCTGCAAACTGTTTTGTGATAGTTGTCTTTCACAGTACTTCATTTGTTTCAGAATACTGATGAAGTGGGTTTTTTTGTCTTAACACATTTAAACCTTTCACCAATTAATTGTGTCATTAATCTATGAGTTGTTACAAAACATATGAATTATTCAATTTGCCTTTATTCTCCAACCTTTTAGGCTGACAGGGAAAGGACCTTGCATTGAGAATTTTACATGGAGGTGCTTTGACAAATGCTGGTCCTCTTTGGCCTTTTCTCACACTGGTAGATCCTCCTATTACTGAGCCAGCTAAGCACTCAGGGCTCTGCTTTTCATAGAGACTGTGTTATCTATGTGTAATCTGATTTTCCCAACATGTTAGCAGTTCCATGACAGAAGATACTCCAACTATAAAGAATAAACCTAGCACATGGAGAAAGAGATACCTAAATTGGCATTCAATGAACAAACCAACCCTGTTTCCCACTACAATTAACCAGCACTGCTTTGTAGATTTCTCAATTTTAGAGATACTGTTCACTTTTCTGCGCTATATCATTTTCAATGAGGGGTATTAAAAACTTCTATATTTATATCATATTATGTTAATATATGCTTTCATTTTTCATGTATTTGCTTTCATTTTCAAAGATGGCAAGAAATAACTTTATGAGTATTTGCCTCTGGCAAAGTTAATGCATTTTTAAGCAGTTTACAAAATTAGTTCCCATGGTCCATAGCTGAACTACATCATTTCAACTTGGCGCAAGCAGGGAGGTGGGGGGCATCTTTGTGTCCTCTTTCCTTTGCTATCTTAAACTAGAGTGCAAATTCATTTTGTATTGATATTTTTAATTTACAGAAAATTGCCATTATTTTAAAAGCAAGAGCAAGTTTTAGAGAAAGCTGAAATTGCCTTTCCTGAAGTCAGTTATGTTATATGTGTATGCATACGAACACAGGTGTGTGTGCGTGTGTACCTATGTGTATGTATGTGTGTATGTATGTGTGTGGTGCATCTGTGTATATGCATGTGTGTGTATGTGTGTGTGTGGTATGTTAAAGATCAGTGGCAGACCCATTTTATAAAACATGGATGTTAATAAATGTTGGTGGCATATTTCTGTACTTTCCTAGAGAGCACATACCTTGTAAACAGCTTGTATTTCCATTTCGTGGTAAATTTTCTATTGAACCAAGATGTCTACAAATGACATTTATTGGGAACAGACCTAATGAACACTTGAAACCCAGAGTAGGACAGTCTGGGCAGGAGGTCAATAGAACATGAAAATAACTTAAATGCAAGCTTTTGTATGCATAGTTTTGGTTTGCTTTTTAAATTTTTCTGTGTTTTGCCTGTATTCATGCCCCACATGCCTGTAGTGCCTTCAAAAGCCAAAGATGTCAGATATCTCAGAAATGGAGTTACAGTTGACTGGAAATCATCATATGGTTGCTGGAAAAGAAACACCAGTCTTTTAGTAGAACAGCTAGTGTTCGTAACTGCTAGGCCAACTCTCCAGGCACACAAAACATTATCGTTACCCTACACATGCCTGTTTTAAGACAGGAATACTGTATCAGTGCTATCAATATTGCTCTGTCTATGCAAAGTGTAGTTATATTGGGTATTTGCGTAAGGATCATAAACATATGACACCAACAACTAGAAAGTACTTTAGAACCTTCACTGTGCATTTCTTTTTGCAAAAGTACAAATTAAAAATCCTTTTATGTTAGAAAGTGAGGACTTTTCTATCCTTTCTCTCCCATTTTCTCATTATTGCATTGCACAGTTGTCTTGAGTGTTTGCTTCCTTCCACAACTCAAAAGCCTTCAGACCTTCTCAGACTCAACTCTTTATCCTAGGCATTGACCCCATCCATTCCTAGCCCTGCCCTTGCTTTTTTCCCTTCCCTCCCACCCTCTTAACTGTATATAGAGGATAGAAAGGAAATTGCCAGGGTCACTTCAGTGATTAGCCAACCCTCCTGTGTAATAGGAATCTCAGGAAGATGCAGCCCTATGACAGTTATTTCAACATTAAAGAAGCATTCTGAATGCTTGTGGGAGAACTCGCTGTGGTATTTGCAGTTGACTTTGGGCTACATAGGATTTTGAATCAAGTTATTGCTCGGATATACGCATTATTTTTGTTCCTTTCTCCATTGGTCTTTATATAAATGCTACTGTTCGGCTAACAAGACTTAATGTAGGCAATGTGATTTGTGTGTGTCTGTGCATGTATATGTATGTATGTACATTTATGCATGCACGTGCTGTTTTTTTTTCTTTAGTTTTCTTTTCTATAAGCATTTAAGAGGTGGGAGAACAGGAGTGGATATTGCACAGGCTGAGGCCTTCATGTCCATGTTCTGTTTGGATTTACACAAACTTCTTGTTTTAAACGTTATCATTACACTTAAGGCTTTAGTACATTTTAATCATGTAGAGTAAGATTGAAAAAAAACCTAAAATTGGGTTAGCAGAGGTAAAAATTAATCTGGTGTTGGACCAAATGATAGGATATTGTTGCGGAAACAGGAAATTACTACTTTCAGTTGTGCAAAGTAACAAACTAAGATGGCGAATCTTGGCACACATTTTCAATAGACTTTTAAAAAAATGATTGAGTAAGAAAACATTTATAATTAAACTCAGTTGTCCTTTTGTTAAGTTTCCAAAGGACTTTGGGTAGATTGCTGTGTTTGGTGGTTTAATTCTTCAGCTTAAACATCAAACATGCTGAAATTTGATTTTTATTTTATATTAACTAAATAATTCAAAAGACTGAAGCTATGGCTAAGTGGTTACGTGCTCACCTACTATACAGAAAGAGGCTCCATTCATACACACACACACACACACACACACACACACACCACCAAACTGGGTACATTCTAGTATTACATCAATCTCATTAGAAAGGTCATTGATTTTTCAAAAATGATAAGTAGCAGAATGAACAGAACACATAGACTATATCCATTTACCTTCGTGATCAACAGGATTAGTTGTCTAACTCCAGCCCTTCATCAGCCTTCCTGCTTCATGGCTTACCTCTTAATCCATGGCAGCAAAAGCTGCTTACATGAGGATGTGAAACAGGAAGAATCTAGAAAAGACTGTTCAGGTGGATTGTGGTGTAGGCTGTTCTACTGAGTTCCTAAGTCTACTGGTATCTAGGGTACTTTTCCTAGTAACCAATGGGCATTATGGAGAAAAGTACTGTAATCCCAGTTATCATCCAGAAAAATTTATTCCTTCCATTAGCCAGGAAAGTCTGCACATACACTCAATCTGATCACATCCACCTTCTACTTTAGAAACTATTTATGGCCCCTGTAGTAGTTTTTCTGCATGAAGTTCTAAATTCTTAAGAGTGGTTCTGATCTCCCATGAAGTCACACCTACACATATTCCTTCTCTACTCCCAGAGCACTTTGCCTTGTTTTCTCTGTTGCTCTCTATTTCTTAAATGTGGTGGGCTTCTTTCTCATCTGATGCTGATTATCTGAGGTCTCACCAAGGCCTTATCATTCATTGGGTCTTGGCTTCAGTGCTGCATATTCCCATCATCTTTTTTATCACTAAATGCTCTTCCATCTCCCCATACATAGCTAGATCTGGTCAGCTCCATAGTCACTTGTGACTGTTACCACAAGTTCTATCAGGTGATTATAGGTCTAAAGCTAGGACCAACGTCTTCTGAACTGGAAGCTTCTGAATGAAAGCATAGGTTCTAAGCAGTTCATACCAATGACTCCACCACCGTTTTCTGTGTCTGGCACATTAAAGTATTTATTCAACATCTGTTCAGTAAATAAGATGGACGGGATTTGGAGATATTTTGAATTTTTAGTTTGGTAGATTTTTTAGCATATAAACAAGTTCTTCACTGTTTGATTATGAAACTCAACACCAGTGGATTAAATTCTTTTCTGTTGACTTAAATCTTTATAACCAGCCTAATCCTTTGATTTTCACTCTGAATGTACTGAACTCGATATCAAAAGAAACTTTAATTTCAGGGGAAGTGCACTGATCATATCAGACTCCAAACACAGTTTTTAAAGAGTCTGTGTGAAAGTCAGAGCTCTAGATAAGGAAAAATAAAAGACATCCTAAAGTAAATTCAGAATGGGAGATAAAAGGCACAGCTTGTTACAAAGAGGTTAATGCATATGGAAGCAGATGTTACTTATTTCATATATTTTTGGCTCCAGGAACCCAAGAGCTTCTGGGTGTTTGTTCAGTGAAGTAGATCAGGCTCAATTTGCACTTGTGAAACATTTTTTGGTCTAATGATGGAGAATCCTCAAACAGGACCATGTCAGAGGTAGAGGAGGGAAAGAGACCAGGAAAAGAGACCTGAAAACGAGGTGGAAAGAAGCAAATGAATCCACCCTGTTAGCTTTACATCTAAATAGGCAAGCAAGAGTTGTGCCATAGCTCTGGATTATCTTCCACTAATATATGTTACCACACATTGATAGGGAATTAAAAAGTGGTGATAGTAAATGGGTGGGGCTGTGTCTTCCATGTTAGGGAGGCTGCTTTAGATAAAGATTAACGTTGTACTTCTTTTTATGACATTTCGGAAAAAGGAGATGAAATGTTGAGCAAGCTCAGAGCCTTGGAGCTTGGAAATGGCATTGTCATAGTCAAGGCCTTGGCATCTGTTCTAGCACATGCTTAGAGACCATCTTGGTAAGGCTAAAGGAAGCATGCATGCCACCTCAAAGTTGTCTCACAATGTCAAGACTGATGTAATAAATGCTGAGCTCAAAGAATCTATAGTATTAAGATACAGGCTGTATGACCATAAGTACCTCGACAATTTTTATATAATTGTAAGGCTTCTGCTAGGAAAGTAAAGTTGTTGCTAGGCAGGTTCCTGTGCCTGACCCCTTCAGTGAGCATTACCCTGCTAAGAAGGAGGAGGTTATATGCTCAACTAAGGTGACATACTTGCCACTCACTTGTTCTACCAATCTTGCTAGTATCTTTGCAAAAGACCATAAAATCAGTTGTTAATATGTAACTGCTAGGGGCTTTAAAAATGCAGTTTGGTACAAATGCTATAATTTTACTATATTCTGGGAATAAAATTATAGAAAAAATGATAGTAAATATGAAATATAACTTTTGCCTTTCATTCAGGTTGGAAAGCAAACAGGAGGGCTTAACAATCATTGTCCTTTGAGGAATCCACTCTGACACACAGTATACTTCTTTTTTTGGTCTGCTTAGACATCATGCTCATTTTCTTGGATAACTGCTACTAGACTGAAACATTCCATCAGTCTGTCTATCTATCTTATCTATCTATCTATCTATCTATCTATCTATCTATCAATCATCTATCATCTGTCTGTCTGTTTATTCATTCTCACAGAATCTCTTTTGGGTCTGGGTTATGTTTGAACTTGTGATCTTCCTGTCTTGACCTCCTGAGAGTTAAGATTACTAGAGCACACCATCTTGCCTGGTTAACAGATACGTTATGATGAAGTAGAATATTTTTTGTTGTTTTCACAGGTAGATTCTAATATCATTTTGTTACAAATCCTAGAGTGTTAAACTTTGGGCAAAATTAGAGACAGTATTCTCTGTATAGGAAGTGATTCTAAGAAATAAAGGTGTCTGATGTCGAGGTAAGGGAATAGCTAGATCTCTGAAGGGATGCTCTGCAAAGGTCCTCCATCTTGGTTTCCGGGTTGTCTCATTTATGTGAGGAACCAGAGACAAATATTCCAGAGTGATTGTGCAGCTAAGTGACACCATGCCCCTGAATATTCCTTACCTTGCTTCTCATAGGAAATGCTGATTAAATAATGTCTAAAATTAGAATTATTAACATCATCAGCTGTTCACATCTTTATTAAACAGCTGCTATAGACTTCAAGGATGGGACCTAGTCCAACAGTATTGACCCTTTCCACCACCCTCTTCATAGACTTCAGTATTAGATATGTTCCTAACAGGGCATGTGCAGTACTTCAAAAGGATACACTATCTGGTTGCTTCCTGCTCTGTATCTTGAATGAGTTTAAGATTAAGAAAAAGCTCAAAGTGGGAAATGAAAGATGATTTCTAACTGTGGGTTTATCAAAAATACTCATTTGGGTAGATCTAAGCTTTTAAGTTTCCATTGCAACTGTTATAAAATAATAATCAAAAAATCTGTAGTAGGTCATGGGAGAATAGCAAACTTTTATCCTGATACATTTGAAAGCATTGAGTACAGGATGGATACCTAGGTTGCTATTTCAACTCATAGGGAGGCTAGACCTTAGAGTGTTGGTTTGGGCATGTTTGATGAAGTAACTGTTAGAGAAAGCCCCATAGCAGGAAGATGTCTAAAGTAGAAGGAGTAAGCATGGGCTGGAGAGATGGCTCAGCAGTTAAGAGCACTGACTGCTCTTCCAGAGGTCCTGAGTTCAATTCCCAGCAACCACATGATGGCTCACAACCATCTTAATGGGATCTGATGCTCTCTTCTGGTGTGTCTGAAGAGAGCAATAGTGTACTCATATAAATAAAATAAATAAATAAAATTTAAAAAAAAAAGAAAAAAGAAGGAGTAAGCATTCAAGACAATGAAATAGTATCTGAAGGATTGCAGAGAGGAAATATGTTTTTATGTCAGCTCTTAGTCTTGATTTCTTTGCCTGGCCTCAAGTTCTAAATGAATTTGGCTTCAGAAAACATGAAGTCATTTTGAATCTTGGCCAAAAATGTTGTTAATTCAAGCTTACATCCATAAACTTAATACAGATGACATAAGGTTTTCTAACATTGCCTCTTCTTACAAATTATGTAAGCAAAAGGAAGCCCTATATAGAGAGAATGAAGGTCCCAAGCTCTGGGACATAGGTGATGAATCATTTGTTGTTACAGCAAACCATAGTTTGTTAGGATAATATAGATATGATACAAACCTACAAAAAAAAAAAAGTCATTGCCAGCATGAGTCATCTTGGCTTTAATGCTGTAGCTTAAGAGCTATTCTATAAAACGATTTTGAATTTTTCATGTTGGTCATTTTGATTAGGCTTTCTTGTGAGCAGTGTTGACTCTAAGATTGACAACTGAAATAAACATAGGTAATTGGTCCTCTAACTTTTAATCAATTTACTGTGAAGACTGAATGCTTGTGCTGTGGTAAAATAAGGATGGTTGAATAGTCACATCACAGTGAAACACAATAAAGCTGGAAAAAGCGTAAAGCTTTGGACGATGGGACAATGTAGCATTGGGGGGAAGTAAACAGGATGTTTATGGTATCCAGGAGGAGCTAAGGGTGCTCATAAAAGACATTGGAGAGTCCACTGACTTGAGACATTCAGCAGGGACAGAGCTGCTGACGAAGCAGCAGTTTGAGGATTAAACTGTAGAGGAGAAAGCTATGCTAGGCAATCCCAGAAGTAGCATCTTGAAAGATCCATCTATGCCATTGTCCCTTTATGCTGAACTGAGAATGTGGAGATTTGGACTCTACAAGGCCTACTAAGAGTGACTTCTGATGATCTGATCATCCGGAACAGCTTACAAGTTTGTCTGAGACCATAGATACAGTAAACAAGGTACAACATAGGAGAATATGCCACTAAAATAAAGAAAAAGTTTCACAAAATCTATTTTTTTAAAAATGAGAACAAATCTAAAGGAATCAAGGTAATATGCTAATAGCCTGAGAACAGGAACAGTGCTCATTATATATGTGAGCAATTGATGTCAGAAGATGTCAGTGAACTTAGAGCTGTAGCAATTGGAATCATCCAGTTTAAAGAAGAAAGGAAGAAACAGGAATGAAAAACTAATTTTTTTTAAGTATGGGGTCATAGATTAGGTAGCAATGCTACTGTAAAGTTTCTAGGAAAATGTAGGAGCTAGTCTTAAAGAGCAATGCTTTCTTGAAGATATAAAATGCATTGACTCTATAATGAAAATAATTGATAAACTGAACTTGCTTAAAAGTAAAATCTTTTGCTCATCAAAAGATTCAGACAGTGGAAAGATAAAGGCAAGTTACAGACTCGAGGACAGCAACATAAGTATGTGTGTTCGACAGAGGGCATGTGTTCTGATGAATATAACCCCTAAACTCCAGCAGTTTAATGATAGAATCAAATATCAAATAGCTAATTTTATAAAAAAGGACAAACCTTTGACTATAGGTAGCACTGACATTAAAATTTTCGATGTATGTATATATGTATTCAAATTACCAATAAGCTCATTAAGGTCCTGAGTATCATTATCATGAAGAGCAAAATAATGAAATATAAATTAGAAATTCAATACAGCTCAATATCATCCTAAGAGATAACATTATAGACTCTGTGGTGACTAAAGACATTCTGTATAGCAGTTCTTAAGTTTTTTTTTAAGATAATTAAATAACTCCTTATGATCCAGCAGGTCTCCTCTTTGATATTTGCCAAGGCAAAGGGAGGCATATACTCACAATAGATCTCTATGCAGATGCTCAGAGTCACTCTTCTAATAAAGAACTCAATCAACATGAGAATAGTTGGGCTTGAATATTCATTAGGGCAATAAAATGCTATTCCCCAATTCCAAAACACAACTCATTTCATGCATGCATATAGTAAGTAGGTGAAATAAAGTCAACACAAAACCCTACAGCCGTTGCTGTTATATGTTTATTAATTTCAGAAGCAGCTGAATCTGTGATGGCAGAAATCTAACATCTGCTACAGAAGTGGTGGCTGGGGCAGATGTGCCCAGGAATGCTTCTTAGGCTTATGTACATGTCCCTGTGAGTCTTGATTTCATGTGTTTATACGTTTGTCAAAAGGCTCAATTGTAGATTCTATAGATTTTTTTCTATCTATGAAATCTACTTCAGTTACATAAAACATGGTTTAATATTTTCAAGTTACATTTATTTGGGGTGAAAGTGAAGGCCCAGAGGTGGAGAGTGTTAATTGCTCTTGCAGAGGACCTGGGTTCATCTCCTAGTTCCCATGTGATGGAGCATCTAGAACTCCAGGTCCAGTATGACACTGTCTTCTGGCCTCCAGTGGTACTAGGCATGCCTGTGCTACAGAGATATGCATGTAGGCAAAGTACTCATATACATAAAATAAAAATACAACTATAAATAAAATAAAATTATATATTTATTTTGTGTATATATGCATGTGTGACATATACAGAGTACAACTTGCATGGATTACTACTGTAGTTCTCTCTTCTATGGTGTGGATCTTTGGGATTAAACTCAAGGTTTCAGACTTGATATCTTTACCCACTGAGCCCTCTCTGGACCTTGTGATTGGCTGTTTTTGTTTGTTTGTTTTTAAAATGCCACACACTGGAAATAATGAATGCAGATTCATCACTGTGATTTGTGTACAATAAATTTAGGCCAATGTGTTTATAAAATTATTAAATGTTAAAACACACAGAGTTATATATATATATATATATTATACACACACACACACACATATATATATATAAATAAATGTATATATATATTATATAAATGTATATATATTTATAAAATATATATATATATTTATATAAACGTATATATATGTATGTATATATATACATATATATACATACATATATATATATATATTTCCCCTAGGGGAGGGGACTAGCCCTTTGGTTCAGTGTGTAAAGGCAGTCGCTATGTGAGTCTGACAGTAAGTTTGATCTTCAGAAACCACTGGAAGGTGGAAGGAGAGAATTGACTTCCATATGTGTACTATGACATGTGAATACTCACACATATATCAAAGGCAACAATAACAAATAAAGTTTAAAATAAGAATATAACATGGAAGGGCTCATCAGTACCTGATTTGATTTGGATTTTCCTACTTCTTGTGCTATTTTTTGAGAATAAAGGTTTGCTGAGAATTTCCAGGAATTATTTAAATAAGAACAAAATTCCTTCTTGGAAAACATATACATTTCTCAAACAGTGCACTGAAACAGAATATTCCTTGAATTCTGTTCATAAAACAATCTGAAAGGCCATTGGGGAATGTTAGCTACTTAGGGAATATCAGGAAATGGGCTCTTGATTAAGTAACACACCCTAGAAAATTGAAGCCATTAGTCTGGGTGATGAGCAGCCAGGAAGGACTATGACCTGACCTAATTGAAAAGAACTGATGATAAAACATTAACAACCCTGATCCTCTGAGAATGAAATTGAAATGGCCAGCCCAGCGTCTGCTAGCATTCAGTATTGTTAGGGGAATGGTGAGTTCATTTTTACAGATTAGCGCTTCGATGATGAGGATAGGTGATAATGGACTAACACGAAAAACCCTCTCTCCTCTTCCAGTCTCCTCAGAGCTCAGCTTGCCATGTGTACATCTGTACTGTGCTACTTTGCATATATATACCGTCAGCCTACACAAGCAGAGTAGGGGTAGCACCCTATAAAGAAGAATTGTGGGATAAAGTATTCCTTCAACCCTTTGATAATGGTGTGGCATTCAGCTAGTTGGTTTAGTCTTCCTGAGATTGTCTGAGCGGGTTGTTACAGAATCAGGTGAGATATGTAATACGGAAAAGGCAGAACATAGGGCATGCTAACAAAAGTATCTTTTCATGATGATTCACCCCAGAGAGAAGGTGACGGACATGTGAGAATTGCAGGGCCCAATTTTCTGAAATGAAAAGAGAGACTAGAAAGCAATAGGTACTCCTTGCTGATGCAGACTGACCATCTTCCTGCAGTTAGGCATGTGTTTTGTTTCAAACACCAGTGTTTGGGGCCTTCAGTGGAGGCCAAATTGCTCATCACTATCACGTACATGTTAAAGAGGCTTTAGCATGTACAAACATTGCCTGCTGTGTGGAATAAGCAGATAAACAACTGTAATTTGTTGTTACATATTTTCAGAAAGGACAAAAATGTTCTATTTCGGAATGGAATGAGATTTAAATGAAGTTATTGAGCATTCAGAGCCAAATCATTTTAAAATACTAGAGGAAGGGTTGACTTTATTAGCAACCATGGTTTAAAAATAAATTTGAAGATTCTAAACGGTATTCAAATCGTTGGAAGTCTACAAATGAACAGTAGATATTTTGCCTGACAGAGATGGTCTTCTGAATTCTGAGGCCAGAATTTGTCTATGACAGTAATGCACTCTTGTTTGGAAATAAACAAATGGATATGAATTATGGGTGGGAAAAGGAATATGTTAGAACACAACAAAAAAGAGTTTCTCTAATAAGTATTAAGCTGTTTATGTCAGCTACTGTGCATATGTGTGTATGTGTGTGATTTTAATATCTATTTTAAAAGTTAACTTGGGATCTTGGGATGGACTTTAAAATTCTTGTGACTCTATATAATGAACTACCTAAAATTTAATTTTCATTTTCAAAGCCTGCATCCAAGATAATCACTCAGTTGCATATAGCTACAATGAATACATTTTACTGTGAACATAGAAAAGGGAATGCTTTTATGAATAAAGTATAGGATTTTTCTGAGGGCAGTAAGATGACTTAAAGGGTAAAGGCATTTGTTGCCAAGACTTACCCTGGAACCCAAATGCTGGGAAAGACAGCTGGCTCCTAAAAGTTGTACTCCCATGTTTGCACATGATACAAAGTAAATGAATAAATGTGCAAACAGATCTTTTTTTGTTTTGTTTCATATCTTGGAAGAGTGAAAGAGCCTGTTCTCCACATTGCTGACATCTCATTGCTTGAGTTGCCCCTGCAGAGAAGCACTGTCCAGGAGATTGACTCCTATCTATCCCTCAAAGTTAGCTCACATATTTTTTTATCTCTGTTTAGGATCACTGTGTTACAATCTGTCTTCTCTTCATTGCACTCTTAAGGCATACTTTATTCATTGTGCATCTCTAATATATAGCATGTGACGCATATCCAATAGGTCTCTAGAAACTGTTTATAAGATAAATGGTTGAAGTAATACTGAGTAGTGGGAAGTTGGGTACCATTGTTGGGGTACATTTGAGAAGTCTTCCAACAGGATAAGCCAGACAGCAGGCTGTAGAGGGATAGCTATTAAAAATCTAGTAATCAAAAAGGCCAGAAGAAGGCTTTTGTGATAATTCATATTTACATTTTGCTGAGAAAGAAAACAAAGCTCGTGAGATAGGCACACGTCAGTTCTGTTGTAAGGAGAGTATGGTTTTGGACGCTGATTCCGAATATGAAATTGAGACAGTACACAATCGAATATTGCTTGCTGGTGCCAATGTGGGAAAGTGGCTCAATGATTGAGAGCTAACTGAAGAGAGAGCTGCTGATAGATGAGCAATGTTCCTTTGGATGTGATGATTTTCAAGTTAAGAATTCCTTAAGATAATATGATGAGACAAAGAGACCAGTGACTATGCTGCCATGCACCTAGGACACAGGCATTGATGTGTATCTATTATTTCTTGTGGTAGCCATTGTTGCCCTCATGCGAGTGCTCCAAGTGAATTTTAGGGAGAATCTTATTCTTTATAGGTCAGGAAAAGAACCCAAATCCAAGTATCCTAGGGTCAAACAATCAGATCTTTCTCTTGTACCCCAATGTTGTTCTGAGGAGATCTGTACCTCAACTCTCTTCTGTATTGTCCTTATTGCCTTCCTGAACATGTCCTCCTCCTTAACCTCCCTCTTCTTATTTTTGTCACTTTTTCAGATGGCATTTGTCTGGTAGAACCCTAGACAGTTTGTACCTTTGAGTGGTGGCCTTTCAAGATTATTTCTTACAGTACTCCAGTGAAATCTCTGGCACTTCTATTGCTTAGTGTTTTGCTTACTTGGGTAGGGTACAGGCATGAACATGAAGACCATAAAGTCCAATATAAACCCTAAATGGAGGGGCTACAAGATGTCTATTGTAGAACATGTTCAAAACCTTGCATCTGTGTTTTGTTTGATTGGGTGTATTCTTAATCCATTGCAAGCTACTATTATTTCCTTGGAGCAAAATGTTTTGGATGTCCCAGTGTTTGCATGGTGGATTTTCATCCCTGCTTCTGTTAATTGCCTCATTTTGAATTTTACACTAGCATCAAGTTTCACTGGCATCTGACAGAGCCCTGTCTGTGTAGGTGAAAATGTTGAACTTTAGATTCTTTGCTGAGGAAGGTCTCTTTGCAGGCTCTATGAAAATAGACTTGAAATTTCATGTCACTAAGAAAATACCCTGTGATCAGCATTCGAACTTTCTGCTTCTGCTTCTATGGCTAAAGACAAGTGATATGCATGGGTTGCTATGGTGAAGGAGAAAGGGGACCAGAGAATTATGAAAGGCATTTCAATATTCAAAGCAACAACACATTTGGGAAATTTACTTTTGTAGTTTTGTTATTCAGTGATCATAAAGTCATCTAGTCTACTCAAGTCTGTGTAATGCCACAGTCTCTACTGTGTCATTCTCAACCATGGCTTTTGGGAGAAGTTCTTTAGTACTGTGATAAAATTCAACCAACCTGCCTGCACTTCTGGAAACCTGCTGTGTCCCTAATGCTGAATAAGCCCCAATGGGACACTGTTCCTGACTTAATGATCTGTTTATCTTTTGTTTTCTGTCCCATTGCTTAGACAGATAGACTACAAACAGGTAAATGAATTGATAAATGCACCATTGTCTTTTGAGACACCTCTAGATGGAACAAAAGAAACCTAGCATATGTTGAGTAGGTTATTTAACGTACATCTTTCATCAATTCTGAGTTAGCTGACATGAGTTCTCCATTTTGCAGAGGACTCAGACACAAAGCAGGTGAATAATTTCTCTAGGGTCCTACAGTTGGCACAGAGTAGAGTCAGCTTATAGCCCAGAGCACAGACTTCTGGTGAACATGGACAAAGGTCCAGGCCAGCAGAACAAGGCATGAATGTCAGGGAGTTGGAACCTCTTGATTTGTGCTTACATTTTGTTCTCTTCACTTTCTTTACTTGGCAATGGATATTTCTCGCATTTTTCCTGAAGTGAAGCTGTCCCTTACAACATGAGGATACCGTGATCTTAAGGGTGTCCTGAATCTTCACTAGCGTTCACTTATTTCTTCTTTTGTTGTCATTTTAATTGTAATGGTATACCACACATCTCAATTGTTTATAACAACTATGTGAACAGAATAAAGCCACTTTCTTTCTCTTTGTCCTCCACACCTCCTCACTGAGATAGAAGTGCTTTCTAGGTTTTGGTGCATCAAAGGATCACAGAACATAGTAATGCAGGTTATGGAATGCATTCTTTGGCATATAACTCTAGAAGGGAATCCCCTGGTCAAAAGAAGACATCCAACCTCCTAGGGCAGTCACAGCCAATTGTGACCTGTCTACTGTTAATACCAGAAACCAAACCTGGGTCTTCGACAAGAGCAGTAATCACTGTGTCATTCCTCCAACTTCTTCTGTATGTTCTAATCTTATTACTATTCAATCATGGAATCCATTTTTATGGCCTTATCAAATTTTGATGACTCTTCCAAATCCTTAACATCATAATCAAATTTACACCCCTTCCCTTTAAAACTTCACAAAACATATTCCCATAAATTCTCAAAAGATGCAGTCATACTACTGTATAATAGTAAACAACTCACTAGTATACAGTATAGAAAACAAGAATATTGGAGGTTCAGTGTTGATGGTTCAGGAATATACTGGACTCTTAGAACCCCCACATGTATGTGTATGAGTGGGTGTGAGGCCATTGTATAAAAAGTGAGCTATGTGCTATGAGTTCTGTCTTCAAAATCTTTGAACTTATAAGCATTAAGTATCTTGAATGCCAAGAGTACCTGTCAGCACAGTGAAGGAATGCAAGCTAAGTGAACCGTCTTCATCCTGAAGAATCCTACAGTTCAATGTCCGTCTCTCAGACATTATCAAAACATCCATATGGCTTCTTGAGACTCAGACTAATGAACTTCATCTCCAGGTCTGACAGTCAGGAGATCTGGACTGGGGTTGTATAATTTTAATTTCTAACATATTTTGAGTAAAAGTGGGTGTTGCTCATCCTGGACCAGATATTGAGAGCCACTTATCAGCTGAGAAATGTGACAAATCATATCTCACATCTAAACCACAGAGACTGAAAGATACAGAACACCAAGTTATCTTCAAAAGACACTCTTGCCCAGAGCAAGATGGCTGAGGGATTACTTTTATCAAACTCATTTGTGGCCATAGCTCACAGCCTTACAACATCTATTTTGAAATATATTAAACTTATATGAATATGCAAACATATACTAAATGGAGCAATGTGGCTAAGTGAAGCATCTAATATGTAATTCCATATTGTGATAATCTCCCTGGCCAATCTTTATGGTTAGATAGCATGTAAAACCCTTGTCCAAAGAGCATCATTTATTGTACTAGACTCCATTAAAGTGGTCTTAGCCAGTATTTGCTTGTGGGAGATCAGGTCCTTTGAAGCAGTTTCAAATTGTTTAATCATTTAAGAATGCATTCTGTGTGTTTTAGACAGATCAGAACTTACTATGGATCAAAATATCACAAAGGAAGAAAAACAGCTTGAACCTGAGCCAAACTGAGTGATGTGGTTTCCTTTTACACACAGTTTCTGCCTTACTTACATGCATCACTGGTACGTTTTGGACCAGATCCTTCAGTTCTGTGTTATCAGTATGATACATGCAAGCACGCTGTCCAGGTTTTAAGAAGGCACACCCTTAACTTCAGACACTTATTCTTTGTGTAAAACATTTGTGCTAAAGAGTTGAAAGAATTCTTGAAGGCTCAAATTCTCATGCCAGGTCTCATTAAAAGTTTTTAGATCTATACAGGTATCTGGCACCAAGTTTCGTTTTGACAGTTTGCCTCCTGCCTTATCAAAGCTTTTGTAGGCCTTCTATTGAGAGACAGACACCGGATGCTTCAGGGTGCCATTATCTTAATGGAATGCACCCACTCATGGCTGGGGTAGAATGGCATGACATTTACCTGTACTAATCTTGCAATTCTACATTATAATCAGATACAAAAAAAGCTCAAGGGATTTGTTCTTTCTGGTAAACTCAATTCTATATTAGGTTCTTCTCCTTTGAAGAACCTACCAGATCAGATCTTGAATTGTCATCATCGGGTTTGTTACAGCGAAGGGAATAAAGTTGAGATAGTAAAAGGAGTTACTTTAATTGTATGCATTTAGCACTGGAAGATGTGCTTAGCACGAACAACTGATCCTAGAACACTGGTGTTTCCTATGATGTTCTGCCTTGTTACCTTTCAGTGTTGTTAGGGACGGATGAAGCAAATTTCTTAATTGTTGGCAAGTTAATCACATTACATTCTTAAACAGTCACTCATGTAATATTAGCTTATTACTTCATAATATTTTTAGTTTCTCATAACTTCCAGTTGCCTCCTCAGATAGAGTATGAACCACAGTACTTTTCTTTGTCACAGTGGAGTGTTTTATCTTCTGAACTTTGACCTCCTTGTTGTCAACTGTTTCAATTTGCCTTTACATAATGTATGTTTAGATATTATTTAGCAAATAATTCATGGATCGAAGAAATCCAAAAGGATGAGAAGGAGGAAGAAAAAATTAAAAATATGGAAACACCTGTCTAGTACCTACTTTCTAAAAAGGATTGTAAAGGGAGAGAAACTACAACCATGTCTTATAAGGACTGTCCTTGTAGGTAATGTGTATCAGTTGGTATTTGTCATCTCTATTTGTCAAGATGGATTTTTAAAAACTGGTTGTGGTAAATGGAAGGAAATGTAGTATTTCTATATTTGAATCAATTTGTTCATTTGCAGGCAGCTGCTCCTGATTGTGTCTTTGCATGTCCATTGAGTTTGGAATCTATCTCACTTACGATTCTAATTTAGTCTTTCAATTTTTTATTTTATGTAGGTATATTTAAGTATGTGTAGACTTACATTTTTATCATTTAATGTCATTTTCTTGCTATGATTTTTTTTTTTTGAAAAACTGAAGCCATCTGTTTAGTCAACATGCAAAATTGATGGATATGAAACTCAAAAAGTTCATAATGACAACTAAATAACAGATGACAAATTAGATAAGAACGAGTCATTAAGTTGGCCTATAAAAGGACAGCCATCTGCGCTACTAAACCATCTTCCTATTGATGACAGTGATCATCTCCGAGTTCATGACAGCAAAGAATTTATAGAAGAAGATGGGAAGCTTGCAAATTGAGAAGTCCAACTGGATGTTGGGCAATCAGTGTGACTGTTTTGTCCCAGTGCTGTTTGACAAATGAATAGACTCCCCAAGACAATTCTTTGAGAACAGCCATTGCTTCTGTGTTTCAACTAATGCAGAAAAGTGATACATTGCTAAATTAACAATTATTTTGTTAGACTGTGTTATTGGTTTAAAATATTTTTAAGTTTCTTACAAGTCTCTTATTGAGCTTACAGAAAACTGATTTATACTTGTCCTAATTTCAGTGGAGCAGTCTAAAGTATAATCATAGAACCACAGAGGTGAAAGGCCCACAGGGCCATCAAGGTTGTATTATTTTATATTCGCTAGCAAAGTACCAAATGATGCCAAGAACAAACAGCATTGTGATTTCTCTATAGATAATGGCATATATTCAGTACTGCTCAACAAATCAGGCAGCATGCATGTACTGATAGATGTACCTGGTAGACATAAATGCATGTCTACCAACAAAAACATACTGAATCAACTGGCTTTCATGTGAAACTATGTTCTCTATGGTCTCAGCAGTAGACTAACCTCAATCATGCTAAATGGATTTGACCTCTGATCTTTAAAGTGATCCTTTTGTTAGAATTAAGTTTGGTGAGTGACTTTGGTAGTCTTGGATTCTAATTCTAATAATCTGTTTCTTCATGCCCTTAGAGCAAGCATATCCTGACTGATGCTCACAGAGTGAAATGCTGTTGAGGTTGGATTGGCTTTGAGACTTCAGAATAATTATAGCAGGAGATTTTTAAAACCAATACTGTATGTGGAGGGACATGAAGAACTACATGTCGTCCAGTCCTTTGTCTTATCTTCTCCACATTTTCCTTGACCTGCTGAACCACACATGTGTAGGTATGAAACATGTAGAACAAAGGAAATAAAGCACTAACACTATCTGCCCTTTTTGAATAGTGACTTGTATCATTTTACTATACAGAGTACTTTTGATATGCACTTATACTTTTAAAAGTATAATAGCATTTGTATTTCAACATATATGGTACCAACATCTTTTCTACTTCATTGTATTCCAGGGACATTAAAATGGTATTATTCATGACACATTTTATTGTATCATAAGCTTTCTTAATTTTGGCAGTTCTTTATCATGTTGTCTTTACATTTTATCATGGCAGAATGACCTTAATATGTAAATCACTGACCATCTTTGAATGTTTCCATGGAAATGTAGTAGGTAAGCCAGACAGGATGCATGTACAAGTTTACTAAGGCTTTTGTTGCATATTACCACAGTTTTCTCCAGCAGAAAACCTCATTGTATTATAAAGTTTTCTTTGCACATTTCTTAGTATAATTATTAAAAAATAACCCATGACTTTAATTGTGAGTATGATGTCTCAAACTAATTTGAATTATTTCTCTTCTAAGATTGTCCTTTTCTTCATTTCTTTTCAGCCACTTGAATACTTGAATATTTTTCTTGTGTGAATTGCCTGCTTTTTTTTTTTTTCTCAATATCAAGAGTTGAATTTAGTATTAATTTGTAACTCCTTTTTCATATTAAAACTCTTAGGCTTGAAAAATGTCATATGTTTGCAAAACAAAAAGGAGTTGTGTCTTTGTTTGATTAACATTATTATGCCAAACAGTATTCATGCCTAATTTGTTTTCTAAGTTGATTGAACAAAGAGTAATTCAGACTTAGACTGGCCAGCAGGAGGAGATGCAGGTCTGAGGTCAGGACCGTTGTGCTGTGGGGAAAATAAAAACTCCTTTAGGCAGGTTTAAATTTCCAGCCTTTGCAGCATGTGACACAGTGCAGATGGTCTATTCACCAAGCACGGAACTCACAGTATTCTTGGGATGGTTCATCATTGTCTAACCACTGAAGTCTTTACAGACAGTCCTTCCCTTGTGAACAAAAGAGCACACATATCCTAAAGTTCAGGAGCAATTGGACAGGGTGTGTGAAGAAGAGAGAAATTATTTAATTTTCTAGTAAATAGTTTTGAATTTTCTTCATCATTGAAATGGTCCATAATAGAAGTTCAAGAATAAAATCAGACCAGGAAGACTGCTCTAATGGGGATAAGTGCTTGTTACACAGGTGTGAAGGACAGAGTTTAGATCTCAGAATCTGGATAAATTCTGGATGGGCATGGTAGCTTACACAGAAAGAAGGCAGAGACAGGAGATCCAGCAACAAGCTAGCCAAGCAAACCAGTCTTATTGGGGAACTCTACCTCCAACCGAGAAACCCTCAATGTAAGATGGAGAGAGATCCAGAAAGACTCCTGGTCCACCCTCAGGCCTGCATGTGCACACGCACAGGTGTATAGCACCTGTACACACATGTGCCCCCCACCAACACACACACTTCACACACATGCACAACAATAAAAATCAATTGCCTTCAAGTTCCTTCAGAAGAATGTTTTCAAGTTTATCTCATTATACTTTTGAAACATTATGAGCAAACCAAAGTGGTTCATTGAAAACAAAGGCTGTCTGTGAGCCACCTGTTGTGTTATCTAGTCCTGAGTGACCAGAGAGGTGTGAGCACAGGACTGAATAGCTTCTGCTGAGGTGCAGGACCACTCTGACCAGAAGAAGCTAGTTCCACAGGACACAGCTTATGTTTTAGCACCTAAAGAAGCTGGGATAAATGTTTTTAGAAAAAAAAAAAAACAACCCATTGCTCTTTATGTTAAAGTAATAATATGCACACACTGCTTGAAGCAATATATGAAAAAATTTAACAGCTGGGTAGATTGGAGACCTATGATATTTCTTCCAATTTTTAACATGTGTTAGGTTGTAAAATTTTTAGTTTCCAATTGTTCTGTGTAAATCTTTTATCGTTGAAGACCCCTGCCTTAGGCTTAGAGCTAAAGGATTTAGTGTTTAAAAGCTTTTATCATATTTTTGCCTACATTGTTAAGGATTCCCTCCCAGCTTCTTATACACCATCAGGTAACAGATTTCTTTTATTTTCTCTTTAGATAGCATTTATCAGGCACCTTCTGTAAGCAGAATACTCTCAAGTGCTAGAAATACAAAAATGAGAGTCATAATTGCATATCTCAGATAGCAATTATGACAGTAGATAAGATCGTCTCCAAAAGAGGCAGTTATGTCACAGGGCAAGAAGGAACCTGACAGTTGTACAGGATGTTACCAAAGCAGCGAAGGTTAGCAAATTTACCAGGTCTCCTTAAAGCAGTGGTTCTTAACCATCTTAATGCTGTGACCCTTTGCAGAGTTGTTCATGTTGTGATGGCCTCCGTCCATAACATTTTATTTTTTTGCTACTTTATAACTATAATTTTGCTACAGTTATGGATTGTAATGTAAATATTTCTATTTTCTGGTTTTCTTAGGTGACCTCTGTGACAGGGTTGTTCAACTCCCTAGAAAGGGGTCGTGACCCATGGTTTGAGAACCACTACTGTTATTCAGGGCTTTAGAGCAAAACCTTTATGGGCATACCATTGGTCATGTTTAGGCTTAGAAAATAAAGAGAATGCTGCTTGCAGCAATGTATATGCAATTTTGTTGGTATTGTAAGTTAGATTAACTAAACATCAACAACCCAAATATCCCAATTTAAAAAAAAAAAAATAAAACACAGAGCTAAACAGAATTCTCAACAGAGGGATCTCTAATGGCTGAGAAGCACGTATCGTAATGTTCAACATCCTTAGTCATCAGGGAAATGCAAAGCAAAACAAGCATAACAACCCTGAGATTCCACCTCATACCAGTGAGAACGACTAAGACAAAAGCTCAAGTAACAGCACATGCTGGCAAGGCTGTGGAGATGCAGGAACACTCCCCATTTCCGGTGGTAGTACAAACTAGCATAATCACTTTGGGAATCAATCTGGCACTTTCTCAGAAAATTGGGAATAGTTCTCCATCAAGACCCAGCTATACCATTCCTGGGTATATACTGAAAAGATGCTCACCATACCACAAGGATACTTGCTCAGTTATGATCATAGCAGCTTTATTTGTAACAGCTAGAAACTGAAAAGTATCCCAAATGCCCCTCAGCCAAAGATGGATAAAGAAAATGTGGTTCATTTACACAGTGGAATACTACTGAGCTATTAAAAACAAGGACATCATGAAATTTGCAGGCAAATGGATGGAACTAGGAAAGATCATTACCCAGATCAGAAAAACACACATGGTATATACTCACTTATAGTGGACGTTAGCCATAAAGTACAGGCTAAAGTAAAGTACTAATCATGATACAATCCCCAGACCAAAATAAAGAGGGCCCAATGGAGGGTGCTTGAATCTCACTCCAAAGGGTAAATAAAATAGACATTCGAAGTGGATGGACAGAAAAACTGGGTAGGCGAGGGGTGTGGAGGGGAATGGGAGTGGGGATCCGGTATGGGCAGAGCAGGGGTGAAGGATGAGAGGGCTTGGAGAGAGAAGAGAAATCACTGGTAGTGGACATCTCTGGGACATGATATGAATAGGAAATGACAAAGATCATTGTAACATCTCTGCCAAGTTTTATTATTAGACTGAGTAGGCTATATTTTATTTTATTCTTCATCTTTTAAAAAATATTTGATTTTTTTTTAAGTATAGCATAAGAGGGCAAGTGAACTGTGCAGTAGTAACTAGAGTACCATCTGCAGCTTTGGGCAGTGACTGGGCACTGGCTGAAACTATGGACTACATTTTCAAGTGTCCCAGGAAGAAGAGTATTACAAAGGTCCTCCTGGCTCTCCGTACACTGTGCTACTCTTCACTCATTATAGCATATCTCATTTAGCTCATCCATTATTTTATTTATGATCATGTAACATTTTATTATAGCTTTGAAAATGACAGGTGATTTTGCTCCTTTGCCATCATCATATAAGGTGACTTCATAACTCAAAACATTGATCTATTACCAAAGGACCTTGTAGTCTAATGTTACTCTTTGAATCACTTCCTTCACTAACTATGTCTTATTAGGAACAATAAAGTCAGCTGAGCTAAGCAATTTATGTAGTGTTGTGGTTGACTGACATTTGGGGGAAGGTCCCTTGTGTTAGTTAACTATTGCAATGTAACAACCCACATTTATGGTGTAAAGCAAGACAGAGTTTTACCTCATAGTTTGTGAGTCAAATTCAGGTGGTAAAAGCTCTCAGCGGCTGCAGTCGGAAGATAGATATCAGTTTGAGGCTAGTCTGGCCTATACTCTGAAATACTTTATGAGTGCCCACCATTTAAAATCAAACCTACACTATTGGGCTTTCCTCCACCATTCCACAGGGGTCGGGAGGGGCCACTAAGCAGCATAACTGGAAAAGGTCTTTCAGGTTCCCATTGGTTACTGGTTAAATTTGTTTGCATGTGAGTTGGAACTCAAGAGCACTTGCTTCTTCATGTCCAGCTAGAGGAAGGCTCTACATTGAGCTTTTCATAAACTGAGGCCTGACATAAGCACTCTGTTACTTTTCCATGTTCTCTACTTCCAACCCAAGAGGAAGGATTATGTAAAAGGCCATGAATACTGAAAAGAATAATGACAGGGGTTATCCATCCTTCACACTTACCCTTTTCAAACCAGGGACAAAAATAAGTATCAGGATGCCAGGAGTTCTAGTCATATTTTAACCAGATAGCCCACTGCAAGATTGATGGAGGAAGATAGCCAGTCTGAGGGCAACCTGAGCTACACAACAAAGCCTTATGAGAAGAAGAAAGGAGGGAAGGAAGATAGAAAAGAAAGGACGGAAGGAAGATAGGAAGAAAGGAGAGAGGAAGGAAGGTAGCTGTGTTTATTGCAGTATTTGGTTTATTATAATTTATTCTTGTACTTTGTTAGCTAGGCTAGGAGCAAAAACACTCTGTCCTCTGGAAAATATGAATGCGTTAGCTTGAGTTTTCTTTATTCAAAACTGAAGTTTACAGATTTTGGCATCGTTTAAAACTAGAGAGATTTTCAATTTCTGGTTTCTTTAGAATGAATTATAAAACAACAGCTCAGCATAGCACCATATGTATCTAATCCTAGCACCTAGGAAGATGACACAAGAGGAATCTAAGTTCTAGGCCAGCCTGGACTACCCATTAGAGACATGGGTCCCCAGACCTCTAGCCACCGCATATCAACTGGCATTCAAAATATGACTATAGTCTTTGATCCTTTCCACTCTGATGTAATGCAGGATTATGCATTGAAACAATATGTTCATTTTTATGGAACATAACCACTGTCTTAGATCCTTCTTTGAGTGATCCCGCACAATTCCATTCTGTTCTGTTAGAGTGGCAGTCGCCAACCCTCCCTTTATCTCTTTATTTCAGTTAAGAGAAGCAATTTAGAAACCTGAAATACTTGAGAGAATGGAGGTGAGCATTGCCAGAGTCTTACCCTCCGTGGGGGGAGTAGATGTCCCAGAAAGGAGTGAGTCCCGTTAGATATTAGCATGGCAAGAATATGGTTTACAGTTTGCTACATATAATAGCTCACCTGGCTTTCCAACATTCTTTTCTACTATTACTTCTCTGGACATTATCAAAGATACTAGAAAACTTTAAAGGAAGTGTTGCTTTTTGAAATGTGTTTTGCTTTGTCATAGGAAGAAGCCACATTTAGTAGGTGTGGTAGTCTATGCCTGTAATCCAAGCACACTGAGGTATGGGGATAGCCAGTTTTGAGCCAGACTAAGTAATACGGAAAGAAAGAATGGAGGGACAGAGGGAGAGAGAGAGAGAGAGAGGAGGAGGGAGAGAGAGAGGAAGGGAGGAGGGAGGAGGACAGAGGAGGGAGGACAGAGGAGGGAGGGAGGGAGGGAAATGAGAGAGGGAAGGAGGAAAGGAAGGAAAGAAGGAGGAGGAAAGACCGAGGGAGGAAGGAAGCTGTCTTTGTTGAAGGCTTTGATTTATTGTAGCTTATTCTGGATACATTATAATTTAGAGTTCACTGCCCCAGTAATTGTTATACTTGTGATAATTGTCTTCAAATTACTGTTGCTTATACCTTATATATTTTCAAATAGTTATTTAACCCTTTAGCTATAGAAGTGGTCAGCTTTTTTTTTTTTTAATCTATGAGAAACACTGGCATATATTCTAAAACCATTGGAGACCCAAACTTTCTCTATTTGACCACATGAAAAACACTAGTATGTGACACACCATTTTTCTCTTTATCTGCTCATCCCACATAATCCTGCATCTTTCTAAACATATAGGAAAGGTGTGGAAAATGAGCAAGTTACAGGTTGAATTCAGCAGTCTCGTCTTGTTTCCATGTTAGTATCTAACATTTAAAACTTGAGACGATGTGTATACATCTGTTTCTGCTTTTGTTTTCTTAGATGAAAAAGTGACTCCAATCCCCTTTAAACATACTATGTAGCTGAGAATTTCTGATCTTCCTGCATACCAGGATAAAAGCATCAACCACCATGTCTGTTTTATATGGGGCTGTCAATAGAACCTCTGGCCTTGTACATGGTAGGCAAGTTCTCTCCTGAGTTATGACACTTCTCATACAACTCTTATTTATATTTTCTCATTAAAAAGTGGGACTGTTTTATGAACACAAATAATGCTTTATTAATGGCTTTAGTAAAGCAGTCAAATTTTGATTTTTATACAACTTGCTCCTCTATTTGTAGAGAAGTCTCTTTACAGAGCACAATGGTAATGGGTGAATCTGTTGGATATTGCATAATGCCCACTGCAAACATGCTCAGTGCTCATACTTCTATAGTCCTTTGCAGTCATGTAGGTGACTTTTTTGATGTTAGCTAAATTCATTCACATGTCTGTGGCTTGACTGGCTGGTGATGATTGAAGATTATCTAGACTGTTGTCCTTGGCTGGACTGACTTTGCTGTCTTCCAAACATTTCTCATCCTCCAGCAATCTGGGCCAGGCATGCTCCCATGCTGATAGAAAGAGGAGAAGCCAATCAGAGATATCCAATGCTTTTCAGGCCTCTTCAGGATTGCGTTTGCTCTTCAGGATAGTATGACACTGGCTAAATCAAAGTCACATCGATGATCCAAGTAGCTCAGGCAGAGGCAGAAAGCACAATGTAAGAACACTCACTGTTAAGATGACCCCGTGTCAGGATCTTCATCTGTGTACATATACCCAAGCCTGCTGTCTGGTCCAGATCTACTTTGTGAACATGCAGACATTGATGTAAGTAGATTTCTCAGAACTAGAAAACTAAGCCTTTCCAAAGAATTATGTGGTAGATACTTAGTTTTCTATTTTTTTTTAAAATTGGGGCTTCTTTCTTTCTTTTACTTCTTATTTTCAGTATGGAAAAAACCCTTTGTTTTTAATATAGTCTCTGTGACCTTAGAAACTATTCCCATAGTAACATGTGAAACCCTTCTGGCAGTGTTGGAAAGGTGATGCCCATTGCTGTTTGTTGTTTTGCTCAAAGGTGGAAATACTAGATTTTTAAAAAGTGAAGGAATAGTTACATCCTAAACGCTCCTTTTGTTTAAGTAGCAGCTGTTGTCCATTTAATTATGCATCATTGTTGGACAGATGTTATTCAGCCTTCATGTGTGCAAAGACATTACAGACTTTGTGTCTCTGGGGCAAGGGATAAGTATACATTGTTTAGGTGTTGGTTGGTGTGCTGCTGGCTGGTGCTTTTTATTCTCAGGCTTCAGGACAACTCATTTTTGCCACTTTACTGTAACTTGTTCCTCTAACTGGAAAGATGGATATATCCAGTAAATGACACAACTATATATAAGGGGGAAAATCAGTGATCTGAACCAGAATTCAGTGTTTTAAATTTGACTTCAAATGGAAGAAACTTCTTGGAGCTACGGTAAAAACATTTCTGTCTTAAAACCCCTTTCCTGTTTCTACAGCCATTTGCATCTACAGTAACATTGGTGTGAAAGTATTACAGTTTTGTTTTGGTAAATTGCATGAGTAATCGTCCCCCAGCACTTGCTAAGTTGCTGCTTCCTGTTTTAATGGCTGTAATATATTTGTAAACATGTTTCTAACTTACTAGAAAACATGTTGGTTCCATCTCATTTATTCGCAGACAACTTACTGTCTGTTGAATCCTCTGCTTCTTTTTTTTTTTCTAATGACTCCTTTGAAATATTATTTTAATGAACCCATGAAACACATCATTGTATTCCTTATATTGTGGTTGGACTGCTAATGAGACTCATCCATTAAGTAAATGGCTTTGTAGGCAATGCAAATGTAATAAATAAAGTTAGTCTGCACGTCTTGCTACTTTCTTGCTGATGGGCATACCACATACTGAGAAGGTAATGTTTCATGACCAGGACAGTTCAATTGGTAGGCAGATTGGAATCTTTGCATGAAAAAAAAAATGAAGAATATCATAAAAACATAGTTGCAACTCTATGTTTTTACTAATCAGGAGATAATGTATTTTGACTTCAGATATTCTGGCTCAAGATGATATGCCAATAGAAGGCATTAAGTATACATATATCCATAGGAAATGTGCTTCTTTGTAAATAAAGGGGAAAGAAAATCTATTGAAAAATCTTCCCCCTCAAACCTGCTGCGTGCGTGCCTCGCTGAGTGTGTGTGTGTGTGTGTGTGCATGTAAATATACGTATACATGTATGTGTATGTGTTTTAGGACAAATCTGGGTATCAGTACTTACCTTTACCTTAACTGAATCAAGCTTGCTCTTTTCTTGTTTGTTGCTGTATATGCTAGGACTATGACTTTTTGGTGATTTCTCTGTCTCACATCCCATCTCATCACCACAGGGACACTGGGGTTAAAGGTGCCTTTCACTGCTGTTGCATCTGGATTTGCATTGCTTCTGGCAATTTGAACTCAAGCCCTCACTGAAGTCATATCCCTGGCCGGAGAAATTTTAAAAAATTAAGAAAGCAATTTTTACAAAACAGACTACATCAGAATACTAAACTTTGATTACTTTTATTTAGCACCAATGTGAGCTTTAATCTTTCTGTCTCACATATAAGGCACCATCAGTGTTAGAGTTCTCTCCATATCTAGTTTCTATAGGATGCTGCTGTTAACTGTCAATTCCCCTTTTGATCTCATCTTTCTGCCTTGTTTGCAGAAAACATTTGGGACCTTTCCCATGTAGGGTCTTGTTGGTAAAAGCTATTGTGATTAGTATTTTCATCATTATTTCTATATTTCTAATGAAACTGTGCCTTTGACTCTAGATCAGTGGAAACACGACATTGCTATGTGACTATCATCAGAGTAGCCTGGCTGAGCTGGAGGTGTTGCTAGGTTTCTACAGTAAGTGAAGGCCACAACGTTTAAGAACAAGTATAATGCTTCATGGACATTTTCTGAGGCACTCTCTAAGGAATGTCTGTTGGTTTGAACACAGATGTAAGCTTAGGTGGGAATGGCCCAGCTTCCCTAGGCAAGACTGTCTTGTTTGCCTCAAACCCACAGGCCTCAGAATTGCCTTGACAGAAAAAAAGAGGAAGAGGAGACAAGATAAAGCTTTGCAGACAACAAAGCTTAAAGATTGCCTTTAATTTTCTAAATAAGCATGTCTATTCAGAAATGACCATCACACCTTCAGGTGAGAAAATTTACCATTAAAACTAAATTTAGAGATCAATGGGAAAAAGTCATGAGGAAAGAGGCAGAAGCTAGGCTTGACAGTGTGCACTTGGAATCTTAGAGTTCAAGACACTGAGTTGGGAGAATGTCTGGGTTGAGATCTGAGGTACAGGATGACACTGTTTCCAAACAACAGACAGGATGCTCCTATTACCTGGGAAGTCAACTAGTTGTGTTTTATTGGCTTGTTTGTTTTGAGATTGGGGCACATACAGCTCAGGCTAACCTTTAACTGTCAATGTAGCCAAGGGTGACCTTGAACTTCTGGCTTCCCTGCCTCAGTGTCCATCTTTACAGAAAGGAGTCCACAGTCCAAAGGGACACCTATCAGTGATATAGGAACACTCATTGATAACGTTTTCTAGATGCTTTAAGGAGTCTGGGTGACCTTTCTAAGTGAGTCAACTTATTTAAAATATTTATATAGGAGTGGGGTAAAGAATGTTCTTGAACTGGAGTATGGCATAATATGTTGATAAAATTTACTCTAGAGCATTTTCTGGTAGTTAAGACAAGAAATATTAGCTAATGATGTGGTCTCAAGTAAAGTCTGGTATTTATCTAGATGTACTTTTTAGATAGTAATTGAGGCAAACGTGATGCCAGCCTCTGTGGATTTCACATTTTATGGTTAAAACATTTAAGATAGAACTTTGAACTGGGTGGTGGCATGATTTGCTATCTACTTCATGGGAGAGTTAAAATAGAGCTTTAAGTGGATTTATTTTTCATTTAGAGAAATACTCTTACAGATATTTATGAACCTAGGGTTTTTTTCCCCCTCCCTGACTTCCCTGACAAGCCACAAAAGTCAACATGTTTTCTTCTCACAAGTTTGAAGAACTCTCTAAAAAATCAAACCTTCTGCTATTTCTGTAGATTCTCCTCACTTTTCCTAACTCATGACGGTTGCCTTTTACACCCTCAAGAAATAGCTTAACCTGAAATAATTTTTAGGGTGCACACACATTGCCAAAGATACGGACTTGTGGAATTTATTTTCTGCTATGCCGCCATGGGTGTGCTCCTCAATCTGTTCCCACACAAGGTAAGAACTTCCAGATGACACAGAAAGAAAATAGATGTGAAGTAGAAATGTTTGCAGGCATGAGGTGCCTAATGTTCACTCGTTCACTCTTAGGAGTTGTTAGTAGTGCTATCTTTATCGAACACATCTCATTTGGTATGCTTGCTAAGTTCTTGGCAGAACACACACACACACACACACACACACACAAACACACACACAAATGTTACTTTAGGACAATGGAGAAGTGTTGCTTTCTGTAAGTCAAGGCAGAAAACCAGGATGTTTTTGAAATGATTAATTAGTTATTAAAGGAATCATTCTGGGGATCTGCTGAGCCACTCAACAGTAATTTAAAGTTGGCAACCTGTTAACAGTTCCCCGTCTGCTCCATTGAAGTTGGCCAGCTCCTGTTGGAAAACTGTAGTTATGGAGTTTGAAAGCAAAGTGCAAAATGGCATCCTTAAAAATTGGAGCTGTCACATTAAATTATGTCACATGTGATGACAGGTTTCAAGAGAAAATGATGCAGGATTTTATAAACACAAGCCACTGAAAGCTCACTAGTATTCTAGATGTCCACTGTTATTAGACGTCACTGTCTGTCCAAACTTAGTGGAGTTCAAAGCTTTCACTAAGAAAAGCTAAACGAGAAAATGAAAGTTTATTGTTAGGAATGATCCTATCCATGAAGACTTAGACTATAGATGAATAAGCTGGCTATTTGACCATAGGTCAACATATTCTACATTACAGCTTAGATTATCATAAAGAAAAGAGACATGAGTTTGGCTACAGAAATCATGACAGGGAGTATTGGGAAATATAGAGCAGCATTAGCAACTTATCAGAGACAGTGTGTCAAAAGCTTTCTTTCTCCAGTGCTGTAGATGAAACTGAATAATGTGTCGGGATGAATAATGAGCTGCCTAGCAGTACCTCCCCTCTGACTGCCTGATGCCCACCCTTACCTCTAGGGTGGGCTGCTAGCGAAGTTGGCTGTTATAAGAAGAGTACTTTTAGATACATATATACTCTGCCCACTCTGTCCACCCACCACTGCCTTTGGTCTTCTATTCTTACAGACTTACAGAAACTTCAGAATTCAATAGAAGATAGAAGTAAAAAAATCTCACAAATATTAGTATCACATTCCTGGGTATTCTCAGTAGTGCAGTATTCAGAATTGACCATTCTGCTGCTTTTTTTTTTTTCAGTATATTCAGCTGCATTTTGACAGACCATATAGAAGGCATGATTAATTACACAAAGTCAAATATATAAAATTATATTCACTTGCCAGGATTTATTTTCTTATTTTAGAAACCCGTGCTGTCAGGTTAAAGAAGGAAATTTCTCTTGTTTTATGAATTCCACTTAATTATTTCCTGGGGTAATATGTGTTCCAGGTATGGAACAACATCAAATCTGGTCCCTATTATCACTGTCAACCCTGTATGCAGGAGACAGGTGCCTGTTTTCTCACATCTTCCCTCTGACCTCACTGGTAGTTGTTATAATCCCTACATTGCTGTAGTCCACTCAACCCCTGCAGCAAGATGTGTCCGTGCTGCCCATGGCCACTGTAGGGTGATGCCGCTTTCTGTCTCCTGTTTTCATCAGGTCTCATGGTGACTTAGGGCATGAATATGACATTCACACACTCTTGAAATGAAAACACCAGAAGACAACATAGTAGGCTGTGAAATGTCTCCACTGGCGCAGAAGAACCTGACTTTCCGGACTGCAATTCGTATTACAAAAACTTGTAATTCCAGCACAGGTGGTGAAAGCAAGATCCCTCGACCCACTGGCCTATAAGGCTAGCTTAATTGGTAACCTCCAGACCAGTGAGACATACTGTCCAAGAGAATTAAGCCAGTATTCCTGATAATACTGTGGAGGTCATTTTTTACAGGCATTCTCTCTCTCTCTCTCTCTCCTCTCTCTCTCTCTCTCTCTCTCTCTCTCTCTCCTCCCTTCCTCAAATGCACCTAAATGAACATACATGCCTTTTATGTTGTTTGTTTGTTTTTTCTTCTAAAGTTGGTGATGTAGGAAGGGATCAAGACTATTTCCTATATAACTTTTTTTCTCTAATGTTTTATCCTATTTTTCAGGCGGAGTTACAGGCTTATTCTCACCATGACTACATCTCTGTCCTTCCCTCCACTTTCAGTCTCCAGAATCTAGATAGAGGAGCTGTTGTTGTACACATAAGCCACATCCTCAATCACAGGGTTCAGTTGTGCTTTGTTTTGGGAAGGTTAGAGAATTTAGTTCGTTTTCTGAAGTATTATGTGTTAACCCACAAGTGCTAGTGAGACATAATAATTTCTTCTCTTGCCATATTTCACAGAGGCCTCAGTGTGGTCCAGGTCCCTGAGTAAGGAGTAAGGACAAAGAAGATAGAGCAGATGTGAAGGGGTGTCTCTTGGTTGTCATGGTAAACACACCTCCATTAGCGCTTGTTCTCTTTTAGAGGCTGTCACTCTTGTTTTCCTGGGAGAAGACAGGAAAGCACAGTTCACCTTATGTATGTTAATATCACTTATAGAAAAGCCAGGCAGCTCTTCTCTGGTGAAACTCACTGTGCACCATAAAATAATATAAATAGAAATGAAAAGGATGATGCTGAATTACTTGGGGAGCCCAAGGGATCTTATAAATCTCACTTACTTAAGAAGTTAATAAAAGTACACACATTCCCATTTCTCTCTCTACTTCTTGTAATGTCTTTGGTTAAAATAGAATTTGTCTAATTATCAATTTCCAATGCCCCAGATGGTATTTTTTACTTCCTCTGAGAATTAGTTAAATTGTTGACTCATCATTAAAAACTAAAATTTTGTAAGTCTCAAATTTTTACTGTTGTCCACATTGTCTTTAAGTCTTCAGATTCTACTTGATGTGAGTTGACAAGCTGTCATTTAATGCTCTATGTAACTCATCTAGATTTGGCTGTGATGAGGATGTCCAATCTATTAAGAACTCCCTATTAGGCCGCACAGTCCATTTGCCTCCTAAATTGGAGTGTTTGACTTTAGGATACTACAAAGCTATATACACTTAGTAGAAACAATACCTGGAACTTTGAGTTTTGATCTTTTCCAGACTGGGAATCTGCTGTATAAGCAAACTGTCTTGTGGTACCCGACATAGGTAGTAAGTTTAGCTTCCAGAAACAACTGGTGCAGTACAGCTGACTGTGTTGTTAATGACCTATAATGTTTAGTAGGCTATGTGTCCTCAATGCACTGCCATCTGTGATACTTTCAACTTCAATGGATTTACAGCATTCTCATAGATCAAGGAGCATCTGCATTTAGATATGCTTACAATCCCATGCCATGTATATTTTTCAAGGATATTTTCTTTTTAAAAAAAAAAATCAGCTGGGAATAGAGCTTGGTGATACATTGTGTGAGGCCTGAGTTTGATTTTCAACATGGAGAAGAAACATTTGAATTCATCATCCAAACATCAAGGTTTCACAAACCTGAGGTAAGACTCTCAGAGGGTGTTCTCTTAGCCTGATGAAAGGATTAGCTTATCTTCTCAGTGCCTTTAAAATCCTGTTGAGAGATCAGCTGTCTGCTATGCTATACAAAGAACTCTTTCAGCTCTTTAAAAGTAGCCATGCAGTATGTCAGAGATTGACCCAGATGGTTGTTAAGCATTTTCACAGTAGCCTTCACACAGCCTTTGCCTACTGCTCTTTAAAATATAAAGACAGGAGGAAATGCCACTCTCACCCATTGTAATAAAGGCATGAGTCAACCTAACCCTAGAGTTAGAGAAAGATTGATACTCCTTATAAGACTAACTGAACAGAGGCATCTTTCTCAGAATTAAGCACCTTCCATCTGGGAAGAAGCTATCTGAAAAGAGGGGTGAACAATAAAAAGCATGTTATTGCCAATGTGTGGATACTCACGGAACCTAGATTGCACTAGAGAGTTTTGTAGATAGTTATAATTTATGAATGAAGTTTTTTCCATTGATTAATTATCCTAGATCATAGCTTTTGTCTCTGTGTAGACTGGATTCAACAGAACTCATGTGTCTTGGGGCTTAAAACACAGCATTGAAGTTGAGAGATTTTAATTACTCTATTTTAAAATCAACACAATACTTTAAAATGTTTTCAAAAAGTTAATGTATTGCTATAAAAAAAACAAGCCTTAATACATGCCATACAAACTAAGGTGGTATGTAGACATAACTAGCTCAAAACAACACAAGTCCATGTGGAATAAAAGCAAATATCTCTCTCGATAATTAAGTAATTATCGACAGTTCATTGTTGTACATATTTTGACATTTTGTTAAAATATTCTCAGTGATTTCTTCTGTATAATTTCCTTTCTAGCTAGATAATCTAGTGTTTGAAGTTCACATTTGTCCTTGGCCCTGGTCTCATAAGAGCAAGAAATAGCCTTTTGCCTGCTATTAGCAAGCATGGAAGAAGTTGGATCTAGGATTGAGAAAACAGTGAGGTGGTAATCGGATACTGATTTGCTGTTTCTGATTGTAGAGGATAGTGCATCTTTAATCATTGTGTGGAGTCCTCAAGGAAGCCACATAAGCCCTTCTGCCTTCATATTCAGAGTAACACACAGATTCACCTTCATCTTCAATTGCAAATGTCTCTTTGCATGTGGGCTTTTTGTAGTCTTTCGTGATGACTTAAGTTTATTTAAGAATATTAGATTTAGATGTAGTCAGCACATATCTGTGTAATTAGCTCTATTACCTTAACTGATATGCAGGAACAACTGAACTAAGGGAGCAAAACTTTTAAATAAAAACCCTAAATATCCCCCCAAAAGATTTAGAGAGTGAAGAACCCGTACCAGAGCATAACTTGACATGTTTGCATTTAAAATCAAACCAGAGGTGTCAAAACCCATCTGTTTAGTCACAGTTTCCACTGAGTGATTGGCAGCTTTCAGAATCTCTTCTTTCTGGAACAGTGAAGATTCTGAACTTTTATTGTATTTCTTTACATTTGGAAGTCTACAATGTTTCAGGGGACATTAGGACTGAACTTGAGTACCAGCACTGCAAGGGGATAGCATCCTCTGCCGTTCCTCTGTTCCTGGTGTGCACAAGGTTCTGGAAACAGGAGTCTTTGAGCAAGAGTCTGCACACACATCTGTTTGGAAGCACTCTGTAGTTAATTTCAGTCATAGGAGTTTTGATTCACAGCTGTTAGAAGCAGGGATTCCATTCTTGTCATGTTGGCTGCAAATATTTCCTCCTAGCAGATGGGGTTCTTGCAGAGGAAGGGAATCAGATTCAAGAGGGTAAGTGAGAGTAAGGAGTGGGTTTGAGTACAGATTGGCTCCGGTCCCTCTGACACCATTCTGAGGTGTTGAGAGCTGATGTCAACAAAAGGCTTGTGAGGAGGGAATGTGAAGGTACAATTCCCACAGGTTCCTGCTGTGTGGAAGGTGGTATTTTCCATGGCTTATGTTAGATGAAAACTGGAAATGAAAGTAATTCCATATAGGTAGTTCCCTGTGTTTTTTTATACGGATCAGGAATACAGGAGTGAAAGCCAATGAAATCAAAATGAAAATTGTTTGTGAATGCTGATACGTAAATTTGAAAAGAAAGAAGAGGAAGGGACCAAAAGGAAGGAAGGAAGGAAAGAAGGAAGGAAGGAAGGAAGGAAGGAAGGAAGGAAGGAAGGAAGGAAGAGGGAGGAAAGTTTGTTGAAATTAAAGAAAACTATGAAGATCAAAGAGCAAAATATTTTTCTTTTATATTTGAATTCATACATTTATGTATATATGATAAAGCCAAGTGTGCATATTTATAAACATGTACAACATAAATCAGTAATGGAGAACAAGAGTTTGTTTTTATGAACCAGGTGGTAGTTTCTGCCTTCCCTCAGTCTCCTCCTCTACACCATGTTGGGAATGGAAGTATTATCTCCGTCAGAGAAAAGGAGGCATGGAGCAGCTTTTAGTGGTATGCTGATGTTTGGGGCAGCTCCTGCTGACTCTTCCCCTGCTTCTGGCCCTCTCTAGGGATGAGATGAAGGCTGGCTAGGTAGGACATATTTCATGAAATAAGTCCAGCATAGGTGCTTGTCAGTTCTCCACCGGCATCACAAGCCCCTGATATGTATCTTGTGTTCCCTTGCTTACTGGAACTGTGCAGAGAAATTGTATCATTCAGAAAATAGTATGTGCTATGTCTGTCTTCAGGATCATCTGCGAGATCTAAAAACTGGAAGCCTGTATGTGATTGCCGTGTTTTCTGAACTCATTTTCAACAATCACCATATGATGAAGGCTGTGTTTCCTGTCATTTGGATGTATGAGAAAAAATATGTATGTATTTGGGTTTTAAAGATACTGTAGTCTCTAAATGTTTTGAATAATTTATGGAGACTGAGTTTTAGTTGCACAGTTTCTTTGGTAAAATCATATGCTGATGGCTTCTGATGTGTAATATTAGGCAAGATTTGGATAATATTGGTTGACTGAACAACTATATTATTGCAACAGAATATGTTGAGATTCTGGAAGTTTCCTGTGATTAACCTTATTAATTCAACATACATCTATGCCTTTCTTTTGAAAAATATCTCTAAAAACTACATTTCATCTGCCTCCCAGTGCATCTTAGGAATAACATTTCTCTCCATGGCTCTATGTAAATGGGAGAAAAAAAAAACCCTATTTTGAAAACTTGTCTTACAAATGAGAAATTGGGTTTTTGATTTTTTTTCTTAACTGACTGGTGGAATTGCCTGGGCTTGACAATAATATGTGATGACATACTGTGGGCTAGTCTGCAGGGCCTTTACGATGTCCCAAGTCTGATTGTACAGTGTCCAGGAATACAAGCTGTTTTGTGTACGAGGCCTTTCAGCATCATAGAGCCTCATGGCCCTTCCTTGCCATCTCTGAGATTTTGGAAATCAATCTCATACAGTCTCCCAGAAAACCTTTAATGTGTCCCTTACATTTCAATATTCTCTGTCAGTATCATAGCCTAGGCTTGTCAGAGACCATCGTTGTCAGAGAATATGTACAGTGAATATTAGTAACTTGTCGTCTATGGAAAGAGCCTGTGGGAGATAAGGGAAGTTGTGGTATTTTTTGCCATAGTTTGGAGGTACTTTGCTTGAGTTACACTTGCTTGTATATGTAGGACCAAAATGTACATAGCATTGTAAATAGGGAAGAGGAGCAGAGACAGAATGACTGAGCCAGTTTTGTAGGTACATGCTTGTCATCTCAGCACTCAGAATGCTGAGGCAGAAAGAGTTCCACTAGTTGCATTTCAAACAGGACTACAAGGTGACACCTACCCTTAAATCAGTCAGTAAATAAATAAAAGTACTTTTTAAGTACTGGAGAAGAAAAGATAATGGTTGCCTTAATTATTCCACCGGGTAGAAATTGCATGCACCCAAATGATTCAACATTATCTTATTTAAGCTTTGAAAATGAGGAGCCTCTGGTAGACATAGCCAGGAAGAAGTGAAGCCACAAAGCTCACTCTTTCAATTTCCATAGAAAGGCTTTGAACTCCTATTACTCTATTTAGATCCGAAGCATGGCTTCATCTCTTCAGTGAGAGAAACCGGTAGACAATACATGCGTGGTGATCTCCCCATTCTTTCATAAACTACTATTTGCCAACAGGAAACATCATTCTTTGTCACATTAAGGAGAGACTCATTGTCTCGTTTGTGGATTTAGGCCAAAGATAAATGTTATGAAGCACCACACCCTGTTGTAAAAAGAAAGCCTACAGTTTACAGGGAGTTATTTTTACTCCATTTTGTGTTGGGCAAATATATCAGATGTGCACTTGTGTATGTGTGCATGCATGTGAGTGCATGTATGCACGCACACACACACACACACACAGACAAGAGAGAGAGAGAAAAGAGAGAGAGAGAGAGAGAGAGAGAGAGAGAGAGAGAGAGAGAGACCTGTCCATTATTTACTTTCTATTTACATCTCTAAGTCTGACAGATGTGTTCACTCAAGGGCCACTCAAGATACTCCTGTTTGGTTTGACACAATGCAACTGTAGTGATCTGATTTCCTCTGAATTCATCTCATCTTCACTTTCTTCACTTGTCTTTCTCAGTGCTGTAGGCTTCTCTCTCCATTTTCTGGGTTGCTAGCTTACTGCCTGTCACTCTGTACTTCAGTGTTCTTCATCACAGCTGTCTGCAGTGCTGTACTCTACATGAACCATGATCGTTGAGACTGAGGGAATGAGCTTCTAATTTTTCTAACTTTATTTAATTTTGCTAAGCATGTTTAACTTGGGGAACACATATTGGGTAGCAAAGATTTAGTTAGTTTTCACAGCTGTGTTGATCCTTGTACACAAAATATACCAAATGGGATCTTGAAATTACTGAGAAAACTAAACTATGTTCAAAAAGAGATTTCTTCTGCTTCTTCTTGTGCTTTGTCTTCTTCTTGCCTCTTCCTCCTTCTCACTTTCTCTTCTTCTGCATCATCATTAGTGTGTATGCGTGCATGTGTGTGCTTGCATACATGCATGCGTGTGTATGTGTGGGTGGGGGGGAGGTTGATATTTTCTAAGCATATTCATGCTGGAAGTTGCAATGAGAACTTTGGGAACATGATGTCTCCTGTTTTTCATGGGTTTTTGGTACTGAACTCAAGTCATAGGACTGTTCAGCAAACATTTTTACCTGCAAAGCCATCTCATCATCCCTAAGACCTTCTAACAGTTTGACTTTTTTTTTTACCAGTTTTTCAGCCTAACCACATGTTTACTTTGTAACTGCCAAGGAGAAGAAATACTTGTCTGAAAGTTCCTTTGGACCAGGGCTTTGTCTAGGCCTGGACTGATTCATTTGCTTCTAAATTCTCCAAACACAAGCTCTCTGTATTTGCCATATTGCAGGAGTAGTGACAAGCAGTCAATCGGAAAGCAAGCCGGCTTGGTTCTGATTCTCAGATCACACGCTGAAGCACAGCTTGCGATCAATGTCAAGCATGTGGGAAAAACTCAGGGAGAATTTCTTTCTTTCAAGATTGAATGGAGGACTTTGGTGATATGTGGAAAACCACACTCCTGCTTCTCAGGCCAACAGCTGCTGTGTCTGAAAAAAAAATCAGTATGATGGAAATCATGCATCTTCTGTATGATCTGTCGGATTATATGCTAGGTCAAAAGGAGTGTGTTTCATTAAGAAAAATATAATTAGCAATTTGACATACTCAAAACTGTTATCTACAACTCCAAGATTACTACCCTTAAAAAAAATCCTATACCAGAACTCTTAAGGAGGAATAAAACACAAGTCACATAGAATTAAATTTTCCCAAAGGACACATAAAAAAAAAGTAAAAAAAAGATGGAATTAAATTTAATGGATTCAATTTATTACATCTAACATACTGAATATGTAGCTAATATAAAGAGTTAATGAGATAACTTGTGTTCTTTTTGACTGTGATGAGCCTTTGGATCCAAGGTGCGTTTAATGTTTTGGGGATGTGATCTGGAATAGCTATCAAGGGCAGAATAATGACATGTAGATAGTGGTGATGCTATTGGATGGTGTGTATTCTAGTTACTTCTCAGGCCCAGTGCATTGTATTGGAATCTCTAGGTTTGTTTGTCAAAAGAGAAGTGAGGATTTGTCAAACCCTGAGCCTGGAGTGCCCACTCTGCTGTCTGTTGCATTTGTATTTTATCTGAAAGTTAGTCTAGAATTTTGTATAGCTCAAGGTTTTACATTTTGTGACAACTTCTGAAGACATTTTAAATATTTTTTGCCATTATATTTTTTCAAGTATTAAAACCAAGAAATTACTGTTTTCTCATGACCTACACTCTGTTTCTTTGCTTATCACAGATTATCTAGTGAGAATAACCTCGTTTTGTTATTTTCTTCTTAAATCTAACTTAAAAAAACTATAAACTCAAAATTTTAAATATCTATTAATTATTTTAAAATAGATTAAAGTGTGTATGTCTATGTACATGTATGGTTTTTCTATGTATATATGTCTTTATGTCTATAGATGAATCTCTGTGTGCATGTGTGTATGTCGTTATATATATGGGTGTGTCTGTTTTTAATGTGTGTAAATGTGTGTATATATTTCTATGTGTGCATACATGTGTGTGTATGTGTGTGTTTGTGTGTGTGTGTAGTCTTGGAGATGAAATTCTTATTAATTGCCAAGGTCATCTGAAATTCCTGGCTTACCTGAGTGTCCTGCCTCAGCTTCCCGAGTAGCTGTGGCTCCAGATGCCTGCAACCATGACCGGACACGTTGCTTAAGATTGCAAAACAAAACAATTATAGCATAACGAACTTTGATTAGTAGTTTTGATCATCATTAAATGTGATGTTACTCTAACAATTCTGTCAATCAAGTCCATATTTTTAAAAACACAATCCACATTCTGTAGGATTAGTTTCAGTTATTTTAGAAAAGTAATTTTAAATTTTCTTAGTGTAATCACACAATCACTTGCCTGTTGGTAAAGAAAAGTAAATGCAGACAGTATAGTCAGCTAGCAATAATCAATTTAAAGATTACATTTATGTGTGTGTGTGTCTATGTGTGTCTATATGTGTGTATCTTCTGTGGCATGTGTGTTAAAGTCATAGTACAACTTATAAGACTTGATTTTTTTTTTCCTTTTGTTCTAGAGTCCCAGGTATCAAATTCATGTTTTCAGGTCTGGGATTTGGCTATAAGTACCTTTACCTGCTGACCCAATGTACAATTTTTTTTAAGTGAAACTTAAAGTGAAGTCTGAAATGTAAACACAGCTTACTTTCCATTGTGAAACATGTATTCTTTCATATAGTTTGATTTCTGAAGACCTTATTGTGTCACTAAGTATTTTGAATCCTGATTTTGTTCCTTTAAAAATCTCTCAGCCTTGTTTGTCTTTGAAAAAAAAATGATACAGTCTTGAAGAGAGTTGGCATTCAGTAATTAGTGCTTGGATGGATGTACTGTAATTAGTAATTAGATGGATGTTAAGGGAACTTCTGGGTCTAAATCACTATATATACAGCCAAGACTGGCCTGGTGTATATGTGTAATTGCTACAAATTACATAGAATCATGAGGATAGGAAATATATGTAGGGGGATATCTGTCTAGAACTATAAAATACTGGAGGAAATAGAATTAGTATATGTATTATAGGTCTGTTAGAGTTTTTTCTTTATAAATTTCCCATAATTTGGAGAAATTCAACCACAAGTAAAGAAGCTTAACAGTTAAATTGGTTGGAACTAAAGGTGTTGTTTCTTATTAGAAGAGACTGTACTAGATGTTTTAGCAATATGCCCTTTTCAAAGTTTCTAGGATAAACTAAGTGTATCTCCTTCTTGGACTCCATTGGAAACATGGGATGTTGGTTTCTTTGGGAAAGAGCCGGATGGTTTATATCTCAAATGATACCTTTGTTTCTCCCTCTTGACTCATGGGAAAGTAAGAGGACAATTAAATTGATTTTAAATCACATTTAGCATTATGTATTGATTAGATACAAGTGCTCTGAAGCAAATGTCACATTGTTCAGCTCCAAAAAGCATCTATATCGGATAACAGAAGCAATATGAGCTTTCATTTCTGTTAAGTAATTCAGCCGATGTTATAAGTCATGAGAGTGAAATCCGCGTGGCTAGTAAATGGCTCCCAAACCTTGTTATTGAAATGCAGCCTTCAATTCAGTTTATTAGCTTGTTCTTTATTCTCATTTATATTTTATTACCTTGGAACACAGTCATAGGATCCTGGAAATGGAGTTTTCTTTACATAAATTGTTCCTAAGGTTTCTGAAGTCTTTTGTTCAGTGATGTCTAGGAGCAGACACACTGTCGGCCAAGCCAGGTTTTCAGATAAAGAAGGGTAAAAAATATTTTTCCGAGTTAGCTGAGATAGAATTTCAGCTTCCCTGACATTATTTTTGTCGTCATCACTTGTGGAGAGCACATTCTTGGTTGTACTGGAGAGTCAAAGAATGGCTTACAGGGCCAGAGGTTGGATCTGTAAAGTACTATGTTAGAAAGGAAATGAATCTTCTCCACAGAGTTTCCTGGTATCTGTCTGTCTGTTTGTTTAAACTGGAAATCTTTCTGAAGGCTCGAATTGACAGGCAGATCACACAAGAAGTGTACATGGACATTCATCCAAGCCTTTTGTGTTTCTGAGGTTGAATAATGTGGCTATTCAAACCAGTTCACGCTCACATCACCTTCTAGGGAGAATATGCAGTAGTTCAGCTTGGCTTTATCACTTTCTGTCTTAGCTTGCTGTCTGTCTTACCATTCAGCTTTTTTAATCAATCAGTTCCTTTCCTAATATCGTATACCCACATTACCCTTCAGTGCAGATACTATCATCCGATATGTCACATATCTAGGCCCATTGTTCAGTCATCTAGCATATGTTAAAGGGCAACATCACGTGTGTTTATAGCATATGCATGTGGCAGCTAGGCTGTCTCAGTTCAAATTCTGATAGCACATTTAGTGGCCTGGAGTTTACAGATTATCCTCTGAATGTCTGTGACACTATCCACTCCTCTCTACAATGGGGTGACAGCAGAGCATGTTTCCGAGGCCAGGTTTGGACACCAACTGATATAATGTACATAACACATAGTCAACAGTTAGTAAACAGTAATAAAAGAATCCAGTGGTAGCAGCTTTGTTGTATATTTCCTTTGCGGAACTATTACCCATGTTTATGCTTGTATTATAAAGAACTGCTGAGAAGGGACAAGTATATGCTGCACACTTTCAACTTACTGCAAGGATCAGAAGCTATACTATCTTCAAGGGATATTTCTGTATTAATGAATTGGTAGTGTAGAAGATGCCATACCTGCCTACCACCCCAGGAGAGTCAGTCATGGGGAAAACGGGATGTAAATGGTTTGTGATATGATTCTTTACCACCTAAAACATGGATGAGTCTCTGTCCCTTATCCCAAGGTGATTGACATGATGGTGGGGTAGATAGATATGAATACAGATGTTTCGAGTCGAATGTGTAAAATATCAGGAAACATGGAACTTGCTGCTTAAGATCACATGTGTGAGTTTTGCCTATATCTGCCTATGGAAAGACAATTCTAGGCAGGATGAATGAGCCATACATGGAAAGGCCTAGAGAGGTGGAATTTGTCACACATGGCTCCAAGGTGGCTTGAGCAGCAGGAAGGCAAGGGGGGCCGTGCCTATGTGTGAGTTCCTTAGAATCTTATAGCTCCTTGTGCTCCATGCTGAGAAATCCAGAGGATACTGATGTGAATAGGAAGCCTGAGGAATTTTAAAGAGAGTTGTGATCCCATGTCTACACTGGTAGCTGAAGTCTAGCTGTCATTCAGATGACTGAGCAATGTAAATTAGAGTGGGTGTCAGATATTCAGCTTTAAGTCCCTACAGAATCATCTCTGTTTTCCAAAGCAGTCTGGACCATGATGTTTCTTTAAGCTAAAGACGTAAATAGTGAACTCTTGCCTGTAGGTGGCAAGACATCGTTATAACAGGTATAAGTTAGATTGTCAATCCAGCTCTGTGGACAACTAAACCAAGATTAGGATTGATGTGTTTCCAATCTTTCGCTTCTGTAAAGAACACAACAGCACATGTACAAATATCTTTTAGGCACTTGTCCAATTATTTCCTTAGGACAAATTCCCAGTAGTGGCTTCAGCGTTTTAGAACTATTGAAAAATATATACTATCTCAGGAGGATTTGGATGCCTGCAATCATGGTAGATAAAGAGTTACTGAGCTTCGTGGAGGAGCTGAAAGTGCAGATGTAGAAATGCAGTATGCAGTGAGCAGTCATGCCTGGGTAGGCACGCATGTCTAATTTTTCTCTTTGGACTTCTTACATCACTGCGTCTCCTCACTGGTTGTTGTAAGAGTCAACTGGATGAGTCTCTAAGACAGACAGAGTGTTTGTCTATAATGACAAGTGCTTGACTGTCGCAGCAAATGATGAGAGGCCCTAGGGAGCCATCACCACCCACTTGAGAGAGATCCATGAAGGGTTTATGACCCGTTTGAATCCTGATTGAGCATCTCTGTCTTGACCCCAAGGGAACCAATTGTGTGGAATACTTGCTCTGTCAGTCTGAACGATGTGCTTAGAATTTCTGAGAAAAATAGGAGCCTGGTTGTTTGTAAAACACAAAGAAAATTATCAAGAAGACCTGAAAATGGAAATACTTCCTCTATTCTAAAGCCATGCTGGATAACTGCCTCTATTATATCAACAGAACTGGTATTTTATATGTTAGCGTATAGCATTCAGCTGTAAGTAATTATTTGGACAGTAGATTTTAAGATTTTTATATCAAATAAAAGGATTTTATGTCTTTCCTTTTTGTGCTTTGTCAATAATAGCTACATTTGCTTATCATGTAGCATGTAAACATTTTTAAAGACAAGCATTAGTCACTAGTGATTCTAAAGCTCAAGTCTATCCAATTCTCTGGGTTGCTTAAATTGTGTCTGCAGAGGAACAATGCTAAGAGGTAGGACAAAACTCAGCCATAAAGAAGAGCCTGTGAGCAGGTCTTTAAAAAAAAAAAAAAAAACTGTTGCTCTTTGCTCAGATTCTATATTGAGTAAAGACAGACATGCAAATGACTACCAACATTCCTTGCCTGCTGTAGCAAGCTACCCACCTACTTCCTCTACATCCAAATCATCTCCTAACCTTGTGATTGTGATATGATTACATAGAGCTGATGCTAACAGCTAGGCCAGCATCATGACCACAGGTTATAGCCCTATTAGGATGAGCAGAAATCAATGTCTACTATTTGCTTTTCTTTTTGCCCATAGATGTATGGCCATGTTGGAACACTTTTGTTGTGATGGAGGTTTCAGGAGGCTGTTTTGGATATTTACACAATAATGGCTAGAATTCCCAGCTAGAGAACAATGGAGACACACACACATACACACACACACACACACACACACACACACACACAACAGAGAGAGAGAGAGAGAGAGAGAGAGAGAGAGAGAGAGAGAGAGAGAGAGAGAGAGGTGAGAGAGATATTAAATATTAAAATGGTTTCAAATTAAAAGAAAAAGATTGTATGAAACTTGAAACGTGTGTAAGTCGGTGCACGGGAATATCAATACTGCTCATTGAACAGTGTATTCTAATTTGAAAGAAATAGCTATTTGTCATGATTCTTGTCCTTGAGTTGGCACTTACCAAATTAAATGCATATGAAATTCAAAAGGCTTTACACTAAGGGACAGTAATTTTCCTGGGTTCTTTTTAAAGTTGGTGAGATAAAAGAATTACACCAAGCAGATAACAGATGGATTTCTTCCATTGTGCACTGATGTTCTGAATTAACTAATTCCACAATTGTTATTTGTCAATTGTTATATTATAATATGAAAATTAATTGTGCTGTCTTCTATTTATTTCTGATTCTAGGGGTACATACATACATACATACATACATACATACATACATACTGTTACCTGGGTGTGGGAAATTGCCCCTATAAAACACCGTGGCATAAATTACAGCACAGCTTTGGTTTGGTGCAAGTCCTCGAATGTGGTTGTAACACAAGGGGACATGACCCAGTGATTGGTTGGGCTTTCTATGATTGCTCTGAAACTTCTACCTGAGCAGGGTTTTTTTTGTACTTACAAAGCCAGTCTGGTTTCTTTCTCATGTTAACTGGCCAATTATTTCAAGTTTTATACCATGCAATTTGTGTTGTGTGTGTGTGTGTGTGTGTGTGTGTGTGTGTGTGTGTGTGTGCATGTGCCATGCAAGTTGTGTAGAAACTGGTTGGAGTGAGTTAGTTAGTATCTTCCACCATATGGGTCCTGGGGGTTACACTCAGGTCATAAGGCTTGACTGACAATGCCACTGCACCAACCTTCCTGTCTTTACCCCATTAGGCTTTTTTCACATCCATTTTCTTTTCATTTCTGTCCTATGGATTGGACTGCCCACACTTCCTTGGCTGTTGGGTTGAAGAATGTGGTTTTTACAAAGGAAATCTGAGAATCAGAGCAAAGAAGTAAGAGATTCTCTACTTTCCACACCACCTCCCTCCCTCTGCTGTGGCAATGACTCCTTCAGTGGCCACTACTCTATACACCAACCCTTACTGCTCTTTCAGCCCCACAGATCAACCACACACACAGGGGGACTTGGGGATGCCATGCCTTCCTGATGTTGCTCCTGACTGACTTCCTGTTGCTTCCTGCTCCCTGATCCTATGTAAATAATCCCTTTTTTGTACATATCTTTCACTGGAACCATAAGAATTTGAGTTGCATTTCCTCTCAGACCTTAATACAATGTAACTGGCTGTTGAGCTAACACACAGCAGGTGTTCTTAACCTTGACTATCTTATAGAATTCCATGTTATTTAATTGCGACCTCCTTGAGCTCAAAAATAAAACCCAGTATCTGCATTATAAAAAATCCTGTAGGTGAAGGACCCATCTTTGTAGACGCTAGTGTACTGGGTGCCGTGCAAATGTCCTTCCTACTGAAGCAGAATCAAATAGCTTCTATGTGGTGTTAGGGTTTCTGCACATGTTAAGTACACATTGGGTATACCCCAATGAAATTTAATCCAACTGATGGTTCGCCTTCACCAGAGACTCCATAGTCATTCACAAAAACTGTGCCTTTCCATCTACTGGCCCTTTCCTATGTTTGAAAATTAAGTTTAGCTGAAATCAAACCATACCTATTCATTTACATATTGCCTATATGTGTTCTAACTCCTCTTGTGTCAGAGTTAAGTAGCTGAAACAAAGATTGTATGGCTTACAAAGCCTAAAACATCTATTGTGTGACACCTTGCCAATAAAGGTGGCAGACCCTTGGACTAGATTCTGCGAGTATATTGGCAAATAAGGTGAGGACCATCCATCATCCATGGTTGGGACCCAGCTGTGAACAAACATCCTAACCACCTTTGTGGAGCATTTGGCCCGCAGTGGAGAGAGAAGGCTGTAAAGAAGAGCAAATAGAAGCATTGCCTTGTAGAGTGGTAAAGTCTAGGGAGAAAAAAGGCTCAAGGAAGAAACATAGGAAATACTGCAGTGGTTTCTGGAAAGCACCTACATGTCAAAGCCCTTTGTCTAGTCTGTGTGCTATAGTCTCTGTCTCTGTCATGGCTTACCTCTGTCTCCTTTAATGCATGCAATCCACATTGCCAGAATTATATCTAAAAATTCTAAAAGTTTTCTTTCTTTTCTTTTTTCTTTTTCTATTATTTGTCTACACCTGTAATAAAAAGCTAGGGAAAAAAAAAAAACAAAAAACAAAACCACAGTCTTGTCAAATTATTCTTCCAGGAACACATCTTATATTGTTATTTGTTCAATTTTCATTTCTGTTGCTGTGATAAATGCCATAACTAAAAGCAAGGTGGAGAGAACAGGGTTTACATGGTTCACACTTTCTGGTTACAGTCCCTCACTGAGAGAAATCAGGACCAGTTGGGGGCAAGAAGCATGTAGCAATACTGTATACTGACTGCCTCTCTGGCTCACACTGAGAGCTTTCCTTTTTAGCCAAGGCCTAGGAATCGTTATGCCCACAGTGGGCTGGGCCTTCAGACATCAATTAAGAACGAAGACATTGCTCTATAGATATCATCACAGGCTACCCAAAGACCATCTGTATAGGCCAATTTAATCTAAGGCAGTTCTTCAGTTAAGGTTCCATCTTTCCAGGTGATTCAAGGCTGTGTCAAGTTGACAACAAAAACAAACCAGGAGAGTATTTACCATAAAGACAGGTATATGTGACAATAGAGAACACTCTGTTTTTCTGTCAGTAGTTACTAATAATTCTTGGCAGGGTCGAGAGTTCAATTAAAGAAAATATTAAATTATCTTTTAAATAATAACCATCGTTTATTGTGAGATATGCCTGGCATGTGTACAGTTTGAACTTGACTGAACTTATTGGTAGCACAGGGTCAGGTTCTTATCTGTATTGTATTGGTGATGGGAAGTGCCCTCAGATCATATCTGCATGTGATTCTGCATTAATTGCAAAATCTAAGTACAACTGTGCTCTCATGTGGCTGATAATTACACACATTTGGAAACATTTCAAGAGCTATTACGTAGTCCACAATGTAAGTACATTCAATGAAAGTATAACATGATTATCTGGGGAAAGAAAACCTGCCCATCTCTTCCAAGGCAGTAAATGCCCTGCTCAGGGAGTGCTGGACACTGATCCAATTTTCTTCTGAAGAGTCCAGAACAGTTCAACTCTATTGTTAATCTCCTTGTTGCCGAGGTATTTTACATTTAAATTTTCTTTTACTTCTGGAGATTTAGCCTCATATCCACATTATTATTTTATTCACCAAAACCTCTATTAGATTCAAAATAAAAATACATTTTTAGTAACAGAATTACTTTAGAGAAGAAATTTGAGGGAAAAAAAAACATCTCAAGGCATTTCTATATGCTAGATTATTGCTCTGCAGATCTCATTAATGAGATTTCTACAAGAATGAATTTAAATAAAATATTCTCACTGCAGGAAAAATGTATCTAAGACATTTCGAGTGTTACATTGTGGTTATAGATATGTAAGAAAGCTGTTTTAAATATATCAGATTTTATCTGAATACTTATATACTGTATGTTATTTAATTTATCAAAAGTTTCCAGTAACATAAACTCACTATGAGGCTTAAGGGGTTTAATAATAGTAATTTAATTTGAGATCTTCTTTGCTTTGTGAAAACCCTCTGGCCACTTAATAGAATGCAATAAAATGTAATTGTGAAATATGTTGCATGCCTTCCCATTTCTACATCCTTAGAGTAAGTGGGGTTTTCTTCTTCCACTCCTCTGCAATTTTTTTTATATTAGAAAAATATGGTTCAGTCATTTTCTCTTCCAAGAAATATCAGCCTGTCCTTCAGTAAGCATTGAGAATGAAAATTAGGGAGACATATTAACACAGTACAAATAATCCACTTACCTCTATATGACCTTTTATGGAGCCAGTCCATAAATATCTGAATGTCCATGGGCATGGAATGACTTCAGGAATGATTTGCATTCAAAGTAGAAGGGGAGAGACTTAAATCAGTTGACTGGCATAGCGACTGTGCTTATTAAATAAGAGTGTTGCCAGTCAAGTACATTGAAGAGAGTTTAAGTGATTTTTCTCTTTTTCTTATATTATATATATATATATATGTAACTTGTTTTTCAAGAAAAGTATATATATGTATATAGAGAGAGAAAGAGAGAGAGAGAGAAAGACAGAGAGAGAGTATATGTGTATGTGAAGGACATACATTAGGAGCTGGTTCTTTCCCTTTTCCCTATGGTTCTCACAGATGGAACCCTAAGTTGCTATTATGGAACCCCAAAGCATCAAGTTTGGCAGAATGCCTTTACCTGCTGAGCTATCTCTATGTTCCCCAAAGTGACTGACTATCTTAAAAGAAGCAAATAACCAAGGTGTAAAATAATGACTACTTTCCAGGTCGTCTAATGAACCCAAGTAGTAGAAACCCATGTAGCTGTCCTGCTATTTATTTCTAAAAGTGCCTAGCAGAGCACCTTTGGGAAGGTGGTGGAGATGCAGCCCAGCGCTGTGATCCCTTTCACTTGCGCAGCATTGTCTGTCTGATGTAGACAGATCAATTACCTCAAACTAGTGAACCCAATGGGAACCTGGAGGAGAGACTGGGTATTTGTGTAGAACACTGGCTCTGGGATCACACTTTTAGAGATCAGATCCTATTCTGACCTTAGAGAAGAATGGGCAAACTCCTCTCCTTCCATCTGCCTCCCAAGCTCATTGAGGTCTAACTGAGTGTATAGCTAACACATCTCTGTGTTTGGATGCTGGGTTGGTCTAATAGAAATTGCTTTGGATTATCAGCATCACAATTGCTGTTGGTGGTGGTGTGGTTCCATGAACAAAATTTCTATGGCTCAAAGTACATCTGTCATGCTGTGAATGCTGGCTTTTCTGGCAAGTTCTGAGGTTCTTTGCACTATTTCTTTCAGCCCTTCTCATTAGCCAGGGGGGAATTTTTCCACCTTTGTTGCTAATCTTCCTTAAAACAGATAGCATGCTGGCCCCAGGCTCAGAGCCTCAGGCGGGCGTAGCTTACTTTAGGAATTTAGTATACCTTTGTTTCAAGGTTAACAAGGTTAACCATCTGTAGGAGACACAGGATTTTCTAGAGCAGTAGAAGTGGACTGCTGCATTTTCAATCATAATAGTATATGGTAAGCTGACATAGGAAGGAGGAGATTGTGGCTTTGAGTTAATCCTTTGTGTGTAAGAGATTGCTGCAACATGTGAGCCCCGCCCTACTGTTCCATCTGGAGAGCTCAGGGTGTCCTAGCCTCGATTCCACTCTGTAGTGAGACATAAGACGGGTCAGATGACCCAGATGAACTCTTTTTTTCCATGCTCTATTGGGACACTGCTTTCTGGAAGTCTCCCTAACAAGTTAACATGTAACAGGGTCCTGCTCTAAAAAACACACCAAGCAGACCAATGATGATCTTATGGCTCCCGAATTCTCATGCTCCAGGTATTCCTGCAATGTACAGAATGCAAACAGTCGGAAGTTGTAAGCAAGCAGATACTCAATGTCATGTAAGACCAATGGAGTTCATATTTCATATGCAGTCAAGTGCATACTATGTAAACCATCAAGTGAATACTTCACAAACCTAGAGCAGCCATGGCTCCTGGTGTCTTTAAGGAGTTGCCTTGAGGCTGCTTGTGAGAAGAGAGGAAGACTTCACTGCTTACTTTGAGGATATGTCCTATGCTTTGCACACTTAGGACTGATCTTACTGGAGTTGGAGGCATTAAAAAGGATGGGGACAAGTTCTTTTCCACCAAAAAATTCAATTCAGTCATGGTGAATCTTAAATGTTTAAATAAATCTTTGTTACCAGGCTCTTTGTTCACTCCTTTAGTAATATGCTTCACACATATAGAGAATATTGGAGTGAGACATTGTATTCTTCCTTGACATGGAAGGTCTGGATGTGGGCTACCTTGTGTCTGATCATAGTCAGTAGTTGTTTCTTTATATTGTGTTAATCAGTGGGACAAATTTAGCACTTCCTCCTCTGTCACTCCCACATAAATTACAGTGGAAATTGCTAGGGTTGTGGTCTTATGACCATGCGATTTTCTTTATTACTCTCCCCACCAGCAGCAACCTGTGCTTACCAATGAACCTGCTGGCCTGTGAGGGAGAAGGTTAGACGTGGGCTGAGTGGACACCCTCATGATATTAGGAAGACGGGAGCCAAAGTCTTGCCCTTTGCTCTTATTTACTAATTGTGCCATCTTAGAAAAGCCACTGCATCTGTCCTTAGACTTATTATAAATAAAATAAAAGGATTAGGTAATATAATGTTTGAATTGGCCTACAGGGTCAGGAAGTTAATTGCTTCTTTGTGCCTGTTAGATTAAACCTTAATTTGACATAATTTCTAGCCTTTCTCCATGACCTTTCTTAATAAGATGCCACACGTGGTGACATGTGTGAAAGTACCTTAACCTTGTAGGAGTTCCATGCATCACATCTATCTGTGATGTACTGTAGTTAATAAATACATTTCCATAGTGATGCTCTCAAGGGTCTCTTGAAACACAAACACCAAGGTTTCTTCACCATGGGTGGGCAACCTAATCATTGCTATGCTGGAACCAATAAAATTTTTACAAAAAACCCCAGTAAAAACAACTCATGAGAATCTGCATGTGAAGTGACTATCTGAGGTCCTAGCATGTGGGATAGAAGAATAGATAGACTGTAACTCTGAGACCACCTTAGGTTACACAGTAGGATGTCACCTCAAAAAGCTACAACAAACAAACAACACCCAGAATTTTAAAAATGGTTTTCAGTCTGGAGAGCTGGATAAATCAATAAATAGCACACAGTGTGAGAATGAGGTCCTGAGTTTGGATCCTAGAACTCATGTAGTAAACCAGAAGCCTTGGCACATACTTGTAATCTCTTCACTTAGGAAACAGAGAAGATTCCTAGGAGTCGGTAGCCAACCAGTTCAAATAACTTGGTCAGGACTAGGTTCAGTAGAGCTCAAAAATCTAAGGTGGAGGGACTGGAGAAATTGTTCAGTGGGTAAAGGCAGTGGAGGCTCTCCCAAAGGACCTGGGTTCTGTTCCTAGCACCAACACTGTAGCTCATAACCAACTGCAAGTCTAATTCCAGGGGTTCTGATACCTATATCTGGTCTCCAAGGGCACCAGACATGTACATGGTATACATATATGCATGCAGACAAAAGACTTATACAAATAAAATAAAATTAAAAACTCTATGTATTTGAATGGTATAAACACAAAAATCCAAGGTAGAAAGTAATTGAGGAAGACACCTGTTGTTAGTCCTCTCCTCCACAATTAATGTGCATTTCACTGCAGGAATTAGTAAACACACACACACACACCACACACACACACACACACACACACACACACATACTACAATTCTGATCTGAAATCTAGGTTGAAAAGTAGTGACATATATTAGTGACATATATTAGATAATGTTTTTGTCCTTACAAAGTTCATTTTATGAACCTGGTATCCATGAAAGAAGTCATGGCAGGGTCGGTTGAGATAGGGTTAGCTGATGGGAGGCTCCACCATCATGAATAAGAATCAGCTACCTTACAAAGATGTTTTGCCTCCCATCAGAGAAAGAAGAAGGCACCACCAAGAGTTAGAGACCAAGACTTTCCCAAACACTGCATCTGCCTAAATCATAACCTTATACTTTCCAATGTCCAGAACTGATTTATACATTTCTCTAGTTTATATTAAATTACCCAGTCAAAGATATTTTGTTATAGCATCCTGAATCAGCCAAGACAGAAGTCTTGTAGTGCTTTAGAAATTTTTTAGATTTGTCTGGGGATGTGGATCACTGGTAAAGTACTTGCCTATTTTGTGTCTTGGGTTCAACCACCCATATCTAAGTAAGTAATTTAGTAAGTAAGTAAGTAAATGATAAATGAGTTGAAAAATAGATAGATAGATAGATAGATAGATAGATAGATAGATAGATAGATAGTATCTGGCTGGGAATATTGCTAAATATGGGGCTTTCCTATAGTTTTCTGCAGGTTGGAGGACTGCTCTGCCACTTCTGTGATCTTGTGCAAGGATTTTAATCTCTCAATACCACATTTCTCATCTCCAAAATAGAATAATCCTCCAGGTTGCTATAAGAATAAATGAGATCTGGGCTATCCCTTCTTATGGAATGGTTCACAGAGTAATCGTGTTGAGAAAGCGCCAGGCTTACCAAAAAGACGAAAGCAAACATGCTTTGAGTGTCCTTGATCATACAAACAAAGAGTTCAGAGACCATTTTTTATTTGCCTCATTCTCACTAAAATTTATAGATCTGCTTTTATTCTGACCATCTCATTAGATTTACTACATAATTGAAAATGTTTTATTTAATAAATTTGTTAAATGGTGATTATTATTATGCGGGCTTCAATTGAGTCCTTGAGGCAATATTTGATAGTATAAAAATATTGAGTAATTTAAAAGAATTATCAGGAAGATTAAAATATTAATATGTCCCTCCATTTCAAATTTATAGCTTCCTAATTATAATTATCCATCTTTCTTTTTAAGTTAGCTGTAATTTTAAATAAATTATACCACATGTTTTATAAAAATCTTTTTAAAATTTTGATAGGGTGTTTTTAGGTCAATAATTTTATTATTCTCTTTAGATTTATTTGACTGGCTGAAAGTGATATTGGAAAGATGATGCAGGTGTCCTTTTGCACAGATATAGTGCCTAGACAAGAGTTATTGTTTCAGTTAAAATTTCTGGCAGTGGTAGGAATGCCTGTGTCCTATTACTTGACAATCTTGGGAAGGGGAACTGATAACAACATCCAGGCTAACCTGGGATTCATAGTGAGTGAGTTTCTGGCCAGCCTGGGCCACATAGTATGTGAGTTCCAGGCAAGCCTGTGCTTGTTACAAAGTGAGACCTAGTCAAAAATGGAAAAAAAAAATTAAACTTGTGGAAATGGTATAGTGGATAGAGTGGTTAATTCTCTAATTAAATCATAATTTTATTCCTCACCATCTACCCATTTCTTTTGGTAACTTGTTATTGGATTCTTTGGGCTACTCGTGGCACTTAAATCTCATTTTCAGGTTTTGTCTTGAAAACATTTTCTTAACTGCAACCTTGTCACATCAGTGCCACCATGATCCCAGATGACCACACATTCACCTTTGTTCTCTCACTGAGCATACCTTCTAGAGTTTTACACAAAAAAATAAACAAAATTAATATAAAAGGAATCCTAACTTATATTTTTATCTCTGCATGTGAACAACATAAAACCACAGGAAAAGGCTTACAACATAACATGTGAAAACATTTGGGTAAATTCCCCCAGAATCTCAAAGTTTGTTTTAGATATATTAACTTAACAGGTGTTTAAGTGAGATATTCAAAGATTTTCTTGGAAAGACCACATATAGGAGACAATGAAGTGTACCTGTCACACTGTGCCACTGAAGTTTTCCTAGTGAAGCCTGAGCTATTCCTTTGTTCAGTTATCCAAGTCATGTGGGTATCTATCCATCTCCTATGTCACTAATGAAATGTGAAATCTTTGTGGCCTGAGAAGGCCAGTGCCAGTTATTCAACTTCACACAATACCAGCACCATCTCTAGTGGACATTAGTATCTTCTTCCCACAGTTTCTCTGGAAGCTTCCATGACAATCCCTCTAGTCATTCAGCCTCCTGCAGCTGTCAGACTTGACCTATTTGCTGTCCTGGCCATTTTTTAAGTGCTTACCAAGCAAATTCCTGTATTTTCCAGCAAGCCCAGGTGTGCCCATTCTAGTAAGTGATAGAATCCTCTGATTCCACTGGCAGATAGTTTTCCTGAGCTCTATGATGCTCCAGCATCTCTGCTCTGGCCAGCTCCACACCTCCACCTCAAGAAACTCCTCTTTGGCGAAATGTGTTCTCAGTTTCTGCAAAAAGCAGGGTTACATAGTTACCTGATCTCGTTGGCTTATCCTTCAAATGTTTATGCTTTACTGTGTTTTCTGTTAGACTAGTTGTTAACCAGTGGCCTGTACCTGAGCAACTGAATGGATTAGGCTTATAAGAAAGAGAGATCCTGAGAGGTTGAGTAGTGAATGCCAGAGATGCTTACACCCAAATTCCTGGAAGCTGTGGCTAATAGCTTATGTAGCAGAAGGCATGTGTCAGCTGTGAGGCAAGGATTGTGAGGCCCAGGAACGATTTCCTACGGCTTTAGTAGGCTTGGTATAATGATTGGGATCTTATCAAAAGGGAGGGAGAAGTCAGTTGGAAAGGAGCTGGGAAAAACTTCAGCAAAGGATGAAAATCTTTGAAGCTTGGGGACAAGGCTTCAAAACAGACAACTAGAAGACATGGAAGGAAATTCTCCCCTTTGAGCCTGTTGTGTGACAGCATTCCTGGTGAGACCTGAACAAATATCTACTTACCTAAGAGAGGGAATCATCAATGGACTAATATAAGAACACTACCAAAGTTCAACTCAATGCAACAGTGAGCTATGTTGGGATTACTTACAGGAACATAGGCACAGAATTACTGATAGGATCAAAAACTATTCAAATGCAACTGAATGTATCATAGTGCACAACCTGAGGACAGCTCAACACATTGGAGAATGTCCTTTCGAGGCAGCTCATTGGCGTTACCCTGACCCTCTTCGGGTAGCTCAGCTAATCTCTGTCATATCTGGCCAGCTTGGTGAGGTTCTTCCTTGGCTGGGTTTCTTCCCTCACTGCTTATATACACTGGGAGAGGAAGAAGCCTAGTGAATCTGGCCAGTTTTATATACTTCCTGAAATCTTTTGAGTTTACTTCCTGAATGTAAAGAGCTATCCTGCTGGATGTAATTCTTCAGCTTCCTTTGGAACGTTCTGTGTCTTAAAGAGCTTAACCATTGGAAAACCCTCTTGTTTCAACATCATCCCTCTAACATCCTGTGTACAGTGCTTCCTTCAAGAGAGAAGGTTATAATCTCAGAGGCAACTGCTACTAGAAACCCCAGCATTAATCAGAGGGAAGGACAGCTCTAGCTTAGGCCCATGAAACTGCAGATTTCTGACCTGAGCAATAGGAGGAGAGTACCTGTGGAGTTTTAAGTCATTAAATTTATGATAATTCATTTCAGAAGGAATCAGAAGCTAACAAAGATCTTCTGAAATGTAGATTAGTGAGTATAGGAGTCAAGACTCACCAGTCCTGCTGACTGTGGTCTAATGTACTCCACTTCCCATCAAATGTACAGGAAGCCATTAATAGATGTCGTGACCATTTTGATAAGGTTCATATTTTTTTGTCAAGGATCAGAGGGCCAGAAACTTTGAAATGTTTGCTGTGGCCTGCTTCTCTATTTGCTTTGATGTTTATTTTGTTGTTCTCTGAATGAAGTTTTGCCCCCCACCTCATGCCTTTTTCTACAATTTCCCCCCATCATTTCCAACTTACTTTAATTACATTCTTGATTAAATGCTGTTTTTTGTTTGTTTGTTTGGTTGGTTTTTGGGGCTTTTTTGTTTGTCTTGGATGCAATAAAGAAAATAATCAGACGTTGAGTTTGACTTTATTTGTTCCAGTCCTTTTGTATGATTTCCAAAGGAAGAGGCAGGCACACTTTGCTTTGTATCAGGATACTGAAAACCTATTCTGAATGGTTCAGAAAAGCCCTTTTATTGCTGTATTGTTCCATAGTATTTTGAAGTTTTCATAGGTGCCATAATGGATCGTGGCCCAGTAACATAGCCCTAATGTTCAGTGCCTATGAAAATCTGATGGCTTCTAAGTTAGGACTTTGTCAAACTGATGGGAAAGTAGGGGAATTACTGTGTTACTTCTTTTCTGAGCAGCATTCTTATGCAAGTCTACCTAGTATGACCTGTATGTTGCTAGCTTCAAAATAGATAAGGATTGAAGAATTCCAGGAGTCCTAGGGGTGGTTGCTGAGGAACAGAAGAATCAGATGAGTAGAGGAAGCCTACCTTATCATTTGGTAAGGGCTGCTTTGTTTTGACATTTGCTTCTCTGATCACTTACCAATTACGTAGATTACAAATGACATTTCAGGGAATGTAGAATGCTCAGGAGAGTTTATTTATGGAGGCATTTGTTACACAGATTGATTTTTCAAAAGTCGTTTATTAGGTTTTGTTTTCTGGGTATTTATATATACTTATAAGGATAAGATGAATGTGAATTGGTACAAAATAGTTGATGTTTTAAAAACAATGTATGCTACATTTCAAGAAACATTGCTACTTATAATTGGTCAATAATGAAAACAGGGAGTATGTACCATGGTGTTATTTTAAGGCATTCTTGCAGGCCTTTCATAAAACTACTTACTAGAAATGCAAATTGTCCTATGTATCCTGTGCTATGCTGAGATGGCAAACATTGTAAAAAAGGTTGTGTCGGTCTGTTTTGAGCCTCTTTGACTATTCCACCTTCCTAGATTCCACTCACAATAGTAGTGACTCAAACTGCATTTTTTAGCTGTAACTATAATGCAGTCAGCTCAGTGGGCAACAGTGCATGCTGCTGCTGCCTTGATATTCACACATTTTGAATTTAATAGCTTGCAAGGTTTTTTTTTCTTATTCACTAGTCCTAAATGCTTAATGAATAGGCTGTAAGGCTTTAATTTTCAGCCAATCCTTAGTTTATCACCAAAGTTTATCAAGTAATAAACACAAGACTGCATTTAGACTGTCATGTTTTTATAAAGCAGTTTATAAAAGGTGGCATCTGGCAAAGAGGCAGATCCATAAAACTCACGCCGGTGGATGCCGTGTCATTCTTCTGCCACACACTCAGAAAAGACTAATATTATTTTGACACACAGACACATCCCTACCGTCAAGTTTCTATTTTTATAGTCAGCTTACTCTACATATCCTTAAGCTATACAAAACCTTTCAGCTAATGAAAAAAGTGACATTTCTGCATATTCATTGCTATGCCGTTTTAGAGGGTGACTTTGCCTGATAGGATTTTTCCAAGAACAATGTCATGTTGGTGACAATGGACATTACTGAAGACAGTAACATTGCATGCTTAGTCAGAGAAGGTCAATATGGAAGGACACAACAAAAACAGCTTTATGTGGCATGATTGTTCCTCAGTATTTGCCTGATACTATGCCATAACCCTGGTGAGTAGGTTCATAAGTGATCAAAATCTGAGTAAATGCTTTATCATATATATGTGCAGCCCTGCAATCCATCAACTCCATAGTGAGGACTATACCTAAGAAAAATGATTTCACTTAGCCATTGAAGAATATGTAAAAATGTTTCTAACGGCTTGCGTCATAAAATTCCTAAACTGGAAATGACTGAGATGTCCATCAACACTAGTAGGGAACATGCATAAGTAAAAATTTGCAGCATCAAAATAATCCCACCTATTGCACTTTCAGGAATGTTAAGAACATCCAAGACAGAATCTGATTGGAAGAGGCTGGACTTGGAGAGCACTTAATGATTTCCTGCACATGAAATGCAAGAACTGAACAACCTAATTAACAATGATGAAAGTCAGGATTGTAGTTACATGTGTGTCGTGCAAGGAATTTTGTCAGGGTACTAGGTTCCTCAGGATACCCAGGAATGGAGGATTTCATGTTGCATTCTGAACTCCCTGTTTGGTTTCATACCAACATATACACGCAAAATGTACAAGAATAACCTCCTTCATGTGTTCTGTCTATCACTTAACAAACAATTCCAAACCAGAATAGCCAAAAACTAATTACTATTGTTGTTGCTATTGCAAATAATTAAGTCATGGGTCAAGGATTGTGATACGATGTTGCATAATGCAAAGCTGGCTCCAGTTCCAGTGACTCCATGTTAGATGACTTTGGTGAACTATGTTGAGCTAGTCTGTCTACCTCCCCCGTCCCTGGCTTCTCTCTCACTCTCTCAATCTGTCTCTCTCTGTACTTTACTGACTTTGGATTTCTTGTAATACAATGGCTTTATACAGATCAGACTTACTACCCTACAATAGTCTGAGTTTAAAGTAATTTGTTAAGACGGTAAACACAAAACCATGAGTTCCTTACAACATGGGCACAGTGAGGTCTACATGACCCCTGTTAGGTGACTTGCCCTATCATTCCCAAGGACAGATTGGAAGAGCAGTTTGTTCATGAAAATCTGCATTATGCAACATATCAGTACTTATTGGGTCCGCTGTACTCAAAGGAGAAGAAACACATACCCTCATATGCATTTCTCAGGGGCAAGAATAGGACCATTTTTGTTTGGCCTTATCGGGCATGTTGTAGCTCAGGGACAATGGTGGTCTCCTTATTCTCAAAAAGTCCTTCACTATTGGACTATTTGGAAAGTTAAGTCAGACTCTGACAAACACCAGCAGTTAAAGAAAGCTTCATTTGAAATCACACTCTTCAGAATGCACCCCACACTTCTGTGTTTCCTTTTGAGTTTGAAAGTCCTGTGAATTTTTCTCATTTCATTTGATGTTTCTCAGCTTTAAGTTTTATCTTATCCGGGCTTGGGAGAGCTTGGACTTTTATTTAATCATTTACAGCCCAGAGTTAACTGTCAGATTGAAGCCAAATCAGGATTCTGATACTTGGCTCCTTTCGATTCACGGGTAATGAATGTGCCCTCTGTAGTCAAAGTATAATGTTTTCAAAAAGAAACTGTATTTCTTATTAATCAACTATTAGAAAGCTTTTCCTGTTCGGCCTCATTTTGAGGATTCTTAGCCAGAGACAAGAGTGACACAGCCATGTTTATGCAGCAGAACGAATAGGAAATCTGCTAGAAATGTTTATTCGAGCTAAATAAAGCTGGAGCGAGCACACAGCCTTTTAAACTCTCCAGCTTTATCCGAACATGACACTGATGCCGACAGCTTCAGAAAGCAGTATGCTCACACGAAAAGTTGCCTGATCAAACAAATCAAAAAGGTTTCAACACCAGTTACGAGACATCTTTAGCATGGATAATTACTGCACCCCTGCCTGGCATCATTTGGACTCAGAGCAGTTCTTTAAACAAGGTTGTACATCTCACTGGAAGAAGTTTGTGAGGTCACATCTCAATTTTGTACCAGTAACTTCAAAGTTCACTTTACAGAGTCAAGTTGAGGAAGAGCTAACTTCAATAGCTCAGATTTTCTCTTTAATTAATTTGCAAAATGCCATCCTTGTGCTGCCCTGAGGATGTCAGGGAGTGTTTAGGCAGTCATTCCCTATCATGATAATTTCAAGGCCTTGCTTTCATTTGTCACTTGGCGAGCTTTTGCGATGTATAAAGTCGTCAAGGCGGCAGCATGGCACTATCACTTTGTCAAAAGAGAGTTGTTTATACTTTACTCGACAACCTATTTGTGTAAAGTGCCAGGGCCTGAGCTAAATATACCACATGCGTAGAAGTTATAGGTGATGGAGTCTCATCTGGAGCTCTTGCTGCTAGCCTGCTCTTTCTCCCCCGCTCAAGCCAAGAACTCAACCCATACTCTGTACAAGCAACTTTTTAACAAGTAGATTCCTATAATTTAGATGTGTGCATGTTGCATGAACTACTTCAGAAACATGTGATTTTAAGGAAGTAGGCTTTGACAACTGTGCTAATAAACATCATGTATGTACTGGCACCCATGTCTGCATAAGTATTTATCCCATAGGAAATTACTAGTGTATGTGTATGTATATATGACAGATGTGTGTGAATTGGTGACTATCCAGGAACAAGACCTTAGGAACTGAATCCTCATCTATGTAGCTACAGCCTAAAAGCACATGACCTTGAGGAATGTAAACTGATTCTGGTTCTCTTCGGTAATTTGGGGAAGTCATACCAACTTGCACTAAGTTACCTTTACCCGGGTCTCATATGTATTCTCTCATGAATATCAAAAACTTACAATATTATTATAACTAACAAATTATCTAACAATGTGTTGGGCTGAAACTGTAGAAAATTGTTATTTTGAAGCACTTTAAAGCAGTGTATGTTTCAAGGTCTTACGTATTTATCTATGTGTGAAGCCATCTATCCACCCATCTATTCTGATGTCATATACCTGTGGATCAGAAGCAGCCAGGCCCTCACTCAGAGACCATGTGCTTATTATCTTTCTTTTAAGAGGAGGATTGCAGACCACAGGCTATCATACCCAGGTTACATCTCTGCTGGGATTCGCTAAATCAGAAAGGATATTTCTGCCTTTAGTTGTTCACAGGCTAAAATCTACACTGCACACTAGTGGTCAGTGGGGGGGGAGGTGATGCTCTTTGTTTGGGGGAATTGGTTCAAACAGCATTATGTAAATTTTTTTTTCCGGTTTTCGAGACAGGGTTTCTCTGTGTAGCCCGGCTGTCCTGGATCTCACTCTGTAGACCAGGCTGCCTCGAACTCAGAAATCTGCCTGCCTCTGCCTCCCAAGTGCTGGGATTAAAGATGTGCACCACCATGCCCACATGACATTCAGTGAGAAATGCATTTTATATAATTACCCAGCACAGGAGAGAATATGCATTCACAAGCATATATCAGTAAAGAGATCATTTCTCCAGATTGTGCTTAGAGTTACAGCAAGATGGTCATAACTGACTTAGGTGGGTCTTATAAATGGGTGGATAAGGTTTGTTTTACTGTGTGACCTTTGGGAAAAGTTATGTTTTTCTTCTTAGGTCTTGGTTTTCTTAATTGTACAAATGCTTTGTATGTGTATGGCTGTGTGTGTTTGATGTGTGGTTGTGTGTGCAGGTGTGTACAAGTGTACAACCATGTGTATGTACAACAAGGTCAGAGGCTGACATAGGGTCTCCCCTCTCTCTCAGTCTACCTTATATTTTCCCACTACACCATGTGTGTCAATGATCCAAATTCAAGTCTCCATACTTTCACAGCAACTATTTTACACACTGAGTCACTGAATCAAATGAGTCAGAATCATTTCCCTCATCGCCAGTTGCTTTAAAATGCCTTAGTCTGAGTAATCTAAGCTGCCACACCACTCTTTAAAAAGGCCACGTTTATTGGTTATTCTGTGTGCCATTTCTCTGAGGAGGCCTAGAGGAGTAGGTACAACAGTGTCTCACAAACCACAACCATGCATCATAGATGCTTATAGCTTAGAGTGACTTTGACAATGGGAGTGAGCAATTCTGTGAGGCTAAACATGTGCCATTGCTTAAAACAAACAGAACACCATTGTGAGCTTGCTTCTAAATATGCAGTTTGGTAGCATACAGCTAAAACATAATGAACTCTGTTGGTTTCCTGATACACAGTCAATATATTAAGCTGTCTTAATTGGGGAAAGGAATAATGCTAACTATGCAGTGGAGAAATCCTGAGCAAATAGTTTGCTTACAGCTTTTGAGTATGATAGTTGCTGAGGAGACACATCCAAGAGAGTTTTAGAGGAAGAATACATAGGATAAGTCTGTGAATCTCATCTCAAAGGCAGGTCAGAAGGTGAGAGAGGCAGCATAAGCTGTAATCCCAGCACCAGGAAGGCTGAGGGATAGTTTTGAAGCCAGCCTGGACTAGAGTGAGACATATCTCAAAAAGCAAGATATGGCTGGAGAGATGGCTCTGTGGGTCAAAGCAGTGGCTGCCATACCTGACACCTAAGTCCACTCCCTAGGATATATATGGCAGAAAATAAATTCTTACAAGTTGCTCTCTGACCTCCACATATATAACCAAGGCAATGTATGTTCCCCTCATACACCTAATCAATAAATGTGATAAAGAATTAAAAAGACCATCAGCATGCATGGGATGAATCCCTGTGGAAGTGCATGACTGTAACCCCAGCACTTGGGAGGTGGGGCTTGGATGAGGGGTGGGGCTTGGGTAGGGGGTGCCAGAAGAATCAGACCTCAAGATCAGCCTTGGTTACACAGGGATTTCCAAGCCGTGCAGACTAAAGGAGACACTATCTTAAAAAGAAACTATGGTTTGCAAGTGATGCTCCAAATTGCCCACAAACATCACTCATCTCTTCAGCAATGAGGAATTTCACGTTGGACTGCAGAAATCGAACAAGCTTAGCAGAAAAAAATCTATCAGTATCATGAGCCAAATCTGGCTTAAACACATGAAATGTAAAAACGTGACTTATTCCTTGTTGATGCTCTGATGTTACCTTGAAAGAGAAAGAAAAAGTAAACAAACAAAAAAAATGACAGAACAAAGCCAATCACACGAAAAATAAGAAGAAACAGGAAAAGTCCTCATGTACCTCAGAGAAGATCTAAAGAAAAGTAGTTCAATTCTAAAATTTATGGGAGGGAGATAGGTTGCTTTTAAGAAAAAGTCAATGATAAAAGTGGAGGTTAAAGGAGGGTCAAGAAACATGAAGACTAATGAAGACTAGATTAGATACTAGATTTTTATTGTGGCAGGGGATGACATAGGGGCATTGTTAGAGTGGCAAAATTGAGAAGCAAAGTGGCAGAGCGGATAAACTATTGTAACCATGTCACGTTTAGTAAAGTTGTAACTGCGCTATGGAGATAAGAGAGAAAAACACCCCTACTCTTGAGAAATATGCCCTGAAGACAACTTATTTTTTAATGGGGCAAGCAAAAGATGGCAACAAATAGATAAAGTTGAAATGTGGCACATGCAGGTGAGTGGAAGGTGAAAGATTGGAGGTGATAACTCTGGCCATGCACAGTTTTAATTGTCAGGGCATGTGAATGTGTTTGAAGTTAATTTCAAGATAGAAGTCTAAATACCAAGTCCTTCATTTTCTTTCTCATCTTTGGTCAGTGTCTGGGCGTTTTCCTAGACCCTAGGAGTTCTTTTGCCTCAGGGTTTTGTTTCTTTCTGCCCTTTGAATTCAGTCATCAGTGTTGTCATTTCCCCCCAGTCCCTATGAGGAGCCTCAGCCATTGCCCTGGGCCTCTTGCCTCTGCCCCTTAACCTTTTGGCCTTTTCTTCCTCTGTTGTATCGGTTCCTGTGCCAAGGCCTAAGCTAGGTTATTGTTGGATCGTTCGATTTACTTGTTCTATCTGGACCCTAGGCTTGACTTGACCTCCATCTAGTCCTGTCTTGCATCATGTCTAATTAGTTAAACCCTCACACTTTTCAACACTGAGATCTAGGTGACAATGCCACATGCTTTGATATGGAACATCCTCAAACCACCAGAGAACAAGGTTAGACTGCAACAGAGATTTAGATGTTGAAAACCTTTAAATGATGGGCTGTGGAACTCAAAGTAAACACACACACACACACACACACACACACACACACAAACCCACAAAATATCTTTGTCTTTAAAGTCTGTATTGCCTCTTTCTCTTGGCAGCAGAATGTCAGAGGTGAAGAGAGGTAGGCTTTTGTGAATGCTTCAGCTCTCTCTACCTAAGTACAGAGTTTAGAGCTAATGTCCTCTGTGATTGTTAATTATCTAGTGAGGGTTTGTCCTTGTTCTTCAGGATTGTCATTCTGTCATAAATAAGATGCTTGATTATGAAGCCAGTTGGAAGTGTGTGTGATTAAGTACTTTAAAAACAGAACACCACCTTCCAGTGAGTCAATGTGGTGGAAACCCAGGAGATCAGATGACTATCATGACAGCAAAAGTGGATGGAAATGACTGGGGGAGTTTGAAAAACATGTCTCCCAAGGAGCTGTGAGGTAAAGATGGAGTGTGGCCTCTCAAGGGATGGTGAAAGGTAAGTCAGCTCTCATAAGCCTAGGGTCCTTTAAGTGGGTCTCAGACTAGGTTTCACTGAGTTCAGTTGAGACTTCTGCTGTGTTTCTAAGAAAGGAGACTTACAGGGATGCTCCATGGAAATGGGAAAGTCTGCTTTGTATCACCAGTCTCATGTTTTGAACTTTAAAGAAAATTTTCATTGTCTTAGAGTTATCATAAAGATTTAATGCCTTTTATGTTGCAATTGGTTGCATTTGGATCACTGATATAAGACTTTAGAAGGAAATGTACCAAGAGCTCAAAATTGAAGCAGAGATCTTTCTTGGACATCTAGAGCAGAGGTTCTCAATCTGTGGGTTATAACACCTTTGCTCACATATTAGATATCTTCTATTTCAGATATTTGCATCACAATTCATAACAGAGCATAATTGTAATTTTGAAATAGCATTGAAAGTAATGTTATGATTGTGGGTCACCACACATGAGGAACTGTATTAAAGGTTGCAGCATTCAGAAGGTTGGGAACCATTGCTCTAGACACTCTCTCCGTAACTACGTACCCCCAGTAAGTAGCATGTTTCCTGAAAATGCATGTATCTGGTTAGGTATATTTTTCCTTCTCTATAACACTTCCCTGACCAAAGATGAATGATCCATAACCTTCCACTGAAAGCAAAGTTGGTATTTAGTTTATTGGTAATTAATTGCTACCACTTCCCTGACAAAGCATAATATAAGCACAGAGCACTCACTTAGAAAGGAAACAACTGTCAATTATCACTCTAATGAATCCTGTTTACCAGAGGTGATGATGGATTGGCTTCCAGCAGCCCAGCTGGAGCACAACCTTCTGTGCACAGGGAGTCTTAAGAGTGTCTGTGCTGGCTGAGGAATTTGTGAAATATTTACTCTCAGGGCCAAGATTTACAAAAGTCTCAGATGTTAGTTACAGTCTAGATTCTGTAACTGTTCTCAGAGCAGCTAAGATAATTCCTCTTAGTTCACTACTTGAATAGGAGTAGGTAACCATTGTAATATGAAATGTTAAGTAGGGTATTTGTGGTGATGAATTACCAAGACAATCATAGATAGCTCTTATGAGATGGATGTTAACTATTGAATCATATCTAATATAGCTCCTGTGTTGTACATTTCATGGGTATCATGTCAGTTCTCAAAACAATCCCATTTGAAAGCCATTTGCCAAAAGACAAATTCTGGGTGCTGTGCAAATGTGCTATGGATGAGTGTCAAATTTGTTGCAGTTCATTTATTGAACGAGAACCTGGTCAAAATTAAAATCAGTCCAAAGAGCATTTGACAGGCATGTATGCATGTGCAGTTTGATAGATGCTTGCATCTGATATGGAAGGAGACTATCCCTTTGGCCTGTAATGTCCCATGTAGGAACATTCTCACTGCTCAGAGTCATAAAATAAGCCCTTAGACAGAAAGTCAAGCCCTGAAAGATGAGGGAATTTTACAGTATAGGAAGACAGCAAGCTCGATTGAATTGCCTGTTTTCAGATGTTAGATGACTTTAAAAATATTCTTATTTCTTTTCAGATTATATATAATTATAAAATTCCATCTTCCCTCCCTGAAACCACTCCCATTCAAATTCTATGGCCTCTTTTATCATATATATATGTATATTATTATATAGTATTATTAATAGAAATTTTGTTATATATTTACATGTTTATAAATATGTATTCATAAATATATAAATATAACCTTCTCAGTCCATAGACTTGTGCATATATGTTTTCAGGGATCACCATTTGTATTGTATAATCAATTGCTCTATTCTTGCCTTTGGGAGACTGTTTGTAATCCACATGTTACACATGAAGAGGTTGAGGCTTCATAAGACTGACTTCTCAAGGTTATTTGGTAACAATTAGGGCTGTTATAGACTATTATCTGATGGCTATGATGCTGGTCTCAAGGACTGTGGGCAAGACAGCCACTGAGCTTTTTTTTTTTCTTCAAAATTTGGAAAGTGATGTTGTTAATAGTCCCTCAAAATGACATTGTCAGGATTTATTGAGATGATACATTAAGCTGAGTGCATATGAGTTCATCTTGTAATGGCCACTCAGTAAATTCTGTTTCCTGTTTGTATTAGCAATAATCACCTCAGTACTACAACTCTCCTTCATATGCTGAGGTCACATAGGTCTAAAATAGTGCTCCCTGCTGGGCGTGGCTGAGAGTCATCTCTATAGCTCTGGAAGATAATTTTTAATGTTAAGTAAGCCGTGTGGCCATACTATCTCAGTCTCCCAGGGACAGAGGAGCTAATACAGGCATCAGTAGGAATCTTGTCTTTTGGAAGAAAAGGATGTTGAAAATGAAAACTCGGTGGTGAGATAGCAAAGTAGCATGTGGCTGGTGACTTTCCAGACTGTTGACATAAGACTTCCCTGCTGATGGTAAGAAGGTTTGAATTTTTAGGACAGCTGTTGTTTTTTTTTTTTTTTCTGAAAGCACAGGTTTGTTCTGCCTCCCTAGCTGTGAGGTCAGCACGTGTGCATCTGATTGCACAGTTGCACCAATACTTTCTTTCATGTTCTTACCCTCATTGTTTGGAAAATAATGAAGCATTCATGCGAGAATAGGGCGTGCTGCATTGATGTGCAAGCCTTTAGGAACCCGTAAAAATGACAAAATCTGTGACTACTGGATTTCTGTTAGGCTCTGTCTAATTAAAAAGGAAGCACAGCGTATCTGTTCACTGTAATCCTGATGCTGGGATAAAGCCCCCTTTGTCACACCACAGAAACACCAAGTCTACACTCTATGAGATCCAACAAGCAGCAAGCATATTTGTAAACACACCAAGTGTGCTTGGCATCAATTATTTCATACTTTCCTTAATTTGTAAGATCCTATAATGTGTTTATGTTTGTGTTATATTTAGAATTTTTGCCTTATAAATTCTCTTACTGTACTGAAACTAGTACCCAGAAAGCCCTTTTTGTTTTGTGTAGATTTTGTGAAGGAATGTTCAGGGGTTGTTCTTGAGGAAATAGGTGGACTTCGAACCACAAGCAGGAGCAGTTGAGGGTCCTCTCTGTCTAGAGGCATGATGGGCTTCAGTGATACCCACACAACTTGTTCAAACCTTTCTGCCATATCTGCTTTGTGCTTTCTACCATGCATACAAAGGTTAGATGCTGGGTTGTGGTATTTTGACTCGAACTCCTCTTCCACATATGCTTGATTCTCTTCCAGCAAAAAGATTTCCATTTTACTCTTCATTTCCTCAAGCAAAATGGATCCTGAGTTGCCAGTGGAATATTGTGGAATATATTGACGTAAGGGAGGTAAGGGAGATATATTTTCTCATTTGAACTTCTTGTGGAGTTTGGCGGATGCAAATTCTCCCTGTTGAGTCTGCCGGGCTCTGTGTATTCTAGCTTCTAATCAAAGTCGGACCAAGTCAAGGAAGGAAGGAAGGAAGGAAGGAAGGAAGGAAGGAAGGAAGGAAGGAAGGAATTGGGAGTGGGTGAACTGTTCTCCATTTCTGCCTGTGCTGTTTGTGATGGCAATACAGCTTGCTTAAAGTTTTACTTCAGCAGCTCTCTTGAAGACACACATGGCATTAAATGTCAGCTATCTTGAAAAAGTGGTAGAATTACATTTTGACTATGGAGTCATTAACTAACAGAATTTGTGTCTTCAAAAATTAGGACTTTTAAGATTAGCTATTCTGACCTTTATATAAACATTTAAAAATAAGGCAGTACATAAGGAATGCACTCTCATTAAACTTAATAAAGTTCAATAAAAATTTTAAAGTTAAAAACTATCTTCATAAAACAGTGTGTTAACGCCAAGGCATTAAATAGTGTATTAGAGTTTAAAATTATTAAAAATTACTAAGTTGCCATTTAGAATGAGATTTATTTTATGATTGCAGACACCTCCAAAACAAATCGACAGTCAATTGAAATGCATTCTGAGATGTAAAAGCACCATTAATTACTGTTAATGGCTCTCCTCTAATGTATGTAAATATATCATTGGTAGCAAACTCATGGCAGTTATTTCTTACTTCCTTCTAGACAGCTTAAAGATTCTAATTTATTAATATTCATAATAAGCAGAAAAAATCAACATGTTTTGATGAATGGCGATTGACGATGCACTGGCTTGAGCTGAAAGTAGCTATCTACTTGTTGGCAGTAGTTCATGGCTCTCCATGAAGCAGAATCTGCAACAGAGAGTGAGAGTTTAAAGTGGTAGTGTGTTGTTGTGTGTGTGTGTGAACTTTTCCAGGTTTCTTAGATTTAAAAATAATTGTCTCCCTTTATTCCTATCTTCCACCTCTTCCCAGAGTGTTGAACTCACCAGATTCTTCAGCCATTGAGACATGCCTTTTGATTAACTTTACTGAAAATAATCGACAAGGAGCACATTGAGGAAACGGTATTTCCTGTTTATTATGTTGTTTGATCTCTACTGGAGATGGAATAGTCATGCTGCTCTTCTAACAAGCTCTGTGTTATAATCATCATGATAAAAATATATATATATTGCCTTCTTGTAGACCTAACCCTAAATTCAAATGAATCAAGTGGCTTAGAGAGTCCCAGGTAGAATTTGTATGATTTAGACAGAAAATGTGACAGCTGGCAGAATTGATTGTCCACATCTGTTTCCTTCATAACTTTTACAGGCTGCCTAGTGGGAGGGGGGAGAAAATAAGCCATTTTTTTTGTCCTATAATGTTTCTATGATTTTTATTTTTATGGAAGACTTCATTGAGAGATTTTTCCTTTTTTTAGTTCTGATAGAGTGTGCAAAAATCAACTATAATCTGATTGGCTGTTAGGTTAAAGATGTTAAGTATCAATAAGAGTAAAATATAGTTTCTAATACAGAGTTCCTTGATTCAGTAAATTAATTCATTTAAAAATGAGGGCAGTTAAATATGATTTTTAAAGATGCTGAAAAATCTTTAGAGTGTGTGTCCCCATGAACTATTGACATTTATTTATTAATTGCTTTTATATTATTACAACACAATACCTGATAGAGTAACTTAAGTGAGGAGGCTTTATTTGGCTAGCAGTTTAAGAGGCCAGCATATCATAGCATCAGGAGTATGTGGTATAGATTGTGGGAGAGTTCCAGGGCCCACCCCTTAGGGATCTACTTCCTCTTGCAAGGCTCCACCTCCTTAAGTTTCTATAACCTCCCAAAATAGTGTTGTGAGACTGGGGCCAGATATTCAAGTACATGAGCCCTGTGGAAGACATTTCACATCCAAACCATAATACCTTACCCCTGGTCCTCATATGGTCATATGTGAAAAGCATTCAGTGTATCTTTAAAGATCCCATAGTCTTCACAGTCCCCACACTAATCAAAAGTTCAGAGTCCAACTGTACCATCTGAGTTCAAGGCAAGCTATTAGCTATAACCCTTAAAAGATTTTGAAAGAAGGAAAAAAGATATGTAGTTCTAATTGTACAGAATAAGTATTCCCATTTTCTGAGTGCATAGCAAGGCAAAATAGAACCAAAGAGAGATCAGAACCCAGCAGGGCAAACAACTCCTGTACTTCATGTTTGCGTCTAGTACAAATGGTAGCATGACTGGAGGCACTGTGCCCTTGGGTAGGTAGCCTTACTCTTACTGCCCTTAACTAGTCAGTACATTTCTCTTGGTCTGGTTCTGCTTGATGACTCTAGCTTTGTTCTAAGTTCTTCACAACTCCAATCCTCATTGCTAATTAGAATTCATCTTCAGCGCTTCACACGTTGGCCTCTTAGAGTATCTCTACAAACCATTCCTTGATTCCTAGTAGCCTTACTGGCATTCCTCTGTAACCATAACACAACCCTCAGTGTTTCTGTCAATCTTGGATCCTGTATCCTTGAAACATCGTCATTTTATGAACAATGATCTACTGGCTTGTTGAATATAGCCAATCCCTCACTCCCTTGGACCATGGCTGCCATAATCTCCAAGTGTTCCTATGGCTGATCCATGAAAACAATATGTCTGTGCCAGCCATATTGCAAACATGGCACCCTCAGGCTTCTGGAATTAGGTGGTTTTCTTTTCAAAGAATGTGTGATTTTTATACCTTCAGTAGGTAAAGCCTTGCCCTGAGCAGCATCTTTCCTACTGTTCTAGTGCAAAGTACAAGACTCCTTTGTGGTAACAATAATCCCTTTAACAACATAGTTCATTTGTTCTCACCAGGCTCATCTGCAGATTTAACTGTGTCCCCTTATCTTTTCTTCAATAAGATGTACACTTACACATCCTAGTTCTTTGCTTTCTATTCATAATTCTTAACTATTAATATGACTAAAGACAGAGAACAGCTATATCACAACTTTGATGCTATCCTGGATGGATCTGCCATTACTTTTGGAACTCAGACAGAACATAGCCATATACTTTTCCAGAATATAAAATAAATGAACTTACAGCCCAGTTCCCAATAGAGTTCATTTTCTCCCTATGATACCTCATGAGCTGGCCTTCATGTTTCACCTTACTATCAACACCCTGGCCTCATAGGCTTCTGCCATAATGGCTTATTTGCCTCTGCTTGCCACATGCTGCATTCCATTATCCCTCTAGCCTACAGTCCCAACTTCTTTCATATTTCTCCTGAAAACCAGTTCCATGGTCACATTATCACAGAAATATTTCCACCCTGGTGGCAATTTTCTTGAATAGTTGTTCTTCCCATTCTTCTGGTAACATTCCACTCAACAGCAACTTACAGGACAAATTGTTTATCAGAAGTCAGTTTAAGATATTACAGGTCATCATTGTGAAGAAAGCATGGTGGAGTTCATGGGGCAGGAATGTGTGGTGCATCTTATTATATCTTAGCTGATGGAAAAGGAGAGAGAGAATAGGAATGGAGATGGAGACAGAGATGGAGAAAGATTGGGAGATAAAAGAGGGGGTTAGAGAGAGAGACACACACAGAGAGAGCTCTTAGGCTGATAACCTAGACTATCTCTCTCTCAATAACCTATAGTTAAGTCCTATCTCCTAAAGGTTCAGGGATCTTCCAAAATAACACTCTGTTCCATATTCATTTCTGTTTCTGTGATAGAATACCTTGTCAAAAATGCAATTTAAGAGATAAAGATTATATTTGCCTTACAACTCCAAGCTATAGCCTATTATTTTGGTGGAATTAAGGCAGAAACTAGAGGCAGCTAGTTGACAACATATTCAAATCAGGGAGACAGAATAAATGCATGCATACCTAGCACTTGGCTACTTTTAGGTTAGGTCCTATCACATTCTTAAGCAATCAAGAAAATCCCTTAAGACATGTATGTGCACAGGCCAACCTGACCTTGAAAAGTCCTCACGGAGATTGTCTTTCCAAGTGATTCAATGTTGTGTCAAGTCAACAACTAAAAGTGAATGACCTCTCATACTCTGCAAGTGTTTATACACATAGAACCTGTGGTATATACTCTACATTCAAACTATGTACCTTGTAACACCAGTTAAAATTTCTGTTAAAAGTCATTTTTCATGTTCTGAAGTTTAAAATCTAGTTATAGGTTTTATCTAAAAATCTTATTTTAGTTATTATGGTGAAGAAACAGTGCATCCATGCATGTGCACGTGCACACACACACATTTCCTTGTGTATAAAACAAGAGTAAAACCAACCATCTCCAAGATTAATGGGAGGATTAAGTGTATTGATTTGACCAATGTTTATACAGTTTCTGCCTTCTCATAAGCACTATGAAAGTGTAAACTTTTATTCCTATGGGTCATTTGTTGCAATTTTCTACCAGAATCTTCTGGCAGAGATCTGTCAAAAGTAAAGGAATGTAGGTGATTGAGGTAATGGCAAGTATGGATTCAGTTGGAATTGTCAAAATGAAAACTGACTCAGAGTTAGTAACTCCTAATAATTTTATGTGCTCGTGTGCTACCAGTCATTAAAAAGAGCCACCAAAAGTGGCTTTTGCTTTCGTTTTCAGAAATATACTTCCTGTATGTATCATTGTTATGTTAGGGATGCCTTGAATATATATGCTTACCTTGAGAGGATAAATGATAAAACAATCAGGAAACAATGTACAAGTCACAATAGGTATTCAGTACATTGTGTGAGGTCATGGGGATCTCAATTGTACCAAATGGAAACTTACTATCGTGTTGTCAATTGGTTTAAATGTAAGAAAATTAGTATTCCTGAGTGTTTACCTACAAGCCTTGTAAGGACTATTAAGTACAGGCTTCCCCTGTATGCAGTTCCTCTTCTAGGATCTGTGTCTAGAAGTCAGGGTTAGGGTTAGGGTTAGTAGTTAGTGGTTAGCAGGTTAGTACAAGTACACATATGAAAATCTCAGTAGTTTCATTAAGTTTATTTATTGCTCATCTTTGCCAGTCCTACAATGGTTCTAGGAAACTCCCCAGGACATTACCCCTCTGAAGAATGGCATGAGGTTTTTGTTTAATGATGTCTTTTAGAATATTTATCTAAAGATTTTCCACTTAATTACAATCTGAGAAAACAGATATAGACAGTCACACATGGTCTAGAAAGTGAAGACAAGTCACATATCCAAGCCAGCATAGAACAGACTACTACAAGGCAGGTTCTAAACCATTGCTATCCATGTGGGCAGCAGTGGGAGAGGACCAAAGCAAGTTGTGAGCATGGTTCACCACACAGCAGTTTTTGATGGACTGTATTCATCTTCATCACAGAGTTCAGAAACAGTTTCAGATTGGCTTTTCCTTGTATGTCAGGTGATCAAATCTTGCAAGAGAAGTAAAACCCTTTATCTCCCATCACATCTCACTCATTAGCCATAAAAATGCCTATCACAGGAGGAATTGGAATATGATTTAGGAATGACTGAAATAGTTTCTTCTGCTGTACTCTATTGTAAACACACACACACGCATAACAACACACACACAACACACTCCTACACACAGGTCTTGTGCACATGTATGCACACACATGCACACATGTACATACATGCATTAACATACTTATACACAAACACACAATGCATGTACACACACATGCATACACTATTAACTAACCATAAAATGACCGCATGTTAATTTCTACTTGGAACCTCTTGATCCTTCTTTTAAAAAGCAATTAAAATAGATGTGAGACATATTAGTGTGACATTGGATCATAACCACTTTATACACATATGGCCAAGGCAAGCTGTTAATCCTCATAGCCAACATCTTTTCTCTGTGATAAGATCCTTACTTACAGTTTTTAATTGGTAAGATTGCAGTTCATATTCAATAGTTTTTAAAAACCACAGACGTAATATATGAGTTTGTGTTTTACTGTTTAGAATTTCTAGCGAATACACAAGCATAAAGAATAATTTTCCCCTTGTCCTCTAACTTGTGGAAATTGCTAGGGTTGATTGCTTTGATTACATTGATCACTTCTTCTAGTGTTTGTCTGCATGTACAAACCAGCCCAAGGAGAATTATGGGATACCTTAAGAAGAAGAATTACAGAAACGCCAGAAACTGTGGGAAGGCAGACAGAGCAGTGAGCTACACTTGACAGATATAGGTCAGACTTTATCTTTTCTGAAGAGTCAGGATTAGTGGATTACCATGTGTAGTTAGATCTAACCTGTCTGGTTGGAGATTTATAGTGCAGATTTGTAGTTAGTCTCGGTAATTCCAGTCCTATGTCACACCTTAGTAAAGCATACCTATTCTCCTCTTCATTTCCAGTTTTAATTTTTCTTTTTCCTCTAATGTAACAGTATTTTTCATCACAGAGATATTTTTCTATTTCAAAATGTTGGTGTTCATTTGGTGATTGTAAGCCTTTTGAAGATGTTCATAATACTGTTTGAAATAAGATTTTTGGTTTTGAACACATAATTTAAGGGAATCATTTTGACATTTTAAATAAATGAGTGATCATGTTAAGTTTACATAGCTCTGGACAAAATACTTAGGAGAACATTTTAAAGCAGGAAGCAATTTATTTAAGACAGTTGAGTCAGGGGACAGCTATATCAGGCTCCTGTTAGCATGTACTTCCTGAGAGAGCCTGACAACTACAGAGGTGGATGCTTGCAGCCAACCATTGGACCAATCTCAGAGTCCTCAATGAAGGAGTTAGAAAAGGACTGAAGGAGCAGAAGGGGTTTGTAACCCTATAGGAAGAACAATAATATCAACCAACCAGAACCCCAGAGCTCCCAGGGACTAAACCACCAAGCAAACAGTACACATGGAGGTACTCATGGCTCCAGCCGCATATATAGCAGAGGATGGCCTTGTCAGGCATCAATGATAGAAGAAGTCCTTGTTCCTGTGAAGGCTCGATGCTCCAGTGTAGAGGAATGCTCGGACAGGAAGGTGGGAGTGGATGGGGGAACATCCTCATAGGAGAAGGGGGATGGGGGATGGGATAGGAGTTGGGGTGGGGCAGGGACCAGGAAAGGGGTTAACATTTGAAATGTAAATAAAATATCCAATAAAAAGTCACTATTGCTGATGCTAAGGAGTGCTTGTGTGCTTGCTGACAGGAGCCTGACATAGCTGTCTCCTGAGAAGCTCTGCCAGAGCCTTACCTATACAGATCTAATGCAGCAGCCAATGCAGCCAGCCATCTGACTGAGCACAGGGACCCCAATGGAGGAGTTAGTGGAAGGACTATAGAAGTTAAAGGGGTTTGCAACCCCAAGGAAGGACAACAGTATCAACCAAACTGATACCCCCAGAGCCCCAGGAATTAAACCGCCAACCAAAGAATACACATGAAGGGACCCATGACTCCAGCTGCATATATAGCAGAGGATGGACTTATCTGTCCTCAATGAGAGGGGAGGCTCTTGGTCCTGTGAAGGCTAATGTTCTACCATAGGGGATTGCTAGGGTAATGTGGAAGTGGGTGGGAGAACACCTTCATAGAACAGGGGGTGTGGATAGAGGGCTTGTGGGGGGAAACTGGAAAGGGGATAACACTTGAAATGTAAATAAATAAAATAACCAATAAGAAAAAAAAAAGACAATTGAGTCCATGGTCACTTGGCCTCAGGTACAGAGTAGAACATTATAATACTGGTGGCATGTGGTGGAGGATGTCAATTTTATCCTGGTGGACAGAAAATGGAGGACCAAGGGGGATGGACATGCCTTCAGTGAGCCACTTCCTCCATGCAGATCTTGTGTCCCAAAATTTCAATTACGTCCACAAACAACACACTAAGTAGGGGTCAACCATGTCCATAAGATCCCATAAGAAACATTTCATACTCAAGGATACTTCTCCATACAAGAAGCACAAAGGCATCTTGGGAATCCAGGAGAATGTAGGATATGTTTAGAAGATAAGAATTGGGCTCTAGGGAGATGATCTGACTGCTCTTTAGGCAGGAAATGGAAATCAGGAACATTTGCAAAATTACTGCTAGAATAGAGGTGACAGAGGAACACACTGAATATAGGGCTCATAGAGTAGAGGAGCATGTTGAGACAACTCCAGCAGTCTATCAGTAGAGTTGATAGGTAGGAGGAGATGGGGCATTCAAAATCCTTCCATATCTTAGTTTGTACAAATAGGCCTATGTTTCTGAGTCAATGGAGAAAATCATGATAAATGGGGAAGGACTGAGGTCTGTTGCAGGAGGCAGGTAGATATGAGCTCATCTTCCGAGGAAACGCCTGCCTTTTAGTTTTGCTTGGATGAGGAACTGATGAACACCGCCCGTCTGTCACTGCTACAACCCTAACTGTACAGAGGGATCTAAGCAAGAATCCTCCAAATTACCAAAAAGAAAACCGAGGAGAAATGTTTATGTAACTTACGTTGCAAGATTAGGGTCAATCTTCCCATGAGTCTTTAGACCCTGCCCTCTGCGCGTTCTCTCTTGCTGTTTGCCCCTCTCTGAAACGGATTTACTTGTGTAATTGTTACTTTAGGAACAACCTTTGATTGTGCTCATTTAATGATGCATTCATGCTTGTAGGTGTTTAGAAACCAAAAATGTGGAATAATGAAATTAAATCCACACTGTGGCCAAGTTCTGGTACCAGCTGTCCTGTGACCTTGGTGCCATTCTTCAAACCTCTTGAAGCCTGGTCTTCTCTGGAGAGTTCAGAATGATTCATCTGGTGAGGCTTTTCCAGCTGTAAAATTTGATGGCTTCATATTTCAATGTGTCAGATGCATTTCGGCATCTCCAAAGTACACTTGGTCATGGAAGATCAGCCCTGTTATTTATCTTATTTAGTCAAATACGTTTTGCATGGGCTGTTTTAATGCATAAAACTGACCAGCATTTCCCTTTAACAATGACAGTTGTAAATGACCCTCCCCCAACCCCTTGTGCTTTGTGTAGCTTAGATTCCTTTTTGAGCTCTTGAAGACATGGTGTTGTGTTGCTCTTAGGCAGATGTTGAAAAGAGTTTGTAATGAACATTGGTTCAAAGGGAATTGGTGGTTTCAAGGTAGAACATATGGCTGAAATTGCTTTTTTAAAATGCAATTTGCAGTGCTTTTACCTTCTAGTGAATTTTGTGGGGCCACGTGAGGTAGAATTCACCTTCTCAACTAATGTTTTTTTTTTTTAAAGATTTAGGTTTGCTGCCCATGAGGGTAGATACCATCCACAGTGGGATTTAATTCATGCAAAACATGACCAGTGTGACTGAAAAGCGCAGATTCTGAACTTGTAAACACACTTGAGACCCTTCTCTTAAGCCCTCCTGATTCTTCATCTCAATTAGTTCTTTCCGGTGAGCACAGTCGATTTTTCCCTAAATTCTGGAAGAGCAACAGACTGAGAATTATACTTTCTCGGATTGAATTTTATGGTTTTAAACAAGGGACTACTTCATCTTCAACTGTAGCTTTCAGGTACGTTTCAGACGCTTCAGCCCTGCCCTATTGTGAAGAAAGCATACAGTTAGGTGACCTTCAGTCTACCCCTGACCTCCTTTCCATTAATGCTTATTATGCAGTGTCTGGTGGGAAGAGGTCCCTGAAATGGATGTTTTCCTCCCATCATAGGGACAGCAACTTTGCAGCTTTATCTGGGATTGCCTTATTCTTCTTCTTCTTGGTTCCCTTTAGTTTCTTCTGTTTATAAATTTTGTGGTCTGTCCATTGGGATTTTGCAAAGTAGGCATAAACACTCCATTAACATAAGCAGAGAAATCTCAGAGATCAGAATTTGGAAAGTCAGTCTCACTCTCTACCATTAGAATTAATGACCCCATATTATTTTAGAATGCTAGGGTTTTTTTCCCACAGAAATGTAATGTGAGGAAAAATAAATAACTATAAATGTAGGTGTGTACTGTATTGTATTTGTTTACCAACTCTAAATTACTTGTTTTCAGAGGTGATTTTATGCTTTGAATGCATCATGAGTTTAATCTACTAATGTATTAGCATCCAAGGAATGAAAAAAGTCTCAGTGTAACTTAAGGTTGCTCTGGAAAATGTTTTAATGCTTTAATGCAATAATTTAGGATATATTTACATACACTTATGCATACAGCAGATCTCTAGTTTGGTATGTGTCTTAGTTGACTATCTAGATTTAATAATTGACATATGAAAGAAAACCAATAAAAATACACATTCTATTCATTTTATGACTAGGTAAGTTCTATCACGAAAGTATCCTACATATTTTTTCCCCCACAGAAAGGCTTTCCCATTGCTCTCTGATATTTGAGCTTCATCTTTTGACTTTCTGTCTTATGTCTCTGTTTATAGTTGATCATTGTGGGAAACTCGGACCCACCACTTAAATGCATTGTCTATTGTCACATCACAGAATAATCTTATGTTCCTAGCTGCATCATCTTGGATATACTACACTCAGTGATAAGGGTTGCTCAGAATAGAACCTACTGCACAGGTTTGGTTTTAAAATTTAAAGATAAATAGAAAGTAGCTATTTTCTGAATTTCAGATGATACCACTTTCTTTTCCTAGGCTCATTAATTAAAAGTGTGTGTGTTATTATTGTATTGTGTGTGTTATTAGATTATTATATGTTTGTGCGTGTGTGCGTATGTGCATGTGTGTGCATGTGTGCGTGCGTGTGATGTTTGTTCCATAGCACTCTGTGAAGGTTAAAAGATGGCCTTCAGGAGTCAGTTCTCTTTCACTAAGAGGCTAAGACATTGAACTGACTCTGCCAGAGATGCACTTTTACCTGCTGAGCCATCTTGCTGGCCTGATTCTATTCTTGAATTAAAAAGAAACCCTGATTTTTTGGGGGAGGAATCTATTTAGGCCTGGAAGTATCATAATCTACAGAGCATTTCATAACTATAACATACATCTTGATTATACTTACTATCTTAAAATGAATTGTATATCATACTATAGAAAATGACTTTTACATGCCACTCTCCCAGGTGGTTTGGGTTTGCAGGTGAAGGTAATTTTTCAGTAATTACTACAGCTATTACTTTCTTTACAAGTGACATCCACCTTGGTCCTACTTAATCTGGAGTGATTGACCCTGGTACAGTGAACATGACAGGTATAGGTGGTAGTTCTTTTCTCTTTCAGTATTGGCTTTCAGTATTACTTGGTACTTGCTTTGAATTGCTACAAACCACTACAAACATCATGGGTGAAAACTACAAACATCATGGGTGCTTACTTTTATGGTACTAGAGGCCAGAAACCTGTCATCAAGATGTAGCAGGTCCACATATTCTCTGCAGTCTCTTCTCAAGAATCCTCACTTGTATCTTCTGGCTGCTAGTGACCACTGTTGTTTCCTAAGCGTGCAACATTTTTGCCCCTGTCTTTACATCATCTTCTAAAAATCTTTTCCTGTTCAGTATCCCTTTCATTTGCATGTATGTGACGAGCAGGGTTACCTTGTATATAGGTATGTGTATAGAGGGTTGATCATGTGTACATACACAGAGAGGCCACAAGTCAACCTCAGATATGGTTCATTTTTACTTTTGAGACATTTATCTTGGAACATGTCAAGAAGGCTGGGCTCACTTGCGGAGAACCAAAGGGGTCTGTGTATCTCTATCTCCCTTACACTAGTATTATAATTATATACTACCATGCTTAGTTCTTTCCTTGTAGGTACTAGGAATTAAACTCAGGTCTGCATGCTTGTGGCAGTAAGAACGTTAAAACTAAATTCTTTCCCCAGTCCCTCCCCTTCTTTTCTTTTATAAAAACATCAATTACTGGACTTAAGATCCACTTTTAGTGAGGGATGAGGCCATCGTGAGATGCTTTATTATGTCTGCAAAATTGAAAGGTCAAGTAAAAGCTATCTTAGTTGCGGAAATGTGATATGGGGCCACTTGACTTTCTCTGAGCTTCAGGGCTCATTCTTCATCAGCCCAGTAGACCAGAGGGAATTTCAGTGCAGGCACCTCTGGGAAAGCTCCACCTCTGGCTACTCCTCTGCAAGCACCTTGCTGAGTGATCTACTCTGGCTGCTTCTCTGCAAGCACCTTGTGAGTGTTCCATCCTCACAGCTCCTCTGCCTAGCTTTTTCTACATTTTGCCAAAGCCTACTCTTTCAGCCTTGCTTCTCCTATCTCTAGGCAAACACATCCTGGTTCCCAAATGGTAAAAGCTCAATGCAGTGTTTAGGAAAGAATTTGTCTATGAACATAGTGTGGTGCAAGAAACTAAGCAGAGGCCTTGGAGCTAGGAGGGGCTACTTCATGTACCTGTCATAGCTTTTCCCTTACTTGATCTGGAACTTGGGCTGTCATGCAACATCTTCCAGATCAACATCCATATTTCATGAGACACTCTTCCTCCCAGTACCCTCACATGACTGTTGGCAGGACTCAGCTGTCTAACCCCCTTGCCATATGGGATTATTCACAGGGCAGCTAGCTTTTTGTGGTATAGCAAACATGAAGACTCAGAGGCAAAGAACAAAGGTTGGAGTCATAGTCATTTAAAAATGAATCATAGTCTATTTGTTCAAATCTTAAAATCTTAAAAAAAGAGGGGCTTATTAAATGGGTTTGAGTGGCAGGGGGAAGAATCATTAGAAGCCATTTTAGAAGTTGTAAAGCAAAGCCCCTGCTCAGGAACTCATATCCATCATCATCATCATCATCATCATCATTGGAGCATCTCTTAGTATTTATAGCTTTGAGTAGATACTGACTCTTCTAAAACAGAAGAGCCTTATGTCAAGCTGGAATGCAGAGGTATAAAGGTTAAAGGGTTCAATTGAGAAGCCATGCAAAGCAGTAGGCACAGTATGTGATAAGAACCTCAATCAGTTAAGATCCTGGTGGGTCATTATATCCTGAATTATTTTGCTACATGATTACACATGAACTATAGAGCTTCAGAAATAAACTGCTATAGTAGGCCAGGAGGGAACAATATGAGCAGCCATTTACAATGTGCTGCTGCAGAGAGAATAGCTAATAGCAGTTCTTTCAAACTGCTTCTCTAAACCATAGTTTGTGTATCCGCTGTAACCGCTCCTTGTAATAAGCCGCAGTGGCTACATGCTCATTCTTACTTCCAAATACTTGTTTCTGAAGCCACCATTGCAGGCAGATATTCTTGGGAGAAAATGAAGCATCGTTCCTAGGCATTTCCAATTCTAAATAATTAGAGTAGAAAGACTTTCAAGTCAGCTTCAGGTTCCAGCTTGTTATATAAATAAGTTCACAGGAATCTCAGATGCTTTACAAAAATCTGACAGCAGCTATAAAAGGCTTTTGAACATTTTTGTTGCCAAAGTCCTAGGGATTGCTGGAATCTTAAATAGCCCGTTTTAAGCTCCAATTCAGAAGCTTTTTGTCATGTTTAATAATGTGGTGAATAATTCCTTTTCTGTTAGTCATTTCCTCCTTTATAATCCATGAGGATCTTTGAGCCATGGAATGGATATTTTTCTGGAGCTATAAATTAAAGGTCCTTTCAATCCCAAACTTGAAATGGCTTTTTAATACACCACTTCTATAAATGTATTTATCTAGGTTTAAAGATTCATTAGCATACATTGAAATGAAAGTCTTACGGAGGTGTATGTGCAATCCAAGGAATGCTTACTTTGAAATGAGAATTCCATGGAAGACATTGAGTGATACTGTGTACAATAGACATTTTAGTAAAAAGGAAACCATATTTTTAGAGGAAATTAAATACTGGATCTTCTCCGCTTTCCTCTGTGTCTTTATTCTTAAGTGTAGGATGACTAGGAAGTTTGGTTCAGGATCCAGTGGTCACCATTGGTCCATAAATATATAGTACTCATAACATTTGTGAACGTAGATGGGAAAATAAAATGATGTTTCTACTTATACAACTAAAGAAAAGGCAGCCTTTCTTTACAGTATGATTATTTTCTAAAGACCACAGTAGTCATGGCAATGGTAATGATCTCGTCACTAATAGATGTCTATAACATCCATGGGTTTACAAGGCCTAGTGGAGATTTTGTTTCTTACATGGACGTGATATGCCCATCAAATTCCCATTTAAGTAATTATCCAAAAGACTATCTCCTTAGATTACTATGATCATCAGCTTTGGCTAGAGAAGTTCCTGTCTACAGTAGATAGCTTTTAACTATAGCCTGTCTCATAATTGGTCAAAGTTCTGTGACTAAGGGACAGCTGAATGCTTATCCATAAATAGGAATTTTATGTCACCCACTTGCCCCTGGGAATGTCACAGAAGACAAGGCAGTAAGAACGTAGGGGTCAGAGGAAGGAGCAGGGTGAAGTATATCATTGTCTTCATACATCCCATTGCCCTGATACTCTTTACCTCATAGCAGTTGTGATGGACAGCACAAGACCTGGGTAAGACTGGACCAGTAAACATATAAGCAAGAAAGGCCCATGTGTCTCTCTATCCCGAGGCCCATTAGGAAAATAGTGGTAGCCAGAGGGAAGAGGCTCACAAGAAACCACTCCTGCTTGAGGAACTGTAGGTAGTTGGTGGTTGCTAGCAGGGAAAGAGGCAAATCCTTGAGCAGCATAGCTACTGGTTAGAAAGGAGCCCACTTTCCTACAGATAGTTTCTCACCCAGCACTCTGTGAGCAACTCTGGTGGAACTGACTAGGCCAGCAAAAAGCAAACAACAAATATATAAACTGGCAAATACAGTAAAGTAGAAGAATTCAGAAGAGGAGTCAGTTCAGCAGGAGAGCAATAAAAGATAGGAATGGGAATGAAGAAGATAAAAATACATTATATATGTATAAAAACACCATAATGAGACCCATTAGGTAAAATGAACATGTCTAAATAAAATAAGTAAAAAGAAATTTACGATATTATTTAATACTAAAATTATGGCCATCTGAACATATTATTTGAGCTTTTAATTCTTTTTAAAATGCAATATCTAGTACCTACCATTGTGTCTTATTTAACAAATAAGTATAAAATAATAAATAATAAATATATGTTAACATATTTGGTTCTGTATTTCAGTATAACTGAGACCTTCTGTTGGAAGTAGTGCATCATTACATGCTCAGAGGCATCTCAGGAGACTCTCAAAGACACAGCCACACAGACTAACTTATTGTGCTATGACCTATAAAGCTTATAGGTTGCTTTATTAGTCTGACATTCATCGAATGAGTCTTGGGTAACTCAGTGTCATGTTTTTGTGAAGTTAATGTCTTGGTAGCTTGCCTTAGTACTCAGTAACCTCCCAGGAGACCTCCAATGACCCTCACCTTTTTTATCTTCCCCTTTTGATGTCTTCTTTCACACTGTAAGATATTGAACTCTTTGACTAGCTGAATAGAGTGAAAGCCACTGTCTGTGTGTGTGGTTGTGTGTGTGTGTGTGTATGTGTGTGTTTATTCTGAGGCTGGGTAATAAAAACTCACTTTTCAGGAGGTGCAGAGAAGTCAGTCATTCTGTCAGTGAGACCATTTCAATAGTCCCACAGGGAGCTTCAGTAACAAGAATAAGGGCTCCTAGCAACCAGCACCAATGTCCTGTGCTTGACAAGGAGCCATCTTATAGATGGTGCCTCCAGCCCCAGTTGAGCTTGCAGACTACTCTCCATTCTCCAAGGAGTCAGTTGCTCTCCTACTTTCTAGGACCTGGAGTCAAAATCATTCAGTTAAGCTGCTGTTGCATTCCCTGACTTGTAACATTACCTATAAGAGATAAAGCTGTATATGAACTTTGAGAATGATTTGTGAAGTAATAACAGACAGCTGGTACAGGAATTGTGAGTCAACTAAAAGATGAAAAACTAAACTAAAACTAAACTAAACGAAAACTAAAAGGTGACATTGGTGAGTGACAAAATCAAGGCGAGATGCTAGCCCTGCTGATGAAGGATGCTATGTTATCAGGTTAGTACAGAACGACAGGATGCTGTATCCCTTATCATCTTTATTTCATTCGTTGCCTCTTCTTCCTTCACAATTCCCCTCCTTTCCTCTCCAATTCTCTCTGCTCCTCTCCCCTCCCCTGCCCTTCCCTCCCCTCCCCTCCCCTCCTCTTATTTCCCTCCACTCTCTGCTCTTCTGCCCTTCCATATACCATGCACCACTGGTACTGGACAAAAATGATAAAATAGATCAGCATAATTGATATCTTCAGATTCTCAAGAAAACATTAAGCATTGGGTATGTGTTTTAAACAGAGGTTAAAGTGTCAAATGCTATCTTCCTGAAAAAAATCTTGTGTATATTCAGAATGATATCTTTTGTTCAGCAGAATAATATGAGGATGTAGATAAAAATGGAAGGTATTTTTTGCTGTCACAGAGCTATGGTAGGGATTGGACTTATAGGGAGTGGTAAAAGTCTTCAGTTAGTTTACCAGTTTCCCTGGCTTGCTCAGGTGCTATGTTTGCAGAGAATGTCTGCTACTATTGGAGGTTGGGATAAAGGATGAATGGGAAAAGAAAAGGTGGAGGAGAGGATCTTTGTGATCCCTTGGGGATGAGGTCAGAGGGGAAGGGGAGACCACAGCAGGTGTTCTGGTACATAGCTGGGTTGGGGGTGGTGGGGCTGGGTCTTGGGGAGCAGCAGAAAGCTTCTCTTGCTTTTACAGTAGCTTAGTCACTCTGGTGACACTGTCACCATTTTAGTGATTATTTGACTGAGTTCATTGTTCACAAAGAAAGTTCATAAACTGACAAGAATTTTCTGTGTAAGAACAAAAAGAGGCATTTTACTCTTGGTTCTAATTAATTACTTATCCCACTGATGTAAATGAAGAGTCACCAGGATAACATTTATTTAAAAGTAATTCATTGTCTGCTTGGGAAGATGTAAGAATATCACAACTTATTAATTAAAAAAAAAAACTTAAGTAAAGATTGTCTAAAAATAACAATCTTAGGTAGGGACTGTTTTATACTTGAACTTATATTCCCAAATTAGAGGATATGGGCAAGGCAGGTGAATTGATCTCTGCATTATTCATCTATCTTTCAATGACATTCAAGAGAGAGAATACTAAATAAAAAGAAAGATCTCCATAGTGTTCTAAGCCCACTGTTATAAAAACATTATTTAAATAATAAACACTAGCTTTCTTTGCTTCTCTTCTGTCTGGATTTTAAACAACATTTTCATTATGCTTGCTATACTAGATTAGCTTGCTAGTTACAAGGAAAATTCAGACGCAACTCTCTATGATATCAAAATATGTTTAAACTCATAAAGCACCACTTTGAGGAAAACATTGCGTACTGTGAGAATTATTGTAAATTACATAGTTGATGTACACTAATATTGAAAATGTCCTTTATAAGTACTTCATTTAAAAATTCAATTCCATTTAGTAATATATGCATACTACCAAGGGACTTAGAAAATAGAATGATACATAAAAGTAACAAGAAAAATATATTTGTTTGAGGACAAGTGTTTGCAACTCTTATTACCTTCCAGGGTTAATTATTCATATTTCATCCAAATTGCTTGAAATCCATAAAGAATGATGAGGGATCCCCCAGAAAATAGTGAGAGTTTAATGTGGTATATTAGCTCTCCAAAAATGGCTGTAGTTGTATCTTCAGTTCTAGATTCTGGCTATCGAGAAGTGTCTAGGTCAGTGTTCAGCTGAGTGTTGTGGAATATAGTTCTTCTTACTCAAACTTACACTTGAAATAGTCATCAAAGGATTCACAAAAAGGCTATAGTTTATAAACGTACCTTTTATCATCTGAATTATTCATTTCATTCTATAATATAGCTCAATGACATACTTTTGGGGACATTAGACTACCAGAACAATTTGTGGGGCATAAACCTATTTTTGTTATTGTTACTTATATTTAAGTTCATTCATATCACAAAATAGTGTGAATCCCAAATAACCTTAGGGCAAATTGTAGTTTTCTATTCTACATAGCTACAGTTATATTTCTTTCTTTCTTTTTTTAATTTGTAAGCTTTATTACAAAAACATTGAAAAAAATCCCAACCATGGACCCAAATTAACCAAACCCAAAGACTATGAAATTATATTTTCAATGAAGTCCTTTAACTAAAGTAGGGGAATGCTGGAATGTCAGTGACAGCTCCTTTTATCTGGTTTCAGCTCATTCCAAGCTTGACAGGGTTATTAGAAAATTCTTAAAAAGTTTTGATCCCATACATTTATGAAGAAACTATTATTTATTTTAGTTATTGAAGCTATTAGTGAAAGAAAAGTGCTTATTTTCTTTTATGTAGTTCTTAGGTTTGAGCTTCTGATAGGCTTCCCATAACACATTTTTAAAATAAAAATATGAATATATTACCTATATTAAATAAACCTGAGTTAATAAGTCTAATAGGAAATTCATGTAATCTGGAGGGAATTTGAAGATACAGATATTTATAGGCATTTTGTTTAAAAAAATATAGGTGATGGAAAGGAGAAGAATATTTCAGTCTGCTTTTTAGCTTAGATATGAATTAAGTTATATGCATGAGGCGAGATGAACATGACCCTTGTAATTTCCTTTTGTATCAGATAAAACTTACAGGATAACCTATAATCTCATAGTTTTCAGTAACTGGAACAAGGTCAACACTAGCCTATCATCTTGAAGAACTCTTTAATCTTTGGGTAGATTCAATAAACAAAATCTGTTGTAGTTTGACTATGAAATGCTTCTACAAACATTGCAGTGTTGAAGTCTTGGACTCAGCTCCAAGTGCTACAGAAAAGTAACTGTACTGCTGGGGCTTTCGCCATTGTATATCAAAGATTTTAATAATTCTTAACTAGGGTCACTGACTCTTGCATCAGGCACAGGAAATATCAAGAGCAATCATACAGGAGCGTCTTTTAATCAATGTGTGCAGTTTGACAGAGGTGAGAAAGATAAATGATTAAATGTAGCTATTTGTGCAATCATCCATGACCACACTGATATTAATTTTATCACAGACTCGGTGTGTGGGTAGGAAGAGTGGATAAGAAGGGGATCAAAATAGCCATCATTTTGAATGAGGCTCCCGTGGTCAAGAGTTGAGTGGAGTAGGATCCACACTTGACCTTTGACCTTGACCTGTGTGCAGTTAACAGCTCAGTCCTGCTGCTGTCCCCTCCACCTGTGACTCTATTGAGGAGGAAGTTTCATTCTCATGAACATTTTGTCTAATTTACACCTGAACTTCTTCTCCCGTGTCCTTTCAGTCACCATTTGGCAATGTCACACACTGAGCCGCTGTGCTCCTTAAATGTAAGTGATTCCATTTTTAAGGACTACTCATTTCATTCAGAAGGGTATTTTTAGGTTTATGGTAAATTTGTTCTCATTTTTAGTTTGTTCTTCAGACAAATAGAGTAATATATGCCATTCTTCCTTATTCTTATTGAATATTTTCTACTAAATCTATCCTTTTATGATTCTGAAATGCCAGCTTCAGTTTTTTTATTAATTCATACTGACCTGTGCAGAGCTGTCTGTCTCAACTTAATGGCTATTTATAATATATGGATGGCATTCCCCTGCCATTAATGTTTAATGAATTGGCTCCTGATCCAATGGAGTCTAATAAAGATAATCATTAGAATGCATTGTCTTTCTACAGTGCCCTCAGAACTTTTTTTTAATTTTTCACACTGTATACCATTGGCCCACACCCTCCTCTTCTGTCTCTTCCAGTGCAGTGTGCCTCTCTCAACCCCTCTTGCATTATTTATTCCGAATGAGTAGTTTGCCACTTGATTTTCTTTCTAGGTCAGAATGGCAGGCTTTTGTGGTGAAACTGTAACAAAGTCTCAGACTACCTGATGGCTGGAAAGTCAGGCTACAATCAGGCTTGTTGCAAAGTTAACATTTTCTACAGTTAAGAATCCCTCATACAGGTCTCCACTACTGTCAACCATTTCTTTTGTGTATCCGAAAATGAGGGTTATTTTGAACACCACTGTTATGGGGCTACAGAGGTGGCTCAGTGGTTGAGAGCTTGTCCTACTCCTTCAAAGACCAGAGTTTGGTTCAGAGCATATGTATCTGGGGACACACTGCCACCTGTAACTCCAGATCCAGAAGGTCCAGCACCCTTTTTTGCACACACGAGCACACACACACACTAACTCACTTAGAAATAAAAAGTATTTGAAATAAGAGCTGGCTTCTGGAATTAGAAAATAATAAAAGATATACGTCTTTGTGAATATACTAAAAATTCCTACTTTTATAAGAGGTATAAGAGAGCAAGGGCATAAAACATGAATGGAATGAACTAAGGGAAGTAAAGCCACGTGAAGAGGAGAAAGCTAATTTTTAGAAATACTACTGTGCACATATACCATGCACATGTGCTCTCTCTCTCTGTCTCTCTCTGTCTCTTTCTGTCTCTCTGTCCCTCTCTGTCTCTCTGTCCCTCTCTCTCTCTCTCTCTCTCTCTCTCTCTCTCTCTCTCTCTCTCTCTCTCACACACACACACACACACACACACACACACACAACACGCTTCCATATCTGCTACATACTCTCATCAGTTCTTTTAATAGTTGCAGTGAAATGAATTTTATCTCACTCTGAAACCCCTCTACTCTATGCAATTTTTTTCTTACTCTTGAACCTTGAAGCAGGAGGCCATACTGTACAGTAGCGTGTCCTTCCAAAGCCTGGCTTCATCTGGAAGGCTAGGTCTCCAAGGCATGTGTTCTTTCAGAGTCACGCCCCAGTCTTGGGACTTTACCTACATACAAGTGGAAGTTCAAGCCTCCATTAAGCTCCGAGTCCTTCAAACACTGAATTAAACTGTTGATAACAGAATCTCCCTGGTTCTGGTTTCTGATTTCTGGTTTTGAACCCTCGCCCTCTCCTACCCTAGACCTTCCTAGATAATTTATTATTTATTTATTTATTTATTTATTTATTTATTTATTTATTTATTTTTAAGTATAAACTTTTTCAAAGTTTAAATTTTTCAGAAAAAAAATGGAAGATTACAGCGTTCTCACCTCCGTTTTATTTATTAATATTTTAATTGTTACTTACATCAACAAGTCAATATTGCTGTTAGTCCATATAACTGAAGTCTATATTTTTCTTTTAGATTTCTGTGAGTGTATATCATCTGTATCATTACAGTTTTACACACACACACACATCATTCCATATTGTTCTCAAAATTCCTTCTATTGAACTTCTGTTTTTCATCTCTGGTTTTGCCATTTAGAGTGTCATATTGTTGGCATAGAATAGTGGGGGTTCATTCCACACTGCCTTCTTTCATTACTCGATATGCATTTGAGATTATGTATTTTCATGGGCTTCTAGTTCTTTTTTCTTTTTTTATTGACTTGGGAGAAGGTGTGGGGTCTCTTTTAATACATCAAACTAGCCTGGAACTCACAATACTTCTGTCTTAGATTTCTCTTCTGTTGGAATAATAGGTATGCAACAACATGCTAAGTCTGGTTTACAGAACTTAAATTTTCAAATGATCTAGGAGCTGGATTTTGGAATTCTGAGATTGTTAACAACGAGCTGCAAAAAGGTTTTTAAAATATGTACATGATGTTGTCTTTCCATTGACAGTGAAAGAATGTTCCTGAGTCTCCTTGGTACCTATGTTTGTCAGTTTGTTTGGATTTGGATGTGTTTGGCAAGTATGCATTGGCACCTTGTTTATGTTTGCAATTACCTAATGGCTTCTGATGTTATGTCTTTTCTTTGTTTAATTTTTATATATGCTCTTTACTGAGGTGCCTGTAACTTCCCCATATTTAAAATTAGATTGTTTTAACTCTTTAAAATTGCATTTATCTTCTATCTATCTATCTATCTATCTATCTATCTATCTATCTATCTATCTATCTATCTATGTATCTATCTATGTATCTATCTATGTATCTATCTATCTATGTATCTATCTATCTATCTATCTATCTATCTATCTATCTATCTATCTATCTATCTACCTACCTACCTACCTAACTACCTACCTATCTATGCATTTGTAGAGGTCAGAGGACAACTTTAAGAGAAAGTCATTTCCTTTTATTAAGTGCTTCTGAGGGATGTATTCATGTCATCAGGTATGGCAGAAAGCACCCTTACCCACAAAACCATCTCTCTGTATGAATTTTTTATCTTATGATTGAATTTTAAGAATTTTTAATATATTTTAGATTATCACTTTTTTCAATTGTCATATATGTGTACTAAAAATAATTTCTACAACTCTGTGGTTTATATTTTCATTCTTTTATAGTACCGTTTACATTTTAGTTTTCAGTGTTTATTTATTTCATATTCTTTTGCTATTGTTATTTTTAAAGGAACCAATTTTATTAAGGTGTTTTTATAATACTATTTTTTTTGTTCATTCCCTTTCCCCATCTCCCCCTCCATCCTATTGTCCCTTCCTGTGGGTTCCTTTCCCTCTGTGTAGTTCCCATCTCCCCTTTTCCATTCTTTTTTCTTAACATTACCAACATTCCCTTAAGGTCTCTTTGTCCTCTTCAAAAATTTTGTTTTCAATTTTTATAATCTATATCATCCCATATACACATAAAAGAAAATTAAAATCTGAATCTGATTATGAGATAAAACATGACAGTTATCTTTCTGGTCTAAAATATTGAGATAATGATTTTCATTTAAGTCTATTTGCTAAATGTCATAATTCAGCCACACCCCCACCTGTACCATACAGTCTGCTGCATAGTGAAGTGACTGTTACAGGGTAAACACCACTGAGTCTTGGATTGCATTTGAAGCCTCCACAGGAGGGAATGCATGCCCACTATTGTAAACATGATCAAAAACGCATGGCTGGGAGGTCATAGACCCCAGGTGGGCCCCGATACAGTGGTTTAGCAAAGATCACATGGCAACAAACTATAACCTACATAGTTATGTTTATCCCCATAAACAAATACGCTCTAATCTTTAATCCAAGAAGCTTTTCTTTGTAGAGATACAAAGTTGCATGGCTGTTCATAATATTTAGAATAAATACTGCTTTACTGCTAAGTCCCAGACAGGACATTTACGCCACCTCCTTTAGGGCTCAGGTAACATCTCAAAGATGGAATGGAATAAGTAGAGGAGCTGAAAGAAAGGGAGAAGAGAAGCAGTCTTCAGGATATAACATAATTTCACAGAGCTATCATTCCTACTCTGGGCTGCACAGGACAGATCCTGGCCATGAATCATGGGTAAGAAAGAGGCTCATGGAGCCCTAGCTTTTTCTGCTAAACAGTTGGTAACTGATGGGTGCTGGGAGAGGAACAGTGTTGCCTTCAGCTACATATCAAATGGTGACCCCATCAGTCTGCAATGGATAGTTTCAAACACATGGTCACACAAACAGCCCTGTGTAAAATCGGAGGGTCACAAAACAAAACAGAAAGGCATGAATGAGGGAAAGGGACCCAAGAGGAGGCAGGCATGACAGAGGTGGGAGGGAGATGAAAAAGGCTGCAGATAAGAGTGAACAGAAGGTACTATGGACATTTACAAATTAATTATATATATATATATATATAATATATATATATATACATATATATACATTATACATATATATGTATATTATACAATATATATATACATATGTATTATACAAATTATACATATATAAAATTATAAAGAATGAATTTAATTATTTCCATAGAATAATAAAACCAATCTCTTTAAAAACAAAGTTTTAATTTTAATGAAGTCTGTTTCTACTTTTTTCTATCATATATCATTCCTTTGGTATGTTGTTTCTGTGAGTCTCTTACCAAATTAAATTCTAGATTTTTTTCTCTATGGTGCTTTCTAGTTTACAACTGTACATTTTATACTTAGTTATATGATCTACTTTGAGCTAATTTTCTGGAAGTCTGGGTCTTGACTCCTCCATTTTCTTTTTCAGACATGTAGTCTAGCATTCTTGCACTGCTGTGGAAAAGACTGCTTTCTCTATTCAATTGCCATGGCTCTTTTATGAAGACTGACTTGTCTACATATGTTTGGGGCTCTTCTCTTTCTTTTCTATATTTATTATGACTTAGAGTGGTCACAACTTTTGTTCTTTGATACTGTGTTGAAAATGCTGATCTCGCACATTACCAAATGAATATTAGATGCTGATTATTGATACTCAAGAATTCCTTGAATTTTGATTTGTACTACAATAAATATATAAATATGTTTGTTTTATAAAACCTAGGTCTTTTATTTCTTTCTCTAGAATTTTGTATATTTGTTATGTGGTTCTTTACATACTTAGTTACATTTATATCCAAATAGAAATTACATTATCTGTGCTAGTATGAATGATTTTTTAACTTTAATTTTAAATTCTACTTATTTTTACTAACTCCACTTGTACTTTTCTAGTGTACTAGAGAATAAGGGCATTTTAAAATCAATTTTTGTCCCGTTATATTTTATAATTGCTGATTGTTTTTAGATATATTTCTGTCAATTCTTGGAATTTTTCTTATAATCATCATGTCACTTGAAAACATAGTTTTACCTCCTTCCAAATCTGCATACCCTTTTCCCTTTTGTCTCTTACTGCTTAGTATAACTCTAGTATAATATTAAATATTAATATTTAGAGAAGTTGAAGTAGTCTTCTTCCAAGAAGTATTAGTTTCTTTTGATATTATGACAGGTTATCACAAATTGGTGGTTTATAACACACAAATCAAATGTATTTTGTTACAGTTTTGAAAAGCAGAATTCTGAAAATCAATGTACTCACCAAGTTGCACCTCTTGATTCCATTTCTTCTCTAGTACCATTCTTCTCACTGTGGCTTTGACACTTCAAGTCTGTGACTTGAGTCACATTGGCTACCATTGGGGAAACCTGTGTTATTTCTGCTTTCCGTCTGTTATAAGGACCTTCAAGAGGTCAGTAGGGCCCTGGCATATGACTCAGGGTAATTTCATTTCAAAGTCCTTCACCTAGTGATAGTTGCAAAAGTAATTTTGTCAGACTGACTTTTAGTTTTTCAAGAACCAAGACTTGCATCTTTAAAGACCTTGTTATCCAACCTCCTGATGTGACTGAACCCTCTTTCCTTTTTCTTCTCCCTCTCCTCTTTCAGTTTCTTCCCTTCTCTTCCCCACTTTCTCCCTCCCAAGAGTTTCTCTTTCAGTTGTTGTGCAGAGAATCTACATTGGCCTTCCACATTCTGAGCAGATGGTCCAGCACTTTGCTACATGTTCAACAGTTGTAGATCTTAAGGGAGAAACATCTAAGCTCTCACCGTTAGGTGTACAGTTCCCTTAGCTGTAGGTTGTTAATAGAGTTTTTCTATCAAGTTAAGGAAGTTATTTCTGTTTTTAGTTTGCCAGGCATTTTAAATCATTAGTGAGTATAGAACTCTATTAAATACTTTCTCTGCTGATATAATATGAATTTTCTTCTTTAGCCTCCCATTGGTATACTATATTACATTTATTGACTTTTTGATATTTAGTGTTTATTTCATATAGTCAATTTTACAGATATACTCTGGTTTAGGCATAAAGTAATGACTTGGAAAGTGTTCCTTTTGCTTCTGCTTTTCCAACGAGTTTGTGGACAGTTCGTGTCATTTCTTTGTCAAAATGCTGATGAAGATGATTCATGTTAGCTGCTTTTCTTTGTGTGGGTTCTGATGAATTCGGTCAAGGAATTGGTTCAATATTTTCTTTTCTTTTTATTTTTGAGATACTATCCCACTACATGATCAGGTTGACTTTGAACTCACAATCCTCCTGTCTGAACCTCCCGAGGACTAGAGTTAAAGTGTGTGCAGCAATAATAGACTGGGTCTGATGTATTCAAGTTGTTGAATATTTGATTACAGACTTGTTTCTTTATCATAAGCTTGTGTGTCTGGAGGAATCAGTAGTGATGTTTCATCTTTCATAACCGTATTAGTAATACAGATTACTTTTTCTTGCATTAGGATCTGGCCTGAATTTGCTATATAGAAGAGAATGGTCTTGAACCTCTTATCCTACTGCCTTTACCTCCTGCATATTGGGATTACTGCTACTACCTTCTTTAAGATTATTGACTTTGAATTTTTTAATCTTCTTTATTTCTTGTATATGCATGACAACTGTTCAATTTTTTATTAAACATTCTTTATTCTATATTTCTTTTTTGTTGCTTTTTTTTTTAAGACAGGATTTCTTTGTGTAACAACCCTGAATATATTGGAACTTATTCTGTAGACCAGGCTGGCCTTGGACTCACAGAGATCTGCCTGTCACTGCCTCCCAAGTGCTGGGATTAAGTGTGTGCTCTTCATCGCCTAGCATTTCTTCTATATTTCTAAAAGTTTGAATAAGTAAGATTTGTTTTTAGTTCAGTTCAATTAAGACATTTTCTTTAGCAAGCCTTGTGAAGTTTTAAAATTAAAATCTGGAAATAATGCCTGGGAACATAGCAATCGAGACATTAGGGTACATATGATGTTTAATGTTTGTACTGGTGGGACCTAAGCTGTGTTCGGTGCTGGTGGTTGTTGTAAGTGCTGGTACTCGGCTGGCTTCCTTATAATTTTCTCTCTTTCTTGTCTGTAAACTTCTCTAAGAACTCCTTTTGAAATAGAACCCATGTCTTTCCAACCTAAGCAACAGTCCACTGTACTTTTACTGACACAGTCCTGAGGCCATGGTTAGGAGCTGGGGAGGGGACATGTCCTACCATGCCATGTTGCTAATGTAGGTTTTTGGTGTTCCCATGTCCTTGAATCTAATTTTCTGCACTGTTTGTTAGCCTTTTTTTCTCCTCTGGAAGAATGAACTTGACTAGAAGGGACAGGTAACTTTTGGCCCTTGTCAGCTGAAACTTTGGTGGTTTTCTAAGGAGAAAACAGCTTTAAAGAGTAGCTTGAGAGGATTAGAGAATGATGATCTTTTTCTATTTCATCAGAGGAGTTTTCCACAGCCTTCACCGGGAAGTTCTCAAGATAAAATGAATATCGGTGTCCAAGATTTTGGAACTTTAGGTAGTCAACTGAATCCTCCAGAAATTGGTCATTTATTTTCTCTGTTTTTCATTATCTCAGTCTGTCAGCGCTCTGTCCTAGTGTCATCAGCTTAGCTGTTCTTGGCTCTGATTCTTTCTAATTGTCTGTCCCTTGCTTTGGGGTAGTGGCTCACTCTGTGACTTTAGCTCTCTGAAGTATCTGAGAACAATCACTGAGGTTTTTTTTTCCTGTGTTCAGTTTTTTTCCCATTGTGAGCTTTCTCTCGTTTGTGTACAATAGATTCTGATATATCTCTATATCTATATCTATTTCCAGACTTTAATTATAAATGTTGAAAATGTTTACCAGTGTGACTGATTTGCCTATGTTTACATCTGCACACTGTACAGACCAGGAAAAGGCATCAGGTTCCCTAGAATTGGAGTTACAGGTGATTGTGATGAGCTACTATGTGGATGCTGGGAACCAAATCCCAGTCCTCTGGAAGAGTTACCAGTGCTCCTAACCATTGAGCTACCTATCGTTCAGCTCCATCTCCAGACATTTTAATATAATTTTTTTTCATAGAGAAAACCTGGCTCATGCAGAAATGGATAGTTTCTTGCATTTTTACCCCTCCCTTGTCCATCATCAGCTGTCTAGAAGACAATTAGGATGACAGAATAGAGTTTTTTTTATAGCAAGTAAATATTGTAGGTGTTATTTCTAATGCCTATTGTCTATGAAAAAGAAGGCCACATGGTTTTCTGTGTTCTATTTTATTCAGGTGCTTCATACACCCTTGATGCATCTTTAGTAACTGAGATATGTTCTTAAGAGTTTATATGTTAAGACTCCTAGACGAGAATGAGCTAGAAACAAATATTCTGCTATCATTTATACTTTGTCTTCCTGTTCTCAGCTGTGAACTGAAATACTTTCTTAACGCCTGCTCTTCACAGACTGATTATGATGTGTCAGATTATATCTTTGGGGCTTTAAAATATTCCTATAAGGAGATACATGCATACATACATACATATATATATACATATTTAAGATCCAACTACTCTACCATTCTGTCCTTCCATCAAATCAGCTGGTAGAAGAACAGTAATTACTACATTTTTTTTTTAATGTGTAGGAAGTACCTTAATTTGTGCACACAAAGAAAGGCATCTAATTTCAAAGCTATAGGTTGTAAGGCTTTGTATGGTCACCCATGAGAACACATGACAACAGAGAATGTCAGTTTCTATCATGTAGCTTTTCTTTCCAACAATGTTGATTCTGGACAATCTGAGAGAGTAACACTGCTCAACTCAACCTTGGATCTTAAATAGACAATTACCAGCCACATATGTGTCAAAAATTCTGCCTGCATTAGATGGGTGACCTATGCCAAGTCAACATCTGTGAAACTCACAGGTTTCTGATTTAATGGAGCACAAGATTTATGCTCATTCAACGCAGCACAAGGACATTAGAAATGCTGTTGATGAAACAAAGCTATTCGTTCACACCTTTAGAAAGTTCAGTACATCGAGAAAATCTGAGCCTTTTCACATAACGGAGGAACTAAGAGGACATGTTAGGGCTTGCCTGGGGGATGTATAGGCAAGTATTACAAGTAAGGAATTGTTTAGAATCAAATAAAAGAGTTTAGGACAAAATAAACTTTCTGTTGATAGCACAGAAAAGTGGGATTCTTAAGTAAGCCCGGATGAATTAGCTGACCACACTAGCCAATTAGCAATTCATATGGGCTGAGTACATCCAGAGAACAGGTTTTCCTGAGAACATGTAGCAAGGTGCTTTTGTTTGTTGTTTGTCATAATGAGCATAGTAAAATACCATGCTCAAAAACATTCACATGGACAAAAGAATTTTAGTTGCCATGAACAATTGAACTTTAATTCTTCATATGTAATAAGGGATTAAATAAAAGGCAAAAGTCCATGCCCTGTTAAATGATGGGAAAAGACTTTCTCATCCTTTTCCTGTCATTTCTTTATAATTCGATAAAATGTGGGTAAGATCTTTTGTTATTCTAATATAACTGTTTTAGAATGCAAATTACAATAGATTTTCCCCATAAGCTAAAGTTATAGATGTCTCTAATAAAAACCATTTTTAAGCTTCTTGCACTTCTAACTTTTCTTGCTAAATTCAACAACATGAATGTTTTCACTAACAGTGCTCAATACATAGGCTGCCCTTGAGTTATCTAACCTGGCTGGCCTGGGCTAGGCTAGGTTGGGCTACGTATGGCTGTTCTTTAAAAGAACTGTTTTTTTATGGACTTGAAAACATGACAGTGCCAAGGCTCATTGAGTTGAGCTCCCAGACACTGTGTTCTCTGTTATAATGCATTTATTGTTTCTCAAATAATTTAAGGAACATTTCTCGCCATTGCTGCTGTTGTTATAGGTAGAATTTTGTTACAGATTCATTCCTGTCTTTCTAAACCTCAATCAATATAAACATAGCTAATGGCCACTATTCTCAAATGAGTAAACAAAAATATAGCATCATATTGATGTATAGATATACTGATATCATAACTGTGAATTACCCATTATATATGAAAGATAAGTTTTTGGCACATATTTAGGTAGAGTATTTTTATTGATTTATTCCTTAGCTGTTTGTTGAGTGAACAAACTGGAGATAACACAGTGTGGATGGTGATGAGGCCTGGGAGCAGAAGACATAGTGGATAGTCAGGAAACACAGCCCTCTCTTGAGGACTTCTAAGCCTGTGAGGGAGAAAGAGGCTCTATCCAGAACAAGATGTGCAATTTTAGTGTTTTCATTTCTTTCAAGTCACTGTGACCAAAGCACCCAAGATGCCAGCTTGAAGGAAGATTTTTTTTGACTCCCGGTTTTAGAGAGATTTATCCAGGTCTGCTTGTACCCACATGTTCAGGCAGAGTCCCTGACAGTGTAGCATGTGGTGGAAGGATTTCTTCATCTTATGGTAGAAAAGAAGCAGACAGAACAGAGGCCAGGTACAAGATACCCCCACATACATACCCATCCCTCTAGCTTGTGTTCCATCTTCTAAAATTTCCAGAACATCTCAGAGAAGTAGAACACCCTGGGGATCAACCGCCTTGCACATGACCGATTGTGAGGAGATTGGTTTATGTGCAAACCATAACATATTATTGACCTCTGGTCATGAGCATGAAAAAGAGTGGTCCAGTGTTCTGAAAGCCTGGATGCCTGATAAAGAAAAGCTGAGGATCCCAAAGCTGAATTAGATGTGAAACAAGGTAAAGAAAGGAAGAAAATAATGGAAAATAACAAATTAATGTCTTCTCAGCACAGAAAGCAGGTCATGTGACTGTGCAGGAAAAAATAACAAGTCAAGGACTCCTTCGAGTGCCAGAATGCAATGTGTCACACTTGTGCTCTGTACACGGTCTATTTTAAATATTAATTATTTTAATAAAGGTTACATAAAGTGTCTCTTTAATATTTTACATGCACCAAGATGAGACACTATTATTAATTTTTTTAAAATGTTTCGGAGCATCACTCTCCTTGTGATTTTAAACATCTCTGAAAGCCCTTTTCACATGTCCTTCAGGAGACTGCATTCACATCTACACTCTAGCCAATAATAATGGCTGCTTTACATTAAATAAGCAAAGCAGGACTTGGGAGGGGCTGTTATGTTAACTGCTGCCTTGAGACGGTTATTTCCTGCCATCTTGTTTATTGACCATGACAAGAATCTCACCAGTAGTGCATTTTTTTAAAAAAAGAAAAACCTGAAAAGCTTTTCTTTTTAGGAATATTTAAACTTGTAATTGAATAAAATTTATTCCAAAAGAGAATTGGATATTAATTTATACATAGTATGTTTTTATTTTATCCAACACTTTTGTAAAACAGAAAAATCCCCAAGTCCCTGATCCTTCCTTTTCTGTCTACTGAAAAGGCTGTGATGAAATTACCTGACTAATCAAATTATACCTTACCATACACAAAATTTTTAGGTAAATCTTGTGTGTTCAGTATCAGCTCTGATCTGTGTAGATTTTACCTAGTGAGTTGTTTACTTTGTTAGAGAAGCCCTGATCATACAGAGGCAAATCAGTTAAATTCATGCAGAATCCTTAGCCACAGGTTATTTTGACAGTGCCTACAGGGCCCTATTCAAAAGGGGCTGAGTGATTAATCATGGTTGTCACTTGTCTGCTTTTGTTAGTGGTGGATGGATAGGGTGCTGGAATGTCATTTTCAAAATTATTGTATCCTTTTGCCCAGGGAAAATCAGAGGCTCAGAAACAGAACTATTCACTATCTGTAAAGCATTTGCTTTGGTCTGCACTAAGTGGTTCTAGTTCTTGTTGTTATTTTTTTTTTAAATGCTTTTAATTGAAATGGAATTATGTCACTTCTTCCCTTCCCTTTCTTACATCCAGATCTTCACATTTGACCTCTGCTAAACCCTTCCCATGCTCCCCACTCTAAATCTGCTAGCCTCTTTTACTTTGATTATATGTGTTACGTATGCATATGTACATGTACATGCTGAGCTCCTTTCTGTTGTTTGTGTGTATATGGTCTCGAGACTAATCATATTAATATAGACAACTAATAAGGGACTCACTGCAAGGAGAGGCTAATTCTTCTCCGAATAGTTATTAGTTGCCTATTTTTTCAGGGGTGGGGTGACCTATGAAATTTTATGGCTTTTATGTTAGTAAGTCCATTGGTATTGCTATGGAGTTATTTAGCTAGCCATTTGTAGGAGACCATTTCACAGACTTCCTGATATTCTGGCTCTTATACTCTTTTTGCCCCGTCTTTTTCAATGTTCTCTAAGTTATAGATGCTGAAGCTATGACATAGGTGCATCTGTTAGATCGGGGCTCCTCACAATCTGCTGAGATCTGCATTGTGTCCAGTTGTGGTTTCCTGGGATAATCTAAGAGAAACTTCTTTGAGGAGGGCTATGAGTTCACACTGGAACCCATAGCCTATGAATAGATGAGAAGTCATCCTTGCTGCTTCCCATGGATTTTCAAGCAGGTGATAGCTGCTTGATATGAGAATATTTTCTCTGAATATCATCTGGTTTCCATCTTTGGTTTTTAAAATCTGAGTTATTTAAAGCCCACTTGTTTTAGTCTCTACAGCGTAAAACTAGTTAAGAGTTGCTGGCTTCTCCAGCTTGGATTTCCTGGCTAGGTATACTTGCTGAATTCTGTTTTTGTTGGAATTAGTTGTATAAAACCACACCCCACTAACCTTGAGGAAAGGGTTACGATGTTATAGATTCTTATATTTCCCAGACAGTGAAATATCAATAAACTATTCATGAGTGGATGGAAGATGAGCTTGCATAGCCCAGAGTAGTATTAACAGCCTTGATGATATTGAACCAGACTTTCCCTCAGTTTCTTTATTTGCTTTTTCAGGAGATCTAATGAAATTGCAAATAAAATCATCAGTACTATACATGTAGTTTAGTTACATGCTTAAAAAAATGTTAGCAATATTAGAGAAAATAAGAATTCAGAATATGGGATAGAGCTTACCTCTCTACCTTTATAAATATTATCTGACTTATGCTGATAATCATATTGTAATATATAGATAGGGCAAAACGGAGTACTGAATATCTTCATAATGTGGAGACATATCAATATCAGCAGTCAACATGGCTTAGAAGTTATCTGGCAGTGATATGCTAAAGAAAATTTCATCATCAAAGGTATCGCATTTGACATTGATATTAACTGACTCTTTATAATGCTTAGGGACATGATTGTAGCATTAATAAGTAAAGAATCTCCACTTCAGCCAAAAGTTTCTAGTGTTGTCATGTGCACGTCTAGTACTGGGGATTCTGACCAGGAAGAACATAAACTGGGGCCTTAATCCTTTGTTTACTGGTAAACTTCTGCCTCAGTAAACTCAATGGCCCACAATGGAAGACAGAAGGGTACTTCCAAACCTGACAGTCAGTGCACTGCTCTGGACGCTTTTAATAAGAGATCCCAGTAGGCTCCCCCTACCTGAGATCAGGGATGAATCTTGGTTTGCTGGTATGGGCAGAGCAGTCTGCTCTAAAGTTTGAGACCTTCCAGATTTATCTTTCAATGTCCTTCCAATGTCTCTGGGAGGAAAAGTATGAGTGGTATATTCTGCTTTGCCATTTGGTTTAATAACAATCCCCCTTTACCAGGGTAGGAGCTACACTCTAGGGTTGCTTTCCATGGTTTTGCATGGATTCCATGCTTTGCTTGGTCAAAGCTGGGTCAATCTATGATCTTGGATACAGAACCCTACTTTGAATCAGGGCCCATTGTAATTTGGACTTTTTTTTTTTAACCAATTTTTTTGCTAGAAAAATCCTTCCATTTAGATTTTAGTAGGAGTCATTCTCTGAATGATGTTTCATAAACAACTACATATTTCACAGTTATGCATTTCAATGATGACTTGTAGGTTCAGAGCTATGTACTCGTGCATCCATCATGAATTCTGATACCTCTTCTCTGAAAGGAAAAACTGTTCCAATACCCCCATTGATATCTCCCACAGAAGATTTAAAATGTGCTTCGTTGACTTCAAAATTTTTAAAAGTCAATGAGATAAACAGCACAACTGTTAAGATACACTGGATTTTAGAAAGGACTGCTGAATTACATCAGCCTATAGAAGCCTAATTTCAACATGGAATAAAAGAAATGTACCATGAGCACATGGCCAGGAGAAACAGCAATCATTTAGAGAACATTGCTGAGGAAGTAACCAGGCCAGCAGTTATAAAGGTCGATTAGGATTACCCCCTCCCTCAGTAATTGTCAAAGTCAAGTAAAATAACCATAGTCTGAGTCTCATTTATTTGGGGGTGAGCTTACATTGGTTGTACTACTCCATGCTGCAGGTGAGTTTGGTGAAGTGAATGTCTGGACTGTGAAAAGAGTTGTTGGATAGACTAGAATTTTCTTATTGTACAAGGGATCACTACTCATGCAGAGTAACTTTAAACAAAATAGAGATTTGACATCAAGGACATAAAAGTGTACTTCTTAAATAGAAAATGAGAGCAAGCAAGGTAAGTGTGCTGGTTTGGCATCTGTTGCAGTGGTAAACACCATGCCCGAAAGCAACTTAGGGAACAAAAGATCTATTTTGTCTTATAGGTCATAGTCCATCATCTAGAAAAGCCTGGGCAGAAACTCAGGCAGCAACCTGAGAGCAGAAACTGGTGCAGAGACCAGGAAAAATGATACTTTCTGCTTTCTCCGTGGCGTGTTCAGTTTTCTTTCTTTCACAATCCAGAATCCCCTGACCAGGAGTTGTGCTATCTCCAGTGGTCTGTGCAAACCCAAACCAATTGATAATCAAGAAAATGTGGGATTGGAGACATGGCTCAGAGGTTAAGGCCCCTGGCTGCTCTTCCAGTGGACTCAGCTTTAATTTGAGCACCCACATCATGGAATTTAACCATCTGCAACTCCTATTCTGGAATCTGAAACCCTCTTCTTACTTCCTTAAGCATTGTACACATGGTGTATAGATATATGTGCAGGCAAAATACCCCATAACCATAAAATAAGAATAAATCTTTAAAAAAGAAAATATCTCACAGAAATGTCTACAGACCAATATTACTAAACCAATTCCTCAATTAAGATGCCCGCTTTGTAAGTGACTCTAGTTTGTGTGAAATTGACAAAGCTTTACCAGCGCTACAAGGAATTGGAGCCTTGGCTGTGGTAAGAATTGTTGCATTGCTGCATTTTCTCCAGTGGACATCCTTCTGTCTCTCTGTGATGAGTCTCCATGTCCTGGTACAATCATTCCCTAGACCATGGAATGTCTATCATCTATTCATCAGTGGAAACAAATTCATCCCATGAATTCTAATTTTACCTTCCCTGGCTGTGAGGGTCTGATTGGTACATTCCTTGGTCATTTTCTTTCTGAATGTGCAGACAGTGGAGGGGCCGTTTTCAGAAAACTTGCTACTGAGCTTACTCATTCCAAAGAGTCTTTAATCAATCTGCAAGTAAATGACTGATTACAGGGCCAGAGTATTCATCTCTAAATAGCAATTCACTCCTTTTTAAAATACTTTACGATATGCTTTCAGTTTTGCAAGTCTTTCAGTTTATTCCCTCTTGGAAATTCCTTAAACATTATTTTGATTCTATTCCTAAACTCACACCATAACACATGTCTGCTTGTCTTCTTAGGGATAGTGGGAGCAACCTGAAGCCAACAAGAGTGCATGATTCATTCTTAGGGTATTCAATGCCTTCCATGGTGTTATTTTCTTTAGGGGAAATTACCCACCCCAGCAAATGTCTGCTTTGCTGGGTTTTACTGTGTGAGTCCTGGGAATGTCTCTTTGCTTTAGTTTTTTAAATTATAAACACTACTATATGCTAGTGTTTTATGTTGTTGTTTGTTTGTTTGTTTGTTTGTTTTTATGTGCTCAGTTAGCTACAAGAAGAAACATTTATATGAGCAGATCTCTCTTAGTGTTTCCAAATTTATAAATCTTTTGCTTAGAATGATGAACAAATAAATCATAATGATCACAAACATAAAAAGATGCACCACAGTGTATTCCTGTAAAGCACAGTCTCAGCGTACTCAAAAAATGTTGGAGTCCTCACAGAAGCAGGCTAGAGGAACTGGAACGTAATGATGTGGGTGAGTGGACGGAAAGAAATCTAGATTTAAATGAATTCACAATGAGTGGATATTCTTTCTATTATTTTTATGATGGCGTCACAGCAAATTTCCATTCAACATAGAGACTTAAACAGTAAACATGTATTACATAAATGTTTTGGGGAAGTTCAGACCTTACAAACAGACTTTTTGGAGAATAAACTTAAAAGACCATAGGCAACCCTGTGTTTTGGAAGGTAAATTCTTGATTCATGGCTTCCACCTCTGTCTTCAGTCTGCAAAGAGGTTACATCCTTCTCATACCATATGCTCAGACCCATCCTCGCTCTACTTCTTCCATCTGTTAAGAACTCTTATGTTTACATTGGGTGTCCTCGTCTGCCCAGGTTACTTACCCTGGTTTATGCTTTAGACAGCTCCATCTACAACCTTCATACTACGATGTCAGCTAAGGCTGAATTAACTGAAGGTAACTGATGCTGCAACATGGGCACTATTGGTGGTCACTGTTCTACCCACTATACCCACTATTGACATAATCACCTATGGATGAGGAATATAAAGGTATAAAGTCTATACTTGTTATGATTGGGGAGACTTGCTGTCTAATGACAAACTTAGTGTCAAATAATCTCAAAAATATCTGCTAGCAAACTTTCTGAAAATTACTGTCAATAAATGTCTGTGTTACTATTCCTGACTTTGTAGGTCCTGGGGATGTTTCTTTGCTTTAGTTTTTTGAAGTATAATTACTGGACACCTAATGTGCATCAAAATATAGGATCAACACAGTAAGACATACAACTGTGAACAGCAAATGACTTTTTGAGTAAATATGTTATATAAATAAATTATGAAATTAATTAATTTCCTCTGGAATTTAAAAGAATTTAATCTGTGATTAAGAAATAGAACTTGAAAATATCCCAAAGCTGTATTGACACTCTCAATTTAAGTGCTGTATACAAGATGCTCTTTCTTAAGCATAAGAATATTATGTTAAAATCTTGCAGGTTGAGCCTGGAGAGCTAGCCAAATGGTTAGAAGCATGAATTACTCTTGATGTGGACCTAAGTTCATCCCCAGCAGGTCCATCACAGCTGAAGATAACTTCTGCTCCAGGAATCTGATGCATCTGACCTCCACAGCTCCCTGCACTTACACATACACTCCCCAACACACACACACACACACACACACACACACACACACACACACACACACAACACAACAACAGAGAGAGAGAGAGAGAGAGAGAGAGAGAATAATTAAAAGCAAAGGAAATCTTTTGTAAACCTTGAAATTTAAGACTCATTTTCATGCACTTAAAATAATATTGTGTTAATGAAAGACAAAATTTTTAGTTACTTCATTGCCCACTTTGACTTCAAGGACAAGTCTGAGGATCTATGAATGACAGCCATAGTTTGCATTTAAATCTGAAGGTTATTTATTAAGTGACATTTTCAGCAAGATACAAAACCTACCTCTTGGTTAGTGATTATGTGAAGTCATTTTTAGTACATATGAGAGAGCAGTGAATCAGAATATTTATGGTTTAGTACTTTTAAAAATGTCCTTCAAATATGTGTTCATATAATAGCTCCGTAGAATATCAAGTCCAAGTTTCCCAGGTATTAGGCTAAATACTACACTGCCTGAGTGAATGACTTTGCACTTACATGAGCATGGTGGTCAAGATTCTAACAATAATAGAATATTAGAAAAATAATTTTCTCACGCACAATTCCAAGGTCATAGTTTTATTTTACCCCAACTGACCATATTGAGCTCATGTGTATTTGCTGAGTGAATTAATGAATAAATTAATGAGTTAATATGTAAACTAGGCCAACTTAAATATGAAAGGTTAAATGCTAGTTGAGCCCTTCAGATTTTCAGGCTTGGACTTTGTAGGCACAACTGGCATATTTATTGTATTTGAAAGCCAACGACTCATTGCATAATGCACTGCATCTTAGGAAGGAGTCTTTCTTTGCTCTTTGAGGGAGTAAGCTGAGTATTTTGCCTGCTAAGTAAGTTAAAATACTTTATTTGTTAACAAGTTGCTTTAAGACTGAGGAAACAACTTATATAGAGTAATAGGGATTTTTCATGCTATCCTAACCAAGTTTTAAAATATCTTTGCCACACTGTGCAATTTATAAACATTTGCTATTAATTGTAGGATGTGTGTATAAAGTCACTTAGATCCACAAGGCTGGTGACTTAAAGAAGCAATAAAGAACACCCCCTGCGGTCCCCCTCCCACCTCTTCCTCACTCCTTCTTAATGGATTGTTTTACTATAAACAGTACTTAGCTCCCTGCTCCTAAATAGACTACTGATGATGAAAATACCAGATCTTTTCCTCTGCATTTTCAAATGTGAAAACACAAGCTTTGTCTTGTATCTGCCATTTTCATCCCCTCTGCCTCCACGCACAATCTTTCCATGCACTTAATGAAGTCAGACTTAAATATTTACCTTAGAACACTATCTACATACCATCTGAAGCAGAACAGGAAGTTAACTACTGTAACAGTCCTCATTCTGCCTGACTTTCACTGTCTCTGAATCTAAGGATTTTCTTGTTTTCTAATTTGTTGTGGTTTTGCACAAGCGTATCACCCCCCACATCTTCAGGAGTTGCTAGACTATCACATATGACGACCACACACTCCAGCTTCCTGCCAAGGTTATTTTCTTGAGGAAACACTTCCTGGAGCTTCGATATGACTGTTGCTGGTGGATTCTGTGCTGGCAGCCACTACCCTACCACAGAGCAAAACTGAGCGTACTGGGCATATCAGAGTCCTGACTCTAAAGAGCAAGGCAGGGTGTGAGAAGGTCTGACCGCTTCAATTTTCTTTGCTTCGAGTTTTTGAATAACATCTTTATTTACCTGTGTATATAAATCTTACTTCATTCACTCACTTTTTGTAGTTCAGTAGGTTTTACTAGTTTCATAGCCATTACCACATTAACTCGAGACCATTTCCATCACCTTCAAAAGAAACCTTCATGCTCATTCACAAATGCTTTCTGCTTATCAAGAAGCTATGCAGCATGACTTCGTTCCCTTGGCATCATATTTTTAAGATCCAAACACTTCCCATATGCATCCGGGCTTCCTATTTGTTACTAATACTTTTATGTTGTATGTACAATTTATTTATATCATTGAGGTTTATGTGTGTCTAAAGATTTTTCCCTCTTTGGGGGTCTTACAAATGGTTCTATTATGAACGTTTATATATGAGTTTCCACACTGACATGATGTCCTTTCATTTTTTTTCTTATGTATCTCAAGTTTACATACATTATTTCCCATCATTAAAGACATGCTTGGATGCTGTGGTGGCTTACAGGCAGTGACATGCTGTGTTTCCAGTGCTATTGTTGAAATAGGATCCCCTTTCCTGGGTCTGTCACATGCTAAACTTTACAAGAATGAGATTCCACTTCCAACATAGCCACCTCTTATTCACTGATTTTGGTTAAAGTATCTTTAAGGTGAAAGTATCATGTTTTGGTGGCTTTAATTCATTTTTTTTTCTGGTATGTGAAGTTGTTGAATATCTTGTCATATACTTATTGTTCATTTGCATATTTTGTTTGGAGAATGGTTGGCTAGATGCTTAATTTGCTTTTTAAAGTAAGATTATCTAAACACGTGGATATAGTCCAAAGTACATCACAAGTATGTTAAAAAGATTCCAAACAAATGTGATATGTGAACAATTAGTATATACTAATAAGAGACAATAAGTATACAATAAGTATACTACTTATTGTAAGGATTCTGATATACAAGTTCCTTCCCAAACTCATCTGTACATCTTCTTTTCCATTTTGAAATTGTCTTCACTTTCTTGATGGTTCATGTTATAATGACTCATAATAAATTTAAAACAGTTATTAATAAATATTGATGCTGATCAATTTATCTATCATTTTGATTTTAAATGATATGTTCTTTATGCCTATCTGTACTGGCTGGTTTTGTGTGTCAACTTGACACAAGCTAGAGTTAACACAGATAAAAGAGTCAGGAAATGCCTCCATTAGATCCAGCTGTATGGCATTTTTCTCAATTAGTGATCAAGGGTGGGGGCGCCCTTGTGGATGGTGCCATTCCTGGGCTGGTAGTCCTGGTTCTATAAGAAAGCAAGCTGAGCCACAAGCTCCATCCACTGTTTGACTCTGGATGTCTGTATCTGTCTGAGTCAGCTGCTGGTTAGAGCCTCTCAGAGGACAGCTTGCCCCTGTCTGTTCTCAGGCTGGAGGTTTAGATTCTGGGAGCTCTGGTTGAATCTTTTGATACTCATTCTAAAAAGGACAAAAGCACCCTCACTTTGGTCTTCCTCCTTTCTTGAGTTTCATGAGGTTTATGCGTTGCATCTTAGGTATTGTGTGTTTTGGGGCTAATATCCACTTATCAGTGAATGCATACCATGTGTGTTCTTTTGTGATTGGGTCATCTCACTCAGGATGATATTTTCTAGCTCCATCCATTTGTCTAAGAATTTCATGAGCTCATTATTTTTAATAGCTGAGTAGTACTCCATTGTGTAAATGTACCACATTTTCTGTATCCATTCTTCTGTTGAAGGACATCTGGGTTCTTTCCAGGACTCTTATAGAAGAATAGGTGGAAGGATTGTGGGCCCTAAGGAGATAGGAACTGCACAGGAAGATCAACAGAGTAAATGAACCTGAACCCTTGGAGCTCTCAGAGACTGAATCACCAACCGTGGAGCATACCTAGTCTACACAGATCTAGCTCCATGGGCTGGACCTAGGCCTCCCTGCACATATGTTGTAAATGTGCAGCTTGGTTTTCATGTAGGTCTCAAACATCTGGAGTGGGGGCTATCCCAAAACATGCAGCCTGTATATGGAGTATGGTCTTCTAAAAAAAAAAAAACAGTTATTCAGTTATTCATGGAATATTATTTTTTTATATCGCTTGTATTCAGTTTGCAACTACTTCATTGAGAATTTTTGTATGTATACTCATGAGGGATACTGGACTATAATCTATTATTTTTGTTGGGTTTACACTTGATTTCACTATTTCAATATTATTTGCTTTGTGAAGGAGCTTATTGTGGTTCTGAATTTTGTTAAACATAACTCAAAAAGTATTGCTTGTTTGAAGGCCCTATAGAATTCTTGTATAAGTATATCTGACCCTTGGTATTTTGCTTATTTGTTTCTTTTCATTTTATTCTGTTTGAATGCTTTTTAAATTTTTTTGATATGCTGAAAAAAAAATTAAAATTAAAAAATAAAATAAAATAAAAAAAAAAAAAAAAAAAAGAAAGCAAGCTGAGCAAGCCAGGGGAAGCAAGACAGTAAGTAACATCCCTCCATGGCCTCTGCATCACCTCCTGCTACCTGAGTTGCTTGAGTTCCAATCCTGACTTCCTTTGGTAATGAACAGCAATGAGAAAGTGTAAGCTGAATAAACCCTTTTCTCCCCAACTTGCTTCTTGGTCATGATGTTTGTGCAGGAATCGAACCCTAACTATGACACTATCTAAGAAATCATTACTTCTTCAAAAATAGGAAGATTAACACTATGATTTCTTTTAAGTTTTATAGAGTGAACAGATTCATTAGGTCATTGACCCACTTTGAATTAATTTTTGTTTAAGGGGAAAACCCACTGTCTTAGGAGCATTTATTAAGAAGATTGTTCTGTTTGCTTATAGTTTAAACTGATGAATCTCAAATACATTCCCTGTTTGACAGAATTGTCTAAGTGTGTTCCATTCTCAGAGCATATGTTAACTTTGCTATCACTCTGTACTTCCCTGCAAAAGTCTGGGAAACAGTTGTGTAAAGAAAGCAAAGTTAATAGCAATTCCCAGCAAAGACTGTTCTGAGAGGTAGGCTTTTCACCTACAGAATCCATCATGTATATGGAGGAGAGCTATCACAGCTGGGCACGACATTATGCTTTCACAGTGTGGGTGATATGACACACATGCAGGTAAGAAGGACATTTAGGTAAGAGAGGAGAAAGGGGGAAGATGTAATTATAATCTCTAAAATAAATAACATCAAAATTTATTCTTAGGAGAGTAGTCCTCTTTTATGTATGTGGTGGTTTGAATACGAATGGCCTCCATAGACTCATGTGTGTGAATGCTTGGCATGTAGAGAGTGGCACAATTCAGAGATGTGTGGCCTTATTGGAGAAAGTATACCACTGTGGAGGCAGGCTTTGAGGTCTCATAGGCTCAAGTTATGCCCAGTATGGCATTCAGTCTCCTATCGCTGCCTACAGATCAAGATGTAGAACTCTCAGCTCCTTCTTCAGCACCACATCTGTCTACACACTGCCATGCTTCTTGCCATGATGATAATGGACTAAATCTCTGAACTGTAAGCCAGCCCCAATTAAATGTCTTCTTTTATAAATGTTGTCATGATCATGTTGTGTCTTCATAGCAATAAAACCTAAGGCGATGTATAAAAAATATATATAAGTCAGCATCTAAGAATAAACATGGGAAAATTGTGATATGAATATTCCAAGGAGGCAATCAGGCAAAAAAATTAAAGAGCTCTTTAGTAGTTTTAACAAAAAAATTGGAAACATTTCCATAATAAATTTAAAATGTGTCTCATTTTAAAACAAAATATATAAACCACCACCAAAAAATTAAACACAAACATTCACACAAAAGCATACACATATATACAAGTGTACACACAACACACAATTGGTCCAAGGAATTGCAGTTTAGAGATACAGTTTCATACAAAGCTCAGAATTGATATTCCTAGAAACACAGTGTAAGAAGAACTTTAGTGAACATAAGACAATGAAAAGCATTATGAAAATGTCCAGAAAACAACATCTATAACTTTTTTTTTTCTTTTTTCTTTTTTTTTTTTTTTGTTTTTCAAGACAGGGTTTCTTTGTGTAGTCTTGGCTGTCTTGGAACTCACTCTGTAGACCAGGCTGGCCTCGAACTCAGAAATCCTCCTGCCTCTGCCTCCCAAGTGCTGGGATTAAAGGCGTGTGCCACCACCGCCCAGCTCATCTGTAACTTCTTGATACATAGCAAGTTTCAGGGTACAGTGGTTTAAATAAGAATTGCCTCCATAAGTTCATATATCTGAATAATGGATCCCCAGTTATTTGAACTGTTTGGGATGGATTAAGATGTGTGGTCTTGTTGGAAGAAGTATGTGGCTGGGGGTGGGAATTGAGGCTTTTCAAAGTCTTTGCTAGGTCTAGCCTCTATATCTATCTATCTATCTATCTATCTATCTATCTATCTATCTATCTATTCTCCTCTAGCTCTGTTTTTATCTGTATCTATCTCTTTCTTTCTGGATACTGCCTGCTGATCAAGTTGTAAACATCTCAGCTACTGCTCCAGCATCATGCCTGTCTGCTTTCTTCTTTAATCATCTTAGACTAGCCCTCAAAATTTATAGGCAAGTCCCAATTAAATAATTTCTTTTGTAGAAGTTGCCTTGATCATGGTGTTTTTTTTCACAGCAAGAGAATAGTAACTGTTTTGATTAGACTGGTGGGGCATGAGGCCCCAGAATCCACCTATCTCTGTCTCCTAGTACTTGGGTTATAGACCAAGAATGTCATGCCTAGCTCTTGGTGAATGTTGGTTATCCATATTCATGTGCTCATACTTCAACAGTGAGTACTTTCCCAGCTGAGCCAGAGACCATGTCTTATACACTTTAATAGTTTAATGGGCCTCAATTTCTGCCTTAGTTTTTAGTACCATGAAAATAAATGGTACAAATGTAAGATCTTGATTATTCTTTTTCAAGATTCTTTTGGTCATCCTAAGTCCTCTGTAGCTTCATAGAAATTTTAAGTCAGGTCCTATAGGTCAGTCAGTGGAAGAAATACTAGCAGTGCTAAATAGAACTTATAAGAGGCCATTTTTGGAACTAAAACCTAATAGATAAGAACAAAAATCAAAATGGAGGCCAACCGGATAACTAAGGGAATAAGGGAGCTAGCTGCAAACCATGATTGGGTACCTGAATATGATACCTAGGACCTATAAGGTGGAATGACTAAAGTAACTCCTGCAAGCTGTCCTTAACTCTATGTGCTTTGTCCTGTGCTTATCACACAGACAGACAGGAAGGCAGACAGACACACATGTATGGATGCACACATGTGGACACCCACACCCCAATTAGAGTCACCTACACTAGGGTTCAAGACATTGATCCTATACATTTCCAAGAAGTCCAGAGGAATGAAAGATGAATTATCCAGTAGGATTGAATTAGTGTGATAAGCTCCCTCTGATTTAATCCTTAAGAGGGAAGTAAAGGGAAGCCTGCAGAAGAGGAAGCAGAGTGTAAGAGCCAGAGTGGATGAAGGACACCATGAACCTCTAAATCAACTGAGCAAAGCTCATATGTGCACGCAAAAAGACTGAACAGCAAGCACAGGGTCTGCATGGGTTTTCACTGTGTCCTCTGTAGATATTTTTATAGCTTTCAGTTTAGTATTTTTATGGAAATCCTGAGTATGTGAAAGTATATTACTGATTCTTGTAACTTATCCTGGTCTCTTTTCTTTTGTTGAGTTGTCTTGTCCAATTTTCAATGTTACAGTTTTTTGTTTTACCTTATTATATTTCATTTTGCCATGTTTGGTTGTTCTCTCCTAGAAACCTGTTCTTTTCTCATGAGAGAGAAAGAGAGTTGGTATCAATGGGAATGGAGGTTGGCTGGAACCGGGAGGAACAGAGAGAAGGAAAGCTGTGATCAAAATGTATCGTATGAGAAAAATACTGTTTTTTTAATAAAATGGGTTGGGGGTGACCGAAAGTAGGGTAACACTCACCAGAAAGTTTTGTTGTTCTTGTTCTGTGGCACTGCCCTATCCTCGAGGAAGAGGAACCTTTCAAATGTCTGACCTCCTTTCATTCCTTTGTCTCTGCTCAATTCTTCTGTAAAGCCAAGACCCTTAAGCCCAGCTCTTCAGAACACTTCTTTTTTTTTCTAAGGAGGGAGATGTTCCTTGATTCTGAGTTTGTCTTTGTTGTTTGCTTTTTACTTGCAGTCTGGCCATTCACTCCAGGCCCTTCTACATGCTAGGCACAGGCACTTCAGCACAGTGTCACCCTAGACCTATAGCTCAATCTTGAGTAAGAAAATAAAGCCAGTTAAAATCTTCTTTGGGAAAGGAATGGAGAGGGATCATTTTGTAATAATAAAGAAGAGCATTCATGCAGAAGACCCAGCAGTCTCCAGTTTTAGGGGTTGATTGTACCAAGGATTGTCTTGAAATCATAAAATGTTTTCATCCATTACCAAGCAGAAAATATTAATCTATGAGTCCAGCTAGTTTCACAGTCACAAAGAATTTTGGTCTCTGCTACCTGCCTGTGAGGCAATGGAAGGGAATGAGTGGGTTCTAAAGGGATTCGGTCAGCAGATAGCCTAGCTCAGAGCTAGCCCAGCACATGGGAAGCCCTGTGTTCCACCACTGTGCTGTAGGACAAGGTGAGGGAGCTTAATGTCTGTTTAGCCTTGTCAAAGTGAATTAGAAAGTGTCCTCTGAAGATAAGTGTTCTGAGAGAGTAAAAGTCTTATCTAAGTCCTAGTGAAGGATGGTTCTTTTCATTCAGTTATGTAGCAGACTTCAAAGGGGTAGGAGAAGAGATAGACAGAATTACCTTTTGGCTTCAGGACTGGATTTTTGTTGATTTGAAATAGTAACTCTCTTTATTGAGGGAAGGGTTCAGTTATCCTCAATGTCATGGATACTTGTTTAGTCCTCGAGTCATTCTCTTGAACCTAGATTACCACCTCTCTGATTTCCTCTTTAAAAATTAGATTGTGATACTTTATATTTGTGACAAAGGAGTTTTCTTACCTTAAAAATTATTATTTGATATGTTTTGGGTCTAGGCTGATTAATATTAAAAAAGAAATGGTTTCTAACCTTTCTCTAAATTCATACCTTATACCTATTAACCAGATTCAGATTAATAAGAGAGAAAATAACAATGCATTTAATGTAAATTTTATATGATGTAGGAGGCTTGCTAAATAAAGGCCTGAGAAAATATGTAAGGCTGTGTACCATAATCAGTAGGATGAAGTGCATGGTTGAGGAGAAACAAAATTGGAGCTAAAAGAGTCTGATCATGAGATGGCCAATGGGGAGTGGCTTAGCCTGCAGTGTGGTCAGGCTCCTCCATGTCACAGTGTCTGCAGTCAGAAGAGCATTCCTTATACCTGAGTAAGAGAGGCTTCTCTAAAGAAGAAGATATGACCTACTGCAGAGGAAGATTAAGAGAGCGTTCATGGCTTGCTTTATAGAGGAGACCAGGATGCTTCCTACTTCTGCTCTTGCCCAAATCCCAGGATGCTGTATTTTGGAGTGCTATATCTCAAATACCACCAATAACTCATGTTCTGAGAAGGTGTATTAATAAAGCAGCCTACTTAATAAGTTTCTCTTTCATTTAAATTTTTATGCTGCTCATCTTTATATGAGACTTTGGCTTGAGGCAAGCCAAAGTTCTTCACTGTGTCTTGAGAGTTGCTCTTATTTTACTCTTTAAAAAAGCAGAGTTCCTATGAGGATGCCCCTCTACCCACTCACCCACTCCCACCTCACTGCTCCAGCATCCCCCTACATGGGACATCAAACCTCCACAAGACCAAGGGCTTCCGCTCCCATTGATGTCAGATAAGGCCATTCTCTAAGGGGAGGGGGAGAGGAGGAATGAGATGAAGGAGTTTTGGAGGGGTAACTGGGAAGGGGGTATCATTTGATATGTAAATGAGTAAAATGATTAATTTAAAAAATGGGAAACAAAAGCCGAGTCCCTTACACACATTTTATTACAAATGTCCACATATGGGGAGCTGGAGTTCACTAAGCAGGAACTGACTGTGATCTGCCTTGTGTTTGATTCAGTCTTCCCTTTATGAGGATGCTTTTAACCTGGTGACATAGACTTGACAGGATATGAGATAAGGTGCATGTTTTGTTCCCTTTTCTTTTCTGTCCCCCAAGGTAGAAAGCTCATAGAATGGATTACTGTTAGAATTCACCAAGATTTTGAAAGTATTTTTTGGCAAAAAAAAACATTGAGCCTAATGCTGCTATATCATCTTTTCAGTTTCATTTGTTAAAATTTTTGAGCTCACTAATAGTTAATACGACAAGTTTCTTAACATGTTTCTCCTGACACCACTGTTAGGTTTGCAAGGAGAGAAAAGTCTCCTGCAGTGGCAATAATCCAGTTACTGGAGTCTTAAAATATCTCCTTGCTCTGTTCCCCACTAGTTTTCAGTAGTCACCATATTTAATTGGCACACTCTGAAGTGTGAACCAGCCTCAAAATCCCCTAGAGTCCGAAGGTGCTTTCGCTAGGTGTATATAAGAACACTACCAACCCCCGCACCCCAAGTAATATATAGTAGTTAGATGAACACAGATTCAAAATTTAAGTATTCTCAGATGTTTAAAAATGTTTTGAAGATTTTTTTTTTTTAACACACATGTGGTGACTTAGGAATGTTAGCATGTGGTTGTAGGCCAAGGTCATCCTTTCTCCTGTGTACTCCTTGGGTTACAGATATGGCTCTGTTATGTGACTTCGGCTGGTCCCACACTCATGATCATCTCCACTCCCCCTATGTATGCTGGGGTTGCAGGTATGCACAGTGATGCTTAGTCTGAAAAAGGTTGAGTGTGTCCATCTCTAGGACCCAGCCTTTTGCTTTGAGTCTCCTCAAAGTCTGTCTTATTTTCCTATTGCCTTGAGGTCTGCTCAGTCTTGATATAGGAAGTCTGATCTTTTGTTAATGTTTTTCTTCCTTCTCAGTCCTGATTCCAGGTCATACCAAGTGCTCTAGCTTGTGAGAAATTCACAGTTCAGTCCTTGGAATTGCTATTGTGTTTTGAGTTAGGAAACCTAGATAGTTATGAGACTCTAGGCAAGTTCATTAACCTCTCTGAGCCTCTGATCTTTAGACAATAATGATATAACTGCTCCTAGCTCCTGAAGTTACTATAAGAATTTAGTGAGTAATAAATGTCAATTACTTACCCTGTTCTCTGCATGTTTTAAAGTATTCCTTAAATTCTTTCTACCATGTGTCTAGGAAAATCTGAAGTAGACCCAAGGCCTTACCTAGACAGTCTTCCGCCATGCAGCTTTATTTTTTTAACTTTGTTTCAGTTTGAATTTTGAAGCTTTAATAAAGATTCTATAGTTTTCCCTTGGGTCTGTTATAACTGCAGCATCCAGCCCCTCCCCCATGTCCTGGCACTTTTAACAAACCATTGGAATAGCACCTGCACCAACAGTTCTGGGTTTAGCTATATGATTGGGTGATGGGAAGGCTCTCCCCTCACTCTTTCCTCTTTCCAGAGCCTCCACTTTCAGCAGCATTTCCCTGAGGTAGTAATTTCCTCTGGGTTCCTACAACTGTGACCTTGGTGGTCACTCTTAAATGGTAGTGAAAAAAAAAAAAAAAACCTTCAGAAATGTATCGAGTTCACAGCTTTTTCCCCAATGATGTAGTTCAGGGCATAGAATCCTAAAATAATTAATCCAAAGTTTTAGAAAGTAGCAGAAAAAAAGAGATCTAACTCAGATACCTGGCACCTGAAGGAGGGAGGGCCCTAAGGCATCTTCCCCAATTCCTTTCGAGCACATTAGGTGATACTCTATCTCCATCATGGTACCTTTCTCTTCTGAGCCAAGTGTTCAAATCGGTACAGTTTTCCCTGCTTTGTCCACACTCTATTTCTTTATAAAAGAGCCTGTGCTTCCTAAAACTCCTTTAAAACTGTGACTGGTCTTCTCTTGTTTTCCTGTTTGCTGCTATAGGGACTTTAGCTCTGAGCATTGCTATGGGTAAAAAGATTTTTCCTGTTTCTCCAACAACACTGCTGGATATAACATCTCATAGTGTTGTCTTAAGAAGCATCATATAAATCACGGACCGTTCATGGCATGCTTTTCAGAATGCCGTATGTCATTGAACAATGATGATGGATTTATTCAGATGTTTGTGATAGGCTAAACACTCATTGTAGAAAACATTAAAGAAAACGGTCAGTGTGAGAAGGTATAGGTACTACAAGGAATCTTGCTGTCTTGGAAGGATATAGGGGAAAGTACTTTTGTTAACATAATTTTTATTGATACTTTGAAAATTTCACATCATGTCCCCCAAACCTTCTCATTTCGCATCTATTCCTACCCCTTCAAGAGAAAATAAAAAAAATAAAAAAGGTAAAACAAACAAACATCTCATTGACCCCTCTGGGCAAGTCCTATCAACCTCTATTAACTGCAGCTGCTGTCTCTCACACTGGACCCAGCTGTCATGTTTCCAGTTCTGCTGTGAGTGTACCACTCTCTTACCCTGTTTTCCTTCCTCTCAGTCACATATTCATTAGTTGTAGAGGCACTAGAAGTTGTGGTGTCTCACCCTATTGCCCAAGCATCTTTACTTGCAAATGTTCCTTGCAATGAGTCATTCATTGATCTAGTCTGCTACTTTTGGCTTCTGCTACATCATCAATACTGGACCCTCCCTCAGCGAGGCTCTTAGGATCATGCTGTTGTCGATTCATGGAGATTCCATGTCTTTGGTTCCACTGGACTGGCCACTTCATGAACATTAGCAGCTTATAGATGAGGTAGATTTTGGGATGGGCCAGCTCAAAGCTAGGAATCTGTGCCTTGGTGGTCATCACTGAGTTGGTCAGCCTGAAAGCTCTCCTGTACCTATGCCACTGAGGTCATCTCTCTCTGCCCAGGGAAGGGGCACGGCCAATTCTAGGGGAGACTTCTTCGTCACCTCTATGTTCAGGGTTCAAAAGGTTCTGGGAAAGTTCAGTACACTAGTTACCTGTCTGAACCACAAGTTAGGTAAGTCACCTTTCTAGAAAGTCCATTTAGTTATAATATTTGCAGTAGAGATTTTTCCCAAAGGCCCATGCTGATAGATTATGTGTACATAAAATCCGGAGATATTTTTAAGATAACAAACAAGGCCTCAGGATATTTAGTTTGTCACACTCCACCTTCCCCCTTCTTTCCCCCATTGCTTTCTTTCCCCTTCACAAAATAGATGTTAATCCTCTTCGCCTATGTTCTTTTCATGGAGAAGTTTGAGAACCATGAACTTAAAAATACTACATCAAAGCTTAAAGATCAATCACATCCTTAAATAAGGTCAGAGGAGAATGGAAGGTGAAGGAGGCAAGGATAGAAAGAATATGGTTAATGGATGGCAGAACACCTCCATTAGAGATGTATTTCTGAGGTTTTATAGTACAGTAGTGAACTGTAATGTACAACCATTAGTTATGCATCTCCCAGTAATAGGATCAGTAGAGCTTGAAGGTTGCAAACACATGATAATATTTTGATCAATAGAAGTGCCAATTGCCTGGTGTAATTTGTATACACTGTATACATTAGTTAATGATAGCATTACATCTCATAAACAGATTTAGATATTATGCATCAATTGAAAGTAAAAATTAAGAGGCTAGAGAGCAGGGTACATAACTTGTTGGACTTAGTGGTAAGCCCAGTGGCCCTACTTTAGCTGTGCTTTAGATTGGGATTTTGTAAACTAAGAATATGAACTACAAAGGATTTGGGAAAGAATTGGTTTCATCCTTGTCACCCGAGAAATGAAAGGCCTGGTACCCCAGTGTGGGAGGTTGTCAAATGAGGTCATCAGGTAAGAATCCAGCTTGGCCCCAACAAGTGCCAAAAGCATACAGATCTTGCAGGGGGTGTTCTTTCAGTCTTGGTGCTGATGGTCACTTGAGTACTTGGACTTGGCCCATTTATTTATCACTCTAAAATTCAATCTGGAAAGGAAAAAAGAGTTTTTATGCATTGCTTAGCAATGTTATGTTAGTAATGTTAGTAAGCTGAGTTAGTATTCTGAGATATGTCTGAGAGTAAATAAAGTCACAAACAAGGTTGTCATTGTTTGCTTCTTGGAGGTAAGGGGTGGGGCATGGGTAAGTACATGTATGTGCAAGTATGTGGAGGCCAGAGGACAACCTTTGGGTCATTCCTCAGGTGTCATCTACCTTTTGTTTGAAACAATATCACTGGCCTGAAACATAGGCATCATACTGGGATGTCTGGTCATCAGTCTGCAGGGATCACCTGTCTTCTCCAGTGCTGTGGTCGAAGCACAACCTTCATTGCTCAGCTTAGTTTCATGTAGGCCTCGGAGAGTCCACTCAAGTCCTCAGGCTTGCAAACCAAGAACTTTGTAGAATGAGCTATCTTCCCAGCCCTACTGTTTTTATAACAGATTTTTGTGTTTATGATCTGCAAGGTGGTATTTCTTATCAGGCACATGCAGAAGGTGGAAAAGTTACTTTAATGGAACAAACTAATATGTTTATTTTTTGAACAGAAGGTACTGAATCAGAGACTCAATTATTTGTCAATTTTCATTTTAGAAATTAATAGCAAAACTTTATAAAAAGTAAAAACAGTATTCAGGGTACCCAGGTCTTTTAGTTAAAGTGAGCATTTAACCTCTAAACAGAAATAAAAAGATCTCAGCAACTATTGGTGTTCAACATTCTAGAAAAGCCACATTTTAGGTAGAAGGATGAGCAATGAAGAAATCAGGAAGATGAAATCTGGTATCTGGACTCAGAGGATTGTCTTATAGCCCAGGATGGGAAAGACAGGATACAGTAGGTTCTAACTAGGATTGAAATCCTGGGTTTTGGTTCTAGATATATTTAAATAGCAATAGGAATTCATCAGAGCAAAGACTTATTAGGAGATGGACATGTGAAATTATAATTTTCAATAGTAGGAAAAGCCATGACTCATATAGATTTACATACCAACCTATGTTAAAAATGTTTAATTCTGAAGGAGATGGTAGAGGTTATAACTGGTCTGAGAAAATTCGAATTACAAACATGTTTATAGGCTAGAAATGAAGTCATTCTGAAATCAGTATGAAGGCAAACCTGCTTTTCTGTAGCTGAATGGGAGGCACCTAATCAGGCTTCTCATAAACAGGAAGTAATTTGTGTGCCTAAGATTCCTCATGACTATCAGTTACATATAATTATAGAATAACAAAATGCCTTTAAAAACACTTCCTATCTCTCTCTCTCTCTCTCTCTCTCTCTCTCTCTCTCTCTCTCTCTCTCTCTCTGTGTGTGTGTGTGTGTGTGTTTGTGTGCAGGCTAGATAAGAGTTAGATGTTAGTGTAATCTCAAGAAGGTGGAAGCTTGAACAGAAGGGTAAAAGTAGAGATGTTGAGAACATTAGCAAACCATTGATGGTTTCACCAGACAATGGGGTAATGTCCAGAGGGTCATGGCTAGGGCCATGTTGGTATCACTAAAAGAGATAGTTACTGCAACCAGACAGAATAGTCAAAGTGACCAGTTGAGAGGAGGTAGAAATTGAAAGAGAAGCATTTAGAGAGCTTGGTGTTGATGATATCAAAACCATGGTGTACAAGATATCCAATGCTACCTCAAAATTAAAGCAAAAGAAAGCTTTAAAACAAAACAAAAAACCCCACTGGTTCTGAAAGTTTGCTGAATTCACTTATTAATGTCTGACTTTGAAGTGACTTGAGATGGGCATTTAGGAGAGCTCTTATAAGAATCTGAGTCAAGAAGGCTATGGAAGGGACATGCACTGGGAAACTCAGAGCTTAAGATTGTCCCATACAGGTGGCAGAGGTAAGTCTCTTCCTTAGATCCATGCAGATTTTCGGTCAGAAGTTGTGAGTCCATGAGTTAGAGGCCCATTCCTTTGATAAAATAATGTGTTTTTATTCCAATGGTGAATCTGTCTCAGAGACAGAATCTGAAATAAGCCAGGGCTCTAAGGTGAGCATCTCTTACAGGCCCATGTCAGTTGCCGATCAGTATGTAATGGTCACCCACAGACCACAGGTTGATTTCCTGGGTCCCTGTAGCTTTTCTTAACTATGATTTCACAAATAAAATTTCAACTGGAGATTAACTTTGAAAATTAGGCTGTTCTGGCTGCATGGGTTCTGCATAGAATGCCTGAAAGCAGCTAGTGAGAAGCCAGGTTCTTCACCTCTGGTCTGTGACTGCTCTTCCTGCCTACCAAAGCTTCTTGTCATGTCTAGTATCCTGGGAAGAAGTTCACGTTACCCACTCACAACCCCTGCCAGATCCTGTGTACATCTGTTCTAACCCACGGGGTCTGTCCTAAGCATGGAGTTATCTCTGTGCTCTGATGCTTCTGTCCTGGAAAATCCCCTCATGTGTCCCACATCTCCTAACATGCATTTAAGGTGAGCTAGAGATGTTTATACTTTGGAAAGAAAAAACAAATACATCCTATGTATTAAATGCATTAACATTATGAAAAAGTTAGACAGGAGGAAAAATCTCAGGACACTTCATTCCTAACCTAAAATCACAAGGAAATGTTATTATAATTCTGCCATCTGTTCAAGTTTTTAAAGCCATTTTGGTAAACTTAAAGTTAATGCAAAATACATGCCTTAGCACTAATTAACTGAAAAAATCTGTTTCATTCTTCTCAGATAATGAAAAAAGATGTCAAGGACATGATTTCTTAAAGAAAATTTAATTTCTGGCACTGAGGCCTTTAAACCACCCTTGTTATGTGTTCATGAGTACAGCCCTAAGAATAACAAGAAGTCACATCAAATATCTCATCAGCAAAATCCACACAATACAGGCTTTCGACATTTACAACTGTAATTTAGATTCCTATTTCCACTTAAAGATTACTCTCTTTTCTGGCTGATAGAAGGTTTTTGTATTGATTCTTGAGGGGAGAGGAGTAGATTGGAATGGAGGGCTGTGGGACATGGGAAGTATCATAAGGCCAATATTGATTTCACGTCGGAGTCCAAATACCACATGACTCCTCTCGAAGCGTAACTAATTGAAATTGATACCATTTGAGTATGTTCATATTACGTACTACTCGGAATGACTTTGCAGGCTCATTCTGTCGTATTCCATTACAACAGTGGCACAAATCTGCTTTCAGTGATTTGTTTGTTTGTTGGTTTTCTAACCTAATACCCTTGGTATTTAAATTTAGGCCAGGGATTCTTTAGACAACATTTTGCCCCCTCCTGTGTTATTGATATGTTCCATGTTAGCTTAGAAGGAGGACATCATTTTGTTCAGACTTAAAATCTTCATTGTTTCTCCATTGTCTGTGACACAAAACCTCAAGTCTTGAGGATCTTTGCCTTCTGACTTTCCAGTCACATCTTCTAGTGTCTATTGAATTATGAACTCTCTACTTTTTATGAGATTTTATTATTATTATTATTATTATTATTATTATTATTTATTATTTCCTTTCAGACTCTGAATGTGCTTCCCACAGGTGGGAGTTGTCACTCTGTGGGACTCTCATCCTGTTTCCTGGAATGGCTTAGCTATGCTGCCAAGACAAGGGTGGCAAATAAATGATGATACAAGTTGTATGTGTGTGTGTGTTTATGTGTTTTTATGTGTGTGTTTGCATGTGTGTATGTGTGTATGTGTATGTATGTTTGTATGTATATATATTTGTGTGTTGTGTTATGTGTGTGTTTGTGCTGCGCAGGAAAATTATATGTAGCAATTGTGCAACACTGGTTGAAAGTATGCATGCTTTACTGTTCCATCTTGTAACTTACTGTGATTTCAAACATTAGAAAAAAAAGAAATTAGAAAATAAAAAAGTATTTGAGACCAGAGTCATCCCAAGGGAACTTTGGACAGTGTGTTTATTCATATGGTTGGGATATATTGGAGCATTGGTCAGTGTCATAGATTCCATGCTGGGTGTAGGAAAGGGAAACATTTTCTCCAGAGATTTGCTTTTGTTAGCGTGTGTCTGTGTGCGCGCGTGTGTGCATGTGTCTGCTTTGAGAAAGGGCATACTGGGTGCTATGAATGCTTTTTGCACAATATTAATCTTTAGTGAGAGAGAGCTTCTGACTCACTTATTCCCCTAGTTGTAGGTACACACTGCATGTTAGACAGTTAGCCTAAGTCACCTGGAGATAAGATCCCCTTTTCTGTGCTCTGGGGAGTTCACAGAATGAGGGAGCCATATGATGAAGTCAGCAACTGTGAAACAGACAGAAGTCTCTGCATTCTATTCTTATTTATGTTTTCCCATACCATTTCTAATTTTGATTCCCTAGAAATAATTACTACCATACACATAACAGCATAGTTTAAGAGATTATTGCAACTAATCATGACTCTGAATGAGAATAATAGTAACCTCTGTCACCTTGAACACAATTCCACATGCTTGTTCAAACAGCACTTAACCATTAGCAATGACTAAAATCTGTCAGCTACACACGTTCTTCAGTTTATAATAGGTATCTCTAGTCCTGCACCATCTTCTTCTCTAACTTTTCTTGATGTTACAATGCCCATGAAAGACTTCATTACAAACCAATTTGTATTGATCATAATCAGCCTTTCTGGCCATAGGTATTTTAATGTGTTTAGAATGGAAATCTGAATTTGAAAGCAGATGTACTTATCGATATTGCAGCATCTTGCTTTCTTTGCTCGTAGTCATGTGGTAGACTGAATACCTCATGAGACCACAGTGTCTAGCTTTTACTCACCCACACCATTTCTCAGGTACAGTCTGGCTTTTGGAATGAAGATATCCACACCTATTTAATTTTTGCTCTAATGAAACTTCAAAACTTTGTCAGATGTGAACTTGCAAAGCCATAGAGCACTCCGTAGGAAGCAGAATGAATGATAGCAGCATTCTCCTTGAACACATCTCTTTTATTCTCCAGATTAAGGTATCATTTTGGATATTTGTGTAATAATAGTTTCCTATGGTTTGGTTCATTATTGTATTGTGTCGAGTGTCTAACACAGTACCTTATCCACTAGAACTATTGAAAGACTATTTTAGAGGAACACATTAGTATGTTTCTATTCAAATTTTTGTCATATAGCTGATGAATGAATTAGATCCCATGAAAATAAACACCTGGCACATTTATTAGACTTGAATGAATTTCTACTCTGTTGATTATAGTTGGTTACCTTTTGCATATTTTTCAGACTTGGTAGGAATGTTTGGAGTCCTGGAATCAACTCAGGAGAGCTCCTACCCTGTATCACTGTGTGGTACACAGCAAAATGGCTTTATTAGTGTCACAGGGTACTGTGTCATGGTATATTACAATAGCATGTGCCCAATAAATACTTGTGATAGAAAGAATTAGCAGGGCTTTGGAACCCAAGCCAGGTGTCAGTAGAAAGAGACAGGAAGGCAAAGAAGTATATGTGTCATGTAGAGGAAACAGCACAAGCAGTTACCTCAAAGCTGGAGACAGACAAGACCATTGAGGGTTTCTCTAGAAAAAAAAAATGCCTCTATTGAATAAAAGGTGACCTGTGAGTTACCTAAGCTCAAAACCTGCATAGCTGCCTGTATGGTATGTTTCCTCAGTTAAAGTACAACACAAAAGTAAGCTTTGGAGTTGGAAGGATATGTTCTTTCACCCTGGAATAGGCTAATCATATACAATAAACTATTTTATTTTATTGAATCGTGGTCTCACTCTGTACCCATGACTGGCTAAGAGCTATGTAGACTTGTCTGGGCTTGAACTTACAGAAATTAGCCTACCTCTGCCTTTTGAGTGTTGGGATATTGGGATTAAGGGTATGCACTTTACACTTAGACAACCAAATATTTTTACCATTTCTAGATATTTTATTTTTTGAAACAGAGACTTCCTAAATGAGTTTGAATTTGCTATGTAGCCTAGTTTCGCTTCTAATGTATATGCTTTCTGCCTTGGCTTCTTGAGTGCTGACATTATAAGGATGTGCTATTGTGCTGGCTGTTTGAAATTTTTAGGTGCAATGGGCAATGGACAATATTTTGAGTGGTTGTTTGCTTGCACAGAGTACATTTTCATTGATGGTGGCGGTTGTTAGGTACCATTGTGGTTATGACTTTGACAGAGTAGTCCAAATCATTGCATGAGACCGTTCGAGCCTGGTCTGGCTTCTCACAGGAATGTGTCATGCAGTATTGATGTGGAGTTCCCAGACCTGCTTCTTGTCTTTGTTTATAGGTATGGCACCATGTTAGTAAAAATGAATGCAATTAGATTAGCTTAATTAACTTGGGGTTTAATTAACCAACAACGTAAGCTTTCTTTTCTCTGTATTAAATGAAGCCCAAAAGGTATGGCCTCACAAAATCTAAGTGTAGCACAAGCAAGTGATAGGGTTTTATTTTTTATTTCCTGGAAATTGATTAAAATCTCTACCACTAGAGTAAAGAACATCGAACAATCACAGTGTGCCCTGTTTAGATTTTGATTACTCCCTCAGAAAACTTAATAATTTTTTACTAGGCTCTGGGTTTGGGGAGGGTTGTGGTAGCTTTGAAAGTATTGTGTTGAAGCAACTTACTTGAAAATTGCTCTACATATCCAAATTCAATGCTCAGCAGGCTGCAAAACTTAGTCTGAGCATCCAGCAATGTCTGGGTGGTCTCCCCCTCCCCACACACATCTCAAAGAAGGTGTCCTGGAGTGGTGGGTAATTGCCAAGCTTGAAGAAGAAAATTGTAATAAAAATGGGAAGGAGAAAATTACTTAATTACATCGTAGTTACTCCAGAAATCTTCTAGATAAATGGGAAAATTTAGCCGAGCTTTTAAATGTCACTGTAATTTAGCCCCATGCCCTAGAAAGTCTAAATTGTAATTGACCCTAATTATATAAATACCCACTGGTGAGAAGAGAACTGTTTTCCAGGAGGCTCTGCTGCTGCTGAACTTCGCTGACAAGTGGCTCATGACTTCAGCAGATGGCTTACACGCTTTTGGCTGAGGGCTCCTTAAGAACCAACTTTCCTCTCCATTCAGCAGCAAATGATAGTGGATAGTAGGAAGTAAAAAAGAAGACCACTAGTCATTGCTCCAGCTATCATTATCTTCCCTGTTGATATGTTAGAGTAATTCCACTAGAAAGCAAAAGAAAACAAAACAATGTTCGGTTGCATCATTTGAGTTTTAGCTAGGAGTAGTATACAGACGTTTCCCCTGCTTTTTATCCATTGTCTTTCTTTCTCTTTCCTTCTTTCTCTGCCCTCTTTTCTGGTAGGTCAGCACCTGATTCAGTGCATAGGTGCATGCGTGATTGCGAGCATGCATGCGTGTGGTGGTTCTGTTTCTTTTCTTTCCTTGATATCATGCCAAATCTTCACTCTCTAGCAAACTCCTGTGGTTCGAATGTGATCACTTTCTAGGTGGAGACCTTACTCATTTCTCCATTCATGTTTATAAGAGGGCATCTGTCTTCCATAGCTGATGAATAAAAATTCTGCATTTCCGTTGACTCTCCTTTGGTCTCATGACAATCCTGAAGCAATCAATATGGCCAGTAGAGTTGCCCTATGCCACTTGTCCTAGATTGGAACTGTGGCTGATCCCAATAGCCCAACTGAAAGTCAGCCTTACCAAGAGCACATGAGGAAGACACTATTTCCAAGAGACAAGTAAAAAGAAAATCATAAAGAGTCGAATGTGTTGAATCCTTTCCAATAAGTTAGTTGTCTTCATGACTTTTTGTTAGGAAACTAGAAACATATGGGAAGTTTCCAGAATAGAAGATGAACACCTTGTTGAAAAGGCAAAAAAAAAAAAAAAAAAAAAAAATTTCTCTACTTTCTTAGGATTTGTGAAGAAAACTGGCATTGAGATTTTAATTGATATAAAACAGATTAGTAGTAGAATACATAAAAAACATTTCATATGAATTTTATAATAGAAGCCCCAGCTAAGGTAATGACAAATAATATAAATAGAATACACACATATACATATATATAGAATACATGGAATATATATGTATATGTGTGTATACATATGCATGTATATTCCATTAATTTTATTTGTTATGTTCTTGACTGGGGGTTCTCTGTTATATACAATGTATGTATATTTCCTATATATTCCATTTATTTTATATTATTCATACACACACAGAAAGAGAGAGAGAGAGAGAGAGAGAGAGAGAAACACACACACATTTTGACAAAATTTATTTGTAGAAAAGTTACTAAGTGAGAAACCAAACCAACCAACCAACCAACCAACAAAACAAAACAAAAACAAGAATTGTTTATGCAAGGCCTGATTGTATGAAATTCTACCCTTAATATGATAGTTAGCATTGGTTTTCAACTTAACAAGATGGACTATCACCTAGAAAACATACCTGTGGCTAGGTCTGTGAGCAAGTTCTTAGACTGAGCTGAGGTATGAAAACCCACTGTCAATGCAGGTGGTTTCATTGACTGCTCAGGTCCTGAACTCAATAAAGAAAAGAAAGGGATCTGAGCTCAGTGTTCTCCTCTCTGTGTTTCCTGAATGTGGAAGCAACGTCACTCACTATCTCTTGCCACAGTGACTTTTCTGTCATGAGGGATTATGCCTTTAAACTATGAGTCAAAACCAACACTTGTTTAGGCTGCCCTTCTCAGATGTTTTGACATAGAGACAAGAAAAGTAATACACTTAAAGTTTCAGGTTTTTGTTTTGTTTTTGTTTTTTGTTTTTGCTGGGGCTAGCTGGATATGCAAGTCAGCAATGTGCAAGAGTAAGAACTGGAGTTGGATTCCCAGCACTCATGAGAATAAAATGAAACAGGAGTGGTTGAGTATCCTTGTAATACCAAACACAGATAGAGAATCCCTAGGAATTGATGGCAAAGCAGTCAGATAATGTTCACCTTGCATAAAGACCCTATCTCTGAAGGTAACATGTAGAGCAATAGTTCTCACTCTGTGGCTCCTGACTCCTTTGGGTCAGCAAATATCCTGCATATACCAGATATTCTACATATCAGATATTTATACTGTGATTCATAATAGTAGCAAAATTACAGTTATAAAGTAGCAACAGAATAATTATATGTTTGGAGGCCATCATAAGATGAGGAACTATGTTAAAGGATCACAGCGTTAGGAAGGTTGAGAATCACTGTTACAGAGTGAAGAGCTACCAGATATGGAACTCTTGCCTCTGTGCATACACAGACACATGGATATACACACGCACAATGCTTTTTTCCATGCATATAAAGGACATTTTCTATAGGGAAGTTTGTGTCCTGCTTTCCAGAAGGAAAAATTAAATGTCAGAGTGGTGTTCTTGTCCCTTTTAGATTTTATAGAATTTATGGTATATGAACCTGACTCCAAACTGGAATATGAAGGCATGGCATTTCCTAGTACCTTTGCCTTCACACAAAACAATTAGATTAAATATTCACTAATATTTTTAGCATCCAAGTGGCAGACTATATCATTTTTCATACCCACTCGACAGATTTCTCAGAGTTTTTCTGAACGAAGATTTTGAAATGTTCAATATGTTAGAACTCAAAAGGAAACTAAATGTCATTTCCATGGTGCTATGTCCTTTACCTGCCTGCCTGCTTTTGTTCTCTTTCTGAATACAGCCAAGAATCATTCTTTTTCTCCCACAAGCTGTCTCATCGTCTCCAAAAGGAGCAGGCTTAAATGCATTACTCTAGCAAGGTGAATGCTCCTTAGTCAAGAGATCCCCAGTTGATCCCTTAGGTGCAATTCCCTGATAATGTAAAACTTCCGAATTATTTATTATTTCATATTAGATCAAGAATATTATTTCTGAAAGTAGATTTGGTGCACTCTGCAAATCTACTTTTCAAAGCATTCTTCCCTGAAGAATGATCCAGGGAACAGAATTTGAACTCTAAGGGGACCAAACTAAAATGATTGAGACCTGCTTCAAGTTGGGTGGCTTCATATGCAGAAAAACAATAATGGTTCTAGATACAGTTGTAATTCTCTAGACAAGTAAATGAATTGAAAATGGAGCATTCCTAAAGTTCCATGTTTTCTTTTTTAGTCATTACATGTCATATAGTAAACGATGGAGAATTGCTGGTTCTTTGCTTTGAGTTAAGTTGTAATAATAACAAAAGGAGCTGCTGTCTCCTGAGTGCTTACTGGGAGTTTTCAGTAAATGGTTAACCACCACTTCTCCTGTGTTATAGAGAAGCAAATTGAGGCATGAGGTTAGGCATCTGGTGTGCAATAGCACATGGACATGAGCTTGCTCATAGATTCAGTGCAGAGTAAAGTCCCCAAATGTGACACAGCCACACAGTTGAAAGATGGAACCATGTGGAGGTGATCAGCAGCAACCTCTGGGCTCACTGCTGTCCTAGGAAGTGGATAACAAAACCATTGGGTTTTTTTTTTTTCTTTTTTTTTTTTCTTGGATATCCGAGACAGGTTTCTCTGTGTAGCCCGGGCTGTCCTGAACTCACTCTGTAGACCAGGCTGGCCTTGAACTCAGAAATCCACCTGCCTCTGCCTCCAAGTGCTGGGATTAAAGGCATGCGCCACCACGCCGGCAACCATTGGGTTTTATATGTCAAACTGTCTTATAATATAACAGCTTCTAAAAGTTAATTGCCTATGAGTGTTTTAATAATCCTTATCTTTAGATGATGTTACAGGTTCACATCAAAATGGAATGAATGTTAAAATTGGTTGTTTGTTTGTTTTTAAACCAAATATCCTGCTTTGTCCATGCACAGCTTTTTCCTAATGTCAAAACCCTCCAGTTGTCACATTTATTGTCATTGATGGATCAAAGGTGACCCATCACAACCTCGAAGAGCACACAGTTGGTATCACAACTCATTCTTGATTTTGCATAGTTGATGATTTAGCTAAATTTAGAATGATGTGTATTGTAGTAACACAGAGGAAGTACTTGAATGTTGTACATTAAGTTATTCTCATTTTGTAATGCTTCATGGTGCTTCAGAAATCCAATAAAGGAAGTAGAGCTATTGGTAAGTCAAGATTTTGCTTCAGCAAAGCAAGACAGCATAGAGGGTAGAACTATATGGAGAGCATGGGAATAATTTGTACACGGTAAATCCTCACACACACTGAAGAGTAAACCAACTCATTAAGCATCAGTAAACATAATTCAGTAATCTGCACACAGAACTTGGGCTTCGCTCAAGCTATACTATTTGGAGTCAGTTATCCTCATCCTCAGAATTCATAGTATAGGTCGAATCCATGATTTTTGGCACTGGACAGCGATGTGGCTAATATTCACCTCATGGCTCTTAGCCACCTGCTCTGCCTAATTAAAGACTCTCATTTTCTGCTCTGCCGACCCTATAATTTGCAAATAAAATTCACAGGACAGATGATGTGAATGCTAAAAACCCTTATGTAGCATTTGTTACTAGTTTATAAGGTAGATTATCTACATTCTTTCCCCACTCTCTCTTTGGTCTCCCTAGGAGGACTCTCATTCCCTGTCCTTCTTATTGTAGAAGTAGAAACAATACTGAAATAATTTATTTTTTTCATTTAAGAGAACTATTTTGATATTCTGAAAGTAGATTGTCATATTATACTATAATGGCCCCAAACAAGAATTTATTTCTCTACCTAATACTGTTGTGTTTCCCTTGTTTCTGCCTGTTACTTACTTATATTACTACAGCATCTGTCTCCTGAGAGCAAACTTAGCGGATATGTTTTTGTGAAACACACTCAGATTAGACCAAGTTACAAACTAAATTAATGCCAGGTACTTCAGCATAGACAATGTTTAGAAAATTATCATGTCCCTTTTTAAAGGTCTTACTTTGTAAAGAGATAAATTGATGTTGCATTTATTATATAGTTGTCATTTTTTTGTCCTTTGATTTTACTGTATACCAATTTAAAATAAATATTAATATCCATACCATTAGTTTATTGTATAGTTGTGTCATAATTTCTTGGTCAGATTTTTATTGGTACTTATGCAATTTTTCCTTTTATTAAAACATTTCTGTAATAAACATCTTTGCTCATATAGTTTTACCTACATATAGTATACCAACAGAATTGACTGGGATCAGATAATCTATATTAGTTTGGGGAAATGGTGTTTGTATTAACTCTCCTTCTCAAATGATTCTATTACCTTCTCTTGCACTAGTTTATTCTGTCACATGACAAAGCCTTTTCTTACACTGCAATAAGCTGTGAAAACAACTTTTTCATGATATTCCACTGACAGTTGTTGAGGAGGTTTCTATGGAATCCCACTGACGGTTGTTGAGGAGGTTAGTTAATTTGGTGCACTAATTGCTATTGTACTTGTTCAGGTTGCACAGTAATTAGGAACAAGTGCTTGATTGCTGACCCCAAAGCTCCTACTTTGAAAGAATCTAATGTTTTAAGGTCTTTTCTCGCCTTTAAGCCACAGGTAAGAGCTGAGCCCTCTAGATAAGCTGGATAATGGGTACCAATATGTGCATTAAAGAAGCTTTTGTTACGTTGAAAAACAAAATTGCTAGCTATGAGGACGACATTGGAGGTGAAGCAGCCTTTGGATGCTCTTCAATATAAAATATATTTAAGTGGTAATTTACTGTGGTTATTTTCACTATATTCATTAGGTAAGGCCTGGGACTTCTTGAATACATTCCATAGATTTTATTCTGCAGGATCTCACTACCCATACAGGCTGTATTTCTGTCACCCATAGTAGATTAGTTACAGTTTTTTACCTTTTAATTAAACAGCTGCTGCCTCTAAACACAATTGTGAATTATTTAATAGTCCATATTACTTTACTCAACTCACATTGCTTTAGATTTTTTTAATTATATGAAGATATACATTTTTTATGATATAGCTCTTCTAAAAATGAGTCGACAGACAGTAATAACTTGTACTTTTGAGATGTCAGGAATATCTTTGCATACTTAAAAATAATTATAACTAAAATTAGAAAATGGGCTCATAAAAAATAAGATCTTTAGCTTTAAAAAATAAATGTAAAATACACACATTTTAAATAAAAGTTCTGTTTAAGATGGTGTTTGTAGTCCCTGTATCATGTGTAGCAAATGCTGCTATGCAAATTCAGAGCACTGGGAGCATCCTTCATACCCCAGCCATCATTAAGGCCTACTTCAGATACTCATCCCAATACAATTCTGTGGCTTTTTTGGCAACAGAGTCTAGGCAGTGTTGTTATTTAAAGGCAGAAATCAGTCAGTCCAAAAACTATTTACTGTTAATCAGTGTGAATTTGAGTGCGGGTTTGTGATTACCTTGTTACACTATTCTGAGATATATTCAGAAGTATTACTTAAATTCTTAGTTTTAATAATTTTTGATGAATAATTCATTCATAGAATTATCACAAAGATGACAGATCCCTAGAAACTATTTTTAGAAAGTGGCAATTATATAACCTTTCTTTCTCCTTTTTGTTCCTGTTTGTCTTTTCTTTATTGTTGAACTGTCTCTTCTATCTCTTGCCCGGTTTCAAAAGAACTCCTGTCTGCCCCTCTATATACAGAGATATTCATATGTGTATATATCTGTCTGGTTGACAATCGTTCTTCTTGTTGTTTTATCAGATATGATATGACATATAATAATTGCAGTATTGACATGGAAGAGCAACTGAAAATATGTCAGGTTGTATTTTAAGGCTCATCACAACACCTGCACTGCCTGGGAATTGGTGTGATCAAAAAGCTACCTTCAATATCTTAGCTTGACAGGGACCAATGTCTTTACCCCAAGCCTTTGATTGAATTTCCTTAGTGGTGGAAGCAAAAGGGAACAGTGAAAGGCCTGGCTGAGGTTCTCAGCTGTGCAAACCATTTAACAGAGTTTAGCTGATGGCAACTGTCAGGAGTTGTAGAATAAACTACTCCTGTGCAACTCCTTTTGATCCTTGTAGAACATTATGTATAGAGTGCATCTTGTCCTGTGTGTACTCTTGATACCTCATTGATTCTCTATCTTCTTTTCTGGCTTAAAAGAAATTAGCAGTTAGTTGATCATGGAATTAGGTGGTAGAATGAATGTCTAAGACCCTGCAAGGTACCACTTACCATTCCAGTGCAGGTTACATGTTCACAGTGGTGGGTACTACTCCTCAAAGTCACTTATGCCCCTACTTGACATAATAACTCATGTCTTTGGATGTGTGATCAATTATGGGTTACATAAGAGATATTGATTCTGTCCTCTAAAAGTATTTAGTAGCTTAGAACACTTTGTAAGCCAAAAGAACCATTTATTAAGTTTAAAGTTGTTAAAGCCATGCTTTTAATCTTGCCCTTCATCACTGCATAGGAGTACAGTAACATTTACTCTTCCTTACCCTGAAAAGTAGGTTTCTACAGGACTTATTTACCTGTTCTATGAAACAACTAGAATTAGTATGGTGACTACACTTGCATTCTCAGTGTTTGGGTGACAGAGGCAGGAGGTTATAATTTGAAGGCAAACTTTTGCTATATACTGAGTACAAAGAAAGATTGGTATGCATAGCCAGACTCCTAGTCTCAAAAACAAACTTACTGTCTTTTTGTTGTTGTTGATGTTCCCCTGATTGACATATGAGTTTTATGAGTATGGGGACCATGAATGTTTTGTTGAATTCTGGAATAAATGACTATATAATATCATTGGGTATTACTACATAGGTTTATTTCTCTTTCCTTTTGTAAGAATCTAATAAATAAATGTTTGGCATAGTTACATAATCTGTTTTTATAATGAATGCAGCATTATATCTATTTTCTTAACTAAACATACCTAGTAACAATTGTGATGTCTTATTTAGTTATATTTTAAGGTATATGTGGTATATGTAGTAGTGTGTGTATGTGTGTGTGTATGTGTGTGCACGTGTGTGCAAACTATGATGTGCTCATATGTGTGCATGCATGCACAGAGGCTGGAGAAAGACCTTGGGTGTCTTTTCCCTCACTCTCACTCTTATTCAGTTGATATAAGGTCTGCCACTGAACCTGGAGCTTACCTGGACCACTGACCCTCCTGTTTTGCCTCTCATTATACTGCGTTTATTAGCATGTTCACAGCCGTGCTTGGCTTGTATATGCTCACAGCCATGCCTGACTTAGCATAATCATGGCCATGACTGATGTATATATGTTCACAGTCATGCCTGGCTTATGCATGTTCACAGCCATGCCTGCGTAGCATAATCACAGCCATTACTGACATATGTATGTTCAGAGTCTTGCCTGACTTTTGATGTTCACAGCCATGACAGCCTTTTTTATTTTTAACATGGACACTAGGTATTTAAATTATTACTTTCTGGCTGAGTCATTTCCCCTACTCCCCAGTTGGCTGCGTTTAAAGTTCTTGTTGGTCAGGACAATATTAAAGTTACTTGGAAACTTAACTAAACAGTAATAGCAAACCATGAAATTATTGGCAAATTTTGTAAAATGTGTGAATGCTTCAATGGTGTATTTTTACGTTAATTAAAAAAATATGAATCTCACTGATACTACTACCCAAGATAGTAAAGATGTCAGAAGAGTCTTTTAATAAGCACAGTCTATAGACAAATCCACATTTAAGCTTGTTCAATGAAGGAATTCCATCTCCCATCCCTATTCCTCTAAGTAGTGTCACAGGCTCATCCTTTACTTCAGTGTTTTAAACTTACTCTCTGTATGAAGTTGTATAAAGGAATATTTGCTTCCTAGTTCTCTTAAGTCTACCATGTGCAAAGAGGTACTTCCAAATTGAAGTAGTTTTCTTAATTTCTTCTTCATGAAAAAAAAAAAAACCCTGGCACATTTTAATCACTGAAAATTCAGTTGTCCCCTTCAGAAGAAATGAGTTCTTTGCTATGACTGTTTTTTGAAAGCACCTATGATGTGGGGTTCATAAGTTGCAGATAGGTTTTCAAGTGAACTGTAAAAACATCCCCAGCCTTTTTATGTAAGCTTCCAGCTGTTTGGAGCATGAGACAGTACATCGTGTTCTATTTTTTTGTCTTAGTTTTTATACAATTGGCTTCTCTCCCAAGCATTCTTCTTTTATCATCCTTTGTCCTATGGTTTTGAGCTGAATAGAAAGGGAACTGCACTAGAACCAGAGCAAGGAGCTCCTTCCTGTAATGCTATGTTTGTGTTTTCCTGGTGTTTGCTCTCAATATGCATGAGATGCTCTTGCAATTGCAATAGAGCACATTCCTTTTGAAATTAAGGGTCATAATCCTGATATTGAAGTCTTCATTATCTGTTCTGCATCCTGTGTAGCATATGTTTGAGGCTGATCTTCTGCTCAGATGACAGGATTTAAAGGCCCCAGTTATCAGTCACTTTATGCATTTTAAATTGCATACTGTAGTTTAATTGCTGCATTACTGGCTCTTAATAGGAAGGGACAGAAATATGAATTCGAAACAAAAGCCATTTAATTTCTTTTCATTCTATCCAATCAAATTTCTGTTTTTTTTTTTTTTCCCTAAGAGCATCAGAAAGTAACAGAATGCCTTCTGTTGATTGGATCCATATTTTCCCCCTGCTGCAGCAGATAAATTATTTCTCCTGAAAAATCTAGGTTTCTGAACCAGAACTAGTAATTATAATGCCATTTTCATTGTCTTCTCTGATGTCTTATTTAATTCTGAATGTGACACTGTGAGTTATCTGTGTCATGTTCCCGTTTTAACTGGGAGAAAGTGAGGCATAGTCATAAGAGCAAGAACACAAAGGTCTCAGCTTCTAGATAAGGTCTCTTTGACTTGACTTCTTTATAGATGTGATTGCAGTTCTCCTAAGTCAGTGGTTCTTGACCTGTGGGTTGTGACCATTTCAGAGAGAATGAGCCTTCTATAGGGGTCACCTAAGACCATTGGAAAAACACAAATATTTAATTATAATTCACAATAGTAAGGAAATTCCAGTTATGAATTACCAACAAAAGTAATTTATGGTTGAGGGTAACTAAGTAACTGTATTAAAGGTTCACAGCATTAAGAAGGTTGAGAAGCACACTGATCAATGTCTACCTGAGTCTGTTTTGTATTTCCTAGTCTCTATTTCCTTTAGTCTACACTCTGTGATTGACTGGGAATTGGAACACACTTCTTACATTATCTTACATACAAGAGTAAACCTCCGGGACATCTTATATCCAATGTACTAAATCTTTATGTGCAATCGTGCTTTGGGGAAATGTGCTCATTAGAGCTTTAGTGGAAATCCTAAAGACTCTCAAAACAGCCACTTATTTGTCATGTTTAAAATAAAGCATCATTTCTCAATGAAGTATTAGTTGTTCCTTTAATTCCCAAATCTCTTAAAGTATAAGCAAATGCATAATTCCCCTTTTTAGATATGTCTCTATTTTAAAACTTAAATACATAAAAGAGAAACTAAGTAGCAAAGACTCTGGAAATAGAGACTTTCCAGAAAAAGAAAAAATCTCTCAAGTGAATGAGACCTTTTACTCACAAATAATCATGCTAGAAGTGGTAAGGAATCATACCAAACCCACATATTGTACACACTTAGAAAACTGGCAGCAGTGTTCCTGAATGTTTTCTTCAATTTTCTATGGAACTCCTTGGACCATGTTTTAAGAAATAGTTTTAATTTTCTTTGAGGGATTATCATAATTGAAAAGGTCACAGGAATGAGCTGTATTACTAAAGCAATTGAACTTGTCAAGACTCAGCCATCAAGAATCTCACTGGTATCCATATGCAGTATTTTATTTTTGCTTTGTAGTATAATAAGGGAGAAAATACAGGTTGGATGAAGGAGAGTAGATCTGTTTCTTGCCCCCTCCCACCCACTCTCTTCCTTTCTCCCTCATTTCTTGTTTTTGCTTTTCCTGAACTTTAACATCTGTCAGCAAAGAAAGGGTGTTGCCACATTAAGGGATTTAAAATACGACTTGACCATGTCTGCATTCAGAACTGTGGTCAGTGACACAAAGACCGTCCTCACACAGGTGATGCTTGTAGTTGTAGGTTCTACATCATATCTGCACAGTCTCAATCCTTTAGTTCATGCTATTCTGCATTTCAGAAAGCATTCTTTCATCTTCATTATTCTTGGTTCTGAAACATGACATTGTTAATAGTAGAAATATTTGATAGCATGAAAGCTATTTTTTTTCCCAGTTCAGACTTTGGATGTTAGTTCTGGGCTAGCTTTCTTAAGCTTTCAATAAAATTATGGGTTTATTTCCTTTTTGGCCAGGATAGAGGTTTAAAATATTGCATAATAAAGTTTGTTAGGACATCAGGCGTATAATTCTCATCCTCATCTACTTTACATCAATTCTGTTGGATTTTACCCACTGATATTTCATGGTTGCTCTGGGGGGAAATACTTTTTTTTTAACAGAACACACTGAGGTTTTCAGTGAAGTTCATACTTACTGATGTATAATGACTAATCTTCTACTCATCTTTCGCAAACTACTCTCATGTTTTATTGTTTAGTTCTGCTTTTAGAATCCAATCTTTTTGATATAATATATGAAGGCTTCCACCCCTTTGACACTGTTATAATATTAAATAGCAGAATACTATAAATACAAGACCACCCTGGACAGCCTTCAAAGCAATATTTGCAGTACATTGTCATAATTTGGGGAAATCAAGGTTCGTCAGCCACAGTTTCGTTATTTGAAAGCACAGCTGAGAAAATCTGACTGATGTGAAGAGGTTTGAACAAGGTGGCTTGGGTGAGACACTCATGGTTCACTTTCTCTGGTGCCATTCTTTTTTCTTGTTTGCCTGTCTGTCAGTTTGAAGCCGGGGTCTCATTACAGAGCTCTAGCTGGCCTGGAGACTTGCTATGCAAGTCAGGCTTTGTCAAACTCATAGAAATTCACCTGCCTCTGCCTCCCAAGTGCTGAGATTAAAGAGCTATTCTGTCATGGCCATCTGCTTTCTGATGGGAAGTGTGAATTCAGTTCAGATCCATGATTCTATTATCAGGATGTTTGCTGAAGTAGTTGAGGAGTACCCTTTTAAAGTCTATGTAATTTGATTCTGTTGAATTTGAATTCAGTCATCTCCAATTTGGCTAATTCAAATAGTTGATATAATCACATTGACCAAAAGAGAAAAGCAAGCAAGCAAGAAAGACAGAGTAAGCTGTTACGGTCTACTAATGGTGTGTATACATATTGGTGACAAATTCACACTTTGCTCTTTCTCTGTATTCTATTTGATGCAAGAATTCTGTCTTAAAAAATTTACTTTGATAAATAGCACCTTTTAATAAAGAGATAAGTTCGGAAGTTTTTTTCTTAATAAATGAGTTAGGGCCTAATCCATTTCAGTTTTCTTTAATAAACTCTGACGTATCCAAGTGTAGAATGCTAAGTCTTAAGAAGCATGTGGTCTATTTCTAACCTGAGAACATTTCTGAGATATTATTTTAAAGGAAATATTTATAAATCTCACAAATTCACATATATATACAATCCTCACTCAATACAAAACATGTATGTACAAATATATGATTGAGTTTGTTTTAAAGGGTAAGAAACAGTATAGAATGATTATTTCATGATAGATGAGTGCATTAGGGGAGATGCTAAAAGGTAGCTGTCAAGATTTTGTTTGGCTTGGACTTGGACCACTGAGAACGATTTCACATATGGCTTTATAACTAAACCAATAAAGAAGGAAGTAAAACATATACAAACATCTCCATTCATGAAGGAAAGCATCTGGCAATTAAAAGCACATAAATATGAACCACTGCTTATGTAAGCCACAGTAGTAAATTATTTAATGGAAAATGCATTGTGCCAGGGCACTTCAACAGTCTTTCACTGTTATTAACTTGGAAACTGAATAGTGCTTGAGATGGAGTAGGCAGGAGATTAACTCTATTGGATACAGAATGGAAGATACTTGTGGGAGTTGGTAGCAGACAAAATACTAAGTTGCTTCATTCATTTCTTCCTTTCTTCATTCCTGCTGATAGGAGTTTTCTGAGAAACCACTCGCTGTTGGCCCCATGTAGTGCTCTGGAGTGCACTGCTGCAGAATATCTTGTCTTTGCCATCCAGGTTCTCATATGATAGATGTCTTACCTATTTTTCTAATGCTATGTTTAAGGACCTTGTCAAAAGCAACTTAAGAGAGAAAGGCCTTATTTGTCTTACCACTTCAGGAAAGGTATAGCCTATATTGGAGAGAAGGCATTGCAGCAGGCAGGAAGTTACTATGGTAGTGACATAAACCAGAGAATGAACAGGATTCTAGCCAGCTATAAAAATTCCAGGCATCCTTCAGCGATACTCTTCTTCCAGCAAAACTTTACAAAGACTCCATAGCCTTCCCAAACAGCACCACCAGCTGGAAGTGAGGTGTTCAAACACGAGTCTGTGGAAGACATTTCATATTGGAAAGACAGTAGGTATGACAAATGTAGAGGATGAATTATAACTCATATTTTCAAGGCATGAGCACACGAAGGTTAAATCACTTGGAAGGATGGGATAGACTTCTTAAAGAGTTAGTCCTCAGGGAATCTTTGCTAACAAGATTTACATACAATCTGAGTTTTGAAAAGAACAAACATTCTAGTATAGAACAAACATGCAAGTGTGAGGTGAGAGAATTACCTGATTGAAGCAGAGAGAGGTCTGCATTTTGAGAATGAAAGTGGACCCAGAGATCTAGCAAGAACATACAGGTATCTTATGTTACATGTTTCTTGTGCAGAGAAGTTTGTACTAGCCAAACTCTGTTGGTGTGCAATTAATTGAGAGCCTTAGTGAATTTGATTTTGTTTTATTTGTTTCAATTCAAATCCTATAGGCTCTCTGGGTTTTCATTTGTTATATCTGTCCATTGAAATCAAACTGTTTGGGAAATATACTACATACCTTGCTTAGTCAAAGTAAGAGGGACCGCCTCCAACTGTGATGTTTGCTAGGCTTCCTTTATGAAAATAGTAGCAATTTGGTCCAGCATGACCATTTATAATCACTTGATTGTAGAGTGTCAGGTGAGTTGTGTAATTAATGTGGACATTACATGTGTTCCTTTATCCAGTCTTTTCTTCAGTTTCTCAGATTCTTGGAAGGAAAACAATGTGTAAGATGAAATGTTTTCTAACAGTTGTCTACAGGCTTAATGCTGCCAAGTTTTAGTTGTTTGATGAGAGAAGATGGGTTAAGACATGTGAAGCTCACTAAATTATCAGGCTAATCTAGTTTTAGGCATATGGACAGATTAACAATAATGTGTCTTCCTTCTGCTGATATCCTTGCTTCCTTAGGAGGTACCAGTTAGAAAAGGGCCTCTCCTTAAGTGTAGTTTGTGTGGGTTTGAACGCATCTGAGTTGCTGCTCATTGCTTGTCTGGTTAAAACCAAAAATGTACATCTTATTCATTATTGCTCTTGGTTCTTTTGGGCAATAAATAGTCCAATAAAAACATATACTAATATTCAGAAAGCTGTGGATATTCAGATAAAACTGTGACAAATGGATGCAGGTGGCCTCCAATGGATGACACCATGCCATTATTACTAACCCAGCATCTTACAGAATGTTAAAAGCTGTCAGTCAATGTCCTGTCACTAAAATATTTGTATTTCTCCAGAAAGTCACAATGAAAGAGGCTCTGAAGGTGACATCTACACAATAGCCAGGGACTGTAAGCTTTGCCTGGATCTTTGAGATTAAGAAGAGCTATCTCTTCTTCACAGCCTTATAGGTCAATGGGAAGAGTCTGAGAAATCAATTCTTGCTGCAGCCAAAAATATTGGAAAGGAAATCAAAACTCACTTATTATGCCAAGCTGGTTTACACCAGCTAAGAGTCTTAGATATGAATTTTAAAATCTGAGGCTTAGCAACAGAATATGCAGTAAAATCTCTTGCCAGAAATGTAGCATCATAAACAGTTGTATTCTCTCTGCATGAATCAATAATATGACATATTTAGCATTAGAAAATGACTATATATATGTGTGTTGTAGATAAGGATAAATTGTGTGGGTCAAAAGAAGAAGCTATTAGGTACTCATTAGCTGTGTTAATATGCGTGAGAATTTATTATGTAGTATATACAGAATTCAAAGGAAAACCAAGGAATTTACTACTCATTACTACTGTGGGTGTTCACATGTAAGAATAATTTAAAGTTTTAAGAAACCATATATTGTTTGATGATAATATGCTATTCATGAGGCCTTAGTCATTATGCCTAATAAGAAATTAAGTTATTATAATTGGAATGTTACTTTTCTGCCATACACAGGAAGTATGTGAATGAGCTTTGGATACAAAGTCTCATTATGCCAGAGCATGTCTACAAGTGACTTATTTTTAACAAAAGACATATTGAAGATATAAAATGATTTCAAGTTTCATGAACATTATGAAGAAAATTAGGCAAGAAATAAAATTTATTAGCTGGTAATAACTAGTGAAGTTGAAATTCTTCTCATATGTTTATTAGCCTTTTTTATTTTATCTTTTGAGAACTGTCTGCTCATTTAAAATCATGTGTGTGCATATAGCATGAAAATAAAAGTGAAATTGTCTATGCGAGCAGAGGGGAATAATGAGAAGCAGAGAGTGAAGAAAGAGAGCAGGAAGGCAAACAAGGAGAAGTCCCTGCATACGTTACATAGTTCTATAAAAACTTAAAAAACAAATTTAAAAATGTACAGAGAGGCATGGGATGGGGAGGCGCTCACTGAGCACATGTCCAAGGAGGCCATGGTATGAGGAGTGATACTGAAGTGGGATGCTTCAAGTAGAGGGAGCCAGTCTTGGGAATCTTTTGGTTAGGGCCCTTTTGGACTAAATAGGCTGCATGTTAGAAGCATATGCAGTATTAATACCATTTGTCTTTGCATGCAGTTGTTGGTTATACTGTAAAAATTATTGACTTTATGCATGTGCTTGTTTCTGATTCTTAAGAATTTAGTACAACTAGACACACAGTTATATATATATATATATATATATATATATATATATATATATATATGTGTGTGTGTGTGTGTATGTAATATATATACATGTATATGTGTGTAATATATGTATATGTGTGTAATATATGTATGTGTATACACGTGCATGTGCATTTTATATATATTAGAACCTAGTTAGTCTATAGCCAGAGCCACAAATTGATTATTTTCAATGTTTTTGGTAATTAAAATTATATTCCAAAATGTCTTCTTTGAGATTGCTCTATTTGGTTGTTTGTAGAACATTTAGAGACCTTGTAACCATCACCACAGTTGTCTATTACCAAAACCTTTGCTTCATCTTCTTTAAAAATGAATCCAGTACTATGATGGCATCCGTGTCTCACCTCACCTCCATCAATGTCCACAGAACCCCCTACAACTAATCTGTTCTTGCTGCTCTAGGTATTTCTGGATTCATCTATTGTGGCCGCTTTACCCGGATGTAATCTTATGAAGTTCCAGAATCAATGGCTTCTAGCCTTTTTTTCTATAACTAAAAACTGTTCAGATAAATGTCCACCACATGGTAAGAAGAAATAAGTGAAAGCTAAAAGCTGGTGTTGTTGATGCTATTAAGAAATACTGTGTAGACTGACATCGTTACCTACTTCTTATTTCTTACAAGGCAAGAGGTCTACAGGAGGAATTGACTCTAAAAGCAATCAAATGATTACTAAAGAAGAATAGCCTAACAAATCTTCTGTTCCACCTCAACCTATTTAATCAGTGTTTACAAATGGTTATTCAAAATTGGAGAGGCAGGGGGAGGCCGAACTTTATGATTTGAGGCTAGACCAGTCTACATAACAAGCTCTAGGCTAACCAGATCTACACAGTGAGAACCTGTCTAAAATCAAAAAGGCAGTGTTGCACTCCACAGACTCTTGGTGTTGACAGCTACAGGGCAAAACAGTCTCTATCACTTTGCAGAAGAAAGTGGATTTGGGAATTATAGAGACCATCAGTGGCTCTCCCAGACCAAAAGATCTAGGGAGGCCTGACACTTATTTTATACAAAGGACTTGAAGGAAAAATCTGAATAATCTTTCTTTTTCTTAAATAGAGTACTGGGTACACACATGAAATTGAGGGTCATCCTCTTTAGTGCAGCCACATTCTTTCCAGAAGGAGGAGGAAGAGAGGAGGAGGAGGAGGAGGAGGAGGGAGGAGGAGGAGGAGGAGGAGGAGGAGGAAGGAGAGGAAGGAAGGAACAATGAAACAAAGAAAGAAAAGAAAATGTCACTGAAGAAAAGCAGTTTTTTTTTTTAAAGGTATTCCAATGCTCCTATTCCAAAGGAAATGCAAATAATGCAAACAAAACAGACCAGAATTAAGCTATCTGACTTGGCCAGACCAAAGAATCTTTCATTTGCTCACTTTTCCTGGTTGGGTAATAAATATACTTCCAGGTGTGGAAGGGTGGTCCTGTGGGGATGCCACCTCACTCATAGGCAGAGTCAAGGTAATACTGTTCTGAAATATATGCCAAAAAAAAAAAAAAAAATCCAATAACATCGGAAGCAGCTGAGGAGGCTCATTTTATTAAGAATTTGAGTAAATGTCATTTTCCCGGGCCATGGCAGTCCTATAAGAGTGGTGGCGGCTCATGTTTGGGGATTCCTTTGAATCATCACTGGTCACAGCTCATTGCCCCAACCCATCTTCCTAATATATATTATGTTATATGTGGCTTAGGTCAAAAAGGAAGCTGATCTTGGCTGTATTTCTTCATGGGGTTGGGGAGGATTCTGATTTGCTATGCACCTCTGAGCACTTGGAGATTCTCTTATCACCTACTGCGAGTATATTGAGATTAAGTGCTTTCTTATGCCAATGCATTGAAAGGACTTTTGATTTTCTTTAAATTAAATTTGATTCAATTACCATGTTAGATAGATAGATGTTCTAGCTGGAGGAGAGGAAGATGCTCACATTTAAAGGGAAGAGTAGCATCATTGTAGAGAAACGCGGGCTGCGGTGATCTCTGTAGATACTTGCACTGAAGCCACACTTGCTTTATCATGTTTATTGCTTTTCATGCTTTCCTTGTTCTCATGCTCTCCCCTCACCACAATCCGTCCCTTTCCTCACCGTCCTCCTTTCTTTGTAACACATTAGTGGAGATGTGTAACTATGGTCACACAGCCCCCATCCTTTCTTTCCTGTATCATCTATGGTCACCCCCTGTATTTTCTTCTAACAGGAGTACCATCTGTTTTTATCACTGACCAGAGTTGAGGAATAAAGATATGTTATAAGATATAGATAATAATTTCAAACTGATCAGCCATCACATCTGTGGCACATCACCTGTGGCTTCTCTCACTAGCCACCCATGTGTGAGCATCTCAGTCTTTTCTTCTACAGAGTTGTCTGCTACCACCTCCCTGCTGAATAACCTCACAGCGTGATTCAACATTATGTCTTATAAACATAGGTCCCAGCTTTCCATCAAAGTCTCTGCAGCACAGGGAATCCAGAGAAACATGGAAATGACATTTTTGCTATCGATATGAATTTTAAGCTAAGACTTTATCCTCTTTTGTTGCTGGATATGTGTAAAAGGAGAACAAGAGAAATCCTTACTTTGTCATCCAGCCTAAATAAACGACCCTCAGGTCGTTTTTCTGACTTACTATCACCTCTAGTTATGGTCTCAACTTTTCTTATTGTTTTCTGGTGTTTGTTTTGTTTGTTTTGAGACGTGGTCTCATCATTTATTCCTGGGAGGCATGGAACTTGATATGCAAGCTAGGCTGGCCTTGAACTCACAGAGATTCACCTGACTGCTTCCTCAGGGTTGGAATCAGAGGTATGGGCTGCTGTGTCAAGCCCTGTAGTCTCAGATTTTATGTCCATCAGATGGTTGTGCTTTAGGGAACAAGTGTGGTGTATATACCTTTTAACACCACAGAATTTACAGTACATCTTGGAAAGTCAGTCCAGACTTCTGAGCCTGCTCATCTCCCTCAGGTTTTTTTTTTTTTTTTTTTTTTTTTTTTCAGTCACAGAGAGCATACAACCTTAATGTATGCACATAGATACTTTCTTGTATGTTGTGCTTCCTTCTTCTCTGCTGGGGAGATCCTCATCAGTTGTTACCGTTGTGTGTAACTTTAAAAAGCTCTCCACTCCTTTGTCCGGACCATGCTCTCATCAGCCCTTGCTCTACCTGGTTAGTCCTTTCCTGAAGCTCAATACTCCCATTCCAAAGCACTCAAAGTCTGCCCCAGCTGTGCTCTTTCTCTTCCACCCCACTTTAACACTGTGAATGCAAAACACCAGACAGCCTTAATATTTTAAAACTAGCCAGATAACTCAATGGCTGGCTGAAGAATATCCTGTCCCATCCTCCTTGGCCTCCACCCACAGTGGAGACTACATACTATAGGTGCCCAAAGACCAATATGTCGGCCATTTTTTTTCTCCACTGCCTGCCTCTCTCTCTCTCTCTCTCTCTCTCTCTCTCTCTCTCTCTCTCTCTCTCTCTCTCTCTCTCTCTCCTCTCTCTCTCTCTCTCTCTCTCTCTCTCTCTCTCTCTCTCTCCTCTCTCTCTCCTCTCCTGGGACACGGACATCCCACCTTTTCCCTTTGCCCAACAATTGTCTTCCACTGTCTTTATTGACACAATCAAGAACCAATTAGTGAAACAACATCTACACCTACACTTACCACTCCAACCTGCCAACATTTGCAAACCAGGCCTCCTTGGCCTTTAGCCCTCATCTGGATTTCTTCCCCCCCCCTTCCTCCCAGCAGCATCTGGCTTACTTCTTCCACAGCTCACCATATCTCTGTTGTCTCTTTCCATCTTCCTTCCTTTGTAGAATTAAAGCCTTGCTATGTGTTTGCAACAAAGTCTAAACTAAGGTGAATAGTTAGAGAAATTTTAGATTTCTATATGAAGTTAATGTGTCATTGGATAAAATATTTTCCTAGACAATAACAAAATAAGAAAGTGAATCAATACTCAGGCCTTGCATGGAGAATCGCTGCATGCTGTATAATGTGCCTTGTAGTGTATAATGTGCCTTCATTACAGAGTATCAGCCCTGGAAGTGGCTATGAATAAAATGTTAAAGAAAATCTCATACTGAGAAGGCTCGTCTTCTTTAGGGAAAGGATATTTGCAACCATTGGTCTTGTAATTCTGTAAAATCTGAGATTTCTAAAAAAAAAAAAGATACAAAGAAGAATAAGCACAACCTTTCCATCTGGGGTGAGGGTAGGGCAAGGGTCAGGGTGACCATATGATGTTCTACCTATAGTAGATACTTAGAAATGAAACTAAGCTGTAAAGATAGCACCGTTGGTCAGATGCTTACTTGGGAAGTGTGAGGCCACAAATCTGATCCTTAGAATCCATGTGAACATGTTGAGATGATCTGCACTTGTAATCCCACTGGGGGTTTGGGAGATGGGAGGATCCTTGAAACCTTGCCACTAGACAGTCTAGGCTAATTGGTGAGCTCCAGACCAAAGAGAGATAGACTATGTTTCTGAGGAGGACACTGAACACACATGTAAATCTACTCCTGCACACACACATACTACAGAGAGAGAGAGAGAGAGAGGAGAGAGAGAGAGAGAGAGAGAGAGAGAGAGAGAGAGGAAAGAGAGAGAAATGAAAGAAAGGCAATCTATATGTTCAGGCAGCACTAAAAAAACAGGTCTTTATTGCCTTCCTTCAAACTAAATACTAAAGGAAGGAGAAATGTCCTGAAGGGGACACCACAGAAGATCCTTGAAGAAGCAAAGATCTGCAGGAACAGATGTCAGAACTTGAGGAGAGACACCCACTCTCCCAAGTTCTCAACTGTTCTTAATTATCCTCTACTTTTCTATCACAGAGAAATCCCTCAAACACCTGCCGTTTGCATTAATTTCTCTTAAGAGTCCAGCTGTGACTGTTCCAGCTGAGAGACTTTGTGCTGTGGACCCTCTGAACAGATGCTCTGGAATCAAGAATCATGGGTTCCTTCTTGAGTGGATGCTGTTAACCCTTGTGAACCCTAGTTTCTACTTCTGTTAAGTGAAGAGGCTTAAAATCAGCACTATTCCACAAGAAGGTCTCTTTGCTCCTGTTCCTGTGTTTGTCTGGAGTGTGTGTGTGTGTGTGGTGTGTGTGTGTGTGTGTGTGTGTGTGTGTGTGTGTGTGTTGTGTGTGTGTGTGTGTGTGTGTGTTTGTGTGTGTGTTACTTGCATGTGTTGCTTCAGGAGATGCCATCTTAGTTTTTGAAACATGTTTTCTTGTTGATACCCAGGCTCACATGTTTGGCTAGCTTGCCTGGCCAGCAAACACTGGGGAACTACCTGAGTCTACATCATCAGCACTGGTATTATAAGCACATGCTGCCATTGCTAGGTTTATTTTTCTTTCTGTGCATTGTAAAGATCAAATTCAGCTCCTCATACTTGCACATCAATCACATTACTGACTGAGCCACCTGCCCACCCTCATGATTTTGTTGTTTGGTTGTGATTTTGTTGCTGTCTGGTTTGTTTGTTTGATTGTTGTTATTAAAAAATATATTTCTTGTGTCTGGTATGGTAGTACATGCCTTTAGGCTCAGCACTGAGGAGACAGAGGCAGATGGATCTCTGTGAGTTCAAGGCCAGCCTGGTCTATACAGCAAGTTGTAGGGCAGTCATGACATAAAGGTGAGACCTTTTCCAGAAAGATAATAATTGTAGTAGCAAAAAAATTCTGTATTTTGAAATATCCTTAGCATAAGATCTGATAGGTCAGCAACAGAGTTTGTTGCTTGTTAACTTTAAAAATTGAGTAGCTCATTGTACAAGTTCATTTAAAGATAACTAAGCTTAGATCGTTCTGATTTGCTACACAAACATCAAGCGAGAAGAGAACATCAGCATAGGTACATAGCTCAAGTTTAGATTTGTGTTTATGAGAAAAAGATCTGCCTTCGGGCCAGATCCCTGTAAACTCTGGGATACAGGGCCCTCTTGCTAAAGGGTGCCTAGAGGGAGCAACCCTCTCAGGGTCTATTCTGTGTTTTGCAACCCAAAGTCTCATGCATTTCTCCAAGACTAACCAGTGGTGGTAAGAAAGTAGCTAGCTGCTGTATCTTGGTAGAGTATTGTCAGGAGTTTTGGGAGAAAGCTATGACAACCTATAATTATGAAAATAAAAGTCTGGTAGTCTGAAAGACAGTGATGAGATTAGCAACACATAAATCACTGAATAATAAAGAGGAAAGCTTGGCTTGCTTTTAGCACCCTCACCCCAAGCTTGTTGCTTGGGAATCTGGTAGGGAAGTCATCTGTGTCGACAGATTTCACATTATAAATAAAAAAAAAAAAAAAAAAAAAAAAAAAAAAAAACACACACACACAACCCTAAATAAGAGCCCTTGCATTACCAGCTCAGAAGAGGAGGTTGCTTGATATGAAACAAAGCACAGGTTGATCATGCTTTGCACAGAAAACTATATGACCAGTGGCTAATAGAGTGGGATGAAGTGTCAGACAGATTTGGGTTCAAATGCTACTGCTGCCCTGCACAGCCTCGGACCTTGAGCAAATAGTGTGAAATGTGTGTACCTGCCTTTCCCCCACTCAGAGAAAGAGAGCTAATACAAGATAGGTCCTCCTTCTGGGGAACTTTAATCAGTCAGGTTCAGAGCATAGGAACTCGGCAATAGGTGCTTCATGAGCATCCTTTATCCCCCTGGTCTCTGGCAGCAGCATCTGCCCAGGAAACTTGTATGCCTGAGATGGTGTGGCTCTTTTCTTTTAACTCATTGTTTGCCCAAGTACCGTAAGGGACTATTTTCTATAGAAGAACCTATGTAAATGTGTTTTTGTAGAAAAAATTGGTACATATCAGGCACAGACACGGCACAAACTGTACTAGGGTGAGGGAAGTTTCAGAAATATATGGAAGAGGAAAGAGGAGCTTTTATCTTACCTTAGTTATAGGGACCAGGACTCAGTATTTTCTGGAACATGTTCACAGATTGAGTTCCCTTGTCTTCCTGATGGAACTGTCCAAGTAGCAGGGTCATTTTACTCTCCTGCCAGGAAAATATTTTCTGAGCACTTAAAGACCCAACAATCATATAGACAATGCTGTAGATGAAATTTGTCCTATGTGCAATAACAGAGTGATGTAAGCTGACAGCAAAAGTCTGCATTTCATTCTGATGCCACTACAGCTACAGCCACTGAGGTATTGAAAACCGAAGGGTGACATGATGTGGCCTGATAGTTTCCTAGATATCTGTGGCTTCTGAGTGGAGCATGGATGGGGAGGATCCAGGCAGAGGTACAAACACTTGTTTAGAGTTCCCTTGCCATAGAGGTATGACAAGGCATTGTTCTGCTACACCGAGCAGATCTCTTCTTCATTGTTCTTTTACCTGTCTACAACCATCCATAGGTTAGGAAGTAAACTGAGTTTATTTATGAGAAGCAAAGTCACCTGGAAGATGTCTCTGGTCTCATTTGACAATCAGTTTCAGACCTTGACTCTTAGCGATAATGCAGCATTGTAGTGCTGATATTTCTTCTAAGTTCTCTCTAGGTGTATTAATATGCCGAATAGTAGAAAATGTGGGATTACATGGTAGTAGTATTTTTAATTTTCAGAACATGCACAGTTTTTGTAATGGGTATGCTAATTTTCATTTCCACCAACAGTGCATCAGAACCCTGCTTTTCCTTTTCAAGAGTATGTGTCTCCCTCATCCAAACTACCGCTCGTTATTTTCAAAGGTCTGTCCTAGCCATTCTAGTTGGCTTCTGCAGTCTTGGTTGATGTTTATCAGATTATAAGTAATGTTAAGCATTTTATCATGCACCTGTTGACTAGATTTATGCTCTATTCTGAGAAATGCCTATTAAGATCTTTATTCAGCTGTTGATTGGTTGGAACATTAAGTCTCTCTCTCTCTCTCTCTCTCTCTCTCTCTCTCTTTTCTCTCTCTCTTTCTCTTCCTCCTTCTTCTTCCTGTCTTCCTTTCTTCCTTTCTTTCTTTTTTGATTCTCATAGGTTGAGTTCCTTATATATTCTGTGTTTTAGCACCTTGCCAGACACACAGTTTACAAACGTTTTCATTACTCTGTAGATTCTCTCTTTATTGTGTCAGTGGATTAAATAGATAAAGACAATATAATACATGTACATACACACACAAATAATGTTAGTTATATTGTAGTGAACAGATCATGACAGTGTAGTTTATATTTAATGGAATACTCTTCAGCCATAAAAATAAATGTTGTTATTTGTGGAAATATGGATGGACATAGAGGATATTATATGAAATTAGCAAGATGCAAACAGAGAAATAGGAAATGATCTCACTGTTGTTATATTTAAAGTCATTAATCTCATAGACAGAGAGAATAAAATAGTGGTAACCAGAGACCAAAGAGTTTTGGGGGCAGTAGGGAGAAAATTCAGTGAGCCATCAGGGACAAAGCTACAGTTGGAAAGGACTATGTTCTTTGCACCATTGAATAGCTGGGTGACTGTACCTAACAATAATCTGTTGAATATTTCACAAATAGCAAGAAGTAAGGATTTTGAAAGTTTTTACACTAAACAGATGATAAATACATAATGTAATAGAAACAGGAAATACCCTCATTTCATTATTATATATTTGTCTAATCAGTACAACCTACTCCATAAATATGTATACTATTTGTCAATTAAAAATAAAACTAGAGAAGAATACATTTGAAGACACTACTTCAAAACAACTGAAAATAGAGTGACATTATTATCAGTAGAGGGTACATTCAAAATTCTAAGGAGAGTAGGTAATTATTTGAGGCATTGTGGTGCTGTAATAGCCCAGAGTTGTTTTGTTCATTCATCTTCCTAACACACTCTTTGACTAGCAGCTGGCAGCCATCAGGACAATTGCTGTGAATATACATTAACCCACCAGTACATACAAATTGATCCAGTACTATTGAGCAGTATATAAAGTGATTTAAGTTAAATTGTAAATGTGTGTTTCTAAAAGGCTTTAAGTTCCCTGTAGTATTGTAGTCTTCAAAGGGCACAGTACAATTTCTAGTGTATGAGTTCACAACATTTTTTGGTTTTAAGATCTCTTACTAAAAATAAAAGGAATAAGATTGCTTATATCATTAAATCCAATGGTATTTTCCATAATAGAAATTAAATCTAGGAGAATTTGAAATTGTAAATTCATCTAAACTAACAGTAACTTCATTTTACTTTAATAAGATACTTTTAGGTAAAAGGGACTTATATTCTCAAAAAGTTTAAGGAAAATGGCAAATAGCATTGATATACAGTTTCAGAAATTTTTTTAATGTCTAACTTAGTGTGTTAATTAAATGCAGTTGTAAAATCTGCCATGAAGAAAAATGGCAAGATCTCAGAAGAGATGCACAGGGATACCCAGTATATTCCAGTTGATTGAGGAGTAATTCCCTGAGGAAGTGACACATACTAAATCAAGATCCCAGCCATGAGCAGGCAGAGCCTGGCTAAGAGCATAGTACATAATGAGAATGTGGTGGTGGTAGAGCAGTGGGGGTTGTTGGAAGCATTTAAAAAATAGAAGGAAAAGCCAGGATGAATAGAAATATGTTAAATATGTTAAGTAAGGGGAGACAGACCCTTGAGGCTACAGTTGCAGGGGTCAGGCCATGCGCATCCAAAATTTTGAAATATGCATGTGGACCTGTTGTGTGTCCGTTGTGTGCACTGTGTGTGTGCAGTGTGTGTGTGTGTGTGTGTGAGTGCATGTGTGTTGTATGTGTACATACATGTACATGTGTTTGTGGGTGTGCAGACCTATACATGCTTGAGGGAGGACATTAGGTATTTTGATTTATTAGTCTCTACTTTAGGGTCCCTCTCTGAACTTGCAGCTAGCTTAATCTGGAAGCCAGCAAGACCCTGTTATCTTCCTGCTTTAAACTCCCACAGTGCTGGGCTTCCCCCACCACTTGGGTAACATGGATACTCAGATCCTCTTGTTTGTATATCACCCACTGAGCCTTCTTCCTAGCCCCAACCTGCATAATTTTAGTGTGTGTGGGGATAATATGGGGGTAAAAATATCATGCTCCTTTTTAAACACCTTAAAAATATCATTCACCACCGGGCAGTGGTGGCGCACACCTTTAATCCCAGCACTTGGGAGGCAGAGGCAGGCAGATTTCTGAGTTGAGGCCAGCCTGGTCTACAGAGTGAGTTCCAGGACAGCCAGGACTACACAGAGAAACCCTGTCTCAAAAAACCAAATATATATATTTCTGTGTTTGTGGAATATAGGTTGAAGGGGTATAAAGGATAGATACAGAAAAAGTTTCAAATTTTTATTGAGGGAGATATGAAAGAGATGATACACACTTAGGCATCTGTGCAACATGAAGCTAGTGGTTGGTAGGATATGGGCCAGGAACGCCTATCCCGGTAGAAATTCCAGAAGCATGTATTCTGTAGAATCATAGTTTTTTCATGTCCTGCGTCATCTTGCAGGTAGCCAGGAACTGACTGTGTTTTTAAAGCAGTTGTGAGGATTCTTCATGCTTTGAAGCAGACATTACTTGAAAAAGGACTTGATTAGCAGGTGAAACTATTACACTCCTCCCCCTTTAATTCCTTTTAAATTCTGAGAGCTGGGTACTGGGTAACAGTGGAATCTGCCCATCATAACAGTAGCTGTCCTGGTTTCCAGATGTCCGGGAGTTTCTGCCAGAAAAGGAAGGCAGCTGTTTGAAATGGAGAAGGAGTAGAGAATACTGCAAAACATGTCAAAAGTTTTATCAGGGGAGTAAGATGACAGTTGGTAGCAGGAAAGGGTGAACAGACATTGGAACATGTCTGGAAAAATCAATTTTGCTTGTGGTAGGTGACGGCTTGAGGCCTTCAGAAATACTGTGTGTTGTAGAATCCAGCTTTTGTCAGGAATAATCTATCCACTCAGTCTTGTTTAAGTGCAATCTGTTGGACTAATAGAAGGTATGCATAGCCTGATCAGTGTGTTTAACCCAGAATTCAATAGTCAGGCAATGCAGTGGGTAGTTTTTTTAAGTGGCTTTGCCTATGCCTGTACTACATGTAAAACACTGTCAATCTACTCCCAGCTAGGAAAAAGCTATTTAGATGTAAAATGCCATTTAGATGTATAATAAAGTGAAAAGTGTCCTCTGGGCTTTATCCTTTTATTGAAATGGTGTTTTAGCATTAACTCTCATCAGAGGTATAGCTCGATCTCTTCAATAGAAGGAAGCTGTCTTGGAGTTTCAACTGTTGTGATAAAACACCATGGTGAAAAGTAACTTAGTGAGAAAAGAGTTGCATTCTCAGCAAGATAGAAATCAGGGCAGGAGCCTAAGGCAGGAACCAGAACCGAAGAAGGTAAATGAAGCAAAGACTATAGAAAAAAATTCTTACTAGCTTGGCCCTGGTGGTATACTCAGCCTGCTTATTCATCCCAGGACCCCTACTAAGTGTAACACTCCCCACAGAAGCTTGAGTGCTCCAAAACCCCTACAGGTCAGGTGATAGAGATATTTCCTAAATTAAGGTCCACTTTTACCAGATGACCTTAGACTTTGCTAAATGGTCAAAAATCCCAAAGAGAGCAGAAAAATGTTTGACCCTTAGAATTGTGTGTAGCTTTCTAGAAGGTTCTATAAATTACCCACTACTTCAAGTAGAGTCATTGTTCACTTTTTGCATAAGTTGTCCTCTGATTTTGAAACATCTTATAAACTCAGCATAGCATTTGGCCTCATGGGAAGCTGGCCAGCATTTATTGTTTATGATCAGAGTTCTCAACTGACATTTGGAAAACAGGGTGTTTCATTCATTTACTTGTATGCTTGCTTGTTTTAGAGACAGATCTTTCTATGCAGCTCCAGGATGTTATAACTAGGCAACTTCTTCCTCAGTCTCCTATGCAGCCTACCCAGTGCCAGGGTTATAAGATTGTGTTTCCAGGGCCACCTAAGAAATAACATTTTTATTGCCATCTTGATTTACAGTTAGTGCTGTATATGATGTGTGTTCATTTTACTGATAAGCCATGTACATGCAATGTATGTTTATTTAACACAAGCAAGGAATTAGATCTTAAAAAATGTCATTTACTATTAGAAAATAAATGTATTATTATTACAAGAATTATCTTTCATCATTGTAAAGCTTTTGAATGATCTCTTAAAGATGACTGGAAATTCAGAGTCTGGTGTGTTATATAGGAAGTTCTAGACCAATTTATGCTACCCTATGAACAATATTTAAAAAAACAAGAAACAAAGTTGTTGGAAATTATTTATGACCAAAGTAACATTGCACATGCATTATATATAAAATTCAAATAACTATGCAAAATGGGCTTTATATATTGTTTGCATCAGAGTCATACACTGTGATCCAGGATTTTGATTATTATTTTGACTAAGTAACCTCCTGCAACTTACCAGTAGGTTTACTGAAAGCTCAGCATATAGATACATAGACTTGTGTTTTGTCCCATTTGATGTGGATGCTGATTTTAAGATCATTCAAAGTTCAAGACTCTTCAGAATGTCTGCAGTGCTCTTAAACACAATTTACGTGTTTATATTCAGTTTAAGAATTAAGCTATAGTACTAGTCTTTTAACTAATATTTTCTCTGAAAAATCAAATTAAGACAGAGAATGAAGTGAAGTAAATGGAGTATCATCTTGAGAGTTAGATAATTCCAAGTTCAGGATTTTCCTTTCAGAAATGATAGCACCCTTCTGTAAAGTAAGGTGTTTAAACATGTTGTGTATTCCTGGAGGATACAATTTCCTTTTGAAATACTAATGTGCATTTTTTTGGGTTTTGTTTGCTATTTATTTATTATCTATTTGTCTGTTTATTTTTGAGATGTGGTTTCTCTGGGTAGCCCTATTTGCACTGGAACTCACACTGAAGACCAAGCTGGCCTCAAACTCAGAAATCCAACTGCCTCTGTCTCCCCAGTGCTAGGATTAAAGGAGTGTACCACCATGTGCAGTCGTATAATTCCTAAATAAGAAACAGGATGCAACCAGAAACTTGGAGGAGGAGGAGGACCTAGAAATTTATGTTCTTATTTGCCTCCCATGATCACCTCCTCAGTGTATATAGTTCAGGGGATTGTCTTAACCCATGTACTTCACACACCTGGATGATAAAATCCTTTGATTGCCAACTCTATCTTCTCTCATCTCTTAAACTCTTTCACTGTAATGCAAATGCCTTCAGTTTATAACTTAAACAAAGCAGGATAGAGACAAGCTTTCTACTGATGGTATTTCCAAGTTGTCATGTCCTTGTCTCTCTACTCATGATGCTCAGAGCAGTTTTCCCCTACTGGTTTGGTAATCACAATCAGCTAATGGAATCGTAAAGGGATGTGTTTGCAATCAGTTAGAATAATTCCTTGATGATGTGTATAATAAAATCTCGGCTCTTATCAGTTTAATTATGACATGTATTTAGGAAGTTTAATGCTAAAAGTATAGAGAAGACCAAAAATATTTTCAATGGTTCTGACCTTGGAGGGTTAATAATCTCATTGGAAGGATGGTGAAATGTATCTGTCATTAGCATATAATGGAAATTTATTTATTCCTTAACCCATGTAGGTAGAATAGGCCTGGCCTGTGCGCATTGAGAGTAGTTGAGTTGACTTGAACATTTGATTTATTAAATGATTATCCCAAATAGCCAAACCATTTCCTATGTTGAGTCAGTAAAAACACTTCCATAAGCTCTTGTACACTGAAATGGGAGTGATTATAAATAAAAATGTGGATGTAGCATTTTAGAGCTTCATGGAAGAACGAGTTTGGGACCTAAGCCCAAAGATAATGAGATAAACATAACTGGATTATGGAATGAGAGGGAAATGGATAGAAAGAGCTTGGCAGATATATGTCTTCAAACAGGGTTGCCTGCCATGCTGTCTTTGGAATGAGTAGTCATATAAACCAGTAAATAATCTTTCCTTTGAGACTAGTTTAGTTTACACTTTCATAGGCAACCAAGTAGTTGAATAGTCAACACAAGAAATTAAGGAAGTATACAAAGCTAGCCTATGGAGCTTCTTTCTTGCTTTTATTTCAGGTAGGATAGAAACATCACAGGATATTAAACATATAGCCACAGAACATGAGGCTGAAGGGCTCTAGGGATCATAACAGGAATGGCTGTAACCCCAAGAGTCTCCAGAGAACTGTGATTTCCTGATCTTCCAGCAAACTGCATCTAGGTTGGTGTTGTCATATTCTATTTTTCTGTAAGTCTTACACACATTCTCAATGCTTTCATTTGAACATGGTGTCTCTCCTATGACCATTCAAGTACCATTTTCTTTCCTACATTTTTACAGGTTATAGGTGTTTTTCCAAATCAAATTAATTACTCTCCACATGAACTTACCCCCTTCTTTTGATAGTCTCTAGGTTTGTTTTTTTATTCTATAAGACACATTTGGTTGGTTTCACTGGGGTACTTTCTCAATGTATTCCGTTATGATAATGAGATTTTTCTTAGTTCTTAGTTAAATAAGATGTTCTTTATAGTCCCTAGAATGGAGCTCAGTATTGTATCAATCCACATCTTTTGAGCCTCCATTCTGGCAATCTGTCTTGTGAATCTAAAATAATGTCTACAAGCTGAATGGTGGTAAAGTTATTTCTCTTTGGTTGCCTTTCTCATTCTTGGCAATAGTTGCAATATGGTTTCTTTGCTGCATATCCTTATGTTGGATCTCAGCTTCTGAAGACAAGGGTTTGAGTCAGGTCAGGTATACACTGAAACTAGTTTTAAAGCACAGACAAATCAGAATCTGAAACCCCAGCTAGATGGTGAAAACTAGAAGTAGAGAACACATTTGAGGAGAAGAGTTTCTTCCCAGTGATTCCAAGAAGCCAGTAGCTAAAGATGTGTGAGTGGGAAGAACGTGAGGGCTGGTGGGGGCAACAGCAGCCTCTGCAGTACTTAGAGGAAGTTTACATAATAATATTTTCTTCAGCCAGAAATTCAGTGAACACATAGGAGATACATCCCTGCTCTACTCCTGCATTGTGTGTGTTGTGCTGTGTGTGTGTACATATGTGTGTGTTTATATATATATATATATATATATACTTTGTATCTGTAAGTACACATAAGTATTTGATTTACTTGTAAATTATCCTGTTTCAAAGTCTTAGGAATGGGCCTGATTTCATCCTTCTCAATATAACAACTATTCATTTATCTGAACAATGATTATTGAAACTGTATATCCTTCCTTTTAAATTGAAAGTACAATTCTTTTCACATTGTGTACTGACTTGTGTCAGTTCAGTTTATTTACTCTTTTCAAAGTGTGAAGACAACTCCTCAAAGGCTCTGTTTTACAGATTTCTTTCTTTTATTTATTGACTAAAAGTGGGCCACCCATTCTACTCAAATGTATCCCCAGCAAAGGAATAGTTTCACTTATTGGCTTAGTGTAGCCCTTGGCTGTGGGGCAAATGGGTGTCCTGGAATGAATGAGGTGAATGGTGGGAAGGTTTATAAGAATCATAAATAAAGAGAGGGAGAGTTTCAGATGAACATTAGGTAATGGAGATGTGGTGATTTGAATGTCCTTGGTCCATTGGAAATGTGGACTTGTTGGAGTAGGTGTGGACTTGTTAGAAGAAGTGCATCTCTGTGGGGTGGTCTTTGAAGCTCCACCTAGTGTGGAAGAGACTTCCTGCTAGTGACCTGCAGAAGAGCCAGTCTCTTCCCAGTAACCTTTGGATCAAGATGTAGAACTCTCAGTTCCTCCAGCACCATTTCTACCTCCACACAGCCATACTTCCTGCCATGATTATAATGAACTCAACCTCTGAACCTATAAGCCAGCCTTAACTAAATGTTGTCCTTTATGGCTGCATTGGTCATTGCCTTAGTCAGGGTTTCTATTCCTGCACAAAATATCATGACCAATAAGCAAGTTGGGGAGGAAAGAGTTTATTCAGCTTACACTTCCACATTGCTGTTCATCACCAAAGGGAGTCAAGACTGGAACTTACACAGAGTTGGAACTTGGAGGCAGGAGTGAATGCAGAGGTCATGGAGGAATGCTGCTTACTGGCTTGCTTCCCCTGGCTTGCTCATCTTGCTTTCTTATAGAACCCATAACTATCAGCCCAGGGATGGCACCACCCAGAACAGGTCCTTCCACCTTGAAACTAATTAAGAAAATGCCTTACAGCTGGATCTCATAGAGGCATTTTTTTCAAAGGAGTCTCCTTTCTCTGGGGTAACTCCAACTTCTGTCAAGTTGACATACAAAACAAGCAAGTATAGTCATGGTGTCTTTTCACAGCAATGGAAACTCTAAGAGAGAAAAAGTCATTTGTCTTCTTTCCTGGACAGTAAGCATCTCAAGGTCTTAGAGTTCTCTTAGATCCTCATGCTGCTAGCCATCAGCATATCTCCTAACCGGAGAAAGGATGCATATATTCTTGTGAGAGAGTAATAAGCAGAATAGTACTATATACTGTGGTTTTATACAAACAAAATAAAATGCATAATTTTCTTCTCCTTTTTATTGAAAGTAGCTGAAATAGTATCCTAAGATATATGAAGCACTAAGTTCACAGGGCTGAATAAGTTGAGTAAATATTTTGGTATGAATTTTGAAGTCTCATTTGGAATTTTAAATATTATTCAGAGTATCTTTATTCTGAGAATGTCAGTGTAACCGTTAAACATTTCTTCTCCCTGTGACATGGTAGATGGAAAGCAGTAGGCTGTACATTTTCTTAAAGATATAATTAGTGTGTTCTATGTCACCCCAGTGCCACCTATTTTTGTGCCTGAAATATTGTGAATATTCTCTTTATATTTATTGAATATAATGAATGATATGTCTGTTTTATAGCCAATCATGAAAACTTAAAGTAAGTGATTCTTCAATATTATTCAGCCGGAAACATTATATATAAAACTTTTGCCCACACAGCAGTCCGTTGTCTTCCCTATTGATTATATTCTTTTATATTCTTAGAACTATACTTTTATAGTCTACAAACATTGAGCCATATATTAAGAAACAAAACTTTTTTTGAAAAATATTAACCAATGTTTTAGAAATAGATCTCTTCCTTAATAGTGATTGAAAATATACATATTGTATATAAAAGAATGAGCTCATTCTTAACTCATGACTAATAGAAGGATCTAAACAAAATTTGAAACTAGCCTTATGGCCTCAGTTTCAATTCCTCCTAACACAAATACTTAGGATTTTAGCTTCACAGCCATTCTAGAATAGTTTGATAGATATGCACTACAATATGTCATTTCTTCTTTACATTTCAATTGTTCAATTTTAAAGAATTTCACAATGAGTACTATATTGTATCATTTTCAGCTCTCTTTTTCCCCATAGCTCCTTCTTCTTCTCAAATTAATCACTTCTTTTTAAAATTGTTTTATACAGATACAGAGAGAGAGAGAGAAAGAGGAGGGAGTTGGAGGGGAGGGAGAAGGGGGAAAAGAGAGACAGAGAAAAAGATATGCTAAGAGAGAGAGAGAGAGAGAGAGAGAGAGAGAGAGAGAGAGAGAGAGAGAGAGAAAGCAGCTATTAATTGCCTCTTCATCTAGACATGGAGCCTTTGTGGTTGTGGTAGTAAGTGCTTTGTTCTGGAAACAAGGTCTGATACTTTATCCCAGGCTGTTCTGAAATCCACTGTGCAGTGCAGCCTAGTCTTCTTCTTTAGGATCCTTCTTCCAAGGCCTGGGACCACAGGTATAAACCAGCATGTTCCACTCAATATCTAATTCTGAAGGATGTTTTATGGTTTGGGGGAAGCAATTTTAGAGTGTACTTTACTCCTCTCTGCCTTTGGCAAATGATGGAAAATTTTCCAGTTTTGAACACGTGTATCTCTTAATAAGCTTCTCCAGGAAAATGTGATTAAAACGTTTCCTAAGGTTAAAGTTTTCCTTTGGCACTCTGCATTTCCTTTGCTTAACACAACATTAGTATGACATACCATGCTTGACTTTGTCAGCACTTCTCATATACATATTAAATGTAAACACATTTAAAATGACAGAGGTAAGTGGATCCCAGGACTACAGGAAGCACTGATACTGTGGCAAGGGTAAAGTGTTTCTAGTAAAAGTCACTGGTGAAGGGGTCTCAGTGAATCTGCTCAGTTGTCCTGGGTTCCCTGGGTGCCTACACTTTCCTCATGTGATTTATTTTTACCAGCTCCTGTCTTTCCCTGTCTGACTCATACAGGATACACTAGTAAGACATCACATTCTAAATTGCATACAGAAAAATTTTTAATTTGTCAGGAAGAATAATCCAGCTTTTGTTTTAATGTAGTCCCACCCCATCCCACTCTTCCAGCATCTAGAGCTGTAACAATATGTATTTCTACCCAAATTTTTCTGCTCTCACTGATGTCCTGAAGTGTTATATCATAAAGACCCATTTTGAAGAGCATTGATCCTATGGGTTTTTCTGGTTAAGTGTTATATTACTTTATTGATCTTTAAACATTTTTTTCTGGAAATTTATTAATATATAGGAACATTTTCTTATTTATATAACATTTGAGACAGTGCTTTGCTAGATGAAGAAGTGAATTTGGACTTTCCCTATGGATTCTAAGTTTTAAGTAATTTCCACCTCTTCAGAGCCCAGATTCAGCATACTCATGCCAATAATTATGAGTGGTATGTGATATGTGCGATGGGGGATATACCATGAGAGGGGGTATTTGCATGAGAGGATGTTTTGACTCATGTGGATAGTCATTTGTTATAACTAATAAGAATGATCTATTTATTACTGAAGAACTAGTTTTAAAGTAAACGTATATGAAATTCAAGTACAATAATAGTTGTATTTTAAATTATATATATGAGGGCTGTTGGCTGCAAATTAAATTGGTGAAAATGTATGGTGTGCTAATCCTAAAAGAGCCTCCTCTTTTCTATTGTTTTACACATTTGCATTCACAAGCATACAAGCACAAATACATGTAGACATACACACCCACATGTACACAATAAAGCATCCTATTGAAATCTTGGCTGTACATTTAGGACATTGGCTGACATTTACCTTCATCAGGATGGCCTCACAGAGCTGCCCAACTGCTCTGCATTCTTTTACGCATTTATGCTAATCACACAATTGCCTTGGCATCACATGATGGATAAATTTATTTTAATGCAGCCCTGTGCCTTTTACATCTTAGAGAGCACAGTTGTAATGAAGTAGTCCTAATTCTTATAGCTCTGCATGTCTTGCTAGCATATTAAATCAAAACAAAAGGAGAAACATTAGGCTTTGGGCAATAAATCATGGCCTACTGGGACAGTCAACTTCTAGCTTCCTTTTGCACAGCAACCGCTTAGAGAGTCTGACTTCTCTGGCATCTGGAGAAGTTCCTCAGTTCCTTAGTTTACACATAAAGGCCTTGTAGGACCTATTGGAATATGGTCTTCCTTTCATGAGAAAGGAAGTAAAGAGGGGAGAAAAGAGAGGAGAGATTATGTCCTCTGGCTTTTAACAAGAGGAAACAATGAGACAGATTCTTGGAGGGTCATTTTTAAGAGTCATTTTTAATATATAAAGTTTTCAAAATCATTTGGCATGTATTGATGATATACATGCATGATGGATATGCATATATGAATGTATTTGTGTGTCAGAATATAGACACATGTATGCTACAGTATAGTGTGACACACATGTGGGGCTCCCAGGACAGTGCCAGGCATCATTGTTCACCTTCCACCTTGCTTGAGAAAAGACCTCTTTGTTGTTCACCACTGTGTACATCAGACTTGCTGCTGAGGGCTCTGGAATTCTGTATGTGACACCCATCTCAACCTGGAGCCGAGGTTACAGGTATATCCTACCACACTCAGGTTTTATAAGTGTTCTTTACCCACTGAACTATCATCTCACCTCCAATACAGTAAGTAGTGAAGCCAAATTTTCATTGACATCTATACATTAGATCATAATGTCTGTATAGTTATACACATTTCCATGCATTTTAAATGTGTACCTTTCTCAATTTTGACTTCTTTTTTCTGATTTCACTTGGTGTTGTCTTTTTCCAGTCACCGTTTGAACTGCAAAATCTAGCTCTGTCTCCCTGTTTGCTCAGCTATCCCTATCCTTCTCTGGTAACAATCGGCTTTTGAAAGGCTCAGCTTCCTGTGCTTTAGACAGGGAGTTCTTCTGGCTGAGAACAAACTACTGATTTACTCCAGTAGGTCGGATAAGAGTGACTATTTTGCAAAGAATTTAGAAACAGACATCTTCACTTGGCAAGCAGCTTCAATAGTCTTCAGCATGTTAATATGTTAATATGCTCACACATGATGTAAATATACATACATTTTCACATATAGACCCTTGGGGAACATTTTAGTCATTGTTTTATAAAAACTGAATCTTTTTTCTTCTCTCCTCTTTCCATAATTCTTTGTCGAAATGCCTTCAAGGCCACAGTGTAACTCATTATTTGAATGACTATAAAATAAATGTACAGTATTCTCCAGTTGCAGTTATTTCATTTGTATGCATATATTGTGTTTTGAAACTATCAGGAAGTTTATATAATTTTAATAAGAGAAACTTTTAGGCATTGGAGTCCTAAATTTGAGAAAAAAAGCTATTTGATCTTAATTCATATTGCCAGGGTATTTTCCAAAAGCTTTAAAAATTCACATTTTAATTTACCACAAATAATAGTACCCATTTCTGTACTCTCTACCAGAAGTAGATATTTCCAATTTTATTAAACAAAGAACTCTAAGGGCCACCTCTTGGTTTGTCTGCTCACAATTCTCTTCTGCTAAGTTGGATACTCTTTTTATCCTTGGAGCTTTTTAACATTATAAATTGACGTCTAAAATGCCTCTTCATATTTTTATGCATTTCTTTGTGTAGTGTTGGTATTTAACATGCACAATATTGTTTTACCCTTTATACCCTTTATACACATTGTCATGAAGTTTTATTTAATTTATTTTTTATTTTTGGGACGGGATTCATCTCTAGCTCTGTCTTAGAACTCATTCTGTAGACCAAGCTGGCCTCAAACTTATAGAAATCCACCTGCCTCTGCTTCCTGAATGCTGATATTAAGGGTGTGTCCCACCATGTCCTGCTATTTTCCAAATTAATGTTGAAACAAACTTGCTGAGCAAACTCGAATATACATGTGTGTTTCTATATTCCTTGCAAATCTTTTTGCACATACAGACAGAGGCTGAGCAGGTAAGCAGATGACATATGCATAACTACCCAGGGATAAGCATGCAGAAATAAAAGCACACGTTTAAAGTCACACTCAACAAGACTGTTAGCTCTTATCTCCTAGGGTCAATATGGGTGACTTCCATGTCTTTGTAAAAAGTTATTAATTGTCTTATCATAGCAACTATTTTTTGCAGGAAAGATATTCAGGGAGATGAAATCTTTCACTATAGAGTGGCTGGACTTTTCCAGTTGTATTTTGTATCTTGTTTTTTAGATTATGATTTCCCTTACACTTTGAGGGATCTCTTTTTAAAGTTTCATTTCTTCACCATTCTTAAGTCAAAAAATAGCAGAAGAAAACCAAAATCAAACAAGCAGCAACAATAACAACAGCAACAAAAATCAAACACAGGGACACTTCATGCACAATTTACATGGCCTTCTAATGTCTTGCATCATATAATAATAGCACATATCAAAAATGGTAACAAAGACTCCACAGTGTTTATTCAGACTGTGCTAGTTTAGTCAATTGCATGTGTAGGTTTTGACTTATTTTTAAAACTTGAGTTGGAAGAAAAAAACCACCAGTTCTTCTATCTCTAAAATTAACGTTCCACACTCATAAGTGAAAATAGCAAACAAAATTTCAGAACCCACAGCATTCTAGTGATGCCATGAATGTCATTCCATGAGGAAATTTACAGGGGAAGGATCTACAAATAGGCCTTTGCTTGATGTGTATCCCAGAAGACCTGTAGGCAGGCTGAACTTGTCACAGATGTCTGCTTTAATTGCATAGAATTTAATTTATTAACTTATTGTATATCATTTATAGTTTTTGATAAAATTTATTATCTTTTTTATTTTACATATTTATATTTTTAACATATTTTATTAATTTAATTCCATTAATTCCATGGAATTGAAGATTTTTGACCTTCTGGTGACAATCCAAGTTGTACAACTTTAAGTAGGGACCTTCTCTCATTTCACAGTAAAATAACATAATGGATGTATGTGTGAAGGTTTCTTTCCTTAACTACAGTGATACTTGTTGAGGTTATATGGACTGTAGTTTTATAGCAGCATTTCCATAATCAATTACAAATCCCCAATCATTCAACCATAGCTATAATTTATAAAGAATAGCTCATTAGCTTCTCTGAACCATGTGGTCACAGGCTGTGACAAGCATGCATTTGGGAGACAGTACTTCCATATTTGTTTACTTTTAAAAAAAAATAAGCAGAGAGTGAAAGTCTTTGGACTGGAACATTCAGCCCTAAGTAGTTTGTTTTCATCAAATCTCCTCATGGCTCAGGGACCTATGCAGAACAGGAAGCAAAAGACTGTAAGGGGTAGAGTTGGTAAGTGACTCCAGAAAGCATTATCTACATACAAGAGTATTAATGCACATATGAACTGACAGAACTCCATCAGCACACACAGGACCTGCTCAGGTTCAAGCCAGATGGGTCTCAACACAGAGAGAGGAAACTAGACACAGTGTCCCATCCCTAACCAAGAAGCTATTTGCAATACATATGTACAGGGAAAGGGAAAATGAGTTTTCTGTAGTGGAGTGTTGCTGGGTATCTCACCCATGCCCAGGAGTAGTTGGCCAGCACAAAATAGACTCCATGCTTCTTGTTTGCTTTTTTTTGTTTTTGTGGGGTTTTTTTGGAGGGATTTTTGTTTCAATAGTTTGTTGTTTGTTTTGCTTTTTTTTTTTTTTTAAAAAAAAAAAAACACATTTTGGTAGGGGTGGAAAAGGGTGGAAAAAGAACGTGAAGATGGTTGGATAGGAAGTTAGGGAGGATCTGGGAGGAATTGGGGAGGGTAAAATATGACAAAAATATTGTGTATACAAAAACTTATTTTGTTGTTTTGCTTTTGAGACAAGGTCTTTTTGCTCTTAGAATTCACTATTTAGACAAGGCTAGCCTCAAACTCATAGTTATCCAACTGCCTCAACTTCTCAAGTGCAAGGATTAAAGGCATGAGATGCCATGCCTAGCCCCTAAAGGTTTATTTGTTTATATATTTTGTGTATATGAGTACTGTTATAACTGCAAATTAAAGGAGGGCATCAGATCCCATTATAGATGGTTGTGAGCCACCGTATGGTTGCTGGAAACTGAATTCAGGACTTCTAGAAAGCCAAGCAGCCAATGTTCTTAACTGCTGAGCCATCTTTCCAGTCACCCCAATTTTAATTTTAGAAACTAGTTATTTTTTCTTTCTTTCTTTCTTTCTTTCTTCTTTCTTTCTTTTCTTCTTTCTTTCTTTCTTTCTTTCTTTCTTTCTTCTTCTTCCTTCCTTCCTTCTTCTTCCTTTCTTTTTTCTTTTTTTCTTTTTTAAGCAGTAAAACAATTTATTATGAGTTTGTTTTCTTTTTTCCTTTTGTCTTTTTTAATTACCATTTTGTAATTTATAAAGTATAAGATACACCTAACATCCAGTCCATCATCTTTGACAATTAAATAGCACACTCTTGTCATCTATCCTAACTTAAAAGACTTATAAATCCATATGTTATACCCTGGTTTAACTTGTATACTATCTGAGAACTATCTTCTCAATATATTTTCTCAATGTTAAATAGCCTGGGTTGGCTATGAAACTATAAGTAGTCTTTCAACCTGAAATCTGAGAAAGAGCAACATTATCTGAAAATATAGGAAGCCTAACTCATCTTCCAGAACTGAGACAAGTTGTAGAGACAGATGCCTACCCATACAGCTCCAGTAAGTCAGGAAGTTGGAGCATCAGTCTTCAGCCTTCTGGCCTAGGATCATCTGACAGATCTTTGAAAAACAGGAATTATTAAGGAGTAGCTTATTCTGTCTTGGCAGAACTAAGGTATCCTAACCTGTAACTTGTGTCATCTCAGGAACAGTAAAGGTCTGCAGGAGAGATAGGCAGTTTCTGTCCAGTGGCAACCTAGCCACAATGTACAGCCTCACCTGGAGGTAGAGATGCTCAATTTCTTCTTTGAATCCACAAAAGGGGAGCTGCTAGGAGCAGATATGTTTCAACAACGAAAGAATAAATAACATTAAATGTCACATTCTGTGGATTTCTGACAGAATAGTTGATAGTTGAAAACCAACTATCTTTGTAAAGCAATCTGAACTGTTTTCCATTAACTACTCTCAGCTATTTCTAATTAAATTATCAAAAAAACCACCCTAACAATAAACTCAGAACCATCAGTTTGCTATTTGGCCCTTAACTCACAAGCTTAAACATCTCAGATCAGTTTGTAATGACATTATAGAAGGACTGGGTCCAAGCCTTTTACTTTTCAAATTTTTGTATCAATAGAAGAAATTTTATACAAATGATAACCTTGATTCTGTATCAAAATAAATATACCAAAATAAGAAATTATTTTCAGATTTCAAAGAATTATTTCAACTTAATAACTATTATAAAGGCTACCAAGTGCGATTATGGTTACACAATCAATTCTAGCTATTTCCTCCCTGTTCCAATTATGACCATTTCAACATTCCCCAGAGAGACAACTAGAATAACCACCTCTAGAGTCCTAAAACCAGAGAACTGGGGTGACAACTCTTTATAACTTCATCAAGTTGAATATGGGCGTTTAGGGGAGGGAAGGTAGGGAAAATGGAGAAGTTTGTTGGCCTTAAGAAGGCCACACCAATGATTGATTTAGTCTCAGATATCTGTGTCCTGACTGGATCTGGCTGAAAGTCCAAGAAATCAGGGGTTCAAAGCAGGTCAGCTCAACATGTCGATGAGACTCACCAAAGCTGTATATTCTATAATATACAAATCTCAAAACAAAGTTTTAATATCATCAAGGTATCTTTTTTGTTTGATTCTCTGGAATCTAGTCCCCTGGGGGAATCTCCCTTTGTCATATCTGATCTATATGACTGTGGAAGGTGTATAGATACTAATCACCTTATCTAAAAACAGAAAGACCAAACTTTTCTCCCAAATCAGCATATTCTTGAACCAGTAACCAGAAAAACCTTTATTTGACCTCTCTCCCAGAGGGATAATATAAGCATAGAACTCAAAATCACACCCATTTTGAAAATTAAAACAATATAAAACAAAAGAAGTAAACTAAAATACTGTATGACCTATTCTCATGCATTTTCTATTTTGCCATGTCAGGAAATTAACCCAAAATTCCCGTGGAGTCCACGTTCAAAGAATATGAGTTACTTATCCTGCAGACCTTATTATACAGCCTTTTGAACAATTGATTCACACTTCTATCTATGTTTATAAGCAGGGAGCTTGTCTAACCAGGATTTTAACCCAAAATTCCCATAGAGCCCATGTTAGAAAGAATATAAGTATCCTGTAAGACTTACTAGAGCAATGTGTCTTTATACCATCTTTAAAACAATTAATTCAAACTTTCACTAATATCTGCCTATAGGAAGCAGGTATTTTTTACTTGTTAACCTGAAGCCACAGACTTATCCAGTCTGTTAGTCTATGTCTTTTTATTGGGGAATTTGAGTCCATTTATGTTAAGAGATATTAAGTAAAATTGATTGTTGCTTCCTTTTATTTTTATGTTATTTTTATGTTTGTGTGGCTATCTTCTTTCGGATATGTTGAAAGAAGATTACTTATTTGCTTTTTCTAGGGTGTAGTTTCCCTCCTTGTGTTGGCGTTTTCCATCTATTAGCTTTTGTAGGACTGTACTTGTGGAAAGGTATTGTGTAAATTTTGGTTTTTTTTTTTTTCATGGAATATCTTGGTTTCTTCATCTATGGTAATTGAGAGTTTAGCTGGGTATAGTAGCCTGCGCTGGCATTTGTGTTCTCTTAGGGTCTGTATGACATCTGCCCAGGATCTTTAGCTTTCATAGTTTCTAGTGAGAAGTCTGGTATAATTCTGATAGCTCAGCCTTGATATTTTACTTGACATTTTCCCCTTACTACTTTTAATATTCTTTCTTTGTTTTGTGTATTTGGTGTTTTAACTATTATGTGACAGGAGGAATTTCTTTTCTGATGCAATCTATTTGGAGTTATGTAGGCTTGTATGTTTATGGGCATCTCTTTCTTTAGTTAGGGAAGTTTTCTTCTACAATTTTGTTGAAGGTATTTACTAGGTATTAAGGTGGGAATCTTCACTCTCTTCTATACCTATTATCCTTAGGTTTGGTCTTTCATTGTGTCCTGGATTTCCTGGATTTTTTTGGTTAGGAGCTTTTTGCATTTTGCATTTTCTTTGACTGTTGTGTCAATGTTTTCTTGGTATCTTCTGCACCTGAGATTGTCTCTTCTATCTTTTGTATTCTGTTGGTGATGCTTGCATTAATGACTCCTGATCTTTTTCCTAGGTTTTCTATCTCCAGGGTTCTCTCCCTTTGTGAATTTTATTGTTTCTATTTCCATTTTTGTGTCCTGGATGGTTTTGTTAAATTCCTTCACCTGTTTGTTGTGTTTTCCTGTAATTCTTTAAGGGATTTTTGTTTTTCCTCTTTAAAGGGCTTCTACCTGTTTCCCCGTGTTCTCCTGTATTTCTTTAAGAGAGTTATTTATGTCCTTCTTAAAGTCCTCTATCATCATCATGAGATGTGATTCTAAATCAGAGTCTTGCTTTTCCGGTGTGTTGGCTATCTAGGGCTTGCTGTGGTGGGAGAACTGTGTTCTGATGATGCCAAGAAGCCTTGGTTTCTGTTGCTTATGTTCTTATCCTTGTCTCTCACCACCTGGTTATCTCTGGTGATAGCTGATCTTGCTGTCTCTGACTGTGGCTTGTCCCTCCTGTAAGCCTGTGTGTCAGTACTCCTCAGAGACCAGTTCTCCCTGGAAGGAATTTGGGTATGGAGAGTTGTGGCACAGGGTCAGCTCCGGGTGCAGGTGGAAACTGGAAGAATCCTGTCCCTGGCTGTTCCTTGGTTCCTGTGTCCTGATGGCTCTGGTGGGTCCCTCTTGGGCCAGGAATTTGAGCAGAAGTGGTAATTATTTTCTTTTTAATGAGTATAGGCATTTTGACTGCTTGTATGTCTGTACATCAATGTTGTGTAGTAATTGCAGAGACCAGAAGAGGGCACTAGATACTCTGGGCTTGGGGTTATAATTGGTTGCAAGTCTCATGAGGAAATTGAACCTGGGGCCTCTAGAAGAACATTCAGTGTTCTTAATGGCTGAGCCATCTCTTCAGCCCTTTTGCTTTTACTTGCTTGTAGGAGAGTATTAATGGCTCAAGTCCTCATGCTATGCCAACTTGACAGAATCCACTTAGAGGGTTTTCTTTTTAGAGCATTATTCTTCCTCAAGGCTATAAAGGAAATTGAGCTGAGTTGGGGCCTGGTCTGGGTTTCTGTTGAGAGCACCAGTGGGTTCCTAGGAGAGCATCCTCTGTGCTGACTGCACTGCTGTTGATCACTGTCCTTTCAGAACCAATCTTAAGGTAGGAAATTTCAAACATATGCATTTGTAAAGTGACCAGAGCAACACACTCTCATTTCAGTGGTGATGTTCAGCATCACTGTGGCAGTAGAATGATGCTTTTAAAATGGATATAGTGATTATATTTTTATACCTCTTCCAGATAGTTAAAATCTGAGAAGAAAGGGATTCAGGGTAGAACTGTTACATGACACTTCCTTACTGGTTATCTGCCAGAAGCAGCAGCTGTCTTTTGGTGCTTTCACATATTATTGAGGTTGATGATGTCACCCAGAACTAAAAATTTGCAATGTGGAATACAGAATTTCAAGTAATTCTACCATCTACTGTGGAGCTACCCCACTGGTGTTTAAGATGCTATAGGCAAACAAATGGCCAGTAATGTGAGCGTGAAGAAAGCAGGGCATGAGAGACAATGCTGACTGAATAAATGAGCAAACCAAAGGTAAAATATGTGTGTGTTGGAATCAACAGTGAAGACCGGTACATGGAGGTTGTATCTCTGTAAGTAGGATGAGTCCTATGAATTCATTCTGATTTCAGTCAGGTACTGTGGTCTTCGCAAGGGGACCTTATTAATCTCCACTAGGGACAGAAACTAGTCTCTTTATGCTATTTGTGTGTTCCCAATGCCTGAAAATGAATGTAGAGTTACTTCTTTGTGTGTATGGCAGGGAGGGAGGGAGAGAAGAAGGCACAGAGAAATTGATAGATGGATGGATGTTAGCTCAAGGAAAGGAACAAAGAAAGGTATTTAACAAGAAACTAAAAGAAAATTAGTAGCCATAGCATTTTAAATGTCAGAGTTTTCCAAATACTGGCCATGTTTAAGCAGATGCCATTAGGAGCAATACAAAATTAAAATAGGACATTCTGTTTTTGTCTCTGGTCACATTTTAGAACCCAATTAAATGTCCAGAAGCAACCTCTTCTTAAAACTTAACAAAAAATTCTTATTACTGAAGAGATACTCTGGTGGTTTTGTTTAGCACTGTCCTTAACATTCTAACCACAGATACAAGTAGAGGTAAGACTTGGTTTTAAAAAAAAGTTCCATAGTTTACTTGCTGTCATGGGAACATTATACTTAAACCACTCCATCGTGGGAATACAGTTTGACAGTGCATACCATATTTCAGTGGTAGATTCCAAAGCATATGAGGCTAAACATAGTTCCAGTTAAACATGGCTGAGCTAATTTCTAGAATACATGTCTCTCATAAGCCAGCTATTGAATATTAGTTCTAACATTGGAAAGTAGCTAGATTTCATTCTTCATTTTGAAGTTAATAGTGTGCAATAGAAAGGAATTGATTAGCCTTATCTGGTTATAAAGAAAACTCCCCACTAACAGCTCAGGGAGATACCATATTCTAGGCCTTCATGGTCTTCATCAAGTTTTTTTTTCTTCAGGCAAAGACGCTATTTCCTATGCCCTTCCACTGTCCTGAGTCTTACTTTGTTTGTTTTATACATGACTACTTTTATTCTTCGGTTAATTATACTATGATAACCCAGGATTATTTCCAATCTTCATCTTACGTACTACAGACCATGGTAGCAAAGAACCACCAAACCAGAAAGGAAGAATAGAGAATAGAATAAACTGGAATGCAGTGGAAGAGTGATGTCCTGCTCCTAAGTAATGGCAGTACAACTACTGTACACTGGGCACTTTCCTGTCTGTAGTTATGTCTGCTATCTGTACTTCCAAATAGAAGAATTATTGTCTCTTCTCTATGCCCATTGCAGTTGTTTAGGCTTTCTGAAACAGAGATCTCCCAGAGCCCTTTCTTTATCCTTCTATGTTAACTTTTCCAACCATTCTTAAAATTGACCAGAAAGTTCTGCAATTTGATCTCAGGCTAAAAACACAGTATAAACATAAAGAAACTAGAAATTAAAGAGAATTTCCAAGGGTGATCTTTAAAAAAAAAAAAAAAAAGAGCATTCTGCACCTTTTCTATGTCATTCTCTGAACAGGAATGAACAACTGCCAATTCCTCCATTGCTACCTACTAGCTGAGAACAGGTGACAATGGAACATTGCACTTCTTGAAAATCCATAAATAAATGGCCACAAAATGAGTCAGTGACCCTTGAGCTCCATGGAAATGGTCTACTGAAGTCTGAATCTATCTCCTGGGTAGATGAATTCAACTTGTTCCACCAATTTGAAAAGATAAACTGTTACAGATAGGTGGTGTCAAAGACCATCACAAGTAGTTTTCATTGTTCATAAGCAAATGGTACTGACTGCTTATATCATGTCCTACATTATGCCATAAGTATTCTTTTAAGCCTCTGACCTGGCCCATGTCCCATCCAGTGGAATAGGAAGTCACAGTAACAAAGACCCACTCTTAGGCATGGTAGCTTTCAGTCTATCTGTGAAATGCTCTGAAGTCTACCACATTTATACTCTTTTAAACAGGTACAATGGTATATCAGGATACTTCCATACCAGCAATAACAGAATTTCTTTGGTAAATCTTTTAGAAAAGAGAATCTCTCCCTAAATATACTAAAAAGGAAGAAATGCATTAAAATCCTACACTCCTATCCATAAGGGGAATATTTTAATGATCTTAGTTTTCCTAGTTTTAAATTTATTGTTTAAATTTTGTTTGTAGTAGTAATGTTATTATAGATTAGTAATAAGTTTTTATTTCTTCTGAAAAAACTGTCACCTTCCCATTCGTACAGATGCATTTCTCAGTGGTTCTCTTGAATCAATCCTCTCATAGGAAGAATTTGCCATAAATACCAAAACTGAGAAATTGAGACATGGCTAGTTAGAAGATAGCACCAGAGATAGATTACTTTTCCTGGGCTTTTCTTCTATTCTAGTGTTTTGTAGGCAGGACTTGGATGAACAGAAGGAACACTTCCCTGTCCTGGTGAACATGCAGAGCCCATTATGTGTTCAGACAAGTCTCCCTGGAATACCAGTGAAAGAAAATTAAATCAACTCACACCAGCTATCTTGCATCTCTCACCTGGGAAGGTATACAGACCATAGGACAGGCACTGCTTAACATTAATCAGACTCCTGAAGTCATTACATTCACGAGGAAATGTAATTCACATGTGATTACTTTTTAATTTACTCTGTAATCACATTCCAAGTGAACGGGCCAAGCTGAAAATGAAATTTAAAAGTCAAATACTGCTTTGTATTAGGAATTCACAATTTTTATATGCACTTAGGTTAATAAAGATTTTACAATAACCATTTGTGACTGGGCATATGATAATTTGTGGAAGAAACGTAGTGCCGTACCTTAGGTAAGATGTGTTTGATTCTGCTCCAAGTACTGACTTGGACCCAGAGAGCCTCAGAACTGTGCTTTGGGTTGCATTCCTGTCTCATCTAAACTTTATTTGAAAGGGGTGGGGAGAAGCCCATCCAAACATTCCTCAGTCCCAGATCAGAAGTTGCAAGGAGCTAATGTATTTTTGATTCCTGCTGTGCCTGTGGGGCATATCCATTTGTTTTATCCATCATTGGAAAGTGTGCACAGAACTTTATAATAATGCACTTCAGCTCCTCGGTGAGGACTGCCAGGGCCTACAGTCAGAATCTTCCCCCAAATATGTGGCCTTTGAAGTGCATGTAGTTCCTGAGTTCTTGTGTTGGTTTCAAGGGACCAATGAAAGGAAAGGTTTAGAAGTTGAAGCCTGGCTGGTTCTGGGTGGTAGAGAGTACCTTTGTGCTGTTTTCTTCAACATGTACTAAAGGCTAAAAAGAGAAAAAATACAGAGAATTTGCAAGTTTATAGTCAGCAAAGATGAATTTTTACCATGTGGCTTTTCTTGATATTGATGTGGCTTTTCCTGGCATTGCAGAAAAATAAAGGTATGCTCTGAAAAATATTAAAACCAAAACACTGGATCCCATTCTCCAGAGATGCTGTCTTATATTATAAACACTGTTATTAGTTTTCAGATGTCAAGAAATTTATGATATATTTATGAAAAAAATCAATTGTTTTATTTTAACTCAACTAGCTTTAAGTACTACTTTGCCTGTGTAGTCAGTCCTTTTCAGTAGAAATAGAAAATACATATAAATATCCTAATTGTCATACAAAGAAAAGAAAATTAAACAGATTATTTTCTTTTAATTTTCCGTAATCCAAGATAACTTCACTAGTATCATTTAACCAAATCAATATACATCTTATTAAATGAGATCTCTTATATTCACTTTTGTAATAGACTTTGAAATCCTATGTATATTTTATACTCAAATTATGTTCCAATTTGTTTCTATCCATATTGTAGGTATTGACATAGCATGTGTGGTTTGTGGCTTCTGTGTTGGTCACAGACATTCTAAGCTGGGACATTTGTAAATTTGTGATGTGGACATACTGGTTATGTATTGGTTTAGTAAATATAATATGACCATGTATCACAATCCATGAGTTTTTATTTGAAGGAGGTAGTGAAGGCATGATGGATGGTATTCAAATTGTTGTAGCTCTGTGTAGATGGATATACTTATCTACAATTTTCTTTGTATGTGTGTTGGTGTGTGTGTGTGGTGTGTCCTGTCCATGAGTACATGTATAGTAAAACTTAGGGTAATGATATTAATAAAATATTCCTTATTATTAATTCTTAAAATTACTGTATATAGTATCTATATACTATATCTCTGTATAGATACATAACACAATATATACACATAACTATATAGTCACTATATGGTCACAATTTTCACACACAACACAACAACAAACACACACACACACACACTACACACACACAATATATAATATATATAATATATATATATATATATATATATATATAAAATGATTTATAATCATGTAGTTTTAGCTCTAGTAAATGAAGGTGGCAGAAATAATGCTGCATTTATCCAGAAGCACATAACTGAAGATCCATCTGTGCATTCCTTCTAGCCAGGCAGAAAGAAGTCTTTGTGGTGTAATTGAGTTAAGATCTTGTGATTGGGAGTTTGCCTTAGATTTCTCAGATAGGTCATAAATATTTTAGTAAATGGAAGAGAGAGGCAAGAGAATCCAGGAGGACTTGGATGATGGCAGAGAGCCAAGTGAAGTAAGAAGCTAAGCATGCCTTGCTGTCTTTGTGATAGAGCAAGGGGCCAAAGAGTATGGGCAACCTTCAGAAGCAAGGCAAGGAACTAGAATCTCTTCAGTCACCCTGAGGACTATACCTCTACTACTGTCTCTCATCTTGAGTTTAGTCCAGTGAGAACTGCTTGGGACTTCTGTCCTTTAAAACTGCAAGATATAGTTTTGTTATTTTCAATCATTAGATCTGTGGTAAATAGTTACTTTACCAAGTTACTATATATATGCATCCTGAATGATCAGGTCATTTAAAAGCTACCACTTCCAGCTATTAGAAAAAGAGCATGTTCTCTGACACAAGAGCTAAGTGCTTCTTTCCCTGAACCATTTGGCTGAGGGCTCTCCCCCTCTGGTTAATACAGTATTGTCTTGCTGACTCTGTATAGAGACTACAGGTAATGTACAAGGCAGCAATCAGGTATATGAGAGCCTGCATTCCCATGACTGTTACAGGGCCAGCATCTTACATTCTCATAGTCACCCCGTGATCAGTCACACTAAGTATCTGACTTTGTGAGTGAGTATCTAAAAGCTTATATCCTACATTCTATGTGTTCTGTGTGGTGGTTTGTGAAAATCAAGCATAGTGTTGTAGGGTTGAGTATGGCTCTTGTTTCCTGCCTTGTCTCTCTGCTCATGTGTTTGAAGGCTGTATGTTTTCTGAAATTCTCTGAGACCTACCTGGGATTGGTATTTGGAAGCTCTTTAGCCAACTAAACAATGTTTGTGTTTTAATTTCACTTTCATTTAGAAAAAAATTGATATAGGTGCTGTCCTTCCTCGACTCAAAAAGATGTGTATCTGGGGCATTCCTGGCAAAGACATTGGGCCTAGGATACTTTGAACAGTTATGCTCTATACCACTAGGATCTGCCAGGGCTGTTTGGTGTTTTCTCAGCTCGTTACTGACTCTCTTCTTCTCTCTCCTATGTAGATGTAGGCAGGATTATGGTCTTTCCTTTAAAGGATTTGAGGCATCCTCAGTGTTTTTACCTTTGATGTATATTTTGTTTATTCGACTACTCATGGCTGGGGATTTGAAGGCTGAGAAAAAAATTATTCTCCCATAAAACACATCTGGAATTCACAATTTTGCCTTTCAAGGAAAATGTCATTCACTTCATTCTCGGTCACTCCACCCCAGTATCATTTAGAATGGATGACTTAAAATCACAGAGGAAGTCATCTTTGAATGGCAGTACCAGTAATGAACAAGTCACTTCAGTGGCAACTTGTATTGTTTAAAATTATGGAGTTCACACAGAATACAATTACTTCCAAAAAGCTTCTTTTGACTGTTGTTGGAGGACGTCATGACCAGACACAAAGCTGTACCACCCGCACTTCTCACCATTTTTCTCTCATAGGTGATTCTGAGTCATTTAGGAAGATGGTACCCAAAGCCAGACCTTGAAGAACATGGAATGATGTAGAGGTCCTGAGTATGTGAGTAGGCAAGTAGCTTGTAGGATAATGATGTGAAAAATTTGACCCAGGTCTGTGTTCCCCTGGAGTAATAGAACCTAGAATTCAGGTTTATTTGCATGTTCTGTAGGGCCTTAGAGTCCTCTCAACAGAGATACCCTCTATATCAATCAAGGCTAGCCATTTAGTTGATATCTGTGGTTGCTGAGGGCTTTGTAAAAGAGTAAAGTTAAATCTAGAAGCCTCAAGAATATTCCACATTTGAAGAGGTAGGAATTTGGAGGAAAGATGAAAATCAGAAGGGCTGAACTATCAATAGTCTGAGCTGACCAATATATTGAGAGTATGTGGTCCAGGCTTATAATACTAGTGCTAGAGACACTGAGGCAGGAGGATCTTGAATTCAAGACCAGTTTAGGATACATAACAAAATCCTGTCCCCCAAATGTCGGATAAAAAGTAGTAAAGCCTGGACACTCAAGAACAGAATTAATTCTGATTTTCTTATCCATGATACTTATAAAATTATGTGTTCTCTTCTTACTAGTGCGGAGTCAGGCTCTGAGGTCTGGTTGTTTCTGACCGGCTTTCATATACCTACTCTGCTGAGTCTGGGCACTACACTTTGAGCAGCAAAAATGGAAATCGTGTCTGGGTACCAACACTAAACGCAGATGTTCTCAAGCTAGAATCCTGTTTCTACCAGGTCCTTCCAACAGGAACTGAGGTCACTTTGGGGTTGCTTCTGCCAGATGCTATAGGAAGAAGTGTGGAATTGCGCTTGACTGAAAGGGTTTTGCATTTGAAAATGACATGAAGTTCCTGAGAACGGAAACACCTCACTTTCTCTATCCTTTTTCTGATTGGTCAGAATCACTCCAGGATGCTCTCATTTATTTTTATTTCTCTGCCTTGGCAGAGGAACCAGCTTTTTTTTTGTTTTTTTTTTTTTTTTTTTTTGCTTTTACAGCCTTTTTTAGTTACCTGTCTGCTTTCAAGTATTTTTCATTGCCCTTGAAGACAGCTTTTCTCTTTTCAAAGGAATCAAATAATGTAGAAAATGGTATAGAAAACTTGTGGAAATCCTAGTGACAACTCAGGACCCATGTAGAGAAGGGCAATACCTCCATACTCCTACTGGCCACTCTGGTACCTCCATTGAACTTACCAAAGTTGTTGATATATATACCATTAGGGGGTGAAGAACAGTCATTACAGGGAAGCTCCACAGGAGCTGGAATTTAGATCTGGATTTCCATCCAAGGTGTAGGGAGCTTTCTCTACACTGCTTGAGGACAATCTCTTTTCTCTGTTATCTGCTTCCTCTTATCTGTATGTAGAGTAGCTGTCCCAGCTCTTTCCTATCCTAGCAAGCAACACAGACAGTGTCTCCCTCCCTTTCCATTCTCCTCTAAGCTCCACTCAGTTGGTTCCATCCTTAAATTTTCTGCAGAGGACAAGGCTCATTTCAAATTCTGTAGTGCCCAGCCAGAAAGGACAGGTGAAATCATGGGATAGAAAGTCCCTGATACCTATTTGGGACATTGGGAGATATTATCTCTGCTTGTCTTCATGACCAGCACCTGTCACCATGCTCCCTGTCTCTTCCCAGGGATATGATATTTGTTTTCTTGTTTCAGGGTTTCTAGCTGAATTGTAGGTTTATTTTCTATGCTTTCAGTTTTCTTATTTAACATTATTTTGTATTTACTTACTTTTGCTTATAATAAATGTGTGGGTTTTCACATAATTGGATTTTATTAGTCTTTTTGTTTAGCATGTTTTAAAAATGCATTAGAATTAAAATTTGTTTTACTATTTCAAATGGAATGTTTTAAACTTTTAAAATTATTTGAAGTCTTATAGGAAATGGTTATGACATAGGGGCGAGTTATATTTGTTCTGCTGTCTTCAATATTAAAAGTGAAATTAAGCAGCTGAGAATCTTATCCCTGTGAAGTGGGAGAAAAGATTAGTCAGAGTTTCATGCTGTATCTAAGGCTAGCTAATATGCATTATTTGGTCCAGGATGGCTTTGAAATTACAGTAATCCTCCTGCTTATAAAGGCTAACATGAAAATCTTACTTTTATTATATATTCATTTTCTATATGTTTATTGCTTTTGGAATCATGTATAAATATAATAATGTATGGATCTTTATACTTTATAGTGTTTTTTAGATTAGAGCCATACTGCCCCATATATTCAAACTGTATTTATTTTCATATTGAATTTCTGACATTCCTCCTCACAATGAGAAGAATTTCCTAATGATAGATTTCTCACCTACTGTCCCTCCCCAAATACCAGGCCAAATAACTGCTGCTTGTTAGGGATCAGGACACTTAGGACTTTTAAATTTCAGAATCTCCTTTTTTGGAGATATTTTTTTAAAGTAAAGCTGGCTCTTTAGACCCCTTAGATATAGTGATACCTTCAGTGTCTGCCTAAGCCTTTGGCTGGCTTGTGATGGTAACAAAGCTCTGCAGCTCACACATTTAATTGTCTTCTTGGCTAATCCATCACGGAAGGAAGTTAGCTGGAATGAGCTACCATAAGGTCTTATGAGGACCCACTTCCTGGAATCAGAGTAGATCCTGGAGAGGTCGTTCTTGGCCCACAAGAGTGTCATTTCTCCCCTATATTCCTTCTAATTTTTTTTCTTTCTGGTGTCATCCTACTCTTCAGGCCATTAGCTATTTCAGTGAGTCACTTCTCAGCCAACTCAGAAAAAGCAGCATCAACTCTTGAAGGCAGCAGAAATAGCAGATCAGGAAGAAAATATGGGACATTATTTTTGTCCTATGATGTCATCAGTCAATCAGAATCCACATTTCCACATGCCGTTTGCAGGTCGTTTAGGATGGGGGTGTTTTAACTGTCTGGACTCTACAGTATGTTTTAGAATCATTAGTTCTTCCCAGAATAGTTTTTCCCATATGACAGAGTTGCTGACTTAGAAGGAATGTGTTTCCAAGGCAAGTAGGGGCAAGACTGGCCTATGGAGGGTGAGATGGATTCTGGTCCTCTCTCTTTGGGAGTTTGGTCTGCAGTCTGTCCATGCTCACATGGCAGCTACCTCTAACTGACAGATTTGACAACCATGTTCTGGATGGATTATAGAGATTTTCACAGACACCTTCCCAGAGTACAGAATGTCTTTGCATTTAACTTTCATCCAAACAACTATTTTAATCCTTAGCAAAGTAGTTATTCTTTTGAAATGGAAAATTGTGGGTAAATGTCAAGAGAGCTGTGAAACTATTTGTGTCGTATTTAAAACATTCACATTCAATTAAACCCAATTTCATTTCAAATCTATTCAACTCTAGTAACTGGATAAGTAGGTGGAGTGTCCAGGCTTGCCTTCCTAAGCCTTTGTCTCTCAGTAAACTATGGGATGTGGAGGTGGTCCTGGGTCATTTCTCTGTAGTTCTTTATAACCTACTTAAAGTAAGGAAAGCAGGCAGGGAGTCTAAAAGTTCAGCATTCAGCAAAATTGCCATGAAACATGAAACTACATGATTGATTGGGGAAGATTTCAGTAAATGATACTCAAGACATTAAGCAAGTGACTTTAAGTAAAAATTATACTACTATATACAGGAGTTAAAAAATAAGATGACATAACAATCCACCACATACCTTGAGATACAGGTAGGCAATATGGGGGTTTCTGTTCTCTTTTTTTCTTCCCCCTTAAATCCAGACTCTAAATTGAACAGCTGCCAGTTTTTATTTCCTTTCATTTCTTTTGACTTGTCAAGAGGAAAAAGGTCAGAAGTGATCACCAGCTCTCACTGTTTAACAGACAGAAGCCTGTAATTGAGAGTAATTCCGTGCAATTTGGTAGGTAGGGGCTGTGTTAGACTGGCTTTCAGTACCTGCACTGAGAGAGAAGCACCAGTATTCTGTAAGTGAATCAACTTAATTCACCTGGCCACAGATCGTTTCTGATTTTAACCAAAATGCACCAAGCTGTAGTGCTCACATTAATGTCTTTCTCTGAGAAGAATAGAAGTGTAATTTATTTTTAACTCTACTGGAGTGCCCTGCAGCTAAAAAACATACTGTAGCCTGGAAATTCCGGTTATGAAATTCTGTACTCTTAAGAAGAAAAACTGGTTTATTATTATTTCTTTGTCAGAGACATTTACATTCCTATTTACTATTGAAACCCTGTGGTTGTACAGATGTTTCACCTCAAAGGGAATGAGAGAGTTTACTCTTGACTGACCATTGGCCAGGACCTCAGATTTATGCCACTCTGGAAAGCATACTCCACCATAGAAGTAGTTATATGTGATTGTGTTAGTACAAAGCAAAGAAAGTCATAATTCAAGGGATTTAATAAATGAATCATTGGGGACCATAATATGTAGGTTAGAGCAAAGCAATGCCAATTCTTTTACAGAGTTGTAGTTGTTATCTGATGAAATGCCTAGATTTGGGAGGGTAGAAGTCAATGGTTTCCTAAGAATAGATCTTAGAGGTTTTTATAGGTGTAGGTTGTTAGATCAGACATGATTGTGGGCAATAAATAGCTTTCAAAGGGACTAAAACCAACCCAAGATAATTTGGTTCAAGTCTATGATGTATTCTTTACTCCAAAGTCATCTGACGTTTTGAGATCTTTAACATAGATGGGTAGAGCTTTCTCCCCTCTTCTCCACCTGACCCATCTCATTCTTACAGTTCAGTTTATAACAGAGATGAAGATCATGCACGTCTTCTTTTGTAGAGTTAGATGTAAAGTGTAATGTAATATCTTTATTACAGTGCAGTTTAGACTATAATGTAAGTTAAAGGTGTTTTGGACGTGTGTGGATTGATTTCTTTATAAAATAGCACTCTGTTGAAACTGGAAGGATAGAATGAAGTCTACCCTCTGTGCATGTAAACTCTATAAAACCTCTATAAAAACTCTATGGGCAAAACTCGTACAGTTCTTAAGGTTGTTTCAAAGCAAGGCTGAAACTAAAGTGAACCTTTCAGGAGAAAACATGAATTGTTTAATTCTAATATGAGTTCATTCTAATTTGACTTTGTATAGCAGAAAGTGAATTGAAATTATGTTTGCAAAATTTATAATATGTGTCATAAATGTGAGTGTACAAAATAATGTGTTTATTCTCTCCCCAAAATGATATCTACATATAAGAGACCTGAATCGTATTTCTCTTTAATGTAATCATGGTATACAAAGAAATTGCCAAGACCTCTTAGGTCACCAAAGCCAATTATAGTCCTACAGTCGATGGGCCACATTGGGCTGAAATTAGTACACACTCTTAACAATAAGTGTAAATGGACATATCATATCAAAAAATGTATTTGAATCTTACAAAACTCCACATGATCCAGAAGTATCAATTTAGCATTGTTCTTAAGATATATGAGATCATTCTACTTTGAGCAAAATTTCTTTCCATAGTTTCATTTGATAAGCATTCATCCTACAATGATAACATATATGCACTTTCTTAAGTAGGAAGAACTGTAATTTTTAGAAGCATGACTTGAACCATAAACAGAAGAATGATTACCAGCTATGATGGGTACGCCTGTATTATTTCACACTTAGAGGAGAGATGCAAACGAATGAATTAAATTAGGAGCCCAATTTTCTTTTTAAATCAGTATTTCTGCCTGTCAGAACCCAGACCAGAGTGCATTATTCTTAATAGACTGTGATTTGTATTGAAATAGAACAATAAATCTGTTTATTGAAATTTATTTGCTGCTTGGGGTTTAGTCGTTCTAACTCCTTGCATGAGCAGAGTAGGTGTAATAGGCAGGACTAGCAATGCAGCAGAATGTCATTTAGTAAGTGATCACACACTATCTAGCCTGAAGACTGATTACCAGGGAGATGAGATCCTATGCATGGCATTCACTATTTTACAATGCACTGTTCCACAGAAAACTCCCGAGTTCTGCCAATGCTGCCAGCAGGGTAATAGTCTGCCTTCACGCCTCATTTTTAAAAAATGCTTACAGACTTTGGTCTTCCAAGGCTAGATTTTCTCTTGAATTTCTTCTTCCACTTTAGTTGTGTATCACTTGTGGTGATTTCATCCACTTTCTTCTCTGATTTCATGAAGCCGATTTAATGTCAGGCTTATGATGTGTTGACTCTAATTGACACAAGAGGGTTTCATATTATATAGGCTGATTCCAGGGAGAGATTTTTGTTCTGTGTTTCCAGGCTATCCTTGCTAAACATATAGGACAAATAATTACAAAGGGAAAAACAGTCCGTTCCATTTGATCCCCTTCTGGATAAGAAGGTTGCTTTGTCCTTGTCTTAGTTTATACAGTCTCAGTGGGGCTCTGTTCAAAACATGATCTTTTTCGGCTTTTATGAGATATTACTTGATACAGCAGAGAAAAGACATTATGAAGTGAAATGATGACATGCCTTTAATGAGGAACATGCATTACAGGTGGCTAAGAAAAAAATTCTGTTTCCCTTTATAAAAGGGAGTGTGAAATGTTTATGAGGAAATGACCAGGTAGTCGTATTGGTTTTTAAAAATCCTAAAACCTGCCTATAAAATTGACAGGCAGAGACCTTACACCTTCTTTGTAGGTCTTCTACTCTAAGGCATCATCTCTGGCCTTGGTATTGCATGCCTCTCTTATTATTGACAGAGTAGGAGACTCACCTCTGCCAGAAGAGGTATAATCATTGGTTATGAAACACTTAGGAGATAAATGTGATGAAATACCTCAGTTGTGTTTCGGTCATCCTCAGACTCTATATCTGACCTGCATACACAGTGTCCCCAGAGCAACCTGTCACTACCATGATCCTTTGGGATTACAGTTTAACCTTCCTTTTTTTCTTGCCTTTCAATATTGCAGAACATTTTGAAAATTTTGTTTTAAAAAAATGATTTATTTTCATATAGTAAATGTTTTAATGCAAATTCATACAGTCACACTTTGTCAAGGTCCCAAAGACAACAAAATAGAAAATGACAAGTGTTTTATTTTTTTCTACAAATTGTAGTAGAATAACTGAAAATACAATATAAAAATATAAACCTAGACATAGCCTTGTCATTTATTAAAATGAACAATAGACTAAAATATAAAATTTAGAAGAAAAAAATGGAAGAAAAAATTCATGCAGTCTTGTGTTTGGTAATAAGTTTCTATATCTAACAGCAAAAATGGGACCCAAGGCAGAAACCACTACATAGAGCTTAACTAGGACAATACCATAGTCTCTGCAGAAGACTCTATTATGAGAACAGAACATTAACCCAGACTAGGGGAATAGGAATGGAGAGACTAACCTCAGAGCCTTCATAACAGATTTTATAACGATAAGAAAACAAGCAAATCCTGCAAATACCTCATTATAAAAGATTGAGAGACAGAAGGTAGATGAAGAGATGTGCAAGAATATACTCCAAAGAGGAGCGTGGGTACCACAAAATACCTACTAGAATAGACAAAACCTAAGAAAACAGATTAATTCATCACTAGGAAGTTACTAGATTGAGAAGAATTCTCAGGTTGTTTTAGAGAATGTCAAATTCTGTGATCGCTTTATAAAACAGTTTTTCTACTTCTTCCAAAGTTAAGCACAGTTTTGTCATAAACTCTGTCATCATGTTCCTATCTAAGGGACATGAAAGCATCTGCTCTTACCAAAGCCTACATAAGAATACCAAAGGCAGAGGGGACCCTAGCAAATTGTGATGCAGCTGCATGGTAGGGCATTATTAAACAATTACAAAGATGAGCTCTTACTACACTAAAGATAATGCAGGAGTTATACAGCTATAGCCAGCCTGAAAAAGCATCATATTATATGATAGCAATTAAATGGATTGCTGATAAAACTAAAGTGTTGGAAGCAAAAACTGATCAATGGTTCTCAGAGCTCTGTGGCTAAGGCCAAACAGGTGAAGGACAGGGTCAAACTGTTCTGTCATACTGTCATGGTGAACATGCGACACTCTGTTTTGTCAAAGACCTTGAGAGTGTACAACTGTGCATCATAATGGATGGAAACTAGAAATCATGCAGGAGTTTAATAGATATGTGCTGGAAGGATGTGTCACAGGACAAGGAAACTCCAGATCTCTAATTAATTTGTTCTAAGATCTCCAGGCCAGAAGCCATAGAGGTACCAAAGTCTAGACACACAGCTTTCCCTCATGCCTGCCTATGAAGGTTAATTGCTAAATTCAGCATGTGAGAGGTTAACACCAACAATTAATGGTAGATTAAGATGTTTGGAAACAATACCTCGCAATACAAGTACTTTGAGTCTGATCCTTTCCCAAAATATTTTACGTTCTCAGTGCACTATAGAGACATTTTGAATCATACTCCACAAAGAGAAACTACTGTCATGGGAATCTGTTGTGGCCTCAGTATATAAAATACCTAACTAAAGGGAGTGTGAGAGAGTCCTTTGATATACCACTGGGAATAAATGTCTTTTTTAAAGTCAAACACAAGGCAGACTTAGATTATGTTATAACCCAGTAGATGAAATGGTTTTCCTTAGTGTTATAGATTAAAATTTTAAAACATTTAGGGGTCGGCGTGTGTGTCTCCATGTTTGTTTATCTGTTGGACTGTCCATCTATCTGTCTAGACTTGGGTGATTAAGTAAATAGGTGGCATATAGTTTCTGAAAGCCAGCCTCGACAGTTTTGTTGGGATTGGTAGGATGTTATAGAGAAGTAGAAAAAACACTTGGATAACCATGAAGTGATAAATTAGGCTGATACTCTCTAACTCTGTTTAGCCTAATATGGACACTAATGACTGATTTAGAGTTATCTAAAAACATACTCATGCACAGAAATAATCACTGACCTAGAATAATTACTGATCTATCTATAGGTGCACTCCTGCATTTTCTTGTCCTATTAGCTGAGTCACTTGGGAACAATGAATACACTAATACTAAGATCTTAGTTTCCAATGCCATTTTACCACTAAAGTGACCAGAGGTCTTTGTAGATACACTTCATTCTAGTACTGGGGTAGAAGACCTAGAAGTTGTGCCTTGTAGAGAGGGGGGCTAATTCTCTCACTGATTTTTGATTGTGTCAATATAGAAAGCCGAAGCCAATTGATGGGCAAAAGGAAAAAAGTGGAACTTCAGGGTCCCAGGAGGAGAAAGAAGAGTAGATGCAAGAGGGAGGAAGGAGCCAGCTCTTTAGGCCTGGCTTTGGAATGGTAGGATGACAGCCATGGAATGTCTTGGGCTGCCAAAACCAGTGGCCTCCACCACCAGCAGATAGTTAATATATGCTAGCTGATAAGGTTATGACAGGAAATTGGTCGCCCACCAATTGTGTTATCTGGCAAGTTTTAAAATAATAAAGCCATCTGAAGTGTTTTTCTTCCACAGAGCTAAGGTGGGCAGAAAAAGAGAACAGCCGGGTGATAACTTGGGAAAGCTAGATGGGAGGAATAGGGAAAATTGGGAGTGAGGCCTGTGGCAGCTGATCTCAAAGCTAAACCAAGAGAAGTCAGAGCATGGGCCATGGCAAGGAGGTAGCATGATTTTTAAAATTACACACAACAGAGCCTCAAGTATTTTATGGTGTCAAGCAAGAAAATATACAAAATCCAAAATGATGAAAGTATATGATAGGGCCATATCTACTAATTCATAGACTACTTTGAGTCACAAGTAGTTTTGGATTGTAAGTCAAAAGATATTTGTTTCTCTATGGTAATGAATAAATTTTTGTGTAAAGTAATAAAAAGAGAAGAGATCTCTGAAGGAGAATTCCAGATAGACAAATTGTTATGAAATAGATGTTTACTATCCAACTAGGAGTATTGATGATCATACTTCTTCATATGAAAAGCCATGAGGCTAAGAGACGCATTCTTTTTGTTTTCTGTAGGTGGGGAGAAGTACCATCACTAACAATATCTCCTTCAAAGGAGAGGAACTCTGCTTTTTTTCCTTGACTGAAATATTCTGCTTTCCTCCCATCCACATGCACAAAGAATAAAGGAAAAACTTAGTGCCTCACTTGAACAAACTTTTCATAAGAAGCCCACTAGGATTTTGCCTAGCAACTACATGCAGCTAAATATGAAGAGAGAAATCTGCTGACATGTCTTGCACTGTTTAAAGGTGTTAATGGGCCTGGTCTTGACAGAGCTCCTGGCTGGTAGAATCTCCAGCTTCAGGCCTGCAGTGAAAACAGTTCTTGCTGCTTAGCCTAGATAAGTCTAGCTCCGGGGTGTCTGTCTTTCCCTGGGCATTCTGAGTGTCCATCTGTCCATATGCTGTATACTCCTAGAATTCAGATTTCACTTCTCACAGGAACAGCTATAAGACGGTTGTTTCATGGGCATTAGGGATAATGGATGACACCAGTCGTGTGTGTGAGGGGCCATGCTGACACTAAGGGGGAAAACAGAAGCTATGTAACAAGGGTAGAGAATGTTGCATTCCTTTGGAGTGGAATATAGGTTAAATTAACAAATAGGAGTTACAATATAAAGGATATGAGAGCCTCAGGGGAAGTCATGGGATATGATTTTGTAATGCTGAAGAACTGGGCAGGTGAAAATTAGCATCACTGGCAGCTAGAGAAACACATTGGGAGTATTTTACCTTATTTGCAGGAGGCCAAAGCAGGGTCCTGTGCTTTAATTTCCCAAATGCTTCATACCTTTTCTTTTTGTCTTCTCTTGAGTTTCTTTCCCATTCCTCTCCTCTCCTTTCCTCTTCCTCCCCTTCCCCCTTCCTTTTCCCCTTCTCTTCTGCCTTCCCTCCCTCCCCTCACCTCCCTTCCCTTCCTTCCTCCTTTCCTTTCTTCCTCCCTTCCTTCCCTTACTCTCCCTCCCTCCCTTCCTCTGTCTCTCCCTCCATTCTTTCCTTCCTTTTGTATACTACTAGATCAGATATAGTCCAGGCTGGCATTAAATTTTCTATTATATAATCAAGGATGACTTTGACCAATTGTTTCTTTTGTTTCCACCTCCTAAATGCTGGGAATACAGGACTATGTCACCTTGCCATTATTTTATAAGATGTGGTGAATTCAACACAGGGTTTTGAGCATGTCATGTAAGCAAATTTAGCAACAGCATCTCTGATATCACATAGCGTTAGGATACCTAGGCTATTAACTCTATGTACTTGGGCAATTTCCCTACAAGGTGGCCACATCTTCCAATGAAGGTCATACTCTGTATGTAGGGAACTGAAGACTAACATGATGTTCACAGAGAGTTTTATTTCTCATATTTTAGCTGCTTAGTAAATAGCATCCAGGTGGTACTTTTACCCACTGTAGTTGAAAGGAACTGTCATTTTTTTCTCTAAACTCCGTTTTAAAGTAGGAACTAACATTTCACGTTATCTAATAAAAATAGATGCTTTATTTAAAATATGTTGAATCCTTTAAATTTTGTGAATGATGTATATATTAAATAATAATCAGCTTGATTCTCTTTGTCTAATTTCCAGTATACCGATTCAGAGAGAATGTGACCTTCCCATCTGGTTCTTTGAAGTGCAGATTTGACTCAAATTTGAGATACGGTATTTTATTGAGGTTCTAAAAAATAAATGTGTTACTTTTTTCAAAACATTAGCATCAAATCAGAAATGAAGGCTTCTCTACATTTTTTTACAACATACATTCTGCTTTTCCTAACAGAGAATTAAAAAATAAAATACATATCATCCTGCATGTCTAAAGACAAAAAATGGTGTGAAAATTACAAGAAATGGAGCTGTTGAGAAGCAGCTCTGCAGACTCTTTCTTGCAAGCTAGAAAAAGCAGGCTCTGGCCAACTCAGGCTCTGCTTCCTCTTGTCTCAGGGAGAACTCCTTCAGCTCTGTCTCAAGACCTCAGATTAGGGTGAGGGTGAAATACAGAGCAGCAGGTGGCCTGTAACTCTGACAATCCCCAACCATCCTGTCAGGTTTTAATGATTCCCTTGCAGGTGTGAAGAGTTTTTTCCCTCCTCTTTTTATAACTTCAGCATACAGCACCAGTTGGGTTATTTTGGTTGCAAGAGCATGGTATACTTTTCTCCTTTTCGTATAAAATTTGACTCCACACACACACACACACACACACACACACACACACACCCTTGGTTTTCTTAGCTATAAAATCACTCCAGTGTGGCCTTGCACATCTTCTGAGGGAGGGCCTTAGTTTTTTGTTGAACTTGCCTATCACTTCTACCAGCTGTCTAAACCCACTCATTTCCTCTCTGAAAGACAGTTTTTCTCAGTCCACATGATAATGATTGTGTGAGTTTCCATTGAGCACACTTACATTACATAACATCATTCCTGTGAAGATGATACTCAAGTTTAGTAACCCCTCAAAGAAGTTAGAACTGTGGCTCAGAGTCTACTAGGAATTCACTGACTTGACTTCATGTCCTGTGCGTGTATGTGTGTGTGTGTGTGTGTGTGTGTGTGTGTGTGGAGAGAAGAGAGAGAGAGAGAGAGAGAAGCTAAAAAATTACTGGCTTCTAATTCCTGTCTTCCAACATGAAAAAAGAAACCAGTGTAGGAAGAGCAAGATGTCAGCAGTATGAGTAAGAGGGTCATGTTTCCCACCGTGTTCTGATCTATGGTGTGAATGTGGCCAACACCTTGGATATTTGCCACCTTTAGGTGTCTGACAACTCAGGAAGCCTGTTTTCTGTGGTATGTCACCTATGCACACCTGTATTGTCAGTATTCGCTCAATGCCTGAAGTCTTATAGCTGTTAAGATTTCTTACCATACATCCTTCTATCTCCACAAGCACACAGAAGTCTTGTCCTCCTGAGCTGTCCCACACTGAGATGGCTTGTTCTGCCATTGTCTCCCAAATGATGGGTCACAGCACAAGTTGACTCTTTTAATAGTATAATCTAATTACATTCAGCAGACAATTGGAGACAGAGGACAGCATTAAGGACAAATATTTCAAAATGGCTCAGATTTGCATTCTGCATAGTGAATTGATCTCCCTGTGTGGTCCAGGGCAAAGAGCACAGACCTTTCAAAAGTCCCTGCCCTGTCCCCTCTTGACCTCATGACCCTCTGTGGGTTTTGTGAAAAAGCTGAACTTTGGTTTCCACTGTGTGAAAGAGAATAATAACACCTACCGGAAAACTGATGTGAGGATTGGCTGAGACGGAGCAGCTCCCAATAGCATGTACTCAGCCTGCTGGTGGCAGTGAATGCTGCTGCTTTTCTTGCTTCATTTTAGGCCTATGGAAAGGTAATTCGGAGAACTATTTTTTTTTGAAAATCTACTTCAGTGCTGTCTTAGAGTACAATTAGCTGTAGGGATGCCTTCATATTTCCTGAAGTACATAGTTCACTGGGACTCTAGACACAAGATGATTGTAGACATTCTATAGAAAGAACAAAGAATGAAAATGATCCTAAACGCATCCACATTGGGAGACAAAGTAAACTTTTGTTGATGAGGAACTCCTCAGAGAGTGTAGTGTTTTCAGTGTGGTACATTTGTAGGCAAGGAATTTAGTTTCCAAGACTTGCTTGTATGTAGACCTGACTGGCCTAGCACCCTTTATGTAGACTAAGCTGGCTTTGAATTTTCAAAGATCTATCTGCCTCTTCCTCCATGTTTGGACAGAATCTCATTGTTTTGTTTTCAATGTTCAGTTTCTATTAATGACAAGGCCCTCACCCTTGAAGGGTAGGTGCAGGAAGCTAGGTGACTGACAAGACATATTCACTTGAAGATCTTGCCTTGATTGATGGCTTTGCCCACATGCTGGAAGGCCCTCTCTCAGAAAAAGTACTCTCCAATCAGGTCTCCTTGCTACCAGGATCCAGTTTCTGCCATGTATACGACTCACAGTCCACCTGCCAATCTGGACTCAGCAGAAAGGCAAGCTCTTGGTCTCAGAAGACCCAAACGTCAGAAATGGAGCTGTTGTTGTTGGTTCTAAAAAGGATAACACTAGCAAAGGCATTCTTCTTCAGTTTGTCCAATCGCTGGGAACATTCCAGTGATGCGGTAGCAACTCATGAGGGTCTGGGTGAGCTTTTCAGGGATGCGATACTCAGCACACCACAGGGACCAGCCGTCTTTATCAAAGTGCTTCCAAAAATATGGCAGTGCTACAGTGAGAGTGTCTTCATTGGAGTACTTACTCTAAAACTCATCCAACACAAAGGTACTCTTGGGCAGGTGAGCAGAAGGGTCCTTGGCCTTGGGTTCAGCAGCCAACGCCTGCTCGCACTCATCCATCTCTTCCTCAGGAGCTGGGCAGCTGCCTTTATTTCCTCTTTCCACTCAGCCTGGGGCTTCTGTCTCTCTTCTCATGAACCTTTTTCTTTCCTTGGGATCTCCTTTTTAGACTGGTTCTCTGCAAACTTCTTAGCATCAAACTGGGTCATCTTCTCATACAGCTTCACCTCCCCCAAGATAGCCCTGAACTGGGACTGGTTAATGCAGGTAAGGAACCAATGGTTGGTATTGGGAAGGCCTGGCAAAAAGAAGGCTCTAAGACCTGTTTATAGAGCCACAACAGGGTGCAGACAAGTGTGATGTCAGCCAGTGTCACTCTCTCACCCACCAGAGTTGTCCATGTGAGTGTCCAGCAGCCCCAGGATTCACTTCACCTCCTCTTTTGCATTTTCAGTGGCTTGTTTGTTGTGGTGCATAATACCCAAGGTGGGGAACACCCAGGTGATAGCTGGAGGAACAATGTCACTGTCAGCAAAGCTCACCCACTGCACCACCTGAGCCTCTGCCTCTGGCATACTTCCCTGCAGCTCCTCATTGCTTACATAATAGGTGATGATGGCATTGCACTCAAACACACAGAATCCATCATCACTCTCAAATCCTGGAAACTTGCTGGAAGGAAATTTTTGGAGAAATTCAGGGGTGCAGTTGGTTTGGCCAAAGTGGAAGTGGGGTGGTGGACCTGAGCCCCACTGTACTGAGCAACGATGAGGACCTTGAAAGCACTCCACTTTTCAGGGTATGTGTACAGGGTCACAGCTGCCATGGTGATTCCACAGAGAAAGGGGGTGGGGCTGTCCATGGTGCAGCAAAATAAGAGAACCTAATTGTTTAAATCCAGCTCTGAAAGCTTTTCTTCAAGCAGTATCTTATAAGGATACAATTTCCCAGAATAGAGAGATCTGGGATGAAACCTATAGTTTGTATGATGAACATGGTGTTATTTAAACTTGAATTTATGAAATAAATCTGATTCCATTCTGCTAGTAGTTCTTAATTGTCCCTTACCCCCTGATTAACCATTTGGGATGGCTATAGTTCTTTAGTAAAAATAAGTGACTTGGTCATAGGTGGGATACCTCAAAGAAGATTGCAAACAGGAAGCTTAGTTGTGGGATTGGCACTACTTTGTCAGGAGTCCTCCCTGAGTTCTCACATAGTAGACATTTCTTCTTTTAGCATTTTATGCAATAGTTTTTTGGGACAATTCATATTAAGTGTCACACTGGCTGCTAGCTGGTGTGAAATGAATGCCATTCTTTACTTCCATAGCTAGGATCTCAGCTGTGACTACTCTGGAACCTCTTTTATGGTGATGTGCTCCTTTGTAATCCCTGTGTGGGGGATATTGAGAAGGCCAAGTCAAGAGTTCCAAGCAAGCCTAAGTTACACAACAAGAAGAGACCTTTTCCCAAAACAAAGCAAACAAAAACCCAAATATAAACAGCTTCCTTGCCTACAACAACTTCTCTTTTCTCAGCCCTTACATTTGTGTACCAGCAACTTAAAACATGTGGGTTTCTTATGCCCTCTCTGTTCACAGCTCTTGTCTTGAGTAACTTAGGCAAAGTGTTGAGAAAGTAATGAGAATGATCAACCTGGGTGGCAACACTTTTTGAAAAATGAAGGAAAAAAAAATGTGTTGATAGAATGAGAAGTTTCTGGAAACTCAGAGAGATGAGCACTGGTTGGTTTGGTTTAATCACACATACCACATACACTAGTGATTAGTTCTTCCTGGGAAGGACTAAAAAAAGACTGAGACTAAAGCCTAGTGATAGTTCTTCTGGGAGAGTGTTTGAAAGCACCCGTCTTGCCTTGCTGAGGAAGGCTGTCAGTGCTTCCAATAAATACCTTTCTTGGCTACCACAGGATGGAATATGCCTGTTTCCCAGTCCTCCAAAAGCTTGCCCCAGTTTGATCTACTGCTCCTGGGAAGGGCCTGTATGTGGAAGCACAGTTGTTACTCAGTTGTTTTTGTGTTTAATTTAAAACTCTGTAGTTGAGGAAAAGTCAATCACAAGGCATTGCTCTGAGCTATAGATACTCCTGTTAATGCTTTAGGTTTGTATCAGCACACAGACCTTGCATTTCATTTTGTTTGTTTGTTTTGTTTTTTGTTGTTGTTGTTGTTGTTGTTTTTCAATTAACTAGTGGTGTCTTCCAATCCTGAAATAGGTCCCTTACTCTCTTGCTTTCTCTAGGTGGGACTTGGATTATTGAATCACTTGCTGACCCTTCTCCCTCCTTTCCCCTCTTATTTACAAAGGTTCTTGTTGTATGCATTTGTACTTCCTAGGGACCCTTGGTGTAAATTGTGACATCCTATATAGATTCTTCAAGCTCCTCATGCTTTGCTTCAGCTTATGCTCATCCTCCATCTGACTTTTTGTCCTTCCCCCCAGGAGCACCATCTCTTCACACACATTTCATCTCTTCCCACATGTGGTATATTTCCTTTCTTCCCATTTCCTTTTTTTTTAATGGAAATTTTCAAATATGATACTTTGTTTGGTATTTTATTTGAATTTCCATCCATTCTCCTCCCTTTTCTCTCCTTGGTTATTATTTTTTTTTAACCCCATGACTTCTTTCTCCAGGTGGAGGGATTCCATTTCCAGTGGAGGAGCATGGGAAGACCAGAACAAGACTTGATTACTCAGGACCAGCCCCAATCCAGCTTTCTGTCCATCATTCTCAACACACATCTTTATACAATGGGGACCTACTGGGAAAACTAATGCTCCCAGCTTCCAGACACTTACCAGCCTTTGCTCTCTTCCTGTAGAAAAACCCAGGGATATGTCTGTTTGTATGAAGGCTGGTGCCAGGTGCCTGTTTATACATCACATGGCCATCTAGCTTGGGGCATTATAACTCAACCATCCTTGTTTGAGACGGTGTTGTTTGATTCCATGAAAAGTACATAATTTGACTGCTATCTCTCGGGCTCTGTCTGAATCATCATCTCTTTAGAATGGTTCTACCTAACACACAGTTTACTGTCACCTGTAGCTATTTAAGTGTAGATTAATGTCAATAAAATAAACTTCAAGTACATTATTTTTGTCAATAATGTTAATCCCATTTTTAATGTTCACTTGGTTTGTGTGACATTTGGAAAAGACCATGTGAGATATTCATGTTTGGCCATAAAGTTCTTTTAGAATATGCACGTAAGAATGAGCAGTTATTAGGGCTTTGTGCATAATGGTGTGAGTCCTAACATGGTCTGACTGGTAAGTTGGTGGAAGAGGAAGTACTAGTAATGTTCTCTATGTTGAAAAGTATATAGGTATAGTGTACACTCCATGATCCACATATAAAATATGTGGACCATATATAAAAGTATATAGGGATAATGTACACTCCTTGACTCTATTGTGTTTTGTAAAATGTATTTTAAGAATGAGCTCAATATCTGTCTGAGAATCTGTCCTCTCCTTTCTAAGATTTCTACATCATCTTCTTACTGATGTTACTATTTAGACCTACGAAAAAGTCAGTGTATTTAACAAAAATCTTTTATTTTAAACGTTTTACCTTTTTATGTACCTCAAATTCTTCCTTCTTGTAAATCATTTCTACTCAGAGCTGCCCTGGAGCTCAGGCTGAGAATCTATTGTTAGTTTTCAGACTAGGGACAGAGGTTCTTCTTCCTGAGAGCCCCAGCTTCCCTTTCTGCAAGCCTCATGTAACATTAGCTTTACATTTAATGTAGTAACAGGCATAGCTTTGATTTCTTCAGATTTAGGAATAAATATCCAGTATGTTAGACTCTGACTTTCTAGATTCTAAAGCTCTATTTTAATAAATAGCCAGCTCTGTGGGGGAAAGATGGTTTTATTAGCAGGCAGCATTAACACTGTTGGGCTCCGTGGTTTGGTTGACATAGTGTCATTGTTACAGAAGATAAAATTTGAAGGAGCATTTGCGGAGCAGTGAGCAATAGATGTTAGAACAATAGCTCAGGATTTTATGGGGGTTTAATCATTTTCCACCCCCATCCTTTCATTCAGACAGTCAGACCATATTTCTTGACATTTACTACACTGTGCACTGTATTAACTGCTGGCTGATTCAAAGACAAGAAGAGATGGGAATAAAGGATGCCAAACTCTATGGCAGAGATGAAAAGTATTTGACTCATCTGAAGACTTGTCACCTGTGAACATGCCCAGGGGCCCAACTTAGAGTGACCTTTTACATGGCTTAGAGTTCTGCTCTCACAATCTAGTGACTCTTAATGCATTTTGAACAATGATTTTTGCATTCATATGGTATGATGGCTTTACAGATTGTGTAGCCAAGGTTATAAGAAAGCCTAAAGGGTATATCAAATGAATTCTTAATTTTAATGTGGTATATCTCAAAAGATATCATGAAGGAACCAATATCTAAATTAAGATGTGAAATTGGCCACTCAGGACAGAATTGTGTAAAAATTCCTGACAAATTCTCAGTGAGCAGGGCAGAGCAGTTACACTAAAAATGAGTACCCCAAACCTTAACACCCCTAAACCTTGACCTCCCCACGTTCTAAAGGTACCTGTTTTATGGATACCATCATGGTAGCCTCCATTTCATAGTCCTCACCGAGCCTCTCATGTACAAGGTATGCATACGTGGATCACCATGCCTCACTGGTAGAAAACACCAGCCATTTGTCTTTGATTTCTGTCTGTATTGGTGTTTACAATGGACGAAGACTGACCAGCCTATAGCATCTTAAGTCTTTCTGTGGCAAAGGTTGCAGCATAAGAGTGCACAAAGGTTTGGTGGGTACAGAGTGAATTCAATGGGCCTGCTGAGGTCTGTGACCCAAGAGATGGATTTCCTTTGAGGATTCAGAGAAACCTTGTTTCCTTTGAGGTCCAACCAATTGGCTGTAGCTTCCTGTACTTACAAATGGATCAGGAAGTCTGGATATTTTGTAAAAATGTTCATTGTGGTTTATAAATAATCTAATACCATATGATATATGATATATGATATTTAATATGTACAACACTTTGTACATGCTATTGGACGTATAGTATCTGTTGTCCATACACGGTGCTGCCTGCTAGTATGTGAATCTTCCCCTCCTCCTAATTTTTGGAAGACCATAGAATGTTCTTTAGAGTTTTGTACAAATAGAAGTCTTTTCCATGAAGTACACCTGTCATTTAACTGTCACTTCCACTTTGATAACACCTCCTTAGACATGTTAATATTCCGTGTCCTGTATAGCAAACCAAGTATGAGTTCTAAAGTCATAGCATACTTCACAAAATCACTGGAGTACATCTCTATTATTTTGTATTTGGAGGAGGATAGACAAACAAACACACAAAAGTCAAATAAATAATAGATCAGAATTGACTGAAACTAAGAACTTTTGACCCCGAGGGCAACAACATCTAGAGACTGAAAAGACGTGCTATAGGAGGGGAAGCATCTGAAAATAGCCTATCGATAGGGGTGCTGTTGCCACATATGTACAACCCAACAATAAACAAGTACAGATGACAATGGACTTGGATAGACCTTGTTCCAGAAAAAACTTAAGTTGACAGTAAACATATGTACAACATCATAAATCCAAATCAAAGCTAAAAGACATCACCTCAGACCCACTAAGATGCTCATAATCAAGGAATAGACTGTAACTTCTGCTGAGTAAGAATGGGGAAATTAGAACCCTTCTTGTAATGCTGGTGGAATGTGTGGTATGGCTGCGAGGGGAAACAGTTTGGTATCTCCTCAAAAAGTGAAACCATATTTCCTTCATTTGTATCCAAGATTACACCCCCACACACACACCCCCACACACACACAACTTATACCAGAATTATTTGTAATTAAAAAGTGAAACTATATAAATATCTATTGATGGAAATTAAACAATTTCTCGTATATAGAGACAGAACAGGAAAGGAAATACTGATTTTATTTTTTTAACAATTATTTAGCATTTAAGCATTTTGTATATATTATAAGCATTTATTAATTTTTCTTTTGAAAAGGAAGTACTTGCTTTTACTTGGGGGGTGAAGAAAGGGCTTTGCACTTAAATAGAGATGATTAGTATCATATTATGAACTTGTAGATGTTTTTGAATCGTTTAAGTGGTTAATTACATCAGTTGTAGCCTAATGAAAACAAGTCATGCCCTTTGAAGCCATTGCTCCTGTGGTGGTACTGATTTGTCACTGCTCCTCAGCCTGGGCTTGCAACCATTCCTGTCAGCCTCGGTTTTGTGTCAGGAGGATAAAATAACCCAAACTTCAAAAGGTTGTAACTTCTTTCAGTATGGGAATGCATAGCAATTAGTTGGTTCAGCGTCTTGCTTATATTAAGTCTTAACAAAACCTAGCTGCTGTTGTCATAAATTATTATAATTGCTGTTTTAAATTACAAATGTCATGATCACAAGATGAGCAAAGGAAATAATGCCACATCCATGAAAAATGGAGGTAAAAGAAAAATGCTTTATTGGTTAGGTGATGGCACGTAAGCTATGTACTTGCGCTCTCTCTCTCTCTCTCTCTCTCTCTCTCCTCTCTCTCTCTCTCTCCCCTCCCTCCCTCCCTCCCTTCCTACCAATTCAATTAAAATTCTAGTTAGATACAAAAGTATACTGAATGGAGCATTTTTAAAAATTAAGTTGATTGTTTTTTATCATGAGTAAAATGTCAGCTCTATTCTATACCTGTCTAGAATGTTCCTACCAAGTTAGTTTTCCTTGGTCTTAGATCTTATAGTTTAGCCCCTCTGGCCTTTTTTATTTCTCTCCACACTAGGCTGTTTTCCATGACAGGCACTCTCTTTGTTTTGAGGACCTTTCCTGCTCCCACCCACTTCCCATTATTTCATAGCCCAACAAAATGTACTTTCCTGATACCTGATCTGAAAACTACACACATCATCCTTTAACCAACTTCTCATGAAGTGTGATGTTCATTTTCATTCTGTTTTTGTGATGACCTACAACTCCCAGAACATCTTGTTGCATTAATAAAGGAGATTTTCTCAGTTGAAGCATTTTTCTATTTCAGCAGTCTAGGATTTCCTTTAAGGCTGAGACACTGGGAGGGCGGGGAGAGGGGGTCAGTCATGGTTGTGTTCTAGCAATGGGTCACTTGCTGGTACATCAAAGGCTTTTAAAAGAAAGAAAGTCATTAAAATGGCCCATAGGTTGGTAGTATTGATAGTGTGAAAATAGCTTATTATCAAAAGCTAGCAACAGATTCTTTATAATCTCCCTCAGAATTCCAATGCTACTCATCAATACCTAGAAAAAAATCCTGAATCTATATGGATGCAACAAATTACCCTGACTAGTTGTGCAATCTTAAGGAAAAAGTAATGCTAGAGGAATTACAACAATATATGGTCTCAAACTAGACTGCAGAGACATAATGACATGAACAGTGTGGTACTGGCACAAAAGCAGACAGAAACCATTAGAAATGTAGCATCCAGAAAGAAATCCTTACAACTATGCTAGTTAATCTTTACAAAGCTGTCAACAATGTATATTGAAGAAGAGACAGCCTTTTCAACAAGCAGTGCTTGGAAAACTAGATATAAACCTATAAATATTAAAACTGGATCCACATACTTCTTCCTACATAAAAATGAATTCAAAATACACCAGAGACTTTAATATAAAATATGAAAGCTAGACTGTATAGAAAAAAAACATAGAAAAAATACTTCAAGATACAATTATAGGCATGGACTTCCTTTAAAGAAGTCCTTTTAAGGACCCATAATTCAGGAAATAAATCCAAGGATTAACTATAAGACTGTATAAAATTAAAATGTTTCCTCACAAAAAGGAAATAACAGAATGAAGCTATAGAATGTGAGAAAAATACCTGCCCTGTATATCCTACGGGATTAACTTATTGGATCTTTAAAGAACTGAAAAAGAAAATCAACCCTAAAACTGAATCACCTAGTGAATAAATGGGCTGATGAGTGGACCATGAGATGCTTGGAAATGTCTCAACTGCCTGCCAGGGAAATGCAGATCAAAACTACACAGGGCTGGCACAGAGGTGACACTAACAGTGCGGGTCGCTCTGTAAACTCATACAGCCATGGTGGAAGTCAGTGTGGACATTCCTCACAAAACCAAAACTGCAACTACAGTGTGATCCAACTCTACAACTGTGGGGTATAGACCTGAAGTCTGTGTAATAAACATACCAATGAGACTCTCGTTCATTCATGCTATTGGTTGATATTAATACCAGGTCACAGTCTAGAAATGTATATATATGCAATGAACTTTATTCAGCCATGAATATGGATGGGACAGAAAATTATTAGATTAAACAAAGCAAGCCAGACTCAGCTGTGCCAATATCACCTTTTCTTTTATATGAAAAATGTAAACATAAGCTTTTGTGCATGTGTGTGCATGTGTGTATATGTGTACATGTATGTATATGTGTGTGTATGAGTGTATGAATATGCACATGTATACATGAAAGGTAACTATGAGAGAGAAGACAGAGATATAAAGGGTGGGAAGAAGAAGAGAATATAATGGAGTATCTGATAAGAAAACAGAAGCATGTCAAAGTGATATTTATATGAAAATATCACAATTAAACAATTATTTTGTATGTTAACTAAAAATACAATAAAAATAGGAATCTAAGAATGAGAAGTTGACGCTTAAAATCAATTAGAATCTATGTCTCAACAGGAGTTTAAAGTAGTGATTTCACTGAAGAATTTTATATTTTAATTTTTATTGTATATTTTAATTGAATATTTATATGGATGTGGCATACACTATGCATACTAGAAGTTCAAAGGTCCATTGTACCTTGTTTATTATAGAGTTTCCTTATTGGTTTTATTATAGAGTTTTCTTTATTGGCATGTGGCAGCCTAGCTGTCCCAAAACCAGTCCACAACCTTATGTGTTTCTATGATCTCCTCTCCTCATCTTTCTATATTTACACTAGGATTACAAATTTTCAGGCTACTTATTTGACTTTTATGTGTCAATAAAAATTTCCCAGAATTTGAATATGGATCCTCATGCTTGTGCAGCAAGCTCTTTACTGATTGTGTACTCTGAGAAATTATGTTTATTTCAAGAGAAACCTTATTCAACTGTCAACTGTCAGCCTACCCCTCATGTCATATGCCCATGCTATTGCCCCAAGGGTTCCATTGACAGATACCCTTTGCTCTTTGTCTACTGATGGTCAGCATCATTGGAAACCTAGAGAACAACACTGAGCTTGTGGTGAGAATCTTTGCTTATTGTCAGATGAAAGAAGATTTAAAAAACATTCATCCTTCAGGAACAGTGATTTGTATTTCAAATTAGGGAGGAAAACCACAACAGTAACATTAAATTAAACTATACAGATGTTTTAATTTTCTTGTTATAGTTGAAAATGAAGAGTGTCTGAGAAGTGTTTAACTCCTTCAGTCCACAGTGTCGCCTGTGGCTGAAGAGTTGTGTATTTTCTTTTTAAGTAGATATTACTGCTTTCTGAGAAGTTGCCCCTTTATGCTGTCTAATTAACCTCCTCTGGACCCCAGGGATTTGAAAGAGCTGAGTCCTTAAGAGACTTGCTTACTGTGTTGGCTCTAAGTATTCTTTTTAGGGGCAAACAAATGGATGATTAACAATGCATTAGCATCTGCCAAATGAAAGTCCTATGTGAAGAAATGTGGATCAGGTAGATGGAAAGATGCTAACTTTGTCCATTGTTCGATCTTGCTGTGACTTATGGAATGGACAAGTCTGTTTTGATTAGCCTTCATTTTAAAAGCTATAAATTTGAAACATAATTATTGAGTTAAGAGAAATGTGTTTTCAACAATTTATTCATGAAGTAGTTACTTAGTCTATTCCTATCAATCAGCTTGTGTCTGTGAGGTAGATGGGGTCTGTTTGGTTAGAGACTATAAGAGGCTTTACTTAGTATGGTCATGTGGATGAATTTTTTTCTAAGTAACAAAAGTGCTCATTAAGGTAGCTTCAGTTACTACAGAAGCTTGGGGCTCACATAGTGAGAATTTCTAGCTTTGCAAATAAATAAGTTTAAAGACTTATGCTGTTACAAATCTCTACCCATTACTTCCTTCTTGTTTTTAAGGTGATTCCTTTAGTCTCTGGAAAGGTCTTCTAGATGACAACAAAGATGGACATGAGTCCCCCTGCTAAGCCAACTTCCTGTGTTCTTCTCCCCATCTTCTTGATCCACTGTTATAAACAATACTCATTTTTGGACTATTTCAACAGAAGTTCTTAGACTGACTTTCCCAGGAAAGAACTGAAAGTAGGTAAGAAAGAAATCTCCCAGAGGACAGCCAGATGGGGGAGTGAACGCCAGACATCTAAACAACTGCTGTCCATGTTCTGCTAAGCATAGAATTGCATCTTTATGTTTGTCAAATGAAGCACATCTATGAATTTAAGCTATAGTTTATTCTCACATCTGAGTTTAATCTTTCTCCTGGGCATTAGGCATAGTTTTCTGTCTTTGTTGAGTGTGTGTGTGTGTGTGTGTGTGTTTCATGCAAATGAATGTCAGGTGTGCACATGTATGTGCATACAGAGTCCATAGCAAAACATTGGTTGCCTTCTTTGATCACTCCCTATTTTATTGCCTGAAGACAGGGTCACTAATCCAGGAGTTCATTTCATTTTTGGCTAGACTAACTATTCAGTAGTTACTTGGAATTCAGTTGTCTCAGCTGCTCAGTGAAGGAGTTTTAGACATAGGTAGCCATGCTAGAGATTTGAACTCAGATTTTCATGAATGTAGAGCTCCCAGTTTCCATTACCCAGGGGACCTTTGTATCTTCATGGTATAAGAATCCCACTGACACTGAAGTTTTAATGATTTGAAATAATACTTTTCTGAAATAGACAGAGATTATTTTTCCTAAATATTCCTGGGAGAAAATTGGTAAGAAAGGTAGTTTTGAAGGGACTTAATATAGTTTTGGATTTTGTGTGGAGCTGCAGTGATTGCTTTGCTTTGGCTCATAGTCACTTTAAAATAGCATTTATCAGAAAAATATAGTTTTTTAAAAGTTATCATTATTTTATGTTGGCTTCTTACCTAATAAAATAAAGAACACCATATATGAAGTTTATAAGTCAGGAACATGTCTGCTACTTCTGCCTATAGTATGGCATAGCTATTTCTACCTTATTTAGCCTTGAATGATCACATGATTTCCAAGGGCATCTAATATTCCTAAGACTTTTAAAATTCTTCACATATTCACTTATTTTTTTCCCTTGGAATATCTTCTTGCTGTTTCTGTTTAGGTTAGTGATGTAGGAAGTGTGGGTAGGAAATAGAGGTCGATGGACTTACCTGTGAACTTTTCCATAATTCTGGTGCACAAGATTTTGAAAAGCCTTTCTATCAGCTGAAAACATGTGCTTCCCTGATGTATCTTTCTATAAGGCTGAGAAGATGGCATTGACAATGTAGGTCATCCACACACTTTCACCCCAATGTTCAAACAGTCTGCCATCAACAGTATTCTAGATGTGCCTGATGGAGCTTGAAGCAGGGCAGATAGTAACATCACACAGCCCCATATGTCAAGTTCGTGTTTGAGGTCTGATGTCTGCTGAGGTTTTCACCTAAAAAGCCTTCAGCAGGATTCATAAAAGCAGAAAAAAAAGGAAGAATTTGTAGATGCTGACTACTGTGGTGAAGAGAGTATTAGTCATTACAGGAGTAACCTTCAACCTTTAGCTTCACTGTGTGGTACCATTGACACATCACAGGCTGTATACTGTCAAGTAACACTCAAATGCTGACATTGATGGAATGTGGGATAATGGGTGGATCTAGCCTTGCAAGAACAAGGCTCTTTCTCATTATTTCATCTTCCTTTGAGAGTCAAGTCAGTAATCACAACCGATATGGATTAGTGCCTTTTGTCTCTCTGCACCTAGGTGCCCTCATTCTGAGCTGGACTAGACTCTGGTAGGAAGCAAATGGACACCTGCTTCTTCATGGTCATTTGTAGGAATTCTGAGTTCTAGGGAGAATGGACGCAAGAGAGGTCCTTTGCCTTGGAGCTGGCAAGCACAAATCATTAGCCTGATGGTTGGATTGGCAGGGATCCATTAACAAGAATTTTGCATAATCAGTATGCTTGTGGCAACTGGTAATAGACAGTGCACTTGAAAATGAAGGGTGAAATCTGCTGCATGTGTTAGATTAATGGCATCAGCTTAACAGTCACAGAGGGCCACAGAAGATACCTCTCTGGAGGAAGGAAGCCTTGTGGGTCTCCTTCATTCTTCAAGTCATGGGTCCTTTCAAATGTTTTGTCCCCACCAGAGCAGTAACATAGAATTCTGTGGGATCATTGTTTGTTTTTTTTTTTTTTTTTTTTCATCAAAATGTAAAATAAATTTCTATTTCAGTGCAGGAATGGGATCCACTCAGGAAAAGTGGAGGGTAGATTTTCAGTTCATTAACAGTGATTAGCTCTTCATTTTTCACTTCAGGATATGTACTACGAGAAAGTTTATGAACAACACACGGTTCATTTACAAATAAGAGCATTGTCATCCACTCCAATGCCCTAGTGTCCTCCTGTCAGATTACCTGCTTACCCTTTGCATCCTCCTTTTTGAAGCAGGGTCCTCACCATCTGTGGCTGGCATTACTGGTGTTTCTCACATGTCCTTACCAAGCCGTCCTTTTCATTTGTTCCTGACTTTTCAAATGGCAGGTGGTCAGATGCTCCAGAGACTTAAGCCTAAGGAGACTTAAGCTCCAGAGACTCACCCTAGTGCTGGGACCATGAGCCTGGGCCAGGGTGGATACTTGTTAGGAATTCAGTTATTCAGCCAACACTGAGCCCTTACTCTGTAGGTAGTGCGACTTGGCTCTGTTATAGAGCATCCCCTGGTCCCATGGCATGTTAGAGTTTCTCTGGTGACAATAAACACAGCTAGATGTTCCCACCTTCATCATCCTTGGCACTCCTTTTATGTTGCCATCTGGCTGACTTGAATCATATATGCCATCCACCCGGCATAGGAAAAGTAGTTGGGCTTTGGATCTCTGATCCTAAGACTTACTTTCCTAAGGACCTCGATACAATCTAAATCACACTTGCACATGGATGTGACCCTTTACGTCACCTCATACTAGGGGATTTTTCTGCCTGAATTATCTTCTCTGGAAAAATCCTGAAGTTTGATATACCAACAGAACAGATCACAAGTGGACAATCGATGGTCGGTATGCAAATATTATAAGATAAGGAAATAGTCAGTTTGTGAATATTACAAGACAAGGAGAAAGTGTGGCTATGCTAGAATTCCACTTTAAGCACTGCTTCATTGATTTCACAGTGTGCCAAGGCAGAGGTGGGATGGGGTAGCATAGTAGGGAGGATAGAACAAAGCCCCAGCGAGCTCTGAGACAGGCCATGAACGAAGAACACACCTGTAGCCGAATAATTAATTTGACAGCTTTATAGGGCTGCTCTCCTCCCTCTCTCTCTCTCTTCTCTCTCTCTCTGCCTTTTTTTTTTTTTTTTTTACCAATTACTTTCAATAATGATGGCAAGCCAGCTTCTACCTCTGACTGTGTTAGAGATTATAATGTCAAAAGGGCCTTTGTAATGTCTTGTGTGTCTTAATAAACCTGTCAGCTGAGGTTACATTATTTTCTAATTTCCATCAGGGAAACATGGGGTGGTACAGCTGGGCAAAGAGTCCAGGTCATGGTGTGTGATTTCAGATTGGCGGGATGTGCCATGTCCCATCACCGCCATGGCTGTGTAGCCGTACATGTCAGAGACCATGCTCTTTTTAATGAGGGCCACACTGACATTTTGATGGAATGTTATCTTGTGCGCTGCGAGGAAAATGGTTGATAAGCTCATACTCCCTTCCTTCATCATAAGTTGTGCTTTTGTAATATGTCTATCCTGTCAGATGACTCATCTTGCTCAAGTATAATTCTGGGATTATTATTTGAAAACGCTTTAGCAATCTCCCTTTAGCCTATAGCCTTGTGTTTATGATATTGTCTGCAGTGGTTTAGAGGCAGAGATTATTATAGATGTCTTCCTTGTAATGCTGCTTTTAGTAAGAGTCTAACCTTAACACTGGGCATTTAAAGATAAACAGAATTCACCACTGCCCCTGTCTCTTAGAGATTCTCCATAACATAATGTCTGCCTTAGTTTATTCTTTCTCTGATGAACCATCCCCATAAGAAAAGCTGGATATATCCAGTTGGTCATAACCTTCTCAGAATAGAAGAACCCCTTTATGACAGCAACCCAAAGTTAAAAACATTCAAACAACAACCCTATTTTTTCAGAAACTTCTCTTGGTTCAGGATCAACTGCATTTATCACAACTGGATGGAAGGATGGATGGAAGCATTACTCCCTCAGGATAAGTGATACCGTACCTGTATCATAGCAAAGTACTGGACAGGTACATTGTACTGGACAGATACATGATGTATCCAATTGCACTTGGGTCATAAGGAGTAGAGTAGGAATCCAAGTCCAGTTGTGTCAAGGGACAGTTAAGTCATCATTGAAACAAGTGTGCATTGTCATACTGGAGACATTGGCCTAGTTGACTGCTTCTTAAAGTTTTAGATCAGTATTTCTCAACCAGTAGTTACTCTGACCTCTAGGGATTTTGAGCAATGTCTCAAAACATCTTAGATTGTTACAAAAGAAATAAGAGTTGTACTGACCTCTAGTGAATGCTACTAATTTGCATGTAAAATATGGTATAGATCTCACAGGAAAGGATCCAACCCCAAGACTGAGTACAAAAGTTGTACTTCTTATATATTGTGGGACGCTAGACATCTAGGACCATCAGAGAACATCCTGACAAACGTTCTCAAGGATCACTAGAAGGTGGAAGTCATTAGAGAAGAGTGTGGAAGAAGCTTCTAGACAGACAACAAGCATGCCATCGAAGGAGCACAAGTGTGAAGGAACGGAAGAACTTCCTATAGGAGCTAATCAGAAGACAGAAAACCTCACTGATGATGACATAGGGTGAAGTAGAGGTTGTAGATGACCCAGTGCCCTGTAGGATCTTCGGGGTCATAAAAGATCCTCATTTTAGGTGAGAGTTAAGGTGAGTTTACTATCTCACGTGTGGTAAAGTCCTTATCTACCTGTTTTGGTATGACATTGTAGCATGTATCGTTTGATAGTTAATATTATCAACTTGAGATGGTAACACCCAGGAAACAAACCTCTGAACATGTATATGAGGAATGTTCTAAGGTTAATAATTTGGTTATTTGATCCACTGTAAATGTAGACAGCAATATTAACATGGGCTGAGATCTGATTATGAAAAATATGTGGATTGCTTTCCAAAGTAAATGGGTATGCTATGGGAGACTAGAGAAAAAAATACCCTAAAAAGAAGTCTGTCAAGTGAAAACTTAGAATTGAAGGTCCTCAGGGAGACTTTTGTTTCCCACAGTGCTGGATCTCCATTGGCCAATAATGTCATTTGGCTATTCAGTTCCCTTTTACCATGGTATGAACTGTTAACATCCAATAGGGCTTTTTCATCCTTCCCTCACTTTGCTCCAAATCATCCTTTGGTGATCTGTCCCATTGTCTGGTCTTACAATATCAGGCTTATGTATTTCTTGTGGTTATCGGTGTCTCCTTTACTTTGTTTCTCAGTACAGGATCTCCATATATCTCGGCCAGCTTAAGAGGCAAATTCACCCTCATGTAGTTCTGAAGTGAGGCATTATATCAAGCCTGTGGTGCTCTGAGTTTTCTCAGGTGCATTCATTTGATGTGCCTCCATATATTGACTGTGACTTTGGACCCTATCTTCCTTTCAGTTTGTAGAAATCAGGCCCACAGCTGTTTGCTTATGTCTGCCTTTTTTGTCAGCTCTGGCATGCTTATCCCAGTATGTGTCTCTCTTGACTTACTGTGCAACATTCTCCATGTGCAGAGTCCCTTCTGTCCCTGGCCAACATCCTCCCCCACAGCATGTGCCTTTGTTTTTTCAGCCATGAAGGAGGAAGATACCCTTGGATGTAGCTGTTTTCCTGAGGACTCAGTCAAGTCAACTCTCCTGGAAGTAGAACTTAACCTAGGCCCTATGAACTAAGCATTTGTGACTTTCACTATTAATAGACCTACAGATTCCTAGGCAATGGTTACGAGTCAGACCCTCTTCTCATCACAGTTGTGAAAACTGAGCATTTGTCCCAAATTGGCCATGGCTATATAGCTAGGCTGATGTGGTGCCATTTTGTCTTTATAGGCTCCATGATAAACACGGGGTGGGGGTCCATTGCATCAACTGCTGCAGACTTCTCAGCCAGAAGGACAACACAGTTGGCTATGCTACTGATCTGCCACCTGTTAATGACCTGATAATTAAAAATGATGGGCAGATAAAAATAGAGCAGCTGAGCATAGCTACACAACACAGGTCTTTTCTCCTGACTGTCACTCTCCCCAGGCAGGAGGTATGAAAGCTCAAGGACAGAAGCCAAATTTGACTTTAACTGGCCAGGAACCCAGTCATTCTTTTTTTGTGACTGCAAGCATATTACAGAATTAATTTGTTGTTTCTCTCTCATACTGTCACAGTATTGAGTGAATAATTATACTTGCTTTGTGTTTGAAGCAGATGTAGAATTTTGTGTGTGTGTGTGTGAAAATTATCAGTATTGTATTATCTACTGTTCTGACTAGAAAAAATACAAATTAGCATCTCTCTCTTCTCTCTCTCTCTCTCTCTCTTGCTCTCTCTCGCTCTCTCTCTCTTCCATACCTCCCCCTACTCCCACCTCAATCTCATTTTTAGTTGTACAGACTCATGGTTGCTCATTCTCAGTTGCATTCAGCTCCATTTTATAAGTAGCATTGCATTATTGGTTGAGAATTGATTTGAGTATCATGTGTTGTCATTTGATCCAAAACAGTTTAGCTAAACTGCCTGACATTACAACAGCTGGTAATGTCACTTTTGTTAATGTCTTTAACCACATTTTTAACAAAACAGCAGATGCTCATCACAAAAGCCATCTTCTTCCAGCGATTGTGTAAAATCAGCTCCTGGCTCTGGCTTGAGCAAAATCTGACTAAGTGGATCACTTGACCTCAGAAAACCCATTTTTTTTTTGAGAATCCTGAATTATCTGGCAGTAGGGACAAAAGGACAGATGTAAAGACAAACAATGCAAAATGTGAGGCGAGTGCTCCGAAAATTCGTGAAATGCAGCTCTTGGAGAAGATAGCGTGTCTCAGGCTGTGGCCACCAGCAGCAAACCTGAGCTCAAATGAGCAGTGGTGTCTATTAGCTAAATAGAATTCCCTTGCCTCTGGCAGATAAATGAAGCCATTCATCACTGCTTTTTAATTCCTAGTTTTGAAGAGGGAAATCTACTCCCCACTTCTTTGCGCTAACCAAGCATTTTCTACTTATACACAGAGAAAGGGATTTATATTCTGACACAAGTCGTACTACAAGCATTCTAGAAATTTCCCCCCAGAATTATTTTCTATGTCACCAACATCTTACGTTTAGATCTTTTTCCCAGGCTCATAATGTTCCCTGCCTAATTGCTAAGGGTCAAAAGGAATAGCATTGGAATCTCTCTCGTTTTTCCCTCTTGTAGGAATGAGTGATAAACTCTAAGAAATTGTCTTTCTGCTGCTCTTTAGCTGGAGACAGTTAATAGAAATTGTAGACCAATATGTTTTTGAGTCTCTTTTCTTAAGTGTACTTGCAAGTCTCTTCCTATCATAGGTTACGTATTCTCTTCCCAATCTCCCCTGCCATTGAAATCTTTTTTTTTAAAGGAGTTTTGCTTTTGAGACATTTGTTTGTGCATTTAATATGAGCCAAAGGAAACATAACTCAGGCAGCACATGTACTTGTGAGAATGTCTTCTCTGCAGTCAGAGGCCCAGACACATGGCATCCACTCTGTGGGTCAGTCTGTGATGTGAGCCATAGATTACTTGATTTTCTTATTGCCACCATGAAAGGCCTTTCAGGAAGCAATTTGAAGACAGACTGGAGTTATTCTGACTCACAGTTTGTGACAATACATTCTATTATGGCAAGGAAGGATATAGGCAGCAGCTGAAGGCTGAGTGGTCATTACATTTGAAGCCAGTAAGCTGACAGAGAAGGTGAACTGGAAGTGAAGCTGATCTATATAACCTCCAGTCCCATTCACTCCCAGTGACCTACTCTCTCCAGCAAGGCCCTATGTCCAGACTGCTCCACAGCCCTCCAAAACTGTGCTGCTGTCTGGGAACCAAATCTTCAAACACACATGTCTATGGGAGCACTTCCTAGTCAAACCACGGCGGTGTGCACATGACTCTTCTAATATCTTCAGTCTTACAAAAGAGCTAATTCCCATACCTACCATGCCAGTATCTGAATAAAAGTGAGCTAAACATCGAAGATAATAATAAATGTCTAAGAAGAAGTCTTGCAGTATGAAAGGTCCTTTAATAATAACCTTTCTTTGTCTATTATGTGACTGTGGTAGACTGCTAAAAGTATGTGCTTTTTCACAGTTTGCAGTGGACTCTTCAACATCCTTCCTATGATGGTAAATTTTTATTGCCAGCTTGACTGGATTGTGAAACAGCCCTGGGTGTATTTGTGGAAGCATTTCCATAGGAATGGTCCTGGAGTCCCTCACCTAATGAGAGAATGAACTCCTTCCTTCATGAATTCATATTATGATGCATTATTGGGAGATGGTGAAAGGAAGGAAATGAAGATTGATTGTAGGAGGTCAATAGAGACATGCCCTGGGAGGACTCAGTCTTGACCTCTTTATATTACTCTGCTTTATGTTTGCCATGCAGTGAAGAGCCTGTCCACACATATCTACTATCAAAATGCTCAGAAGCATACAGTCATGTTTTGAACTAAACACTCTGAAACCATGCACAAAAATAAATCTTTCCTATCTTTGATTCTGTCAATGTTTATTCACTGCTGTGAGAAAGGTAACTACTGTATATTTGATCAGTCAAAGTCTAGTTTCACATTGGCAGATAGTTTATGACTATAGGTAGATTGGGAAAAGCACACTTTTATGCATAAAACACAATAGACATGCAGCATATCAGCAGATATGGATGCAAATTTTCAAAGGTAGACCTCAGATATTGTGATGCATTCATTTAATCCTAGCTCAGGATGCTGAGGCATGAAGATCAAAAGTTTGAGGCCATCATGGTCAATATAATGAACTCTAGCCCAGCCTCTACTACAGAGCAAGAGCCAGAATTTAAATGCCCCTAAAAACAATAGTTCAAAAGTAGGGAATGGTTTCAAAAGGAGGTCCCTTTACGACATTAATGATGACAAGAGTCTTAAGAACGTTCATCTAAAATGAGCACAGTGTCCCCAGCTGGAAACTATCAACATACACTTGACCACACAGATTCATTATTTGTTCTATAAGAGAGCCAACAACCTGGACGGTGGTAGAGTATCTTAGAAAGAGGGTGTTTACGACAATCTGAACATTGGTTGGATGGTGTGAGGAGTATCCAGACAAGCAAGGTTCATTCTGCTCTCAGAGTCCAGAGAGTCTGTGGAAGCATCCATGAACAAGATATCTATGACTAGATGTCTCAATAAATCTCTCCTGGGAGGACAGCCTAGAGCTAGGCTTAAGCCATTGCTAGTGTTGAAGGAGCAATCACTGTCATTACTCAAAGGACAGAGATGGTTGGCATCTTATGGGTTAGCCAATGGCCTTTTTATCTGTGTTTACACAGAGCTATGGAACATCTTGCTTGTCTTCATTTATAGTGGTCTCAAATGACCTTCACTAAGTTGTTGGTGTTTCAGGAGTTTATTTATATGCAACAAGAAAACACTGTGTACTGGGAGGAGAGTGGCTTCTGAGTCTGAGCCTAGTGAATGTCATGCTAGCTTTCAGAAGTTTGAAAGCATAGACTGTCCTGATTCTCTCCCCTCCCCTCCTTTTCCCCCTTTCTTCCCTCTCCCCCTCTTTTCTACTTTCCCCTTGTTCTTTCTTCTTTTCTCCCTTCTTCCCTTCCTTTTTTTCCCAGAAACTTCATCCCTTTTGCCAGGTATTGATTCAGAGATGAGGTCATCTAAACCAATTTGGCCCCATAGAGGTAAAAGGAGGCTTACTTGTACTTTTGTAAAAGAAAAACCAGTCTTTTTCAGCAATTGAGCAGGGCTTAGCAATAGCTACTAGAACCTATATAATCACCATTTGGGCAAATAGCCTAAAGGCAGAGCTTTCATTTTTTTCCTATGGAGCAAAGAGCTCAAAAGCTCTGGGGCCACCCATGATGCTTTGAGTCACCTGAACTTGCTGCATTATGAAATTGTGACCTTCTGGTTTCTATAGCTGAGAACATGCTGGCTGCAACTCAAGCACATTTCCCACTGTGAAGTGCAAACAGGGCTTAAAGGTTATCTAGAATGCAAACTACATACTTTTTAGAAATCACAGGCATTTACATTTTCTGCTCTCTCCACTCTCACTTTTGTTCCAAGCTTTTCCATTTGAGCTCTTGCTGCCTGCATCTGTCTGCCCCACACAGAAACACTCTGGCTGCTGATCCTCAGAACTGTTATTATTCTTTCTCAGGAATATTATACTGTGTTCAAACTCGAAGAATATTAGAGGTTATCTCATCAAAGCCCTCTAAGGGCCAGGGAATCAGAGCTTCATAGAGGTCAAGCCCCTTCTTGCAGAGCAACTAGAGTTTCCATGCAACAATAGAAGAATGTCTCTCCTTATGAATCTATGGCTACTTCTGAGCCCTGTTCTCCTGCTGTTGCACCTGTTACCTAACTTCCTATTAGACTCCCAGGTCTGACTTATGTACACTGCTGCCATATATACACTGAAACCATTACTGCATAGCACACATTTTATAATCAATGTCTATTCCTGATTAAAGGACAGACGTTTAAATGCAGATACCAATTTTAATCATAAGTGTTATATGTAATGTGTCTTATGTCTTTGTCTTTAATGTTGTGTACAGATGCTCCTCCAGTTACTATGGAGCTACAGCCCAATAAATCCCTTGCAAGGTCAGAATAAAAGTAATGGGTAAGTTGAAAAAGAGTTAACTCTAGCTGCATTACTGAATATGAGAGCTTAGGAGTACAGAACTCTCTAGAAAATCCATTGCTGCCTCTTACAATGGTGTGACTAGTGGCAGCTCTAGCTCAGTGGTGTATCTATGCATTCAGAAGGAATATTGGACCACATATCACCACTCCAAAAAAACATCAAAATCTCCAACTCAGGGTATGATTTCTACTAAATATGCATTATCATCAATTCCAAAATTATCAAGCCATACAGTCTAAGTAGGGACTATCCATATTGAAAGAAATGCAGTTCTGTGAGCATATTAACACATGTTAACTAAAACTCAATATTACTTCCGTTTCCAAGGGGACACAGTTATGAACAGTACATTAGGAAAACAGTAGAGGATAATATTTGAACTATCAAAATAGAATTTCTAAATGTTGTGTTTTTTATTTTTAGGTATATAATTAATATATAAGGCTACTGTACTAGCTGAGTCTTTAAATAACTTTAAGGCAGTTTCTTAATTTTAGACACCAAAATGATAGATCACTTTTTTTTTTTACAGTACTCTTTCTTAAGCTAGAAAATAGTTGACATCATTTTATGGTTATTACACAACAATTAAAATGAAATTTCAATATAGTTTTAAAAACTACTGTTTAAATAAGTGGAAGGATTGTATGAGTTTTGGGTCACTTTGTCTTCAATGAGTAACATTAGAAAATTTAAAAATGCCATTAAGAGTGATAGACTTTACATGGATGGTGGTTGGAGTATAAGTTGATATATATGGTGACCTTATGTGTTACTGTCATTTTAAGGATTTTCCAAACATCACAAGCAACAAACTAAACAGAGTCAAAGTGAATCTTTAGCCAAATGTGATAGAGTATAGATAGCTTTAATCCCAGCTCTTGGAGTTTGGCAGAGGAAAACTGCTGTGAGTTTGAGGCCAGCCTAGGATACAAAGAAAAATCCAAACCAGCCATGGCTTAGTAGCTAGACACTGTCTAAAAAAACACACAGATCATTTTGGGTGGTGGTGAGTTCTGTTGCATTTTCTGTGTTTGGCTCAGTATCTGTGACTGGATTCAACCTACATGGGATACAGGAATGGGGAATTAATATCAGCTGTACGATTGGCATCTACTGATGTACAGTTTATGCTTTTGCAGTGTGTCACATAGGCTATACAAACCTACCAACTCCATAGCCTTCCTTGTTTTTTAGCACCTTACTTACTCCTTAAATTTTTTGCAACTAATAGAGATATTAGTGTGATATCTCTGCTTTTCTGTGCCATTGAATAATTCAAATTATAAATTGGCTTTTTAGATGAAACAAATGTTTCATACAGGCATAAGTAAACTGTCATTGAGATTATTTAGTAGAAGAAAATGATTAATTGTGCCTTTTAATCATTGTCCCATTATCATATGAAATAGTCATGCCATAGGACCCATTTCACTAATGAAGGTTTAGCACCACTGAAAGCATATTTGCATTAATGAACCATCACAAGTTATTAATTGGAATCTAATACAGCTTGGAATATTGTAAGTTAGCATTAATTTGAAACAGACTTGTAGATTTATTGGCAATATACCACTTGTCAAATTGAGTCACTATACCTTGATAAGATACAAAGAGGCCATTTTTGCACTGGTGAGATTTCAGCTTTACTATGTTGATTTTAATTTTGAATCACTAACTTTTCATGACTCATTTCTTATACTAAACTGTCTTATATTCTTGCTACCAACACTACTATAGCCTATTGAGTTTCTGACTTATTCATTAGCCACCTAGTAAGGGAACTATTATGGACTAAAGCAGGTGTAGTTTAGGAAGCAATGCTCATTAACATTAACAGTAACCCACTGACTCACCTCTCCAGGGAGTTGGGATGGTTAACCTAATTTATTAAAATTGTAAGACCAGGAATCACCCAGGAGACTAGACTCTAGGCATGTCTGTGGGACCAATTCTGATTAGGTTAATTAAAGTGGCAAGACTTGTCCGTTCAGGGTGGCACATTCCCTATGCTGAGATATCAGACTATATAAAGTACAAAGAAAGCTGAGAACTGACATTCATTGCTCTGTTTCATGATTGTGAATTCGATGTTACCAGCTGCATCAAGGTCTACCTTGACTTCTCTATCATGATAGATCATACCTTGGAACTGTGAACCAAAATAAAACCTTTCTCCTTTACATTGTATTTCTTAGGGTATTTTTATCAGAGCAACAGACAAAGAATCCAGTATAAGAATCATCTTCATTATGCATCATCAATGCCCCAGTTTTTTCCTCTGTGGCTCTTACACAACTATGCTTGTGTCTTCCTCACAAAGACACCTCTCTGAAGAATCAGAACTATTCTGCCACTGTTCTTTATTGTACCCCCAGTGCTTGGCAGAATGCAGACGGACATGCAGGAGACAGTGAATAGCTGCCTGAATCCTGGGACAGATACGCTCCCACTGAAATTGACAAGTATTTCAGTCTACTCCACCTAGAACACGACCAAATATAAAGTGTGCTCTAGCATCGTTCTGTGCCTGTGTTGTTTCTATTCCAGGAACATGACATTAGGCTGCCTTTGACTAATCTAGACACTAATGTTTCTTATCACAGAAGAACAAAGACTAGAAGGTGTCTCTGTGTATTCGGAACCCCCTGGCAATGGAGAAAAACCTGGGCTTTTTAAACATTTCTTAAGAATTTTGTGGGAACCAATATTTATGATTGTAGGCAGCCGTGTTTACAGTTGCAAAGTCATATGACTAGCACCTGACAAGGCAGGCAGCTGGCTTCCCAGAGTGGCCAGCTCAGAAACTGGTAAACAAGTCCTTTGAGCATGCGTCGGCCTCGTGCCCCTCCTGAGCGGGCTCATGATAATGAGGTATTGGCAGCTTAACCTATCCTGAGAGGACACATCACCCACGCGCGCCTAGGCAGCTAGATAAGCAGCTCGCTTCTGCTGCTGCGCCCTTTTGGCCTTCCGCTTTTGGCCCTTCGCTTCGCTTCCCTTCCCTTTCCTTCCCTGCCCTTCCCTTGCCTTCCCTTCCCGGGCCTTCCCGTCCGGTCCCCGGCCATACATCCCTATCCTAGTCCCTCGTCCAGTTCCCCGTCCCTAAGTCAAGAGCCGTTCCTGGAATAAAGCTGACTGAGAAGGATCCGACCGTGTCACGTCTTACTTGCTGGCCAAGGCGGACGCGACATATGGTGGCCCTACGGGGAACTGAGGACTTCGCCTTCCCTGGATTCAGAACTCAGCAGCTAGGAACTGCGGTAACAGGTATGTTTATTGTTACAGAAAGTGCCCGGTGAGTAGGGCCATCACAAGTTTCCACGGTAAAGCGGCGTCACAGAAAGTTGCCTGGTGGATAGGGCCGTCACAAGGTCCGCGGGAAAGCGGCTTCACAGAAAGTGCCCGGTGAATAGGGCCGTCACAAAGTCCGTGGTAAAGCGGCGTCACAGAAAGTGCCCGGTGATTAGGGCCGTCACAAAGTCCGTGGTAAAGCGGCGTCACAGAAAGTGCCCGGTGGACAGGGGCCCTCACAAGGTCTGTGGAAAAGCGGCGTCACAGAAAGTGCCCGGTGAATAGGGCCGTCACAAGGTCCGCGGTAAAGCGGCGTCATAAGGTCCATGGTCATAGGTCCATGGTAAAGTGGCAATTGAATCACGAGAAACCTTAGAATATCATGTTATGTGTTTGTTGTAGACCAGTGTGGGTCGTCTGGGTGTCGTAAATTATGTTTTTCCTAGTATGTAGTCTTTGTTTCTGTTTAAATTGTCATCGTCCAGGACATAAGTGTAAAAAAGACAAAGGACGAAAAAGGGCCCTCCAACATTTATCCTAGCTTAAAAGATTTAGAGACAGAGAGTTCCTCCAGCTCCGATAGCTCAGATGAGGAGGAAGGAGGGAACTTAGACAAGATGGCGGAAGAAGAAAATTTAGAAAAGAAGGAGGAGGATCTAGAGAACCTATCAGTTGAAAGGGAGTCTGTGACCCCCCCCTAGGCGGAGGAAAGGCAAACATGGGCGGAGAAGCTTAAACCACCTGCTTGGGAGACAGCCCACAGCTCCGCCCCTAGGCCCACCTCCATATGCGGAGGTTCCTCGGGCTGGTCCACCCCCAGGGACTCCAGGGACTCAATTGTTTCTGCCCTGAGACTTGGAAGGAAGCGCGTATGGCCTTTCCAGTTTTTTGAAGATCCGAATCAACAAAGATATCATGAGCACTTGGATATCAAGATGTTAAAAAAATCTTGCAGAATCAGTCAGGACTTACGGCGTTAATTCTTCCTACACGCAATCCTTGATAGAAAGGATAGCGACACAGGCCATGACACCATCTGATTGGATAAGTACTGTGAAAGCCTGCTTAACTATGGGCAATATCTTGATTGGAAATCTATTTACAGTGATTATGCTCAAGGACAGGCTCAAGCCAATGCCGCCGCAGGACAGCCCTTATGGAACCTGGATATGTTTTCTAGGTCAGGGACAATGGGCAGGTAACCAGACAGCATACCCGCCAGCTGTGTACGGCCAAATTAGTGCCATGGCTGTTAGAGCCTGGAAGGCTCTACCCAAAAAGGGGAGAAGTTTCTGGCAATTTAACAAAAATCCTCCAGGTCCTACTGAGCCCTTCTCCGACTACGTGGCTCGCATGATGGAAGCCGCAGGGAGAATATTTGGCGATCCTGATACAGCCATGCCATTGATAAGCAATTGGTTGTTTGAACAGTGCACCAAAGAGTGCAGGATGGCCATCACCCCTGGAAAGCAAAGGGCTTGCAGGCTTGGATGAAGGCTTGTAGGAGATTGGTGGACCATTGTCCAACTCTGGCTTGGCAGCTGCAGTTATGCAGTTGTCTAAGGATAAAGGCAGGACCCCTGCATGCAGGGGCTTGCTTCAACTGCAGCCGCCAGGGACCCCTTTAAGAGTCAGTGCCCCCCCCAAAAGAGACAGGGAAAAACAAGGGAATACCCCTCGTCTGAGGCCGCCAGGGATATGCCCAAAATGTCACAAGGGTAATCATTGGGCCAGTTGAATGCAGATCGACAAGGAACCCTGAGAGCCAAACGCTGCTTTCTGGTTATGGTAGTACGCAGTCAAAAAAACGTGCAGCGGGCCCACGCTTCCAGGGCCCTTAAATAATGGAGCAGTAGAGGGGCAGAGTCAGCCCAACCTACACCCCGCCCGAGCCTTGGAGAGCCACTCCGGGTTCAGCGGGGTTGGAGCCTCGGAGAGCCACCACGGGCTCAGCAGGGTTGGACTTGCGCTGCACCACCAATTCGTATTAACACCCCAAATGGGTGTGCAACCTATTGAGACTGACTTCCAGGGCCCACTGCCTCCCGACACAGTGGGTCTACTGATAGGACGCTCTTCTTCCACCCTAAAAGGTCTCATGGTACATCCTGGTGTTATAGATGCCGATTTTGAGGGCACAGTTAAGATCCTTGCCTCCTCTCCCGCAGGGTATTGTGGCCATTTCACCAGGAGACAGAATTGCTCAAATAGTAATGCTACCCAGCTTACATAAGTGTTCCCCAGTAAAAATGTAATAAGGGGAAATAAAGGCCTCGATCCTCCGGGACTGAAGCTGCCTTCTTATCTTTAGATTTGGACCAAAGACCTATAATAGAATTGGAAATTAACGGCAGAAAAATATTGGGCCTATTAGACACAGGAGCTGACCGTAGCAATTATAGCCCAAAAAGATTGGCCTAAAAACTGGCCTATTCAAGCATCAACCCAAACCCTACAAGGGCTCGGGTATGCAAAATCGCCCGATTTAAGCGCAGGTACATTATCTTGGAAAGACAAGGAAGGAAATGAAGGCACCTTCCAACCTTTTGTGTTATCTTTACCTATTAGCCTTTGGGGCAGAGACCTGTTAAAAGCCATGAAATTGAGACTGACAAACACACATTATTCCACAGAGGCAACAAACATGATGACAGACATGGGATGGCATCCATCTCATGGCACTGGGAAAACATCTCCAAGAGAGAAGGGAACCAGTACAACTGCAGTCTAAAGGGCTGCGCATGGACAGGGTTTTTCCTAGTGGCCACTGGACCTAAGTAATACCCATTATCTGGAAGACTGAGGAGCCAGTGTGGGTTCCCAGTGGCCTCTTTCCTCAGAAAAGTTGCTAGCCACAGACAACTAGTCAAAGAACAATTAGAGTTGGGACCTAATATTTTCACTGATGGCTCCAAAAATGGCTGTGGAGCATACCTAGTAGGGAACTCTCAGCCTGTACTGTGCCAATTCCAGCTGGTTCACCTCAGTTGTTGAGTTGCAGATAGTTCTGGAATTTTCAGAGCGTGTCATTTTGCTTTTAACTTACTTTCCGATTCTGCATACGTAGTGAACAGTGTCAGAGTCCTAGAGGTCGCAGGACCCATCAAGCCAGTACACAGTGTCGCCCTCTTTAAAGATTTACAAAACGTAATTAGACAGCGCAACCAACAAATTCTTTTTCCAGCACATTAAGCTCACACAGGATTACCAGGACCCTTGAGCGCTGGAAATGACACAGTAGACCTATGGGCTAAGAAAGAAGCATCTTCCTGAGCACTGCTTGGGATCGTGCAACACAGTTCCATCAGTTGTTTCATGTAAATTCTAAGGCATTGCAGCAGAGATTCAATCTGCCGAGGGCTGCAGCACGCCAAATTGTGCTCGATTGCCCCCAATGCATTATACACTACATCCATCGCATGGGGCATCAACCCTCGAGGCATTTCACCCCTCAGGGTTTGGCAGATGGATGTCACTCACTTTACAGAATTTGGAAAATTAAAATATATTCATGTCTCTGTGGATACTTGTTCAGGTATCATCCATGCTACTCCCCTCACTGGGGAAAGAACTACCAATGTAACTACTCATTGCTTGGAAGCATGGGCAGCTTGGGGAAAACCCCAAACGCTTAAGACGGACAATGGCCCACCTACACGGCACAGGCCTTTTTCTTCCTTTTGCCAACGCATGGAAGTCTCACTCACTCATGGACTGCCCTACAACCCCCAGGGGCAGGGCATTGTAGAACGAGCACACCGCACGCTCAAAGAATGCCTTCAAAAACAAAAAGAGGGAATAGGCCACGGCCTTACCCCCAAGCATAGACTATCCTTAGCACTATTTACCTTAAATTTCCTAAACTTGGATGCTCAGGGTCAGTCTGCTGCTGACAGGCATCATAATCACCTACGCCCTCCGCCAAGAAAGTAAAATGGAAAGATATTATAACAAACATATGGCGAGGGCCCGATCCCGTGCTCTTAAGGGCACGAGGTTCTGTTTGTGTCTTTCCAGAGGACCAAGAAAACCCCATCTGGGTACCCGAGAGATTGCTCGGAAGATCTCCAGCCCGGCAGTCCCAGACGGAGAAAAGGATGATGAGGGCATAGATACCTGTTTTTGACCCTACTACTGCTATGGATACCGGGTGACTTTATACCTTTGTGGGCCGTCACACACACCTGGCCAGTGCCTATGCCGTCCATTCTAAACTCCCGGTCCTTCCTACCTTTTCTCTACCTTTTGTGTTTGTATGCTTTGCCAAAATCAAAACTCTGCGCTTTGTATTAGCCAATGTATCTGCTTGGTTGGATCCCCTTGCAGATAGTAAAGTTGACGCAGAGGTTTTGAGAAACGTGCTTGTTCAGGTAAGTTTGGGATCGTCACAAGGTTCGGGGGGCGCCTCGAACCGGACTGATGACTCCCTAAACATCACCATGCTATTTATGATTTACAATGCCACCATATCTTTGCCAAAGAACTCTACTAAATGCAGAGTGCTGGGAAGGCAGGGAATGACACTGCCTTTATTGTCAGACGCCTACCTTTGTACCGTAACGGTGGAGGCTGACCTTAATACCTTTCCCATTTTTAACCTGTTTAAATATAAACTTATTCAGCTCTCTTGCGTCTCCTCTCTCAGGGGACTGTATATTACTCCTTTGGTATATAACTCTTCTCAGTCTCTCAATCAGAGTCGCCTCCTGTCTGAGTACCTGAAAGGAAATTGGTCGAAAGAAGACGAGTACATATCCAGGAGGCTCCTGTTGCAGATCGCTACCCTGAATGGCACCCGCCTGGATCCCCTTACTTTGGAGGCTCACCACTTGGGTCAAGGGTGCCCTTAATTTTCTTTAAAGAATGAGCAAGAGTATTTATCTGGGGAGCTGTTGTTCTCCTAGGATGTGGTTTCTGCCTTTGGTTTCTGTGTCATTTGTGCCATGACCATGCAGGACATAAGGTTTTGTTTACCAGGCGCTGACTGCCATGGAGGAAGGCACTCCCCCAGGTATTTGGCTGGCCTCCCTTAGGGAGGCATAGTGGGGAGCTTTCTGGACCCAGTAATGGCCATCCAGGCATAATCCCTAGATCCGACCATCTTGACCATTGCCAAAGGTGTACACTCATGAGGCTCCTACAGCATCACCTCAATGTTTCTGAAGCGGGGAGTACGAGGGGCGCCTCGACTAGAGATGTTCTCAATCCTGAATAGATTCTCTGAAAGCATGTCCGAGTGCATAGAGGTTTTGTGCCAAATGTACCTCCCTGAAAAAAGGCACGAAGGCGGTATGGCAGAAATATAAACTTTCCCATTACAATGCCTTCACTTTGGACAAGGGCTCGGACCTCTGTTTTCCACCGCTGACTTGCTGCGCTAGCGGCGACCTTCTAGGTGTGCTTTCAATCGCCTCACACCAAACACCTAATGAAATGATTCAAGCATGCTTGGTGTGGATGCCTAAGGTCTGAAGGGTCCAGAGGTAACCTACTTCAAATTTAATAAATAAATAAGGGGAGATGTAGGCAGCCGTGTTTACAGTTGCAAAGTCATATGACTAGCACCTGACAAGGCAGGCACTGGCTTCCAGAGTGGCCAGCTCAGAAACTGGTAAACAAGTCCTTTGAGCATGCTCGGCCTCGTGCCCCTCCTGAGCGGGCTCATGATAATGAGGTATTGGCAGCTTAACCTATCCTGAGAGGACACATCACCCAGCGCGCCTAGGGCAGCTAGATAAGCAGCTCGCTTCTGCTGCTGCGCCCTTTTGGCCTTCCGCTTTTGGCCCTTCGCCTTCGCTTCCCTTCCCTTCCTTCCCTGCCCTTCCCTTGCCTTCCCTTCCCGGGCCTTCCCGGTCCGGTCCCCGGCCATACATCCCTATCCTAGTCCCTCGTCCAGTTCCCCGTCCCTAAGTCAAGAGCCGTTCCTGGAATAAAGCTGACTGAGAAGGATCCGACCGTGTCACGTCTTACTTGCTGGCCAAGGCGGACGCGACATATGATAAACTTCAAAATAAAGTTTCTCCATAGTAATTAGTGCTTTTGTTGAAGGGAAAACACAAAAAGTGGCTAGACTCAGCTAAGCATAGCACTGAGAATGGAAGAAGGCAATTTTAACTGCAATTTATCATTCATTCATGAGGATGGGTTAGGTGGTAAGCACAGGTAATTGGCGAGGATGTTCCTCTGTCCTGTATCCCCACCCCTTCCTCTTTTAATTGCCTTAGTACTTAACCCCCTCCTTTTAAAAATTGAATTTCTGGTATATAAACTGTGTATAAAAGAAGCCATCATTTCACATTGTGCCTTCAGAGACTATGGTTGGTAGAAAGACGTATAGAAAAACCACTAGCAAACATGGGCCTCCACAATAACATAGCTGGGAAACCAAAGCAAAATCTTTTTTTTTTTCCCCTAAATTTCATCTGGAAGACTGAGACATTCTGGTCTGCATTAAAGATCTTTTATAAATATAGCCAAAATGTAAAGGTAAAACTATTATGTCATAAATCGTAAGGCAAATGGATGCTATTCTGATTCTCACTTGTTGCCTGTGGAGGAATCCAACAGAAGCAGGGGACACGTTTAACCATGAGCAATACGTCCTTTATTATGCCAAGTTCCCCAGATTCACTCAGCCTTCATTTGGTGCTTTGGAAGGCTAGAGAGATGGCTCAGCCATTATTACTTGTTGCTTTTGCAGAGGACCAGGGTTCAATTTTCAGTACCCACACGATATCTCATAACCTTCTGAACTCCAGGTCCAGGAGATCCAACACCCTCTTCTAACCTTGGCATTCACCAGGTACCCACATGTTATGCATATGTATGTTCAGGCATGACACTTCAATGCATAAAAGAAAATAAACAAATCTAAATGTTTATTTGATACTTTTAAAATTGTTGTTGTTGGAACCAAAACGTTAATGTAAGTGATAACTGAGATTATAATGTTATAACATTATAATAGAAGCTTCCAAATCAGAGAAGTATCATAAAGTGTTTTGTTATAGGAAAGTCATAAAAAAAATCCTTCTTTAAGATATAAAATCTCCTATGCTCAAGGATGATACTAATGGCATCCTTACTCCCGGGATTCCTAAGATGCCGTTGTATAGTGCTTCCTAGCAGAAAAGTGCTGACGCTCTTGTTTGTTTTGCATAGCTTCTTTCCCTTTGTCATATGGGAGTTTAGATCATTTTCTTAAATTGTCTTGATTCTTCCCATAGTTGAGTACAAGTTACTAAGTCTCCATTTTGTATCATGTAAAACTTCCTGTGGCTGGAAAACTGTTTTCTGTCGTCTTACCCTGTGTACACCCTGTACTTCACTCTCTCTGCAGGCTTATATCTTATTGACTCATGACGAAAGGGATCAATTAATTTTGTCTATGTGTTTAGGACATTATACTACTATTATTCTAATTTGTGATTTTAGGTAAAAATGTAATGATTTGTTTAATTACATGCAGTGCATCTCTGTACATATGTGAGTATGATTCATACCAAGAGATACTTGCTCATATTATAGCAATTTTAAATGAAATTCCCCAGTAGAGAAACGTTAAATATACAGTATATTTGCAATCATTGTGCTGAGGATTGAACCCTGAGGTATTGCTTGTTTCAGTGAACCAGATCCCCAGTCTTACACTTGAAAAGTCTGAATATTTATTTACAATGAATCATATTATAGCAAGATTAAATTTCTCATTTACTCATTCACCAACATATTATAGATCAACTTGTGTGGCCAGCCTCTTTCCTTGATGCTACTGCAACAAATGAAACACAGACAAATCCTTATGTCCAAGATGGCTACATTTCAGTGGATACTTGAATATCTAATATAGATAGCAGAGGGTACCACAAAAGAAGGGGGCAAGAACAGTGAATTTTGGAAAGAGATACTAATTTTTAGATTTGTATGTTTGTGTGAGAGAAAGATATGTACTTGTGTTGGGATGTGTGATTTGTGTTTATCTGTGTAGGGTGTGTGTGTATTTGTATAAGGTGAGTATGTGTGATATCTATTTGTGTGGCGTGTGTTTGTGTGGTACGTGCTTGTGTGTAGGATTTGTGTATGTGTGTCTGTGTTTTATAGGGTTGTGTGTGTGGTATTTGTGGTATGTGTGTATGTGTGTGTTCATATTGCATTTGTGTGTGGGGGGGTGGGAGGGTGGGTAGGTTCATTCACATTGAGGGAGGCATCTATAGGTTACAAGAGGGTGTCATATTTCCTGAAGCTGGAGGTTGTGAACCACCCAACTGAGGTGTTGGGCACTGAACACAGGCCCCATGTAAGAGAAATATACACTTTCATTCTCTGAGCCATTGCTCCCTTGCAAAGATGATAACTTGGATGTGAGGCATGGGAAAGATTTGTTGAAGAAGTAATGCTTCAACGTGAACCAGAATGAAACAGAGTCCTAACACTTTTACAGAGACTGAAGCCTCTAGCTACTCGTCTATACTTTTGATATTTTAAGAGTCTTCTTAAACCACTAGAGCTCTAGCCTTCTGAGAGGATTCTAGGAATCTGGGTTACATGATTAGACATGCATCTCAAGTGGATAAAGCTTTGAGACCTAGGCCAGGAGTTTGTGAGGAGAGGTCAGGAGAAACTGCTACAATGCACTACCATTTGATTTCTCTTTAAGGATTTGCTAGTTGTTCTGTGACTAGAATATAAAATGAAAGAAAGATAAGGTGAGTTTAGAGGCTTTGAGAGTGATTCAGAGGAGTTTTGGTTTAGATTTGGTGCTGATGTTGAGATTGGGAGATATGATCAGAATTTCATGTCCTTTGGATATCCTGATCTATATTATATTCAGGCATATGAACTAATTTGCTAGAATGCACATCACATGCTGATTTGAGAATTCAACTAGGCATGACTTAGCTCTTAAATCTGAATAAATAAGTGGGCAGAGGCACCACATAAATGCAGAATTATAACACCCCCAAGTCCAGTCTTCATCTAGGATCTCTTAGACACTTTATGCTACCACTTCAAGCTTGTGATGACTGATTGAAAGCTTTTAGGTGTGTTATGTAGGAAGCTATACAATCCTGCTTACCTTTGTTTGTTTTTTTTGTTGTTGTTGTTAAAAAAAATAATAAAATAAGTATTGAGTTGTTATAAGTTGATGTCCAAAACCAAAGAAAAATCTGAGGGACAGATTCCTGAGACTTAACCTAAGGACTAGATTTCTTGATATATTTAAGTACATTTACACCCTAGTGAGAAATTACAGTGAGCTGGTCCCCAATTCCTCATATCAAAAGAATTGCAAATGTGTCCTGACCAGTGTTGACAATGTGGCTGCAGAAGTTCCATTAGGAGAAAAAAAAAAAGGTTTATCTTGTTATATCTCTGTGACATCCTGAGAGTCCCTGTGGTGGCCAGAGAAGTATGGTGCTTCTGTTGACTCCACTGGGCATGATTTTTTAATGGAGGTGTGTCTCTACTTAAAGCTTACAGACCAAGAGTAGGGATGACTGAGTCCCTGAATGATGTTAAGTTTGTTCCTATAAAGCACGAAAGATACTATGCCGGTCACAAATGCTTGCTCCTCTGTAGACTCTCAGGGCTTCCTGTCCTCTGGCTGCATCTTTCAGACTGGGGAGATGGCTGCATCATTAAAGAGTTTGCCATTACAATCTTAAGTACCTGAATTCGATGCCCAGCACTCATGTACAAAGGCCAGGTACAGAGAAAATGCCTGTTATCCCATCTCTGGAGAGGCAGAGATGTTAGGATCCCTCAAGAGTATGCTTGTCTGCCAGTCTAGCCAAATCATTGAGCTGATAGTTAGGGAAGAGACCCTTCTCAAAAACTAAACACAAGAGGGTCGGTCACCTCTGGCTTCATGTCCATGCACATCCTTCACACATATGTACATACACACACATGGACACAATCTGTACCACACACTAGACATTTTTCCAACTAATTTTTATGGGTTTGGGTCAGAGGTGCTGTATATATTAATGGAATGTATACATGGAAGTCCTTTAACACACAGACACGTTTGCTCTCCCATGTGTCTACAATTATTTTCCACTATGTAGTGCAATAAAAGGTTTAGGGTTCCCCCATATTCACTTGCCTCAACTTTGACCTGTTCATAGTCATGCGATCTTATTTCAAATATGTTAATGTGATCACATACAGCGAGCGATGTCAGTAGGGATGCTATATGATAATGCCCCACTGAAAGGGCTGGCATTTAACATTTTTTTCTTCCTTTCTACTGCAATTGTAGATGTGAACTTATTCCTTGCAAACATGATCATCAAATGATAACATTTTGGACATTTCCATTGGGCACAACAGACAATATTTGACCGCTTCATTCTGCCAGTAATCTGATATAGGGCATGAAAGGGAAAGTTTTCATATTAACCCCCTATGCAGAGCCGCTTTACCACTGAAGATGATTAGTGACAACTGAGTCAATCAGAGCCCCTGGCTGCAATTTTCCGCTATCCTAATTGTGGCCTGGCTTGGCACTCAAGTACCATGGCAGTGGGCCTAAAACCATGCACAAATGGTCCTGAATTTGTTTAACTGATGCCATTCACCAACTGCTCCGTCTTCCCTGCAGCAGGCTTTAGCAGCCAGTTTTGCAGCTGGCTTCACTGGGTGGGAAAGCAAAAGTTTGAAAGGGATTCATTTTCTTAGGGAAGAAATATTTAAGTGTTTTCTTTTTTCTATTTCAATGTTATTTCCTTCTCCTGAATAGCTAAGCAAATAAGATTTTTAAAAGTCTGCAGTCAGGTTGGGAACGGTCTGCCCAGCATAAAGCCAGAGCAGGCTTGGATTTTCTTTGTGTTCTGTTGAACAGACTTTCACCTGTGTATTATGACACCAGCTGTGTTGAAGGCGAAGGCACAGGTCCTATAGTTTACATCTTGTTCCTGCTGTGCCTCTCAGTTTGATGGCAGGATGTATAGGTTACCTTCTAAACCCACAGCCACTGGGGTCTCTTTTCTTAAATCAGAAAGAACCATGGTTAAAGTTAAGTGCTCTTTTTCTAGATCTTGACTAGGTTTTACGTTCAGTTAACAGGTAAGATTATTTCTGCAAAAAACAAAACAAAAACAAAAACAAAAACAGGGAGTTCAAACCATCTACCAAGGTTGCTGTCCTGAGAGAGGCTTTCAAATGCTTTGTTTGTATTGCAGGAGGCTTTTCCCCCTGGTTGGACTCATTAATACTCTTTTGTGAGCACTATTTTGCTTTTTCCAAATAGCTTCTGCTGAACAGCTTCCTCTGGTGGAAAATCCAATTTAGTTGCAAGCAGCATTAACAGTTCCGCTCTTTCATTTTTCTTCCTCGGTAACAGAAAAATAAAGGATTGTGTGTCAAAATGGAGATGTGAGATGTACGACATTAGCGGTTCTATTAATAAATTTATGCAGCAATTATTTAGCTTCGCTATTTGTATTTAGCCATGACTGAAGATGGCTTTTCTATATTGCAGGAGCCTATTTGTCTTCCAAATACATTTCATTTTCATGGATCTTATATCTTCAGCCCAAATTTTCACTGCATGTGGACACACAGTCAGAAGTCTTAGTTATATCATACACTCTGAAAAAGAGTAAACTTCTGGTGTACATTTAATTAGACTTAATTGAAAGATGGAGTTTATGATATTTACCTACAAGGTTTTTTCCCCCTTAGGAAACTAGACTTTCTCTGAGTTCAGATAAACCCATCTTCACCCACATGCCCTGAAGGGACTGCCCACACCTGCTGAGACCCCCACGTAGGGTGGCCAGAATATTTCCTTCCTCAGCTGCTCTATTGGCTTTTGAAAAGACACATTCAAAGCCAACTTATGGAGAGCTCTTCTGGCACAGACCCTGCAGTGAAATTCAGTACCATGCAGAATAAACCTGTGAGAAACAAATCTGATGGAATCCAGCTGAAAGGAGAGAGAGAAGAAGGAAACTGATGGTCTCTTTTGTTTGAATACCTGGATGTAGTAATGTTGGAACTGCCTTGTTCTACCCCACCATAGCCTATTACAGTTTCATGACTCTGTACTGGTCAATAGCATCATGTTAGTAGTTTTAAATTAACCACAGGCCAGGCCAGTTTGTGACTTTTGTTTTAAGGGAGTTATATTAAACATTTACCAGAAACAGATGCTTATAGCCATTCAAAATGAAAGTGGTATCATTCATGTTATGTGAGCTAAGTAATGGATGCCCTCGTCTATGGCTTATCACCCTCTCCTTTATCATTTTACTTGTTCCTTTGAGTTAGTTTGCAATCATATGCAGCTGTAGAAACTCTGGTTTGTATAAATGGTTTCTTACTCTTTATGATCGTGTTACGATAAACACTTTTCATCTGTGACATACATAATGAAATAACGAGGGTACTAATAAAAACTTTGAATACAAAGCTATCAGGTACTTACTGAATATTAAAAATATTTAATGAAGGATCTGGAATTCCTGTAACATTTTGCAGCTGGTGGCAAGAAGTCATTCACCACTAGCTACTGGTGTCTTCAAGAGACAAGTAAGGGAGCAATGGGAGTGGCTTGACAGCCTGTGGCTCCAATCTAAGATTCATACCTTTTGGGGGGAAAAATCAAGTAACATGGTGTTTGAAGATGGTTAAAGAAGTGATTTTATTTCCAAAACATAGTCATCCATATCGAGGCATCCCTTGGTTTGTCTTTATCAGTCAGATGCATCAGGATGGCATGTCAAGTTAGGACTACCTTTTTATTTCTTTGTCTTGTGAACTCGAAGACCACATCGTTTGCTGGCAAATTTTGAATATTCTGGACCAGAAGGCCGTCTTTCTAGAACTACATGAGTGTGGAGAAGTCTTGCACTTTTATACTGTGTTCAAGTCTGTTTTGATCTGAGCTGAACTGGAGACCAAATGTACTGTCGATGCCAATACCCTGTGTGCTATGGACCTGGATTTCCTTCCTGATGCTTTGTTGCTGACTATTATCAAGTGCTCCATATGCCTTCCTGCAAAATCATTAGGCTAATTTGAAAGCTCATGATGAAACTTGTGCATAATTTGCATACTATAAATGTAAATATGGAGATTGTCATCGTTTGAGGTACCAAAATCAAGAGAAACAGAGTTGAAGGGAAATTATTTGAAGAGCCACTTGTGTGCGCACACAGGGAAATTTCCAATGGCTACAAAGTCTGTGTATTATTTTCAGTAGAACAGAATTCAAAGGGAAATGCACTGTAGGTTGTTCATCTGACAAGAAGAACATATGAACAGGATTTCTGATGGGTCATAGTTAGTTAAAGGGCAATGCTGAGGGATTTAGTCAGACTTCTGAATAAACCCAAAGATAATGTCACCAGAATTCGTATTTCCTCTCTAAAGCAGGTTGGATATGTCTGAGTGCAGCTGTACCTCTCCCATTTATTTACACAGGCCTTGCTTTTTGCCACACTATTTTCCAAGACCAGTGCAGTTATTTAAGAATTAAAACTTAAAATAGTCAAGAAAATATTCAAGACTTATCTAAAGCTTATAGTAATCAAGTGGGCCTACCTCTTTTTGCACCTTTGTTTAAAGGAGCATTTTTTTTTGTTTTATTATTATTATTACTATCATTATTATTATTGTTGTTATTTACCACAACACATCTCCTACCTCTCCAAGATTCAGAATTACAGACCTATAGCAGCCAAAGGCAAAGTGGGTTAGAGAAGAAAATCAAAATACCTGTATCCTTTGAGTTATGCTAAAGGTTTAATAAATTAAAGGAAATGATCTATACCTACTCTTGTGCATAGTGACTAAGACATCTATCTGGTACAACTGTTATTGTTGTTATCATTATTAATTATTTTTTAATTTACACTTACTGGTTAACCCTCAAATCTTGCTTATTAGTATCATTAACGAAGGAGCTAACATTACTTGATGGTTTGAGTCATGCTTTATTGCTTCATGTCAAAGCATCACCAAATTCTGAAGTTTAAGACCACAGTGATATTGTATTGATTGTTTTGATGAGTGAATCATTTAGGGTTTTGCACAGTGCTGCAGTGTTTGACTCTGCCTTGCTTTCTATCTTTCTTTTATTGGCAAAAATTCCATTGATTTCTATTGGCATGGCCATGCTAGAGATGCAACAGGGCCAGAAGATGTACTTGAGATATTTTTAGATAAAGTAGAAGTAGCACACATCATCATTTCCACCTCCATGCCTATGGAAGGTCTCATAGCCAAGTTGAAAGCAAAGTATTATGTTATCTACTTGGTCACTGAGTTCCTAGCATGGCACACAGGTATGGATCCAAAGCAGGGAAGACAATGGAGGCAAGAATGCTGTCTTCTATGCTTACTAATGATGTGGTACATGTGTTCCCAGTTGTGCTTGTGCTCTATCTCCAGCAAAAAAATTGAGTGCTTCCTATAGGCACTAAAAGCTGCTGCAAATTCAGTTTTCTTTCTTGAACTGGATGCCCAAAAACTTAACACACATCATTATTCCATTACAGCAGACATATCCTTGTGATTCTTGGCCTTTCCTTATTCTCTAAGCCTTTATCTATATCCATTATTTACTTGTTCATTTAACCTATTTTTATTAAAATTGTGCTATTTTACCCCTTGTGGGTCTTTTTTAAAATTCTTTTGAATCATTACTAGTATAAGGAAGAAGAAATATAAAAGTACTTTGAGTGACAAACCACTATTACTATTAGATACCTTACTTATAAGTAAGATACAAATAGCATGGCAATAACTAGCATTTATTGAGCATTCCTTCTTGTCTTGGAATACAAGCAGACTGGCTTTGAAGTAATAGTCAATTCAGTTCCCCAAACAATCTTAAGATGTATGTGCTCATATTATGTTATCCTTACAGAAACCAATACAGTTGATGCAGCTTGCTCAGGTCTTGCAGCTGATAAATATACCAGAGCTATGGTCTGAGCTGTGAATTCTGGCTTGCAATATCACATTCTTAGCCACTAAGCTATCTTCCCTGCAACTGATGCACTAAAAATAAAGGATAAAATGAAATGGGTGGTATTTCTTTTCTCTTCTACTGAGCCTGAAGTCAACTTTTATCACTTGCTTGTCTTTTATTTTGCCTGTATCTCTTGTAAATATTCCTAATTAAATAGTCATCTGCTAATGGCTTAAAATACTGTCTAAGCTGTGTGACATTCGGCATTCCAATCACTAAGATCGAATAGAAAACTTTAAGGATCCAGGTCAAATGAATCTGATTTATGAATCACTGTTAGCAGTGCAGAAATGTTTAGCACAACTGTCCTCGTATTTATGAGGAGCATAATACTTCCAGGTACATTTTATGTTTTCTGCAGAAGCTTGGTGGTAAGTGGAGAAATTAAACTGGAAAATATGGAGAAATCAGCAGAATAGCACACACCTGCTCAAACATTCATTTTATTGATTTAACAGTTGACTCTTTAGGGTATGTTTCTCAAACATTGGCTCTCGGCATGAAAAAGTATCCTCTGTGAATGAATTCAGTGATGTATCACTTAAAAACTACCATGATGACAGCCTTTTAAGCCTCTTCTATGAGTTTGAATGGCAAAGCAAGGCCATTTGGGGATGAGTAACTTAGTCCTCTGGATTAGGGGCTGTTTGTGCACTGTTGCTTTGCTTCCTTGTTTTGATCTTGCAGCATCTCATTTGGCTCAATTATTTGGAAAGTCTTCAATGATTTTTTTAATGAGTATCTTGCTGTCTCAATATCATTAATTACGGTACAGCTACATTGGGGAAAAATTCAAAATAATCATTTTCTTTCAAATCATTTGTAATTCCCATAACACTGACACACTCTGAAACAGTCTTGGTAATGATCACCTTTCTATTTACCATTAATCAATTATATGTGAATGTGTATAGGAAAAGGGCTTGTTGGGTTTTCTTTTAGTTGCCTTAAGAGAGGCGATGTAATAGCTGTACTTCTTCACAGTGTCACCTCTGGGAGTGTCTGCATGTTGTCTCATGGACAGAGATGATCCAAATTCAAGCTCTTTTCTTCTGCTTTCAGTCATTGAAATCTTCACTGTTTGTATGTTAAAGGGATAAAAAACGAATTCCTTTTAGTGACAAAAGACAGAAACCTTTATATAAGTAAATAATAAAAACATAAATAAATAAGGCAGGTTTGAGGGCAAGCAGGCAGACATGTGGGCAGATTGGCTTGTCATGGATCCCTCTGTTGGCTTCTCTCTTACTTCATAGAAATCTTCTGTTTTGTAGCCCTTGGATATGTTAATACATGACCATCGATGCTAGAAACAGTATCTCAGTAGAAAGAGAACAATTTTTCTATAGTGGCCTGTAGCAGAATCCCAAAGACAGCTCTCATTAATCCAGCCAGGACATAGTTCTATCCAACTCAGACCTCAGGGCTGAGGTAAAACCCAGTGTATCCCTCTATCTGAAAGGAGGATAGGGGATCCCTACTGGAAAAATGGAATTCTAGTTTCAGAGTTTGGAAGTGATTACTCATTTAAAAGCATAGTTATGTAGCACTATATGTACATAAACATGCAAAAAGTATTTTCTTAATTATATTAGCTGCCTGTAATCTGTAATAAAGCATTTTTATAATGAAAGATACCTAAGATAGACAAGAGCATTTTCTTTTATAAGGTAAATAATCAATTATGGATAATTCTATAAAATGCCTCAGGTAAGAGGCAATTCCATATATAGGTAGATATTAGTGAGCATTTGTTATATGCCAGACTTTTAGTGGAAATGTGAAACTGTATCTCCTCCTAGCCTTCTCTTTCTGTGTCCAGGGCAGCAGAAGAAAAACCAAAGTATGAGTAGTTAAAATGCTTTGTGACAAATGAGTAGCCAAGGATAGCTAAAGTCATCTTATAGTCTTAAGAGGGAGATCTGGCAGACACTGCTTCTGAGCTGATCTCACAGACTTATCACCTTCCAGCCCTCTGTGCCTCTTCAGCCACATCCCCTACCTTATCCCTGGATGTGTTTTTACTTTAGTTGTACTAAGCCTATTTCAGTTTTTCTATTAGTCACTGCCTATTATGGCCTGCATACATTTATCCATACATCTGGACTTGCCTTACTCATGGCTCTTGCTTCATTTACTTATGAGTCCCTATTGGGATGGTGCACCAGCTGCCAAGTTACAGTGACTGGGGCACAGAAGCCTTCAGAGCTTTTCTTGAGCCGTCTTATAATGAAAGGCAAGAAAAACAAATACTACATTCCTCAGACTCCCTCATAGCCTGAATATGATTCCTTTTGTGCCAATTAAGTTCGTGAGTTTCAGAAGTCAGAACTGAAGCAAGGTGGTCTTTCTACATAAATGTAGTTCCTATTGTCATATATATATATATATATCTCCAACTTGAGTCCTCTGCACTACATGTGGCCTGGGATAGCTAGGTTTGTAAACGACAGTGTCGTGTTGCAAAGTCAAAAGGTTGGGAGCACCCAGGGAACATTTGAGATTATGTCTTACTGTAAGAAGTACTGTGTAATCATCTAGTTACCAACTTCAAAATCACTTATTTACTTACTAATGTGGCTTTTCTATGCCACTAAAGGTTGTATGAGTGACAATAGCCTTCTGTGCAGATTGCATCAAACAATTTCCATTTTCCATGTCTTTGTCATGGACATCCTTACTCTTTACCTTCTTGATGATGATAGAAGTGGCATCAGTTTCTGCTGAGCCCCTCAAGGTCCTTCCTAGAGCCAATGAGCCCAAAGTTCCTGCTGACTTGATGTATCCCTTCTCACGGTTTTTCTCTCCCACTTTGTAGTATAGCCCCAGATGTGTACACATAGGCATCTCTTCTGGGCTTCAGCCATGAGAAGCATGGAGTGTGGACCCAATAATTCTTGCAGTTGTTCTGAGGATGAAATGAAGGAACTCCTCCAGGGAACTTAGGCTAGTATAGCATGAGGGAGCTTAGCAAAATGGTTGTTACTATCTAGTGTGAAATATGACATCCTTGCCCATACAACTAAATGTCTATAGGAAACATCATTGTCGTGAAAATTACCGCCTCTTATGCTTTTTCTCTGAGAAGAAAGAGAATGTTTTTAAAATTGCTTCTGAGCTTTCTATAGTATTCATAGCTACCTTCAGGTACCTCCAGATTCCTTTGGGGCTCAGGGTGGGTAGTCAGTGATTCACATGGTTTACATGTTGGGTAAAAGTGCTTGTCATCTGCTTTTCTCATTAATGTTGGGTCTTGCGACTTCACACTTCTTTTAAATGAATTTAAAGTTAGAATGTGAACAGCCAAAAGTGAAAACATGAAGCAGAGGACCCAGTTTTACTACAGGATTCCTTTCATTTAAGCCATTGAGGATATGAACAGAGCTTTGGTAGCCTCATCTTTAAAACAGATATAATAATCTCCTTTGCTACATCTAACTAGGAAATTAAGGATACTTCCATTCATGCAATTAATGATTCAAAGGCACAGGTGATCTGGTAATGACTTGACCAGGTTAGAGAAAGTTCAGACTTTATGGTCTTATGGCCATTGTTCTTAATCCATGAATATTTATTCAGGATGTTTTAAATTAAGGACAGTCTCATTGTTTAGCCCAAGTTGGCTGGTATTAAATTGACTGTGAAATCTTAGCCAAACCCAAATGTGTAATCTCCCTTCCTAGCCCTTAGTATTAGAATTACAGATGGGAGCTGCCATACCTAGCTGAGAGTCCCTTATGTGCAGAGACAGCTTACATTTTTATGTACATTGCCATTTTGTTTTAGGACACAGTTAGTGATAGACACCCCTATTTTTGTTTTCTTTGCTAGTGATATGGATTTGGGCAGTCCACTTGTCAGAAGGGATGCTGACCTTGTGACTCTGGTCCTTCAACCTCTCTTTATGGACATATCCAAACAGCCCACATTTCCCGAGTCTTAAATATGGTTTCCTTCTAAGTGAATAATCCTATACAAAGTAAGTCCCATATTTTCCCCAGAGAAAGTCATTCTATGAGCCTCTACTCCCACCGCCTTCAAGCTCCTCTCTATTAGTATCAAGATCTTGGATGAGTCCCATTTAAGATACTAAACCAGCCCTACCACATAGGCTCATGATGCAGTATGTGGATGACTGACTGAAAGCTAACCAGTCATATTCTTGTGCATCTCAGTTTACCACACTTCACTCAGTGCTATTTTCCACAGTTTTGGTTGAATAGGCAGATATGCTTCTTTCTCTTTTTAAAGGGGTTTATTTGTTTACTTAATCTGTGTGTGTGTGTGTGTGTGTGTGTGTGTGTGTGTGGTGTGTGTTATGAGTTCCTGTGCACCATATGCATAGAGCAGCCCACTGAAGCCAAAAGAGAACATCAGCTGTAGTTTCAGATAAAGTAAGCTTTGGTATGTGAAGAGTATATGAAGACAAACCCCTAGCAATAATGGAAATTGAATGTTAGATCAATTAGTCATGGACAGGTTTAGGGTACAGATGAATAGAACTTAAGTGCCAGATTTTTATATTTGATACAAAATGCTAGACAAACTTCTAGTAGTAGTGGTGTGGTTTTTGAATGGGTGCCAAATAATGAAATGGAAACCTGAGCTTGAACGTGAGCTTGTATCATAGTGCAGAACATTGTCCTGCTGGGCTAAAGGATACTATGGAATGCAGAGACCTTCATTCTCCTAGCATAAGTTCAAAACACATTCCAGGCAAGTGTCAGGTGGGCAACTCTGGCTTTGGTGGAAATAATCTTGATGGTGAGCATGCCAGAGACTGTCACCACCTCTATACTCCTTTTTCTTAGCTAAAATGGCATTTTTCAGGCCAACCAGGACATAGGTATCCCACAGTGACTGAGTGCCACATGCAGAGATTTGGTGATAAGCAAATTTAGGCTGTGGCTTTGACATCTTTTAGTGTGATGGGCGGAGGGTGGTGGTGGTAAAAAAGACAAGTAAACAATCTATTGCTCAAATAGATATGTCATCAAGACAAGCAAAGGTTCCAGAGAAGATGTAACCTGGGAGGGGGTTTTCAGGAGTACAAGCAGGTTTAGGACTTTTGAGTCATTCTCCCAATGAAGAAAATTTAGAAAGCAGACAAGTTTAAGATTGCTTTGCCTCCAAAGCCTTCTCTCTAACAACTCAAATATTCCCCATTAGCACAGGATAAAATCAGCACTTTCACACCAAAGACATTTTTTGAGCTGATTTATTGGGAGCTATGCCACATCTGCAGGTGATTGGCAGACTCCTGAAGCTGATGCTTCTGTGAACTTTCCTTCCTGGAGTTGCAACCAGTACAGGCCAGGTGTGGTTGTTTCCTTTCTCAGGACAAAGCAATCAAAGTTGGGTTACATTGTGTCAAATTTCTTCTTTCCACTAAAGTTGAAAGGTGTTGATGAGGAAGGAAGGCTGGCAGGCTAGAGGTTGCATCTATTCAAGCAAAGAAGCATGATTAAAGAAAAGAAAAAGAAGAAAACCTAATATTTGAAGGAAAGTGTCTTTCTGATTCCAGATTGTGAGGGCAGAGTCTCAGCTGAGCAGTTTGCTCTACCTTTTTCCTTTTTAAATTCGGCCTCTGATAGACACTTGAGCATCTTGTGCCCTGTGATTCGCTTTCTGTTGTTTGACTGGTCCCTGAAGGCTTTTTGAGAATGTTACTTACCCTTTACCTGCTAAGCCCTAGGTGCTGATTTTTTTTTTTTTTAATCAGATACAGGTAAGAAAATAGCTTCCTTTGCAGATCTTTAGTTTGGAATCTGCTCACTTCTTTTGAAAGTATCTTACCTTTTGTCTCCTTTGGTACTGTTTTCCATCCATTGTTTTTTAACTATTGATGACATTCCTGACTCACCCGTTTCCTTGTTGCAGAGTCTGCTTCCATCCTTGGGTTGTATTTTCTCCATCAGTAGCTTTGCTTTTCTGGTTTCTATACTTTGCCATTTCCTGGCTTTTCTGGTTCCTTTTTTCTCTCCCTTTCCCTCACTTCTTTTATCACTCTGTCTTATCCCTTAACCTCTGTCTCCCTTTCTCATTTCATATTAATCGAATGCCTTCTTTGTACATTAGAGATTATAGAGAAACAAACTCTAAGCTGCAGGTTAAATGATATAGTACAAAGACCGTAGCAATGCAACTTGATAAAAAGACAAGTTATATACATGGACGCATATGTATGCACACACACAGGTGCATTCACACACATATGGCTGTACACACACACCTCACATTTAAAGTCTTGAAATAAATGGTGGTTGATGATACCTTATATGAGAGAGAGAGATACACAGAGAGAGATACAGAGACAGAGAGATACAGAGAGAGACAGAGACAGACAAGAGAGAGAGACAAGAGAAGAGATAGAAGAGAGAGAGAGATGAGAGAGAGAGAGAGAGAGAAAGAGAGAGAGAAAGAGAGAGAGAGGGAGAGAGAGAGAGAGGAGAGAGAGAGAGAGAGAGAGAATTTGTACATCTATAAGACAATCAGGAAAATGGAGAAGAAACCCAATGTTATAAAAGAGAGCCTTGTAAGGTGTATATATAGAAAGTCAAGCTTAGTATCAAGTGTGTGAATACATTATTTATGAATACAGACATTGCATTGTATATTTGTGCATTCTGTGAGCTGTGTAAGTATAAACTTAGGAAGTACAACAGAGGCACATGGGCCCCATGTCTAGAAACTCTGACTTTCTACTCTTTAAATGTTTCACTGGGTAAATTATAGCCTGATCTGAGGATGACTGCATTTAGAATCATCACATGGAACAATAGGGAGATTCTCTTGAGTGCAGAATAAGATGTTGGTTCAATCACCTGTTCTGAGCATCTCTGTACCAAAGAGACTATATTCTGACTTGAAGTGTAGCAAATATCCCTGGGAATTTACTATGGAAATGTAGTTTTTTCATGGGTATTTTAATGTCTGTTTTGGTCTAGATCCATTAAACATTAACTTATGTTCAAACATGGTTTCTCCAGAAATACAGTTGGATTTGTCACTGAGGTGTGCTTCTGTTCCTGTTTTAAATCTGTGACAGACAGATCACACTTGAACCAATCCTTCAGGCAAAACATGGGAAGACATGTGGTCATGTTGTATCTCAGTGGTGGTAAAATCAGCCTAGAACAAATAGTTGATGCAAGAACAATCTGCAGTAATGAGGACCTGGGGTTCCAGCTGCTTCAGAGTGTGATACTAGACCAAATGGCAACCAAGCTATGGGATTTTCTATTTATTGAGGGAGGGGTGGAAAAAAATCATAAAAATGGAAAGGTTTTATAGATGCTGTTTGAAATAGTTATGAGTGGGAAGTAACCTACTTTTAGATTTAGGTCATTTGAAATGCTGCCTTTTTTAAGATTAAAAAAAAAAGGACAGGGTAGCTACAGTGGAGGTGAGAGTTGGGAAGTTAGAAGTTAGAGCTGCCCAGTGTGTGCCCTACTTCTTTGGTGATAGATGCTACAGTCAGTGACTCTGGCCTTGCTCAGGCCTTATGAGAACACCACCTTCCCTACTGGGCAGAGACGGGGTTGGGGGAAGGGGGTGGAGACAGAAATCAAAGGAGCCTCATTACTTCTGATGACATAGATTTGCTGTATTTACTAATGGCAGTGGTTAGAAATAGGCAAGAACCTTAAGATGTACAACAATCTCCTGGTCATTCATTCTTCTCTCCTTTCTCCTCCCCTGCACGCTCCTTTCTCCTCCCCTCCACTTTCGACTCCTCTTCCCACCCCTCCTACTTCTCTGATTTCTCACTTTAACCACACGGACAAGAAAAACCCCTGAAAGGGTATAGCTGAGTTTGGTGGGTTTTACACTGCATTGCTTTGGGCTGCAATATTTCCTCTCCAAGGGAAAGGTGGGGTGGCAGGGCAAGACAGGCAGGGTGGGGCTGGACAGAGCAGGGCAAAGCAGAGCTGAGCTGCGTGGGGCATGGCAGGGCAGGGCAGCAGAGAACATCATGCTCTTTAGGCTAAGCACATTGGATCTGATAGCACACTGCCTTATAATGTACTGTGCACAGTCAGTACCCGTCCTCATGACTTCATCCTTCAATGGTTGAAACTCCAGGTATCTTAAGAACTAAAATAGACCAGGAAGTTTCCATTAAGGCCTCACTGTCTGTCCACTTTACATCCTGGTTTCATAGCATGAATATGTCTTTTATATTTCACTAGATACAAAATCAATTCCTTTTTTTAAAAAAAATCTGTACTGGGTAAATGGTTACATATTAATTCCCTCAGTTACTCTTTCAGAATCTCATTTATCTCCAGCAATCTAACTCAGGAGCAGATTAAAATGTGATGTTCTTTTAAATATTGCTCAAATGTAATAAAATGTGTTTGATGGTGACTTTAAGCCGTAGAAATTTCAGTCTAAAAATTTTCGGTCTACTCTATTAGTGTTGATCATTCTCCAGAGTTTCGCTTCATTTACCTTAGCTTTTGAATACAGATCCATAAAAATCAGTGTGGAAATAAGCTAGGAGAAATAGACAGGAAGGAGGGGGAGACCTAGAGATTCCTGATCAGCCAGCAACCTCAGGAAAAGTTTCATTAATTCATTAGGCCTTGCTAGTTACACAGAACATTTTCATCCATTCGTTAGCTAATGCGCATACATTCAATCTTGAAAGTACCTTCCAAGTAAGGATGATATACCCAACATGCTAAAAGACTATTCCCAGTCTCCATTTTATTGCTATGTCAAGGACTCAAGATTATGTTTATACAAATTTTTATATACACAGACCCCATAAAATAAAAACTCTGACGTTGTTGATTTGGTGTTTTTGGTTTTTTTTTTTTTTCACTCCATCTATAATTACTGGCCATACCCTTTGAGCTGGGCTTGGGATTTGGTGCAACAGATGGGCCTTTGAGAAGGACCAGCCTCCTCCCTACCTTTTTATGGTTTATATGATACTGAAAGAAGAAAGCACACGCACACACATGCGCACACACACATACACACACACAAAATGACATAATTATCACTGTCTCCACTGGGAATGAATCTTGTTTTATAAAAGACACAGAGTATGACAACTCTCTTAACAAGTAAGTTGATAACATAACATGTCAATGTAATGATTTTGTCACACAAATGTGAGATTATAGTTTTGTAAATATGAGTATATTTTGTATATATAAGAACTATGCAAGTCTAGGCAGTACAACTGAATTTTAAGCAAACATGCTAGATCTTAACAGTTCCCTTTCAAGTGATTTCAAGAAAGGAAGTTAATTTTGAACAATGTGACTCAGTAGTTTCTGTTTCTATAACAAGATGCATGAGGCAGGTAACATAAAGTTTATTTTGTTTCAAAGTTCTAGAATTTCAGGAAATTATAGGATGTCTGCTCAGGTGCTGCTGAAAGGCCTTGTGGTCTATTTTATCACAGTAGAGAAGTGTATGTGTGGGTGACATCTGGAAGGAAATGATCAGGGGAAGACAGATGTGTGAGGCTTTCCTCACAGTAATTGATCCTGTGAGTTGGGGAGACCTAGGTCATTACTAACAAACCTACTCCAATCTCAAGGGAACTGAGCCAGACTCTTGAAAAAACAAAATGTAAATCTAGTCATGAGGATCCAGCTCTTATGAGCAAGCTTCTCTATGGTCAAGTCCCACTTCTGTAATGTGCCACCACCTCTCAGTACAGTCACCCTGGAACCAAATTTACAGCATGTGAATCTTTTTTTTTTCTTTCTTGGATATTTTATTTATATTTCAGATGTGATCTCCTTTCCCCATCCCACCCACCCAGGAACAACTTATCCGATTCCCCCTCCTCCTGCTTCTATGAGGATGTGCCCCCTACCCATACACCCACTTCCAGCTCCTCACCCACGAATTCCCCCAAACTGGGGCATCCAGCCTTCACTGGACGAAGGAATTCCTCTCCAACCTATGCCCAACAATGCCATCCTTCCCTACATATACAGCTGGAGCCATGGGTCCCTCCCTATGTGCTCCCAGGGTGGTGGTTTAGGCCCTGGGAGCTCTGGATGGTTGGTATTATTGCTCTCCCGATGGGCCACAAACTCTTTCAGCTCCTTCAGTCTTCTCTCTCACCCCTCCATTGGGAATCCCATGATCAGTTCAGTGGTTAGCTGTGAGCATTCACCTCTGTATATTTCAGGCTCTGGCAGACCTCTAAGGAGACAGCTATATCAGGATCCTGTCAGCATGTACTTCCTGGCATCCACATCGGCATCTACCTTTGGTGACTGCACATGGGATGGATACGTAGGTGGAGCAGTCTCTGGATGGCCCCTCCTTCAGTTTCTGTCCCACACTTTGTCTCCATATTTGTTCCCATGAGTATTTTGTTATTCCTTCTCAGAAGGGCCAAAGCACCCACACTTTGGTCTTCCTTGTTCATGAGCTTCATGTGGTCTGCGAGTTGTATCTAGGGTATTGCAAGCTTCTGGGCTAATATCCAATTATCAGCGAGTGCATACCATGTGTGTTCTTTTGTGATTGGGTTACCTCACTCAGGATGATATTTTCTAGTTCCATCCATTTGCCTAAGAATTTCTCAAATTCATTGTTTTTAATAGCTGAGTAGTCCTCCATTGTGTAATACTCAGTAAATGTACCACATTTTTTGTAGCCATTCCTCTGTTGAAGGACATCTGGGTTCTTTCCAGCTTCTGGCTATTAGAAATAAGGCTGCTATGAACATAGTAGAGCATATGTCCTTGTTATATATTGGAGCATCCTCAGGGTATATGACCACGAGTGGTATAGCTGGGTCCTCAGGTAATGCTATGTCCAGTTCTCTGAGAAACTGCCAGACTGCTTTCCAGAGTGGTTGTACCAGCTTGCAATCCCACCAACAATGGAGGAGTATTCATTTATTTCCACATCCTCCCCAGCATCTGCTATCACCTGAGTTTTTGATCTTAGCCATTCTGACTGGTGTGAGGTAGAATCTCAGGGTTGCTTTGATTTGCATTTCCCTGATGACTAAGGATATTGAACATTTCTTTAGAAGCTCCTCAGCCATTTGAGTTTCCTCAGTTGAGAATTCTTTGTTTAGCTCTATACCCCATTTTTAATAGTTATTTGGTTGTCTGCAGTCTAATTTCTTGAGTTCTTTATATATATTGGATATTAGCCCTCTTTTAGATGTGGGATTGGTTAAGATCTTTTCCTAATCTGTTGGTTGCCATTTTGTCCTATTGACAGTGTCCTTTGCCTTACAGAAGCTTTGCAATTTTATGAGGTTCCATTTGTCAATTCTTGATCTTAGAGCATTAGCCCTTGTTCTGTTCAGGAACTTTCCCCCTGTGCCCAGGTATTTGAGGGTCTTCCCCACTTTCTCTTCTATTAGTTTCAATCTGTCTGGTTTTATGTGAAGGTCCTTTATCCACTTGGACTTGAGCTTTGTACAAGGAAATAAGAATGAGTCAATTTGCATCCTTCTACATGTTGTTCTCCAGTTGAACCAGCACCATTTATTGAAAATGCTGACATTTTCCCACTGGACAGTATTAGCTCCTTTGATCAAGTGACCATAGGTGTGTGGGTTCATTTTTGGATCTTCAATTCTATTCTATTGATCTTCCTGATTGTCTCTGTACCAATACCATGCAGTTTTTATCACTATTCCTGTGTAGTACACCTTGAGGTCAGGGATGGTGATTTCTCCAGAAATTCTTTTATTGTTGAGAATAGTTCATACTATCCTGGGTTTTTTGTTATTCCAAATGAATTTGCAAATTGCTCTTTCTATCTCTATGAAGAATTGATTTGGAATTTTGATGGAGATTGCATTAAATGTATAGATTACTTTTGGCAAGATGGCTATTTTTACTATATCAATCCTGCCAATCCATGAGCATTGGAGATCTTTCCATCTTCTGAGATCTTCAATTTCTTTCTTCAGAGTTTTGAAGTTCTTGTCATACAGATCTTTCACTTGCTTGGTTAGATTCATACCAAGGTATTTTATATTATTTGTGACTATTGTGAAGGGTGTCATTTCCCTAATTTCTTTCTTAGCCTGTTTATCCTTCAAATATAGGAAGGCTACTGATTTGTTTGAGTTAATTTTATACCCAGCCACTTTGCTGAAGTTGTTGATCAGGTTTAGGATTTCTCTGGGGGAAGTTTTAGGGTCACTTAAGTATACTATCATATCATCTGCAAATAGTGAAATTTTGACTTCTTCCTTTCCAATTTGTATCCCTTTGACCTCCTTTTGTTGCCTAATTGCTCTGGCTAGGACTTCCAGTACTATATTGAATAGGTAGGGAGAGAGTGGTCAGCCTTGTCTAGTCCCTGATTTTAGTGGGATTGCTTCAAGTTTCTCTCCATTTATTTGGATGTTGGCTACTGGCTTGCTGTATACTGCTTTTACTGTGTTTAGGTATGGGCCTTGAATTCCTGATCTTTCCAAGACTTTTACCATGAAGGCATGTTGAATTTTGTCAAATGATTTCTCAGCATCAAGTGAGATGATCATGTGGTTTTTTTCTGTGAGTTTGTTTATATAGTGGATTACAGTGATGGATTTCCGAATATTGAACCATCCCTGCATTCGTCGGATAAAGCCTACTTGATCATGATGAATGATTGTTTTGATGTGTTTTTGGATTCTGTTTGTAAGAATCTTATTGAGTATTTTTGCTTTGATATTCATAAGGGAGATTGCTCTGAACTTATCTTTCTTTGTTCTGTCTTTGTGTGATTTCGGTATGGGTGTGATTGTAGCTTCATAGAACAAATTGGGTAGTGTTCCTTCCATTTCTATTCTGTGGAATAGTTTGAAGAGAATTGGTATTAGGTCTTCTTGGAAGGTCTGATAGATTTCTGCACTAAGGGTTCTCTTTTTGTAGGGGAGACTGTTAATGACTGCTGCTATTTCTTTAAGGGTTATGGGACTGTTTATATGGTTTATCTGTGCCTGATTTAACTTTGGTACCTGGTATCTGTCTAGAAAATTGTCCATGTCATCCAGATTTTCCAGTTTTGTTGAGTATAGACTTTTGTAGTAGGATCTGATGATTTTTTTTGAATTTCCTGGGTTTCTCTTGTTATGTCTCCCTTTTCAGTTCTGATTTTATTAATTTAGATACTGTCTCTGTGCCCTCTGGTTAGTCTGGCTAAGGGTTTATCTATCTTGTTGATTTTCTCAACTAATCAGCTCCTGGTTTTGTTGATACTTTGTATAATTCTGTTTCTACTTGGTTGATTTCAGCCCTGAGTTTGATTATTTCCTGCCATCTACTTCTCTTGGGTATATTTGCTTCTTTTTGTTCTAGAGCTTTCAGGTGTGCTGTCAAGTTGTTAGTGTATGCTCTTTCCAGTTTCTTTTTGTAGGCATTAGAGCTATGAGTTTTCCTTATAGCACTGCTTTCATGGAGTCCCACAAGTTTTGGTATGATGTGTCCTCATTTTCATTAAATTCTAAAAAGTCTTTAATTGCTTTCTTTATGTCTTCCTTGACCAAGTCATCATTGAGTAGAGCGTTGTTCAGTTTCCATGTGTATGTGGGCTTTCCATTGTTTTTGTTATTATTGAAGACCAGCCTTAGTCCTTGGTGATCTGACAGGATGCAAGGGGTTATTTCAATCTTTTTATATCTGTTGAGGCCTGTTTTGTGACCAATTTTATGGTCTATTTTGGAGATGGTACCATGAGGTGCTGAGAAAAAGGTATATTTTTTTGTTTTAGGATGAAATGTTCTATAGATATCTGTTAAATCCATTTGGTTCATAACTTCTGTTAATTTCACTGTGTCTCTGTTTAGTTTCTGTTTCCATGATCTGTCCATTGCTGAGAGTGGGCTGTTGAAATCCCCCACTATTATTGTATGAGGTGCAATGTGTGCTTTGAGTTTTAGTAAGGTTACTTTTATATATATGGGTGCCCTTGCATTTGGAGCTTTGATGTTCAGAATTGAGAGTTCATCTTGGTAGATTTTTCCTTTGATAAGTATGAATTGTCCTACCTTATCTTTTTTTTGATAACTTTTGGTTGAAAGTCCATTTTATTTGATATTAGAATGGCTACTCCAGCTTGTTTCTTGGGACCATTTGCTTGGAACATTGTTTTCCATCCTTTTACTCTGAGGTAGTTTTTGTCTTTGTCACTGAGGTGCGTTTCCTGTATGCAGCAAAATTCTGGGTCCTGTAATGTATCCAGTCTGTTAGTCTATGTCTTTTTATTGGAGAATTGAGTCCATTGATTTTAAGAGATATTAAGGTAAAATGATTGTTGCTTCCTGTTACTTTTGTTATTAGAGGTAGAATTAGGTTCGTGTACCTATCTTCTTTTGGAGTTGTTGGAAGATTACTGTCTTGCTTTTTCTGGGTTGTAGTTTCCCTCCTTGTGTTGGAGTTTTCCATCAATTATCTTTTGAAGTGCTGTATTTGTGGGAAGATATTGTGTAAATTTGGTTTTGTCATGGGATATCTTGGTTTCTTCATCTATAGTGATTGAGAGTTTTGTTGGGTATAGTAGTCTGGGCTGACATTTGGATTTTCTTAGGGTCTGTATGATATCAGTCCAGGATCTTCTGGCTTTTATAGTCTCTGGTGACAAGTCTGGTGTAATTCTGATAGGTCTGCCTTTATATGTTACTTGACCTTGTTCCTTACTGTTTTTAGTATTTTTTCTTTGTTTTGTGCATTTGATGTTTTGATTATTATGTGACAGGGGGAATTTTTTTCTAGTCTAGTCTATTTGGAGTTCTGTAGGTTTCTTGTATGTTTATAGGTATCTCTTTCTTTAGGTTAGGGAAATTTTCCTCTATAATTTTGTTGAAGATGTTTACTAGCCCTTTAAGTTGGGAATCTTAATCTATACCTATTATCCTTAGGTTTGGTCTTCTCATTGTGTCCTGGATTTCCTGGAAGTTTTGGGTTACAAGCTTTTTGCATTTTGCATTTTCTTTGACAGTTGTGTCAATGTTTTTCATGGTATCTTCTGCACATGGGATTCTCTCTTCTATGTCTTGTATTCTGTTGGTGATGCTTGCGTCTATGACTCCTGATCTCTTTCCTAAATTTTCTATCTCCAGATTTCTTTATTCTTTCTACTTCCATTTTAGATCCTGGATGGTTTTGGTTAATTCCTTCATCTATTTGGTTGTGTTTTCTTGCAATTCTTTAAGGGATGTTTGTGTTTCCTCTTTAAAGGCTTCTACCTGTTTTCCCATGTTCTCCTGTAGTTCTTTAAGGGAGTTATTTATATCCTTCTTAATGCCCTCTATCATCATCATGAGAAGTGATTTTAATTCTAAATCCTACTTTTCCAGTGTGATGGGGTGTCCAGGGCTTGCTATGGTGGGGAGAACTGTGTTCTGATGATGTCAAGTAACTTTGGTTTCTGTTGTTTATGTTCTTGCGCTTGTTTTTTGCCATCTGGTTAACTTAGTGCTACCTTCACTCACTGTCTCTGACTAGAGCCTGTTTTTCTAGTTATCTTGCTTGTGTCAGAACTCCTCAGAGTCTAGATGTCTCTGTGATCCTGTGGTCCTGAGCTTCTGGGAGGAAGGACTCCTGGGACTCAGGTTACTTCTGAAATCTGAAATCCTGCTGCTCTGAGTGGAGTGGTTCCTCTAAGATGGCTCAGGATATCGTGTCTTCATGTGAGCAGACCAGCTAGGTGTCTGCCCCAGCCGCAGGGACCAAGTGAGGGGCAGAAGGGGAGTGGTATTCCAGAGGAGTAGGGGGTTGGGTGGCTGATGGGTCCTGAGTTTCCCAGGCACCCAGTTGTAGCTCTAGGGCATAAGATAGTGGAAGAATGTTCTTACCTGCTGCTCTGAGTGCAGTGGCTCCTCTAGGATGGCTCAGGATATGGTGTCTTCATGGGAGCAGACCAGCTAGGTGTCGCCCCAGCCACAGGACCAAGCCACATGTGAATCTTTATGTTAGAGGAAGCAATTTGAAGTGACACAGAGAAGCCCAGAGAGAAATACAGAACTACTTGAGGCTAAAAGTTCTAAAAGTAAACATGGAAATTGTGGATAGTGGAGAAAAGTACCTCCCTGGATTGAAACTAAAAATCATTAGGGAGATGAATCATATAGAATCAAAGGGCAATATATTCTGCAAATGACAGAACAAATTATGAGCGTTTAAGAACCTAAGATGAGCTGGTTTTTAACCTGAGAGGGTCTCGTGTTTCCTTGATTTCAATTTGATAACAAAATAAAACTGAGAAGTTGGAGCTGGAAAAAAAAGTCACCAAAGATGAGTAAGGTATATAAAAAAAAAAAGTAACTTTAAAATAGATTATGGCACTTTTAGGAACTTTGTATTACTAATAAGAATATATATATTCAGGGTTCTTGAGATCCTGAGAGTATGGATTTTAAGAACAGCATAATGCACTCTGAAAATATCTTCAACTTGGTTTCAAAATACCTTGCAGTGTATAGGAATGGAAGGTTAGTGATATAAATTCTTGAAGAATACAACTGAATTTATTCAAAGGAAGCACTAGGATAGGCAGTTTATCCAGAAACAAAGTTATATATTGAGAAAGAAGAACTGTGAGAGAAAGGATGAAATAACTAGCAAGAGAATGTTTCAGATAAAGGAAGGATCCAAAATGACATAGAATTGTGTTTTGAGAGTGTCTGTCCAGGGCAATGCATGCCTACAGTGCACAAGGAACTCTCCAAAGCTTAGAAGGCACAGGCAGAGGTGGAATGACCATGGACCTTGCTCCAAAGGAGCTCACGGTCCAGGCAGAAGGACGGCTTTGATGTATCTACCCATTCTTTTGTAAATTGTTTATGGAATGTATACAGAATGGACTGTGGCTATTGCTCATCATCCTGTCACTTTTCCCACTAGTTATCTGTTAATTAGTCCAGCAACCAGTTAGCTCCAGAATAACTCCTGTTCCTATTTTGACTGCCCTAAAACTTGTTCCTCTTTCATTTAGAAGTAAAAGTTGTGTCTGGTTGGCTGTAGTATCTTGAGCAGCTGTTCTAATATCTAGTTCATAGTGATCACTAAATGAATATCTTCTTCACTTATGAAAGTACAGCCTTACCTTCTAATATCTATTGATTATCTTAAGGGATGAATGGGTAGGAGTAGAGTGTGTGTACACTCTGTGCAGGTGAGCATGCTGGTGAGAGTACCTATACACACCAATGGGGAGGCCAGAGGATGGTGGTAAATGTCTTCTATAACTCTCCAGTTATTCCTTTGAGGCAGGACCTCTCATAAAACTGTAGGTCACTGGTTTGGCTAGGGTGGCTGCCACTAGGGCTTCTAAGATCTACGTATCTTTTCTCTATTCCAGTACTGGAGTTAAAGGCATCTACACCTTATATATAGGTACTTGGGATTCCAACTAAAGTTCTCTGCCATGCTTGCACAGCAAGGTTCCCTACTCTCTGAGCCATCTCTGTGGCTAGCTATATATTCATAATTCACATTAAGTACTATGTTTTGTTTCAATAATGGTCCTTAAGTTAGTTTGATCCCTTATACAGAATTGAACAATCTGGACAGTATAGTCAAAGGTTTGCCAGCATTCAAAGACCTTCCTAATACAAATAACAAGATGCTCCTATTTAAAGATGAAAATCAGATGCATACAGTTTCTAGAGAGTATATATTTCATAGTGGGTATATGATCTTGTTGAATCAGAACAAGGCTTGTGTCATCAAGAGTTTATTAAAAAAAAAAAAAAACTTAAAGACTTATAAAGTTGGGGGAAGATTTCAGAGCAGGGAAGCAAGGGGGAGGAAGTTATTTTCATCACTTGCAGGAGCCATTTATAGTCCTTCATCTTTTCTGTCATGAAGATTATCACTTAATTATAAGATAACATGATTTGCTGTTTAGATATCAGAGACAGAAATGTGCGGGCTGGGATCAAAGGAGAAATCAATTCTCAGAGGGTCTGGGTACTAATTAATAAAGTTGGAGCAGCTGCATGCCTGTTAGCCCAGTCAGAGTTGGGGTGTTGGTTTTAAAAACATTGAATGGGTTGAGATCTCTGTCTATGAGATAGATATCATGACTACTTATAAATCCTGAAGGGGTAGCCTGCCCTTTTCATGCATGCTCATTGAACAGTTCTGCCTTATCTAAGCCTGTAGGACTAAAAATCCCAGGGTTCTCCAAGAGTATCACCCATTAGAGCCTTCACTGGTCAACTTGTATGGGAGGCTAGAAGGGAAAGGGTCTCATCAAGTAGTCCCTGTAGAGAGCAGAGCCAGAAGGGGAAAGATGTGTGTGAAGGAGCAAGAGATCATCAGAGTACTTTATGGTATTAGACTCATAATAACTATGTTCTAAATTAATGTCAGCTGCAATTGGTAGTTGGATTAAATTTAGTGACTTGAACACATTGTTTTCTTAGTGGTTTCTCTGTGCTAAGCTTTGGAAAGGATGGAGTCATAAAGGAGGCTGAATCTTGGTCCTCCCTGGGGTCTACATGCCTCTGTTTTTAAAGTTGCTTGCATGTGCCGTTTTAAATGGTCTCTTGGGATCGTGGAGAGGAACATGCAAATCCTGGCTACAGCATCCTCTCTTTCTTGGCTTGGTGGGTTTTTTTCAGGAAAGCTTCTCAGGGAAGGGCTTGCATCCCTTGGTGGGCTGTTGAGTTGATTTAGTAGTCTTGGTTTTCTTCCAGCTAGTAGTTGTGTAAATTGCTACAATGCTGTATTTCCAATAAGTCACGTAGAAATTCAATAAAATATCAAAATGTAAGTACCTTCATAAACTTAATTTCTGATATTAGCTGGAGTGAGATATTAAGGGCCAGGTGCATAGCCAGTCTGACAGTGAACTCTGCTTTTACCAATGTATGAATGCTCACACTTTTCATTTTACAAATGAGGTGAAGTCCAGAGAGTTGAAGTGGTAATAAATACAGACACTGGTGTTAGCAATCAATATCATATAAAAGTAACATTCACTAAACAGTCAAGCCTGAGAATGGACAAATAAAGCTTGTTTGACGAAAGAACACGTTGTGCTTCTGGTAGCTGCATGAAATTAGATGACATTTTGAGCCACAGGGATGCATATTACCAACACAGCAAGGTAAGCCATGTTCTTTATTTCCTGATCATTTTTAAAGTGGTAAATAACAGTTACCTTAGCAGTCTCTATTCCACATGAGTGTAGACTAAGCATGACTATAGAGACCCATACTTGAGGAGAGACCTAAAGGCATAAGCAAGTGAAGATAATCCTGCTTTTGTTTTGAAAAATAGGCATGTTGCTAATGAGGCTGATTTCAGAGCAGATAGCTAGGAGCTCAAGAAATCAGCCTTCATGAGGCAGCAAATGACAGCCCATTCACAGGCTCATCTGGTGTCTCTATGGGGTGGGGGTTCATCAATTCTTTTCTTCTCTTAATCTTAATGCATTTCTCTTGATAAAACTGAGAGCTCAGATAAAATTGAGTGACTCCTAGGAGTAGATGCATGTACCAAGTGTGTTTCAGTGCCTCTCATTCCCCAAGTTCACCCTTGAAATGCAGCAATTTTGAACCATTTTAATAGCTCTTAATCTACTTAATCCACTAAATTCAAGAGGGCACTGACACTCTTCTGTGATGATAAAGAGGAAGATTTTTCAGGTGGAGCTGTTACAGCCATGACAGTTTCCCTACTGATGGTTGAAAACCCTATGTTAAAGACTATCTGTACTGATGTTAATACATTCATTCTTAACTCTTTCAACCCAGGGGACAGTGTTTTTTATGCAGCACTTAAGAAACTGAAGCCAGTGGCACATCCATTTAAGGAAGAGCCTTTCCACATCCTTTCCTCAAGCTTGTGTTTACAAACTTTATTCAGTCTCTTAGAGATGGATAATGCCAATGGGTTATTAAAAGAATGGTTCTGACTTTAGAACGGGTTTATGTCTTTAAGGGTAGTTTTCAGCAAATGAACCGACCATATGTTAAATCAAATTTAACATCCATTATGAAACACTGAATCATGCTTTATATCTCAGTAATGATAACAAATGATCGCTTATCTCATGTTCTTCTCATTTGTACTGCTTCTCATCAATCTTGCTAATATTGCCAAAGATTTATTAAATGAACAAGTGCCCAACTGTAACTGCTAATATTAATAGCCTCGTTTTATATGTTCTCTTGCTGGCTTCCATCTCCATGCTTGCTTAAGTCCACTTTTCTATAAGCTTTAAAAGTAATAGGTTTTCTTATTCCGAAATGATAATTAACAGAATACTGGGAAGTGAGCAGTAAAATTATTTTAATGAAGCTGTGCAATTACAACAGCCCATTATAAGTCATAGGATTTGCTACACACTCCAAGACTTCCAGTAAAAATCTTTTCCCCTTCTTTTTCCTTCTCCTCTTTTTAAAACTAGAGTAAAAATGGTCGATTTTAAAACTCTGGAAACATTTCAGATCCCTTATAACTTAAAATTGCTACTTGTGCAGTAAAAGTTTAAATCACTTGAGTAAATTTGTAATTTAAACCTTTAAGTTTAACTAACGTTTATTCTTCTGCCCTAAGTGCTTTCTGCTGGTGTAAATTACAAGAAGTTGCCGAGTTTTTGAGACTTTACTGTGGTCTTTTACTATACCATTTCTATGCCAATGAAGTCTCCTATGTCGGGCATCTGCATCATCTCCCATGTTCTCTCTCCTTTGCTGATGTTCTGCTTTCCTTCTTCTCTGTGCTAGACAGAATGTCCCCAGGTGTGGAATTGATTTCCCATAAAAACAGTCCCTTAGGTTTTTAAATCTACGCAAACTCCTATTGGGTGACTGTTTACCTAATCTTTAGGTCACCACCCTACCTCACGGCTCTGTTCTCAAAAGAGCTTTCCTTTTAGATCTGTCCTGTGCTCCTGTACTCCTGGATAAACAATTCTTACTCTGCCTTCTTGACTCCCAGGCTGAGGCTAGGAACTCAGATATTCCTGGGGGACAAGGACTCAGAACAAATTCTTCCTACTGCTCCATAGTTACAACTTTGCATTAGACAATTTGTGTCAAATGAAGCAAGTATAAACAAAATTCCTTGTTAAGGGAACATGAGAAGCTATTTATATTACAATAATAGCAACAACGATGACAAACCCCTGCCTATTGAAGCAATGCCCCCCAACTCCTGCAAAAAGGGAGGGGGGATTTCCCCAGGAATCTCAGGCTGAGAGAAGAAAAATGCACCAGCAATAATGGTGTCTTATGTTCCAGAAATAGACTCCACTCTGTTTTAATAACTTATTATCTCACAGTGTAAGACTGAAACCTGGGCACTGATGGGTCAATGTTGGATAGGAGCACTCCTTGACCAAGAATGTTTACACAAGCATATCCTTGGCCCTCTATTTAAACTTTAATTCCACTTTAGGCTCAAAAGATGGATTTGGGGTTCCCTTGATCTCTTTTTTCTGTTCACAATATGGTCACATTGAATAATCTGCTTTTTCTGCTTTCTGCTCTTCCAGCTCTTTGGATTAGCTTTCTCAGGCTGGACTGTTGAACCTGACTTGGACACAGGCTATGACCTACATGTCAGATGGTATAACTAAGTCACTAGGTTTGCCTCATAGCTGCAGAGCTGGGCTCTGGGACACAGCACTGTAGCTTAGATAAAGAGTGAGAAGAAATGATAATATGTTCTTTGATCAAGTAAAATGCAGCCATGAACTGAACTCTCATATTTACACTATCAAGCCCCTGGTAGGTGAGGGGTGATACAGGCTGGTGGTTTATGTCCTCAGTGATGCTGTTGTCTTCCCCATGTCACTTGGGGCTAAGTAGGAGAACACTGTGCAGTGTACTTTTCAAAATACTTGAAAATTCTTAGAGTAGTATTGTGTTAATTTCAGTGACTCAAGTTATGAGTGTTTCTTTAATAATTTTGATGCATATATCATTGTATGCTACTGGATTTATATTAAAATAAGGTATGATTCATATGTTAGAAGAACTAATATATAACATGACTATTACTATTATTAGCGCATAAAGCCTTTTTTACTTTATATTTTTTATTTTGTTTTGTTTTTGTAAGCTGGATTGAATGGGTAGTGAGTTAAAGGAGCAGTTAAAATCACCCTTCTCTCATGTTTTTTAGTTCAGTGAAGATGTGATCAATGATAATTTTGAAATGAACCTACATAACAAGTTCATAATCCTATAATTATTTTTTGGAAAGTTTTGGTAGGTCAGGCAGAGAATGAAACAATTAAAGGGTCTCCTAGGATTTGGTAAGGAAGACTTCTGAAACTCATTAAACAATGTAAACCTAAAGGGGAAATTTGAGAAACACTGTGTGAAACCAATAGAGTGTAAAGCTTGCTCCCTGCTATGTAAATGAAAGGCAAAACCCACCTGGCTGGAATATAATGTATAATGTATGCAAAGATTAATGGACTGAGACCTATAAGAAACTGATGGTCCCTGGCACTCCTTTTCTAGTCCTACAGGAGAAGGAGTGGATATCTGTTGTGAAATTGAGCAGTTAGTTAAGCTTGGCTTAGTATTGAAGATGGTATTAAATATTCCAAAAATAGGCTATTCGATTACTTCCATTAAAAAAATGCTGTTTAGAGTGATTCTCACTTGACAGAATTAGATTCACATTCTCAACCCTAGAGTAAAATTTTATAATCCTATCTTCATGACTGTCATACCCTTAGTCAAACAGGAAATTGCTTAAATGGGCTTGGCCAAGATGGAGAAGGAAAGTTTTACACCATCAGCACAATATTATCTAGAATTATGCCAGGTATGATGGATAAAAGTATACAGGTGTCCTCCATGAGAGAAAGAATTTTAATTCCATGAAGTCATTTCTTACGTCTTTAACCTGTGAAGACCTCACTTCAGAGTCAGTTGAGGCGTTGTGAAGGATTTTTGAGGCTTCCTGAAAGTCTATGTGCAAACAGCATGCTGAGCTTTGTGGGTAGGGCCACCAGCATGAACAGGAACCCATTTGTGTCATCATGGAGCACAGTGCTGTACTGAATAGAGAGACACACACCAGATGGAAACATGGGTTATCTCATGCTGGCTGTGCCCTGACTTTGGACATGCTAGAGTAAGAGAAATGCATTTTGATGGAGTATGTGATCTTGTCTAGATCTTGTCAGCTTCCATTATCCCAGAGTGCCAAAATGGCTACAAGCCTCGGAAATGATAACTGGACTGATACAACCAGGAAGAGCCAGCTGATGAGGGTGAGACTGGTGCAGGAGTCAGCAGTGACTTTAGCGGGTCCTGCCTGCCACTTGGGTGTGCTAGACTCACTTTGGAAAGCACTGGACAGCCAGCAGAGTGTGTGGGGAGTGACAGGATTAGATAAGTATTTAATGAAGATGGATGTGGCATCCTTGTAGATTTGGTTTGTCTTGCAGACAGGGGACAGTTAAAGCTGTTGAACCAGGGAGGAGAGCCTTGTATGAAGAAGAAATGAAACAGCTAGTCTTCATTGTAAGGTTAGATGCTGGTGCTGAGAGGCCAGTGTTCATCCTGTACCTTCTTCCAGGGATCTTGCCCATAGGGATCTGCATCCCTCATCTGGGATATCAACCTTTTACCCTACAGAGATGAAACTAAGTAACAGACAATCTAATTACAGAAACTGAAGCACACACACACACACACACACACACACACACACACTCACACTCCCCACATCTCCTTGACTGCATTATACTGTTGGTTATAAACACACCATTATCTTCTCATTTTAAAGATGAAATGCTACTTCATTAAACACACACTCATTGACTGCCCTAACCATGGTTTCATCTTTTATAGTTAAATAGCCTGGTGTTGACTGTAGTGTGAAAAGATGACATGGAAAGTTCTAGAAATGAAGAGTTTAAAAGTTTTAAATGTGTTTGGTTATATCATATAATTTTTACTATCCCATTTTATAATTGGCTCTTTTTTACTATTTCTATTTTCAATTAAAATTTAGGTCTATAAATATAGAAAATATATATTGCACTGGAGGGTGCTAGAATGTATCCCTTTAGCTAAAAGGAATCTACTATATATAAACCATACAATATATCTCTATTGTATGTTAAAGTGTAATGTAAACATGGGTATTTTAAAGGTAACATATGGTAGTGGCCTGAAAATTCTATTAGTTACTATTCTTTAATTTACTACACAACCAAGGTATGTTCTTTCTAATATTAGAGTTAAACTTTTACCTTCTTGCTCATTAATTTACTGTGTGATCATGGACATGTTTCTTCACCTATAGTGACATCAAAGATAATCTCAGGCTCACTGAAACACTACCATAGGAAGCATTTGTCATTAGAATGTCTTGCCTATGTCATTCACACCTAAGTACACTCCCTGTTTCAGTAGAAAAGGTTACCAAAATAATATTTATATTTACATGGTAAAAGTTGAAATTTTAAAATACAAAAAGCAGTTTTCAACCTTTCTTTCATCGCTGTGATGCTCAGGTGTTCTGAGGAGTGAAGAAGAGCATCTTCCTGTCAGCCTCGTGCCTGAGCTATCAGCGTTTCCGGAATGGAGTCCTGAAGCCCATGCTTTTATCAGGATGCTCAGGATGCACCTTATGCCTGACCCTCAAAGCCCCATGGAAACCCTAAAAGATCTGGGTAATAACCATGTACTTGGTGGTCCTTCTTGTCCTTGGAGCAGACTCAAGACCATGACAAGAACACAGGAGGCTTTTCTTCTTCTCCAGTGGGTCTCTGCAGACCTATATCTTAGCCTTTATCATCTGCCATTGAGTCCAATTTTTTTTAATGTACTTGGCTCATTTGGATTCTCTGAGCAATTTTTTTTGTCTGAGCCTTCACCATTGGCCATTGGTTGGTTCTTCATCATTACTTTGTTACCGGTTTGAAAAAAACAAAAAGGCATAGGCACATCTTAGCCATAATTCAGTTTCCCCAATTAACAACAGTATTCTCCTGAATCCTGAAGATCATAAAAAATGCAATTATCTAGGTGATAAACAGTGTCTTTTTTTTCCAGATAGGCAGTAATGGACTTTGGGTCTGGCTGGATTTAATGTTGACTTTATTGGATAGGAATGCTAATCACTGAAGTTGAAAAATCAACACCACTACAAAAAAGCCTTCAAACTTCCATTTCTATACACAATTGCATTCTAAATTCCTAATGGAAAAAGGCAAGGGAAGCTTGCACTCTCTCCCACCACAGTGTTTGTCTTGCTTTATCACTCCGAGTCTCCCAGACACAGACTTTGCAGCTGTCGTTGGCCCCTAGGGTTCTCAGTCCAGTGAAGAAGTAATCATTTCCTTCTAGACCTCAAACACACTACTGGAAAATTTCTCATCCCCTTAGCCCTGTGCATATTAAAATTTAGCAATTAATTATCTCTAGTTCTAATCCAGTAAGCTTGTGCAATTAACATCTGGGATTCAGTTCATCTTTTTGCTGACTTTCTCATTTCAGGATTGGGGTACTGTGGATCTCCCTAGAAGACATGCTTAGCACAGGTTATTTTCCACATTCAGATCTGTTTCTTGTTTAACCCATAGTGTATTTGGGCAATATTTTTATAATGCTTTTCTTAACATTTTGGCTACCTACAGGAAATATTGTTAGTATTAAATAACTATAAAGATGGAAGTTAAGATGAATTGAATTCCCTTCATTTTTAAACTTCAGCATATCATTAGCATGTGAGGATGAGCAATGTGAGGACGAAAGATTTTTGGATTAACAGAGAAATAGCCTTTACTTCATGGTGGGATTTTCATTGTTCTGCCCTACCTGCCCAGCCAACCTGCTGCATCTTCTTGCCTGATACTTGAAAGTCCTCTATGACTGAGCACACTCTGTTTCCACCTTACAGTATAGGATAGCACAGATCTAATTGTAGACACTAACAACACCTAATACTGGGCTTTAACTTGCAATGTGTTGTAATGAATGTGAGGACTTGTCTCCAGAGTTGTTCATGATGGTTTCTACATAGTGATTGCCTCTCTAATTGGTATTTCCAGCAGATTGAAGAAGAAGGCAGCCATATAATCAGTAGAGAAACAAGAGCTATGAAGAGCTGGGCATGGGCTTTACAACAGAGCCTGAAGCCTGGGGCTCAGTGGCTGCAATGCTTCTGTGGAGATTCTTGTCCATAGTTCATTAGATGAGGCTTTGTCTGTAACCCCTGAAGCCTTCTTGCCTGCTAGAATCCCAAGACAGCATCCATGATTTTTTTTATTTTTCTTTCTACTTTTTTTAACACTGCACCAACAAGTGGCCTTCCTTTTCCAGACCAGCCTCTAATAACAGGAGTTTGACTTTGCTGACAACTTTTTGTCTTTCTCTTAGTTTCTTAGAATAGTAGACTGAAAAGGTGTAAATATAGCCAGTCTGATGTAGCCTAAGTGCTTGCTGAATTAAAGCTTAAAAAATAACTTATCAACTAATTAAAACTATTTGAAAATGTTGCCCTACCACCCAAAAAAGAAGCAAAAACCCATAAATTGGAGTTTTTAGTTGTAGCAGCTGCTAACATCTGGACCCATTTCCTGACAGTGCCTTCTGTGATTTTTCTCTGAGTGCAAACATGGGAATGTTTTGTATGGTCCTGAAACTCTTACATATGTTTGCATATGTTGTGTTCCACATTGATTACATTTAGGTATACTTAAATTGACTACTGAAAACTCCATCTCTTAATTTCTTTCATGTATAAGTCTGGATATATAAGAATTTGTTCTAATTTTTAATGATTTTTGTTATATGTAACACTCTGGTTCACAATCCTTTTAGTCTCTAATAATTACACTGACATAAATACTTATACATCTATGGATCAATATTTTGATATGTATGCTCATTTGTTCCTAGAGGGAAGTGTATATGTATGTCTTTATCTTGTAGTCTCTGCTGGCTTTTACTGAAAAATGATTTCCAGATTTTCTAATAAAAATGTCATTTCATTGTCAGAAATTATAGTTACTTGAATATAGTAAAGTCAAGTGCTGTTCAGATTTCAGTTGTCTATATTTCTCTTTCTATTATCTATTCATGGTGTTACACTAGTTTTCTGATGACGAATCACATCTTTCCAATAATTTATAGTTCTTTAAGACATTCACTTTTACCCTGGAATTTAACTTACTCTTCTTTTTGATAGCACGAGACCTAATGGACACTATGGAAGTGCTACTGAGAGAGACCTTCTGCCCTTTTATATTCTATTTTGGTAATAATTCTAAATAGCCTAGTGGTCCTGAGCTTACACATGCTAGCCTCAGAACTTCAGTCTTCCCACCTTAGTTTCCCAAGTAGCTAGTCTTCCTATTTTTCAAACAAATTTTCTCATTTTTTCAGGTTTTATTTATATGATTTAAATTTCAGGTTATCGTGAGAAATATATCTATCTATCTATCTATCTATCTATCTATCTATCTATCTACCTACCTATGTGTCTGTCTATTTATCTATCATCTTCCTTTAATATTTTAATGGCTTTAACTTAAAGCTATGCCCTTGTCCAGTTACTCAAATTTCCTGTTAATTATAATGTGGCCCATTTTTCTTCTCATTTTAATAATTATTATAAAGAAAGAATATACCATATTTTCTATAAAAATTAGCCAATGCTTTTACCACTGTTTTTTGAAAATCTTTCTCCTTCTCCAGGATCTGGTCTGTCAGCCTTTGTTGAATGGTGTCTTTTATAAGGAAATGCTCTTATCTTAAGATGGCATTAGGTCTTGATAAAACCCCTTTAAAGATGACATATTTTAATACTGCCCAACTTCAGTGCCTAGCAGTGAGTGCTCTGTCAAGTGTTGCTTGTTTCCATGGCGACTAGCCACTGGAAGTCGCAGCTCTGTCTCTGCCAATCACAGCAACAGAGAAGATTCTATTGTATAGGGATGTGGAAATATTACAATTTAAAATTTAGACTCTGCCGAATGCCTATCTGTTTGCTATCTGTTGTAAAGTACAAAAATATCAAATCAAAGCATTGTAATTTGAGGGTACATTTGGAGGTTCTGATCTTTTTCTGTGTGTTCTCTTCTACCCATCTGTTTTAGTGTCCTGGAGTGAACTCTTGTCCAGCTATTCCAGTCTTTTCTCTTTTTAAGAAAATTTCGTTCAAGAGAGTAAAATTTCTTAAGTTCTCACCTAATCTAATTATAGAACAAACTATGCATGTGTTAGTGTGTTTATTCAATTGCCATTAAAAAAAAAATTAGTGAAAGCTCTGCCAATTAAGCAGACTCAAGGAAGAGAATAGACCATTTGCAGACATGATGCTGGAGCTTACTTAGGTCTGGATATTCCTTAAACTGGATTGATTCCTTTTTCCCCTTTAGTTTCTGGAGCTTGAATCAGGGTCCCATACATGCTAGGTAAGTATTCTTGCCACTGAGCTACACTTAGCCCTTGGTCAGTGTTTTCAGAACATGAAAATTCCTATTGTTTTCCCATGTGATCATGAAAGTCAAATGATATATGTTAGACACTAGAACAGGCTTGTGATGTGCTGTGGTGCCAGGGATTAACTCCTGGAGGCTTTCACAGACTAGGTAAACCGGACACTGCCAAGGAACATTGCAGCCCTCTGTCTGCTACTTCACTCCATTGTCTTTCTAGATTGAGATTCAAGTTCTGGTCCAGCCTTGTCTCCAAAAAAAAAAAAAAAAAATATAGTCTTCATCAGACAAATTGTCTTTTATACTTCAGACTTCCCCTTCCCCTTTCCTTCTTTGTTTCTTCTTTCCCTCGCAGTGCTGGATGGAACTTAGGCCCTTCTTTATCCTGTATGTGTCAGATGAATACATTTTCAGTGATCTGTAACCCAGACCTCTGGTCCAGGCTTTAAAAAAATAGAGCAATTTGAGAGTCACTCTTCTTTAAAGTGTGCTCCTGGTAGGTTGAACACACTCCAGGAGATAGCCCTATACACAGAAGTCTATGGACAGAGTGAATTGGACTCTGGGGGTTATTATTTTTATGTAATTTCTTTTTTTAATTAATTATTTTATGCATTCATATCCCAATTGTTGCCCCCTCCCAGATTTATTCACCCTATACCCCTTCTTGCCTCTGAAAGGGTGCTTCCTCCCCTCCTCCCCCTCCCTAGGGTATCCCCCTTCTCTAGGGCATCAAGTCTATACAGAATTAGATGAACCATCTCCCACTGAGGCTAGATAAGGCAGTCCTCTCCTACATATGTGCAGGGCAGGGTGGGGAAAGCTTGTACCACCTCTGTATGTTCTTTGGTTGGTGGCTTAGTCTGTGGGAGCTCCCAAGGGTTCAGGTTAGTTGATGCTGTTGGTCTTCCTATGGAGTTACCATCTTCCTCAGCTCCTTCTCCTAACTCTTCCATAGAATGGTTGATTGTAAGTTTCTGCATCTGTCTCAGTCAGCTGCTGGTAGAACCTCTCAAAGGACAGCCATGCTGGGCTCCTGTCTGCAAGCACAACATAGTTTCAGTAATACTTTCAGAGTTTTGTGCTCCCTCTACCCCCACCCCATGGGATGGATCCCAAGTTGGACTGGTCACTGGTCAGCCGTTACTTCAGTCTCTCTTCCATTTTTGTCACCACATTTCTTTTAGACAGGAATAATTCTGGGTCAAAATTTTTGAAGGTGAGATGGTGTCCCCATTCCTCCACTGGAGGCCCTGTCTATCTACTGGAGATGGTCCCTTCAGGTTCCATCACTCCGTAGGACATTTTTAAGAGAATAAAATTGACAGGGAATAGAGTGCTGGGGATAAATTTGGGAAGAGTTAGAGGCAGCAGTGGGTGTAATTGTGATCAAAATACATTGTATACATATATAAACACCAATTAGCAAAATATTATATTTTAAAAATATGATGTTTAAAATTGTTTGATTATAAAAATGTGATAAGTAATTAATATGAAATGCTGGTTTTGGTTCAGAACATACATTTTTATTTTGGGGGGATGGTGGTGTTTACTTTTAAATGTCAAAATCCAAAATATCAAAATCAATTAACAGCAATTTTTATGTAGTTTTTACAGTGCTAATGAGTTTTACACTACTGTACCCCTACTTTGTATAACCCCCTTTATGTCACAAAACTAAATGTCTGTACCACTGAATAACAGCTATTCACCATCTGATTCCCTCTGCCCTAGACAGCTCCTGCTCCACTTTTGTCTCTCAGTATTTATCCACTCCCATCCTACATATAAGGGAAAGTGTAAGGTATTTCTTTTTGTAGATTACTTACAATAGTGTCTTCAAGGTTTGTGTTTAGCATATGAAAAAATGACTATTCTTGAAGCTGAATAATTCTTCATCATATGTTCATGCTATTATCATTTATCTGTAGATGGTCACTTGATTGCTCTAGCCTTTTTGTTCTGATGACTGTTGTTGCTGTAAATATGCTATAGAAATTAACATACTAATTTTTATGGTGGCTCATGTAATATATTCTTAATCTTCTTGTGTCATTAGGGTTCTACAGGGCAAAGGGCTCTGATGTATGCATAGTTGCTGGAATACAGTAGCTGATGTGTAGTATCTCAAAACCTTGCATTCCAAAGACCATGAGATGAATAGCTGAGTGCCAGGCATACATATTGAGCAGCTCTTGCTTTCCATCCTGTTCTAGTTGAGTTGTTAGACCTAAGGGAAGAACATGAGGTATGGAGATAGTATAAAGTACAGCCTATTGCCTGCTCACTTCTTCCTTCAGTGGTCTATAGAAGCCCTAGTATTGATGGATGTTGGATATAGACATGAAAAAGAGAGGCAAGACTTCTTGCCTCATTGGGATCACTCCACGATAGGGAAAATAATAATAAGCAAAACCAGATCACTTCAGAGTGTAAGCACCATGAAGACATAGCAACTGGGCATGAGACAAAGCCGCACTAGGGAAAAAGGAGAGATAGGATCATCAGAACAGGCACCTTTGATCAGCCAACTTATTCCTGAATAATTAGTGATCAGAAACCCTATAGGAACCTCTCTGTTTGATTTTTCTACTGGTGTTTCATCTAAACAATCAGCGCATGTATTCCTCATGACTGGTCTGGGATCATGGCTTCACAAACGGCTTCTACTGGCCTAATAAAATAAAAAAGAAGGCTCTCTAGAGCAAAGCTAGGGGAGACTTTTCTTTTTTCCCTGCTGTCTAACTGTATCAAAGGCTCCCATGCCCTTGATTGCTGCTGGCTCTCTTCACGCTCCTGTGTCAGGACTCACCCCAAGAGCCTGTTATTTTTGTATACTCCTGATGGATTTCTACAATTGCTATTCTGCCTTCATTCAAGTCAAACTTGTTGGGAAAACAAAAGCAGTCTTTCTCAGATTCTCTTTTAGCCAGGACAGAGGACAGAAAAGGCTTCTCCAATTAGATGTGACCATGTGATGCTTAGAACGTGAAGGAGGGTGGAGGCATCTTTCACACCTCTCTTTGCTCTTTTGGCAAGCAAGGGTGTGGGAAGGTCAGATCCCCAAAGGTTTTGTTCAGGTGTCCATTCTCCAGCCTCCTGAATTGGAAGGGCTGACTGAAGTATGTCGAAGTGAGTGGTGGCAGCTCTCAGGACTTGCTTCCTGAACTCTAGACCAGTTATTCTAGTTCACTGTATGGCGAGAGCCACTTGTAGAGGTTCTTGATTTCTTTTAATGGCCAAAAGATGGAATCAAATAGCTCCTTCTGACTTCCTAGTGATCAAGAGTCCCTGGATCTGGAAGTTGTTCCTGGAAGCTTGGCCAGAAGCCTGTTTACTCATCCTTGCGAGTAATTTTTTAAAACATGAACCCCTCTGTATTAAATGTACCCCTGCTTAAGATCTCTAGTGTGTGTTGAGTTACTGAATTTGTTGTGTACTGACACACAGAAGTTTCTCTAAAGTATATGAGGCACTAACCCCTCACTTGAAGAGTGAATGCATTAAGCTACTTTACATATCATTACATAAAATAATAATTTCTCTTACTAGTGCAGCAAATTGCATTTGGGATTTTCTGTTTCTTCCAACTAAAATCATTCCTTACTGAGATTTTCCTGCTTCTTTCAATCATTGTTTTGAGTTGTCTTTTTCCTGATAAGAAAGTGTAAAATAGGCAGCAAGTAGTGAGAACATGAGGATGACGGCTCCCTTAGTAGAGTTCTTGACACATAAGCATGAGCCCAATCTGAGTCCCTCAGAACCCAGGCATTGTGGTACATGTTTGTAACCCTAGTGCTAGAGAGACAGAGACAGGCAGATCCCTAGACTCAGTTTTAGAGCAGTGAGACAACCTGTCCCTAAATTCAAGGTGGATACCCTAGATTAACTGGTTATTACACATAAGCATGCCTGAACACACACAACAAATGCATGCATGCACTCACACGTGCACGCGTACATACACATACACTATCCTTGTGACACACAGGGTTACCATTATTTCAACAGCCAGGATACTGGACCATCTGGGACCTGAATTATATGACTCATTCAATAAATATCATAAAAGTCTATAAAGTTGTTTTAACATTCTTGGTAATTTTTTTCTAGACTCAGCCATCAAAGGCAGTTACCTGAAAATATAAATTTGGAGACTTAATACCTTATTTCAGAAAAATTGGAGGAAACTGCAGGAAATATATCCTCTGGCTACTTCTGATAATTACTGTGGGTCTGCAGCAAACTTGAAGGCAGGGAGGGGTGGGAGGAGGCGGCGGCGGGGCTCATACAGTAACTCCTCACCCACACTAAGGTCAGATTTATGCAGAAACCCAGCAGCAGGTGAGGCTGAGAATGAGGTGTCTAGGGCCCTTGAATTCCATTTTCACCTTTCCTTCACACTCAGCCTCAATAGCGCAGGACACTTATGGACACAGAAGCCACTTTCTGCAACATTTAAGAAAACCATTAACCACTTGCTGCTGCAACTCTCTGACGTGTGTTCAGGTGCTTTCTCACTTCTGTTTTGCCAGGCCTGCTGGGATATGAAGCCTTTGGAGAGCATTTGTAATTCTCCCCTTTATTTGCCATCCCCTCCCATCGTCTCTATTTTTCCCTCTTTAGGAATAAGCTGGAGGTGGATTTTTTTTTTTTCATTTTTGAACTAACAGACTCAAATTGTGGTTAATATTTTACTTTTGGAATTATGGGTTTTTTTTTTTTTTGAAGGATAATACTCCTAACACATGTGAGATAGCAGGCCGAATGCAAATGCAAACCCTGCTGGCAAATTCCTCATGCTAATGCCATTAATTGGTGAGCTAATATTTCTTCCCAAACCCTTGTGCTGAACTTGGAAAATTCTTCCCACTTAAATTGTAAAATAGAGGGAAAGTTGCATCGGCTGAGAGAGCACAACCGTGCTATCATTTTGCCCTTTCTTTCTTCTCCCGTTTTCCTTGTAGCTGGGAAGTAAGCTGTCAAGACACAGCATGGCAACCAACTCTGCTTATGGAGAGGGAAACAGACAATTGCTAGGTAATACACAGAAACCAAAGATTCCACAGTTGACGGAAAAACAAACATACAAAGCCAGAATGATAAGAAAACAGAAATAGACACTGAAGGTGAGAGGCCCAAGAAGTACGAAGGCATTCAGGTAGAGAGCGCTTGAGACCCGCAGCAAGTACTGAAGATTGTGGCTAACTGGAAATGCTGGGGGCTTCCCTTCCAGCCATGGAACCAGACAATAGGGATTCTGACAAAGTAAGACAGAAGCTTCGGCTCTGGATAGGCAGAACATAAAACAATACACAGAAAAAACCAACCAGCCCGTGACTTGGGAGAAATCTTGATTTCTTATCTTTCAGCTTTTGTTCTCCCCTTAGAATTAACTTTTGAGGTCTCTGAATTCCATGTTCTCTTTTCTTTTGGTGCTGCTATAGAGTCCACAGTATCTGTTTCTTTTTAATGTAACCCTCAGATAGTTAGGCTGCTGAAAATACAGACTCATCCACTGTTTGCTCAGTCGGGTCTCAGCATCTCCAGCACAGTGAAAGGGTTTGTAATGGGAAAGGCCCTGCAGAAGACCTGGTGCTTTGGCTCCTGGTGAACATCACTGATCTGATGCCTATGATCAAGCCTCCAGATGCATGGCGCTCTAGTATACCATTTCTCAACCTGTAAGTCCTGATCCCTTGCAGGAGTCAAACGACCTTTCACAGGGATCACCTTAGACCATCGGGAAACATGGATCTTCACATTACAATTCATAATAGTAGCAAAATTACAGTTATGAAGTAGCAATGCAATAATTTTACAGTTGGGGGCCACCACAATATGAGGAAAATATTAAAGGGTCATAGCATTAGGAAAGTTGAGCACCACTGCTCTAGTAGAATTAAACTGACCTGTCTGTCAAGGTTATTAGGCTAGTGTGTATATAGGGACAAATACGTGAAGTCATTCTGTTTTGTTTTAACGCATGGTTTCACTTTGTGACCAGAATTACTAACTCTTCTACCTTTATTTGTGATTACAAGGACATGCCACCATGAATGGCTAAGAACCTTGGAGCCAAAATCACCAGAGGTTTTATCTACTCCAACTCTCTTTTAAGGAAGTCCTCCAAGCTGTATGCATTTTGTCTTTATAATTAAATCATTGAAATGGATGTCTAGTCGCATTGCTATGATCTCAACAAAGGGAACTGAAATTGCCAACACCATACTTTTTGTTACTTATGAAAGGTTATATTGAAAAGCTATCAGCTCATATACTTATTTTTCTATTGATAAGTTCTTTTGATAAGAGTCTAACTATTGATCTGCATCTTTTATCTGTGAGACAAGCTATCTGTAACAAGAGAGTTGGCTGTGAGGATCTGTCTCTGTATAGATTGTGAATATGCAAACAGGTTTAAGCATCACATACACACATGCACAGACACACACATGTGCACTCACACATATAGACATAGACAATGGGACATGCATACACAGGCACACATCTTTTGTATAAAAAGATTTTTATAAGGGAGTTTCACATTTTGTAATGATGTCAAATTACAATATAGTTTTGTTTAATTTAGCCACAAAATGGAAGTGTGTGCGTGGCTGTGGACGAATTCTCCTTTTAAGGTTCTCCAGTGCCCATTTGGCCACATTTCCCTCATTATCTCTTGCATCTTTGTGACACATTCCTGTTTGGGAAAGATGGAGAGCTTGTTCCATGTGCACACACCCTCTGCAGCTATAGAGGGTAGGTTAGTCCTCTAAGCAACACCCGTATTTTCCACTGGACAACTGAGATTGAGTTTCTTTTGATGTAAATTTCTCTGAAAACTGTATTCCCTATTACCAATTTCACAGTGCCCTTTCCTTTTCTTCTTGAAATATAATTTCAAAAGCTTTTAGAGTAAAAGCCAAAGACTTTGAGATGGGCTTTCAACCATGAACACCTGCATTTAAGGTCTCCTAAATCTGGGGATTGGAAATTCTGGGTGTGGAAGCTACTTCACTTCACATTTCTGTCTTGCCAACTTCAGAGCAGCCGGCAGTCAGCTCAGGGCAAAGTAAGAGAGGCTTCAATAAGGAAGGCTAGCTGCGGTAGTGATGTAGACTTTGCATCCTACATTCTTCTGTGTTTCACTATGGCAGCTCAAAAAACCCATACAAGCTAGGTGAGGCTTTCTATTTTCTTTTTTTTCTTTTCTCTTTTCTTTTCTTTTTTATTGAATATTTTCTTTATTTACATTTCAAATGTTTTACCCTTTCCACGTCTTCCCTTCGGAAATTCCCTATCTCATCCCCTCTCCCCCCTGCCTCTATGAGGGTGCTCCCCCACCCACCCACTCACTCCCATCTTCCCGCCCTGGCATTCTCATACACTGGGGCATTGAACACCCTCAGGCCCAAGGGCCGCTCCTCTCACTGATGGCCACCAAGGCCGTCCTCTGCCACATATGCAGCTGGATCCATGGGTACCTCCATGTGTACTCTTCGGGTGGTGGTCCAGTGCCCCCCCCCCCGAAGCTCCATGGAGTCTGAGGCCCCCTGTTTTAAAAGTATAGTCTTACAGAGGAGCCATAAAAGTCTCAATCTAAAATTATAAGCATAAAATTAAAAAATAATTTAATAAGTTAATTAATTTAAACAAACCTCAAGAGGACCCAGAAACTCATTGGCTAGCCAACTTTGCCAAAATGGCAAGCTTCAGGTTCAGAAGAGCCATGGGAGCAGAGGGATGGAAAAGGACATTAGAGTGTTCAGTGGCCTCTGTTTGCACATGAAGAGCCATGTACAACCACACACCCTTGAACACACTTGTATCCACTCTCCCACCCGCACCTGGGAGGAAGCTCTCTGATTCAATTATAGCCTAAAACTTGGCTGGTCTACACTCTGATTCAATGACGCTCCTCTGTGTCTTTTTACCCTACAGCCTCATAGGAAGCAGAGCTCTTAATTAAGAAGTGTGATACTTTACTGCACACGTGTGAAGTGCAGAGAGCAGCCACCCAGCCAGATGCTGAAGCACAAATTAGGCTTAATTGAGCTCTTTTATCATTAGAATTGTATTTTATTTTAAAATATATGGAGACAGTAAGGTCTTCAAGAGAGAACGCTCAGAAGGCCTCTTTGACCCTGCAGTTAGTTGACTAGCACTGGGGACATTTGAAATATTGCCCTCTTGGCTTTTTTTTTTTTTTTTTTTTAAGAAGGAATTTTGGTGTGCCTGGCAACGAAGTTTAATGGCTCCTAAAGTATGCCAGTGGCTCGCTTGGAGCTAATTTTGTTGTGGAAGCTGCTTGTTCTGGTTTTTGTTAGGGGTTTAAGTAAATGTAAGTTTTATTTGGAATGAAGTCATGTCTGGAAAAGTCCTCGCTTGGATTCTCTGTCATCTTCGTTTCATGCTGACTGTGCTTTGGTTTGTCTTGTTTTAGTAATTTGTCAGCTCTGGTAATGATGTAATGATTGTTCTGTTAGAATCACTGTGGAATTTGAGTTCTCAAAGATAAAATTTGCTCACTCACCTCTCTCTCTCTCTCTCTCTCTCTCTCTCTCTCTCTCTCTCTCTCTCTCTTTCTCTCTCCCTCCCTCCCTCCCTGTTCTCTTCTTCCTCCCTCCCTCCCTCCCTCCCTCCCCCCTCCCTCCTTCCCTCCCTCCTTCCCTCCCTCCTTCCCTCCCTCCTTCCCTCTCTCTGAAGTTGATTATTACTATCTCCTAGCCCCTGAGCATCTTATACATAAAGGATGTCAACATCAAGTTTATCCTATGCTTTGTGCTTCGGCCCTGCCTTAAATAAACACTAAAGCTGCTGTTTAAGTCACACTATCTGTGGGACTTTTACATTGCATGTTCAATCTGCCCTTTTGCTATTTCCATATAAAATCATGCCTATTTTGAATGATTCAAATAGTTTTATAGATAATTGTACCAAAGGACATGAGCCCTGCTTATTGAGCATAGCATAGGTGTCTACAGTGAGGTTTACCTCCAGAGTTACTGTTGACCAAGTACTGTTGTTTGGTGACTTCTTGGTAGAGAGGAGGCTTTCTTCTTGTACCTGACCATTCACTGGTAAAAATGAATGAGAAGTCAGGTTGGTGATGCTGTGTGGGACTTTCTTTTCTCTAGATATTACTTCTGATTGTTTGACCTGTGGTAGTGTTTGAAAAGCATATACCTCTTTCTTCAACAAAGCTATGGCATCATTTACAGAGCGTGAAACTTGACTTTGAAGCGGTAATGTGAGCACACATGTTTCTCTCTCTCTCTCTCTCTCTCTCTCTCTCTCTCTCTCTCTCTCTCTCTCTCTCCAGAGTATGTGAGAGAGGGAAATGAGATACATCCTGCAACTCCTTGCTTTTCAGAAGGGCTAGTGTTGTGCTCAAGCCAGATGTGATAAAAATTGATTGCAGCTTAATATCCAAGGTAAGAGTCATCGTGGAGCAGGCTTTATTCAGTTATTAGTGGAAGGAAAATATGCCTATCAACTTCACATGCTAGAAAATCTGGGAGGCTAGAATTGCCAGCAAAGAGAAAGGGGTAGCAGTTCAAAGAGAAGTCATGGTACATTAGCTTTTTTTAAGAAGGAAAAATGGGAACACATAAATCATGGCTTCATATGGCACGAATGAATAATATTAATTGGTACATCCTCTCAGAAGGAAAAACATGAGGAGAAATTGACTTTTGCCAATTTCTCCATGGGGAGCCTTCTTAGTTGCAGGCCAGGCATGGGTGTTTCAGTGTACCCTCAGCTGTAATCGTCATTTTTATCTGAAGCAGGCAGGGTTGGTGTTTCCTAATGAGTAGGTGTGTTATTCTCCCTCTCCTCTCTTATTGTTTTAAATGATCCCACATGTCCTCTGCATCTCATCCTCCCTTGAATGTGGTGACGATGTTAGTGACAGGATCTTTGTGAATCTAAGAATGGAAAAGTAACGGAGTTCTAAGGAGGAGGAATGCTAACATGGGTAACCTTTTCTACTGAGAGATGCTTTATTACAGGTAAAGATAAAGGTTTTATTTTTAAGTTCTTATTCATTTAACATTAATTTTACAAAATAACTCAATGAACACATCTGAAGATTCATACCTTGTGTCTTTGTTGAGAGATTCACACCATGGCTGTGTATTTCTGATGCTCCCTTAGAACCTCAGTAAGAATTGGACTAATGTCTCTGGACTAGCTCATTCACTGCTCTGCATTTCCGTCTCTCCTCTGACTCACCTGACACCTACCTTTCTTTAACACCCTCATACCACTTTGTACATGTGTACTTCATGCTGTGCTTTGCCTGTGATGTGGTTATCTGAACAGTCTGCACTGCTGCCCTATGAGAGGCTCTCAGTATCATCTTCCACTAAGCAAAGTGACTGGAGAATATAGTAGGTGCTAGAGAAATGCTGCTTGTCTTGAACTAAGTTGTTTGGCTAACATTTGGTAATACCTACCATGTATCATGCATTGTGCTGCTAAAGATAAAGCTATGCTTTAGCTACTGTTCACCCACTTCTGGGACTTACACAGTAAAAAGGCACACATTTTAACAGATTATGGCTCTATTTCTGTTTTCCTTCTCATATTTCCTTAGCATCTGAAAGAAGTGTCTTAGTTACTGTATTATTGCTGTGAGGAGACACCATGACCAAGGCAATCCATATAAAAGCAAGCATTTAATTGGGGCTGAATTACAGTTTTAGAAAATGAGTCTAGGACCTTCATGTCAGAAGGACACAGGGATGGTATTGGAGACAAGTATAGTTGAGACCTTGGCATCTCCATCTACAGGCAGCAGGCAGCAAGCAGAGAGAGAGACAGACATTGTGCTTGGTATGGGCTTTTGAAATTTCAAGACACACCCCAAGAGACACAGTTCCTCTAACAATGCCACACCTCCTAATCCTTTCCTAACAGTTCCACTAACCAGGGTACAAGCAATGGAACATAAAAGTAGAGGTGGGCACATTCTCAAACTACCACAAGAAGTAAAAGCTAATCTGGGGCTTGAACCAAGTTCTATTTAATTACAGTAAAAGAGAAGGCTTCCTACTACGAGGTTACAGCTGGCATAAAATTTCAGGGTCTAGAACTTATACGTACTTTAACTGGCAGGAGACTCAGGTGCTGTGTGTAGTTGGTGCACATGAGAGCACTTGTTGCTGAGGTTGGAAAGGGTATAGGGAGCCCAGGTAACAGTTGGCTTTGCAGTGTGATGGAATTTGATATCTGTTTATTTAACAGGCACTGCATGACTCTGTGTGTTGTGTTTTGATCAAATAGAGGCCAGAGTGCCTTCTGAGACAGTTTCTTTGACCTAACAAATATTAACTGATGGGTGAAAAAATAAAAATAAAAATGAAACACTGTTAGGACTTTATTGTAGGTTGTGTTTTAAAAGTGTCAAGAATTAAAAAATGGTGTGTGATAGAATGTAGCAGGAGAGTTAAGGGGAGCGCAAGAAATTATAGGAGTGACAACCACAGAGGGTTGGGAGGTGACGCCCACCAGACTTAGGGAACTGAGAGCAGATAGCTGTAGATCAAAGGAACAGTAGTACTCAGATGTGAGAAGACGTGGAAAGCCTAGGCTGTGGTTCAAGGTAGATACAGAGAGGTGCCCTATTCCATCATGCAGGACCTTGTAGGCCAGGTAATGGACACATTTATTCTCAGTGTAAAAAAAAAAGGCCATTACAGCAAAGAATGGGAATGACCTGCACTGCACTGTACAAGACCCCTCTGATGGATATGAGGAGTGAGGAGTGGGTGAGAGGGAGACAGAGGCTAAAGGCTCAGTTAGAAGTCCATGTTATACTGACTTCAAGATAAGAGCAACAGTAGAAAAGATTAAAATAGCAGATTCTGTTTTGGAAGTATAACCACTAAGAATTTGATTTATAATATGTCTCTTTCTGTAGAATGGGACCTTACCTTTAAGTGGCTGTCTATAAACTACCTTAGTTGTCTAAAGGACATATGACAATATATATATATATATATATATATATATATATATATATATATATGTATATGTATATATATATATATATATATATATATATATATATATATATATATGGTGCTACTTTGCTACTAAGACTTTATTTAAGTGATCAGAAAAAGAAAAAGTGATGGGACATCTAGGAAGATCGATGAGTTCACAAATTATTTGCTATGTGGACATATAAAGACCTGAGTCTAAATCCCAGGAATCCGTGGGAAAACCAGGCATAGCCTCACATGCCTGTAACTCTATCGTTATGGGGCAGGAGATAGATTCTGAGACCTCCTTAGCCAGCCAGATTAGATGAAGGAGGAGGGAGCTTCAGGTTCAAAGATCGACCCTGTCTCAGGAGAGTCCATTGCAGAGGAATAGAGACAGACACTTCCTTTCTGATCTCAACTCCAATGAACATGTTCAGGCAGACACACTTGCATACATACATGTGTACAGCATATGAGTGCATCCGGACACACACACACACAGATTAGTGCATAACAATCAAACAAACCATTTTCCTCCCAGCCACTTCTGCTCTAAGGACTGCACTGTATAGGGATTTGATGGTGGGTTTGGATGCAAAATCAGAGAATGAAATCCAAAACAGTAACATTAGAACTTCCCAAGGCCAGTTGGCTATGCAGGAAGACTCCCATTTAAGGCCCTGGAATCAGAAACAACTCAGGGTTTTTTGAAATAGTTTTTTAAAAAAAAAAAATAATAATTTTTGGCTTTTGAGCTGGGTGATAGCAAGCAGGATATGGTGGCAGGTCCGTGTGCTTATAATTCCAGTGCTGAAAATACAGACAGAAGGAAATCCCTGGGGGTCACTGCTCAGAGGCCTATCCTAATCGGCAACTCTCAGGTCTTACTGAGAGGTCCTGTCTCAAAACTAAAGGCGGATGGCACCTGTGGAATGATAGCTGACGTTATATTCTGTGTTCTACACACATTCTTGCGCACACACACATATGAATGTACACACACAGCTACACATACACACACACACACACACACACACACAGACACGCACACAAATTTAAGAAAAACTGTTTCATGAATAACTCAATTCTAAACTTGTCCCAATCTCAAAGCAAGTAATTTTGTCTGCATATGGCCACAGTGAAGAATTTCATGATTGTGGTTTGAAACAACCACAGAGAATTTTGTAACTGCACTATTTGGCTGAAGACAAAGGCTTTCTTGTGCAGTTCTCCCTGAGCCTGGGAGAACAAGCTGTCTAGCTGGTCTGTAAGTCAAGGTTAGGACCAGACTCTCAGCAGCGAAAAGGGATTCTTGTCTGTGATTGTGAAGCCTTGACTGTTACTCATGTGATTTATTTAAGCAGAAGTCTTTTATAAACATTACCACTGTTTATAAAACCCCACTGTTTTGAGAAGCACCTGGAAAATGTTCATTTGGAAGAATACTTTTTTATCTGCTGTGTCTCAGGCAGTTTGGTTACTCTGTGGTTAGATTGGACAGGGTCCCTGCTTGCTGGAAGCTGATAGTAGTTGTTGAGAGGAGATAGGTAAACAGTATATATATTATAGTTATTGAGAGGAGATAGGTATACAATAGATATACTGTAATTGTTGAGAAGAAGATGCGTATACAGTAGGTATAACATAGTTGTTGAGAGGAGATAGGTATATTGTAGTTGCTGAGAGGAGGCAGGTGTACAGCTTTTATTCCTTGCCTTTCCTTGAAAATCCCCATTTGTCCTTAATAGTTTCCTGACAGCTATGGGAATTCCAATTTCAACACACGTATCTAAACATTGAAGCTTAGAATCCACATATTAGAAAGAATGTACAGTGATAGTAGTTTTTTATTTAAGTAAGTTACTTACTTTTTGGTTTTGAGAGACAGGGTTTCTGGAACTTATGCTGTAGATCAGGCTGTCCTCAAACTCACAGAAATCCACCTGCCTTTGCCTCCCATAATGAATCCCTATGCTAGGATTAAAGTCATGTGCCACACCACCTGGCATCGGTGATAGTGAATTTAAGTTCTGTTCCATGGGACAAAACTTGTGCCTGGTACTGTCAATTGGGCAGATTCCTTTGACTCACTAGGTCATAGGTCTTAATGGAGAACCCACTGCTATTATTCTGCTAAACTGACATCGTATTAAAGTTGCCTGTATGTCCTTATCTTTATCCTACATGTCTCATTAGAGAAGTTTTAGTTTTACAGTCGATGGCAATTAGCAGAGACCCGAAACTGTCAGTGTGCAGAAAAAGTAATGCTTTATTTCACACCTGCTTCCCACAAAGGCTCTGGGGTCACTAAAGAAAAGAAGCTAGAAAGGCTGTAAGATCCAGACGTAGTGGACATCCTAAGTGAAACAATATCTACTGTACATGACAGGGCCACTGCACACGTGTTCATAGCAGCTGTTACTAAGTGCATAATACCTGTATAGGATCAAGCCAGCAAATACGTGCGCGCGCGCCACACACACACACACACACACACACACATATATATCTCCCAGCTTGGAAAGGAGATGGGCTCATGAAGTCCCACCCTTAGCTGAGAAGCTAATGGCTGCTAGGAGAGGAGTAAGTTTTCTTCTGGGATGTGACCTCTGAAAGGCTACTCGTTTTGCAGTAGATGGATCTACACCCATGCAACCTACATACAGGCAACATTGATTGGATGCAGTGAAGGAGGGATCGTCTAGAGACCATTCCACCTGCATATCCATCCTATGTGCAGTCACCAAAGGTAGAGGTTGATGTGGATGTCAGGATGTACATGCTGACAGGAGCCTGATGTAGCTGTCTCCTTAGAAGTCTGCAAGAATCTGACATACTCAAGGCAGATGCTCACAGCTAACCATTAAACTGACCATGGGGTTCCCAATGGAGAAGATAGAGTGAAGGCTGAAGGAGTTGAGAGGATTTGCGATACCATGAGGAAAGCAACAATACCAACCAACCAGAGCCCCCAGGGTCTAAACCACCAGCCTGGGAGCACTTAGGGAGGGACCCATGGCTCCAGCTATATATGCAAAGGAGCTATATATAAGTGGGAGAAGAGATCCTTGGTCCCATGAAGGCTGGACGTCGTGGGGTGGGGGATATTCGAGGGTGGGGAGGTGAGGTACGGGGGAGGGTGGGTGGGGGTACACCAACGTGGAGGCAGGAGGAGGGGGGTAAGGGATAGTGAGTTCCTGGGAGGGAGGGGTAGGAAATGGGGTAAGGAGAGAACATCTGAAATGTAAATAAAATTTCCAATAAAAAAAAAAAGACACACAGAGAGAGAGACAGAGAGACAGAGGACAGAGAGGAGACAGAGACACAGAGACAGAGACACAGAAATACAGAGAGAGATGGAGAGAGAGAGAGAGAGAGAGAGAGAGAGAGAGAGAGAGAGAGAGAGAAATGGAGAGGGAGAGAGAAAGGGAGAGTACATGAAGTGATGCTAGGAGAGAAAATTGGTAAAATGGTAAAAGATTTAGATGGGAAGAGGTGAGGATGGATTTAATCAAAGCACATTATGTATGTACATAAGATTCTGAAACAATTGGGGAAAATGTATATAACTTTGTCAGATGAAGTAAATGAGAGAGCTCAAAGGAGGGTTTTCTGTCTTCTGATGTAATCAGAAAGGGATCCAAGGAGGACCACTGGTGTTATAGAAGTGCCAGGTTCTCAGTGTTAGGAAGATCGCTAGAGACATATAAGCTAACTTTAATGGTTAGCTCTCATATTATGTTGCTTTGTTCAGAATCCTAGTGCTGGAACCTTGTGTTGTATCACCTTTCTGGTGATACAGGATTTATCCCATTTATAAATGAGGATTGTTGTGTGTGCATTGGGTGAGTATGAGAATGGTGTATGATGTATACACATCACCTTTCAAGAAGCAAAATTCGCTGTTTTATATTGTGGTAAGCCATCTTGATCTGATGGAATCTCAACCTCATGTGGGCTTACCTTTGTCCTAGAGCATTGTGGGTTGGGACTGTTGTCCTTCTAGGGCATCCCATTTTATTGGTGAGTCATATTAGATATTAAAAAGTCATGGCCAGTTCAGAGATAAGTTATCAAGAAGCAAAGAAAGAAGAAAATTCTAGGTAGGAAGATATATGTGGCCAAACACTATGGGGCAGCCATGGGATACTTTTAAGCAGTAGCACATGGTTTCCATTTGGCTGCAGTAGCAAGTGAGAGGTGAAGGAGCAGTGAGAGTGGAGCAAGTCTGGGTGCTGGAGTCAAGAGAAGGATGTAAGTACCCCACTGCAGCCTGGGACTCTCCATGTTCCTCCGGACAGGTACAAGACCAGGAAATTCCAAAAAGGGAGAGGCTTTCCTGGAGAATGGAGTGACAATGTAGCAATATAAACACTGTGTTGAGTGGTTTGGCTTATTGAATGTCTGGACTCTCAAAGAGTTCCACACTATTTTTTTTCACTTACTATGGTTAAGGACATTTCCCTTTTATACTGGTCCATCAATGCTTTCTATCCTCTGTCTGGGAGATTAGTATACTCCTCAGACCATAGAATATTGGATTATCTCCAGGGAATAATATAGTCTTTGTTGGGAATGATGTCTGGACTAAGATTTAGGGCTGTTAACTCAGTCAATATTAAACACTAATTTTCCATTCCTTTTCTGCCCTAAAGTCATATCCACATATGCCCTTCTGTTCTGTCCCTATTCTGGGCTTTTCATGGTTTCTAAAACCTTAAAAACAGCAACAATAAAACAAAAACAAGCAAACAAAAAAATTCAAGCTTTGAAATGTTTGTGTTCTGCTTTCAGCCAGTACTTTGGTTTCTAGAGTCGATTCATTCTTTTCCTTTTGACCAGGTTAATTAGACGGACATGTACAAAAAAGGAAGCTAAACACTGGAATGTCCCAAAAGAAGAAAATGTGTAGAAATAAAACAAATACAGAGGTATTTGGGGTATATACGATGTAGCCCTTTGACTGTTTCCTCCTGAAGTGGAGGCGTCTTGCAGATGTGGTGGGTCGGAAGAATAAAGATGTGGCCCGAGAAACAGGAGAGGTTGAGATTGAATGTTGATAGTGATGACTGATGCTCTAGAAATACTCAGGGAATTTGTGATGAAATTGATCTTTGACTTTCAGATAAGGTGATTATACCAGATTAGCCAGGATTCCTAACCCAGGAGAAACTGGCTTCTCTTTGATGCTTCAATATGCACTGGAGTCTGATGATCTAGAAAAACATCTACCTGGAAATAGCTGGAAATGGTCTAGTGTCCAGCACAGGCTTTCCTACTACACAAACTGGGCCTCCTTGTAAGTAAATTGCTCCCCACCACCCCTGCCAAGAAAGGCTCATTTGTGATGTGCAATTACCTAATCAGAACAGGAAGAAAGAATATGTACCCAAAGTAATTTCTGAAGCTCTGATTTACTGTTCATATAGTACATTGATATATAGAGCCACATTATGAATTCCCTACTTTCCTTTTAAATTCACTTGGGAGGAAAATGTAGGAAACAATGGAAAACAATAGAAAAGACATTCAGAACAAATAGAGAAAGGCTTGGGAAAACCTACAAAGGTTTGGGAACACTTCAAGACTGTCCCAGAGCTTTCTGCATGCCACCGGTTTCTGTCACATGGAATGCATGCCACTGTTTCAAAGCCTTCAGGAGCTGTAGAACTTTTGCCTATGAGTTAATAAACTTACAAAATACATCATCCAGCCAGTCTGCTATCAGCACATCCTGCCTCAGACTCTTGAAGATAAGGCTTTATCTCAGCCCCTTCCCTTCTTTCTTTATAATTGCCCAGCTAAGCTAATGAAGCCCTTTTGGTGTTCTGTGCATTCAAAGGGCTCATCTGCATGAAAGCCACTGCCCCTTAATTATGGAAAACAGATATTAAAAAATAATTCCATGCCTTTAATCGGGATCAAGGCGCTAGTGCCAAATCCTGAAATTTAAGCTCCTCTGGAGCCTCCCTTTCATGCTTATACTCATCTGCTAGACTAACAACACTTTGATGCTCCCTGGTACTTTTGAGCTGCTGTCCTCTCTTCCTCTGCCTTACCAACAAGTGGTGGTACAGCCTAGGTGGCACTGAGCCACCACACCATTCAGTAGGAGATATGAGCCTTCAAGTTAGAAATCATGTTGTTGGTAAAAGGGATATGGCTTGGGCATCCACTCTCCTTTCCTAAGTGTCTCATTTCATCTAACAGGGGTCTGACATGAGATACTATCAGAACCAGAATTGAACCTTGGCATGCCACCATCCATCAGAGTGTCTCTGGATAGGAAACAGTGAAGCACATCTGACTGGTTGAAGGCTGGATATTCAGAGATGTAATTTTATTTCTTTTCCAGATGTCCAGCCTGTATGGGCATTTCCCCACAGGTACTACAAAAGTAGGCAGTGTTTAGGCTATTTAGAACTGTGAGTGTGGTGAGCAGTTCTTGTAGGTGAAACTCAGCCATAAACCCAAATTATATTCAGTATAAGATAAATCTTCTAATGTTTTTATACCTTCACATTTAATGAGGTTTTAATTTATCATAAATGTCCAGACTGCTCATAGCAATGAAACTCCTTAGAGATCACTGTCCAAATACACAAAATATATCAGAATGACTGCTTGAAAACTTGAGATTGGTTACAATGCTCTTAGGAGGTAGATTCCCTTTGAATTGCATGTTGGGTAAGTTGTTTGTGGGCTTTGTATATTTTGTTGTTTACCTTCAGAGTTATTTTGTTCAGGGTTTTACTATTTAGGTGGTGGGTGAGAACCCATATGCTAACTCAATTGGAAAAACAAACAAAACCTAGGTCCAATCTTGCATATATGTACACTCTTTATAAATGGAAATAGCTCATTTTTATATTAGTTTAAGCCAGACACACTCTTTTATTCCACTGTATGTGACACATTAATATTTTCAACAGGCCATATAGAACTCTAGCTTCTTCCAAGGTTGACCATTACCTAATCATTAAGAACTATGCCTATGAAATGGAGAGTTGAAATTGGAGACCAAATAGAGAGATCTCAACCTTAAATAGACATATAGCCATCAACTCTACTGGAGTACCAAGTAATCTTGAGGAGATTTAGACTGGAAGAGAGAGTGTCTTAGTGTTACCTGTAAGGACAGGGGCTACCACTGTCTCTGAAGATGGAAGAAGGGAGGTGATCGTTGCCAGAAGCTTCTAGAAGCTGGGAAAGGAGCATGAAGAAAAGATTATAGCTTGACCTACAGTTTAACTTCTGCCTTGGGGAGACTCCAGTGAGATTAATCAAAGAACAGCAAGGGTAATGAGTCCATTTTGTTTCAAGCCACCAAGTTTGTGGTAACTGACTATATTAATAGCAGCCCTAAGAAGCTTATATGATGGATGCGTGCATATTCAACTGGGCTTCCTGTTTTCTCGCCCAGGCTCGGGGTGCTTGTAGGGAAAACAGTTCTCCATCTGCCTGTAACTCTTCTCTCTGTAATTGAGATGTCTTTGGCATCGGACGAGTTCTTGCATCAGGCATGTTCACTTTAAGCAGATACAAAAATCTATTTTCTCCTTCTTGTTCACAGAGATTACATGAGAAAATTCACTATAATCAGCATGAATACCTTCCAGACTGCAATTTTTGGGGATCTTGTAGGGTTCTTTCATTCATGGTGAATGTCTTTAGCATTCATAATATTTTACTATGCCAGCCAACTCACACTTCCCTCCCCATCTTGTTAGACATGCTATAGATTTGATAGACGTGTGTTTTACTTCCTGTTTCCTTTGCTTAGTGATTCCTCCTGACAGCTTCATGTTGATTCTGTTCTTACTAAAATTATTCCTTTTTGAAACTATATATTAAACATAAAGAAGAGGACCCATAGATTAAATTATTCTAGAAGAGATATGTTGTTTTATACTCTTCTTACAGCCAAGTATTCATGTAGAAACTGTGTGATGAACTCAATAGCTTTAATTTTATTTTTATATCCATAAGGTGTTGTATAAGCCTGTTGTAGCTATGGTCAGCCTATATGTATGGCCATTGTATTTGGATTAAGATCCCATCAAAATTTTCCCATTACATGGCCCCACCTCATGCCAATTTCTATGGAAAGCCATGGCTCATTGTACTGAAGAAGTTATTAGTATTGAGAAAAGCAAAGGGGAAGACAAGAAGTTGGGAGGGAGATGTGATAGGGGGAGCAATAGAAGCAGTTTAAAGCAAGCAATGGTGGACGATATAAAGTGGATCAAAATACAGTGTATAAAAAATGAAAATTTCAACAGATAAATAGAAACTTGTTTTAAAAAAAGAAAAATTCACTTTTATTTTGGCTATGCCATATAAGATAATAGACCCTCTGCAACTGAATTCAAGTGTCACCAAGCAGGTAGAATGTAACAGGGTAAATTGATTGCATTTAATGAATAAACAATGCTGTGCACACATGTATCTTGCACTTGTATTCATTCATGTAACAGGTAGGTGTCTCTTGAGTCCCTCTATTGCCTTCCAGATATAGCTTCTGAGAAAGATTGGTAGTTCATGGGAGGTGTTGTCCTAGAGATTGTACTGTTACTTAAAATACCTTTTCCATTCTCTTATATGTCACCAGTGATTTGTGGTAATAGGTACCAAAGGGAAAATAACTCAGTTGCTTGGCAGCCTGGAGTGAGGTGTCAAGGATATGAGGTGCCATCGTCATATGGATGGTGAATATGTACACCAGTCCTTCTTCCCCACAGGGAAGCTGCAAAGAGTGATGTGTCATTTCACATCAGCTGCAGTATCCCTGACTCCATCCTTTCTCCACCTCTGATAACCCGAAACCAACAAGTGATGCTCATTCACTCATCATCATGGAATGAGGGCCACTCAATAATTCTTTAACTCTAGAATCAGGTCAGGAGCACTTAAGTGACATTGTGGTATTCCAGAAAGTGATCCCTGTTCCTTTTCCTCCTGTTTTCCCTGCCTATTGCATTTTCTCTCTTTCTCTTCCCTCCAATAATCTATCTGGTATTAAATCTCTGGCCTCAAGCAAACTAACAACCACTGTACTCTGCTCCACATCACCAGACAAAGATTATTACTTGTCAATGAATGAAAGTCCTTTTCTGAGTTGGCAGTGAAACTCAGAATGGGTCACTTGAGACAACTAGCATGTACATGGCACTATTCTTGATATCCATTATTGTATACAGGCATATACACTCACACACATGCACACAGATACACACACACACACACACACAGACACACAGAGGGAGAGAAAGAGAGGAGGGAGGGAGAGAGAGAGAGAAAGAGAAAAGAGACAGAGACAGTGTCTGACTCCTCCTGGAAATCTATCCTCAACTTATCTTTCTACCTAAAGTTAAGAGGGGATCTCTCCTTGCCTGGATGAACTCAATAGTTTGAATAGGCCTCATGAAGTTCATTTTCTCGATACTTAACAATGTTGAAAACTGGGATGTTTAGAGAGTGATTACGTCTTGTAGGCCCTGCCTTTATTAATAGATTAAGGCCCATCTTTGAAGAATAGGCTTATTATAAAAGTGTATTCAGTCTCTCTTTGTGATGTCTATCACTATACTTGGAAGCCAAAAGACATTGCTGGATCTTGAATTTCTCAGTCTGAAGAATGATCAGACACTAAGTTTCAGTTCACCATAACGATCCATTCTATAATATAGTCATGTGAGTGTAATGGCCCATGCCATCAATGACAACGCATTCAGCAATGGTCCTATGTTTTCTAGTAATTCTGTCCTATGTTTTCTAGTAATGGTCCTATATTTTCTTGTAATGTTGTAGCCATCTTAATTTAGCTGAGTATGGTTTATGGTGCTCTCCAAACAAAAAAATCACCTAACTCAAATCTTCGATTGTATGCCCTACTTAAGTAACTGATGGTTATATTCTGTTTAAATAGCAGAAATTGGAGGAAGATAATAAATTTATGAAGTTTGGAAAAATGATCATGTGTAGATCAAAATTTTCACCACCTGATCATTTCTGATTCTTATAGTTTGTAAGCAGCAGTGTATTTCAGTGTAATTGTTTACTAAGATATCTTTCTGAAATTCATTGCTATAGAGTAGTGCCTCTTCCAAGAGAAGAGCTGTTTACCTCTGCATCAGTGAGCTAGAGCTGAGAGGCCAATGCTAATGCTTCCCAGACTGTCAGTCAGGATGCCCTAGCTAATTAGTCACTATGGATGAGGAGACAATATTTTGAAATCGTATTCAGTGTGTTCTACCTCTTCCATCATGTCTTCTTCATTGATTTCCTTCTGTTCTATTTTGTGCATGTCTCTTTGCCCCTCAAAGGTCAGATAGATGGTCTTAGCCAAGGTCTCTAGGCCACTGGCTTCTGCCAAGCACCAATGCTTTCTACTCTGATCTGTATTTCACCCAGTTATTGCTTGATTGGTAGCAGATCTGCTCTGAGCCAGGCATTGGAGTAACCCATCAAAGAAAAGTTTTACAGTGTGTCAACTCTCAACTATCCAAGCCCCCAGCATGTCATTCTATGGGTAGACAGTAAAGACAGAGTTGTCATTTTGCTTCATTGGTCATTCTAAGAAGCTTCTGTCCTTTCAATTACCCATGAATGGCAGAAGAAGAAAGAGAACCCTGGAGAGGTGAAATATCTTGTGGCACTTCAAAGGTGATTACTTTTTCTTCCCATCAATCATGTAAAGAAAATTCTTTTAGCTTACTCGATAATCCTGTTTTTCCTTTGAAGAAAAGTAACTGTCTAGCTACCAAACGGGCATTGAATTAGCACTATTATTTCTGACTTCTGAACTCATTGGGGCTTAGTTAGTATTCCCAAGCTGTTGAATGTCTGAAAAGTAATTTCTCCAGGGAGAGATATGAAGAAGAGATGACTGGTTTGTAGAAAATAAGTTGCAAACTGGTACTTTCAATCTCTAGGCTAAGAGGCCATGCATGTTCTGTTTGGGTCATCAGTGGAAGGTTAACTTTCTTTTAAAAAAACTGATGACACAATGCCAGGTAGAGTGTGTGTGTGTATGTGTGTGTGTTATGACTATTTGTCTTTGTGTGAGTGTGTATATGATATATGTGGTATGTGTGTCTGATATGAGCATGTGTGGTATGTGTCTGTGGTATATGTGAGAGTGCATGCATGTTCATGTATGTGTCTATATATATATGTGTGTGTACATATAAGGGAATAATCAGATCCTCTTCTTTTTGACAACTGACATCTTAGTTCTAGATTAAGAAGATGCTTTTAAAAAAACTAAAAATTAAAGTTAGAGAGATTGATCAGTCATTAAAGTCTTTGCAGAGCAACTATGAGGACCTGAGTTCAATCCCCATAATCCACATAAAGCAAAACAAAACAAAAGACAAAACAAAAACAACAAAAATAGAATCTAGTGACACATTTGTAATCCCCACTCTGGAAAGCTGGAGATGGGTAGATCCTTAGGCCTCACTGGATAGCTAGCCTATCCTAATTAGTGATCCTGAAGTCAATGACAGATTCTATCTCAATAAACAATGTTGATAATCCTAATGTTGACCTCAGGCACACCCATACCTACAAACACATGTATATGTAATACATACACACAAATGAATACATACCCACATAGGTAAGTTAAAAGTTCATATGTAACAAGCCCTTGGAAAGATAACTAGGACACAATAAGACTTATGTACATGTTGGCTGCTTTTGCATAGTTCTTGATGGTATTCATATAATCATAACTCACATCTTCCTAGTCTTGCCTTATCATCTCTAGTGAGGTATTACAGTTTAAATCGTTGTGTCACTTTCTCCCAGAAATTCATATTCAACCTTAATCCCCAGTGCAAACATAACCCATTTTGAGGCGTGATTAGGTCATAATGGTCTTACCTTCATGAATGGACTAATGTGTTTGTGCGTGTGTGTGTGTGTGTGTGTGTTGTGTGTGCGCGCGTAATGAAATGATCATGGAGGAAACATGCTTGTTCTTTGCCTTTCTGCTTTTTGCCATGTGAAAGCACACACCCATCCCCGTAAGACAGTGCTTCTCAACCTGTGTGTCATAACTCTGCATATCAGATATTTACATTACAATCCATTCCAGAAACAAAATTACAATTGTAAGGTAGCAACAGAAATAATGTAATGGTTGAGGGTCACCACAACATGAGGAACTGTACTAAATGGTCAAAGCATTAAGAAGGTTGAGAACCACAGTTTTAGAAAGACATAGTCACAAGGCATGGCCTTGGGAACAGAAGACAATTCTCTTCAAACACTGAGTGCTGGCACTTTTGATTTTTGGCTGTTCTGGCCTCTAGATCTGTCAGGAACAACCTTCTGTCTTTTGTGATGCTTGTAAATACACTTTGAGTATTTTGCTGTCACATGAAACAGGAATCATGGGATTTAATAAACATTCAACCATTGAAGAATCCAGTGAGACTAATTAAGCTTGCTTTTGATATCTGGATTTCTGTCTCAGAAGGGTGTTTAGAAGAGAGATATTTATTCCATAAAATTATAGAACAACACCTTCTGATTATTACACAGTGGGTTTAAAAGGGACTTTCAGAGAACTGAAACCTCAAGACTCGCAGAAACCTTGATAGAATGGTATGCCCTTGCTTGTCTGCTTCTTTGCTTGGTGTCTGTATAGTGATGTCGCTGTGAGGGCCTTGTCTACTTCAGGTTGGTTCATATAATAAGTTAATGGAAGCTCATGTCTATTAAATTAATGTAAACCCAGACTGCTTTCTTCTTCCATATTCTAATTATCAAAGGAATGGATTGTGGCCTAGTGGGGATCAGATACCCAAGCTCAATGTCTTAGTATAAAAACTGAGTTAGAGGGATTCAGCCCCATCGAAGTGGCAAGCTAATTCCAAATAAATTGATGGGCAGAAAACTCAGAAGGTGCTACTAACACCGAAAAATTAACACATGGTCCCTGCCCTTCACTCCTCATTAGGGACAACACTAGCAGGAGAGGCCTGCAGGAATGGAAGGCCACAGTGTCCAACCCTTCCTCTGTTCTGCAAGTATGAAAACAATGGACAAAATCAGAAAGCTTTCTGGGAAAGTCTTCAGCATGCCTTGCGTCATTGAGTTTCTATTTCAGTCTCTTTAGGATAGCTGTTGTCATTTCACTTTCTCAGTGATTTCAAGGAAATTGTATGTGGATGACACACAGCTCTGATATACTTGAGTCTGATCTCCTCAGCTGTTTACGATCATCTCCTATGTTGTATCGCTTTGCTCACTGCCCTAGATTTTATACTCCAGCAAGAATGGATTGGGCACTAAGTGACTTTTTTGCTAAAAGAACAATTGATGCCATGCCTTCTAATGTATCTTTTGTTTCCATTGTGGTTTTAGCTGTACTTGTACTTGCACTTGATTGGCATCTGTTTCCCCAACAGAATGTAAACTCTAAGAACTCCTTACTCTCAGTCTAGTCTTTTGTACCTAATGAGTACTGCCTGTATGTTTGGAGTGAAGAAATGGTTGGTTGGTGATGAAAGGAACCTCTGAAGGCTTTGATGAGAGCCAGAGGAAGGTTATTAACAGGTCTTCCAGTATTCATAAGACTACTTATGTTTTTCTTTATTGTTTTAAACAACAAAAGTATTATTGCCTCATATTAATGAAATTTAAAAGACTGCAAATGAGTGGCAAAGCACTGTTATGTTCTCTTCCCACTCACGATTCCACTGTTGGATTAGTCCCAGGGTGTATTAGATATGGACTGACCATCTTTAATCCCAAATGCCTCGGGCCAGATTATTTGAGATTCAACTGTTTAATTTTTAGAAAATTTGCATATATTTATTGGTTATTCATTCTGAATCCAGAAATCTAACATGAGAAATGAACTAAAATCCTACACATTTTGAGTGATATATTATAGCACCAGTATTCAGATGCTGGGACATCTTGAGTTTTGTATTTATGCTCTCTCTTTATCCTTACCTATACTCTGAGGAGTCTACAATTTTGTTGGTTAAAAAGTTATTATATTCTATAAAGTGTGATCTTTTTATTGTAGGTAATGGTGGCATCCTTCTTCTCAGTAGGTTAGTGTGTGTGCCAGATATAACAGATGATGGTTAAAAAAGTGCCATTTTTAAGGCCAAGAGACAATAATTTGTTCTTTGTACAGAAAAGATTGGCCTCATTAATATTAAAAACTATTCAGATATTTTTAAAGGATGATTTGAAATTGGTACTGTCCAAATCTGTCCCACTACCTGTTTTTGTAAATAAAGTTTTATTGAAACATAGTTGTACTTATTTGTTTATTAATTGGCTATGAGATTTGTAGTGGTATAGTAGCAGAAATGAGTTGTTGATATTCAAACCATATGCCCTGCAAAATGTAAAATTTATGTTTCAAGTCATTATATTTTTATGATTTTATGCTCAGACTATGAGAACCTGGTCCATCTCTGCCTTGTAGGCCAATAGCACATAATATTAAAGATAATTTGGTGGACTCAGACAGTTTGTGGAGACACTGAAACCAGGTAGCTTTTGTTGATGTTGTAGTTGCCTCTTTCTCTTGGAAGGTTTTGACAGGTAATTCAGGTACTTGGAAAGGAGACCAGGAAGATGCTTGGCATGTATTGTTGTTATCACTGTGATTCCTTTAATTAGGATCTCATTTACATTTCTTAAAAAATGCACACATGTATCAAAATACCCTCCACATCTGTTTGTTTAAATGGAGTGTTCCTGGTATATCACTGCACAGTAAGTAAACCACAACATAATTAAACCATAACCCACAGTTTTTACCATCAGTAAGTAACATAATATGTAAAATGTACACCTTGGGTTTCCTGGTTAGAATTTATTCACAGTGAATATTTGAGTTAGGACTTGCTTAGCCTCTTCGTGTAATAGAAATGATTAGCCAATTCTACATTATTACTCATGACTGGCAATACGCAGGACTGATCCAGACTTGACTTTATCAATCTGGATTCCCTGGTGTGGTGAGAGGAAGTTGAGTATCAGGTGGAGAAGGTTCCACCCCTGCTTTGTGGTGGCAAAACCTTACTGACAACTATGTGCTATGGGATTTTGGTCAGGTCAGTCAAAATAGAGATCTCTAGTTTAGTAAATAGATTGCAGCTTGAGTTTTAATGTAGAATACCATTCTTCAAATTTCTTTAAAATATACACCAAGCTCCTCAGGTCTGACACCCATTTTCTTTAAACCTGGCTCATAGCCCAGGAATATGCATTCTATATAAACCCCTCAAATGATTCTGGTGGAAATGTCTCAGACCAAAGCTAGAAAAAGACTTAACTCACCTTGGGTATCTTCTATTTTTCACTTTTTATCTCTTACATGAAAAGGACCTTGACAGACACATGTGCATTCTTCTGTCCTTAGAAGGTTATGAACCCATAGACGAGAATGATAGTATAGTTAGGAAGCAGATGAGAACTCTTGTCTCCATCTTCCTTCTTTCTAATTGCTCCTCTTTCCTGGCATGGTTCCAAGTCTTCTACTCTCCTCCATGCCCTCATGTATACAGACATTTGCATCTATGCAAACCACTGGACCCGGTGTTCAGTCTCACTTCAACATCACAGTTCATGGCAGGTTGTAACCCACAGCCCTGGTAAACAGGATGATGGTCTTTCTGGATGTGTTGTTTCTGCCTCTCTTAGCTCCTTTCTTTTTTTTTTTTTAAATTGGAAATTTTATTTACATTTCAGATGTTCTCTCCTTACCCCATTTCCCCCCCTCCCTCCCAGGAACTCACTATCCCTTCCCCCCTCCTCCTGCCTCCATGTTGGTATACCCCCACCCACCCTCCCCTATACCTCACCTCCCCACCCTCAAATATTCCCCCCCCCGACATCCAGCATTCATGGGACCAAGGATCTCTTCTCTCACTTATATATAGCTCCTTTGCATATATAGCTGGAGCCATGGGTCCCTCCCTAAGCGCTCCCAGGCTGGTGGTTTAGACCCTGGGGGCTCTGGTTGGTTGGGATTGTTGCTTTCCTCATGGTATCGCGAATCCTCTCAACTCCTTCAGCCTTCACTCTATCTTCTCCATTGGGAACCCCATGATCAGTTTAATGGTTAGCTGTGAGCATCTGCCTCTGAGTATGTCAGACTCTTGCAGACCTCTAAGGAGACTCTGAAAGGCTTGCATTCCTCATGCATTTTGCCTTCATCAGGAATGTTCTAAATGTGAGCTCAGGCTGACTGGTGGTTTCATGCAGCTTCCAAACTGTCCTTTCTTCTTCATGTCTCTGTAGTTAGCACAGCAGCTGGTAAATAAATAGGTGTTCAATAGACATTTAGTGAGTGAAGGGCTGACAATGAAGACTGTGTAGAGCAGAGAGGTCTGGGAAACTTTTAGTAACTAAGGTGACTTGAATGAAAGCACTCTCAGATGCAAATTGTCTTACCTGAGTTAAGTCTACACCTTAGGAAAATAGTTTCCTTCAAGTTTGAAAGTTACATCTTACAGCCTTTCCACATTCTAGAAAATGTCCCTCCATCCCCAAACACAATCCTAAAATACAAAATGCATGAAAGGGAAGGGGAATTTCTGTTCTCATTTTTGAAAATCAGAGAAAATATCTAAAGAAAAGGATTTTTAAGATATAAGTGACCTATTAGGAAACTTTCGACCCTTGGGGGTCTCAGTTAATCTTGTGCACCCATAATTGGAATTGTCTGATGATGATAAAGAGAATTGAAATAATAAAAGACAGTTTCTCTCTTTGAAAATTACCTTTGAGAATTAAGCTAGTTTGAGTTATCAATATTCTACACTAAAATGAAAGTAAATGATAGCTTACAATGTTTAAAACACTTTGAAATGGAAAAGGGCTGTAATTAGGACGTTTTCATCGTGATGATGACTTTTAAATAATGTAACAGTGTTTGACACTTGCGCGTATTTTTAGAGCTCGTGCACAGTAAGGAGTCATCCTCTGCCCTTATTCATTGTCTCCCTTTCAGTTAGAGACTGGGGCTCTGGGAAAGACTGCCATTTCTGCTTGCCCGGGGGCTTAGTGTGAGTTGGAGGAAGAACTGAGATCTTGGCAGTTGAAGAAGGAACTAGATCTCTACTCATTTCCTTCTCACACGGTATTTTTGTTCATTTGGAATTAATATTTTTTCAAAACAGAGAGAGAGAGAGAGAGAGAGAGAGAGAGAGAGAGAGAGAGAGAGAGAGCACGAGCATCAAGCTAGAACAGGGGAGAGGGAGTAGCAAAGGCCAAGGGGGAGAGGGGCCTGGAGAAGGGACAGCTGAGAGAGCAGGAGCCCAGGGAGACTCCTCAGGAGGAAAGACTATTTTTAACTATCTTGATACTGCTTTAAAATTGAAAACTCAATTTCTTTTCTCAACAATCCTCATCTACTATTGCTTGTATTCCACCACTCTGGAGAAAGTGGCTTGGGCTACAGTTGTGTAGACACTCTATTACTATTAAAATGATAAGAACAATAGACCCCATTTAAGAGCAGGTACTTCATGGAGCCCTGGCTCTGCTGGTACATGTGACCTTGGCTCTCCACTTGTCTTCAGGCTGTAGCACCCTGTAGGTGAGTTGGTCCAGTTAAGATACCCTGAGAATGAATTTAATAAGAGCTTGGAAGCCAAGTCCTGGGGGACTTCATTGCAAGATACTGTTTTATTGCAGTATCTTACTGTCTTTGTAACCTCGTGAAGCTTGCCTCTCTCCACTTTATGGAGGAGCTAAGACTCTCTCCCCTTCCCTTCCCTTCCCTTCCCTTCCCTTCCCTTCCCTTCCCTTCCCTTCCCTTCCCTTCCCTTCCCTTCCCTTCCCTCTCTCTTGCTGTCTCTTCCCTGTCTCTCTCCTCTCCTCTCTTCTTAACTTTTCATTCTGAAATAATATTAAATTTGTTTATAAAAACAATCCTTAAAAGTTGTAAATGAGCTATAAAGAATCTTCCTCATGCTTATGTCTCCAACAGATTTCCCAGGAATTAATCTGTTTATTTCACTGTATTCTATCTCTATGGTTACATACCCTTTACGTATGTATACTTTTTTCTTGAAAGTTTGGAAAGTCAAGTCTCAGACCCAATGCTGCCTTTGCTATATATAATGTCTAGGGCCTGAAATTGTACAATACCTAAAAATAAACAATAGTCTTATACTAACAACAATACAATTATCAACCCAGTAACCTCACACTGAGTCAAGCTGTTTCTCATGTGCAAACCTTACTAGGACTAGGACGTTACTTCTTGCTCCATCAATTGTCATCTAGACCGTGATTGCATGGATCACCCAGGTCACACTGATCACAATGCATGAAGTCTGTCCTGTCTTCATCTTGTTCAGTCTCAAATAATTCCTCAGAATTATTCTGGCATGACTTGGACAATTTGGAGAAGCAGGAGGTCCTTGCTTTCAATAATGTTTCTTAGTTGGAAGTTTGTCTGATGAGATGTCTATTCCTGATTCAAATCATGTTCTTCATTCATTTCTAGCAGGAATACTGCAGAAAGGGCATCACATCCTCCTTCATGCCCAAGATCTACTTGCCTAATGCTTAGCATTAATCAGTTAGTTAATATGTATATCATGTTTCTGCATTGGTGTGGGGAGGAGGGGCATACACAACTATTTTAATTTTGAAATGAAGTAAAATACTTTTAGAGAAAATTAGATATCTTATTTGCTTATCATTTTAGCCCTTTTAAAAAACCCTTTGCTAGTGTGTCTTACCTGAAATAATGACTACTATTAAAATTGCCAAAGGGTATTTTTTCTATTTAATCATTGCTTATTTGTTAGATATTATTTAATGAGGGAGAATCAGCCATCCTCTTTACGTTAATATCTTAAATTGTATTATGTATATTTAAGATTTGCAATATGATGTTATCAAAAAACAGCTAGATAATAAAATGGTTATTACAGTGGAGCCAGGAACAAATTCTCCAGAAGGTTTTCAGTTCAGCATCATTACCCAATGGCATGATTTGGGATGGGGAACTCTAACCTTCTTCCAAGAGGAACATATAATGAGAATCTATGAGGAAAATATAAATCATTTTCAAAGTTGGTTCCGTAAAGAAAGAGAAGTAGGCTTTTCTGGGGTTTTGGCACATCTTTTGGAGCACTACTGGACTTCATTATGAATATTTTGAATATTTATGGTGTTTGATGTTTGGACTTTTTAAAAGGTCACTTGGAAATGAAGTCACTTTCATCTTCAAGTAGAAGAATGTGAACATGCAAAAGGAAGACCTCTTAATGAAAGCTGCTATATCTATTCTCCTGCAAAAGGTCTTCACTTCCTGTAGTAATTGCATTTCTTAATGGTTTTCCTTGTGTGAGGTGATGGTGCTATGACATAGGAAAATATTCCAGAGTCAAGACTGAGAAATGTCTGTGACAGCTGACAGTCACACTTGTCTGCAGCTTTCTTTTAAGCCATATGACCATTACACATACTGGTACAAGCAGCTCACATAGATTCTCTCACCACCATTTAATGCTTGGTTTTCTTAGTGAAGATACTTTGTTTAGAACCAATAACCATCAGTTTAAGCTATCTTGATAATAACCAGGACAGAATTGTAGGCATTAAGAATTTTAGTACAATCAGTGAGAGCCTTTGTCTCATGATCTTTGACTATGGGAATGCTACACTTCAAGACTCAGTTCTTCTTTTAGCATCTCATGTCTTGCACAACATGTGGCTGATGTTATATTGAACACCAATTCCAATGGGTGGTCCATGGTAAAAAGCATATACATACATACATACATACATACATACATACATACATACACATATTCTGGCTAAATTGGGAAAGACTACATCCAGATCCACCAGCTGTTAGTTTTACCATATGGTACAGAAATCTGTCAAGACAAGAGATTCACAAATTCATTCAACCATTGCTTTTAGAAATATGATTTTAGACAAACCACTTGAACAACTAAGAGTTAAATGTAAATGGTTGCGTAAAATTCAATTATATTAATTTTTAAGTGGTGTGAGGGTTTGAATAGGAATGATCCCCATAGACTTGTGTGTTTGGATGGTTGACCCATAGGTAGTGGTATTATTAGGAGTTGTGGTCTTGTTGGAATAGGTATGGTCTTGATAGAGGAAGGGTTTCAGTGTGGCAGTGGTCTTTGAGGTTCCATATTTACTTGCTCTGCCCTGTATGGAAAACATTCTCCTTCTGCTTCCTGCAGAGCAAACGATGGAACACTCAGCTCCTTCTCCAGCACTATATCTACCTGCATGCCCATATTTCCTACAATGATGATAATTTACTAAAGTTCTGAAACTGTAAGCTAGCCCCAATTAAGTATTTTCCTTTATAAGAGTTGCTGTGCTCATGTTGTCTCTTCACATCGATAAAACCCTAACTTAGATAGATGGAATGGCTAATATGTGCAAAGCAATTAGGTGAATATTGTTTTTCCTGAGAATTCCTGCATACATGTCTTTCTACTGGGGTTTATACCTGTGGATCATGGGCAGAGTATTGTTTGCTTGTATTTATTGTAAGGAATGTCACATGGACTTTGAAAATATTCCCTCCACATTGCACTGAATAAATTTTTTATTCCCTTGACTTTCCTAGAAAATGTGTTTCCGCTTTATACATGTCATCTTAGACCAAATTAGGAATGTGCTTTGTGTCCTAGATATAAAAAATAAACTTTAGGTTATTTCTGGTCAAAATTACTTTACTTTTAAATCTTAGTAAGGGTTTGTTCTTCCATTGGTTACATTCTAAATGATGACCAGAAGTACTCAGTCTGGAAATCATGTTGGCCTAATCTTAATTCACAAATATAACCACAATGAATTTTGGTGAAGTTTCCAAGAATGCTCATTCATTATTTTTGTTCTTTCCTGTCTTATATCCAATGTTGTTTGTGGAAAGGTATCAAGTACTCTGAGTGGCTAAGTCCAGTGGCCTTGTAAAATAAATCATCTCATCCAAAGAAAAACTCATGATAATAACATCCATAGTTTCCTGGAGATGATCTTTTGTGAATGTGGGATTGGTCAAGAAATAGAGGATAATACTTGTATACTGGAAGGGGAAATGGCAGGGCAAGAAATATCAGAGAAAAAACTTTGATGGTTTTGCCAATAAGCCATAGCAAGTTTTTATAGGACATGCCACCACCCCCCAACCCCCACACTTAATTCCAGGACAAGCATGAACAAGCAGTGACACTCAATGTCCAACAGATGAGTTGTGTCATTTAACCTTGAATCTGGACCAGGTGTGGTATTCAACTCCTTAGAGGTTAAAGTTAATTTCTGAAGTCCCATCATTTGTTGAACTAATGGTTAATGACTAAGTCTTGATTTGGTTCCATTCAGGGGTAAGATCTTCTGATGCTATATGGGCCTAAAGATAAGGAGGCACATAGTGTTTCAAAGGATTTTAAGATCTTATTACATAGTAAAGAAGAGAAGACTAAATATAAGGCACGGGAGGTGTAACACTGTGGAAATTAAGGTTTTTTTTTAAATTCTATCAACTATAATCACCATAGCAAAATAATGATGTATTAGTGTGTGAGTTAACTCGTTCACAGTTCTGTTGTGGACCAACCATTCTCCAAATAACATGGCCTCAAACAATCATTTATTCTGACTCTTAGTCTGTGAGACAACACAGTTTGACTTATCTCCAGGATGTGGGTTGGGTCCTATTGCTTTCATTCAAAAAAAATAATAAAAATTTAAAAAAAAAAAAAAGCCTGCAGGAGATGTCAGCTTATTGTATGAGTCAAATCTCAAGCTCTTAGTAGATTGTATCTCTTAACACACTATTGTCCAAATCAAGAAAATGGTCAGAAATGTGAATAAATGTATCCCTCTAGGGGACTAGAAGAAGAAAGAAACTGAGCATTCTCTGAATGATGATGCCAACCTGTCCATCCAAGAAACATGTTGAAAAATGGCAGGATTTAGATCCTTAAAGGGACCTTCAGTCACAAGAGACAGGCTTCAATTACATCTGCAAATCAAGGAAGTGAATTTTCCCTGGGAATTGGGGCCAGTGAGAGTTCCTGCCCAAAAACTTTGAGCAGGATGGTTTGGGTATCTTTGAAACACCAGGTGTAGACAAAGAATAAAGGCAGCAGACAGCTAGTTAAGGGCTGATGAAGGCCCTGCATCGTGAAGCAGAGACAGTTATATCAGAATCTCTTTAGGAGGCATCCAGGGTGAGAGGGAACTGGCTCTTCTGACTTGAAAGAAAAAAAAACTGAGAGAAATCCACATTTGTGCTGTGGTCCACAAAGGGGGATCTAGAAGCTTCTTGACACTTCAGTTAATGAGTATAGATGGTAGAATATTTTCCATCTTTGTCATTCTGTATGTTTTATAAGATAACAAAGCAGTGTTTTGAGTCAATCAGTAACCTCTCCGATAGATAGCTTTGTCATCTATAGACTTAAATGTGACACACTGCAGTGGTCATAAAACTGCTGAATCTTGAAAAGCCCATTCTGAACTACTTAATATGCTAAAGGGACCTTCTTTTCAAATATTAGGTGGGGGTACAATATTTACCTGCACAGTTAATAAGCAACTTATTAACACAGGCAGTCACTTGAATTGTTAATTGATGTTTAATTTTTAATCACTCACACCTGGAGACATTTTCCCAATTAAAAAAAAAAAAAAGACCTAATAATTTCAACTCCAGGACTAATAGGCATTGGGATTTTCTTCAAGAATTTGTAAGTAATTGTGATCCTCTTTAATCCCCAGGGTCAGTGCCATAATGTAGTCGTTCATTGGGCATGTATTGATCAGGAACTTAGAATAGCAGAACTCATGTGGGATCCAAAGAATAAGATAGTTAGATCTCTCCACTCAAGCACCAGACACTCCAGCTGGGAACAGATGTAGCTGAATAATGAGTATTAATTGGGTGTGGAATACTGGTGCTCACAGCAGGAAGGAATGGAAGATGGAAGATGTTGGAGAAGGTCGAAAGCTGAGGAACAGTAGCTCAAGGTCCAGGTTGCCTGTGTTTGAATCCTCACTGACTCTAGGACATCATACCTGCCTGCAGCTTGTCCATCTATAAACAGAGACCTTAGTAACTATCCTTAAAAGTCACTGGCTAAAACAAGATAATATATAAAAATTGTGAACCAGGGTTTGGCATATAAGTAAGCACTTGCAGACTCTTGGGTTTTCTTGTTTATAGAGTTATGTAGTGAAGACGATGGCAGCCCTCTAACCAGATCCTGTGTATGATGTAACATTAACACCTAGTCATCTATGAAGGGTCTTCCAAGTTGTAAATGAGGCATATTGGAGGGAGCATTCTAGAACACACTTAGATTTGTCCCCCTTACAGTAAGGGTTCAGGCCTTTGTGGAAGTAACTCTTCACTGTGGGAAGATCCAGGCTTGATGGCACTCCTGGCTTCTGTACTTTCACTTTGCCTCCTCTTCCAAACTCATATCCTTCCTTCTTGGTGTGTATGCATGAGCATGTGTGTGGATATGACTGTGTGTGTACGCATGTGTGTGTGCATGAGAGTGTGTGTGCATCCATGCATGCATCTATGTGTGTCTGTGTATCTTTATGTGTCTGTGTGTCTGTTTCCTTCTTCCCATCATTGTTACCATTTTTGTTATCCTGTCTTTGGAAAGTCAGTTCCCAAAGCCCATGTCTCAAGACTTGGCAGCCATAGCTGTCCTCCTTTTAATCACTTATACCTACTTGGCTGCCACTAGTAAACAGACATGCATTTGGCCAGGTCTTGCCCTAGAGAAGCTACTTAAGCTGCACTTGGAAGGGGAGTAGCAGTCAGGAATGCAAAGTGTGAAACAAGAGTCATGAAAGTGAGGGAGGAACAAAGACAGACCTCTGCAGCTGAGAAGTAATGTCATTTAGAAGGAAGAAAAAAGTCACTATAAAGTCATCTTGGCTCCCCATTGAACACACTCTGTCAACTACACATGCCAAATCAATGTTTTTAGTAGTCTGCATAAAGAACAAAAGACAGATGAAATGGATTTTAATGTCATGCCTTTAAAAGCATTATATATAAAAAAGGTAATTTGAGTAATTAAAAATGCAATAAGATAATTCTTTTACATGTGTGTTCTGGTATTGTCTCTGAATTCTGGTTTGTATTCTGGGATAGTCACAGATGATAGATACATGCAGAAGCACATGTGAGTAATGGCTACTCTATAGTCAGAGGAAAACTGAATGATAAGCAAGGAAGAGAATGGCAGAGTGAGTGAGGAATTACACACAGAAGCAGGTGAGGAAGGGCACTGCTTACCATCGTGAAGCAAAGCACAGGTAGTGAACTCTGCCTTGGCTTCCTGCTTTCCCATTAGTGGGCTCCAGGCATATTAACCCTCTTTCTTTTGCCCTATCAGCTCATGACTCTTTTTTAACCTATTCTTTTGAAGTAGGAATAAAGTCAACCATTTTTAACAACAGCAATAACAACTAAGCCTTTTAAGGAATATATCCAAATGGCTCAAGGAGAACAACTCGAGAATAAAACTCCTGTAAACACAGGGTAATACTTTTCTATCTAATGTTATACAGGGGAGCTCTACCTTTCCTTCTCTCCTGGTCTCACTAGGCATGGATTGAACCTATAAATGAAACTGAGAGTTAGAGTCCACTATGGGCATCCTGGAAGCATTCAAGAATGCTAACAAAATCCTCCAATCTTCATTATTTTTCCCTAATTTTCCTTCAAGACACCCGTGGGATCTATTAGTTGATTTTCTCTAGGTGCTTTAGGCATCAAATGACTCCAAAATATATTAGTAATGAAATCTATTGCTAACCATTCTCTGTTTTATTTTGTCACTTAACAAGAGTCTGACATGTTAAAGGTGGCAAGTCACTACCTGTAGAAAGAGTCAGTGTACAAAAGAGACGGGATCTCCTTTGGCATACCCATAGTCAGAATAAGAATTACAATTCTGTATTAGTAGTTTGCTGTAGGCATGGACCTGGGCATGTAAGGAGATATACCATATTCTGATATGGCAACCTCTGGAGGCAGAGGAAGAAGTGAAGTATTCTTACGAAACTGTTGGGACGGTGGTGATAATGAGGACAGACATATCCCAGGCATCCATTATAATCTAATTCACACCTATATGGATTTCTGTATTTTTCTCCCTGGGTGACCTAGGGCACTGTAGAAGTTTTTCCCTAGCATTCTTGGTGGAACTATCAAATTGGCCTCACAAAACAGTGTGATAAACATTTACCCATCAGTGGCACCTAGAAGACAGTTGAGGTGTGCAGGGGGGATCCCTAGATAAGCTTGGAATGTTATGTGGGAGATGCGATATCTAAACTACCTATTAAGGGGTAAGGACAAGCTGAACAAGTGGAGATCCAGAAGGAAAGTATGCCAGACAGAAGATTCTTGTGTGTTAAAATTTTATTATTCTGTTCCTGCATCATAATCACCCATCTCTTGGGACACTGTGTATTTGGAAGAGCTCTGGAAGGTGGAAACCCCTCTCTGAATGTAAAGCATAATTATTTTATGGATTCTGTTTGAGGGAACCTAACCTGAGTGATGGGTGCACGGGATGAATATTTGATAGGTAGAGAATGTGCTGCCTACAGAACCGATGTCTCCCAGAGAAAGACCTTTACCAGAATAGCAGCAAATCTTTCCCTGAGCCACAGTATCCAGAGTGTTATAGTTAACTGAATTATTTAATATACAAATAATGTTTAAATCTAAAAGTCTCCTTAAATATATGCTTTGTGTACTCTCTTGGACTGATTTTCTGTGTGGGCAGGGGAGTTTCCTGTCTCTATACTGGATCCCAGTGCCTGAGTGATGTTTTTATGTTTAATGTACTGTGTGTTCTTGATGGATCCCTGTTATCATAGTATATATTGGAAGTAAATAGATTATATCAGATGGTTTATTTTAAGCAATGTTTCATGAATCACAAGCTAGGGACTAAAGTATATACAACCTACCTCTGAAGTTGTATGCCGTCATTTTTGCTGATTGGATGATTGATACGTTATAACATGATTAATACACAAAACTTTTCTTGTTACTTTAAAAAAGCTAACTCAAATTCTACCATATAAAACATGCCATTGCTTTCCAGCTTACAGAAGTTGTCCTGTCAAAAAAATGTCAGGCCTTTCTTTATGCACAGTTCCTTATAAGCACTGTGTATATACAGTGCCACCTGTGTTTGATCATAAACAAGATCATACAGTTGACACGCGGCTGTGATGCCTATGTTGCCTTATGGCTATGCTTTCACATTCTGTCCAACTGAGAATCATCCACTCTTCTCAGTAACTATGTAGAAGTTCATATATGAAAGAACCAAGAGTTCCTTAACTAATTTTAAGTTTCACTACCTTAGAAGCAGCATAGCAACAAACATCCCTACACATATATTTTATGGATATTAATTTTCTCATCTTGCAGAGATTCTAAGGACATTCCATTTTATGCAAAGAGTAACCATTTTGTTAATCAACCATTTCCTTTGGGCTTTTGTTGACTCTTAATTAAAAAATCAGGTAGAGAAAATTGTTTTTCATTAAGCATTCATCCTTAGAAGCTTCACATTTGACAACTTAATTGTGAAATATAAATGTATTGTATGATAAGATTTAATATTTCATACATACACACACACACACACACACACACACACTCTTACGGTTTCTGAGCTGGGGCTAGAACTCACTGATAAAAAGCTTGTCTAGAGAATGCAAAGCTCTAGCTGTGAACCCCAGCACCATGAAAGTAAATTTAAAAATGAAATTAGGAGAAATGTTAGAGCCAGGGGACTAGCACAGATGCTGTGAGACACTGTCTTCTAAAAAGACACAGGTGGAGGTGATTGGAGAGGACTTGGGGGAGATTATGCTTAAAGAATGTTATATGAAATTATCTAAGAATTAATGTCTATATCTATCTATCAATCATATCTATCTATCAATCTATCTATCTACGATATCCCTATCTCTATATCTATCAATAGATATAGAGATAGATAGATAGATAGATAGATAGATAGATAGATAGATAGATAGACAGATAGATAGATATCAGATTCTAAATAAGATATTGGGACTAAGATTAATGTTTGCCTAGCATGAAGGAGTCCATGGTTCACTACTTATGACAGCAATTTAATAATGATATTTATTAGAATACTGACTAAGTGGTTTGTGCTTCTTGGGTTATGGAATGTCCTGAAGAAAGTGCACCCTGCTAATTACTATGTGTGGGGTTTCTTCTGCCTCCCTCACCATTTATGTCATAACTCTAGTCATGGAGGACTCTGGATTCATAAGTAATGTATACAACTGACAGCGGGCAACCATGCTGCTGGGAATTCTCTATTAAGACTATTATTTTTTTATCCTTTCCTGTTCACTGTGCTTCCAGTTTAACTCTGGGTACTTTAGTGCCACATCAGGATCAGTTACACTATGCTACTGAGAAAAATTAGGAACAATTTTCTCCCCCTTCAGAAAAGCAAGTAACGTTCTTAAGCTTGGAAGTCACCATTGAAACTGTCGATAAGTGCTTTGTCGAATGAACAAATGAATAGGTGAAAGTAAAACAAAAGTAAATTTGTAGCTCTTTAGACCATTTCCTACATCAGTCACTGCCCCTCCAAGTCTTGCTGTGAGCCTGCTGCCACGGTGGGCAATGAGCAGGGATGTACTGCTTAATTGGGGCATCTATCTGGATAACAAGCTTTCACTGGGTCTTTAATGATGGAGTGGGACTGTCGGGTAGAAATTCCCAAAGCCTGCAACATTGGAGCCTTTACGTCCACTCAAAAGAAAAGAGAGGAGCTGCTGCACAAGTGACTTTAGCAAGATACAAGGTCTTCTCAGATCGATACCCACCAAACAACAGCAGCAACTGATAAGCTGTGATAAGTCACATAGCACCAGAGAGTTCCCATGACAGATGTGACTCACAAGTTCATCACACTGCACCTAACGTGAGGAGGAAATCAGATAAAGTAGCACACTGTTTATTTTTCCAGTTAGGTGAGAGTATGTGGTTTACCTATAGATACATGTTAAATAGATTCTGAACATGAAAGTACAATGGATGTATGAAGATAACGATGAAGTGCTCTAGTTAATACAACATTAGTAAATAAAGAAGTGAAAATACAACTCAATGGTAATAAATCCCAAAGTTCCTTAGAAAACAGCCTCCCACTAAAAAATAAACAAAGAAAAAACAACAAAAACCCACAATTGAGGTAACCAGATCTTGAATATCATTAGGAAATTTATTCTAATCTTACATAAAAATGACAAAAGAGTGGGCTTTGAGCAGTAACATGCTACTATGAACGGCAGCAAATTAATAATGAGAACAAATTAATAATAATGTTCTCAAAATGAGAACAGGTATATGTGCATGGTCTTATGGGCCATGTATTAGCTTCAGATTCAGGCTTCGAATCTCTTCCAGTAGGTTGATTGCTCTTTTCCTGATACATGTGAGACGACAATTTAGAACTCTCATCAAGAATCAATGTGGTGAGCCGGGCGGTGGTGGCGCACGCCTTTAATCCCAGCACTTGGGAGGCAGAGGCAGGCGGATTTCTGAGTTCGAGGCCAGCCTGGTCTACAGAGTGAGTTCCAGGACAGCCCGGGCTACACAGAGAAACCCTGTCTCGAAAAACCAAAAAAAAAAAAAAAAAAAAAAAAAAGAATCAATGTGGTGTACTTTACTGCTGTGGTTTTTCTTGAATCCCCTCTTCAGCACTTGCAAGAATGTCATATGGGGTGTGGTAAGAGTTGTATCTTCAAGAGTCAGTTTCTTCATACGGGATGGCTTTCTTGACAAAAAGAAAATTGCATAATACTTGTGCCAAACAAAGTGAATACTTAAAATAATTGATAGCTATTTGTGCAAATGGTTAAAGGAATCAATACAGATTGAAGTAGGGTTATTTGTTAGATAAGAAATGCACAGCACATGTTCATGCTAATTTCTTCATCGTGGGGCATGGGTGGGTATTAGGCATATGTGTGATTTGCTTTATCTTATGTTTTCTTTGTGTGGTTGGGACTCTAGCTACCACAGCTAGAGAATGCACTCATGATGCCTCACATGGCAGACTCCTGTTATCCTTTTGTTCCATCATCTCTGGCATGTGGTGGATAGTATGCATTGTCTGCCTGACAGAATCTAATGCTACCTGAGAGGTAGGCCTCTGAGCATGCCTGTGGGGGGAGTATCTTGATTAACTAAATCAAAGTGGAAAGAATTACCCACTCTTAGTGGTACTGTTCTTGATGAGATCCTGAACTATGTACATGGGCAAAGAGAGTTGAGGGGCAGCATGTAGTCATCCATCTGGCTTCCTGATTGTAGATGTGATGGGCACAGCTGCTCTAATCTTCCCCTACCATGGCTCCCATCAGTTCCCAGCCATGATGATCTACACCTTGAAGTATAAGACAAACCCTTTCTCCCTTAAGTTGCCTTTGTCAGAGAAATTTATCCCAACAACTAGAAAAGAAACTAAGACAGGAATGTTCATGATATAATAGTTGTTTCGACTTCTGTCAAAATCCAGGCACTACTGTAAATAGCAAGAAAAGCAACTTTGTGTTCTGATTTAAGGTGGAGATCTAGGAGTGGAGCTGTGGCACATCTCATGTACTGTTTTCCTTCATTGCTGCTGAAGCTAGAGTCCACAGATCAGTGCAATGAACTTCAAGCTGACGTTAGTCCAAATGCCAAAGTTAAACTTCCAAACATCATGGTTTTAGCACTATTAGATAATTACTGTATTTTCATCTTTCATTTATATGTCTTATTTATCTTAGTCAAAACCATATATACATATAATGGCCAGAAAGAAAAGTATGTGACGAGAATATTCTTCCACTTCCTTTCTACCTATGACCTACTAGCCTCTTGTCTTCTAAATAGCAAAGTTTTCTTTAACTTTTTGCAAAAGAACTGATGCATCTTGTCAACTTGCAAACTGTGTGGCACAGACCCTTTCCAGTCTCTCCTTATTGTCACAGACTTATTTACATTCTTCAGACCTTACTGTGGTTGAATCAAGCTGTGTCTAAAGGAACATGCTGGACCTGCCTCCTGGCTCTACACCTAGCTTTGTACTGATAAAACAAATGCATCTTTAACCCAATTGCTGATATAGAGGCTTCCTCATATATTATATTGTTTTGGTAGTGATGAATTTCAAACCTGAGGTTTCACTTCTACTGAGCTATATCTGTAGACCTAGAAGAACCCTGATGTATTTTGAACATAATTTTATAATTCTTAAAGGGTTAAGGAATTTTTAAATTTCCCATAGTGAGACTAGGTAAGTGGGTGACCAACATAGAAAATTTCCCTCCTGACAACCAGAGAATAAAAGCTTCCTTCTTCCTCTCTTTCCCCTACTTTCACTTCATGACCCCTCTGAGGCTTTAACAATCATTTGAATGGCAGGTCTGTGAGGTCAATTTTGTTCTGTTACTAAGTTGCTACCCTTTGTTGGTCTGAAGAAATCTCATATGGTAGAGTCAAGAAGCTGGGGTATATTGATTTTCTTAAGTTGTAAGGTTTCTCCATTTTAATGGTGTTTGATTTTGTCCAGTAATTGTCAAAATGATGCAGGTTATCCCACAGTAACACCATCAGTCTGGAGAATGCAAACTGCGTATGTCTTGAACCATCCATTTGCCATAGCTCATGGGATGTAAAGTTCTCTCCAGGTTCATTGCAAATTTGTGAGGGTGTACTTTATCTTTTTCCACTTTTTTCTATCCATGTGGGTTGAAATATTTTTGCCTCTATTCAGTAGGATTTGCAATTTCTCTTCATTTTTTAATAACATGCCCCTCTTGGGGATTTTCATTGTCTTATGTCTTTTCTTTCCTTCTCACTTATTTTGCATCTTCTTTTCACATCTTTATTGTGTAGTTTTGTGACAAGAGAAAAGGCGTTCAATGTTAGACCACTTTGCATTCATGTTATATGACGTTTCTCCTCTCTGTCCTTCATCCTCACCCTTCTTCCCACCTTGAAAATGTCTTAGCTTCTTTAATGCTTTTATGACCACTGACGTCTTTGCCTCCAATATTTAACTCTGATGTACTTTGAATGGCAAGCTTTCCCTTCAAATTTGATTTCTTCTCCAAGAGAATTTTAAAAAACAAAGCAGCAATAATACTTCTGTTTCATTACCTTATCATTCTTTAAATCACACAGAGAGTGTTTCCCTTGGAGGCCATGTCCCAGAGTTTCTTTCTGTTTTAATTGCCCGGTGTTTGGTTCTGAGCTATTTAGTAGAGATGTGGAGTGCCTTCTTAATGTAAATCCAATGTTCTTATAAAAGAAAGAATATAATCTTTCATTAAAAAATACTTTTCTTCTTCTGGTGTAAGGTAAGAAACTCATCTTTGATTTTTCTTCTCCTTCAGTGATTTAGTGGAGGGGGCGGTACAACTTAGTGAATTTTTTTTAAACTTTGGAAACACAAGCATCAACTACCTAGCATGATGTTACAATCTGAAAGATATCTTCATTTTAAACAAATTATTGTTGTTGTTGTTTAGAATGAAAGTCTCTGTTGTTTGCTTTCTTTTTTTAATTCTTTTTTTCTTTTTTTTAAAATTTTTTTTATTGGATATTTATTTACATTTCAGATGTTATCCTTACCCATTTCCCCCCCCCCGCCCAGGAATCCCGTATCCCATCCCCCCTCCTCCTGCTTCTATGAGTATGTGCCCCCACCTACCTCCAATTCCCACCTCCTCACTCTCTAATTCCCACACACACGGCGTCAGCCTTCATGGACCAAGGATCTCCTCTCCCACCTATACGGCAGGACCATCCGCCCTACATATACAGCTAGAACCATGGGTCACTCCCTAAGTCCTCCCAGCTGGGTGCTTTCTTTTTCTGAGTTCCCCTTTGAGCCTCTCTTTTTCTCCCTCTCCTACACCAGACCTACTGTCCGTTCTGGTTGAAACTTGTCTCCAGTGTTGTTCGTGCCTATGTGTGTATGATTTTCTGTCTGCTTTCCCCCGAGATGACATATCCATTCATTTGAAAGAAAACATCATGTGTTTCCTAGCATCTGATCAGAATAACAGTGAAATATTCATTTAAAATTAATGCTTTGAGCAAAGAACCCTCTCTGTTTACTTGCCTTGCAATATTTTAATATTTAAGATGCTATGATGAAAAACTTGTGGAAGAAAAATCTCCTGGTGTGATCTGGTTGCCTAACAATTTACACTCAGCTGTAATATTTTATTTGCTATAATTACTCTCTGACAAAACAAAGAATTGAAATGCAGAACTACAAAATGTTTTCAGTTTGTATCTTATTTCAGAATGTAGGGGAAAATCCCATTTTTGGGGGACAAAACATAAAATAGCGAAGCAGCCTTCCTCAGACATATACTCTCTAAGCCAACATGGACACAGTGGGATTCAAACCAAAAGAAGCCGTGGGCTGCCAAAGAACGTTTTCAGAGTCTGTGTGATGTGGACTTGGGATTGGCGTACAGGGCAGAGACGTGGCCTTCTCTCTCTCTCTCCAAAGTCTCACTGTGACTTTTCATAAGCCCTTCCTCCATGCGGCATCTATGGGCCTGCTCTTAGATCACTGATGTTGCTTTCATGAAAGGTATCGTTCCACGGGACACTTGTGACACAATGCCCAGTGCCACTGCCTTTTCCTCCTCTTGTTATTTGTCGTTTTGAAAGACACAGGATTCAGTGCTTCTAAGTAGAGCATGGTAGCTAATGCCTAGGCATCATGTGTCACTCAGCAGCCCCTCTTGATTTCCTCTGCCCGGAAGAAAGCCCTTCTTGCATTTAGGGATGATGGCTCTCATATCTGCCTAGTGGCTCCTTCCCCTGTCTACCTCGCCCTTGTTTCCAGTTTGAAAAATGAACAGCTTCTAAGCTCCTGGGATTCAGAATAAGGTTACTCCAGGAAGTAATTAATAGAGGAAATTGAAACAAGAGTCTTTTTTTATGATTAAATTTAACAAGTACTCTCCAATCAAAACAAAGGAAAACATTCATTTGGTTTCACACCAGGGGCAAAAAGTTGTACTACATTTTTACATTTTGAAAATGGCTGAAAACTATGTACTGGATCCTTGTAGTGCAAAATCTCATTTTTTTTTTTTTTCTGAAAAATCTACTTTTCCCCGAAATGTGCATTGAGATTTATCTAAGTCATTGAAGAAGGTGGTATGATTTTGAGAGAAACTATGTAAAATTATTTATCTTGAACAACTGGCAGCATTCTAATATTTCTGACATGTAAGTAGTTAATGCATGACATTAGTCATTGGATAAACCATGTGCTAGCAGGATTGGGCAAGTTCTTAGGAATAGAGAACTGTATTAGACAGTACCTTTACAAACATATTTTTCTCTAAATAATCAATAACACAGGATTTAGTAATACTTAATTAGTCCCTGAGTGTTGATTTTATGATATAAATTCATTTTAATTGGATTTTTCATCGCTAGGAAGTTGATTCTGTCTTGAAGGAGTTTTGTTTTTGAGAGAAAACAATTTCATGTAACATGAATGTGGATTTCAGTAAACATTTTATTTTTTAATGTAAATTGTGGTTTTCAGTATATCCCTTATTTTTGTTTATGGTTTAGGGTGGTTTCTAGTTTCCCCAGGGCTAGTCTTATCACTTGTCTGTTAACATAGTCCTGCCAATCACAAGGAATTGTGTGTGTATCAATTTCTCCCCATAAATGTTGATGTGCTATCAAACCGGAGAGAAAAAGTTTGTGATGTACAATATGACATGCATAAATACTATGAATAGACTTTGTGTTGGGATGGGGAGATGGTTCAGTGGATAAGGCACTTGCCATGAAAGCATGACGTCCTGAGTTTGAATCCCCAGTGGCCATTTAAAGTTGGAAGGGATAGCTCACATCTGTACTCCCAGAGCTGCTGCGTCGAGTTAGGAGAACCCATGGAGACTTGTGGGCCAGTTAACATGGCATGGACAGTGGTGATAACAAAGAGACCCCTACCTCAAACAAGGTAAAAGATAGGAAGCAACATGCAAGGTTGTCTTCTGACCTCTGATCACTACATTTATACCTGTGGGCTCATCTTCACATACCTGAACATGGATCAAATAGCCACAGACATCATACATACAACATTTTTTTTAAAAAAAATGATCTCCATGGAAAATACATTATATGAGTTCCTTACAGGATCATGTTGAAGTTATACTGGTTTATACTTAACAAGTAGAAAGCAAACTTTTGTGAAAGGAAACAAAAATTCTTATAAAGCTGCATCAAAGCTTTTATTTGAAAGTACAACCCAACCACAAACTGAAAACAGTCTCTGTGCAGATATCTGAGTCTCATGGACAAGGAGCATCTCTGCTATTTCCTCTACAATGGTTGAATTCTATCACTTACTTCATTTCTGTGTTTTGGGAACATGAGTTTGCACTTGGCCATTCCAGTTTATAACCTAGACCTTCCAACCTGACCTCTTCCCATTTGTTGTATTTCCAATTAACATTTCCAAGAGCAATGGAGAATATGTTGTCATATTTTATGCAACATCTTATGTCATGCTGTGAGCGAATTTTACAAATCTGTCAGGTTCTTCCTTCCTGCTGGACCTGGGCACATTTGTAGGGGCTTCTTCAAGCAACCAACCATCTTTGTGGTCTATGATGGTAGACTGGGGTTGACATTTCTAGTTTAGACAATCGTTCCTGTGATTTTACAGGTAACCAGAGCAGGATTTTGAGGAAGAGCCTTAGAATGTGGGCATATATAGCTCCTAAATAAGCAAAAGAGCAGGAAATGTTTCATTAAGATGGTAAAACACGCTTCCTACAAAATTTACTATCTTAACAATTTTCTGAAAATCATTCATTGACATTGAGTATTTTCACCTTGTTATACAACAATTCTGGTTCTAGAACTCTCTAGCATTTCTCCCCCCTCTCCCCAACACCCACTCCCCTTTTCCTGTTTTCCCACACTCCTTACTTCACTTGTACTTTCCATTTTTCATGAGTCTGGTTATTATAGAGTCACAGCATAAAGTGTTTACTTTAAAATCTTCTATAACTTAGGGAAGCAAGATTGAGCCAAGACCTCATATATCCCAACTCAGTCTCAAATTTCCCAGAGAATTAAGGATATCCTTGACCTCCTAGTTTTTCTGTCTCTACCTCCCAAGTGATGGTTTTTCTTATTTTAGTTAACATGTTTAAAGTTTAACCATGTTGTAATACATCAGCATTTCATTCCTTTTAAAGGCTGAATAATATTCTATGCTTGTATATGCTGAATTTTGTGTGTATGGCAACTAGCATTTAAAAAATGGACTCTCTAGGTCAGGAACACTATGACAGGTTTACTTGTTAGCACCAATGGTTATGAATTGACAGGTCAAATAGGGCTCATGCTGTCAGTCTTGCTTGTGTTCTGTTCACAACTCGTATCACTGCTGGAACTTGGAGTTCTAATTTAATTTCCTGAGTTTTCTTTTCAGCTATCACAAGCATAAAATAATACCTCTTAAAGATTTGTTCTCTGGTTTCTAGAAAATAACCCATAGGATGTACATAGCATGACTCATGGTCAGTGTTCAGAAGATACATCCCACTGTCTCTTTACACATTCTCCCACCTCAAAAGTGCCACCAGTGACAAAGAGGGTGTGTGGGGCTGGAGGCTCATGGAATGTGAAAGAGAGTTGCTTGAACATGAAGCAGTTCCTTCTGCATCTTAAGCTGGTATTTCTGCCTGGTTATCTTCAATTTTTTCAGTATGTCCATCACAGCCAGCTACGGGAAATGATGGCTGAGTCCTAAGGAACTACAAATCACATACCACCCATGGAGCGGCCTGGAAAGGGCCTGGAGTACATGGTAGGGCATGTATCTTTTAGAATCATCTCCCTGAAGAACCAGATTTATTGCTTTTGGTATTCATTTTACCTGTTGGATCTCAAGTTGGTTTCTGCATTAAATAATAAACCCATCCCTTTGGCATGCTGGCCTTCAAGTCTGAATTAATTTTTTTTCAAGCCAGGCCTCTAACCCTAGCACTCAGCAGGCTGAGACAAGAATACCATTCCTTTGATGCCAGCCTTGTCTCTCTAGAGAGTTTCTTGTCTCATCAAACCAAATTTGATGCTGAACCTCTTCCTAAATGTGTTCTGTGGCATTTTCCACATAACCAGGACTGAGAAGATTCAACTTTTATCTTTGCTTTCTTTTTTGCAGTTTTCAGTATAATTTTTCTTGGTGCAAACATGACAGTAATCTCTGCATTGCACCATCAGGATGACAAAACATTGCCCAGGATCTTCAGAAATGTGCCTGAGACTTAGAAGGAAAAGTTCTTTCAGCTGCAATTGGTCAGATCGTTTTGTGTGTGTGTGTGTGTGTGTGTGTGTGTGTGTGTATACATGTGTCTATGTTTGTGCCAAAGTATGAGGAAAGTGACAAGAAGAAGCTCACTTAGGATGCTACTTTTCTACTAGAAAGTTAAGCTGACAATAAGACCTGCTTTGGGAACCTGATGATGCAGGAGCACCTAAGTGCTAAGCTGTTAGTGAGGTACAGAACAGCACACTTTTCTTAGCATATGAGAACAGTATCTGAGGCATGAAAAATATAAGGCTTTCTCCTACAGAATGGGGTAGTCCTGTTACAGAACATTTTTTTTCTCTTATGTTCTAAAACTGTCCACCTGCTTTAGTGAGTACATGTGTGTATGCACACACACACGCACACACACACACACACACACACACACACAACCTTAGTACCAGTGATAATTTGTAGTATGCAGCAAAAGCAACCATTTCTACTTCCTTGTTCCCTTACCATAAACAGAGCATTACCACAGATTTGTCACCAGTGACATGTAATGAAATAACATTATTCTTTTATACGCTTATGAACAAAATTTTTAAATATTCTAGATAAAGATTTGGTATACAAGGAGAGCCGAAGGTCAGACGACAGTAGCCATTGCCACAACACACAGTACTTGTTGATTCCTGTCCTTGCCCTTGACATCCTGAGAATTCAGTCAGAACTAGTGAGGATATTAGCAAGCCAATCACACAGAAGCTCTGTGTTCTTTGTGTTATTCTTAGAGAAAGTAATTGGCAGCTCTCGGGGTACTGAACAGACTTGCTCATTTCACCAGGATGAACCACAGAGTTTTATGACCTATTGGGATCACTCCCTAGGGTAGGGGTAGCGGCTGCTACATCAGAGCCAGGTCACTTTCATCAAGTTCATAATGTTCAATAGTTTTATGCTCTGTAAACTTTCTTCTTTCTTCTGCTTTTATATATTAATTTTTATTTCCAGGAATTGTTTGCAAACATGTCATTTGGTTCTGAAAGGAAATTTGAATCTAATCCAAATTTTTAAAAACATTCTGAACAGAAAAGCTAAATAATTCATATGTAAAGCTGTTATCAAATTAAGCTGATTCCACTCCCCATAACAGCTCAATTTTTTCTCAAGGATTGAATAAAATAATTACACATGTTCTCCTCTCTGATATTCATGCCTCCTCCCCTCTAGTAATCCCTTGGAAGAATACAATGGGTATTGCTTCAGATTCTGTGTGTGAAGTGCTTATTAGAATGAGGTTGTGGAGAGTTATGCTAAATAATCAGACTGGAGACTTTGCATATTTATGGATGTGTATGTTTTTAAGAAATTTTTTTTTCTGTTTGAATAGTTCAAGGTTTCACTGCTTATAATGGCTATTCCTGGTTGTCAACTTGACTACATCTGGAATGAATGACATAATACAGAAATGGAGGGCTCACCTGTGGTCCAGATCTTGAGGCAGAAAGATACAAGCATCTAACCTAGATCTTGACATGGAGAACTTGAGGAATAATGGCCATGAAAAGCGTAGTTCTAGGCAAAGTAGTACATGCCTTTAATTCCAGGGAGTGGAATGTGGTGGTTTGAATATGTGTGGCACTATTGGGAGGTGTAACCTTGTCGGAAGTGTGTCACTGTGGGCGTGGGCTTTAAGACTCTCATCCTAGCTGCCTGGAAGTCAGTCTTCTCCTACCAGCCTTCTGGTGAAGACATAGAACTCTTAGTTCTTCCTATACCATACTTCCATTCCACCACCTTGATGATACTGGACTGAACCTCTAAATCTGTAAGCAAGCCAGTCCCAATTAAATGTTGTCCTTATAAGAGTTGCCTTGGTCATGGTGCTTGTTCACAGCAGGAAAACATTAACTAAGACAGACGTATCTGCAGACAATATATAAGGTTAATTAGGAAAGACTGAAGGAGGTGATGTAAAAGAGAAATAGGCAAAGGAGACTCATCAAATAGCAGACACTTCTTTCACTTTGTATATGCTCCCAGAGATAGTTACCAATGCCAACAGATTGGCAGGGTCTTGACCATCTTTCTAGAGTCCCAGTCTCCAGACTCTGCTTACATGTGGGTATAGCATTGTCTGTGCAGACAGCTTGCTTTCCCCTATTCAGCTCACAAGCTGAGAAATGAGAGTGTTCAATAGAAAAGAGCATTGGTAACACTGGAGGGAGCCAACCATGGACAAGCACATGCAAGGGTCTAACTCCTTTAGAGGAGGCTCTCAAGGGAATGGCATGGAAAGAAGAGAAGAAAATATAGGTATTTCCAGGCCAAGGTTCTGGGATGGAGAGGAGCACATCATGTATACTCATAGACGACTATGGGGAAAATTGGAAACATAGAGAAAAGCCAGATCATGCAATAATATTGTTTAAAGTATAATATTAAGTTTTACATGCCCTGAGTTGTCTGATTTAACAAATAAAACTAGGAGGTACTTAGCCTGTCCTTTAGGATTAAAAACAGATATTTGATACTTTACATTATGGTGGAAATACAGGTTAGACATCTCTAATCTGAAGATCCCCAATCTAAAATGTTTTAAGTGCTGGCTTGATATGCCAAATGAAAACTTTCACAGCACAGAGTTCTGTTGCATGTACAAATGTGGTGGTTTGAATGAGAAGCCACTCTATAAGTATAGGGTATTTGAATATTTGATCCCAAGCAGGATAGCTATTTAACGAAGATTAGGAGGAATGGCCATACTGAAGGAAGTATGTCATTAGGGAAGGGTTTGAGGTTTCAAAAGCCATGTGTCCTTTCTAGTACCCTCTCTTTGCTTCCTGTTTGTGTTTTCAGATGTAAGCTCCCAGTTGCCACTCCAGCCACCTGCCACCTGCTGTCTCTGCACTACTACCCTGGACTCTGACCCTCTGGAATCAAAAGCCCTGCAATCTCTTTTTTCCACAAGTTGTCTTGGTTATGATGCTTTATCACAGCAATAGAAAAGTAACTCATACAATATTATTATTATTATAACAATTTATATATATATATAATATATATATAAAACAATATTATATTATTATATAACAGTTATTATTAAATCTATGAATAAAATACTTCTATGCTTTGTGTATAATATATGCATGAAATGTAAATGAATCTTCTGTTTAGACTTGATTCTATCCAAAAGATTTCACTTCATGCATACACAAATATTCTCAAATATAAACTAATACTAGTCATAAGCATTTCTGTGTCCACATGTGTATATGAGTGTTCATGATATTCAAGTGCATATATTTATACAGATGCATACGCACGTGTGTATTCATGTAAAGAACAGAAGCCAATCTTGGGTGCTGTGCCTCAGGTGCCACCTACATCATTGGTGTTTATTGTTGTTGTTGTGTTTTGTTGCATTTTATTTTAGTCAAAGTCTTCCACTGGCTTGGGCCAAGTGATCTTCTTGTCTCTACCTTTCTAGTGATAGGATCCTAAGCATGTGCCAGCACACTGAGCTTTTTTATGTGGGTTCTGGAGGTCAAACATAGGCTCTCATTCTTGGACAGCAAGCACCTCAAGGACTAGGCCATCATCCCAGCATCCAAAGCATTTTTGAATGAAAAGTAACAAACATGTATTGCAGGAAGCATAAAGAAAACAATGAAAGAAATGAATATCTGAAAGTCAAATTGAGCTGCCATCTTGTCTGGCAATTGTAACTAAGAGGCACAGGTGACTCTGGGGAACAGGAGCAGAGACTGCTATGATCTGGGGGCTTTCTCCAAGATCCGAAGGCTATTTTCTGTTTCCTCTGTGAGTATTTTGGCTGTTGCCTTCTGAACCCCAGGAGGAAAAGCAGATGAGCTGTAGGCTCAGGGTTGATGGCTGAGTGGTTGCCAGGAGACCCACTTTTCCTTTCCATTGCTGACCACAACGCTTCAAAGGGCTAACTTTTACTGAGTTCATTTTAGCAAAGAGGAATTGTGAGCCAGGCCAAGGTAAGAGTCTGAAAAGGTACAGGGAACTTTGCTCCTCAACATGGGCACTGGCATCTAAGGTTGGCAAGTGGATGTAGGGCACAGAAATGGCTCAGGGACTATGCTTTGGCCTTTACCTTATCTGGGCATGGGTTGGTCAGCTGGTAGTCTGTCACTGCCTGAGGTTTGACCTCTGTAACTGGCTCTGACTCAGATAATTTTGACATAAGATTCAATCTTTAAAAATGATTTTCTGAGAATTTCATATACAAGTATACTTTATATCCATTACTTCTCCTCCCCATTCCTCCAGCGCCCCCAAACCTGGATTCATTGTTAATTATGTATGCATATAAACCCCATTATGTCCAGTTAGTGCTTCAGGTTGGATTAGGTCTGTCTTCTTGGGGTTGGTTAATCTGTGATGGGGCTCATGCCTGGAGAAACTTGATTCATCCTCTTAGCAGGCACTGACTGCCTATAACTAAAAGATATACTCTTGAATTAGGTTTTTAGTTTGTTTATATACTAAGGGAAATTGCATATGGGGTCAAGGTTTAGAAGTAGCTTCTTATCAAATTAGTTTAATTTGACACTATTTGCCTTTTAGGGCTCAGTCATAACACAATTCTGTCCTAGACACCCATCTTTCTTCCCATGCCAACAGGTCCTGTTAGATACTCTCCTCCTGCACAGTTCCTTTCTTCAGTGGATCACTGATGGCATATGTTAAGATTGAAATTGTCTGACATCTGTCTTCCCTATCCAAGTAGGAACCCTCAAGGGCCCGAACTATGCCTTCCCCTGTTGGTTACCTTGAATCTAGGCCAGTACCACAAATAAAAGACAAGTTCAGTGTGCTTTGCTTGAATACATGAATTAACTGAAATATCTTTAGAGTAGCCTTTGGGCAAATAAGCCACCACCTTTTCTGAATCAAATTTCTGGAATGTCACCTGCTAAGGGGTTTATTTCTTGAGTACCTCTAGCTGTCAGGTTTTGTGAAAAATCTCAGATATTTCTGAATCTAGGTCAGTGTCCTTAAGGAAAGCATAAAGAAGTTGAGGATATGAGATAACCCAGAAAAAGACACCAAAGAAAGCTACAGGGAATACAGTGAGTAGCTGAGAGAAATTTAAGATTCATTGTCTGGGTTGTATGGACCAGACACGTAAGAATACATGGATGTGTTTAGCATGGAAATCTTCAAACCCCATGGATTTATGCACACATTATTGTAAGCAAATGTTCTACCTGAGTGAGACTCAGGTCAGAGGGATCAAATATATCAAATGCAATTTTTAATAGGCAAGTCATGTAACTGAATTTTTGATAGATGGAAATTTTTAAAACATTTTTTAAGATAGAGTCTGACTGAATAGTAGAGGAACTCATAATCATCTTGCCTCAACATCTGGAAAGCTGGGATTGCAGGCTTCTTCATTAGGATTCAGAGACATAAAGCTTTAAATTATAAATACTTTATAGATCAGATTGACCCAAAATATTCAGATAGCAGATATTATCAAGGATATGTAAAAGAGGACTTTTGCGGGCTGTTTGATATAATAAAATATTAGGACAAAATTTCTCCATGAGAAAATAGTGGAGAAGGAAAATTATCTTTTTTGAGATGAATTTTAGGACTCAGCATGAAGTCCTAGAATATTACTGCCCATATACACAGATATAGCTATGGTGAAAGGCTCTTAGTAACTACATTGTAATGCTAGAAAAAAAAATCCTGGTTTACTTTCCACAAATATAAAGAATTAGATAGAAACAGGCATTAATAGTGTGTTTTGTTTAATCTGCCTTCTGCATTATTCCAGTGCATTATCAATATAAATTATTCTCACTGACATCTTTTACATTCTTTGTATCACCTTCCATATGTGGTGTGCATATGCTCTTAGATGACAGTCTCTGGTTGGATACTAGCTCTTCATTGGAAATAATTGATCTATATGAAAGTTTCATAAAATGGATACCTATAAAAGCAGATACATGGATCCTATTGAATCTTTCTTACAACCAAAATGTATTCTAAAAACATTGAAAGGTATTCCAGTAAACTGGATACAAAGATCAAGTTTTAATATAAATTAGCTAAAAGTAGACAAAAGTTGAGAATTAATTTTCCTAGTTGTACTTAGTGAACACATATGGTAACAATAACTGTATCAGATGACTGGAATCTAGAATGACTGAGACATCAACAAATAGATTACAAAAGTGTAATGGTGCAAGCATAAAGTTGGTATCACTAGTTCTGTACTAAGGGACCTTCAGGGAGCCAGGGCTGCTGCTGTGCTGCTGTACTGTTGACCTGATATGCCTTCAGTTTTCGGTATTTAGGAAGAAAACAAAAGTCAGAAGCATTAGTCCCACTACAAACACTGACGCAACTGGGATATTTCTGATGTATTCTATTTTCATGTTCTGATTTTCAAATGCTTTGTTTTGAAGTTTCTCCTAAAGCTGTAAATGAAATCCTGTTGGCTGTCAGCAGCTACAGTTAACATCATGAGAGTAGCAGTGTGAAACAATCAGAGGACTTCTGCCTGGGTCTGAGCATCGCATGGCCAGAGCCTGTTGAATACTGAAGAATCTATAAGTGGTCTTGTAGTTACACGGCCTCACAGGCTTGTGATTCCTTCTCTGTTTCAATTTGTAATTTGATCTATTTTAGAAGCAACAGTTCCTCAGAATGGGAATATATCTAGACATAGGTTTTTGAAGAGTAAATTAAAGAGAACTTTGGGATTGGTTGCATACCTATCTGAATGATGAACTCAAAAGTGAGACCAAGGTTCCCAGAGATACCACAGAGTTCTTAGTGGGAAGGCCATCTGCAGATCCTGTTCATTCAGCCTCCCCAGAAATAGGAAAATAATTAGTTTCCTCTGTGGGATGTGTGTGTATGTATGTGTTGATGTATGTGGTGTAGAGTCATGTATGTGTCTATAAGTATGTATGTCTGTCGTAGTGTATGTCTGTATGTGTGTCTGTATATGTCTATGTATGTGTATGTCTGCATTTATATGCTTAGTATATTGTGTGTGTGTTTATGTGTTACTGTATGTGTGTGAGCGTGTGTCTATATATGTGTGTTAGTGTATTTCTGTATGTGTGTATTTACAAGTATGTGTCTGTATGTATGTGAGTCTGTGTGTATGTGGTGATAGAGTATTTGTCTATATATGCATGTCTGTGTGTTAGTGTACGTGTATATCTGTGTGTGTCTGTGTGTATTTTTATATTCATGTGTGCATGTGGAGTCAGAGTTGACTTATTTTTGAAATATGGTTTCTCACTGAACCTGAACTTACTGATTGGTTAAACTTGTTAACTAGCCGTCCCAGGGATGTTTTTGTCTCTTCTTCCAAAATACTGGATTGTAGGCATTCATTGTTATGCCTGGCATTGTTTTTATAAGGTTAGTGGAAGTTAGAACTCAGGTCCTCATATATATATATACAGCAAATATTTACCAACTAAGCCAGCTTCCTAACCCCAAAACTCCAGTCTATAGTACCTAATTAAGGCATCTTTAATGAGCTAATTGACCTTATTTTTAAAATATAGCAGATACCTGAGAGGCACTACCACATTAAGAGCGTACACTGAGCTGTGTATAGTGGCTAAGTCTATAATCCTAGCTGTTCTAACAGTTGAGCCAGAGGATCACACTTTCAGGTCAGTCTATACTGGGAATGTAGCTTTTTGATAAAGTATTTTCTCAGCATTTATAATGCCTTGGGTCCAATTCTCAATGACAAGAGAAAAAGATTATAAGGCCAGAATTCCAGAGTCAAGTAAGATCAGCCTTAAGTCCAGTTTGCTCATTACTGGTTCTTTTAATGTAAGTCTCTTCCTTTTTTGTCTGGGAAGTGGTAAATGGTAATTACATCTACTTACTAGATTAGTGAGGGTAAGGGGATTAATGAATGGGCCATATATGGTAGTTATCCAATTGTTAGGATATGATGTCATGTCTCAAGTGACACAGTACATCTGGGAACTGGAAAAGTCTAATGGTGTAGACAAGGACATTACTTTGGGGAAATGATATATGGTCTTTCATTATTTAGTGGCTCATTCTTAAGAGCTTGGCTTTTAATTAATAGCTGGAGTTCTAATACTGACCATGACTTAGTTGTGTTTTCTTTTAGGTATTAGTAATGTCAAAGTGCCTTTGTGACAGTAAACCAGTATGGTGATTTAAATAAGAATGGGTCCATAGGTTCATATATTCAAATGTTAATCACCAGGGAGTATAACATTTGAAAGGATTAGAAGGATAGGAGCTGTGGACTTGTTGGTGGAAGCGTGTTGCTAGGGGTGGGCTTTGAGGTTACAAAAACTTAAGACCAGGCCTAGTGTCTCTTTCTGTCCTGCTGCCTGCTTGTGGATCGGATGGAGCTCAAGCTACTTCTCCAGCATCACCCTTGCCTTCTGCCATGCTCCCAACAGGATGAAATGGACTAAGCCTCTGAAACCTAAGCAATCTCCCAATCAAATGATTTCTCTTATAAGTATGGCCTTGGTCATGGTGTCCTTTCACATAATGGAAAAAAAAAAAAAAAAAACAAATGGGCATCAAGAATAACTGAGAAACTGACCTCAGTTACAAGCCCAAGAACAAATATGGGTAACCACTCCACCCCTCACCCCCACTTCTCAGTGCTGGTCTAAACTCCAGTCTCACAGAAAGCAATCCTATAGCAATGTGGAAAGATTTTGTTAAATTAAGAACAGAATTGGCCTCTTGAAGACAGTACTGCTATGCACTGATTGGTGGAATATTATGTGATGTGGCTTCATTTCAAAATGCAAGTGATTTTAGCGAAATATCAGGGAGAATGTGGATTTCTCGTGTGATTAAGTTTGTTGCTTCCACAGATGAAAGTGGCATTAGCAGACATGCTGAGAGTCTTTCTGTTTATATGCTTAGTTCCTTGAAATTGCATAACCTTCTACCATGAGAGAGGGATGGTTGGGCCTGAGACAGCTGTTTATTCTGTCAGGTGAGAAGTTGCAGAACTGTGTGCAAAGTCCCAACACCAGACCGGGCAAGGCCCTCCACAGACACTTTGCCAGAAAGTGTAGAATATTCTTGTCTACTTTTTAAGGAAGTGGTTGATTTATAAAAAATGAAAAACTCCTACCAACCCTATGTCTTAGTTACTATATCTGACTTCTTATGACTATCACTACCTTTCTTGAATGATTTCTTCTCTTTCTTGCCCCTTCCTCTCTGCTCCTGTTTCCCTGGAGAAGAGTGTTTCTCTTCATGTATCCTGATGCAGCAGAGACTAGGTCTGTTTGTCTTTTTTATTTCCCCCGTTAAATTTGTGAACAAGTCCCAGTGTCTGTGAATGTGAAAAGTGATGAGATTACCCAGATAGTCATATATACTTCAGGCAGGTGCCGTGTGTATCTCAGCCATCAGCTTCCAGAGCCTCCTTTGATCCCAGCTTGTAAACTCTTGAGGACAGGCTGGTTGACATAGGCAAGCATGTAGACACAGCTGGCATAACTGTGTTCACTGAACTGACTGGCTTCCTGTTGGAAATGCACCTGCTCCTTGAGTACCTTGCATTTGACGGAATTTAGCATGAAGTTCTGTAGAGTATTCAGGGTGTCTCATACAGGATGTCTGCAGAGTTAGCACAGGCAATAGAAACTAGCAAAGCAGGTACCTGAGAAACGGCTGCATCACCTGGTCCCACTGTGTTCTGTTCTCAGTTTACATAGAAATCTGATGGCCCAGATCACTCATATCTGAAGTTCTGTGCAGAAATATAAAGTAAATTTACACATAATTAAAGAAATACCAGCTTATCGTTAATGATAAAGAAAATTTAAAAGGGTTTGTTTGAATCAACCCCTTCAGGTATCACATAAAATATGCAGGAAATCTATCTTAAACTCATTTTCTGGACTACAGATATATATGTAATTCATTGTCCTTTCTATGTCCTGAGCCTGTCAAAGTGTTTCTGTCCAGTTTCTCCATTTTAGATTTTCTGAGATTTTGTAAATCATCCAAATCCTATTACTTTGTATCCCATGTTTGGTTTTGGATTTTTGTTGGTGGTAGTTTTTCTTGTTGTTGTTGTTGTTTTGTGTTTTAAATTCTACCTTCTGCCTGGTCCCTGGTTCAGTCTGCCTTCCCACATAGTAGAAGCACACATCCTGGGATCAGTTGAGAGGATAAAGAATAAGAGAGGAAGTAGAGAGTACTTTTTCTTTATTTTTTTTTTTCTTTTTCTGTTAATGTCACCAAGTGTGTAGATGAACATCTGTGATATCAGTATCTCAGGGCTGAACAGAGGACAGAGAAGTCAAAACCTGCCTGGACTATGTGGCCAGATTTGAACCCATTAAATTAAATGATAACTAATTCTTAAAATACAGTTTGTCCCTTATCTTTTTTACTGTGTGTTCTTGGATAGCTTGAATTCATTTGCTTTGCAACATTTATCCAGAATGTTTAAATCTTATAAAATTAAAGCTAAGGAACTCATTTATGGCAATTTCCTTTTTTCATTTCCTTTTGCTTTCCTTTCCACTGTCTCTATCTCTTTCTTTTTCTCTCAGCTCATCTCTCCTCACCTCTGTTTCCCCCACTCCCATGGCCAATTTAAATGGCTAAAGCATACAGATAAGCCTTTGAGTCAAAGAGATATCAGCTATCACACTCTTCTTGAGTTCCTGACCGGTGTCTTTTGCCCTGTCTGATAGCCCAGGACTCGCTGCTCTTAAGCTAGCAATGTCCAAGGGGCTTCATGTGACTCCCTGCCATTACCATTGCCAAGCTCCTCACACTGCCTCCATTGCCTCCACAGGCACATACACTCAAGTGACAGACATGTAAATAATTACACGTACATGTAAATAATTGAGAAACCAACAAAGAAAGCTAGTGGTATTCATACCAGATGTATGGGTCAATTTGAGTCTTATTTACACCAATGCCTTATTTACATCAGTGTCAATTTGAGTCTTATTTACACAGTCATAACCATGAACCAGTAAAATCCTTTATACTATTAGATCAGCTTCTGTGTACCTCACCGATGTTGTATTTGTCCTTCCTCCTGCCCCTCTCCCCCATCACCAGGTATTATTGAGACACTGGCAGGGAGAGCTGGCTACAGTGAAGGATAAAAGGGCAGCACATGAATGCAGGGTTGTAGAAGAGGTATATCCCTGGTCCTCAGGGCCACGATGTGTTAATGCAGTTTCAGGAGCTTCTGTAAGTTTCTGAACATTCCGTTCAACTTCAAGTTTAAAGACACTGTTCTAAAACTTTCTTGGCTGCTACTACTGGGTAGAAGTTAATCAAGGAATTGAAACCTTGAAGTCTAATTCATGAAGACAACTCATCTGTCAACACAAACTTGTCCTGCTATAATTAAAGATCTGTCAAAGCTTTTTCTCTTATCCAGCAAACCCATATTTTCATGATTTTAGGGTTTTCCTTGGTTGTAAGTTTCCTCTGTGCTATAAAGCAGCACATATAATATCTTCAGGAGTGAACATTTTAGCAGAAGTCAAAGAGAAAAAAATCAATCTGGCTGGTTTTGATTATAACAGTTAAAAGAGAAAAATTGAAAGTATTGGATTTTGGATATGTATCTCTGCTTCACAGTTTGAGGGTTGAGTGGATGTTAAATTTTACATGTCATGTTGCCTGTTATCTGGATTATTCTATTTTATTATTTTGAAGTTCTAAAATCATCTGACTAATTAAATAGCTTTATGCATTATCCTTTCCATACCATGGATTCTCAAGATCACAAATATGATTCTCGCTGTCATTGCATCACATGATATAAGAAAAGAGCAAAAGCCACAAGCTTCTAATTAGTGCCGATTTATTGTGAAGGAACTAATGTTAGTCATATGTTTTAGGATAAAAATAAAGATTTCATGTATATATCACAAGCATGTACATGTGTGCATATGTGTTTGTATGTTTGCCTGTATGTTTGCACATGTATATATGCATATATATGTGGGTGTGCATGTATATTATATATATATAAATTATCATATTATATATATATTTGCATATGTATGTATGTGTATGTGTGTATGCATGTGTGGGTGTGTGTGTACACGTGTGTATGTATATGCATGTGCATGTGTGTGTGCATGTTTGTATGATGTATGCATATGTGCATGTGTGTACATGTGTGTGTCTCCCTATATATATATATATTTATATACACACCAGGCAGCTGCCAGAACTTCTGAGGTCAAAGAGACTCTGTTACTTAGGGTTCCAGCATTTGGGACTTGTTTTCTCTACAGCCTGGCTTAGCCTTAACCTTCAGTACACAGGAACTGAATACTTTAGCAAGGTAGATAATCTTTCCTACCCACTCTTCTCACATCTGTAAAATAGAACTTGAAGTTTAGATCATTTATAGCTACTTAGCCACTGTACTGCCAAATCAGGAATGTTGGAAAGACTGACTTACGGACAACAGAAATGATTTCTTATTGTTATTTATTCACACAAAATTGTATTAAAATAATTGTTGTGGGTTTGGTGTCATAAGAAGTGGATAGGACTAGACTGGCCACGTCTGTGCTAACTCAACACTGAACCCATTGTTCTGAACAGGTGGGTGACTTGCCCACAGCCCTCCCCTGAGCATCATCAAGTTGTCATTTCTGCAGCTCTGGTCTGTAAACACCCAATGGCAGAGGAAAGGAGAAAAGAACTGGTGCTGGGGTGTTTCATGTTGGTGTATGGTTCTGTAATCAGTCTGCATTCCCCAAGACATGGCCACTGGTATGAAGACAAGGCATATTTGGGAGCAGAGAATCTCTGAGTTCCCTCTCTTTTGGTCAAGTGCATCTAGCATAAAACTTGGCACAGGTTAGGTTTGTCGTGGTTTGAATGAGAATGGCCTCTGTAAGCTCATAGGTTTGAATGCTTGGTCACCAGTTAGTGGAACTATTTGCTCAGTCAATGTAAGTTTATCTGGACTGTGATTTTTCAGGACTAAAAACAAAAACAAACAAACAAAAAACAAAACAAAACAACAACAACAAACAAACAAAAACCCAAGCAGTTTCTTCTGATACATTTTAATGCCTTTTCTCTAAGAATAATGAATCCAAAAGCACTGCAAGAGGCCTGAGTCATCAGACCATGTTTGTTACATTTTGGTAATGTCCACATGTATTGTAAAAGTGAGTCTCCTCAGAGGACCTGTGGAAAGCTGCATGTAGTATTGTTGCCAGCTTCTTTAAAATGTGCTCTGTCACCAAAGGTGCACATAGACTGCTCTGAAATAGCAATGGGGCCTCAGAAGAGTAAACTGAGACTTTTTCTAGAGAAAGGTGATTTTGAAGAGATTTTTTTAAATTGCATAACAACATCCCAACTTTTACTGGTCAAATTTGTCCTCAAGTAAGTACATTAGGGGAGCTTAAAAGGAGCCATTTTTAGTATTAACAGCTAAAATCACAGACTAAATGGGGGAAATGGACAAAAGGTAGTCAACCTGAGGTCTTTCTGTGTTTCCCAAGTGTTTCTGATTTGGTACCTTCTACCCGTGACAGTTTGGTAGATGTCACTTCTCTTTGCTCTGTTCTTTGGGAGCTGATTGGAATGAGGTTTCTATGCCTCCATCTAAGGGAGTTCTGAGCCAGTGTTCTTGCCTCCTTCCTTGGCCTATGTGTAAATATGTCTGTGGTTAATTAACTGGAGACTGTTGGCTTGAGTCTATCAAGCTAGCTGTATTTACTGTCTAGTGCTTGCTTTACTGAGCTCTAGTGTTTTCCTGAAGTATACTGTAGCAGAGAGAAGCTCTGGCTGAAAAGGAGACAAAAGGAGAACCAACTTGCTTCTGAGCTGCTTTCTTCCCAGACCTCCCTTTCAAGGTAGCAGTAACCCCAGAGCACAAACTGGAGGCCCCTGTGCAGGCAAAGCTCTTGAGCAGGGTGAGTCTGATGTTTCCTTCTGGGTCTGAGAATCGAGGACTGACGGTTTGGCTTCAGTAATGGTGTATGTAAAAGTTTTTTGTGCGACAGGAGGACTGGAGCCATTACAAGGTCCCCTTCAGTTACTGGAGGTCAGGCCTCTATCCCCACCCTCATAAGATTACAATCGCCAAGGCCCTTCTATACTTAGAGAAGGGAGGAGATGTCAGGGGCAGCCCAGCTAATACACTGAAGGCCTACAATCAGCCATAGGCCTAAAACCAGCAATAGGCCTAACATACATACATGCTAACACAAAGTCTTGGGTCTCTGTGGAAAAACATTGAAACAGCAGGCTATAAGCTATTGTAAACAGGCAGCTTCTGTGGAAACTTACCAGCCTGAGCAGTCAAAGATCTTATAAATAGGCAGCTTCGGTGGACAGTACCAACTTAGATAAGGACAAGTGAATCATAGGCAGAACCATAGTGACTTGTCGCCTGAACCTTCACCCAGCTGATACCCTGTTCTGAATGGTATCCGTACTCCCCCGGAACACCTATGCCCTGGTGTCATTCCCTTCCCCACATCCTGCCTTTTTGTGTTTATAAACCCTGTGTGAATAAGTAAATTACGGTGTGATTTAAATAATTAAATAAATTAATTAATAAAAAAAATTTTGTGTATTGATACTTCTGGTTTTAAGTCTTAATTTTGAATATATCAATGCTTTAACTGTTTAGCAAACAGCTCAGAGCTATGGTTTGAACACAAATCTATCACAATGACTTCTCACTTTTGTAAACTTACATTTGGAGATTTTCAGACATCTATGCCTTAGTATTGGAGTTCCTAATACAGGTTTTGGCTGCAGATGGGTTGTTCTCCATCCACAGCTGTATTCAAAGTTCCTCAGAATTAACTAGAAAGGAAATGTAGTCACCCCACCCATCTATTCCTTTAGGTCTTACCTGTTCCTGAATCTCTACCTCTTTGCCATCCCTCTCTTAATCTCAAATCTTGGTGACACAGACTCTGTCCACCCAGTTCTGAATGTGAAGTATACTGGACCAGTTGAACGGATTTTGAGCACATAAGAGACAGGAACCAGGCTTAGGATAAGATGATTGGTAAGGGACATTTGTGAGAAAGCAGGGAACTTTACAGGCAATAAAGTGTAGCTGTATTATTCCACCTCCATTAAAACAGACTCCAAAGAAAGCCAAGCAAGAAAAATAGAGGCTTTTATTAGAAAATCATAATGTTTGGACATATTTGTAATTGCAGTTTTTCTTGGATATATATGTAGTCATCTTGTGGACACTGATGCTTGATTTGGTGATTATTATCATCATGGTCCATTTTGATCACTGGTATATTTTAAAACAGCGTATTTGGTTCTCCATAAATATTTACCAAGGAGTTAAAAAACTAATAACAATGATTCCTCGATACAAATTTGTGAGTGCCCATAATCTTTTCTACCCCACAGATGGAGACAGTTGACTCTGAAAAGTGACATGCTTTGTCAAAGTTATGACCGCAGAACTGACAGAGCTAATGCTTCCAACCCAGCATATCTGATTTTAAGATCTCCCATGAGACGGTACAGCCTGGAACACTTCCATCTTCATTCTCCCATTGTAAAAGGGCTGCATCCACCATGCAAACATGAGTCGGGGCTATCTTTTGCTTTTGCTGTGTTAAGTACAGGTTTCAAAAATGAGACAAACTTGAAGTGAGTTGGTGCAGATTAGTAGTAAATGGCTACTTACCACCATTATCCTTATTAGCTCCTATTTGGATTTCCTGCATTCTCCAGACACACAGAAGTTAAGGGAGTAAATGATACCTACTATTCTAAGTATCAAACTCTCTCTCTCTCTCTCTCTCTCTCTCTCTCTCTCTCTCTCTCTCTCTCTCTGTCTCTGTCTCTCTGTCTCTCTCTTCTCTCTCTCTCTGTGTCTCTCTCTCTCTGTCTCTCTCTGTCTCGTCTCTCTCTCTGTCTCTCTCTCTCTGTGTTGTGTGTGTGTGTGTGTGTGTGTGTGTGTGTGTGTGTGTGTGTGTGTGTATAAAGCCTTAGGGTGAGCATGATCTTGTATCAAAGCTCAGGTCAGAACATCAGATCGAAGCTAGTTGGCTGAACACAGACAAGTTTGCAGAGCTCTGTCAGCCTGGCTACTTACTCAGAAGCAACATTTCTCAGAACAGATTTAACACTCCCTGACTTAGATGAATGTTCTTAATTTCATAGTTAAGGGAACAAGGTCATGTGCAGCTAAGTGTAATCCTCAAGGTCATACAATTATTAGTGACCCAAGAAGGCTGAAGAGTCAGATTCTGGGACATTTTATATTGCGTCAATAAAAAGCTATGGAAGAACCAGAATAGCAACATTAAGCCATGTTCAAGGTGACATATTATTAGGTGTCAGGCACTGTGCTGAGAACTTTGCACTTACCACCTCTGAATTCTTTGCAACTCAACTCAGAGTGAGTGAGAGAGAGAGAGAGAAACTTGCCACCGTTACACCATCAATGGATGCAGATACTCAGACACAAGTGGTGTAATGTTTACCAAAGGTAATACATCCAGGAGGCCATGCTCTTATACACTGTCTCTGTCCCTACTTAGTCCCTGCTGGACCCTCATTCAAGGTAGGAATCACTCTCATTTAATAAAATAACTCACAAGGCTGTTTAGCTGTATTCTTTCAAGTCTAGTATTTGTGATGAGCTTCAAAATGCTGCTTTTTCAGATTCCTTCTAAGTGAGTATCTGCTTTGAATGTGTATGTCTGTGGGATTTTCTTGAGAATCACCAAGAAGTGCTCCAGACTGTGTGAGTTGTAACACACTGAGTGGAAACCGGTGCCCCGTCTTCTGGATGTTTTGAGATGTGCCTCTATCACTCATACTAATGTGAGAGCATGGGTACAAAGCTCTATTCTATTCAAGGGAAGCTTTCTCAAAGATAAAGTGGGCAAGTGGATTGAGCACACAGTCCAGCCCCTGCCCACATTTGGAGGTCATGGGAGGTACCACAAGTTACTCTGTATCATTCTACAGTTCCTCTGGCTCCACTCTAAGCTTCCTTCTCTTTGCACAGCTGCTAGAAAATGTATTTGGTTTGCAGCATCCTCCAGAGAACTGTTGGGCAGATAGGCAGTATCTTAGGAGATATTTTTTTTTTCAATGTCCTGCATAGTGTTAGGCTGGAAGCGGGTAGCTAGTAAATGTTGGAGCCTGGATTGTGTCCTTACTCTGAAAACAGTACTGCTTTTGCATATGTTTTTGCTAAGGGTTTTGCTAAGGTGTGCCACCTTAACATGCCTATCCTTCATGTTCTTTTTTTATTCTATTTTTTTTATTGGATATTTTATTTATATTTCAGATGTTATCCCCTTACACCATTTCACCCCCTCCCCTTACTGCCCAGGAATTCCCTATCTTATCCCCCCTCCTCCTGCTTCTATGAGGATGTGCCCCTACCTACCCCCCCACTCCCATTTCCCTACCCTTGAATTCCCCCCAACTGTGGCATCCAGTCCCATCCTTCATGGGACCAAGGGATCTCCTTTACCACCTATGCCGCACAAGGACATTCTCCCCTACATATACAGCTGGAGTCATGGGTCCCTCCAGGCTGGTGGTTTAGACCATGGGAGCTCTGGTTGGTTGATATTGTTGCTCTCATGGGGCCACACAACCCTTTCAGCTCCTTCAGTCTTTTCTCTAACTCCCTCCATTAAGAACCCCTTGATCAGTTCAATGGTTATCTGTGAGCATCTGCCTCTGAATATGTCAGACTCTGGCAGACCTATAAGGAGACAGCTATATCAGGCTCCTGTCAGCATGCACTTCCTGACATCCACATCAGCATCTACGTTTGATGACTGCACATGGGATGGATACCCAGGTGGAACAGTCTCCAGATGGCCCCTCCTTCAGTTTGTGTCCCACACTTTGTCTCCATATTTGCTCCTTTGAGTATTTTGTTACTCCTTCTAAGAAGGGCTGAAGCACCCCCACTTGGTCTTCCTTCTTCATGAGCTTCATGTGGTCTGTGAATTAAATCTGGGGTATTTCAAGCTTCTGGCTAATATCCAGTTTCAGTGAGTGAATACCATGTGTGTTCTTTTGTGATTGGGTAACCTTACGCAGGATGATATTTTCTAGTTCCATCTATTTACCTAAGAATTTCTTGAATTCATTGTTATTAATATATAATACTTCATTGTATAAATGTACTACATTTTTTTGTATCCATTCCTCTGTTGAAGGACATTTGGGTTCTTTCTAGCTACTGGCTATTATAAATAAGGCTGGTATGAACATAGTGGGGCATATGTCCGTTTTATATTTGGAGCATCTTCTGGTATATGGCCAGGAGTGGTTTAGCTGGGTCCTCAGGTAATGCTATGTCCAATTTTCTGAGGAAACACTAGATGATTTCGAGAGTGGTTATACCATCTTGCAATCCCACCAACAATGGAGGAGTGTTCCTCTTTCTCCACATCCTCCCCAGCATCTACTATCCTCTGAGTTTTTGATCTTAGCCATGTTGACTGGTGTGAGGTGGAATCTCAGGGTTGTTTTATTTGCATTTCCCTGATGACTAAGGATGCTGAACATTTCTTTAGGTGCTTCTGGCCATTTGAATTTCCTCAGTTGAAAATTTGTTTAGATCTGTACCCCATTTTAATAGGGTATTTGGTTGTCTGCAGTCTAATTTCTTGAGTTCTTTGTATATATTGGATATTAGCCCTCTATCAGATGTGGAATTGGTAAAGATCTTTTCCTAATCTGTTGGCTACCATTTTGTCCTATTGACATGTCCTTTGCCTTACAGAAACTTGCAATTTTATGAGGTCCATTTTCAATTCTTGATCTTAGAGCATAAGCCATTGGTAGTTCTGTTCAGGAACTTTTCGCCTGTGCCCAAGTATTCAAGGTTCTTCCCCACCTTCTCTTCTATTAGTTTCAGTGTATCTGGTTTTATGTGGAGATCCTTTATCCACTTAGACTTGAGCTTTGTACAAGGAGATAAGAATGGTCAATTTGCATTCTTCTACATGTTGTCCTCCAGTTGACCAGCACCATTTGTTGAAAATGCTGGGTTTTTTTCCCCCACTGGACAGTTTTAGCTTCTTTGTCAAAGATCAAGTGACCATAGGTGTTAGGTTCATTTCTGGGTCTTCAATTCTATTCCATTGATCATCTGCCTGTCTCTGTACCAAGACCATGCAGTTTTTTATCATTATTGCTGTGTAGTATAGCTTGAGGTCAGAGATGCTGATTCCTCCAGAAGTTCTCTTATTGTTGAGAATATTTTTCACTATCCTTGTTTTTTTGTTATTCCAAATGAATTTGAGAATTTCTCTTTCTAATTCTGTGAAGAATTGAGTTGAGATTTAATGGGGATTGCACTGAATCTGTAGATTGCTTTTTGTCAAGATGGCCATTTTTACTACATTAATCCTGCCAATCCATGAGTATGGGAGATCTTTCCATCTTCTGAGATCTTCTTGATTTCTTTCTTCAGAGACTTGAAGTTCTTGTATTATAGATCTTTCAATTGCTTGGTTAGATTCATACCAAGGTATTTTAATAGTGTGATATTTGATACTCCTTCATTAAGAGGTGAGGCAAAAATAGTTTTTGCTTGAATTTGCTGGAATTCTGTAAATAGAATACAGCAAAAGTAAGTTATCAGAGTCTTAAAGTCTATATCCTTAAGGAAGATTTAACTTTATTTGACTTATTTCTGTCTCTGTCTCTGTCTTCTCTGTTCTCTGTCTCTGTCTTCTCTGTTGTGTGTCGTTCTTGTGTGTGTGTGTGTGTGTGTGTGTGTGTGTGTGTGTGTGTTTTATACGATTTTTTTTCTTTTCAAATTGCTGACTCTCAGTCATCACAACAGGTACTACATGACAAGAGTTACTTAGGTCACTGGACTTTGAGGTCATTTGTTCCTTGCCATCTGATAACGGTACATAGGCACAATACATTTCTCATGTTTCATATATAATTTTCATCATTTGAGGACTGACATAGTTATTTTGTGCCCCACTAGCTGTTACTATTAGATTTCTTTTGTATTGTTCTCTTCTTCTATATGAGCACATTCTGATATAAATTCTTTATCAGCAGCGAGTAACTTTTTTGGCTTGAAAGTGTTTCCCTTTCATTTGCCACCACAATTCCTCCCAGAAGAATATTTGAGCAGCATTCCAGGTGTTTAATGCTTTGACCTTGGTGAAAGCACAACTCAGTAAAACAACAGTTGAACTTGTGTTTCCCGATTGTTGAACAGCATAAAAATTGAAGAGAAAGGTGCTAGCAACTGTCTATAGTCATAGAAAAATATTGTTGATGAGTACTTATTTTGACAAATTTCCAGAGAATGTTTACGTTTTAGGTATGTATTATTAGATGCTTTGAAAAATAAGTAATGCTATCCATAATATAGTAGGCTTGGCACGTGCCATGTGAATTATAGCAGTGTTTAAAATTTGTAAATAGTCACATTTATTCCCACTCTATTCTGTTGAATCAGGTAAGAAAGATTTGATTCAGATCAATAACCATGACACATAAAATAATAAACCCTTTCAAAAATGTAAGAATATAAATTATATGAGTTTCTGGCAGTGCCTGAGAAACTGAACCTAAAATGCTAAAATATTATAGCTTGAAAACCTTAAATTCTATCAGTTATTAAAATAGAAAATAGGCGAGAAGTCATCACTCTAAATGTCATCACTCTTAATATGATGGCAAGGTGTTGGATTGTTCTTTCTTGTATTAAGGCAGCTGTGAGGACGCAGTTTAAGACTTAATAGTAAATGGGCTCAGTGAGTTAGGTGATAATCTGGATTGTTTGTCACCTCTCCATTCTGTTTGTTTGATAACATAGGAGAAGGAAAATATACCGTGAGTACATGTATGTGTGCTGTGTGTGTGGTGTGGTGGTGCATCCACCTTGACTCAGAAAGGGTTTTAACTCAGAGATTAACTAAGTAAAACTATACGACAATAAGAAGAATTTGAAAGGGAGAGTCAAATGAATGTGTTGTGGAATGGTATGTTAATGTATGTGTGTTTATTGATTCCTGAATGATGGACAATAGCAAGAAGTTTCCAATTTCTATGACCTCTCCAAAATCGTCAAGATTTAGCACAAACTCCTTCTCCTTTTTGTGATGAACCCAAAGCTCTGTGTTCTATAAGCAGCTTCTTCTAGAACTAATCCAAAACAGGGATAAAATGAAAAAAGGCATAGTGTTGTCTCCCAGTGTGGTGATTTCATTAAGCAGCTTTAAAGTCTTAAAATCATGACACTTAATTCTCTGAAAAAGAATTTGGTCCTATGCCCTAACCTGACATGTCTTTGCCTGGGGGAAGATGAGAGGCATGTTGACTGGATGGTCACTTGTATTCTGTTTACAATTCCTCTGCCAGTTGTGTGTATTGTGAATACAGCTACATAAAGCAAACAAATGCCCTTGGAACAGGGAAGAATGAAAAGAAATGAAAACATTTGTTGGTTTAAGGTAGTGTGGTTATGGCTCGTATTTATTTCCTCTTTATGATCACTTTAATGTTTTTTAAGTATCTTTATGATATAAATAAGAGAAAAAGTAAAAATGGTTTATTACTTATCAAGGATTACAGGTCTCCAAGGTCTATGAAGTATTCAGAGATGAAACTCTCATACAGACAGCCTTGTTCAATCATTCAGGCAATATTATTCTGCTAATGCATAGTAGGAAGCACAGAATCCCGGTGGAGACACAGTTCTCACAGTGTTGTAAGGCCTGAAGAAGAAAATCTGTACATTAGCCACATGGACCATTTCATCCCAGCAAAGGCACCAATCATGCCTTTTAGGAAGGGTAGAACCTGCCTCATTTAGATTGGGCAGAATAATTCAATTTGGTACACATAGCGATGAGTCATTGGTGGTGTTATCAAAATACATTATTTCTTTCTGCTTCAAGAGAATTGTAGGACCACCTGACTAGAAGTGGCAATACTGACCCTTGAACTAAGTTACCTAGTTTCTAATACAAGGCCATGAAGAGTGTCTTTTCCCCAAGCCTGACTCCCAACAGTGTTGAAGCTGATGATTGACACCTTCAGCCTGGATGCCTACATAACAGGGGAGTGATGAGTGGTTCTACTGGCTTCCCAATGGACAGACAGCAAGCAAAAGATAACCTTTTATTGTAAGTGACTGAGATAGAGAGAGTGCAAATTATTATGGCCTATCTTAGCTTCATTTAGTGATGTAAAGAGGAAGGATCTTTAGAGAACAGAATGGTATTAACTGAGGAAAATAAGAAAATACATAGCGAAGATATTTTTATTTTGAGCCTGACAGTGAGAATCGCAAGAAGCAATATGTTACAATTTGAATCAGAAATGTCCCCTGAGGACTACAGAGAAGTTGTAGGAAGGTGGAGGGTGGGCCAGAGCATAGGAAATGGGTCTGTCTTACCTACAGCTTCTCCCTGTGTCTCCTGTCTCTGACACATACAAGTTAAGCTGCTTCCATCAGGCATGCTATTCCATCATGATGCTTCAGTCCAGCCTCAAGTCTTCTCTGGTGGAGACAGATAATTGTAAACTGAAGCATTGGGCCCAACTCTTTTTCCCTCCATTCACTTTTCTTGGGAAGTTTGTCATAGTATGAAAACTGACTGTTATCACATGGTTGGAAAGAAAGGATTTATGATGGTGAGCTCATAATAAAATTTAAAATTTAAAATTAAACCATCATTTGAGGTATGAATGGGCTTTGCCTTCAATTCCTTCTGCTATTTCATAACCCACCCCTATACTGAAAGTGTACCCAATTTACATGTAGATAAAGAACTTCTCAATAAAACCTTGACAGGTTTTTAAAAGAAAAGCACACAGTAACAAATACTTTATCTATACAATATCCCTCAACTAATACCATTTTCCACTGGGCCAACCTTTCTGTGGAATCCTCACCCCTGGGCCCCAGTAGCCTTCCTAGGACCTGATAGATCACTGATGTCTGTGCTCAGTGCAATTTTATTGGCCTGAGGGGAATTTTCCTGACATGAGCAGGTATCTGGCTCTTGTGTGTCAGGCTTGTATATTCATTGTTGTGGGTTATCTTTTTCCCTCCTGAGTATGATGAAAATGAATTTAGGTTTATACAATGTTTGAAGAAGCACCGGGCAAGAAATACATTCTGTGTGAATGAGACGGTAATAATAATAAAATGAGAACGGAATCAGAGATGGGTGAAAGAAATTTAGTTTGATTTGCATCAAACAGGCTCAATAGCATGAATGGTTGGTAAAGTTAAATCTAATTTCGGAAGTTCTTGAACATTCTCATTTCTAACCAGGGCTTTAATATCATTTTAATGTGGTTTTTTACATATGAATTAATATAATAAATGTCAATGTTGAATAGAATAAGGTCACATTTTACTACTTTGACCAGAAGTGTAATCTTCCAAGATTCAATTTTATTACTATTATAACAGTCATACTGGATAAGGTCACCAATATTTCTTTCCAAGTAATGTAATATATGACGACAGCCTTTATACCAACTTTGCTTTTTGTAATTTGGATTTATATTCTGAAACATGTTGACAAAGATATACCACAGACATTTCTTGGTCAAATGGCAGCCTGGGGAAGATGTATCCCTATGATTTATGGGAAATTTGAAACTGTATAAATGGAGTCATTGAAATGCAACATTTTCTTGATCGTATCATTCCCTTGCCTACTGATAATTAAATTCTTGTGACGTTTTCTCCTTCTACCTGAAATGGAAAGGAGATGTGTAATGATTTTCTGATGAGTGAAATCAAGAAACACATTCTGCTGGCTGAGTGTCAGCCAGCCAGGAGTCTGACTTGCGTAGTTCACTGAGTGACATTCACTCAATAAAGTTCAGAGTTCAGGAGTATCAAAGATAGCAAAACCATTTGTTTTAACTTTCTTCTCACCATCTTCACTAAATAGTCAGTCTCTGTCACCAAGATATGAATGGGGACAGCAGAGTCTATGTCCTAGTTCCATCAGAAGCATAAATGAGACATAACTGGTAAAAACAAAGGAGCATGTCTGTACTTTGTAAGTGTCTCATAAACAAAAATTGTTGTACTGTTCTTTTAGATATTCTGTTGGCTGTGGCACTGGGAAATGGGATGTTTTCATTCTCCCAGAACTCACTCTGTTACAAACCTTATCCCTATTGAGTCCAAAGCTACCTCTTTTATTCAGTGATCTTGAATGTGGCTCCTGTGATCAATAGCGACAACACTGATGATAACAGTTGCTATTTAATGCTTATTGAGCTTTTTCTATTTATAGAAGAACATTTAGAATTTATTTTCACACATCTCAAATGTACTCAAAAGTACAAAAAAAATAGTATAAAGAATGTTTGTTTACCCATACCATATTCAGTTGCTATCTGGATGTTTTTTCACAGTAATTTACCTATTCACTTCTGGTTTTGCTAAATTATGTTACACCAGCTCACAAAAGACTTAGATTGCAACTCTATTCCTATCAATATATGTCCTACAAAACAGGAGAGAATTGAAGGCTCCAATATGGTAGATGATGTGTAGGTGTTGTCTTTTAGAATCTCCAGGAAAGGAACTGAGAGAAACTGAAAAGGTGATGGCCCCAAAATTTATCATCTAATAGCAATTTGGAATAGGAAGTCTTAAAAGTACAACATGAAAAACATGCAGTCTGTTCAGGAAGAATTGGAAAGGTCTGAGGCGTTCTCCACTTCTGTGAGAGTAATGAGCCAGGTTTAAGACATAGCCTCAAAAATTGAGGCTGTATTCTTGTTTAATAACATATGTTTTCAAGAGAAAGGAGAAAATGGAGGAAGAGAGATAAAAGTTATTAGCAATATCAGAACAAGGAGGAGAAGGAAGGTGAAGAAGAGAAAGAAGGGGAGGTGGGGAGGCGGGTGTTCCCAGGAAAACATCAATACTTGGTAATCATAAAAATGAAACACACACACACACAACACACACACACACACACACACACACACACACACACACACATAATATATATAAATGGATTGGTTCTTGTGTAGTCCTAAATCCCATGTGTCTGAAGATGACCTTGGAATCTTTGTATCCTCCTACTGTTGCCTGCCAGGTTCTGGGATTATAGGTAAGTGCCACTAAGCTTGGCTTGATAATATACTTATAGCTGAATCCTGGGTTTCATACATACTAAAGCAATCTGTCTACCAACTGGTCTATATAGCTCAAGACATCATTTTCAAAAGTCCTCTACTGATTGCAGTGTCTTGCTAGCCCAAGACTTTCAGAGTACTGCCCTCCTGGGAAACTCAAGGGGAATGTTATGGGACTATATACCGAAACCTGGCAGGCGGGAAACCTCTAAACTTTAGTGAAGAGACTTGGCATCAGACCTTACAGTACACTAGGAGGGGGGATACAGGGTCAGAGACAGAATCTCCATGGATGCTTAGACAGGTCCAGGTAGAGTACCCAAACTAGGAAAAAATAGCCCAGGGCCATTGAGATCTAGACTCTAGAACTGCCCAGATGACATTCCGCAAGAAGACAGGCAGCCTGATTTGTGAGGCTACCATTTCTCAGCTTCCTGGGACCTGCAACAGACTCTTAGGTTATGTAACTGCATTATTTAAACTACTTTTATGCTATTTTGGTCAAAATAAAAGTACATGTGAAACTTTAAAAAAAGGTTGGGACTAGCAGAGATGAAGGAAGGGGAAGACAGGAGGAATGTGGTCAGTGTACAGTCTATGTCGATGTGAAAATGACCATGTATAGCACAGTGCTGTGGGCATGTGCAGTGGCTACATAATGCGCACATTACTAGCATATAGATATTACTTCAGTGTTAGTAGATTCACTGCTATGCCATGGACTTTTATAACACACTGTTCTTCAGTATACATCTGCTTCTCTTGGTGATTTACAACATTTTAACTCTGCCTTTGTGTTTGCCATGAGGTTTATCAAAATGCTCTTCATAAGGGTGAAACATAAGATAGGACAGAGTTTATACTAGTCTATTTTGAGATTCTCTTTACTAATGTAATTAATCTAAAATTTTCATCTTAGCCTCAGGCATACTCTTTGGACAACAGCAAAAGACAGCCACATTTCTTCATCAAAATATCACAAGAATAATCTCTAGGCAGCATACTAAAATCCTTCTCTTCAGAAACCTCTTGAGCCAGGACCCACCCCAGATTTCAAATCACCCTCAGTACCATATTTCTAATAATATGGAAAACACCATACATGTCTTCTGTATTCCTACTTGGATAACCCATTAAGCCCTGATTAAAGCATTCCATTGCTTTCCTAATCCAAAGTCCTCAAATCCATATTCTTCTAAACAAATTCATAGTTAGGCCCATTGCAGTTATACCCTAGTCCCTAGTACCAATTTCTGTCTTAGTTAGGGTTTTATTACTGTAAAGAGATATCATGACAAAGGCAACTCCTATAAAGGAAAACATTTAATTGGGGCTGCCTTATATCAGAGATATATTTTATTATAATGGTAGAACACATGGCAACATACAAGCAGATATGGTGTGGGAGAAGTATCTGTGAGTTCTTCATCTTGATGTATAAGCAGCAAGGAGGAGACTGTCTCTCACACTGGGCAGATCTTGAACACAGGAGACCTCAGAACCTGCCCCCACAGTGATACAGTTTCTCCAACAAGGCCACACCTACTTCAACAAGGCTATATCTCCTAAACTGCCATCCCTACGACCAAGCATTCAAACATATGAATCTCTGGGGCCATACCTATTCAAACCACCACAGGCAATTTTTTAGATAGAACTGAAGGAGGATTTTGTGATGTTTGAGCATAGCTTTACATAATGTGCAAGCTGTGTCTCATAATGCTCTGTTTATATATTAGGACATTGTGTATCAACATATTTATAGCAAATGTGTGTTAGTTTATGTAAGCGCAAAGTCACAACATTGTTAAAGATGTACTGTCTTACTACATATTAAATCAGGAATGGCAGCATGAATGATGATGATTATATTTCTATATTAATGAAAATAGGAAATTATGGAGTAAATTGTATTTCAAGATACCTAAAATAGTTACCATTTCATAGTATTTTAAAATACTTGCTAACTGCTGTGCAATGTATACTATTGGATTTGTGATTTAAGAAAATGAAATATTTAAATAATAGTTAACTACAAGTAAATACTCATTTGTTTTCATTCCTGTGTGCAAATTCTTTTTCATCCACTAAGCATCCTCTTAGAACCTTCAGGCTAATCCCCCTTGACTTAATAGAAAGATGGCTCAGGGTGATAAGCCACTTCCTACCAAGTCTCGTGACCTGAGCTCAATTCCCAGGACCCACTTGATAGGAGGAGAGAACTGACTTTTGCAAATTGGCTTCTGATGTTCACATTCATTCCTTGGTCACAGATAAGTAAATAATTTTTTTTAAAGAAAGAAGAACCTGCAACCAAACCATCCAATAATAATTTTGCATGAATCCATCATTTGATTAATGGTTATGAATGGTGGTTTTGTTAATAAATCTCTTATTCCTTTTCTTTGTAGAGATAAATAATTTCAAGAACTTTCCACCATGTGTGTTATTTAGCTATTGTCCTGATTTGTTCACACTGAACAAGTAGTATTCATTTTGTAGCAGTCCTAATTAGTCTTCTAAGAGCTCATTTGCCCAACATCAAATAGGTAACATGTGGCAGGACTGGAATTTGAACACAGATGTGTGTCACTCCATGGACTGCATACTAGATTCACATTCTCCTCTACCATTTACTAGTTGATGAGCCTGTACTGCCCCATTTTCCCAGAACAATAGCCTTTCCTTTGCTGCCCCAGAAATGCTGGCCCTCAGTCCTCACTATTTCCTCATTTGATTTTCCTCAGGGAAACTGATGGCTCTGCTGAACGTGCTGTAGGCTGTCCCTGGTGCCTCCCCAAATTGACAGAAGACTACAGAGCAGCCCTGCCAACAAGATCAGAGTGAGAAATCCCCCCCATCACAGTCTGAGATAAAATGTGTTTTGTAGAAACAACAGTTCTGTGTTGACTCATCTTGAGCTTATTCTCAGCAAAAATCCCAAGCTGTTTTCACACATGCTGCTGTGAAGCAAAACTCCTCCATCTTGTGGAGCACATGGTGAGCTGGACCCGGGGAGCTCGCCCACAGGAAGAATTCTCATCTGCAGATCTAGAGCAAACTAAGAGTCAGAAAGAGGAAGACTGCCCAGGAACGTGCAATTGTGGATATGAAACGCTGTCTCAGAGCACAGTGGTTCCTTCTTTCCAACCTTACACTGATTAAAATATGATAGGATTTTTCTTAATTGATTCATTTTAGCAGTCATTCATTCAAATAGCAATTCACTGAAGCAGGCATTTGCTTAAAGAACCCACCTGATTGTCCAGCCATCTACCCCCTACTCATTAGCACTGGCTGAGTAGTCTCCCTGGGTCATGCTATGATATACAAGAGACATTTGATGAAGAAGGATGCTTAATGCTTAGCAACCACATTTGATGATGTATTCAAGGACCAGGATACTTAGTAGGCTGGGGAAGAGTTTTATGTTGACTTTATCTTTGCCAAATATTGTGTTGGGAGAATTGACTGCAGGTTGTAACAGTGATATTCTGCCATCATAGAGATTTGTGTCTCTTAAAATTATTTATATATATTCCTGTCTGTTCTTCATCCTATTGTTACTGAAAGGTATGTTTACAGGGTGTGTGATGCAAGTTCTCAGCATGGCTTTTAAGTGTATTGCAATATTGCCATACATTTGCTTATACAGTGTGATACGTTTACCTTATCCAAAGTATAAGAAGTCTTCACCTTGCGTACCAGTGTGTGACTGTAAAGAATGACCACTCAAACAGAAATCATATACAGTAAAAATAACCAATTGCAGATATATGACTTTTTCCAGATTCTCAAATAAGTCTCAAAAAACATTCAAATAATCTTTCCATAATTTATAGGAGAATATAGATCTGGAATATCTTCCCATAATTTATAGGAGAATATAGATCTGGGAATATTGTAAAATCAGTATGTAGGTAGCACATCCTAGTTTTCAACTATAGACACATTGAAACTAAAGGGCATTGTTATTTTGAAAAACTTCCTAAGAGCAGCTTAAATGGTGCTTCCTGGCCTTCGTTTTCTCAATCTGTGATGGAGTCTGAGGAGACAGCATGGATTCCCCTTCCAGTACTTTAGCCTTTGTGAGGTCACTGTGAAATATAAAAATGTCAGGAATATGATTCTTTTTGCTGGCCCCTTTTCCTCTGGCACATCTTCCAAATTTCTGGGGTAGCTGCTCTCCTCTTGTCTGACAGTGTTTGATTTGGCCAAGCTCCCTGTCTGCTAACTCAACACAGTCTAGGGTTCTGTAGTTTTTGGTGTTTTTTTTCTATAACGTTAGTTATGTTTAGAGGCAATGCCCACATTGCAGGTTGTCACATTTAGTTTCTCTGCTGTGCCTTTGTATAGTTTATGCCCAGTTCCTCTTTTGATTACTTTAGTGAGATGTTCTGAGATTTTATCAGTAGGAAGCCACAGGACAACATACGCTTTGCTGGCCACTTCATAATTGAATTTCAGATGCCTAATGAATAATCACTGGCAATTTGAAAAGAAGCAATGTTAGTAGTCACTGGTAGTTCTGTACTTCTGTTCTCTACACTATTATTTGTGGACTAAAAATGATCTAGTGGCAGAGTTTGTACTTTATGTAATTACTCAGAGTTACTCTTTCATAGCAACTGAAACCTAACCATACTCTTGGGGAAATGGTATTATTTAACTCAACTGTAGTAGATGAAATTGAGTATCTTGAGGCTATGGGGAGTAAGGGCTCCCTGTAATCTGCAGAACTTAGTTCCAAGAGAATTGCAAATAGCAATTAAACTTCCAGTTTACCTGAGAACAAATAAATACCTAAGCCACTGCGTCCTGCCTCAGTAGTCACACACAGTTACCAGGACTGAGCAGCCTGAAATATGGAACCTCTCCAGCATGGCGGAAAGTCCATTAGTCAGCACTGGTCCATAGGAAGTAATGGAAATTGGTCAAATTATTATAGATCTATGATCTATAATATTATTCCTCCCAATGTAAATGATTTGGTTTTGGTTTTGTTTCCTCACATACTAAAGAGAACCCAGTAAGATTCTGAATACCCTAAGTACACTGAGATATGTTTCTTTTGCACTTAGGGCTTTTATAATTACTGTAGATTATGTTTGTAAGACATGTGTGTTTCATTCAGTTGGAACTGGAAAGGCAGTAAATGAAAACAAAAGGAATAATTTTCTGTTCCAATTAAGCTTAGATAATAGTGAGCAAGAAAATGGCAGACAGGGGTCAAACCAGGACATGAAGGTGGATGGATGGGTGGCCAAGTGTGGAAACACAGAGGCAAAGCTTTAGTGGGCACTGGTCATTGGTGTGGCTCTACACAATATGGTAAAATCACTAGTTTACAAATGGTTGCAAAGAGCGTTACTGAGTAGAGGGAAGCCTTCAATAGAACTCATTTCCATTGACTTAAAAAAGAAAATAGCCATTTTTTCAGCTTTTACTTTATGGTATGAAATATGCTATTATTTGGCAGGGAGTGCCAATAATAGTATATGGTACAGAGACCATACCCTAATGAAGCAGGTAAAAATATCAATCCAGGTTTGGGAAGACAACAATTTAAGATTTTGAGAAAGTGAGCCCTGCTCAAGAAATAGAAGTAGTACTTCTTGATTGGAGCCCAGAATTAGTGACCACATTTCTTCTTCTATTATTATTTTAGAAATGCTGTTGGGTCATTGGCAATTGACTTTATTAGGAGAAAAATGTAAGCACAGAGCAAAAACACTGTTGTTGTCTTTCCATTTACAGACCTTGAAGATTTAATGGTAAGTGTGGAGCTTTATTCTCCAGAAGTCGCTGTATGGAGGAAGCCTGCTTTCTTGACACTCTGATAGCATAGTTCTTTGCTGATCGTTTTTTAGGAGTTATTGCTTTTTTTTTTTTTTTTTTTTTTTTTTTTCAAAAGTTGGCCTGACTAACACATTCTGTACTCAAAGTTCCCACCATGACATACACATTTGCTTCCTCTTTGGGAATGTTTGGAAATAATTCACTGCTTAGAGTTTTCATTTTGTTTGTGTCTGATAGAATTTTCTACATTTTGTTGTTGTAAATGATATAGTTTATTCTTTAATTTTGAACAGGTTAAACAGTCATATTTCTGTGTCCAGCTGGCTTTTGTTAAAGGAGAAGTACCCTAAATTGTTCACTATTGAATCAGATTAAAATCACTTTAGATTAAAATGACTTTAGTGTTAGTCAATTAAAACTCTTCTGCTTGTCTTTTGTGGAAGGGTCATCTGCATGGAGCTGGCATATGGCTCTCACACAGAACGAACCTTTTCCTTCCCCTTATTTTTTTGTGAGTTGCTCTATTAGAATCCAAGTCAAAAGTCCGTGCCTATTTGTGAATGTTTGAGGATAAATTGTTTTTTCAAACAGTTTTGCTATTGGGAGCAACTGGATTATAGGGACTGAATGCAGGACTTCACATTACCACTGGGCTCTACTCCAAATCTGAGCTCTTTAAATTTTGATCAATACAGATGTAGATGCTTGCAGCCAACCATCCGACTAAGTACAGAGACCTCAATGGAGGAGTTAGGCGAAGAACTGAAGGAGCTGAAGAGGTTTGCAACAAATATAACAAATTTAACCCAACCCTCCAGAGCTCCCAGGGACTAAACCACCAACCAAAGAGTAAACATGGGGGGACCCATGGCTCCAGCTGCAAATACAGCAGAGCATTGCCTTATCTGGCATCAATGGGAGGTGGGGGCCTTGGTCCTGTGGAGGCTTGATGCTCCAGTGTAGGGGAATGCTAGGGCAGTGCGGCAGGAATGCATGGGTGGGTGGGGGAGCACTCTCATAGAAACAGGGAGGAGGGGATGGGATAGGGTGTTTGCAGAGGGGAAACCAGAAAAGAAGATAAAAATATAGCCAGGTATGTAAATAAATGAAATAAACCAATAAAAAAATTGTAGAGGGAGGTTGCTAATCTTAAATCAATGAGCCCTAGCTAGACTCTGGAGGCTCTGACTTTTGTGTTTTTAAACAAATTGTACATCATAGGAAAACAATGGATGTATACACACACATGCACACACACCAATTCCCAAACAGTTTTAAATATTTTATTACATTGTACTTGTTCGGTGTGTGTGTGTGTTGTGTGTGTGTGTGTGTGTGTGTGTGTGTGTATACAAAGCCTGTATGAGTTGTTTTTTTTTTTTTTTTCCTTTTGCCATATGGATCCTGGGAACTAAAATTGGTCATAAGGATTGACAAGCAAGCACCTTTACTCAATGAGCCATTTTGATGGTCTCTAAACAGTTCTAGACTTGAAGAAACCCTGGAGCCTGTGTGCAGATTCAAGTTGGGAAGTCTACGTTAAGTAATGACGAAAATCAATACATTTTGTGAGTCGCAAGGAATTGTGTATTAATGAAGACTTCAGTGCAGTCCGAACTTTGACCTCTATTTTACATTACTCTCCATTCAATCTGAAGCTGAATCCTTGAGTCCTCTCTGAATGGCCTGGCACCTTTACCTGTTAGTCAGCTCCTACCTCAGATGTGCACCTCAGATTCTCTGCCTGTCTATTTCGAATCACCACAGTCCTGCCCTGCTTTCTATCTCTTGCCAATGTCCCAGAAAGACACATTTCAATGGCCTTATGTCATTATCTTTGTTTTACTTGAATCTTTCTACCAAGGATTTAATATCATCTTTCTAAAGGAGAACCCAGATTCCCCAGTCAGCCTGGAGCTCCCAGTGCCTGACATGTTTTAGCAGTTTCTGTCTGCTTATAGAATAAATGCAAACTACTGGCCCAGGCTGCCGAAAGCCTAGACTCTTTTAAAAAACCTCCTGCTTTGTGGGCCAAATACACTTACAGCTTAGTAAGTTTAGCTTTGAATGTGTTTTCTCCTGACACATTTCATCTATGCTCTCTCATCTGGGTTATTATTTCCTGTACAATAGTTACCTTGCATCAGGGCTGGAGATAGAGTTCAGTGGTAGAAGACTTGCCCGTCATGTGCAAGCTCTGGTTCAACTCCTAACTTTATAGAACTCCAAAACAAAGCAAAACACAGAACAAAACCAACCTACAAACAAAAAATATAGCAAGGTATGGTTTCACATACAAGAAATTCCAACAGCTGAGAGGCTGTTAGAGGAGACTTGCAAGTAAGAAAGGCAGGGCTATACTGGCTACATAGCTGCAGGACAAGCCTGAGCTACAGATGAGACCTTGTCTCAGAAGAAAAGCAAAAGGCTATATATATTGGTGTGTGTGTGTGTGTTTTGTATATAATTGCATTATATTGTTTTACTTTTGCCTCAATATTTCCCAAACAATATATTGTTAGTTAATGAATATTTATTGAATGAAAACAGGAACAACACAAAATTCTTAAAGGCTTTAGCCTTTTCTCTTGAATTTTCACTTTATGATTTTCATTCACTAATTAATTTAAATGTTCATTTATAGACCACTTGTTGAAAACCTCTCAGTATGAAATGCTCTCACATTATTTACGTTAGGTTGTATGGGACTGAAATTATTGAGCATTGGGTGGACAATGATTTGAATTGTGTAGGAAAGAAACATTATCGTAATTATGGCTCTCGTTTTTAGTAGCATTACTATTTGTCACTCAAAAATTTGAATAATGCTACATTGGGAACTTTCAAACTTAGGAGTTAAGAGTTCACAAGTTTTCCCCTTAAAAGGCATGAACTTTGTTCTTCAATAAGTGAAGGATAGATGGTTGTATCTGGTAATCTATTTTATTTAGATTAGGGATACCGAACAGCGATCTGTAGCTATTGCTCTTGTTGTTGTTATTTAGCTAAATACGTTTTCATTTAGTTACTTACATGGAAATAAACTGAGTCCTGACTTGTTACAGGATTCATAAGAAACCCCACACTCTTGAAGAAAATATTCTTTGCAGGGGGTGTGGCTTAGTCACAAAAAGCTTACTGAATAATGCTTACTATGAAAGCCCTGACAGGAGATCCCCAGCACCTAAGAGAAGCCTGATATGGTACCTCATGTCTATGTATCCAGAACTCCTTCAGCAACATGGAAGGCAGAGCCAAGAGAATCCCCCAAGGTCCTGGGCCAGATAGCCTAGTTTATGTAATGGAAAGAATACCAGACCTTGTATCATAGAAGTAGAAGGAAAGGACTCACAACAGAGACATTCCTCTGAACATCACATGTGCCATGCCATGAACAAATTTGCACTTACGTTACATGTATGAATGTACATACATATACACATTGTTTACATACATGACAAAAAATTAAACACTCATAAAAAATTCTTTCTTTCCAAGAGTAAGCTATGAAAAGGCTACATTTATTCTCTCAACAAATTATGTGACTGCCACTCCTGTCCCCAGCTTTCAACCTCTTACTTTGGGATCTCTCATTTCCCTTTTCTCCTTCCATGTTAATACTTGTCAGCTCAGATCCTTTAGATGGTATGGGGGATGGAGCATCTAGGTAGCTTTGGCCAACTTTACTGAAGATCTACCACCAAGGGGCTCTTGAACAGAATGAAAACAATTTAAAGTTCAAATCCATCTACTTCTCTGAATGCAATGCAGCTCACTCTGGAAGAACTCTCGGAGGCACTGGAGTTGGGAGTCTCACTTCACTCTGACAAGCTCTGAGCTTAGAGGCTCACGGGCTCTCTCTTCACTCGATGATATGGTGTGACAGAATATCATGTCAGTTACTGACAAACTATTTTTATTACATGTTTTATTTTTAGAAGCTCTCCAGTAAATTACAAATTCTTAGTATTACTCTCTGGTACACATTAGATGTAAAACCTATTTATAGCATTTTGGAAATGGTTTTTACACTAAATACTTGCTTGGTTATTAAAATTTTTTCATTGGGGATGAGTCTTAAAACTTTCAGCTGTAAGGTTTATGATATTTCTTCAGTCCCAACATTCCCCCAACTCTTACCTTCTGAGAGCATTTTTATAACATTTTCATATTTGGTGTGTCCCATTTTTGTCTTTATATTTGATGGACAGACACATTTGAGTGACAGTTCATCTTCCCTTCCAACACTCTCCAAACTAGAATTATCCAATCACAGATATTTTTGTCTATCTTTAGCACAATAACAATAATAATAGATTTTCATAATGGTTATTTAGAGACATTGTAAGACACAAAAATGACTTCTATATCATTAAGAAAGGGGGAAAGGGAGTCCTTGAGAAAATATTTTTATTGCGTTATCATTGAATAATGGAAGATTCTTGGTATACACACTAATATTCTTAACTCCTTCGTGACAGTCAAAACTAATATAATCCTCCATTCTTCTCTGTTGATCCCAAGCAGGCCTGAGAAACTGAATGGCCTGAGAAACCACTTTACCACAATGCTCTAAGCTGCTACTATAAGTTGGATGAAGCTACCAAAGAGTCAAAAAGCTATTTAGCAATAAACTTAGTCTAGGCATTGTGGCAAAAAATAATGCTATCCATTGACTGGTAATCCAGACCCAAGACTTACAGGTCAGTCATACCATGGCACAGCATAACTAAGAAAGAAAGTTCTAGAGCCTTCATACTAGCAATTGGGACTCTAGCCTGGAAATGATCTGTATCATCTTTGTGTTTGACATGTAGAACTAAAGTCCTAGGGTATTAGTCAAGTGCCAGCAGCCAAGGCAGAATCTTACTATGTATCTGGACTTTTAATATCTCAAAATGCTTGTTCAAGATTCTTAATGACTATCATAATACCCATACATACATATATATTTTTTTCTATATTATATATATAATACATATATCAGGCTGTTCTGGATCTCCTGCCTCAACCTCCCATGTGCTGGGATTATAAGCATGAGCCACCATGCCCAGTTTTCAGCTAAAACATATCCTTTAGAACATTTGTCCTATAGCGTGTTCTTGAAGTCATTAATGAAACAACAGGTTTAAGAGAGGCAAGTAACTTTGTGGATAGAAACAACTGCCCAATAGCCTATTTTCTCAAGACTGACCCTTAGAAAAAACTGGCTCTTACATTTGTCATCTGACCTCCACATGTACAGTGGTACCAATACACCTGTATTTTGACTGCATACACATACATACACACAAAATTAGTAAAATAATAATTATAATTTTACAGTTATGCAAATTTGAGAAATACTACTTAGCGTAATTTCTTTTGGAAGAACATAGTTAAATATCCTGATGAGGTTGAGGAAAGCTCTATTGTATTATAACTCGTGTTTCAGAGTCTTATTGGACTGCAAGAAATTCGTATCACGAAAATATCATGGAACTAACATTTTTCCATACCACTGTAGTAGGAATCCAGTGTGTACATGGAGACCTGCTCACTGTTGGGAGCATGAAAATGCAGTAAGTATCTGTGCTTCATGGTCCCTGCCTTGCTTTTCACTTAATACCTTAAACATTCATTAGAACTCTTGGGGCTTCAACTTTCAAACCTGAAAACAGAGACGTGGTTATAATAGTACCTGCCTTCTAGGTTACTGATTGTCCCTAGGACAAAACACAGAGTGGACGTACTTCTAATGTTGTTTGCTTTTTCACAGCTGAGAAGTTTAATGTACACATTTTCCACAGTGTGATACTAGCACATCAATCGATATAAGATTCCTTTCTGTTGAAACTTCACAGAAAATATATGAAATTTAAGCCAAATACTACCCCAGAATGAAATGTGGGTACACCTTCCCCAGCCATTTATATTTTATTTTTTCTGTGAATGTCATTCTCACTTGTGAGCCTTCAAAGTCATGTGGAAGTTTGAAGCTGACAAAAGCACACTAATTAGACAAGTTTGTCTTCACACTGTCCACATAACCATGGCCTCATTTTATCTTTGTCCAGGACAGAAGATAAGATAACAGATACTTGTGAATGATTTACTCAGATGTGTGCAGAGCCATATATCATGATCTTAATCACAATATTCTCAGTTGATCATATTATACACCTCCCATTTGCTTTAAGTTACATGTCACTCATTATGTCTATGCCATTGAGTGTGCTGTTAATTCTTTATTGAGTACTGCAATACTTATGACGGTGTTCGATAAAGAAAGGTGTGGTCTAAATCAACATACTGCATTCCTTCATTTCAGCATGTAATCATATTTATTAAATTTGAAGTTAACAGCCTTACTTTCCAATATGAAAATTCACTGAAGTACCTGGATTGCCAAGAGATATTATCCACTTTTGTTTCAAAGCTTTACAAGTGTGCTGCTTAAACCAAGTGCTTTGATTCTTCTCTTTAAAAGGATGTGTTGTTCTTTCAAGTGCCATTAAGGATAATTTAAAGCATCTACAAGAAACTACATAATGGTGAACACCTGCAATCCCAATGACTCAGGAAGCTGAGGCAGGAGAACCACAAGGTTTGAGAGCAACTTAAGTAACTTTAAAAGGCTAAAATAAAATAAAAGTTATAATGGGCTGGATATGTAAGTCAGTGGAAAATTGCCTTAACTGTTTTTCATATCCATCATTATCTTAAAAGGAAGGAAAGGAGAGAGGAAGGAAGGGAGGGAGAAAAGGAGGGAGGGGAAGAGAATGGATGGATGAGGGAAGAAATTATGTCTTAGTTAGGGTTTCTATTGCTGTGATGAAACACCATGACCAAAAAGAAAGGTGAGGAGAAAAGGGTTTACTTAGCTTATACTTCCATATTGCTGTTCATTATTGAAGGAAGTCAGAACAGAAACTCAAACAGGGCAGAATCTTGGAGGCAGGTGCTGATGAGGAAGCCATGGAGGGTGCTGCTTATTGGCTTGCTTCACATGGCTTGCTAAGCCTGATATAGAACCCATGACCATCACCCTAGGGATGGCACATCCACAATGGGCTGGGCCCTCCACAATTGATCACTAATTGAAGAAATGCCTTGCAGCTGGGTCTTATGAAGGCAGTTCCTCAACTAAGGCTCTTCCTCTCTGATGACTCTAGCATGTGTCAAGTAGCAATTCCAGCCAGGACAGATGGGATGGAATGGAGGGAAAGAAAAAGGTAGGGAAGAAAGAAAGGAAGAGAGAAGAAAGGGAGACCATGTGAAGATAGGAAGAAAAATACAAAGACAGGAATGAATAATGAATTCTGCAGGATAAAAACCTTTTGCTTATTATTAAGCTACATGCAGTACTGTGGGAATACTAACTCTTTTATTGGTTCCAAAGAATAACTTTTTATCATATTATTTAACACCTCGTTGCTGCAGATTCATCGTATACATGCTAATAAGCCTCATCAATACTAGTGATATTATGGTAATTTGATTTGTTTGTTGACTTTTACATTTTTAATCTCTAGAACAGATCAAATAAAAAATAAACACATGGAGCTGGACCTAAACAATTGTAAGAATAATGCTTGCTGTCCTGTTTAATTATCCCAGATAATACATTTCCATTTCTCTATCATGATTCTGTATTTAAATATTTGTTACAGAAATGCCTTGAAAAAGTTTCTTAAATCTATCAGTAATTATCCTTGATGAACAAAATTCAAACTTAACAAATTTATTCCTAATACAAATGTAGCAATGTAACAACCATTTGATATCTCTGGACCAAGAGTCTCACTTTGCAGTTTTTCCTTTACTCTCAATCCAGACAGACCTCTGTGATTTTTGTGGCTTAGGAAACAGCAGAAGAGGTCTCAGAAATAGTGTAGAGTTTTCATGCTTGGTGCCCATAGTAATTGGTAGCGATTGGCTACAGGATGTTGTGGATAAGATTCTGTAGCTGTGATTTGAGAAGAGAACGATGCTGTTAGCTGTTGATGTCTGCTGAGGTTTAGCAGCAGAATAGGGTGCAGAATTGTAGCATTTTGTTCCTTCTCATTTAATGGAAAGAGCTTTGGTCTGGGAAGCTGAACATCCTGAATTTCAATGCATGTTGTGCTCCCAAGTAACTTTGTGGCTTTTAAGTTTCTCTCTCTCTCTCTCTCTCTCTCTCTCTCTCTCCTCTCTCTCTCTCTCTCTCTCTCTTCTCTCTCTCTCTCTCTCTCTCTCTCTCCTCTCTCTCTCTCTCTCTGTGTGTGTGTGTATGCGCACATGTATGTGTGCTCATGCGCAGGTACACATGTTGAAGAAAAAAGACAATTTCAGATAATGGTCCTTACCTTCCACCTAATTTGAAAAAGGGTCTCTTGGTAGCCTACTGGTGAGTACAGTGTGCTAGGTGAACTTTGAAGTTCAAGGGGTTTGCCTGTCTCTGCCTCCTATCTCTCAGAAGTACTGAATTTACAGACATATGCTATCTTATCCAACTTTATGTAGTTTCTAGAAACCTGAATCAGGTCTTCATGCATGACTTTCCTGGTAAATTATTTCCAGCTTAAAAAAAAAAAATTACTTCCAGCTACTATATCTAACCCCATATTGACATCCAACAAAACAGGTACTATAGTAAATAATGTTTCATATTGTCTTGTCTTAATTATGAATTCCTACTAAGACACTCAAGGAATGAGTACAATCATTTATTTTTATTAAATTTCAAGCACTTACCTTCAGTCACCCTGACTGTGATAGTTGATTATTACAGTGGCCCCAATGTGCATGTCTCTTCAAGCCCATGTTCAAGTTCACTATGAGCTTTCCACTTCTTTTATTAACACTGATTTTATTTTTCTGCATTGAACCTGGTTGGTTTGAGATCCACTCCCCAAAAAATCTGCAATAATTTAACCCTTAAAAGACCTTAGAGATTCTACCTCTAGTTTAGGATGAAGTATCATGGGAAATGAAAAGACTGTCTTTGCCCCAATGCCAGCCACCTTCCAACTGAAATCGTGACATCAATGAGTTCAGGTTAGACTTAAAAGAAAAACCACACAGAGAATCATGGTGACAAATATGTACATCTCATGTGACACTAAGTTTTTTCAGGTCATATTTTATGCAGTAGTTGAAAATTGTTATGGGCATTTAAAATCACTTCATGGCTATCTTGGGGCTAGAAAGTCTGTGATAGGCCTTAAAAATTGCTGTCAGCAGTCCACTGAGATGCCATGTTCCCTAGTATTATGCAGTAAATTAGATGAGTTTTTTAACAATGAGTTGATCTTGGCATACACAAAGGGTGTGTACTCTGTGTCATTAAGGTGACTCGTTAGCAAATGATGGCTACAGGAAATATACATACACAGTCCTGTACACATATACACACAAACATACAACAGCATTGCACAGCTGGAGTGGCAAAGGGTCTTCTCCAAATGAGATTGGTTTAAGCCTGTTTACCTTTTTCATGATGTATTACTACTATTAATAGTTCTTAAAATTAATAAAGTATACAACCTCGGGTTAGGTATACAAAAGCAAAAGTTGTGAGTCATTTTGGTTTAATTTCCTCCATATTGGATCAAGTTAGCTGTTACCATCTGAGAAGCAAAGTTGATAGTGTTTTTGTGGTATTGACGAGGACGACCTCTTATGGGCTACTGATATGACAGCTCTGTATTTAGAATATGAGAAGGATTCCCCTTTGTACCTCAGGGAGTAGGTGAGGAAGTAGATGTGGAAGACCTCAGTGAGTGATCAGTGGACAGGAAAATGCCCACAAGCAGCCTGGGAAAGTCAGCAGTCAGCAGTGTCGTGGTGGGAATCACAGCTGGTGGCCTCTGAGGTCTCCCACTGCTCAGCCAGGTCTGCCCACCTGGGAAGCCCTGAATGGGGAAGACTGAGAAGACAGTAACAAAGGATACAGGAGGGTTCTAGTTTTTGTTCCTGAGACAGAAACTCAGAGAAAAGCAGCAAGATGAGCAGATATTTCTCTAGTAATTGCACCTTGGGGTCTGTTAATATCTGGGATATGGCATTGAGCTTCTCTCAGGAGGCATGGGAATGTCTGAAGGCTGCTTTGAGCACTTTGTGTATGGATATGATGCCATCTGAAGCCATGATGAGCTTTAAGGTTGGTGATGCCACAAGAGACCATGTGGATATCTGGTGGTCCATGTAGCCACAGGACAATGTGGAAGTCTACGATCTTGCTGTTATGGGCAGGAAAGCTTCTGTGGTAGGTATTGATGACTTTAGACTCTTAGTTGAAAATGAGAAACAATGAAGTTTTCTTCAACTTCTTCCCTTCCTCTAACGAAAAGAAAAGTCTAGATAGGAACTCATTGAAGAGAGTCCTTGAAAACTGCAAGAAAGATGCTGAAGTGTAGCTCTTCACAATTGATGGCTTCTGATGAGGGTATGGGAAAGGACTCAGTTATTTTTAAGAGATGGGAGTTTAGCCACTGGAAGTTTGACCATGCTCCAATGGTAGGTAACACAAATTGGACTTGATACATTTGGGGTGTCAGCACAAAGATGAGAGAGTGGATCTGGGATAAATAGGAAGTAAGTGTGGTCGGGGTGTATTGTGTGAATTCCCAAATAATCAATAAAAATATTATGCTGGAAAAATTAAGGAGGAGAAAGATAGGCAAAGATCCTTCTTGACAAACAGAAAACAACTCTGTGGGGTAGATTTTGGCAATCTGATTGAGAGTAGGACAGCAAATTCCTCATTTCTAAATGTTTTGTTGACCCATGATAATAAAACTGCCCTGCTAGAGAAGGATAATTATCATTGTTAGTACCAGATGCCCTGGGAGGGGGCCTCCCTTCGCCTCCTGAAAAATGAACTCAGATTAAAGAAATAACTCCTTTCCTAGTTTTCTATTGATATCAATGCTCAGAATATAAGCCACATTCATCTGCTTACCTCCCTCGTTCCTTTCTCATTTAAAATCAGATCTGCCAATCTGAGCTCTGTGTACTTCCCCAAGGCCTTGAGTCCAACCTGTGATGGGCTAAAGTGCTTTGTATTCTGGTGAGACTCAAAACTGCTGGATTGTGGTTTTATTAGATCCCTTTGCTCCTTGGCTCTAGGCAAAAGTATGCTTTCTTAAAATAAGAAAGGGGGTGGGACAAGGTGGAAAATAAACTTATAAAAACAAAATAACAGTTATGTTTTCTCTAGCGAATATTTAGAAATTGAGTAAGTAATTTATGTTGCATGTATATACACATAGACAATCGCCATGTCTAGTGGATTAACATTAATTGTTCAGTTACAACAGTCAGAAACATTCCAGTCTAGCCACTCTGGTTTTTATTTACATTATATTCTTCAGTCAATTGCATATGATTTTCAACAGTTTCTCTGAGAATGAGCTTTACAAGTTAAATACTTTGTCCATCTCTAGGCTAATGTTTAAGTAAGGCTAGGATAAAACATGATGCTTCTTAGGCAAGCTGTATTACATGAATTTTTGAATGGATATTTTCAGGTTACAATGGGTTTAATGAGATATACCTCATAGTTTGAAGCATATATGTATACATTTACACATATGTGTGTACACATTCATACACCCTAGGTTCAAGTACAAAAAGGACATGGAATATCAATGCAATTGTAACTGTAAATTTGCTACCAAAACCCAATAAACTTTCGCCCCTTTTCTCTAGACCTTGGAATTTTCTCAGATGAGAAATGTAAATGTGCTACCTCGTCTAACTTGTAGAATGCATTCTAACCTTTTCTTTTGTGTAAGAAACAGCCCTTTTCTTTAAATATTTAACTTGAAACATCTGGGGTTATGAGTAATCAATTCTAGGAACCCTCATGTGGCATATCTGTCAGTTATTGACAAGGCTCACAGTATAGTATGGTATCTTCTCCTAATGTCTTCAGCCTTCTCAAATCATCTACTATTGGACACGTTCTGTATGTTTCTATCATTTCTCTAAAAGGAAACATGACCATGTAATCATGATGTTCTAACTAGCAAACAGCTGGATATTCTAGTTGCTAGTCCACTGCAGTGTGTTTGGCTGCTGGGGAAGATGGAGGTCAGATGATAATGGCCCAGAATAGATCTTGCCTCCTACTTTAATTATATCAGCAAGTGCTGGTATCATTTTGTGCATTACCTTGTATGTGCTTACATTCTCCTGTGTGTCAAGGTGTCTCCCTCAAAGTATACTAGCCATCTTTTAAAGCTCTTGGTTGCTAAGTATTTCTTTCTTCATTTCTTAGTCTTCACGATTCCAGGCCCTGGGTCAATGGGACTCGGGGTTGTGTGTATAAATTACTGTATAAGAACAACCCAAAGCAAGCCAAAATGTCCTTAACATACTCCACTGCAGATGTCCTCGTGTGCCCACTGAGGCCAGTGGAGCGCTTCCGTGACCTACGTCCTGATGAAGTGGCCGATTTGTTTCAAGTGACCCAGAGAGTTGGGACAGTGGTGGAGAAGCATTTCCAGGGGACCTCCATCACCTTCTCCATGCAAGTGAGTTCACAGATTGTTCACAAGTGTTTCTTTCCTTCCTTCTCAAAGCTGAGCGTGGGGCTCTGTATCCTAGCCATGTTATCAGAAGTGGTTTTTGTTGTCTGCATTTACATAACAGCAGAAAAAAAATGTTACTAATGTAAGGTAGCTCTGCTGTCCACGGGCCCCAATGTGGACTATGGCATGGTGTTGCAGCAAATGTCCACTATGTTGTTTACAAGGAGGTTTGCTTCCAGGCTCACATTCAGTTACCTACCTTTCTTAGACAGCCACGACCACCTGCCCAGGGGTAGCTCAGCTCACAGTAACCCAGCCCCCACAATCAATTAGCAAACTAGAAAATGCCCCCCACAGACCATGCCCACAAACCCTGCCCACAGACAAATCTGATGGGGGCAATTTCTCAACTGAGATTTTTGCTTCCCAGTTGTTTCTAGGTTGTGTCAAGTTATGAAAAACTAACCAGCAATGGGAATTTACATGAGAACGAGAGCTAAGGAATTTTGTTTTGTTTTGTTTGCTTATTCTTGTTTCTGTTTTTTGTTTTGCTTTGTGGTAAGTATGTTTTGAGCATGCACAGACTCAGCCCTGCTGTGGTTGAAAGGAGAGCAGTGATCTGACCCCTAATGTGAGCTTCTTCTTTATAAGACTTACTTTTCTCCAGATGTGATGCAAACTGCAGTGATAGGTAGTAGGTTGCTACAGTGAGTTTATTGTATATAGCCTACCACATAATGAAGTTAGCAGGTTTGCAGCCACTAGAGATCTGTGGGAAGAACGTGAGCCAGTACTCTTCAGGTTGAAAGAAAGACGTCCATGATGTGTGTCATCAGTTGGGAGCTGAGTACATTGTCAATAACACCTTCAGATCCCTATAGATAGGGATGGGGACAGTAAAGAGTGTCTAAGGGCCCTTGTGCTTAGAAGCACACTGAGTTCACTTCTCTGGTTGGAAATCAGTGGCTCAAGCATATGGGGACCATGTCCTCAGCTCTTCATGCTCACCAACTTGTCCACCATCTCCATCAGTTATTCTCTCATTGCTGTAACACAGTACCCCAGCACACCTAAATTAAAGAGGCAACAGTTTATTTTGGCTCACCATTTGAGATTAGGGAAATAGTAGCAGTCCTATGAGGCAGCTGATTACGTTGTATTCATAGGCAGGAAGCCCACAAGGAAGAGGTGCTCACCATAATTTCTTCTTTTCATTTAGCAACAGGACACTGGCCCAGGAAATGCTGGGGCCCATTTTTCAAATAGATCTTCCCTCCTACTTAGTCTAATCTAGACTCTCCCTGGTAGTGTCTAGAGATTTGTTCAAAAACACAACAACTTGAGTCAACATGACAACCAATTATTAACCCACCATCCTTACACTCTTTCCTTGGCTTTTTGCCACAGACCTCCAAAGACAACAAGCATAGAAGCCAATATATTGAAGTCTTTGACAAAAGATGTTCATCTCTTTCTCAAAGCACAAATTCTGGCTTGTATTAATTTAGAGTATCTGAGCATCCCTAGAAATACAATTTGAGACAGTAATTCATCTTGGGGGTGGATTTATTAAATCTCTGTTGCAAACTGTTTCCCGGTAGACCAGGTAAAGGAAATGGATGAGAATACGTACCAGGAAATGCTAGTGTTGGTTAATAATGGTGCTTGACTATGTATGGATGGAATTGGAGCAATTTTGCGTAAGTACTGTTGTGAAACTGTTTTAAAACTGTACTTCACATTAACATACATTTGTATGTTACAAGCCTGTGTACCCTTCCTATCTCATCCATGTGTACCTTCAAGGATAAAGAACTAGGGTTTCACAAAGTAATCTTAACCAGTCATCCATGTTCTAATAGCTTTGGTCCTGTTATGTTATCTTCTCAAGTATTGGTTGACAACTATGAGGAAAGATTTGATGTACATGTCAGACATGTGCTTAACCCTTGTCCTAGCAGAGCATGAGTCCTACCCACCAGGCATGGTCATAAAGAGATATATTTAGCCAAAACCAGGGGGTAGAAATTCTATTTTGAAATTGTGTGTTGCAAAGAAGTTTGCTGCCTTCTCCCTAGAACACCTGCTTTCAGTTGTAAAGAACTTGGAGACTGGGCATGTGTTCTTATTTTCAGCAGTGACACAGACAATTGACAATAATCTTGTTGCCTTTGAAAAGCTAGAGGTGGAAGGGGTACACGCAAGAGGATCTACCCACAACAGTCACTTTCCTTTCCTGACTCAAGGTCAGGAGAGCTTGAAAGGACTGTTTCATCTGAACTTCATCTTCTTGCTTAAAGGATTTCTTGAGGAGAAACTGAATCAATATTAATTAAATGACTTCTGATTTAAAGATAACTAAACCGTGGTACTTTGCCTCCCCAAACATTTTTAGTCTTATTTTTAATGTGATTAAAAGCATAGTGAAACCAAAGACCATGAAAAATAGAAAGGAGTGGCCTCCTGGATAATTCAAATCATTTTTTACATAACTCCTTGCTCGGAAGGAAATGGGGACCTGTCTGGTCCCACACATTTGAAATGATTGGTCCCCATGAGACTACTACAAATTAACATACAATGAAATTGGATCTAAATTATTAATGGGCAATGTTTCTGAATAAGCAGACAATACCATCAGTCAATTCTCACCTCAACTCCATTTCTTTTTCTTCCTCTTCTTCTAGGATGGTCCTGAAGCTGGACAGACTGTGAAGGTGAGTGCTTATTATGTGCATACAAATTAATACGAGCGATTATGGGAACTAATAAAAAACCACAACGAGCCATTTGCAGCACATTGCTCTTTCATTATGTTATCTTCGAGGTCAGAGAGACCCTCAGTGTTAGAGCCATAAATCCTGACATTATAAACTGTGCCAAACAGTATGTTTCCCATTAGTTTACAAGACATTTACCCTTTGTAGTAAAATTATTACTGTGCAATCACTAAAACAGAAACTAAACTGAGGAGTTCTAAAACAGAACAGGGCAGGGTACATCAACTTCCTGTGGGTTATATGGGTCCTGTATAGACTAGAGCATCTGATATATCTTTAGTTCTCTGCACAATTTAATTTTACTTATTCCTTCTGAGTAAAGGGACATCCTGTTATGTGTCAAGTGCCTCCTTTCCTCCTTGTCTAGTCTTTTATTTAGGCCCACACATTTCTCTTCTCTCTAGCTACTAAATACCAAAGTTCAAACCTAATGGGATTGATGGAGTTGAAAATGGTTTTAAAGTGTGCTAGAGAGGAAAGGAGGATTTATTATGATAGCCTCTGATCATAGTGAAACTAAAATCCTGGCTGATTATGAAGCAAGAATCCAGCTTCTTTCACGCAAATGTGAATTCTTGCGGTTAGGTTCAATGCTTAAGTGATAGAGAAACTGGGCTTTATGGTGGTAACAATAAGAAGCAAGTTACACTATGCTGCTGACATTATACATGGTGAAATAGAGCTTTTGAGTTTCAGGGCTGGCCTTGATTGGCAGGGTAACATGGCACCAAGTCCTACCAAGTAAACATGGTGCCTTTCTGATCTCAGTTTATATCCAGCTCCAGTGTTTAATATAACTATAGTGAAACTTTGCAAATAGGAAGTCTGGGAATTTTCACAAGGAATGAACGTCTCAAAGGGAAAACTAACAAATTGCAAATGATCAAAAGAATGGCCCTAATTTCTCCAAACACATTACAAGTAAAACTCAACAGAGGATAGGATAGGGATGGTTCAACTTCCATGCATTCCTCTGGCCGCTACCATGTTAGGCAGATGCTAAAAGAGGATGCAAAATGAGTGTCTTTGCTTTGAAACTGATTCTTGAAATACAATGTAAGGTGTTCAAGCTTGGCTACCAGAGTTCTAAAACTCCGGATTGGATTCAAATGTAAACTTAAAATGCACTGAGTTAGTTAAAATGCAATGGGAGATGTCTCTTTGGTGCAGTTTCTAAAGCCATTGATGGTATTGGAGGAAGAGTGAGTGGCATGGGAGGATTCATAGCTTTATAGTAGAACACACAAATTGATAACATACACATCTTAAACAGCTGAAATTTATGTGAACAGGTAGATTATGTGCTCCAAAGATTTTATTTCAAAATTCGGAAGAGGGAAGGGGATATTTATATTATTTCCTATAAAAATGGACTTGAATAGAATAAAAAAGTAACTTTGAAATTGCTAGGGGCTAGGAAAAGGATGAACTAGAAAGTAACTGCTAATGGCTATCTCTTGTGTTTGATAGAAGTCTTGGTATTTAGGAGATGGAGATTGTTTTGTTTCTGTTTTTTTTTTTTTTTTTTGACCAATTAAGCACTGACTCCAGCAAGGCTGAAGACCACAGCTATAGAGTTTCAAACTTCAATAGCAGGATTGTCATACTTAACTGAACAAGTTGTCAAGTTTCTGTTAGCTTTAATGGTGATTATAAGGGATTGACTTGTAATATGAAGCACCACGTATGAATTACTGAATGTTCTTAGTATAGCCCTCACTATTAAGCTTAAGCTAATTTCTGTAAACAATTGTATCCTTTTAAAAGAAATAAGCATATTATGTTTAAAAAATCCACTTGTTGGTTTCTAGCCTGGTTAAAGCATTTCTCCAGTGTAAATGTGTGAGGTTGACTCACATCCTTTTTGGAACATAATACATAAAGAAAAATTCACCACACACACACACACACACACACCTACACATCTTATCTGCATTAGAAATAGAATAGAAGTAAACTTCTGTTAACTATTCTGTTACTCCAAGTCCTCCTATCTACAAATAATAATCTATAGTATCAAGTTGTGATCTTTTCAACACCATGCATGAAATTTTACTCTGGAGTCAGATAAACAACAGTCACTACCACAGACTCTCAGCTGTTATTTTAATAAAATCTAATAATTCACAATGCTGTGGACAAAATGTGGGAACCCTCATTATTATTAAGAACTATGCCTGGTCTGGTTCTTTTCAGATGATTGTGTTCCCAGCCTTGTTACTTTCTGGTGACAGCGTAGCTCATAGATGGTGTTCACGTAACCAGGATGCATGGAATCCAGTCACACCACGCTAGCAGCTTCTCCAGGGAGCATAGCAGCACCTTCCAGAATCCAGCTGTCCTAGTCGGATAGTTCTTGTCAAGGCTGGGAGGGTTTCATGGTTTGAAATTCACACAGTTCCACATTCTGAAGGGATGTTGGTCAGCCTACCATGGAGAGCACGGAGCCTGTCGCTTTTTTCTTTGCCTGTGTAGGAGATTCTCAATGCTGTCTGATGTCTGCTTTCTGGGTTCTAATCTACTTTTGCCTCATGCCAGGTAGTAATAGGAATAAGCCCACTAATGGCCTTTCTCCCTGAAGCAAGTGTTGCTATTGTTAATGAGGGCACACCACTGAGTTAGCCTCTTGAACAGGATGGTACTTCAGGGATTTTTTTTTTTTTCCTGAGGCTTTAGATTCTGCCTAGCAACACACAGGCTGGCCTGGCTTACTCAGTAAGACTCTTGTAACAAGGAAAAGGAAATATTGAAGTAAAAAGTGACCTCTGATTTCATAATTGATTATTTGGTTTTCTTCTTGGAGTTTAAAAGTTGAACATTACCGGGCATGGGATGATTATTACAGTGATGTGGATATCCTACAGGTTTGAGAACTAATCTCTTTCTCCTTTCCACTACTCAGCCATTCCCTGACACCCACCCAAGCTACTCTGGTGAACCTCATGGTTCCTCTCCAGTTGTCTAGGTGGATTCCTGTCAAGGAATTCTTCAGCATCTCTGACACATTGGCTTGTTGGCACATGTACCTTTCCCCCTGTTGTTTCTTTTGTCTACAGGGAGTATATATATACTTTATTATTTTGGATTCCGTCCATATTGATGATACTTAGAATGTGTTGCCCTTGGCTCTGGAACGGTTTTTGATAAAGGAAACTGAGGAACCTCTGGGAGGAGGAAGGTCCCTCTTTAGACCTGTTCCACTATCCTCCCCAAAGTCAGCCGTCAAAGAATGATCTGATCTACCTGCCCCATAATGCGCTCGCTCAGCAAATGACCTGCCTTTTGCAGGCATACAGTGAAGGCTGAACAAGCAGGCCTCCAGAGTGCTACTTTCTCTTCCTATCGCTTCCTCCTGTCTATAAAAATACTTTGTCCTGTCTCTTTAGGTGTTTGTACCTGAAGTTCCCCTCAACCTATAAAACTTGCATCAAGTGAGTGTGCTATAGATTTTTCCTGTCAATCTGAACCACCATTGTAGTGATCCTCATCCTAACCTACAATAGGAAAGAAAAAATACTACTCTCAATAGTGGTGCTTTGTATTAATGGAGACACTATGACCTTCTGTGCAGAGACAATTATCTACTCCCAAGTTTCTTTTTTTTTTTTTTTTTTTGGTTTTTCAAGACAGGGTTTCTCTATGTAGCCCTGGCGTCCTAGAACTCACTCTAGACCAGGCTGGCCTCATCTCAGAAATCCGCCTGCCTCTGCCTCCCAAGTGCTGGGATTAAAGGCATGCGCCACCACCGCCTGGCTACTCCCAAGTTTCTATCTTTAGTCATCAGGAAGTAGTTGTTGTGTATGTGTTTTCCTATGCGCAGCAAATTTCCAGGTTTCCAGAAATATCTATGAAATATACCCCATGTATTGTGGACTTCAGACTGAATTTTCCATAAATTATGTTCTTAAATCCGAATCTCAAGTGTAATTCCAGCAAGGAGAAGCCCTAATCCTCATTCATTCCTTCAAAAGGGATGCTTTCTAATAAGCTGAGTGGGAATCATTTTCCTGATGCTGTTACATGAATGTCTTCGGGTGGAGGGTACTTTAGGTGTATTTAGGAAAGAGATTTATTCCAGATAGGTAATCTCAAAATCTCTTTATAGATCCAGATCCTCTTCCATGTTTATAGTATGTGGATGCTGTACTTGAAGGTTTAATTGTAGGCTACTAATGCAGGAAATATTTCTTAATAACTGTTAAAATATTATAAATTACTTCCTATATTGCTCTGGCAGAAAAAAGAGGTGTTCTTTAAAGAAATGTTATCAAAAATTGTCTTTAAACTCCTATTACCTGTGGCATGTTTTTGTTTGCTGGATCAGGTCGTACACATGTCATGTAGATCTGGTCATATTGCAGTTTAATGCACAGAGGATACTTAGCTGTCGACAAAGTCAGAGAGTTAATATTACATGGCATCTGTCAGAAGTGCCAGTGAAAGTGAGCTCTATAACTTACCAGCTTTGCCACTCTGGAGCAGGCTCTGAAATGTGAGCCTCAAGTTTTTCAAATGGAAACTATTGAATTGTTTGGTGATGAGAAGAAGATGACATGAACACATAGGGAATATAGTAGGTACTAGGTAGAATTTAGACACATGGATGGGATTTGGATCCAAATAACCCCACTTTAAGTCCCAGCTTTCTCACCACATGCTGTCACCGGTGCTTGTGTATATTTCTCTCTCTTCTTCTCTCTCTCTCTCTCTCTCTCTCTCTCTCTTCTCTCTCTGTGTGTGTGTGTGTGTGTGTGTGCATGCATTTGTGTATATGTGTGGAGGTGTGTGGATATGTCTGTTGTCTTTGTATATATGTATGTGTATGCGAGTGTTTTTTGTGTATATATCAATGTGAGTGTATGTGTGTGAGTGTGCATATATAAATGTGTGTCTTTGTGTGCATGAGCATGTATATGTATGTGTGTGTGTTTTGTATGTGTATAGGTGTATGTATGTATGTGAGACTATGTATGTGTTTATTCCTGGATGCTAGAGCTAACTTTGGGAATCATTTTTCAGTGTCTTTCCACCGTGGGTATTATTGAATCAGGGTCTCTCACTGACCTGGATCTCAAAAAGAACAATAGGCTACATGACCAGCAAGCCCCAGTGATCATTTTGTCTTGCAATTTCAATGCTGGGATTGAAAGTATATATATTATATCTAGCTTTTTTACATGTGTGTTGTAGGCATTGAACTCAGGTCATAATGCTTGGAGAGCAAGCACTTTACTGATTAAGCTATCTCATGGTCCTAATTTTCTTTTATGTGTGTGTATTTGCCTATGCTTATTTGTGTATGACATGTTCACATTCATGTTTGTGAATCCAGGTACACTCAAGCCAAGTGAGCACAGTACACATGTAGGGATCAGAGCCTATTCATTGGTGAGAATTCTTACTTACCTTCTACTTTGAGACAGGGTCTCTCTCTCTCTGTCTCTCTCTCTGTCTCTCTCTCTCTCTCTCTGTGTCTCTCTCTCTCTCTCTCTCTCTCTCTCTCTCTCTTCTCTCTCTCTCTTTCTCTCTCTCTCTGTCTCTCCAACTGCATATGAAAACCTACCTGGCCAATGAGCTTCACTGTCTCCATCTCTCATCTCTGTAGGCATGATGAGATAACTGATGTACCTGTTGCACATCTTTTACATGGCTTCTGAGAATTCAAACTCAGGACCTTACACTGTGTAACAAGAATTTTACCCACCGATCCATCTCCCAGCACCACTACACCAGTAGTATTTGTTGTACTAATTATTTAATCTCAAATCAAGATTCCTTTGATCATTCAGTTCCTAGATAAAAGACATACAATCTTTATATTTATAATAAGCCTTTATACCACTGGGCTGGGCAGATATCTACCCTCTAAGCTATTAGAATTTACTTCCCCATCAATAAACCCAAGTTGTATTTTGCCATGTTCCATCTGGGCAGCTCTTAACTCCAACTGGCCAGTCCTCAGGGCCATGTTTTCATGATCCCTTCCCCATGTCATCTTGTCCTTTCTCTGTCTTCTTTCTCTCCTTTCTTGTGATCTACTGCTTCCAACCCCAAGCACAGGAACCCAAAATCTAACCTATATTTCCTTTGCCCAGCTGTAGGCTGTAGCCATATTTATTCACCAGTCAGGAATAACTTGGGGTGGGGGCAAGATTACATGGCAGCACTTGGGTCTACTTGCCTATTCTCTCATCTGTGGGGGCAACCAGACCTTGGGGCCCAGTATTTATCATTATAGTACATAGCAAATGACCCAACCTCAACAATTATAATACTTTTTGCTTTCTTCTTTTTAAAAATTTTAATATTTGTTTAAGAGAGTACTTATGTATATACAGTCCAACTGTCTTGGAACTCACTATGTAGACCAGGCATACGTAGTTTTACTGTCATAGAGAACTGCCTGATCTTTCTGCTGAATGATGGGATTATAGGTGTACATCATGACAACTGACTTTTTATTAATAACAATTTCAATAGTATGTTTTCAACTTTAAACTAGGATAAGGATGGACCTTAGCAATGTGAGCCTGACACAGAAATTGTAGCTCCAATATCACTTTATTAATATGCACTGCTTTTTCTCACAATTACTACCTAGTAGCTTATATTTTTGAAAAGCTTTTGGTCTGATCATATATCATGGGAAGTAGTTAAATTTGTTATGATAAATGACACCTGTGCTGGGTATGGCAATACACTCCAGCGTTTGGGAGCCAGAGGCTGAGAAGCAAGTTCAAGACTGGCTTAAACTAAAAAGCAAGACTTTACCCATTTCACTCCTTCTCCCCTCTCTCTCTTCATGCTCATGGACACACACTGGAAACACATACACACACACACACACACACACACAAACCTCATACATGAAACAGTTTGAAAATTCTAACATGTGCATTCTTAATTGGAAAAAAATGACTCTAGAATTATTGATTGTCTGCTCTGAATATTGATGTGTCTGATAATTTCCTGTAAATGGATCAACAGTGACCAGAAAACTTGTCTAAAGTGGGTTTCCATTAGAAACCCCTGTCCCCTGTGCTGATTTAGTCAGTGGGGGTGGATGCAGAAGTTTGTTTTGACAGATACCATGATGATTCTGAGCCATCTTACATCCTATATCAAATCTATGAGAGGATAGTGAGAACAAACATGGAAGACTGTCCTTGGACTCAGCATCTTCATCCCAGACTTACTGCAAAGGAAGATGTCATGTGCACAGGGTGGAGAAACCCATAGCTTGATAATGAAAAAGATTTGGGTCTGTTATTTATTATTTTCATTTGGAATGAAATTTCCAGAGAGCTTCAATCTGCCACAGGTCTTTTATCCTCTGATGAAAGCCACTGCGAACGCTGCCTTGTCTCTGTTTATACCTAATGCATGTATTTACTGCTGGAAGAATTAGTGTCTTCAGGATGCAGTAGCTTTTATCTTGTAGAATTGCCTTATAATTTGCATCTGTTCGTAGAATAAATCTAATTTGACTAAGTTCAATAAACCAAAGACAGTTGCAACGTTCAGTAGACATTTTGAGTGTACTTCTTGGGACTGGCTACTTTGAGAAGTGGCGGGGCTCCAGGCTCCTTGACATGTTGATCTCCAGATGCTTTCCCCCAAACCTTTGGACACTAGCTCTCCTGGCCAAAGAAGGTACCAATGTCCTCCTTAGGAAACTTTTTCTCTCCTATGAAACCTTCAGATTTCCTTCTAAGTATGTATCAAAAGGGTAAATGTGTCCATTTCTTTTTGTTTTCAGTTCAGCACAGTGGTTTTTATTTATAGATGTGTCTGTTACCTTCTTCTTTCAATTTCTGTCCTTCCATCTAACCCCCTAAAAAGGACAGTGAAAAAAGAGCTTTTTGAGGATCTGTGCCCTCCTGGCAGTTACAAAGGCAATGACAATGAAAACAATCTTTGGATGTGATTGAGACTGACAATTGAGAAGTCTAAGGCAGAGTAGGAAAAAGTTGGCAAAGAAAAGGCAAGAAGGAGAGAAAAGGGAAGTATAGGGGGCTAGTGTGTTTCTTTTCTTGCTAAGAAGAGCTGCAGAGAAAGCCTCAAGCAGTAACAAGTACAGGGTCTGAAGAAGAGAGGTGGAACTTAAACACAAAGGAGGAAGTGGAGATCAAGGAAGGCTGTAGGATCTAGTTAGCAATGAGAGTCCTCATTATTTGAAGCCAAGCACAAGGATATAGAATCAATCTGTGTTGCAAAGAACATAATATTTGTACAACCTCTCCCTCTTCTGGAACATTGTTTGCTGTGCTGATGAGAAGATCCTTTATTTTCTTGCAGTTTCTCATCTGAGATTTCGCAGACTCTTCTACCACCCAGACCTTACCCAAATGTTTCTATTCAACCTTCTCACCCACAGAGTAGTGGTCTAAAATGGATGTCCCTCTTTCTAGGTAGACTTCATTTCCCAGAGAAGCGGAAGAAATTAAAACTTTTCTATTTCCAGTTTGACTAACTTGTATTTGCATGGCTGTTGGGTCAGAACAAAGAAAAAAAACTTAACCAAGATATGTGATACTTTTCATGCTGTAACTTTTTAATATTGTAGTTTCTATGTCTTACATTTGGCAAGTAACCTGGAAAGGATGGGGGCGGAGGTGGGTTCCCCTGGCTGGAAAGAAATGCAAGGCTTTTGAGATGCAATTAAAAGAGATGACTCAAGGACCAGACTGCCCAGTTTCAAACACAGATGCTTCACCTGCCAAGTGCATCTCCCCTCTATAAGTCAAGTTTTCCAAAGCCCAGTGTCCATTTACACATTTCTAAAATAAGGGTTGCCCTGGTCTTTTAATGGCTTCTAGGGATATTGTAAGAACCAAATGGATGATTATGCATCCAAGCTCTTAACATAGTGAAGTCTCAAAAAAAATTGCTATGAGCTTTTATAATTTCTACTTGAATTTCTCTGTAGCTCTCAAAGGTAGGCATTAATATTTTCCACACGAGCAACTGAGGTTTACAGAGTAAATTCACTTACCTAAAAGCATACCTAACAGGTAGCAAAATTAGGAAATCAAACCCAAGCCAGAGGAAAAACCCACATCCTCCTTGTATCATGTGGGTAGTGTGTTCCTTCAAAAACTTTAGTCATTCTGTCAGTACAGCCAACGATGTTCCAGAAGAGGGAGAGGTTGTATAAATATTATGTTCACTGCAACACAAATTGATGCTATATCCTTTTGCTTGGCTTAGAATAATGTTGGCTTCCACCCAAAAATACCCCGAGGACTGTCATTGTTAACTCGATTATACAGGTGAAGATTAACAAAGCAAAACATCGCTTTATTGCTGTATGTCCACGTATGGTAGAATTATATGTTTTAGGTGTTTAATTTTTCATTAGTGCTCCCAACAAATTCCACCAGTAATTAAAGGCTGTGACATACAGCAGAGTCGGCATTGAATGTTCTAATTTTGTTGTGAGATCTGTAATGCAGATGTAGCAAACAGGACAGATGTGTTCTGACTGTCAGGTTTTTAGTATTCAGTAGACTTTCCTCTGAAGCTTAGATTGGGGATCTCTGTATAATCACTGTGAAAAACAATGTCTCGAGCAGAGAGAGATGCTCTGTAGGCCCTAAGGTCCCAATAACTGTAAAACATTATTACTCGGGATCAGCTTCTACCTCAGTTGGTACAGTAAAATCCCAGTTACTCACTGCTACCATTTTTGTTGTAGGATAGATACTTGATGCTCCAAAAACAATTGTTGAAGGGGTTTTGAAGTTGGTAAAGTGTTTGCCTCAAACACACTCATGAGGACCTCAGTGTGAGCCCAAGAAATTCTTTTTTTTAAATTTAAGCCTGGTAACACATGCTTATAATCCATGTGGTTGAGATGCAGGGACAGGCAGTCTAGTCTCTCTGGGACTCATGGGCCAGCAAGCTTAGCCTATGTGAGGTCTCTGGGCTAAGAGACCCTGTCACAAGAAATAAAAGTGAATCATACTTTACAACCTCTACCCCCAGACTCTGAGACTTCTGTAGCCTCGTGCAAATGTACACACTTGCATGCACATGTACCTGCACACACAGGAATACTCAAACATACACACACATGTACAAACTAACAATGGCCATTAAAGCATTGATTCTCACCATCTTATATTTCAAGCCTAGACAATTTTGTTTTAAATTATCTAACCCCATGTAATAAGCTCCTCCCAACATCAGATCTTTAAGCCTGTTGTATCTAATAATGGGTTTGGCAGAACTGTGGGACCAGCTAAAATAACTGTGCCCAGCTAGTCATGTGAAAAATGTTCAATACTTTTGTTTAAATGCAAGAGGCCAGGTTAGTCTCAGTAGATAAGCTCTTTGTTACCATGAATCTTCTATGAATGCTCGGTGCTCAGTGAGAGCCCAGACAATAATGTGTGCTGTGGTAGAAACTGGGCACTCAACTGAAATAAGTCCAGATGTTATGAGATTTTATCTCAAGAGTTATTAATAGCTAAAAATAATAAAATAGAAGGCCAGATTGCCTTGAGCTACCTCTCTAGGTTTTAAAACTATATATTGCTTAGAAATTGCCTCTGGGTGGAGACAGTAGATGGGACTCATGGAGGGAGGTGAGGGCTCTTCAGGTGACCTAAATCTGTAGCAGTTCATTTCCAACATTATTTCCAGTTGCTGATCATAATACTCCAATTTTAAAATATTCATATTTTAAGGTTTATTAAATATAAAAGAAAAATGTATAGTTATCTTAGTAATTTTTGTTTCACATGGGCCCCATCCGAAGCCTATTTCACCAAGCTATGTGGATTACAATTGATTGCATTTGCTTTAGTATCTACAGCATGTAAGTGCTCTTCATAGCCCTGACTTCAAATCTCTGATGACAGAAACCATAGCAGAGTTCCGCAACGCCACAGCTAGATGTTGCCCAGATTTATAATCTGCTCTCTCATTTATTTATATAAATACACTTTTGAATCTGGACCTAAATGACCCGACTTGACTCTTACCCCCATATTCATCTTGAATTATTCAGTTCCTTCCAGGGGTACCTCTTTGCCCTTTATATCAGAACCATTAATAAAGTAATTCTCAAGACTCAGAAAAGCTGCTGGAAAAGGTAAGGATTGGAGGGCTGAGCCTGGTGCAAGAGGAAACAGGTATAATGAATTATAGTCCTGGCAACTTGCTGAACCACTGACATGTAGAAATCAAGGGATGCCCTCCTAATGACTGAAAGCATATGAGTTTGATGAGACTCTGATGGGCCTCACCCAAATATAGTGAATATCCACATCCTACCTCCTTGTGTATCATGTCAGTGCTGGAAAAGGGTGATTTTGAAATTTAACCCTATGCCAATATAATATTCCAACTTCAGAGGAAAAGGACAAACAGTGATATGAAATCTTGTGTTCCATCAATATAGAAATAATGTACTTGGTTCCCAATATGGAGGCTGCCATTTCTTTGCTCTGATGTATTTTCCTTCAGTAGGCTTTTCTCCCTCCTGATGTTATAGAGAAGGCAAACATGGAGCTGTTTAAGAAGTTGACTTTGCCTTAAGTGGCTAAAGAAAATAAACATTGAGTGAACAAAGTGAACCTCCAAATACTCTTTTTCTTCATAATGAAATCCACTTATCCTAATGTTCACATTCAGATCGCTCACTCTGAGTCTATATATCTGTTCCCTGAAGAAGAAATGGCTTCTTATGCTACCTAGCCTACTGCCCTGAAAATGACCCAAGAGGGGCTTTTATTTGTGGTTCAAATCATCTGTTGGTTGTAAGTGGTATGAATTCCCAAATGGGATCATGTTCTAGCAGTACAACTTTGATGTTACTGTTCAGTCATGAAAAGCATAAATGTGAGTTTACACTCAGATCCACCATCAAATAGTCACAAATGAATCTTACTCTTAAGGAAGAGACTGAAAGCATAGGCCTTCAGAGAATTCTGGGAGGCCTAGTGACCTTGGAAATCAGATATTTTCTGTTACCATACAATCTCCCTCTTCCAGCTAATGTATGTGTGTGTGTGCACACACACGTGCGTGTGCACGTGCAATTTTCACACAGACACACACACACACACAGACAGAGACAGAGAGATAGGGATAGGGACAGAGACAGAGAAAGGGAGGGAGAGACTAGTAGAGAGAGAGAGAATTGAAGTCTGTCTTTTATCCTTAATATTTTGTAATCTAGGGTACTGTGAGGGAACTGTTTCCAGTTCTGCACAGCTCTTGTTTAGAATTGATGCTGACAATTGCCTCACCACCCAAGGTACCCCATTCCTGTCACTAAGGAAAAGAAGCATCCTGCCTCTCATGTCTGCCTCCTTGGCATTCACACTCTAGGCTCAGCCTTGGAAATAAATGGCCCAATATTAGAATGCTGAGAAACTATAGAAGTTCTGTATTTCACAGTGAGTTCTTTTCCCAGTGAGTGTCTATGGAGAACCTACTTTATATCAGTCATTGCTAGGCTCTGGTCTAGAGTGCAAGGAAGGTCAGCCAAGATATACTCTTAGCTTTACATATATTTCTTCAACAACCAAGTGAACAAACAAATCATTGCAGATATAACAAGGAATCGTGAGATGTTTTAACACATAGAAAGAAAAGTAGGAGTCATGTTGATGCTTGATTTGCAGAGACAGAAAGGGCCTTTTAAAGAAAGGGCTTGTACTAGAGAACTGTAGACTAGAGAATAACGGGACCCAAACCTGGATGCTGAAGAACATTCTGGACTAAGAAAATAGCAGTGGAGTGAAGTTATCACATTTTAGAAGATGAAGAGGAGGTGGCAAGAAATTAGGATGAAGCTCATAGAGGAGAGAGGTCAGTTTGAAGATGGCAAGGGTAGAACTCAGGAAGGCCTTGTGCATTGTTAGAAGTAAGGAGTTTTAATTCTCTTCAAAGTGCATTTGATGGTTCCAATATTATAAGGATAAAAGGTATTTCCAAGGTTATGTAATATAGTACTGTAAATCATCTTATCTAGACTCATATTAAGTACACTGTGGTAGAATTTAAATAATTAGTGTCCTGTATTTATTATGTCCTTGATGGTTATCACTAGCATTTTCCCCATGCATATTCAATGTTTAGCATATAAGGAGTTAAAAATTGGTTGATTTTTTTTTTTTTAAGTTCCAGGTGCACTTTTCATTTTGCATAATCCAAGGGTCGGCAAAGTTCTTTTGATAAAGGCCAGACAGTAAACATTTTAGACTCCGAGTGCCAGATGCAGTCTGTCACAAAAATATAGTTTTGCTTATATAACACAAAAGCTATCACAGAATATATGAAAATAAATTTTCACAACTGGACCTGGCTCCTGGCTGTGTTGCAATCAAATGTTACTTATAAAAGGATTAGCTGTCTAAATTTGTACATATAGTTTCTTGGCTTACCAGGTTTGAGGGACCATCTTCTGGTCATCAGAGAGACTTCTAGGCATTAAGTATAGGAGTGGATGGTCTCCTCATGACTGTCAAGAAACGAGCTGATTCTGACAGCAGCTGGCAGTCATCCTACAGTGGTGGGGCAACCTGCTGATAATGTGGAATGGCAGAAATAGACTAAAGTTCCAGTCTTGGTGTCATTTTCGGGTCCTTAACCAGTCCTGAAGCCTGCCCTAACTGTAAGCATTTCAGTTAGGTGTTCCACCAAGTTCTCTGCTGTTAAAGCTAGGCAGAGTTGACTCTTACCCCTATCAAGAGAAGAAATGCTCAACTAGACCATCTGCTCTAAAATATTCAATTATTGTTAGTTCTTAATATGCTTAACTGGCAGTTTGCGTAAACAATTTCTAAAGTGCTTGTACATCTCTGTAGTGCTCATCAGATGCCAAGGGGGATCTTTGAGGGAAGTCTGCAAATCAATGGCCCTAGAAGAACTTGACTTGCAGTGGGTTCCCTCTGGTGCATGACCACACGGTAATTCCATTAACTTTAATGATGGTTCGGCTGCACAAAATGGACCCTGTTAGTCTATTCTCTTCTTTGTTTTTGGCATTAAATCTTCTCCTCCAGCTAACTCTTCAGGGTAAAGTATGGACAGCTTATGCCATTTATTTCTTGGCCTTTATTAATATATGCAGGCCTCTCCCTCTCTGGGAAGCAGCCCTAAATGAGTACATTAAAAATGAATTTCCTATGCCATTTGTCGATGCTGAGAAAACCCCAGAGTCAGGGACATCAGTGGATTATTATGGATTGTTGCAAGATACAATAAAATCATAAATATGACTCAAAACAATTACTGTGGTCACATTAGCAAATTATCAAATCCATAATTTTCTCTGGAGGCTGGCCTGGAGAGTTAAATAAAGTGCCAGAGGGAGGAAAGTTGTATTTTAGGAATGAGACAAAAGAGAGCTAGGAGAGAGAAATTTATGATTTAATTTGCCGGGTAATCTAAATGAGAATAACTATTGGATTTCTAAAAAGTGAACTTTGATTAGCTTCAGGTGTCAAAATGAACAGAAAATATGGGTCAGTTTATTGTTTTAGTAGAGTCTTTGTGGAGGGGGACAGAAAGTTATTCATTGTGAAGAATAACGGTATAACTTGACCTTTGATCTATTTCCTTCTGTGTTCTTATTGTCTGTATTCAGATAATTGGATTATCCTGAGACTAGCTGGCTCTTCCTTAGACTTGTACTTCACTTTCTTCACCAAGTGTCAATTTCCCCCACTCAGAAATAAATCAATTGGAAATGAAATTACCTAGAGCATTCATTTTTTACCATCTAGTAAATGAGTCTCTCTAAAGAACAGGAGGGCCTCCCTTCTCAGCTCAAGCTTAATAAAGTCCTTTTTGGCAGAGCTGGTACAGAATTATTGTCTCTGCCTTATTCAAGCCTCTCCTCTTTACTGATTATGAGGCAATGGCTGTTTGGAAACTTACAGTAGCATGTTGATAGTCCTGTGTATATTTTCTGAAGAGCTAATGGGAAGCCTGGCTCCTTAAGCATGGCAGCTTAGAGTAAAGCTGTCCATCGCTCTGTCTGCCCAGTTATCGACTATGGAAATTCACAGCACCTCTGGCCAGGCTGCCGTCTAATGACAGACACACCCACCACCAGTGGCTAGAGTTTTAGGAACAAATCTGATCAGCATTCATTACACTTCAGAGAAACAGCAACACAATTTGCACAAAGATGAAGGAGATCTTATAATGATCCTTGTGGAAGCAGCCAGCAGATTTCTTCATGCAGTCATTGGAGAGCTTGAAAACCCAGTCGAGAAATGATAAATTACTGCTAACTGTCTTAATTATCCCTGACACAATGTTGAAACCTGATGAAATTTTGCTGAAACTTACATAGAGGGAAGATTTTAAAGTTAAATACATTATGCAAACAGAAATGATTTTAAAAGTAGAAGGGTAGCCATCTTACAAGAACCATGCTTATCCCTCAACTCTCCAGAGCCTTATAAAGAGAGGGAATGCTGAACGAATCCAGTAGATTAATTGGAATTTTAATTGCAACCTAATTGATTGTACTCAGCATGCTCATTAGGTGAAAGGAGACTCCAAGTCATTTCCCATGGTCATTGCATTAATAGACGTGGGAAGTGTGTGATCCATAGCAATCCTTTCTCCCTGTAAACAACATAAGCAACACACTTAGCTTTGCAAGGTTGGGCAGTGATGAAATTCGTTTCTTTGTATTTTAGCATGATGTTGCTGTATTAACTCATCTTCTAGATGCTTCATAGTCTTAGCTTTAATGTATCCAGTGTACCAATGTATGTCCAATTTTCTCACCAATTTTTCTGACCACCTGTCTTATTCCATGATAAAATAATCTAGTTAGAAAAGTTTTTTCCCCAAGCCAATCCCCATGTTCTCCTACTGTAACTCCCTAATATCTCTAGAAAGATAAATTCCTAATTACATTGATACAATTCAGGTCTTATTTTTAAGTGGGTGGAATCATTATACAACAATGTGCAATAGAGGTCACTTTCTTCATTTCTATTCCTCTTTTAAGCTGGGAAAAATCTGATCTGTCCAAAGATCAGTGGACCATTTGCTTCCTTTTGCTGCCTTCTTTTCATGTTCCAGCAGTAGCATCCATAAGCCCAGGTGATGTGGAGGGTCCCTGTTCTTACTCCCCTCTTCTGTTCTGTCTTTCTCCCTTCCCCACCTCTCTCTCCCTCTCCCTCCCTCTTTCCCCTTTCCCCTTCCTTTTCTTCTTTCCTTCCTCCCTCTATTCCTCTATCCCTTTCTTCCTCTTCTGTACCCCTGAAATACTCCTTCTTTCTTCCTCTTCTAAACATTTTAGGCAAACTAGATTGACTCTATCCTACAGTCATTCCTAGAGGCTTTGTAGACTTTGGAGGAAGATGTATCTCCCAGCTAATCCCAGACCACAGGAATTGTCACTGGGCTTAGTATGTACTTGGGATGGCTTTTGCTCTTTCACTAAACTGGTCCTACATCTAGTGCTTTCCATGCAGAGACTACTCTAATTTAAACTCACTGCATGCAATCACATGGGGAAATTCAGATGATACTGGAAAAAAGCCATGCATAGTTGTCCATAAATCACTGTTGGGCTTCAGAGCTGATTATTCTTTTTTTTTTTTTTTTTAATTGAATATTTTATTTATTTACAATACAGATGTCATCCCCTTTCCACATTTCCCTCCCTACAACCCCCTATCCCACCCCTCCTCCTTTATGCTTTTATACCATTTTGATTACATGCATGTTAAGGTCAGTTCTAGGTTGAGAGTCTAGCAATAAAATAGATTTAAATAGTCAAGGAGCAAGTAATACAATAAACACAAATAGTCAAAGAAAAAGCAAGGCATTAAACCCAATTATGTGAACATTCCTGTGATCACTGTTTTTAAGGGCTTATCAGATTACCAAAGTATCTAAGCCTACTTCTCTGTCCTAGCCAAGGTCATTTTCATGTCTGAAGCCTACTTCCTTGTTCTAGCCTAAAATTTAGAATCCTGTCTGAAATTACTTCTTTGTTCTAGCCTAATATTTAGGTTCCTGCTTTATCCTATTCAAATTACTGGAAGGAGGTTCAGAATTTAAGGGTAAGGAGCCATCTTGAGTGTCATACCAAATACCATTGGATTCATGCTAGTTCTACAATTTACAGTGGTAGTCATTATAATTAGGAAGAAGTTTAATGACACTGCAGTATATTTGGCATAATTCTAACACTTCTCTGGATGTTTTAATGATACATAGGGAACTTATGAATTTCAAGAATCAATGCTCTGCTGAGCGTTGATGTGGTAGATATTGCAGATAAAATTACCCATGGACTGAGGTCAGTATTTCTATTTCAGTCAAGCTTCAAAAATGGTATATATAGCTTGATCATGCTAGCCCTTTTGTCCTGGAAATACTTTTATTCCTGTCCATTGTGTTAAAGCTTTTCTTCAACAATATCAGTATGTTGCAGCCAAGTACATGGCTGGAACCTAAAAATGGAACCCCAGACAGAGTTATAAGTTAACAGGCTGGCAAGCCAAGGACAGGTAAAATTCTGCACAGAGCCTTACCAACCTAAGACAGAAGTGCATTACTCTTGATAATGCATATTCCATGATGGGTAAGGAAGGCATTCTTGTCAGAATGACCTAAGACAGGCTCAGTCTTGTTAATGAAATAAAAAAGGGGGAGAAGCGGAAGCCTTTGGGGCTGCTTGGCAAGAATCTGACATGGGCCAAGGACAAGGAAATGGGCTGCTTGGCAGGAATATGACATTGGCCAAAAACAAGGAAGTAGGCTTCAGGCAGGAATCTAAATCTTAGGGTAGAACAAAGAACAGCTGATTATTCTTATAGAAGATAAAATGACTGCAAAGATTATATATGCATCTCTGTCAAAGTTTAGACTTTCCATAGAGGACTCTTTGTATTCTGAAGACAGTGAGTCTGATTACTGGTAGCAAAATTCTGTGGTGTCACCATCATCAGGAATATATTGTTACATGATAAAGTGGATTCTAACTATTTTCACATTCCAGCAATGTAATCCATTCTGAACTAATATTATTGATCAGGGGTGCTTGATCTACAGTGTTGCTTTCCATAACTAAGATGCTTCCATTGTGCAGCCTTTCTAAGGTCTTACACTTTTCAAGCATTCATCTAGTTGTTTCCATCTAATGAGCATGTATAGGCCATGTGGAGCCCCTTGAACTCTAGGATGGTGACAATTATAAGCATAAATTCAATTACAAATGGCTAACAAGTTAATCTTTGTGGATTAAAAGGCTTTCAAGATACTTAAAATATTTAAAGTTACAAAAGTTTTCTATGGGAAAATTCACCTATATATAAAACATTAATTTCAGTGATTTCCAGATCATTCAGGTCTAGGCAACTATGAATTATTAGACTCAATTTACCTGATTTAGTACCTTTTAATTTAGTACTTAGGGAAAGATAGCATCCCACCACACACATCCCCCCTGGATACAAGGATCCACATTCTACCAAGAGAGATTAGGTTTTACAAAAGTTCCTTGACTCATAATATTGCAGATTCAAATCTGACACCTTCACTATTCTTATCTGTGTGGTTAGGAGTAAATGACTTTTATTTTCCTTTGCCTCCCTGTCTATAAAACTGGAATATCATTACTCCTTCTAGCTGGGAATTGTGAGTAACTGAGATTATGAATGGGAAGTCTTTGTATAATGTTTGACACATTACACTTTCTTCCCCAATTATTTATGGAAAACTCTTTGCATATCAGTTTATATTCCAGTTCCTATGTCCAGTGCAATGAGCAGAAGAAACACTGGAGAGGAATGAAAGTGGATTGGCTTTGTTTTCAGTGTCTTCCTAATGGGGCCAAAATGCTTATTAATGCTAAGCAGGTTGCTTTCCAAGGAATCAAGGCAAGTGAATGGGATAGAATGGTATGTATAGAACTGATTTGATATTGCAAGCAGTTACCAGATTCTAGAGGAGACTTGAGGTAGATATGGGGTGTTCTCACCAGATGCATAGATTGTCTGTAAAACTTTGGCCCTAAGATGAGTGTTGGTTTCATTGAAGATGTTTTATTATGAGATTACAAAATGAATTCTTTAATGGTGGTTAATAGTTTAGTGGTTAAGAAACTATTTCTCCCATACTCCAGTGAAAACAGAATATGAGTCTGAGGTTAAATTTTCATTCCAGAAAGTAATGGCTTTCTTAACATCTGAAGAGCAAATAACACAGTAAAGCTGACTACCAATTCACAGAATCCACAGCAGATGGACTTCAAGTTTCTTTTTATTTTCCTAGACCTTTGTCTCTTCAAAATGCTAAGTTTAAGTCAGAATTAAAATATTTATGTTCTAGAATTAAGGCTTAAAATTTGAGAGTTGACACATGTCCAGTAAAGAGAGTTGATCTTACATTAGATTCAAATGAGCTACATTGAAGATTTAGTTAGGATTGAGTTTGAAGCTTGAAGTTTTGACAGAGCCCCCTGATGCCCCCTCCTCATGCTACATTAGATTCCCTCTAACACTTCTGGTCGCAGCTGTTGACTCTGGCTATTCTGGGTATGACTGTCAGAAGGCAAGGAAAGAAATTGGAATATCCAAAGCTGAGCTGTTTCCAAGCCTTGGCTGGGGAGCAGGTTTTACAGCAAAGTTGGAGATTTGTGAGAATGCTATGCCACCTCTCTCCTTCCCAAGTGCATCAGTCCCCATAGTCACCTCCTCAGCCTGGACCAGGAGAACATTTGTTTGGCACACTCTCTGCCATCTGTTGTGGAGCCCAGGCTTCCAGAACACAACAGAAAACAGGTGTGGTGTCAAAGCAACTTAGTGAGTAGACAAGTGGAATACAGGGCTTGGAAAAGAATGTGTCATGTCCCAATCTTTTTTCATCCTTGACCTTTGATGCCTAATGCAAAGCACCATGTCTTATCAGCAGCCAGACCCTGGTAACAAGTTTAAGCTCTAGGTTTAGTGCTACTTGCTTTACCAAAAAACACATGGACTGTGGGTCTGATGGAAATGGGTTTGGTGGCAAGAATTCCTTCTTGGGGCTCTTCTAGACAAACCAATGGTTTCAGTCCCTACACACATCTCTGAGCCAGCCACCACTCCAGACATATATTCTCTCCTATGTTCTAGCACAGGTGTTATATGGTCATAGCAGCAGGAAGAGTCTGTCTCTGCTGTTAGATGATGCTTAGAGTTTTCAGAATTTAACTCCAGAGAAGAATGAGTTCCTTCTTAAAATGATGCTGTTGTAATTTACTTTGTGATGATGTGATGTAAATGTAATTGTTTCTCTAGCAGTATAATGATTCCTCCTCATTTTACACAGTGTGTTTCAAGATCTCATCTGGATGCTTGGCATCACATATAATACCTGTCTCAGTAGAAGTACACCTTTTCCTTCCCATATATACCTGTGAGAAATTTTGTGTTGTGTATTGTATGAGATTTAACAACAGGAGTCGTAAAGTAGGAAAGGTGTAACTATATCAAAGTTGCCATTTATAATTAATAAACTGTTTCTGGAATTCTTCATTTAATATTTTCACATCACATTAACCATTAGTAACTAACCCCAAGAGTATAAACTTGCAAGTCTGAAGGAGCTGTATTAGATATGTATGTGCATGAATTTTGATTGATCAGGCTGCTGGTTATTCAATCTTTCAAGGGATGCAATGAGTGGCTCTTTGTATTCATTTTACAACCACTTTACAACTCAGTTCACCAAGCTCCTCTCTCCCATGGTTTACTTCCCACTGTGGTGACAAAGAACACAGGGAGTCAAGCTTTGGAAATAAAATTTTAAGTGTCAAATTTTGCCTTTCCTCTTTGCTAGATACGAACACAGGTTGCTTGATTTCTCCTCAGTCTCCTCATCCATACAGTGAGGATGTTAATAGTTCCTGATTTGGAGAGTTCTTACAAGGATCATGAAAATCAAGGATGTTTAGGACTTAACATGGTGTAGTATAACTTGAGGAATCTTTTTGTCCATTGGTTAGGAACACATCAGTGTTATTATCCCGGATGTTGTATGAAGTAGGTATGATACTTGGACATTTAGTTACCTAATTTTATTTTGTTTTTGAGACAGGATAGTCTGTAGCCAAGGCAGGCTACAAACTTGCTGTGTAGTCAAGGACAACACTGAACTCTTGCTCCACCATTCCCCAAGTTTAGTATAATTATAGAATATGCCTTCATGCCCTTACTATCATGCTAGGCAAGCACTGTGCCTCCCTTCTATCCCCAGCTCTTACTCCATCTTTAAAGCTAAAAGTGAGGTAACCACATTCCAAAGGGAATCATGATTTGCTATTGACTACAATCTCATCAGAAGTAAAATCAGATAGCAAACTAGGCCCATGATAATTTACTCAAGGAAGTACTGGTGAACGGGGTGGTATCAGCAACCTCGGCCTCTTCAGCATGTGGCTAATAAGCTCAGCTCACAGCAACAACATTCAAACCATGACATTTACTTCTGGGTGGCAGAGGATGGTGAAGTCTGACCATGTGCTACAGCAAGAAGGCATGTCTTCTAGGAGTTTTGGGATTAGAAGGTAGAAGAGCAACATTTGAAGTGTCATAAATTTCTGTATGTTCAGGCTAAAATCTCAACTAGTCTTTTTTAAAAAGTTCATTGTAATATTTTATTTTCCCCAGAATAGAATTATCACTACTTTAATATAACCACAAATAACTTTCTATCATAAAAAAATTCTGAATTTTGGTCTATATGAGCATGCAGTGAACATTTTTAAACATTGCCAATTGTCTGTTATGTCAGTGACTGTTATTAGATGCAGCTGGGGAAGCTAGGTAATTGGCAGTCATCTTTTTAGAGTCTTTTAGTTTTGTGGTGAGGGTGGAAAGTAATGGGAAAAGCAAGAGTACAATCTAATGTCTCCTAATACCAAACTGAGATAAATATTTTTAGAGATAGGAGTTTGTCAAAGCGTCATGACCCACAAGTTGAAAACCACTGCTCTATGGGAAAATTTATTTTTATTTAAGAGGAATTAAGTACTCTGAGTTTGAGGATGAAAGTTTTTTTTCATCTCATGTATGGAAAATTGATTATTTGGCCCAATTTCTGGGACAAGTGCTTTGAGGCAGATCCTGAAAGTCCTCATTGTGTGTTGATATTCCTTTCTAAGAGACACTAGCAGGGAAATAACTTGGCACAGTGTGGACTGTCCCTCACCATAGATCCAACTCAGCTGTCCGACAATTTAATTTTAGCACTAGTATTTCATTTGAAAAGCTTAAATGTGAAATCTTCCATGAACAACACCAGGAAGATGGAATATAACTCAGGGCAAATTTGTGCCTCTTCAGTTACAGTTTCTTCTCCGCCCTGCTCCCTACCTTACTATCTATCAGTTGTAAGTGACAGAACACCCAAACTGCTAAATAAATGTTAAAGTATTGGATTACATAATTAAAGTGTCCAATGAAACTGTCTGACCTCAGCTGTATCTTGATCGAGAGTTTCTGGACTCAGCATCTCCTTTTCTGCCTCTGCATTCATCTTTCCCTGCAAAAGCACAGACATGAACTCAGGCATGAAGCTGACATTAATGAGTTGGGTATTTTCTGGGCATTGAATGAGTACTCTGGGAGAAGATTGTGGGAATCCCACTCATGCCAACTCACTTATATCTACTCACTGTAATCTCAATTCACACGAAAAGCCATGCAGCTTTGTGGCACCTGACTTCTGGTACATCTGAGACCCATGAATGCTCACAGTGCTAGTATGGATGAAAAGGTATCTAGTAAGTTGATGTAAGTCAATAACAACTCTTTCTCATTCATTATTTGAAGATCTCCATTAATCGCTGCGGTAAATTTGTGAGATAGAACCATAATAACCAAAGTTTCCACCATATCACTGCTCTCAAGGTAGGATGCAAATCAGGTGAAAGGTTAAGGAAGTGCTAAATATAGAATCCCATTTGCTAAAGATTTGCTGCAAACTCTGATAGAACCTAGTATCTCTTGATATCACTTATGCAGCCAAACTGCATTTCTGCTATGTGAGGAAGCTGATAGATCACCTCCATGACATGTATGAAGCCACTGTGGTCAATAAAGCCCCTCCATTATTCCCCCCAAGTGACCATAGATAACACCAGCTTAGTACTTGGCACACACCATTCCATCTGCTTTTTGCTGGTGTGGATTACTATTAATTATCACTTCACAGAGTATTAGCCAAGAGTTATCATGGTGCAATAATGATATGAAGCCACAAAGATAAAATGCTCTAATTAGGCAGGAAAGTTGAGAGGTAAGCAGTTTTAGAGTGGGTTTAGCTTCCTCATATGCTTGCATGTAATTTGAAACACTGAGTGCTTATTTAACGTACTTCCTCTAAGTGTATTTTAAGATCTCACATTTATTCCTTTAATTGCAGACTTTAATGAACTATGAACTAATGTAAGTTCTACAGGAATAGAATTGTAATCTATTGTAGTTCTTCCTTTCCTCTCTCTCTCTCTCTCTCTCTCTCTCCTCTCTCTTGTTCTGTCTGTCTCTGTCTCTCTGTCTCTGCTGTCTCTCTTTTTCTCTCTCTCATTCTGTCTCTGTCTCTTGTCTCTCTGGTTCTGTCTCTTCTCTTTCTCTGTCTCTTCTCTCTCTCTCTCTCTCTCTCTCTCTCTCACACACACACACACACACACCACACACACACACACACACAAATTTCCTGAAAGCAGAGAGACAGAGATCTCATTGGGAGACTTTTAGTCTTTTACTTCTAGCTCCAAAGATGGCCTTGTTCACCAAAGATATGAGGAACATACAGAAAACCAATGTATAAAAACTAAAATTACCTATGGTTAAATTTACATATTTTCTGATGGCATTTAGAAAAATTTCCATGAAAATAAGCTTTCAAAAAATTGAGAGTCTCCAGTTGCTTCTCATGAAAGGTTAAAGAGGCTCCATGCTATAAAACAAGCCCGTGTGAAGGCTTTCTCCCTTCTCCATTCCCATGCCCACGTTTCTACTGTCTCAGAGACAAACTCGTTTTCTCCAAGGCAAAAGCCCACTGATAGAGAGATGTTTCTGTCATCTGTCTATCTGTCTTTCTGTTTGTCTGTCTGTCTGTCGGTATCTATCTCTGATATTTTTGTGAGAAGGAGACAGCTATTTGGTATATGGGAAGCTGTACACAATTGTTGAAAATAAAGCTGTGTGAACTAGGAGATGGGAAGAAAGCATGACAGTCAGAAGTGCCAGGGCCCTAGATAGGATGACCTGTGGACACATATGTGGTGCACATCTGCTTGAATGAACAAAAGCAAGCTTTGCTATGATGGAATTATTGACCTTGAAATATAATTTTTCAATAAAATAAAAGACTGTGTCTTTTTTCTGTTTTTATGTTTTGAGACAGGGCCTCACTATTATCTAGAACTCATAACAGTGCTCCTGTTACAGTTTTAGGTTATAGCATCTTCAGCACCTCAGATACCAACAGTCCCAGGCCTCAGAGCATCTTCAGTACAGCTAATCTTGTGCCTTGTGGCCACTGTGGAACTTCTTATTATAGAAAGAGAATGCTAAACATGGCCTGAATATAAAAGACCAGTGTCTCTGTCCAAACAGAACTCAAACTTAGTCCTTAATTCATCTTCCAGATACTGGCCTGGCTTAGAATCAAGGTTTAGTGTGTGAGAGAAGTGTGTCATGTCCTCCCAAAATAGAGAAAGTGGCTAAATAGGGGCTGTTTACCATGTTCTTAATGCTTTTCTGGAAACTACAGGTTCCAATTACCTATACCATAATGATATCTGCTAGACTTGGGCAAAGAGACTGGATTTAGGATACAAAAGTCTAGTTTTGTTAAATGCAAGACATTGGATGGCAGAGAAAAATCACCCATTAACTGTTTTCTTCATTTTCAAGTGTGTTCATTCCACTGAGCTACCAAGAAATCCCTTAATGCTTGACCTAAGACAAAAACACTCTCCATTATACATAACTGGGGTTTATGAAAATAGGACTGATCTAAATATGCTTATAACATTTATTCAGGTTTAACAACTATAAAAAATATATGTATGCTGTGTAAAATAATGTATATATACATATACTTATATACTTATTCATGTTAAACAACTGTAAAACATGTGTGTGTAAAATTATATCTATATCTATATATATAAATATATATACATACATATATGTATAATCCATATAATACCATACACATATACATATATATTGCCAGCCTAGGTGGGAGTTTTAAGAACTTTGATCCTGTTTCCTCACATAATAGGGTCTAGCCAACACATTCCATTCTTCCATTTTGAAATTACATCCTTCCTACTCTACTTACTTAACTGTTCCTTACAGGAGCAATTCTGCAGCTCTTTTCTCCCAAAGTCCTTTGAAATCCTTTTGTACACATGCGGTCATTTGATCAAAACTCATCTTCTCCCAGGGCTGGAATGATAGCTCAATGTGTAAAGCACTTGCTATGCATTTGGGGACCCGAGTATGAATCTCCAGATGCTGTGTAAAGCTGAACATGGTAACTTGCTATCACCCAGTGTTGTTTGATATAATGGGAGTCAGGAGAATGTCCAGAGGTTTGTAGGCTATATTGTTCTCAGCAGCAATCAACCTGCATACCTCATCTCAAACAAGGTAGGAGAAGCTAATTCCCTGACCTCCACATGACCAGACATAAACATGGACACACTCATGTTTCATATATACATAAGACACACAAATTAATCTTCCACAGTAGATTGTATGTATCTCTACTGCTTATTCAAAGGTATTTGATACATTCAATATGCAATAAAACAGGACAAAAATATCCAAAAATAAATCATAAATATAATATGATTATATTATATGTGTGCGAACACACACATATGCTGGCTGGCTAGCCAGCTGGCTGAAGGAGAAGGAGCTATGATATTATTATGATGTTTAAATGTATTTTATTTATTTTTTTAAAAATATCACATTTTCATATTTTGCTTTATTTGATCATTCTATACATGAATCAACAAAGGATTCTGTCAAAGCTTAAGGATTAGAAATACCAAAGGACAGATAGGTAGGAGAGTAATTCATGAAGCTTCTTAAATTTTTAATCCTACTTTTAAAAGGTAAAGTCAGATATGTTCTCAAGCTGTTTCTGCATTTTTAACGAAGGTAGCTTTGGAATATTCAGCCCCAAAGGTGGCCTGCAGGATCTCTTATTAGGGACTGGAGGCCAGCTGGTAGGTTCTTTCTTAGACTCTGTTCTTCCCAGATTTTTAGTAGTCAGAGCCTTACAATTTTTATTCAAAAAAGCACATATGCATTGCCTCTAAACCTCCCAAATGTGTGAAATAATTACCCAGGAGACAAAAGAGGAGGACCCCCATGAGCAAATACCCACTCTGGGACTACATGAGGCATAATTCTGTGAGGGTCAGATTGTGACTTTTCCCCCTTTCAAAATATTTCAAGTTGCATTATTAAAATGCACCATAAGGTGCCTTTGTGTAGAAAGTTGGAAAAAAAAATAGAACTTGAGATGGCCCAGACATCTCTAGCACCCCAAATTTTGCTTTTCTTGAAACATCCCTATGCTTTGAAGAATATAAGTAGGCCATGGAGAGAAATGCCTGATGTGAATTTCTTCTAATAGCCCCAACTCTTCTTTCAAATGACTACAAAAGCAATTCAGCAATTTTTTTGTGCCAGATTGATGAAACAAAAAAAGTGCATATTAAGCTTTCCTGATTAATTAAAGGCACCGAAGAAAGAGTCATCTCGGCTCGAGTTTATGAAAACAAATAATGCTTAGAGATGAGCTGGCAGAGGAAAGCTGGACTGTGTTTCATGTTAACTCAGTCTACGTTCATGCTAAGTATTGTTGCACAATGAAAAATGTGAAAAACAGCTAATTACTAGACGGGGATCTCAAAAGGCAGGAGAGTCAGAAGATATGGAGTGTGGTTTCAAGTCCACAAAACAGGCAATATGATCTAATACACCATCTCTGGATCTGCTTCCTCACTTTCCTCCAATTCAGACTTGTTTATACCAGGTGAATGATGATCCAGGTCACTACATATAGTAGCTGGCATGATGAAACTCTTACAAGGTTTCAGGGGGAAAAACATCTACAGGAGTACTTTCTCATGCCCAGAGTCCCCTGGTCTCTGAGGGAGATCTAGCCACTGCCATCTGGGTGATACAGCCCAGGAAATGATTATCTTAAATCTCTATTGTGAATGAGAAAGAAAGGTCAAGAGTTGGGGAGAAGTTGCTGCTGATGGAACTGTACTCTTTCCTTGTGTAACCAGTGTTCTTTAAACAATCCTTTCATATATAAGGCATTCCAGAATGTGACTGGGACAATTGGTCGCTGCTTATTTTGTTTCCTGTGTGTTGCCTACAGTGATGCTAATAAAAATATACACACCTGGCCTTAGTTTTGTGGAAAAGCTGATTCTGAGTTTTCCCAAGATATTATCTGTGACTATAAATTAAATGCTCAATTTGCCATATTTTTATTAGCACTACCCTAGGCGACACACAGGGAACAAAGAGAAATATACATTTCGATTTCTTTCCCCTTCCTCCCATTTCTCCTTGTCGAGCTCTTCTTCACCTCCATCCTTGCTCTATCCTTTCTTCTCCTCTCCCAGGTCCATGGTTGATGTGATGTTAAGGGGAAAAGAATGCATAAATTCATTATAGATATCAAATGTACTTTACCTTGACACGTTCCTCCCAACCATGGAGTGCGGGGAGCCTTGGCCCGGCACGGTGGGAGGAGAAGGTGATCTTCTTTCTTCTCCTCCAGTCGGTTCTTCTTGTGGCAGCCCCCCGGGGGATGGGGATTGGAAGAGCATAGGCAAGGGGTAAGACTTGGTCTTACGATATATTTAGGGTTGCTAATTACTAAAATCTTACTTGTCTATGTTACTAAACTTTATTTACTAGGCTACTGTAGCTGAACTGCTATCTGTTTGATCCTCTGAGGCCAGAAACAGTTTCTGGCCAATAGCACCTCAGCCAGTGACGGCAGAGGATTAGGCAAATAGCCTTTGTCCTCTCTCTGCAGGCGCTGCCAGGCTCTAACTTAGGTCTGTTAGTTTGTGGTCCCAGGAAGAAAAGACATTTAAAGAAGTTATTATAGTTTATTATTAAGTGTAAAAAGTTTCCTATGAAAGCTATCTAAGAGAAAAAGTGGAAAAGCTCTAAATGGAGAGATTCTAAGCAGGGAAGAGAGAGAAGAGAAAAAGAGAGAGAGAGAGAGAGAGAGAGAGAGAGAGAGAGAGAGAGAGAGAGAGAGAGGAGAAAGAGGAGAAAGAGGAGAGGAGAGAAGAGGAAAAAGCGAGCCACTAACCAATGTCCCTTTGTCTTATACCTCATTCAGAGTACATGATCACATGTTACAAAGTTCATCACAAGTTCACACCAAAATTCAAATCATAAATTGGAATAGAAGTTTACAACAGAAAATGTTTACATGTATATCCATTAAGAGTAATTATCTGACTAAACCTCCATCACCTTTCTAGCTCCACAGGTTCATCGAAGGTTTAAAACTATAACTTAAGAAATTAGTGAAGTTTTGTATAGATAAATCCAGGCAATATTTTCTCTTCTGTCTTAGCACCTATAATAAATCATGAGTTCCCTTTTAGTGACCCTTGGTTAATTGTTTTACAACCACATTGGAATGTGCTCTGAGCAGGAGAAAGTCTGGTTTCTATCTCAAGGCTGTTAATTGATGACACTTGGGAGAGCGGCAGAGTTCTCATAGCAGTATTGATTGTCAGAAAGGGACTTAATACCAGTCCCACTATAAAAGAGCTAAATAATCATTAATATAATTTTAGGAATTCTTATAGGACCATCATTAAGACTTGAGAAGTCGTCTATTTGTCTATATAGCATCACTACAAGACAGTACATCTTCGTGGGTCTGCAGAGATCTGCTCCAAAGGGGTGTGCTATTGCTTAGTGATTGTTACATATGTTTAATAATAATAATAATAATAATAATAATAATAATAGGAAAAGCATATTAATAGCAGGATGTTTCCTAAAAAATGTCTACACAGCCTTGCTAGCGTAGCACACTCGTCGCAGATTATAATCCGAGGCAAGCATTTCAGGATGATCACCTGCTAATTATTAGCTTTTCCCATTATGGCTCCCAACAATGGAGAATTGAGAATTGAAGGGTTCTAAGTCTCAACTCTAAACACAGTTGGAGAGTAATCTGGGCTCAGTTGACAATGCCATTTGAGGGTGTACACCACAGTTATTCTCTTAAATTGACTCTTTCCGATTTCAAAGATGTTTTATTTTCTGGATACGTATTCTTAGTCCTAACTTAGAGCCCTCATAGTTTAATGACTTTTATTCCCTGAGATGGGAAATGCCATTGACAGACATACTGTAACAGATAATGTACTGTTTAGCAAACTACAAATTATGAGAACGGGTATTGAAATAAGAGTAAGAAATGCTTTATCTGCTCATACTGGGTAGTTTTCACAATAGTTACATCTAAGTCTTTTCTCAAGTTATATGGTTTATTATTTTTCTATATGAGTGCAAAAGTTTGTTTAAGGCAGCACATGATGAGACAGAAATATTACAAATAAGCCTCTATGTCTAGAGCTGTAAATGGAAGCAGTGCATTTACATGACCAGTGTAGATAACGTGGAATTCTGTCCCATTTGGAAAGCAGAACGCTCTGTTTGAAATGGAGATCATCTGGTCTCTGCTGGGCTGGGCGCATTTGAAGTCACTGATGCCAGTTCAGTCCCCATGTGGGTGAATTAATGTAGTCCTTTTCATGTCTTGAAGCTTTACACACCGCTCAGCTGTCAGAGTGAGAACAGATAAGTCTGCAGTGCCTCTGGGTACATCCACCACGGGAAGATGTCCCCAAAGAGTGCTGTGAGACCCAACCTACTCATCCAGGAGAGAAACTGCTATCTTCTAAGGCATAACTGATTGTCCTGTTCATGACTCTAGTATGTTGGGTCAGAGACTTCAATGTTGATGACTCCACTCTAACTCTTAAAATTAAGAGACTCTTTGAAGCTGAGGCTGTAAACTAGTTTATATTGTAGCATCTACAACAATCTGCTTCTACCTAGTCCATTTATGTTAGGTACTAAATAAGAACATCATATTCTTCGTCCCATCCGTCAGTTACTCCAAACACCTAGAAATATAATAGGAGCTAGTGTAACTACCCGAATGTTCGGGTCAGTCAACAGGGTCTCCAGCGCAGGAGTGAGGATACACGCTTCCAATTCCTGCAGTGTCCTTCACTGTATCCTGCTTACTAGAGCCCAATGTTGAGGCACCACTTTGTACCTGCCCGGAGCTGCCCCAGGTTTGGGGGCCACTATATCCCGGCCTGAGCTGCTGCTTTGGCCTGCGGGTCAGGGTCTAGCAAGAGAGAGAGAGTGGGGAGTGGAAGGGCAAGAGAAATGAAGAATGGAGACAAGAGAGAGAGTCTGTTCAAGACTTGTTCCTCGTTCCCTTTTTTTTTTTTTTCCTTTTTTTGAAAGGAAATCATGGATATGTATAAGCATAAGCAGGGGGACACAGCTGAAGACACTTTACCACGTGCACCTTGTAGCTGGGGCACCAAACAACAAAACAAGATATGGGAGAAAAACATGATGTTTATCAGAGTGTGCTCAGCTGTTGTAGGCTGTTGAAAACAAGTCTCTTGTCAGGGTATATGGCTTGAGATGGCTGGAAAGATGATAGCCGCTTTCTGCCAGAAGTTGGCTCCCAACAAGCTAGGTAAACACTTGATTAACAAATGAATGTATGTTTTGGTAAATGGCAGTTAATGGTGTCAGAAATGGCTGTGTGCCTTGCCTACATCCCCTGAGACTCATGTTCATGAGCTTGCTGAGGCTATTATATAACAGGTGGCTTCTCTCAATAGTAGGGATTTCTCTCACTGGTGCAACAAGCAGACCTAAGGTGTGCTATAGAGGCTGCCGTTAGCCAATGGTGCATGAGATTTGGAGTCAAAGTTCCCACACTTTCTTCCTCTAATGGAGGAAAATCTGTAATGTGTTCTATGCAGTCTCCCTGGGGACCTCCGTGAGACTCTCAGTTATTACAAAGTAACCTGAACACAAAGACACCTCACAGTGGCTTCATTCTCTCCTGGATTATTTCTCTTGCCTTTCTAATGATACTTCCTGGAACCATTTCTCAGACAATCCATTTGAACACATATTTTGCATCTTGGGATCTATCTGCTATGGGATAATCCAGTCTAAAAGGCACTCATAGTAAAGTCAAAAAGACCCAGAAGAATATCTGGTATTTCTGCAGTTACGACTAGAAAATCAATTTCTTGTAGTCTCTACCGGTATTAATGCAGATGATCTTGTTGTATGGGCTGAGTATGGTTAACTGATAGGGTGTTGGCTTAGCATTCTTGAGGCTCTGAGTTCAATTCCCAGTACCAGACAGATGTATATCTACCCTGCTTATAATGGTTAATTAAGAAGAACATGCTACTTATTAAGACACAAAGAACTATTTTCCTAAAAAGTCGAGTACTCTTAATTTTTCATATGGAAACAGATTCTATTGTGCACAATACATAAACTGAGTCTTTGCCATTCTATCTCAATATATGGTGGCTCTGATGACATCAATCAACCCAGCATCCTTTCCTTGTTAGGAGACCACTGTTATGATAGTAAGTCAATCTTCTTTGGCTCTGGGGTGATACAGCCAATTCTTTATCTTTTGAGGGAGAGGGCTTTTCTGGCAAATGGTTCTTCTTTGGTTTCCCCTCAACCACCAGTGTCCACTAGGTTGGGAACATTCAGAGACTAAACCCCAGACAGCCTGTCCATGTACTATTGATCTTTTCTGGGGTATTTTTATAGAAAACAATGAATGTAGATTCTTTCTGTGAATAAATAATAGGTTAATAACTTCATATATTATCCTTTATTATAGACTATAACTTACTAATAGGAAACTATGGATTTGGTAATAATGCTAGTGTTATCCAGAAGCCATTGGAGTTTGTTAAAATTAGTCATGAGATACAGGAGACATGGCTGATGTCCTAGTGTGGCTCTGTGTCTTCCTGTATGTAGTAGTACCAAATAGCCACAAGATCATTTGGAGTACTATTTATATGATTTTTAATTTTTAAAAAGTGTATTATTGGCACGTATATTGATATGTATGTAGGAGTACACACACATGTCATGTCATACATGTGCAAGCCAGAGGACAGCTTTATAGAGTTGGTTCTCTTCTTTTACCTTTACAACGGTTACAGGGCTGGCTTTATTCAAGTGTCTGGCTTTCAAAGGCTTCAACCACTGAGCCATGTCACTAGCCTGGATGTAGTATCTGTGATCAGCCAGCAACTCAACATAGCATCTTCCCATGCTTTAAGAACTTGTCTACTCTGGAGGTGAAACACAGCGTGCCAGAAGCAAACAGTAAGAGCTTCAATAGTACATCAGTTATTGACATGCTCTTCATTTTCGTTAAGTTGGGTTTTCCTAAGTCTTCTGTCTACCAAAGTATGCAGACCTTGATTTTGTTTCCTCTATATATGGTCAGAGAACAGCAAAATATTTTTTCTGCACTTCCACTCAACACGTCAACGTCAAATATATACGAAGGACCTATTTCTTGGTCCCAAAAGCTACAAATTACAAGTCAAAATGTTCTTTTTTTTTTTTTTAAACTTTCCTTTAGAACCTTGATAATGAGGGAACTTATTTAGTGTTTGCTTAAACATTCTAATAGGATTTATGCTGCAGAAACTTTGTTCTCTTCTCTACAAGAAAAGAGGCCCAACCTGTACTATTTATTCAGCTAATGCAATGTAAAGAGCTTTGTTTGGATAGCCCATTTATCTCACTGTGCTGGCACCAGATAGAAGCATGCCCAGTGGTACTCAGCAGTCATAGAATACCTTCTCAAAAAGATGTGAGGTCAACCAAGTCTTAATCCCAAATCAATAGTAGGCTTTTTTGCTGACCCTGGCAAGAATGTAAACTAATAGATACCTTGAGTCCTATGAGATTTTATTGCTCCCTTTCATAAAATATAATTTAAAATTAACCACATCAGGCTTTTTCTTGAGTTCTAGAAAATGATTAATGTTCATTCCAGAGCTGAAGGTCTTTGAGTTCATATAAAGTTAATTTCGTATATTTGGGCCATTTCACATTAAATACCTTGTTGTTTAATGTCATTATTCAGCCATTTATCAGACCAGAAACTCCACAAGAACAATTCATTATCTAAGGCATCTCTTTGCCATAATGTGTAGATCTTTCGATTTGTTCTTTACTCCGGAACTGAGGAAATGTGGGCCAGGTGTCAAGTGCTGGCATGTTATCTATAGGTTAGATAATTTAGCTGGACACGGCCACTGTGGGAGTCTGAGTGTAATGAAAGGATTTTTCAAGTCCCCACCGATGGCCTACTTATTTGTAGCACAAAATCAGAGAGCACAGTTCAAGGACAGCAGTAGAATTTGGATATTAAATCTGTCACAGTGTAGGTGGCCTATTTTCATGGGGACATTTGCCTTCTGTTAGCATAGCCAGGGAATCAGGTAGAGACAGGGATGACCTAGCACCTAAAAACACTTAAAACGAGAAATGGTAAGTCCTCTTGTCTCAGTGACAGTGATACTTCCTTCATGTATGGAAATTTTAATCACTAAAGAGTACATTTTAAAATAGATTCATCTGGATTTAGGAATAAAGTCTAAAGAAGAGTATTCTGCTAAACTCCACTCCCGTGAAATGTTCTGAGGCTTTTCATTCAGTTACAGTAACAAAATTGACTTTGTTTTACATAACTAACAATTTCAAAGTAATTTAACCATAGAATTATTGGTTTTGGTGGTGGCGGTGGTGCTAGGGTCTTTTCTTCTCCTCTACTTTCTTATATAGAACAATTGAAATTCTGCAGATTTTTCTAAAGGTATATAGGTGATATAATTACTAAGGACACTGAGAGCACTCAGGGAGAATCAAGAGGACTTGTTGCTACTGCATCCCCTTCTTCTTCCCAAGTCCTCCTGATTCTCCCTGAGTGCTCTCAGTGTCCTGCCCTGTGATCAGCCATAGATAGATAGATAGAGATAGATAGATAGATAGATAGATAGATAGATAGATAGATAGATACATGTGCACATACACATTTATATGTACATATATACATATGTGTGTATTTATATACAAGTTAAATACTTTGTGTTTATTTTCTTTTTCAAGAAGAAATGAGGCAGCTCAAATTTTAAACAAAGTCCTAGTTGGTACCCTAGTTCTGAGCCTGTCAGCATAGCATTAATGACAGGACTTCATCAATAGTCCTGGTCTACATCAAATGCACAGCTTATAAAACCATGCAGGTTTTAGGGGTTGAGTCTAGTTTGAGTGTTATTAGCCATATAATTAGAATAAGTTACTTAGCCTGTTTGGAGAGCTCTGCTTCTGAAACTATAAATTTGGATGAGTAGTAATCACGAGGATTCACAGAGATCATATTTGAAAATACACAGAGTAATGCCTGGCACAATGTAAGCATTAACTACATATATGTACTAATGTTATATTCTTTGAGGATGGAAGTCTGAACTCATACTTCCATGCTGTCTTCTAAGAACCAAACAGGACACATCACCACCCACTTCTGAATATTCTAATGATCACTGTCTTTCATTCGATCTTGTATATTTATCAATTAATACCTGGGTGACTACAACTATCAGAAACATGGCCTAAAATGTCCTTGTTTTTATTTGGCATTTAAAAAGCATTATTGTAATTTGGAGCTGAAGATAAATATTTATAAGTGTACTTAAATATGCTATGAGAGATTTCACTTTGGTTCTCATTTGCTAAGCAGGTTTGGGGGAGGGGGAACAGCATTATTAGCCATGTCTCAGTTGTTAGATTAGAAAGGCTAGGTCTGATGGTGCTTGGGTAGCAGAGATGGTTTGTCCTTAGGGTTTATTCTTGCTAATACAGACTTGCTGGTCAACTCCAGGCTAATGAGTGGCTAGGAACATAGAATACTTGCGAAAAAATGATAGACAGAGTTGTCCTTTGAACTCCACACACTAGTGCTCATGTGTGTCCACACATGCGTGTGCATACATGCACATACATACACAAGAACTTTTAACTAATACAGTGACAGCATCTCTGGTGAGGCTAGCAAAATATGAAATGAAATACTGACCTTAAACCCATAGATAAACACTCATGGCTGCCATTGTGTATAATAATCCCTTTCAGGTGGAGAAGCTGCCTTAGGGACTTTAAGTTTCAACTTGACACAAACTAGCATTACCTGGGAACAGGTCACCTGAATTGAGGAATTGCCTAGTTCAGACAGACCTGCAGGCTTATCTATGGGGGAATTTTGTTGGATTGTTAATTGGTGAAGTGGAGCCCAGCTCACTGAGAGAGGTGATGCTCTTGGGCATGCAAGCCAGAGCTATCAGGCCTCAGATGCACACTCCTCCACGGTATTTTCTTCAGTCACTGCCTACAGCTTGCTGCCTTTAGTTCCTTCCCTGCCTTCCCTCAGTGACAGAGTGTAGCCTGAAAGCATAAGCCTCTTAAACCCTCCCTCATGTTGATGAGGACCACATGCATTTTGTCATTATCATTAGTATTAATTATTTTTATTACTCTTAACAGTTACAGGAAGCAAACCAGAGGGAGGCTGGAATCTGTTTCTTCCTGTAGGGTTATACATGGCAGTGTGGAAGACTTATTTTAAATAGGTACTTCTGAAGTGTTTTCATTAGAAGTAAAGTCAAATATCCCAAAGGAACATAAATCGCTGTCATCTGAGCAAGTAGAGCCCCTTGCCCTAACGTGGCTTGACTGAAGTCACTGACAAAGGAAACAGCTGACTGAAGTCTATGGAAGGTGTTTTCTAGTAGACAGGCGTGGACTATGATGAGACACATGGTGTAGAAAAACTGTCTTGTCTTACCGAGGCCTCGGCTATGTTGTCTTTTAAACAAGAGGATAAGAAACACACTCTAGATCCTTACTGTGGGCAGAAGCTGCACCGTAATCTTGAGGATGAATCTCACTCCCAGGCAATTACACCAGGCTCTCATGAGTCCTCCTGCACTGGTCTGTACACTCAGACACACGCTGGGTGGAGAAAGCACTTCAATGAAGAGCTCCTCCAGTACAAAGTGCCTTTAAGCCATAGCTAGCCTCAACAGTCCTAACTACCTCTTGATACTTTTTCTTATCTTGACTGGTTAACCCGTCAGGGTCAGGACCTCTTTGTTGTTCAGCTTACCAGCACAGCAGAGGCAGCAGAGTTGTGATTCCACTTGACATCTTGAAATGCTAGACCTTGGAGTCAACTATATTTGGATCACCCTTGTCTGTATCTCTAAGGAGAGGCAGAAAATGAGGTATTTGGAATGTGACGAAACATATTCGGATGAGATGGAGTTAGATTTGTTAGTGGGTTGCGGCCGAGCTGTTTAGGGATGAAGAGGCATGGATAGTAGAATCTCACAACCTCCCCCTCTCGCTCATGTCCCTCAGTTCTCTTTTCATGTGAGCCTCTGGTCTCCATGCTGTGCGTGTGTTTTTATGGGTCTTAGCCAAAATTTCTGAAAACTTTCTCAACTTGTTTCTATAAGTTTCTTCTGTATCTGAGGAGGGTTTCTTTTATATTTAAAGACGCTGAAGTACGTGTTTGTCATGCTCTTGTGAGGTGGTTTCAGAGTTGTCAGTGCCATGTATTCTTGTAGCCTGGGAAATCAGGAAGGTTAAAAAAACAAAACAAAACAAAAACCTACTTTGATACTACAGAAGCTTTTGCTAGGCCAATTCAATCCTGCTTTTCTTGACATTGTTTTATTTCTGAAAATTCCTTTTGCCACTGGTATAGCAGCTGATACTCTCAAAAAATGTCTCATTTTATCTTGTTGGTAAACAAGTGGGTTTGGTAGTTGGTACCTCTATTTGGAAGTAAAGAAATTGAGGGCTGGGGGGGTTAAATTGAATGCGATTACTCAGCTTACAAGTGTTGCAGTTATAAGTGAACTAAGTCTGTCTACATGGACTTATTTCCCACAATTCTTGGAGGTGGCAGGTCATCTTAGAACAGCGGGAGGAGATGGAGCTCAGAGTAATAAAAATGATGCCCAAGAGCCCATGTTCAAAAGCCATGTGGTTGGGTCCCTCAGGCAGCTTGTCCCTTGTCATTGGGTGACTGGATTTATCACCAGTTCTGCTGTGTGAAGTATCTTTGGTTCTGCATGTACCCACATGCACACTGAATATTTCTCAACAAATCCTCCAGGGCCATCCCTCTCAATTCTAGGCTAATACTATTTCTGAATTATTTCTTCTGATGACACCTCTTCTTATCCCTCTGCCCCCCTTTTCTCCTAACATATATTAATAGCTAACCACATCACAGCATTGTACAAAAGCACTGCATTTCATGTTAATTATAGAGAATAAAAGTAGTGTCTATACTTTAGGGTTGTTTTGTGGATAATCATCATTGGTAATAATAAAAATAATAGCAAGACTGTGAGCATAAGTGCAGCCATGTTTTGCACACTTCCTGCGTGCCTCTGCCCTGTACACAGCATGAAGTTCCACTCCATGCTGGTCACACTGATTCCTTCTGCTCATCTCTCATGAAGGATGTGGTCACACAGAACATGGAAATTATGAGGTGTTCCCAAGAAGAAACCCGGTAAAGTTTAGACCTTGGTGACTGATCATTAGTCTCTAACTCTCAACCGTTCATCTGTGCTGTCTTCTGATTTATAGGAACAAATGGTGCCTAACAAATGGTAAAATACTCACTCATTTATTCAACAAATAATCATATGTCTTCTGTGTTCCAGGCTCTGGAGACACAGCAGCCAGCAAATGAAACTGATGATTGTGTATTTGTGTGTGTGTGTGTGTGTGTGTGTGTGTATCATAAAGTGAGCATGGTAGCACACAACTGTAAGCTCAGCACTCAGAAGGTAGAGTCAGGAGGATGGTGAGTTTAATCAGGATGAACACTCTTAGTTAAGTGAAGTGACACCATGACCATGGCAACTCATACAAAAGGAAATATTTCATTGAGGCTGGCTTACAGTTTTCGAAGCTTCGTGCGTTGTCTTCATGATGAGAAGCATGCAGGCGTGCAGGCAGACATGTGCTGGAGGAGCTGAGAGTTTACAGTTTGATCCACAGGCAGCAGAAGGAGGCTGTCATGTTAGGTCTAGCTTAACTATCTGTGACTTCAAAGCCTGCCTTCACAGTGACAGTGACACACTTCCTCCAACAAGCCCACTCCTATTCCAACAAGGCCACATCTCCTAATAGTGCCACTCCCTACAGGCCAAGGATTTAAACACATGAGTCTGTGGAGGCCATTCGTATTCAAACTACTACAAGCACCATAGCAACATGCTATATCAAACAAAACAACAATGCACACACACAAAACAACAACAAAAACAGAACATGCTGCCCTTTTGTGGGGTACCAGCCACAAGAAGTAAACAAAACCCTTATCTGTTCTCTAATAATGCATGCAGTAGGAAAAGCAAAGCAGGACAGGTACTAAAGGTTACTGGAGTTTGCCCAGGGAATAAACAAAAATTATAAGTGACCATGTGAAAGACAAAGCCTGTTCTTGTTCTATTATACTCATTGCTGCAGGTTCTGAGTTGGTGTAGTTCTTTTCTCTGACCAGAGATTGACTCTACTTCTATGCTTCTCTCCTCAACATTTGAGTATTACCTTTTCAACATAAAAATAGAATCCCACTCCCACCTAAAGCCACATAGGGTTTTCAGTGTGAGCTCTGTGATTTAGCAGTTATTGGGCTCAGCTGCTCAGCAGGCTGCACTCACTTAGGTATGTGTAAAGTCGATACTCCCTGTGTGTGAACACAGTTGCTTTTACACGGCCTCATTCTTCACCAGACTTCTGATCCTGTTAGAGCTGCTTAATGCAGAATGGTATTATGCACGAAGAAATACAAGGTAGAGAAGGTAGACAATAGAGGGTGTTTGATAATCGTTCTGGGTAAAGATATTGTATATGCCCTGGAATTGTCAGTGGAACTTGGACAGTGACATAAACATCAGGCACTGAAATGTTTAATTGCAGAAGTAAAGTCTCTATCCATCATTCTTAGAAACAGAGTTTAAAAGGCAAAGTTCACCATTTTCCCCCCCTTGGAAAAAAAATGTCCCTCAGCTTCCTGCACTAAAGGAGGACAATTATGAATAAACCTTTGTGCGCATGTGTGTGAGATATGTGTATGTCTATGCCTATGGGCAGGTATGTGCACGTATGAATGCATGGAAGCACAGAGGAAGATATCAGGCTCTTCTATATCTTTGTCCACCTTACTTCTTTGGGACAGTATCTTTCTTTGAACCTGGAGTTCACTGATGGCTAGCAGGCAGACAGCCTCAGCCATCCTCCTTTCTCCAACCCTTCCCTGTAGTGAGACTTTGGGAATTTTGGTTTCTTTGAAAAACACAGAGATATAAGAACATGTTTTCATTTTGATCCCAGGTGTGGGATACGGGGCTGCTTCAGATTGTCTGCAACGGCTGGCTATGATTTGCTTCTGCCAGGGGTGTGGTTTTGCCAAATGCAGATCGTTTCTGCAATTGTGTGACATTTGGAACTCTGGAGGCTTTTCAGAGTGTATATAACATGCTAGGGCCCTGAGAGACTAGGGTGCAGGGGGCTTTTGTTGTTGTTGGTTTTATTGTTGCAGTTTGTTAAGTAGTGGTGTGCAAAGAAGAAACAACAAGAAGAAACTTGATATCATGACAACGAAGAACAAACCTGCCCTAAGGAGCTCTATGCCCCTTATCAGCAAAAAGTACTCTAACAATACTATTCCCAACCCCTGATTTTATTTTGGTATCTCTTTTCTTTCCTCTCTGTTTTTTCTTCTCTCCTATCTAGTGTTGCGGGGGGGGGGCGGTTGAATGGATGAGGAAAAATGTGGAGAAGGCTGAAAGAAAGAAGATCCCACACAGTAGCAAACACTAGCCCACACTTCCACTTCTACAGCTCTGGAATGTCAGGTGCATGCAGCCATGCCTGGCTTTGGTTAAGGTGAAAGGGATGACAAGTCAAGACTCTGGCCTTCATTCTTAAATAGCAAGTACCCTTACCTATTGAGTCATCTACCCAGCCCCAAGAACACAACTATTATTTTATTCTCCTTTCTTCCCTTGAGTATTTTATATCAAAACATCTGTCATTTTGAGTTCATTGGTACCATTTGGCCAACCAGCTTGGCACTGTCAAGATTCTGGTCCTGGCAACCCTCTTGGGCCGCACTTGCAGCCTTGTGCTGAGGCACATAGTTAGGGGTTAATCCATATCAATTGTTGAAAAATGCCATATGACCCAAGTTGGACATCTTCTTAATAGATGGCATAGATTGGTTTTGTGGGGGAGTTCTCCCCCCAAAAAATATTTGTACTTCTTAGAAGATGTAACAGTGCTATGAAGCAATACTTCTTGATTTACAGAAGTACTTAAAGTAACAGTAAGGTTTTAGGTGTCATGCCCACATTTTTGTTGGGGGATGACAATACAGAGCTTGTGAGAAGCAAGCAATGCGGAATGAGAAGAAAACCCAGATCTGGTCTGGATACTACAATCAAGGAGAGTAGAATAGAGAGAGAGAAAGTAGGAAACCAATCTCAAGGACTCTCAAGCCAAACTGCTGGTATGTTCTATTTATAAGAACATGTTTGTGCTTTGAGATCATATTTCATAGAAAACTGTCCTGGTTCAGAAAAATTAAAGAAGTCTCCTTTAGGATTCACAACATAATTGACATACAACAAGTTGGATGTTGCCTAAGTAAAGACACATGGAATTTGCAGGCAGGGAGAACATGTGCAAAGGCCCTGTAGTAGAGAAGAGAGTCAGGGAGACTAGAGAAGAACAAAGGCATGGAGTGAGATTGTGAAGGTAACTGAGCCAACAAATGTGTTCTGGTTCATGTTTAGAATTTAGGTTTTTATCCCAGGTACAGTGAAGAGGCCAGAGACAGAAGGAACAGACTTACGTTTTAATAAAGTCGGTATAGCTGTAGAAGGAATATAAATTAAATGTAAGTAGAAAAGAAAGGCATTGGAAGACAGGTGTTTATACAGAATGAGAAGACAGATCAGTTAATACTGTTGCAGGAAGTATAAGAAGCGTCAGGAGCAAGGAACTGAGGACACTCTGAGATAGGGAGGAGTCAAGTCCCTGGCTAGGGATCAAGAAAGAGTGAATACTCACCTGCGTGAGGTTTCACTGGTAGAAGAGTTGGGATTGCAGAGGCGCATGAAGGAGAGAGGAACTGAAGCAAACCAAAGCAGACATGGTGCTGGGCAAAGAGGATCAGTGGCATGATCAAAGCCCAAGGTCGAGGGAAGTAGAGAGCTTCCTTATGCCCTGCAGAGAACCTAAAGAGGTCAAGCAGAAACACAGCTAAGAAAAGCACAAGACTGACTTGCCCTGAGGCCTGTTGGCACCCATAGAAGTGGATGATGCCAGTGACAGAGATGACTTCCAGTCAAGATTTCAGCTGTGGTTTCACAGGGCCTGGACACTGTGGGTCAGAGGCTAGACTGCTTCTGGATTTGGGACTGAACGGGCTCTCTAGAGAATAACTGTGTGGCACAGCTTTGCAGCTGGTGAGCCAGGAATACAGATATTCTCTTCGTGATTTCCACTGGAGGGTGAGTAAGAATGAGTGAGCATCCTGCCCACATAGAACTCACTACAGCTTATGCTTCACTGCAGTGTGCCCTGTGGGCATTTCCAACTCAGTCATATCAGGAAGTGTGCTTGGGATGTTCAGTGACTCAAGGTCCCTCTGTATCTCACCAGTTGTTCACAAGAGATACATAAGAGTTAGGGGTAATGGCAGTCTCATTGTCAGGATTAAGTGACTCTTAGGTTTCAGAAAGCATCATGTGCAGCTTGCCTAGCATCTTAACTGTTCCCACTATGTTACTCTGAACTTCTAGAGTTCATTTCTTAATTGTGTATCATAGCTAAGCCTTCAAGATGGGTATTTCTGAATACCTGCCCTTAGTGGAACATGGTCCACTGTTTATACAGTGACAGCACCTAACTTGACAGTTCTATATCAGAGACAGCTTTGTCAATCCAAGGCTAGTATGCAAGAGCGCCTGGTACATCTGAGCAGAGCCTATGTGAAGGGATCAGCCCTCACAATTTAGAGGTAGACTGGATGGTAGAAATGAGAATGACATAGAAATTGTGAATTGATACTACCATTGATTGTACTTGCTGCCATTTAATGATGCATATAAGAAACCCAGTGACATCTTATTTCCTCTGTGCAGTGAGTCTTAAAATGGCCACAGCATACCCATGTTAGAGATGAACAAACTGAATTTGAAAGAACTTACAGAGCTTGCCCAGGGCCTTGTAAGTCACAAACCCAAATGAACCAAACGTTATGTCTTAGTCCAGGGTCTCTAGAGTAGCAGAACTTATTGTTGGAATGACATACAGGCTCTGGTCTAACTAATCCAACAGTAACTTGCTATAAGCAGAAAATTTAAGAATCAGAAGTTGCTCAGTCTTGTGCTGGATGTCTCAGCTGGTCTTCAGTATATGTTGGAATCCTAAAGAAGTGGAGTATAATGGCAGTGAAGTAATGGACTAGCTTCCAAGAGGCAGCAGGGAAAGAGCAAAAGCTTCCTTTCTGGCTTCAGCAGAAGGTGTGGTCGAGATTACAGGTGTGTCTTCCCACATCAAGATCTGGATCAAAAGTGTGTATCTTCCTACTTCGAAAGTTTGGAATAGAAGTAGATCCACCCACTTCAAACCAAGCCAAAAAAATTACAAAACAAAACAACAACAAAATCTTTACTCATTGTCCCCATTTCTGGGTTGTAGTTCATTTCAGATGCAGTCAAGTTGACAACCAAGATCAGCTGCTACAGGTGGCTTGTATTTAAAGTTTACCAAGGATTCTCGTAGTCTCTAAGATCTGTAGAAACAGATGAGTTGCTCCAGACTCAACTGTGAAGGGAAACAAAAGTGCAGTTGAAAGAGCAGCCCATCCCCCTCCTGATGGAGGACCCTTCCTTTGCTCATAGTTCCTGTGTCTCAGTCCTCAAACACAATGGAATCCTCATTATAACAACCTCCTAGAAAAGATAATAACAGTGTTGACTTGCTCCCATGTGTGATCACATTTTCTAAAGAAAAAAAAAAAGTTATTACACTTATCAACGCAGCTGCTGTCCAAAGATTTCCCATTCCCTGTAATTTTTTAAGCTTGTAAAACTGCCCACTTTCAAATATAACTCAGAATGCTGAAGGCAGAAATTCATTTCCTTGAACTTTATTTAACTAGGCCACAGAATCATTCTGAAAGAATCATTTAAATTAATATGTGGCATTACTGTATTAAAGGGAAAGAAATTTCTCCTTAATTCCCAATTTCAGAGTTTCTCGAGACCTCTGTTCTGGGCTCTGACCCCTTGATTGTACTCGACCTAGCTACTGACAAGCTGCCCATACTCTGAAACCACACTGTCAGGCTCTGGGGTTCTGAGGACTAACAGAATCAGAGATTGCATTGGATGGATTTTTTTTTTTTCTTCTCTAGTTGTTCAGTCAGCTGGTTCACCAGTGAACTCTGGCTGTCTGTAGAAAGCAGGAAGAAAGAAAGAAATCAAAGGCTCGAATAGGATGTACAGGCAGTTGCATCCCAAGCGACAATCCACCCCCAGCTGGGTTAGAGCTGGACGAGACAGCTTGGATGAAAATTTACGAGTCCGGGAGAACAACAATAAGCAAAATTAACAAATGGCAGGATGAACGGCAGAAGGAGAAAATCAAGCATATGCTGCTCATTCGAACGGGGGTTTCATTAAAAATCTTCTTCATTGCACCCTAAAACAATCTGTCCTTGCCAGATAACACATTGGACACCAAAAGGCTGCTCCCTTCCCTTGCTTTCTTAGTTGTAAGCCCTTTAAAAATCAGAACACAGCTGCTCATGACAAAATAAATTTGTCAGCTTGTCTTTGAAGGTAAAATAACTCGGGGGAGCTGCAGGCTTCCCACCACTTACTGACAGCAGTGAGCTGTGCTGGTTGTTTGTATGCAGTCAGCACCAGTCAATAAACATCTGTTGGAATGAGAGTGGTGGCTCTTTACGATGCATTATGCTTCATTAGGAATTGGTTTTGTCTTCAAGGGAAGGGGGAAAAAAACCTCATGTAATTAAAGAATAGGATCTTGTGCTCTCATATTTTCCCCCTTAAAGACCTACAATCTTTTCAAACCATTATTTACAGTACATTTATCAGCATTTAAATGTAACTACCTCTCCTCGAACAACCATCTGTTCATAACCACCATCCTTTGGCCTTCCCAGAGGTAAACTTGGCTAAGTGGCAGTAAGCAGTGGCATTAGTTGATAGGTATGTATTAAGGCCAGTGTTTAGAAATGGTTCTATCAAAGGGTATGGTAGCTAAAATTTTCAAGACCAGCTAACTCCAGCAGTTCTTTTCACTGGCTGTTCTAGGTCATTTTCGTTATGTCTGCAGTATCAGGCATGCTGTGCATTTATCATATAGAAAATGCCACATTTTTGAGGGGTGGCTTGAATTATTCATGTAAAGAATAAAGTTGTGCTACTGGTGTGGTTACTTTCTAGGCACTGGAAACTTCCTACTGAGGGAAGCATCCTTAGGTGAACTTAACATTTAACATGTTCAAGTACACAAATAAAGCATAAAGTACCTGGTAATGGCCCCAAATTATTCAAAACACAGTAGCTGTTCCCATTAGCTTCATATTTATTTAACCGGTGCTTTTCAGGGAACAGAAAAGCAAATAAGCTCTTTAGCAGAATCACAACAAGGCAGAGGGTAGAAGAAACTCAAGTCTTGTGGCAAATGAGACTGTGTTTTCCTTCCTGTGGAGTGCAAACTAGAGGCTAAGAATAAAAAGGCTACGGAGGGGGTATTTTGTTGAATCAAGCTTTCTTTGTAAAACATGGTTGTCCTGATTTTTTTACTATTTCTGTGATAAAACCCCATGACCCAGAGCAACTGGGAGAGGAAAAGATTCATTTCATTTTACAGGTCATAGTCCACTAGGATGGAAGCCAAAGCAGGAACCTGGAAGCAGAATCCTGGGTAAATGCTGCCTAGTGCTTTGGTTTCAGGCTACATTGTCACCTGTTTCTTACAAAATGCAGTTTACTGCCTAGAATGGTACTGCAATTGACAATGGACTTGAGTCCTCTCTATCAGCAGGATTGAAGAGAATGCCACACAGACATGTCCAGAGGCCAGTCTCATGGAGACAGTTCTTCAATTACATTTTCTTCTCACCGTGGCAAGTTGACAAAGCTATCACGATGGTTAAAGAATGTCACATAGAGACTGTCACTACAGTCTACAACATTTTGGGAACCTGAATTCTTGGAATGTATTTAATTTAACATTCAGGGGCTGGAGAGAGCCCAGCAAGTGCAAGGTGCTTCATGCTCTAGTCTAGTAACCTTAGTTCAAAGCCTAGAACCCACATGAAGGTTGAAGTAGAGAACCAACTCTACAAAGTTGTTCTCTGACCTACACACACACACACACACAACACACACACACACACACACACACACACAAATTACTAAACTGTGTCAATTTGAATAAAAATGTAAGATTGCAAAGAAAAGGCATCCTTAGATAGTTTTGAGGCAGAAGACTTTTCTCTAGTTGTGCTTCCGGTTCATAGACATTAGAAAGAATGATACAGAAAATACAGTAGATCAATGTGCATTGCATAGCATAAAATAGAACTTTGTTACACTGCATGCCTGAACGATGTTCTATTTCCATTCAGCAGAATACATGTCTGTAAGATACTTAGCAAATTTGAGGATTCAGACATGTTGGGGAATATTTGGGGCAAACTACATCCTGGAGCTTTTGCCTGCCCATTCACAGTTACATTGGCATCTTAGAGACTCTGGGAAAGCTAGTGATCAATATGTACCGTCCTCTTTGCTTAACTCCAGCATCACTGCAATTTCTTTTACATAAGCCCTTCTGTTCAGCATGTGTTTTAACATCTAGCAGCAGGCATGCCATGGAAACACACTTTGTCAAATGCTAACCTACAGTGGTGCCTCCTCGGCTTGTGTGGCTAATGCACTGCATGAGGATCAGAAGTGCTGGGGTACCATGGCTGAAAGTTCACTGGGAGTCAGAAACCTTTGACAGAAGATCAGCTACAGCTGGGTGTCATGGGAAGGGTGTCATGCTGTCTGATCTTTGAAATTAGGTGACTTAGCTTCCCCCAGGAGGAAGAAGAGGATGATAAAGTGAAGACCCACCCAGTAACTGGGTAAGGAACCATGTAAAGGTTAAGCAGATAAGGAAGGTCAGACCTGCTTTAATTAAAGTTGGTAGACATAGCATTAGTTCCACCTCCTCTTTCCTTTTTCCTTCTTTCTAGATTTTAAGGTTTGTTGTTGTTGTTAATCTTGACTGTCAAGTGAATGGACTGAGAAATGCCTGAGCCCCTAAAGCATACTTCTGGATGGGTCTTTGAGTTTGTGTCCAGAGACATAACCAAGATGGTTCAAAATTAAGTGGTGGATTCATTATGGAGTCATAACAAGATGTCATTATTGGCATATGGGGAACGATGGGAGGTAGACCTCACTGGAGGAGGTGAATCACTGGGTGTCTGCTCTTGGTGGCTAAATCTTTCTCTGACCCTTCTCTATATCCTTGTTTTCGGCTCTCTGAAATCATAGTGTGAGCTACTGTAGGACTTTCGGGTCTCAGTTTGAACTTAGGATTCAGGTTTTGGTTTAAACTTAGAATTCACTGACCCAGGGTGCATTCTGGGAGGAGTACATTCCTTAGTTCAAGGACACTTGCTGGATTAACAATCAGAGAAAGAAGGGAGAGACTGATTAACATTCCTCAAACCACAGCGGGTGAGGAAGGCCCAGAGCACTAAACAGACAAGGGAGGTCCTTGCCACCTTATTCCCCAAAGATCAATCTGTTTAAAAGTCACACTGTTCTGCCAATCATATTGTGCCTAGTCACTGTTTCTCTATTCTACCCTTAAACTGCATAAAAACTATTCTTAGCTCCAACTTGGGGTTCTCTTCTTGCTTGCATGCGAGAGAACCCCAGTATACTGGAATCATTAAACCTCATGCTTAATGTAGTGAGTCCGGTCCATGAGATTCTGTGGGAACGAGTTCCCTGGTTTTGGATCTTAAATCCAACACTACTCTCCTCCATAGTGCCAGCCCTATTAAGAAGAAGCCAAAGCAAATCCTTCCTTCACATTGCTTATGTTCGGTGTTACGTTAGAGAACACAAAAGTAACATTTAAACATACTACCTTGAACACACCAGATTTTTTTTTTCAATTAAACTGGGCTTTCTGAGTTACCTAAAGGCCACATAGCTCTCTGCTTCTTTTCCTGGCAGTCTCCTACTTTATCAACACTTGCATTCCTAGATGCATACTGCAGAACTGAATAGAAATTGTGATCTCACCTACTGCAGCCAACAGTACTGCACAGTTTTAGTTAGAGTCACCAACAGTTGCGGCTGAGAGTAGTTGCCTTCCTAAGACAGCGCAGAAAGAAGTAAGGTTCTTTTCCTGGTTCACAGTCCTTCCAGATTGGCAAGGATGTAAAAGACCCAATTTGTGCAGATACTTTGAGTGTTACTGTTGCTCAGTTCTGATGTGTTGGATGACCATGAGTGTACTGGCTGGTTTTGTGTATCAACTTGACACAAGCTGGAGTTATCACAAAGAAAGGAGCTTCAGTTGAGAAAATGCCTCCATGAGATCCAACTGTAAGGCATTTTCTCAATTACTGATCAAGGGTGGGAGGGCCTCTTGTGGGTGGTGCTATCGCTGGGCTGGTAGTCTTGGGTTCTATAGGAAAGCAAGCTGAGCAAGCCAGGGGAAGCAAGCCAGTAAATAACATCCCTCCATGGCCTCTGCATCAGCTCCTGCTTCCTGACCTGCTTGAGTTCCAGTCCTGACTTCCTTTGGTGATCAACAGCAGTGTGGAAGGGTAAGCTGAATAAACCCTTTCTCCCCAACTTACTTTTTGGTCATGATGTTTGTGCACGAATAGAAACCCTGACTAAGACAATGAGATACTTCACAGGGATCTCATGACTACCATATATACTGCCAGGGTCATCTTTCCTATTTTTTTTTTAATGTCCTCAAGTAACTTTTTCCCAGTACTCTCTACTTTCACATATCTTTATTATTCTTTCTCCCTCCTCTCTCCTTTCTTTTCTCATTAACTGCTCTTTTCATTCCTTCCTTTCTTCTGCATTTTACCCCAAATCCATTATTTTAACCTCTAAATTTCACACAGTGTTTGCAGTGTCCCTTGAGTTAGACAAGACTTACTTTGCAGTCAGGCAAACAGAGGTACATTCAGCAGTGGGATGCTTTTCAGAGAGCATCTTGCCATGTGCTCATGAGTGATATTAAAATGATGCATTATAGACTTTTTCCCAGCTTCTGCCACCTATGGCATTTTCATAAAGGGACATGAGTTCTTATGCAGTACTAAGCTATGCAGTTCTATGACAGATGGATGGGTTGTGCAGGTTTCTGCCTATTAGTAGATCTAAGAACAAACTAGGATTTGGGGTAAAATCAGGCATGCGGAATGAGCTTTTACCTTGAGAGCCATCTGCTGCTCTCAGTCCAGAGGACCTGTGGTATTGCAGAATTATCTCTGTACATACTGCTTCTAGTCTCCATGAGTCTTCACAGGCCCCAAAACAGCATGTCAGCTTTTCTGTACAGTCCAGACTTCTCATCAGACACCCATGACCATGGCAGTGTTTCCCAAAAGGCCCTCAGATCAGCTTTGCAATTCTGCCTGTGGGATCCTTGGATGGATCATGCTCCCATCTAAAAAGGTCTCTCAAACATTGCTATACTCCCGGCTACCTCACTTTCCAGGTTGCCTCGATCTCTCAGAAACCCATTTGATTGGCTCTTTCTCAATTGATAAAACACAGGGCAGGAAACCAGGAGGTGAGCTCGACTTCCTTTCCACTGGTCTCGTTGCATTTGATGATAAAAGAATTTTAAATATTTACAGTTAGTTTCAAATATCAATTTTAATATAAATTCCACTTTGATCACTGGCGTCTTTCAGGCAGGACATTGAATTTAATTAGTCCTCTCAGGATTCCCTCTGAAGGACCACACCAAGCACTGGCAGGTGACAAGGTCTGATTCTCACTTGTGTTGACATCAAGAGGGAATTGGTTAAGGGAGAGTATGTTAACACAAAATCTTTGACATGTAATGCTATGAAGACACTTTATTCTCTAGATATAAGAAAACACAAACTCAGCAAGAGACAAAATAATTCAAGTTCAACAACATTTTTTAAAAGCCTCTCATCTCTTAAGTAATAGTCTCTTGAAGTAAATGCATAAGAGATCAGTGAGTTATTTGTGTAGCTTTACATGTGCTATCATATGCATGTGCATATATGTCAGGTTTATCTCTCTAATACATAAACAAGCAGAGATGCCTGTAAACACAGATCAGATTTTCCTATGCTCTGCTAGACAATTTAAAACCATACAAGTTTAAATTATTCTTTACTAAAAATCTACACTATGTTTTTGTTAAACAATAAGCATTGCTTTGCTAACTCAGACTTAACTTGCCTTTAAATTCTCCAATTTTTAGATATATTTTTTTAAGATTTGAAACAAATACTGTAAAAGGCCACCAATTATATTATAAGCAAGAAGATATATTTTCTTTTGGAAAAGAGTTTTTGCTATTACCATTTTATCCTAATGTTAATTTGATTTATTGAACTGATACTGAATTCCTTCTGTTCAAATTCATGGCTTAGTAGGTACCATGCAGAATTTAAGGTGCTGTGCCTTATGGTTTATATTAACATTGCTTTGTATATTGAATGCATACATTTTTATGCATCCATACATGTATATGTAGACATGTAATATCTGAAACTAATAACACTATTTATACAATCTAATTTTTCTATTTAAGTGCACTGAAAATCAAGATTTATGTTCAATATCCTGAAATTAATTTTATAAGCACCCAACTTAATAACTATCAAAGATAGTAGTACTGGTTTGAGAAAAGTTAGAGATGTGTGACTTCTTTCATTAGTTCCAAAATATCAAGTATTTGAAGAAAGCTTTTTATCTTTGGTAATTATTTGTATAGGATTGTTGGGGTCATGTTTTGAATAATTTGATTGTAATTGTGGGAGAATTTTTTATGCTGATGACATCCCTCCTAAGTTGCTAACCTTCAAAGAAGAGAATATATAGACCATTACTATATATTCTGAAAACATTACCTATTTCATCATGTAGGGTAATGCATGTGAATAAATGCAAGTACTTTATCAATTGATAGGCATTATATAGAGTACAAACTAGTAGTACTATCCAATACAATGTATTGTTCATGAATCATAATATATGAGTTTGCCTACCAAGTTATGAACTACCCCAAAATTTCAAATGTTTTTCTTTCATACCTCTGAGTGAAGGAAATCTTTAGGGTCTAGAAAAAATATATATTTATATTGTGTACTGCAGTGGTTTGAATGAGAATATCTCCATAGGCTCTGATGTTTGAAAACTTGATCCCCAGTTGGTGACACTATTTGCGTAGGATAAGGAAGTGTGAGCTTGCTGGTGAAAGTATGTCCTGGGGTAAGCTCTGAGAGTTTAAAGACTTGTGCTATTTCTAGTTTGCTCTCTTTTCTTGTAGTTCAAAATCTGAGCCCACAGCTTGCTACCCTGCCAGCATGCCTGTCTACTGCTGTGGTCACTACCATGATGGGGGTGGGCTCTCTTCCTTTCGGAACCATAAGGCCATATAAACTCTGTAAGTTGTCTTAGCCATGGTGTTTTATCAGGTAGAAGAAAAGTAACTAATGCAGGCACACAGACTACTAGTAGAGAAATTAACAAATGAAGTTATTAAAGACAAAATTCTTCAAATTATTAAAAGCAAATTCTTATGAGTCTGCTAACTTGTAGCTTGCTTCCTTTTTATAAACATTGCATGCAACTTCTTGGCAATGAATGAATTAACTGTCTTAGTTACTTGACCACAGTTATTCCGCTTTTGACCAGCTGCATTTCTGCAACAGGAAAACAGCTTTACTGGGAGTTTTGGCAACAGACAGCCAACTATTATGATGAAAAATGTGGCTTTTTGGTGACATACATCTGTTTACCAATTCATATCCAATGTTTAAATTGTGTTTTCTCCTTTTGTAGCTCATGTCCCCATGGTAACTTTATTCATTTATTTATTCACAAAATCCTTTAAAGTTAAATCACTCTACCAATTTATAGATCATGACTAAGAAAAGAGAATTGTTAGAGACAAATAGATCTGTCCTTGAATCTGAAATTCTTTCATTTACACACACACACACCATATCTCTGTATAATGACTTCATTTTCTGAACCCAGTTACTTAAATTTTATAAGTAAATTAGATTATAAATATGGACATTTGTGATATGAAACTAGGATACTTGAAATATGGTAACTGCTCAGTGAAGGTCATTTCCCACTCATTCAAAAATAACATATGAACACTAATCCTGTAATCAGTATTCCATCACCACCAATGCCCAGTTTCCTTCCATTTTAACCTCAGTTTGATTAGAAATAAATAAGATTACAAACAAAGAAAGACAAGCATAAGAACTTAGTTAGGAAACTGACTGTATTAATATTTAACCCATAGTCTTCAGACTTGAAATTAGAATATGTGTGTGTCATGAGTCTTTAGGGTCAAATTTAAAACCACAATGCATTCACTACTAACTACATTGCTTTTCTTGTTATTCCTGGGATATTAATTACATAGAAACTACATAGAAAAGATGGACAGCATTGCATCCTCTGCAGTAATGTAATGCATACTAGTTAAAAATGGGTAGATCTCCTCATTCTACATTACTTCCTATTTTGTGGCCCATGCACCTGTTATATAAATGTGAAAATTGGCTTCAAGTTGGGGTTTAACAATTAAGTAAACACAGAAAGTAAAGTGAAATTCTACTGAAAAATCAGTTCTAATTGCTCATTCGTTTCCTTCCAAGGTTAGAGAGATGTTCACATTTAAATATTTTCAAACAACGGAGATGAAAAACTTCCTGTGACCTTGTGGTCCACAAATCAATACTGAGCTTGTACTTGAGAATTTTCTTTTGCTTAGGGTGAGAATAATAGTTTAACCCTCCACTCACATGAAGGTTTGTATTTCCCTACCACAACATTCTGCTTTTCAGAATTTTGATTGACACCCAGGTTTAGCTTAAATAAGTTAAGGTATTACTAAAAGAATACACAATATTCCTTCTTTTAACACTAACTAGCCAGGCGGTGGTGGCGCAGGCCTTTAATCCCAGCACTTGGGAGGCAGAGGCAGGCGGATTTCTGAGTTCGAGGCCAGCCTGTTCTACAGAGTGAGTTCCAGGACAGCCCGGGCTACACAGAGAAAACCCTGTCTCAAAAAAAAAAAAAAAAAAAAAAAAAAAAAAAAAAAAAAAACTAACTAAACTTTGAAGAAGAAAAATTGTGAGAACTTACAACATCAGTTTCCTCTCAGAGCCCCTGCCATAACTGATAACATTTTTCACCAAAAAAAAAAAAAGGCTGACTCCATTTCCTATTTTAATGTTCCTTATGAATTATTTCACTATATGGTTGGTTTTCAGAAAGATGTGAATGATAAAGTCCCTTTGGTTATGGATGTGGCCAGAACTGCTGAATGAAATGTTTTGGTTTAGAGGGTCTTTTGGTTGAACATCTGTATGATTTCAATTTTTTAAACCAAATGAATCCAATCATTTTGAGGACAGATTCTTCTCTGTTGGGAAGAGTTGCATAAGGGGCTGTTAGTACATTTGTTATATGATAGGCACTAAACTAGGCCTAAAGAATCTTTTAAAATCAAGGGAGGGAAAGCAAGAGAGGAGACTATTGCCTGTTCTATCACTTGGAGGAAGCTTGTACCCTTTACACATACTTTTAAAAATAATGAAAGAAAGAGGGCTTCAGTAGAGTGTTCTGAGAACATGGAAAGACTGTTGTATAAGTCTGAGCTCTTAATGTGTAATAATGTTCAATAAGATGTAGAATCATTGCTTGGTGCATAAGTCTATATACTTCCATGGCCATGGACATTTCTGTCATAAAAGGCTGCATCGTCTTTCAATAATATCTATCAGTTCTAGCTATAAATCATCTATGCAATAAATTTGAAGTTGAACAGATAGAATGTTCCAATACCTTTGAGTCTTCCCATTATGAATAGTGGATTTAACCCACCCTGCAGTTGAACACTTGGGAACCCATTGGGCATCAAATTCTGGACTCACCCTTCCCTCCTCACCATGACCACTTACAAACATTTCGACTTTGTGTAGTAGATGAATCATCTTGGAATCTCAATGACAGTCCCTTTGAACACACTGTTGCTGAGTGAATTTCATCCATTGCTTGCTGTGTGAGCTGTCAGGATAATTTCACTTTTTAAACTCTCATCTGGTTCTAAAGAAAGCTTTTCATTGATCCAGAACTCCTCTCCTGCCATAAAAGCCTGATGGCTATAGGGATGTGTGGTACAAAATAGATAGACAAAGTAACTTATAAAATTAAACCAAGCTGATGTCAGGGTAAGCTGGATGCTATATTGGAGGGAGAAATGAAAGGCAGAAATATTCATATCAAAGAAAGAAATAAAGTAGAAGAAAACAGTAATTATTTAACAATAATTAATAAACAGTGAACTTTGCCTGGGAGGTGTGAATAAATGTCTATGCAACTGAGATAGGTACCAATGGCAGACCAAAGGATGCTTCCTTCCATCCAACTCCATTTTGGTTCATTGGTCCTACAGAAATCTGGTTTACTTACCAAAAATCTTCAAAAAAAAATCCCATGCCAGCATCAGTGAAAATCTCTCAAAAGCTGTAGAGGTAGACTTACTTACTCGAAACCTTCTAGTTCCTGAGTTCTCTGGAACCTCTTGAGACCATGAGCAGCTGAGATAAAATTACATACAGCTGGGAGAAGGAAGGGGGCATGAGGGAGTGGCTGGAGTATCAGGTGAGAGGCTAATGCTTATCTCAGGCCTTTCATGAAAGACCATCAACAGGCATGGCCCTGTTGGGGTCTTGCATAGATTACAATGGCTCAAGTTAAGATGGTAGCATCTATGCTATGCTGTGAGGAGAGTATTACTCAATGGAGATTGATAAATGTGTCCCGTCTATTTTGTCCTGAGTGCTATTTCCCATAGCACTCCTCTCTTTCTGGGCTCCAAAATCTTAACAAATATCACTACCTACATAGCTGACTCTGAACTCTAGACTTAATCCTAGACCTCTTGTGTCACCTCCTAAAATGTGTATTTTAACTACTTTCTACGAACACTCCATCAGGATGGCCATATAGCTACTAGGCATTCAAACACCCACATGCTTAGGTTTCCTGTGAGTAATGAACCATTCAAGTCAGAGTATAGGAATAAACTTGACTCTTCCTACATCCCTTCTTCTTGAATTCAATGTGTCCAGTAAGTACTTTAGAGTTTGACCTCTAAATGCTTTCTTTACCACTCCATCATTTTCCCTTGACTCTACTGTCACCACCTAGTCATGACTTCCAATTCTCTCCTTTAAACCATCAAATGATGTACATGTTTACCATTACTATGTTTCAATTCTGGTTCTCTTGTGTTCCTTTTAGAGTTTGTGCCCCTGAATTCTCACTAATCATGAAAAGGCATTACTGTTGTTTTCTTCAACCCATCTCTGTTTCTCTTCATCAATCCTTTCTTATTTCCCTCAACATGGTCTAGTACCTATCTGCTTCTCTAGGATTCTTCACACCACCTTATTCTCTGAACTATCCCAGATAAACAGGCTCTGAACTCTTAAATAGGTCACACTATCACCTCACTCTTTTGCATAATCAGGTCTCTCTTCAGCAATGCATGCTTCTGTTTTTCTGCATGTTATTATCTTCCCAGCAGTGACTTGTCCTTTGTTTCTAATCTGAGCATCATCTACACTAATGACTTTCAACCCAAATTGGAATCTTCTGTCACAGGACCACATTCAGTATTTTTTTCTCTATATCAGAATATTGTCTCAACTTGTGTCTTTTCTTCCATTGGACTGTCAGCTCTGAGGGCAGTAAGTAGCCTAGCTTGTTTGATTCAGCATTTTATTACAGTATCACATAGAAGGATAGTTAAATAATGAATATCTACTAAAGAAATTAATGATTAGATATGTGAGTGGGCAAAAAAAAAAAAAAAAATCTCAGAGGATAAGGAGTTCAAATTTCCTTTAGTGTAGATCTTTAGCCTCCCGCAGTATTGCTGGATACTTCATGCATTGAGATATTAATGTCCTAAGGAATTAAGAGAATGGACTTCAAAACAGGACCCCTTAGTTATAATGATCTGCCTGTAAGTCTTTTAATATCCTTTAGCTCCATTTTTCTATCAACTAGAGGCTATGCTGCCTCATAGGTGTTGTCATTGAAGGGATGAAATGGAATATTCCCTGTGAAGTATGTTGACAGGCTGCTTATTTCTAGTGAGACTAAATAAAATGGTAGCTATGACAGTGATTGAGAATTGTCAACGAATTGCAAAGAGAATTTGGAACCATTGACAGTGATGACTATATCACAGGACAGAGTAGACCGTCCTCATTACATTGTCCTCTGTCTATCGTGATTATCCATGCACACAGTACTGCACTGCAAATACCTCATCTATCCATCTTCTGCCAGAGAAGACCCTGTGGGCCACTTACAAATCCACTCTCCAGCAGTTACCTTATCTTGCCTGTTACAGTTTAGTCTAATTACTTCAGTGACTGTCAGGATTTTGCTAAGTCCCTTCAGTATACAGACCAAAGCCACATATAATTAAAACGACACTTTCCTAGAGAAAAGAAGTTGCTGTCATGAGATGGAACATAGAATCTGAATCTGGCTGTCTGATTTATATATTACTTACTTTTCCATCACTGTGACAAAATGCCTGAGATATTAACCAGAGAAGAGTGAGTTTGGCTCATGATTTCAGAGGTTTATTTTGTCCACTGTCCTTTGATCCCTGTAGTGAAGAGTTGCATAATAACGGCAACATATAGCACACAAGCTGGTTGTATTGAGAAACTAGGAAGCAAAGAGAGAAAAGATGAGATTGAATTTCCCATATGCCCTTCAATGGCAAGCTGGTAATGATCTAACTTCTCTAACCAGGTTCTCTTTCTGAAAGTTCCAATGTAACATGCTACGGACAGAGACCAAGCCATAAACATGTAGGCCTTTTAGAGACTTTTCAAATTCAACCTATAGCTCTTCACAGTGGAGAACTAAATTAGGAGTGTTCATCCCACTTATCAAAGCAAACGTGAGGACCAAGAAGGTATAGGCCATAGGAGATTAGTACCAGGAACCTGAGGGACTTGTTACATACACACACACACACACACACACACACACACACACACACACACATAAATATCATATATTATTATGTATATCTATAAACTAATATAATTATATAAATTATATATAAAAAGTTATATTTTATATATAATAAATAAAATTAAACAATAAATCATATATTTATAGAATAATATATAATGATATATTATATCTTATTAATATGATATATTACTATACATACATACTATGTATAATGATTTTGCCTTCTCTCTTTAAGACCTATTTTATTTTTATTTATGAATGCGTCCATGGGGAAGGTTGCCCATAGAGTTCAGAAGAAAACATTGAACCATTTGAAGCTATAGTGGTTATGAGTCACATAACATGTGTGCTAGGAACTGAATTTTAGTTCTCTAGAAGAGCAAAAGGCACACTAAACCACTAAGCCATTTGCCCAGGCTTGACTTTCATTTTAAAAAAAGAAATGGTGTTTGCCGGAGTGTGTGAGAGTATATAGAGGTATAAGTGGAACCATTGTATTTGCATGTGGTGTATACAGACATGGGGATACACACGCCTTTTGTGTACACACAAAAGCCATAGAAAGACATTTCTCTTTCTCTTATTCCTTTGAGATAGAGTCTCTCAGTGTGGACATAGGTGACCAGTAAGCTTTACTTGTCTCTAACCCCTTTACCTTTGGAATTATAGACAACCATTCCCAACCAACATGTTCAACCATGCTCTATTAGTTTGTACATGGATGCTAGGATATGAATTCAGGTCCTCGTGCTTGCATATGAAGCACTTGCCCACTGAGCTACCATTGTAACCCTAGCAAACATTTCCCATTGTATATCTTACACTAATGCTAAACAACATTATTCTAAAAGGTATGTTCAAATGTCCACATCAGACATCTCAGTACATTCCTCTAGAGAGCAACAGCTACTGAATAGAGTAGTATTCAGTAGCAAACCAATTTGTTTTTCCTTATTTGTATGCCTCCTTTTACATAGGAATATTTAATTAAAATGCTCCATTACATATTTTCCCTCAGTCAAAAAGTAGTCTGAAAGATGGAGAGTTATCTACATGACAATCTCTTCATGCTATATATTGTCTTTCAATAAGTCCCCACTGTAAAGTGGTCTATTTGGTGATTTTTGAGGATTGTTTAGTTGTGGAACTCTTCTGTACCCAGTGTTACCCTTGTTATTTAGTAAACTTAAAATTCAGAATCGCTCATGGATATTTTCTGGGGGAGGGGCGGTGTGTGTATATGTGTGTGTCAGACTACCTAATTGTAACCATATCTCTGGTTCCCATTAAAAACCATCATTTTAGTTAAAAAAAAAAAAAAAAAAAAAAAAGAGTCATACATGTTAGTTCCAAAATCCATCAGAACCCTGGACATGCTGCTTTCTATTATGGTCCAATCATTTTCTAAATTTGATGCCTTAAATAAAACTTTGTTACTAGGTTACCACAGAAAAGATGGTCCCTTGGCATATAAAGATGTACCTATTTTATTATGATCTTAGGCACAATCTATTTTCTAGGATCAGGTACATGAACCAGCTAAACTTGAACTTTCTTGGGGGTATTTTGTATCTGGCTGCCTTTACTGGCTACATAGCTAATTTGAGGTCCTGTGTTTTATGATCATTTTTCTGTGGAATAAATTATACATACATCTACTACACACAGGCATCCCTCACATCTCCAGACACTTACAAATGAATGCAAACATGTTCAAGGACACATTTATGAAACCAGCAGTCAGTGTTTGGGGAGTTTGATATTCTGCTCATTATGTCTAGTTTTGCTGCAGTGTCTGGAAAAATATTGGTTGACTGATATAAAATGCCTCACGTTTCAGACTATCCATTCAAAAATATAAACATAGTCAAGTTCTAACAGATACACATTAGCAAACAGAGATGTCCTGAGAGTGGTATTGATGTCTCAGAAAGGACAGTCTTAAATCTTCATAACTAGTTGCATTACACCTTACCATCACAGTCCAGGTGCACCCTGTAGCTTGCACAGTGAGCCGGATATTGATATTCTACATAGGCATTGAGTCAGTCTTTGTGGTATGTTTACCCTGTGCTGGGCACTGGGCTGGCACATTCATATGCTTGCATAGCCACTCTACTGATTCCATTAGTTTGCTAGGATAGACATAGCAAAATAGAACAGACAGAAGGAACAGAAATTTAGTTTTGCATAGTTCCAAAGGCTAGAAGCCTATTTCCAAGGCATCATAAGATGTGCTTTCTCCAAAGGCTCCCTCTTTGGCTCGTCCATGACTATCCTTTGCTGTGTCTTTACCTGTCCTGTGTGTCAAAACACCCTGGTGTCTCATTTAATTCTCCACAATTATCTCTCTTTTAAAGAGAAAAGTAAGATTATGTTAGAATCCATCCTGTCGCATTTCACCTTAGTGTCTATCCTAAAGTCTGAATCTCACATTTAGAGGTATTGGGGTGGGGCTTCCATCTGTGGATTAGTGGCTGGGGACCATCTGTGGATTAGGAGTTGAGGATGTTGTTCAGCTTATATAAAAGAATGACTCTCACATGCCTTGCCTACTGTGCTAGGCTTCCTGGGTAAAGGCAAAGACAGACAAGGTTCCCTATATTCTACAGGATATTTTGATAGACAGAAGTGGAGAATAATTATCAAAAGCAGTATTCAATACTCAATTAATATAAGTTCTATAAAATAGAATGGATTTAACCTGAGGGACTTTAAGGTTAGAGAATCTAAGTAAAACTTAAGTATTTAAGCTGTGAACTCAAGCATAAAAATGGCTTTGTCAACATCACTTATTAAATGCTTTCTGTATGCCTAGTATCATTTTGAATACTCATTTTTGCTTCATCAAATATTTAAGTGGATATAACATGGGTAGTGTTGTCACTCCCATTGTATTGACTTAGAAAGTGATGCACTTTTACTTGGGTTTAGTGGATCACACAACCAGAAAGTCCAATTGACTTCAGAGACGGAAGTCTTAAACATTAGGTGTAAGAAGGAGTTAATGGCTAGGATTTAAATAATGGGTGTAAGAAATGGCAAATAGCCAGGAAGGAGTAGAGAGGAAGCTGGAGTAACAGTGGTGTTGGGGTATGTCTTAGAGGAAATAACATCTATTTCATAATGACATCCTAAGGACTTAGTGACAATAGCAAAACAGACATCTCAAATTTCTACATGGGCAAGGTGTGAGGGAAGACACTGCCTGCCAAAGTAGAGAAGAATTGCACTTGGGGGTGAGGCAGTACAATCTTTAGCACTTTAGATTGAGATTCTTCCTCACGGAAAAACTTACATGGAGTTATCAAGCCAAGTCCTGAGGCTCAACACCATTGGAAAATTTGGTAGAAGATAAGCCACCAAAGGAGAATCTGAATTGAAAGACTAATACCAGAGAGGAAAGCCATACAAGGAGACAAGTGGAATGTGGACAGTTCTAGGAAGGACTTCAAACCTGTTGGATGCTCTTGTCTGAAAAACACGTCTACTGGGTTTGCCAGTATGGCAGCCAAAGATGTCTTTTTAATATGATGTCATAGACATACTCTTATACAGACTATAGGATGCTCAGTTTCATATGGTCAGTTTTAGCTAATTCCATTGTACTTCAATACACAGTTAACATGCAATCAAATGCCATCAACTGATTTCCCCTTCAGTCTTACAGACCTGAAGCCTGAAACTGACTTATATATATTTTTAGTGCTGGTCACACAGCTCTGTAGCACAGTTCAAGTTGCAGAATTGAGGCTGGCTACCTGAGGGTCAGAATGCATCAAATTTTGCTCTCTTAAATAGACAATAAACTACTCTTATTTTTATTTCTTTTTTCACATTTTTATTAGTATATATTAACTCATGCATGATACTAAGTTTAGTTATGTTTTTGGCCATGTATGTGTAATATATTTTGCTCATATCTAACCCCCATTATCTTTTTTTCTTATTCCTACACTTTCTGATCCCTTTTCTCTTCCCAATTAGTCTTCCTTTTATGTCCTATTTTTCTTTTTTGTAGAGTGGAGATACCCCAATAAGTCTCATTGGGTTTGTTTAGAGGAACATGAATGAGTATTTGCTTATAGAAACATTGACACCTCACTTTGGCTACACCACTGGGGAAAAAAATCTCTCTTATAGACCCTCAGGAGACGTATGCCCTTTGGAGCCATGCCCCACACTCCTATTATTTACCTAGAAATCCTCATTCAGCTTACAGTAGTAGCCAATTAAATGTATCATCCAGTAGCCAAATAATTAATATGTCAAATATGCATTTGTTTAGTAAAACCTTTGGGGAAGAATCCATGGTGCAGAATCCTTAGGCATTTGTATAACTGACCTACCAGGAGTGACCTTTAAAGTTCTGTCTCCATTAGATCTTCTAGACGTCTCATGAGAATGGCTTGTCCCCTTTCTGTGGCCTATATAACAGTCCTCTTTGCACACAGATTAATGGAATAGGTTGCGGCTATCCTTTAAACAATTTGTCTCCATAAAACAGGAACCATGGGTCTTCCTTATGCTTCTGAAACAAACTGTGGCAAGGTGCTCTGCTCAAATGTTGGTTGAGTTGAATCATGTGCAAATGAGAAAAGCTTTGTTGAGTTGACAGCCCTGCCCTTGGAATGAATCAGCTTGTGTTTTAACAAAGACATGAACACAACACAAAGCAAAAGCCTATAAAAATACTTGGTTCCCTTGCATGATCATTGAGCTGGTAACCAGCTGCACAAATCCCCAAGAAGACTTTGGCCTTCTGATTTGCTTCCCCCTATTCCTTTCTTCTCTGTTGCTTAAATTAAAGTGCTGTTTTCTTGTTGGAGCCATTCCCAACTTGAGCATTAAAACCAGAATGCATTCATTTCACAAATATTCCCATTTGGGTACAAAAGAAAGCAAAGGTATTGGCTCAGCTTATATGGTTTGTTCTCCAAAGCAGAGACAGAATCTTTTAACACACAGCTTGATTCATACCAGGTGTGCCAAGTCTGTCAAGGTGAAGGACACACCAACAGTTCAGTGTAAATGCTCCAGAGAGCACAGTGCTGTCGGCTGGAAGGATATGGCAATGCTAGAGCCTTTGTTAAAAGTTGTGTATGTTGATGCAAAGGCTTTTAATGTACAGAGTGATGATGAGGAAGGCATGGAACCTAAGCAGTGAAGTATCATTGACAGCAGTAAGGGGTCTCCCAACACTTTGTCTCTTCTAGGACATTGATTTGGAGGTTATGGTCCTAAAGCCCTTTAACCTTACTACAATGAATAATGGAGATTCAGCATGCATAAGTTTCTACTGGGGCAAATAAGGTTGCTTTGCTAAAATCATGTATAAATACACGGTTCAGGTATGTAGTTTAGGTAGCAGTGCAGAAGATGGCAAGATTGATGCACCCATAGGAGATAAAGTCAGAAGATGTTGCAGGTCATATTAAGGAATTAGACATGACCCTAGAGATTTGGACGTTCACAAGGGGATCAGCAGGGAAAGACTTTGTATGGCCTTGAATCTTGTGAAGTTCACAGATCTGAAGTTGAACAACTTGAAATGGTTGACAAAGGCTTACATTACAAGAAATGTATACACAGGCACAGACCCAATACCCACTTAAGGGCAGGACTCAAACAGAGATTTGCATGGAGAAATGCCAAGACTAAGTAGAGAATTAGACAACCACTGAACACACACACACACACACACACACACAGAGAGAGAGAGAGAGAGAGAGAGAGAGAGAGAGAGAGAGAGAGAGAGAGAGAGTGATAGACACAGAAATACACACATACACCCAGAGACTAGAGCAAGCACACAGAGACACACTTCCAGACATTCTCCAAGATACATAGGTGGACAGATATGTGACCAATATCTGTAGGAGAACAGGAAAGACAGACATAACAGAGCAGAGCAGAGCATAAATGCAGAGAATAACTCTATATATGCACTTTAGGGAGGAATGGAGAGAGAAAACCCCAGGGAGAGAAGAAGCAGTAGCCAGGGTTAGGTTATGCACTATCTCACTTCATCACTGTACACTTTGGAAAGGAATGTGGTTCTTTCCAGTGGCCACAGTCCTTTTCTAGAAGAGCATCTTGCTATGCCATGTGATCCTTGGGCTTTAAATTTTTGTTCTTGTGTTGTCACCTCTTCACCTTAAACTCAAACCAGTGCTGAGATGTATGGTCAGTATTTTCTTCCAAAGAAAGAACATGGGGACTTTTTAGCTTTGTTAAGGAGTAATCCATTAATGGAGTTCACAGTTGATCTAAAGACACCTTATGGGGGCAATTTAATGATGATTTCCATTCTTCTGTCTGACTTCAGAAGCTGCTCTTTTGTGTGGGGCTGTAAAGGGATGGTTTGGTCTCCCCGGTAGAGCACTGGGTTTGAGATAGTCGGAGACCCAACAGGGACATGGCCTGTCAGGGACAGCATGCATCGACCCACACTCCCGGATTCCAGACCCCCACATGCGACCTATATCCCATTAGCCTGATCTTGCAGACACATTTGGCTCAGAGTACCTCCTCCCAGAGGGGTTTTGTGTCACCATCCAGCTAGAGGGCGTGACTAACAGAGATTTCTATTCATGAGTCACCTAAGGCATGGGGGCGGGGCATAGCTAATTAAGTTATTCCCACCCAGTTCCTCCTCCTTCCCCCTCCCTATTTAAGCTGACTCCCTCTGGCTTTTACAGGGGCACACACATCCACATCCAACTACCACTCCATGAACAATAAACTTCTAAGCCCACAGACTCCACGTGCTTTTCTGGGGCCTGCCGCTGCCAAAGCTTCCAGCCTTTGGAAATTTCAGACTTTCTCCAGTATGTAGGACCCACTGCTTGGAAGCCACCTGGGACTCTGCCCCCACGGCCCACCTGTCCGTGGGTCGCTGCCGCCACGCTGGCCCGGGGCTGCCCTGGGCCATGACATGATTACATCTAGATGTTTAGGAAGGACATGACATTAAAAAAAAAAAAAAAAAAAAAAAAAAAAGGCTACAAGCTGGTCTGGAAAGGTGGCATTAAGGACGGGACAGCATCCTGACCATTATAACTTGTAAATTTGACATACAGAAAGGATGCTCTTACAGAGACTCTGCCAGGTTGTTTCAGAAGGGTGCAGTACAGGGTTTCTTTTTGGGATGCAGATTTGGAAGGTGATTACGGTCAAGGAAAAGAACTTGAGGCATTTTGTGTGTTGCTGTCTCGTTACATTCCTATCACGCTGTTTACTCTTGCTCATCTCTCTGTAGACTGAAGAAGGCTTACAGGTCTTGAGAATACAGCAGAGAAAGGACAGCTTTCAATGTTAGCCTCAAAGATGGTTCCAAACTTTCATAGAATAAAAAATAATTTTGTCTAGTACCTGTGACATCTGTCACAGAGAAATTAGTACCCATTCCTCTCCTAGTAACCACAGTAAACTCACCAGAATTTATAGCACTAAAATAGGAAAGCTAAGCCAACTGTTTCTCATTCTAGTGTGGAAGGCAGGGGGCCTACCGGAATACAGCTATGGGTGGGGTAAATGAAGAGGCTGTGCTCTGTACAGGGAAAAATACCATAAGTGAGTTCAAAGGCCTGGTATGAAAGCCAAGCAGGTGACAATTTCACCTAATAATCATGAAGGAAAGGCTTCTTATTGGGTGCAGGTTAGGGGTGGGTGGGCTTTGCTAGAGTGGAGTCCTCAAGGCTGAACTGAGCAAGATGTTTTGATGAACATTCAAGTCAGGCTGTCACCTAGGAGTGAGAAGAGGGAGTGTATGGTGTCAGGAAGGACATGGGGACATATGGTGATGTCTTCTCTTGTGTGAGACCAAAATACTTCATCTTTTAAACTGATCACTGCCATATATAATATGTGAATTTTAAATCTACTTAGACTTTGCAATGAAGCTTGCTTCTATTGTTCCATGTAATGTTTAAAGCATGCCTGGCAAGAGGAAGGACAGAGAGAAGAGGAAAGTGTATCTCCTCCTTCATTTCTCTGGGAGGACACTTGTGCCAGAGAGGCTATGCATAAAACTAGACTCTGTGCCTGCACGTTCGTTCTTTCCCACACTCTTAAAAGTGTCTCTGTGATTTAGTTCCTTCTCAGAGCCCTAGTTCCTTTATAAGAAAAACTCCAACAGAGCTCAGGTGCCTCATTACTTAATTATGCATTGTTGTTGTGATTTGTGCGGGAGGTAGCTATTTGTTTAATTCAAAGTCATACCCCACATTCCCCTCAGCAACGCTCACTAATTAAATATGAGGCTGGAAAAAGGTGAGGAGTGCTAAACAATGGCCTGTGTATTAAACATGGTGTTCGTACGTAAACACAGCCCACAGATCACAGGCTTTGAAACGTATGTGTACTTAATTAGCCAAACACGAGGCACAGGTTGACATAAATAGATACTCCTCAATAAACAGCAACATGTCACAGCATTAGCTAGAAGTGTGGTAGCTGAGAAGAAATTAATCACTAACACATCTGGGTGTGTGTATGTGTTTCTTCTTATAATTAGGTACCCTTTCCAGGGTAGTAAGTGATTTATTTAGATTCCAAGCCCCTGTATCCATGGTAACTTTTTTTTTCTCTGTGCCAAAGTCTTATAGTAACTAAAATACAAATCCATATATCATTGACACAGTAGCTTGGTGGACATTAAGGGAACAACAGTTACATAACAAAAGCTTGACAAGGCTGTGGAGGAAGGTGATCAAATCTAGTGTGCTTCCTGCTCAGAGATACATGAGGTAGATCAGAAATGCTGACCTGACCATAGAGTTAAAGATCAAAGGGAGAAAATGTCTTAAATAGAGTATCTGGGAAGAAATTGGGGCAGGAAAAGATGACTTCTACGTGAAAGGACCAAAGAAGGATTCACAAGACTAAAACTGTCCCTCACAGGGACTGTAACAATTGGCTACCATTAACAAGGGCCTGGGTTGTGTATCACATCTTACACATACAATTTATTTGTATGATGTGAGAAGCTCAGATTCAAGATATAGATCAATTCATTGCTGGAGAACTACCATTGTGTTCCTTTCTGGATACATTCTCCCATCTGACCCAACACACAAGCACAGTCACAGATAAGAGAATGTTATCTAGGCTATATAAATGAATTTTCAAAATTCTGTGATTTCATGATAGGATAAAAGAACAATCCAGTTAGAAAGTGGACATGAGATATAAAGAATGTCTCAATGAAGAGGATGAGAGACTGTAAGTAAGAACATGAGAAAATATTCAGCATCAGTAGTCCTTTGGGAAATGTAAATTAGGACCACAGTGATTTATCACTACATATATTAAAACAGATAAAATTCAGAAGCCACACTATCAAATGCTGCTGGGGATGAGAGAAAACAAACATCTCTAGAAGAAATATAAAACCCACAGCCACTGTGGAAAGTGTTTGGCAATTGCTTAAAAGCCAAATGTAAATTGTGTGCATGACTCAACAATCTTCTCTTACCTCTGAGATCTTACCACAGAGAGATGAACAGATGCAGTCACATGAAAATCTGCATGCCAATACTTAGTGTGGTTTGATTTTCAAAACTACAACCAACCTAGGTACCCTTCCATAAGTGGACAGGCAAAGAACATCCACACCACAAAATAGGTGGTGACCAAAGAGGCCTGTGTGCATACAACAACCTGGAAGGATCTTGAGGGTATTAACGTTGTCAAATAGTCAAAGGGCACATTGTTCTCTGTATCTAGAATTCTCAAAGTGACAAAATGATTGAGATGGAGCATAGATAAGCAGAGGTGGGAAAGGCATGGGAGCAGTCAGGAAATGTGTCTTGCACTGGCACAAGGGTGGCTCTGTCGCAATGGATTGCTCTTTATCTTGAGCAGGAGCTGCCTATACCCACGTTAATCAATGAAGAAGATAAAGCAGCATGGGCACGAAGGTTGTTTTAATTATTGGGAAAATAATAAAACGAATCTTTTGAGAGTACCTACTGTAGGCTAGGACTTTGCTAAGAATTTTTTTCTAATTCTAAGGCAGATGATGGTAGGAATTGTTTAAAACATTATTGACCTTCACCGGAGGAAACTAAGAGGAAACTAAGAACTCCAATCATTTTGCTCCAGTCAGTGAGTGAGACTAGAGAGTAAGACAGGTTTGGGCAGGTCATTTAGCTCCACAGCTGTAGTTCTCACCACCACTCTCCTCTTGAGCATTCATGCTTTTGAGCAAAGACGTCTGACTGAGGATTTATGCTGGGATGGACACACCATGGTGGAGCTGAATGCTTCCTGCCACTCCGACACTGTCTGTATGAGCTCTAGGCAGCACAGCTCAGCATCATTGGTTTCTAGGAGAGTAATTCTACATGCTTCTAATTTATGAATTAGTCTGCAATAGAGTAATTTCATGTAAGAATTATGAACTCCTTAAAATAAAGTTGAAAATTGACTTACGAAATTTTTAGAGATGCTCTTTTTAGACATTCAGAGAAGGTTTGTGTTGTCTTGAGTATCACTAAGAGAAGTTACTTTAGGAGTTGTTGTAAGTGATCTGTCAGTAACAACAGCAGTGAAAGCCACAAGTACACATTGTTCACAAATACTAGCTTGAACAGTTTGCAGTAGTAATACATTCCACTCTCACTACAGCCCCATGAAATAGGCTCATCTGCTAAATGAGGAACTTGAAGCTCCCAGATATTGAATGAATGTCTCAGTTTGAGCCGCAGGACCAGGAATTAAGCCTAGGCTGCAGAGTTCCAGAATCCATGTACCATCATCTCTTGACCTAGAAAGAAGGAGTTGAATTTTTCATGTCATGAGGCTCAAGGTAAAAGTTAGAGTTGCCAAAACACTCCACCTTGGCAACTGCATCCCTATGTCATGTGCATCTCCATGCACATAACAAATTTATGCCACCTACAGGATCTGTCATTTCTCTCTTCCAGCCTCTCCTTTGATAATCACTGAGTAGACCTGTTATTGTCAATGGTATAATATTATTTAGAAGGAAAACTCAATTCACAATTTATATCCTTGGATTTGACATAGCTGTTTTCTATAACTAATTTTTTTTGACAAACTAACTGTTGTTTCATCATCTTAATGAATGAAGCCAACACTGACAGTAGCCAGGGGATAGCAGTGTCCTAAGCCAATGCTAAGGGTACATGTTTGTTTTTTTACTGGTGAAATGCATAGCCTTTGGATGGTTTCTTCACCAAATGTTAACATCCATGGTTAAAAGTTATCTAGAACAGTGCTTCTCAAACTGCAGGCCATAACCTTTGTGAGGTTGAACAACTTTTTTTACAGGGATTGCTTAAGATCATTAGAAAACATAGATATTTACATTACAGTTCTTAATATTAGCAAAGTCACAGTTATAAAGTAGCAACAAAAATTATTTTATGGCTGGCATTACCACAACATGAGAAACTATATTAGCAGATTGCAGCATTAGAAAGGTTGAGAATTTATAAGAATTATGACTTCTACAACCCATTGAGGCTTCTCAGTCTAGCACGTTCTGACCCATACCATTAGAATGTGTTGTTCATACCAAATGTTCCTAAGAGATCTTTTAATAGTATTATATGGGACTATAATACTGTCATAGTATGGTAAGATTTCTGATAAATTGTATTTCCTCCCCATACTCAACAGCAGTTACCTTTTTGAAAGGAGGCTTTTGATTAACCTGCTGTGTTGTCTTCCTTCCATTAATGGCCAGTCTGTTTCAAGTAGGGACACCAATGAGAATGAGTATTCCAACATCAACCTGAAAACTTGAATCAATATAAACACTGTACCGTAGTCACTAAATTCACCCAGAAAAAAGGATATCATGAGTTCCTCATATTGTCCAATTTCCTGACAATGGCTGGACAATCACTCTGCCACATTTAACCACAATGTTTATAATAAGATGAATGAGGGTTGGTTTCTGGGCCTTCCCTGGTGCCTTGTTTCCTATTTTATTGTTACTGCCTTAGCAGAATTCATTGTTTGTGACTCAGAGCTACCACACACTGGGTCCCACAAATCTCTCTTGCTATCTGTGTGAGAGCTGGCTCAGATGATGTGTTCCCCTTTGAATGTTCCTTTGCCATCCCTGTAGCCCCAAACCAAGCTCTGATTTAGGAGGTCCTTATAGAATAGGATCATTGGTCTAATCCCAGTCATTGGCTCTGTCTTAAGCTACCAAAATGACGCTTCTGTGTTGTGGGACTTGACTGAGAATATATATTTGTTTTCAATGGGTTATTTAATGACTATTTTAAGATTCTCATTCATGAAAATAATGTATACTTTGCTTATTTTTAAGAAAACTTTGCTGTGTAGACTTTAGGTATGCAGCATGGATGTGTGTGTGTGTGTGTGTGTGTGTGTGTGTGTGTGTAGGTGTAGATTAGATATAGAGAGATAGAAATAGAGGTAGAGATATTGAAATATTTCTACAGTAGAGAAAATTAAGGTATATATCAGTTGACATAGTTATGCATGTTTTTTCTTGTTTTGTGGCAAAGGATATTAAAAAATCTCATCACTTATCAGGAATCCTACATCTAATGAAATTTAACTTGTAGACTTGCAAATACTACATAGGTTCAGGAAAGGAGGGATCAAAAATATTCTTTGAAGCTCTAGTCCATGGTTGTTGTTTTCATTTTGTTTGTTTTGTGTATATGATATATACATAATATTATATAATCTATATGATTATATGATGTGTATAATATATTATATACAAATTTATTCTAAAAACAAAATAGATATGGTTGGGAAACAAGTGAGAACAAACAAAAATAGATAAAGATTTTATTCTTGTCATTATCCTCTAAATCATTTTGTGTGTCAAATATTTATACAGTATTTGTAATTAAGTTATCTAGTAAATACAAAAAGTATATAGGGAATTTTGTAGGCTTAAACAATGAACTATTTTATTTAAATACTTAGAGCATGTGCAGATTGTTCTGTCCAGCAGGGCTATGGGACCAGTCTCTATCTCTCTGGGGGAGCTTCGTGTCCTCTGTTCCACATCTATCTACTTCTGTCTCCATTTCCATTATCTCATGATCTACTGGTTTATTCTCTATCTCTATATTTTTAGTTGTTTTTTTTTTTTTAAACTTGAGCACAAGTGCAATACCAAAGATTCAGTTTTCTTTTTGTTCCTGCATTATATTTTTTTTGGCAGATGGGCTTCAGGTTCATCTATAGCATTGTGGCAAAAGCCAATGCCTCCTTTTACTGTGTGAATGGTATTCTACTGTATGTATGCCTTCACAAGCCACACATTACAAATTCTCTAATGAGCCACTGGTGTGATTAGCTTTGTGAGGTGGTGATTACCAAGGTCATATGATCTTGTGACACGTTGGGTGGACCTCTGCAAGATACAGTAGTTTACTTCATAGCTCAGTTCATTGTACTCAATCCTAGAAAAAGATGTTGTTCTTTCAGTGTTCCACTCTGGGATAAACATGTGTTCCCTTGAGTTACAAGGAAATCAGAACCATCTAAATAATGAGTCAACTTAATTCTACAAGTTTGTCCACTTGCCCTCTTGGCCAGCTTGTCTCTAATTTTACACTTTCTAATTCAAGAACACTAGAAAATATAAAAGCTTGCATATAATTTAAAAAGTGGAATATGGTTGAGGGCAGGAATCCAGTGGAGAAATATGATCAAATTTGGATCTATGTATGCTGGATGTTTTATTTTGTTGAAGTTATAAGTGAAAATTGCAATATTGCAATAATGAAAATCTTATATTTGTCTCATATTAAGGGAAGATAATCTTCAGTGGAAAGCTTTTGCAGTAAGAGTCAAACTAAGAGATAAACGAATCATTGCACATCACAAAATGGTTATGGCATAGTTTTCAGTTAGGAACTCAAAGTACATGCTCTTTCATGGGGGGAAATATCACTACAGATTCAAAATATTGCACACAATTGTGGATGTACTCAGTTGTACTAAAGACACATGACTTCTGACAATATACAATGAGTCCTTCCTGGAAGCATTTATATAACATGTGCCAACCTACCAGTAAAGCAGTCTGACAAGTCATGGAGTGACAGCTGTCACTTAGCGTGTTTCATCACCACTCTGAATACCTGATTTGTGTCACACCACCAAGAGTCTTTCTTCCTTGATCTTCCCCTACATCTTTGATTCTCTTCTACTAAATAGCCCAGTCCTGGCCTGTCAGAGGAGAAAAACATATCATTGTGCTGCAGTGATTCTTTTTAAAAGTACTTTCTTTTAAGAATATAATTTCCACCCTAGGGCATAGTGGTATACGCCTTTGATCCTATTTACTTTAATCTACTTACAAGGAAGAAGCAGGAAGCCCTTAAAGTCTGAGGCCAGCCTAGTATAGAGAGTGAGTTCCAGGATATCCAGGGCTACACAGAGACCCTGAGGGTGGGGAGAGAGAGAGACAGAGACAGAGAGAGAGAGAGACAGACAGACAGACAGACAGAGAAAGAGAATAATTTCCAAAAATTACTTAGATTTTGAGGTGATGAAAATATTAAAATCTGTTAAGTAAGTTTACTTAAAAAACCCTCACATAGAAAATAATGTAAAATGCCATCAACATGAATATTAGCCTAGAATTTTGTATAAATTTAGTTACTTCTGGGCCAAGTTAAAATTCTTTTCAGATTTATTTAATTTTATGTGTTTGAATGTCTACATGTATGTAATATGCACTACATGAATGTCTGGGGCCCACGGAGTCAGAAGAATGTATCAAACATCTGGAACAGAAATTACTGGCGGCTGTGAGCCACTTTCAGTTGCTGGGAACCGAAGCTGGGTCATCTGCATGGGCAACAAGTATCCTTAAACACTGAACCAGCCTCATGATTGGTTTTGTTAAAACATATTTGAAAATTACTTTTGTGTGCTCATGTATATGAGTGCATGTACCACAACACACATGTAAAGTTTGAGGACAACTTGTGGGAGGCATATTATCCTTTTCAGCCATGAGTCCTGGGGTTGACTTCAGGTTGTCAAGCTTGGCGACAAGCACCTTTATCCACTGTTTTATCTTGATGTCACCCCCAGGTGTCTCTATAATAATCAAACTATTTTTCTGATTCGATTCCCACAGTATCTATTTGCCTGTATCTTGATATTCCTTAAATGTTTGGCTCTCTTGCCTGGTCTTTTTGTTAGCACAGGAAAGGGAATTTACCCAGTCTTGACCTTTATAGCTGGCCTTTCTGTGTGTCTCATCACTTTCATTTAAACCAAATTTCAAAGGTAAAATCCATAGGAGAGATGCACCTGACTAGAGAGGTAATTAGGAAAAGCCACCACCGTAATTACTAAGTTATAGTCTCTAGAGGGACATGAAAGCTTGTCCTGTCTCTTTAACGGAACAAGTTATTAATCCCCTTAACAATTTTTCCCCTTTGGACTAGAAGTATTTCATGAATTTTTCCTTGGTAAAATACTCCTAAAGGGAGGCTTAAGCCATAATGCACAGATTATGGAAATGATGTTCATTAAGTAGAGTGCAAGATTTCTAGAAAGCCACAGTGCTGCTTCACAACATGTAACCCCCATTAAAGGCTTCGTCTGAATGTTTATTCATTGAGCAGTAAATGTTTATTATTATACGTTTTATTGACACATAAATTAAAGAACGGTAATTAGGTGCAGGGCAAACAGTAAAGCAGTGTGAATCTGGCACAAAATGAGTAAGACAAGGAAAAATGTTTCATTTGTATCCAATTCCTTTATTGTGACCTCAACAGAAAGATAGAGGAAGGACTTTCTAGATTAATGTTTCAATATAGGATATGGCATGCAAAAAATGCACATGATTTTGGTATTCTGTCTACTAAAGAGAGAGTTAATCTCTGCAGGTCCGAAATGAGCAGGTTTTCTTATCTTTTGAGAGGGAGACATGGTAGCTGTTAGGAAAGTCCGTGCTGAGCAATGAGCAGGCAGGTTGATGGTCTTTGATTGTAGGATTGTAGTCCTACTGATTGTAGGATGAGGTGTTGCTACAGACAAAGGGCATGTCTGAGGTGTTCTAAAAAAAAAACAAAAATTGCACAGAGAAAACTGTTAAAGTGGCATTTGGTTGGGAAGATGTTCTTTGGTGTAGAGGAACGATATGTGTATTGTCTTCACAGTGGCTTTCTGTAGGCCATATCCTTGTAATGACCACAGACTCTCAAGATGAGGGAAAAGACATGAGTGGTTAAGAAGTTTAGAGAGATATGTTAATTTTTATATAAAAAATAGGAAGTACTGTAGTAAGTCTTATTTAACCATTTCTCCATCCATCCATTCATTTCCCTACTTATATATTCATTCATATTTCCTTCTGTTTTCTATCACACTTCCCATTTATTTATCCCTCAATTAATCCATCTCATATTGACCTATCCCAATAATACTTAACAAATATGTTCTTTAACTTAGGAACATGGAATTGGAATCAGGAAAATATCAGAAGAAAACTGCAATACAGAATATCACAGAATTCTAAATAATTAAAAATAGTGGAAGATAAACACTTGTGGCTTTTTTTAATACTCTATGGGTAAAACTGTCATCCACATTCATAGCATCAGAGAATCCCTAGAGAATCTAAAGCTTGCACATTGGAAGGCCTCTTGAAAGACAAGGGCAGGAGGAAGAGAAGGGATGAGAAAGGCATTTCACAGGAAAAAAAAATTTAATTTTAATTTGGATTACCAAAACTCAAAACCATCAGAAATACAGTGATGACAATGTCATGTGATCAGGTCATAGTCTCTGGATTCTTGAATGTCATTCTCCTAATGGTAACACTCAGACCTGGACTTTCCACAAAAGCAACAGAACATATTACTACAGAGGACTGTGAGCTAATGTATTCTGCCTGAACAGGGAGACTCTTTAAAATAGTTTAACCCAGATTCTACCTCTGTTGTCACATGAGCATAACCAAATATGTATATTTATGTATATATGTATGCATTTATATATGAATAAGTATAGTTCTTGGGAATAGTATTCTCATATCAATAATAGCTAATAAAAGTAAAATAATTTTGGATGGTGGATAGATGGATGTATAATTTTATGCATGTATAGATGAAGGTTTTTACCTAATAGAAGGAACATTTCAGCTATATACCTCTCTACAAAGAAGAAAAGAAACACGTTTGATGAATTCATTTAACAACTTGTACAAGAACCCAATCTTTCCAGATGTAAAACCTGCCTCATTTACATCATTCAGTTGGCAACCTCAAAGTAACAAGTGATCCACCTTACCATGTTTTTATCACTCTTAATAAATATTAGCCCCCTGTTATAAAATTAAAGGAGCCTGGACTTTTTGAGATATGCAATGGTTTGAAAGTAGATGCCTTATCTATAATAATTTGAGAGTTAGGATCACTGGAGGAAGACAAGCAAATGATAAACTGGAGGCAAGATAATAAGAAAGGAGACTGTTAATTTCTCACACCCAGATGTTCCTCTCCACATGGCAGTATCTCTACCACTGATCGTTCCTTTAATACACTTGGTAAAGGAAAGCAGAAAATGCCACTGGAAATATAATTGTCTCTCAGTGTCGCCATTAGTGTCTATTACCAAACAGTGGGAGAGTTTCATATTGTTCTGCCTATTGCAGTGAAAATTTAAGCAAGGGGAGAGAATGTTCTCCCAACACCTGTTTTCCTAATCGATAGTAATTACTCTGAGCACATGCCCCCAGCATGTAGGTCTTAATCAAAGTGGGTGCATTCCATAAAGCCACATTACTTCCTCATAAGCTGTATTACTATCTTATTAGCACATTAAAAGAGGACAGGTAACGGAACTGCCACAGTAGCTCCCATGTGTGCCTCAGGATGAAAAGTCCCTATTCCATTCTCCATCAGTTTTCTCATTCATTGTCAGAACTGCTTATGTCTTTTTTTAAAAAATTTATTTAGTTATTTAAATCACATCATAATTTACTTATTTACACAGGGGTTATAAACACAAAAAGGCAGGTGTGGGGAAGGGAATGGCACCGGAGCATAGGTGTTCAGGGGGAGTATAGATACCTTTCAGAACAGGGCATCAGCTGGGTGTAGGTTCAGGGGACAAGTCACTATGACTCTGCCTATGATTCACTTGTCCTTATCTAAGTTGGTACTGTCCACCGAGGCTGCCTATTTATAAGACCTATGACTACTTGGGCTGGAAATTTCCACAGAAGCCGCCTGTTTACAATAGCTTATAGCCTGCTGTTTCAGTGTTTTTCCACAGAGACCCAAGACTTGGTGTTAGCATGTAGTATGTCAGGACTATTGCTGACTTTAGGCCTATGGCTTGATTTTAGGCCTTTAGTGTATATGTAGGGCTGCTCCTGACATCTCCTCCCTTCTCTAAGTATAGAAAGGCCTTGGCGATTCTATTCTTGCGAAGGCGGGGATAGAGGCCTGACCTCCAATAATTGAAGGGGACCTTGTAATGGCTCAGAAAAGGATCCTTTTCTACCCGATTTGGAGATTGAGAGAAATGGTTTAGGAAGTTGATCTGCTTTGTATCAGTTCCTTTTGCTTTGCTTTGTTTTAGATTTCAGTAGAAGAGCTTCTTGGAGCAAAGAAAATAGAAATGTTCTCTCTAGGTTTTGCCAGTTCCCCATCACAGCATCTCCTGCTAGGCAGTGCTTAGGATGGTGATAAGCAGCTTGTGCTTACAATATGGAAGATAGGGGAAACTGCTTGGCAAAATAGAAGTATTGACACTTGCTCGTATTTGGTCAGGGACCCTGGACTTCTGTCTGCATGGAAAAGCAGTGAAAAAAGAGCCTGCCAATCATTCATACCTCCTGAGCTTGAAGTCAAAAGGCAATGACAGATTGGCAAGCTCTCAGACTTGGGTGACTCTATACAACATTGCATTCCCTTGCCTTGCTTTTATCTGGCTTGAAAAGACCTTGATTTTTAGAAAATTTGAAATTTAAAACTGTCTGGTTGCTAAAAGCTCCTTTAAACGCTCATTGTGGCTCAGAGCAATACATCATCGTGTCCATGGTGCTCAGATGATGTACGGAGCCCATATATCAAGAGAGTGCCATCCCTCTCATGATGTATGATTATAACTCACCATTGGAGCACAGCTGGTGATGTATGGCTTAAAAACACAATTGTTAAGCCACAGAACTCTATAGGGGCTCCACAAATTCTGCAAGGTTTTTTGTTTGCTTATTTTGTTTTATTTTTTAACTGACTTGGTACTTTACCCTTTTTCTTTAAGTTTCTCAATTTGCCTGGGACAGTTTGAATACATGGAAAACTCTCTATCCCATGTTTTGTTAACTGCAACCCAGCTGCCTGAGTATACTCCATATTCTCAATGAAAGAGCTCTGAGCAGCAGAGCTCAGAAGCCATCTGTATGTCTTCATGTACACCTTTGAGTTTTGACAGCTCACTGCTTTGCCTCCTCAATTGGTCATGCTAAGGTGTCCTCCAAGCTCTGTGAATGACATCATTTCTAGTGACATTTATTTTTCAATGAAGTGACTCTCGGTGATGTCATGCTGACCCTAGCTACAGTAGCAGAAAATGAGGCATATCCAGTCATATCAAAAACATAAGCTTTTGTGTTTGTGACAGCCCAGGATAGATTATACTCAGTTCAACTGACTAAAGAATACGACTTCTAGCTTACAGTAGAAGCAGGTTGTTCATGGTGTCTTCAGAGGCACTGTTATGTGATATAGTCATTCCTGTACTGTGTTAAATATTTACAATGTGACAGCATCAGCCTAAACATAACAACATGTGTTCCTATAGTATGGACAGTAATTTCATGAATTAGTTTGCTGGTTTATGGACACTTGATAGATCTGGGAAGATGAAATGAGTTTAAACAACAAAACACTTCATGTGCTAAGAAGCATAGGTCATACCTGGACCCTGGAATCCATCTCTAGAGACTATAACCCAAGCCCCACTCTCTGGAGCTTTCCATTTCTTAAATCTGGGGCAGATGGAATGGGATGACATGAACACAAATCAAGGCCTACAGTTGTAGTCCTGGCCCTATAACATTGGCTTGCTATTGGTCTTCCTAGAAGCACTTTCCTGTTCTATAGGATGAAGGAATTGGATTGTGTGACTCCTTAATGTCTTCTAATTTATATTTGTATTTTTAATGTTTTGTTTTTAGTAATAGGTTCTTTTTCAGTTGATGTTATATATGGAATCCCTAGATAGAAAGAGCTAACAGTTCCAGCTGAATCTGATGTAGAGGCTGTTGTAGATGTTCTGTCTTTGGTAGAAATCTTGTTCCCATGACTGTGTTACTGCCACCCACTCCAACCCTACTCTGCAAACCATAGGCCCATGTGATTGGAAGATTGAGAACCACTAATCAAGCTTTTATCATATTGTCATCTTTTTTAAACCCATCGAAAGGAGACTAAAACCCTAAACCTGTAGCCCAGCATTAGATCATGAGACCTGATATGTTAGATATGAGACATTACTTGCTGAAAATGGGGTCTTGCTGTCTATGTACGACACTTTGACTCCATATTCTAGGGCTATGATATACCCTTGTTGACCTGATTTCTATTGAGATAATGCTTAGGGCAAGATCTCACTCTTTATCCTCAAGGCAAAGGAAACAGACATGTTAGACTATTTATATGTGTCCAAGAATACTCCTCAACCAATATGTAAATACCCTGCTTCTCTCACCCTTGGAATGGAAGTCATATGTACATGATTTAGACTTTGTCCTTACGTTCTCCCATGGGAAGAAACTGGTCACTCACAGAAGTAATTCACTTGATAATGATTTATTTACTGGATATCCTTCCTGACTTTTGTCTCACAACCCCTGACTGATCTGTTTAGTGATTACTTTCCCAATAGGCCACTTGTATTTCCACCCTTGTTTCTAAGTGTGTTTCAGGTCCACAGAGACAAAGAAAAGTATTTATATGGTTATGTTTCTAAAGAAAAGGAATTTTTATCACTCACTCATGAGAATAATTGGATATTCTTGATTTTTTTCCTGAGTGTTTTCTGCCTTCTTTATATGCTGCATGATGATCAAAAAATTGGAACAACTTTACTAGTAAATATAATTTGTTATTCCCATTTGAGAGCTTTTGATGATATTTCAAATTTCATGAAAAGCATAATATACATGAAGCCTTAGCTGAACCTTACTGTAGAAAGTTTTTCTCACTTCTTTACTTAGACTCATGTGGACTCTATAGAAGTGTTGTACTGATTTAAAATAATATATATATATATATATATATATATATATATATATATATATGTAAAGTCTCTAAAACTTCAGGTCATGTGTATTTGTTTTTATTGGCTATTTATTTGTGGAGGTGGAGGTGGCATTTCCCTAGCTAGTTCATGATTGTGTCAATAAAGACAGCAGAAGTGAATTTCTGGGTGAAGGAAAAAAATATATGATTTCTGGATTCCAGGAGGAAGAGGCAGAGGTGAGGGTGGAGGTAGGGTTTCAGATAGACTTCAGACATTACTGTCCAGAGAAGGACACATTTCTTAGAATAGTTGACTACTGGTTTTGTCGAGACAGGGACAGTGGCCCTTCAATTTTCTGCATAAGTCTGTCAAATAGTTGATGATTAGTCAGAAGGCCGGAGACAGATGCTTGTAGATTCCGAAAAATGGGGGACTGTCCAGATAGTCAGATGTCTCTACATTGGCTTAGTTTTGGAAGCTATGTTTAGTGCTTCTTATATTTTCAGGTAACATTTTGTTGTTCTTGGATTTATCATGGGATTGAAGACTAGTTTTAGTCTCATAATCAAACTCAAGTTGCTTAACATAGAGTTTATAGAATAAATGACATGGTTTCCAAGTGATGTTGTAGGCAAAAATTTTAAACATAATCCAGGGATAGAATCATAATTATTTCAATTAGGAAATATGGTAGAGTACTTTATCTAAATTGACAAATTGATGGACCAGATGTCATTTGTACCTCAAACTGTGTAGTTTACTTGTCATGATTTTTTTTTCAATTTATTTCTGGGAGAAGAGGCTTTTTATTTTTTTTATTGGACAGAAAAGGTGACATATAGGTGGAGGTGTTATTTCCCTAATTAGTTCTTGATTGTGTCAATAAAGGTGATGGAAGCCAATCATTGGGCAAAGGAAAAAAGGTTATGAGGAAGAGAAAGGGACAAGAAGGGGGATTTTCAGCCAGGCTTTGAGAGGAGGAACAGGAATGATGTAAGGCCTGGGGGCAACTAGAACTGCCCTCTGCCACCAGTGGAATTCTGATATAGGATAGCTGATGAGTTTACAGTAATAGATTCTTCACTCAGTTATTGAGTTATCTGACTAGTTTTAAATATTAAGCCTGTCTGATGTTTTCCATTCACAGCATTGAAGTGGGCTGGAAGAGAAAGAACACAGCTGGGGCAGAATTTGTTGGGCTTTGCAATGGGAGGATCAGGCCAAGGATGGAGCTTCAGGGTAGACGTAACAAAAACCAAGCAGACTGCTAGGAGAATGAGCTCAGAGTTCTGGCTTGACAAAGCAAGCTGAGATAAAAAGATAAGCAAGTGAAGCTTGGGTGGTGAGAGCACAGCCTTGAGGAAGGAACTAGTGTGATTTTAAAATTATACACAACATATTTGTTTTTGTTTCTTTGTGTTTTGTTTGGTTGTTTGTTTATTTGGTTGGTTGGTTGGTTTTGCTATGACCAAATACTTAAGAGAAGGAAGTTAGAGAAAAAAATGATTGATCTCCTTTTTTTTTCTTTTAATTTAATTTAATTTTTTTATTAGTAACTTTTAAAAAATGTTAATCAAAGGCTTTATAAGTTTAGTAATGCTCAATAACAAGATGCCCATAAATCAGAAGTGTGACCCAATACCCAACCTAGATATACCAATTATCATTGACTAGCGGAGACACTAGAACATCTGCCTCCATGCCTCCCCCCAATCAATTTCTCTCTCTCTCTCTCTCTCTCTCTCTCTCTCTCTCTCTCTCTCTCTGTCTCTCTGTCTCTCTGTCTCTGTCTCTCTTCATCTCTGCTCTTCCCCTCCTCCTCCTCTCCTTACTACTCCTCTTCCTTTCCTTACTCCTCCCAACTTATCTCCTCCTAGATATCACCCTTCCTATTAAAATAAAACTTTTCTCTCAAAATACAATTAGAGCATAGCTATACCAATTTGTATCAGTAAGGTACAAGATAGACCTAATACCCAGTCCATCATTTTGTTGACTAACCAGAACCTCTGTCATCTCTCCTAACTAAAAGATTTAATTCTGAATCTGGCTTTTTTCTTGGCTTTAGAATGAATGAATGTCAGTTGAAAACCATCCTCTCAAATCTTTTCTCTCAAAGTAAATAGCCAGGATTGGCTATGAGACTATAAGTCTTCAACTCGGACAGAAATCCAGAATGACTGAATTAACTGAAATTATGGGAAGCACAAAGCATAACTTCTAAAACTTAGCCAATTTATAGAGACTGCTGAACACCTGGACAGTCCCTATCCTACAAAACGTGGAAGCATCTGATCTTCAGCCTTCTGGCCAAGAATCATCTGACAGACTAGTGATGGAGAATTATTAAGGGCTAATTACTCTGTCTTGGCAGATATGAGTCGACTATTCTGCAAGTGTGTCCTTTTCGGGACAGTAATTTGTCTGTAGATGAAAAGAGGCAATTTTTGCCTAGTGACTGTCTCACCACAACTGGAGTAACTCCAAAGATGCTCAATTTCTTCTTAGAATCCAAGACAGGAAGCTGTCAGGAGCAGACAGGTCTCTAATCAAAATAAAACTTAATACAGAAATGTTTGTAATGTCAATTCTGTGGACTTCTGATGTTTTGAAAAATAACTATCTATGTAAGGCAATCTGAATGGTTGTCTGTTAACTCCTCTCAGCTATTTCTAAATAAAATATAGAAAACACCCTAATAATAAACTCAGAGCCGTGAATTTGCTATAAGCCCTTAACTCACAAGCTAACCACCTCAAATCAGTTAAAAAAGTTAAAGAAGGACTGGGTCTAAGCCTTGTATTCCTAAATGTGTTATATAGGCACAATGCCTATGAGAGTAACAATATTAATCTCACTTCTATATCAATAAGAAACTGGTACCAATGAAAACCTTAAATTTCAAATCAAAGTAAATTTTATACCATTTAAGAAATTATAACTTCAGCTTAATAACAATTATACATATTTCTACCAATTGGTTATGGCTATGCAATAAATCCTAGCTATTCCTCCCTGTTCCAACAAAACCACTACTTTTCCCTAGAAAGACAGCCCAATATTAACCACCTCAGTCCCCAAGCCTAGGGAATAGGGGCACCGACTCTTAATTAATTATTCAAGCTGATTATGGGCATTGAAATATTAGAAGAGGGGTGGGGGAAGAGTAAATTGATAAGCCTCTGACATCTGTGTCTTCACTGCATCCAGCTGAGATTCTAGACATCAGAGATTCTAGCAAGTCTACTCAGCTTGCTTGAAGAGTAGATACACCAAGGCTGTGTATTCTGCAATATATAATTCTCAAAACAAATTTTAGTATCAACATATTTTTTGTTTGAATTCTAGAATCTAGTCTTCTGGTAGCCTATCTCTATCATATCTAATCCTAATAATTCTTGGAGTTTCTCTAAGGGTGTGCTCCCACATTCTTCCCATTCCCGCCTCCCTGCTCTCAAATTCTCCAACACTAGGGAATCCAAACTATTAGGCACCAAGGCCCTCCACTTCCACTGGTGCCTGACAAGGCCACCCTCAACTACCTATACAGGTGGAGCCATGAGTCCCTCCCTTTTTGTTCTCGGGTGGAGGTTTTAGAATGGCTACTCCAACTTGTTTCTTAGGACCATTTACTTGAAAAATTATTTTCCAGCCTTTTACTCTAAGCTAGAGTCTGTATTTGTCACTGAGGAGGGTTTCCTATATGCAGCAAAATGCTGGGTCCTGTTTACTTATCCAGTCCGTTAGCCTATGTCTTTTTATTGGGGAATTGAGTCCATTGATGTTAAGAGATATTAAGGAAGCAGTGATTTTGCTTCCTGTATTTTTGTTATTAGAGGTGGAATTATCTTTGTGTGGCTATCTTCTTTAGGATTTGTTGGAAGAGGATTACTTTCTTGCTCTTTCCAGGGTATAATTTCCCTCCTTGTATTGGAGCTTTCCCGCTAATATCCTTTGTAATGCTGGGTTAGTGGAAAGATATTGTGTAAATTTGGTTTTGTCATAGAATATCTTGGTTTGTCCATCTATGGTAATTGAGAGTTTTGCTGGGTACATTAGCCTGGGCTGGCATTTGTGTTCTCTTAGGGTCTGTATGACATCTGCCCAGGATCTTCTCACTTTTATAGTATCTGGTGAGAAGTCTTGTGTAATTCTGATAAGTCTGCCTTTATACATTACTTGGCCTTTTTCTCTTACTGCTTTAAATATTCTTTCTTTGTTTTGTGCATTTGGTGTTTTGATTATTATGCGACGGGAGGTATTTCTTTTATGGTCTAGCCTATTTGGAATTATGTAGGCTTCTTGTATGTTTATGGGCATCTTTTTCTTTAGGTTAGGGAAGTTTTCTTCTATAATTTTGTTGAAGATATTTATTGGCCCTTTAAGTTGGGAATCCTCACTCTCATCTATATCTATTATCCTTAGGTTTGGTCTTCTCATTGTGTCCTGGATTTTCTGGATGTTTTGTGTTAAGAACGTTTTGCATTTTGCATTTTCTTTGACTATTGTGTCAATATTTTCTATGGTATCTTCTACTCCTGAGATTCTCTCTTCTGTCTCTTATATTCTGTTGGTGATGCTTGCATCTATAACTCCTGATTTTTTTCCTAGGTTTTCTACCTCCAGGGTAGTCTCCCTTTGTGATTTCTTTATTGTTTCTATTTCCATTTTTATGTCCTGGATGGTTTTGTTCAATTCCTTCACCTGTTTGGTTGTGTTCTCTTGTAATTCTTTAAGGGATTTTTTGTGTTTCCTGTTTAAGGGCTTCTACCTGTTAACCTGTGTTCTCCTCAAATTCTTTGAGAGTGTTATTTATGTCCTTCTTAAAGTCCTCTATCATCATCATTAGTAGTGATTTTAAATCTGAATCTTGCTTTCCTGGTGATATGGGGAATTCAGGACTTTCTAGTGTAGGAGAACTAGGTTCTAATGATGCCAAGTACCCTGGGTTGCTGATGCTTATGTTCTTGCACTTGCCTTTCACCATCTGGATCTCTTTATTGTTACCTGCCCTGTCTCTTACTGGAGCCTGTCTTTCCTATTATATTGGTTGTTTCAGAACTGTGTGGGGTAGGTGTTACTAAGATGCTTCGCGGGTTAGAGCTCCTGGGAAGCCCGCTTCCTCTGGGTTTTGTGAGATTGGGTGCAGAGTTGCTGCCCCAGATCTCCTCATGCTCAGGCCCAGACCAGAAGGATTGATCTTCTTATTTCCAAGATTTTAGTCCGTGTTAATCTGATTCCTCTGTTTCTGTACCATAGTAAGAAAGACCTTAATGTAAGAAGGATATGGAGTTTGCATCTGTGCCCCTGAACTGACCTTGTACCACAGCTCTCCTTACCCAAATCCCACCTGCAGAGTGCTCCCCAGGGTGCTGACACACCTGAGAGCACAGATGAGACCACAACTTCTGTTTAAGTTCATGGACCAAGAGGGACCAGCCTAGAGCCATCAGGACAGGAACTAAGGAGCAGCCAAGGACAGGATCCTTCCTGTTTCCATCTGCGCCGAAGCTGACCCTGTGCCACAGCTCTTCATATTCAATTCCTCCCAGAGAGAACTGGTCTCCCGAAATGTTGACATACAGGCTTTCAGAAGGGACAAACCACAATCATGGGCAGCAAGACCAGGTAATACCAAAGATAACCAAATGGCAAGAGGCAAGGGCAAGTACATAAGCAACAGAAACCAAGACTACTTGACATCATCAACACCCAGTTCTCCCATCACAGCAAGCCCTGGGTACCCCAACACATCGAAAAAGCAAGACTCTGATTTATAATCACATCTCATGATGATGATAGAGGACTTTAAGAAGGATATAAATAACTTCCTTCAAGAAATACAGGAGAACACAGGTAAACAGGTATAAGCCTTTAAAGAGGAAACACAAAATTCTCTTAAATAATTACAGGAAAAAAACAACCAAACAGGTGAAGAAATTGAACAAATCCACCCAGGACATAAAAATGGAAATAGAAACAATAAAGAAATCACAAAGTGAGACAACCCTGGAGTTAGAAAGCTTAGGAAAAAGATCAGGAGTCATAGACACAAGTATCTCCAACAAAATACAAGAGATAGAAGAGAGAATCTCAGGTGTAGAAGATACCATAGAAAACATTGACACAATAGTCAAAGAAAATGCAAAATGCAAAACGTTCTTAACACAAAACATCCAGAAAATCCAGGACACAATGAGAAGACCAAACCTAAGGATAATAGATATAGATGAGAGTGAGGATTCCCAACTTAAAGGGCCAATAAATATCTTCAACAAAATTATAGAAGAAAACTTCCCTAACCTAAAGAAAAAGATGCCCATAAACATACAAGAAGCCTACATAATTCCAAATAGATTGGACCAGAAAAGAAATTCCTCCTGTCACATAATAGTCAAAACACCAAATATGCAAAACAAAGCATATTAATAGCAGCAAGAGGAAAAAGTCAAGTAACATATAAAGGCAGACCTATCAGAATTACACCAGACATCTAACCAGAGACTATGAAAGCTAGAAGATCCTGGGCAGATGTCATACAGACCCTAAGAGAACACAAATGCCAGCCCAGGCTAATGTACCAAGCAAAACTCTCAATTACCATAGATGGACAAACCAAGATATTCTATGACAAAACCAAATTTACACAATACTTTTACAGAAATTCAGCCCTACAAAGGCTAATAGATGGAAAACTCCAACACAAGGAGGGATACACCCTAGAAAAAGCAAGCAAGTAGTCTTTCAACAAACCTAAAAGAAGATAGACACACAAACATAATTCCACTCCTAACAACAAAAATAACAGGAAGCAACAATGATTATTTCTTAATATCTCTTAACATCAATGGACTCAATCCCCCAATAAAAAGACATAGACTAACAGACTAGATACATAAACAGGACCCAGCATTTTGCTGCTTACAGGAAACATACCTAGAGTCAAAGACAGATACTAGCTTAGAGTAAAATGCTGGAAAACAATTTTTCAAGCAAATAGTCCCAAGCTGGGGTAGCCATTCTAATATCAAATAAAATTGACTTTCATCCGAAAGTTATGAAAAAAGATAAGGAAGGACAGAAGCACCTAAAGAAAAGTTCAATGTCCTTAGTCATAGGGAAATGCAAATCAAAATGCCCCTGCGATTCCACCTCATACCAATCTGAATGGTTAAGATCAAAAACTATGCTGGTGAGGATGTGGAGAAAGAGGCACACTCCTCCATCGCTGGTGGGATTGCAAGCTGGTACAAGCACTCTGGAAATCAGTCTGGCGGTACCTCAGAAAATTGGACATAGTACTACCTGAGGACCCAGCTATGCCACTCGTGGGCATATATCCAGAAGATACATCTACATGTAATAAGGATATATGCTCCACTATGTTCATACCAGCCTTATTTTAATAGCCAGAAGCTGGAAACAACCCAGATTTCCCTCAACAGAGGAATGGATACAGAAAATGTGGTACATTTACACAATGGAATACTACTCAGCTATTAGAAACAATGACTTCATTGTTGAAATTCACAGGCAAATGTATGGATCTAGAAAATATCACCCTGAGTGAGGTAACTCAGTCACAAAAGAACATACATGGTATTTACACACTGATAAGTGGTTATTAGGTAAAGAGCATGGAATATGCAACTCACAGACCACATGAAGCTCAAAAAGAAGGAAGACCACAGAATGGATGCTTCAGTCCTATTTAGAAGGTGGAACAAAATAATCAGGGGGAAAGTAGAGGGTGAGAGGGACTTGAGAGGAAGACAAGAGGAGGAAGAGGGGCAGAATTAGGTATGGGAAGAGATGGAGGAGATATTCAGAGTGTTAGAAAATTGAACAGAGGTGCGTAGCAATGGCTTAAATCCCAGATGCCAGGAAATAAGAGCCTTTCAGGACCCCATGGGGATTGCATTAGCTGAAATATCCACAAATGGGAGGCAGGACCTGTTGAGACTATATCCAGAGGTTAAGGGATGGGACCATCCACCCATTTCCAAATTTTAACCCAGAATTGATCCTGTCTAATGGAAATACAGACAAAGAGTGGAAAAGAAACTGAAGGAAAGGTCATCCAGAGACTGCCCCACTTGTCTGTGGATCCATTCCACATGCAGACACCAAACCCAGACACTATTACCAATGCCAAGAAGTGCTTGCTGACAGGAGCCTGATATAGCTGTCTCCTGAGAGGCTCTGCCAGATCCTGACCAATACATATGTGGATGCTCACTGCCAACCATCGGACTAAGCACAGAGACCCCAATGAAGAAGTTAGGGGAAGAAGGGAAGAACTGAAGGAGCTGAAGGGGACTTATCTGGCATCAATGGGAGGGAGGCCCTTGGACCTGTGAAGGCTTGATTCCCCAGTGTAGAGGAATGCTAGGGAGGTGAGCGGGAGTGAGTTGGTGGGTGGGTGAGCACCCTTATAGAAGCAGGGTAAGGGTTATGGGATAGGGGATTTGCAGAGGGGAAACTGGGAAAGGAGTTAACATTTGAAATGTAAATAAATAAAATATCCATTTAAAAACAATAAAAAAGAAAGCAAAAACATAAAACCAAAAAAAAAAAAAAACCCAACCAAAAAAATAAAATAAAATAAACAGGCAGAGGTGGAGGATATGGAGCTCCAGTGACATATTTCCTCCAAGAATGCTCTACATTCTAAGGATTCACCACTTCCTAATAGAATCATCAGAACATCACCCCCCAGGTGAATTAATCCGATGATGAAGTCATAGCCCCTATAATTCAATGACTCTGAAAAATTCCTATTAGCTGAGTCTTTAACACAAGAGCTTTGGGGCATATGCAAACTGAAACACCAAGTTAGTAGATTACTGCCATGAGTCATTTGGTGGCTCTATGGTTAGCCTTTTGAGGAAAGGCATGGTGTTTTCTAGATCAGGGTTACAGTTTATATTCCCCCCAACCTATACAAAGTTCCCATTTCTCATCTTCCCTACCAGTGTTTGTAATTGCCTCTCTCTTATTAAGGTTGCCTGTCCCTAGAGAAGGGAAGTAGTCCCTCATTGTGGCTTGGGATTAAAGCTGTTTAGTATCTTTCCCTCATCATTTATGTTTCTCTTTTGGGAAAATGTTTACATTTTCTGTCTATTTAAGCTAAAATTATCATCATGCTACTTTTGACTTTTAAGAGTTCTTCATGTATTCCAAATACAAATCTCCTTTTCGATATATGATATGAAAAAACTTTCTCCCATCTGTGGCCTGGCTTTTCATTTTCTCAATTACATCCTTTGGGTCATGAGATGAGGATTTTGATATTTAGTGACTTCTGCTTTGAAGGTCTCTTGTGATGACACTGAGCCAAGCCAAATAATCCAGGGTAGATTTTCAATTCAGGATTGGCTGGTAAGCAACTTCACTTCATATGCATCCTTAATTTCCCCTGTCCTGTAATCTACTATATTCACAGGTCCAGGATTAGAATTTAGGTGTCTTTGGGAAACTATTATCTGTCCCCTACAGAATCATTTTTATTATTCTTTAAAGCTGAGTTTTCCTTTTATGTTCATTCATAGGCTGGTGTTGAAGAGAGGGGTTCACACAAGCTCTCACAACTGGGGGTGCAGGTAGCCAATTAGAGCCTGACATATACAACAGCAGATGCTCACAGCTAACCATTGAACTGATCATGGGGTTCCCAATGGAAGAGTTAGAGAGAAGACTGAAGATGCTGAAAGGGTTTGCGGCCCCATGGGGAGAACAACAATACTAACCAACCAGAGCTCCCAGGGTCTAAACCACCAGCCTGGAGGACACATAGGGAGGGACCCATGGCTCCAGCTGTATATGTAGGGGAGATTGGCCTTGTTGGGCAATAGGTGGGAGAAGAGATCTTTGGTCCCATGAAGGCTGGATGCCCGAGTGTGGGGGAATTCGAGGGTGGGGAGGAGGGAGTGGGTGGGATGGTAGGGTTACATCCTCATAGAAGCAGGAGGAGGGGAGATAGGATGGGGGTTTCTAGGGGGGGAATGGGCAAAGTGGATAACATCTGAAATGTAAATAAAATATCCAATTTTTTTAAAAAAAGAAAGGATGCTAGCCCTTGTATTCCTTTCATGCCTCTTATTTTCTGCCATTGTTGTATTCCCTGCAATTGAATTACGATATACTTAAACAGGGAAAAGGCACATTATTTTGATTGCACTGACCATCCTCAGGTGATGAATGTGTTTGTGGAAAAAAACAATGGAAGGAGCAGTACAGCAGAAAGAAGACGAGTAGCAGAAAAGGTGATGTTAGCTATTGCAGTTGTCTCTCCACTCCTGCCATCCGTATCAACACCTCTAATGAGATAAAATTCATACACTTCACACTGTTAAAGTAAAAAATGCAGTGGTTTTAAATGCATTCAAAAAGTTGTGAGACCATCACTACTATATGACACTAGAAAAGAAAACATCAATCACCTCCAAATAAACCCTGTTTCTCTTGGCAGCCACTCTTTACTTTGCTCCAGGAAACACTGATCTTTCTCTGTGAATTTGCCTAGTCTGGACATTTCATAAATGGGATCGTGTAATAAATGGCCATTCGGATCTGAGTCCTTTCACTTAGCATAATGCCTTCCCTTAGCAACTCTGTTCCTTTTTATGCCCAATCATCTTCTGTTGTCTTGTTATTATAGCATTCATCGTTGATAGTCATTTAGGATTGTTTCCTCTTTTTGATGATTGCGAATAATATTGCTATAAATATGCATTACAAGGTTTTGCGCCTACATGGTTTCAGTTCTCATGTGTATATACTGGAAATATAATTTGGGGTCATTTTGTGGCTGGATATTTAACATTTTGAGGAATTGCCAAGCTGTTTTTCAAACATACAGCTGCATCATTTTGCACTCTGTTCAAAAGTGTTCGAGGCTTCCATGGCTTCACAATCTCCTCTACACTTGCCCTTGTCTGTCCTTTTGATTAGCGTCATCCTGGTAGATGTGAAGTGGTATCTCTCTGTGGTTTTGATTGGCATTTCACTAATGACTAATGCCATTGAGTATCTAATCGTGGGCTTTGCATAGTTGTCTTTCCAGTTTCACTGAAACCAACTAAGCATTCAACAATGGTAAACACTATTGATGATTCCTTCTTTCTTGAAATTATCTATTCTCTGGGCTTCTGAAACTTGCCATCTCTTGGTTTATATACTTATCATGTTGGTAAGTTGGGCCTTCCTTCTCTTCCTTACAAGATCTGAGCTGGCATGGTCATGATTTCTCTGTCCTGGAAGGCTGAGTGGGTTGTCAGAATCCTGTGATTAGGCTGTCACTTAAAAGTTTATGTCACTGTATCATGTACCAGGAAGAGCTGAGATCATGCCCTTAGGGAAAAATCACCTAGACAGTGAGCTGTTTACTGTCTTTGGTGTCATAGTACATTTCAGATGGTTGCCAATGATCCAGAGTGGCATTTCCTGAGCTGAATGGTAGCTGAATATAGAAATAGTTCTGATGAGTGAACCCAGGGGAGCAAGGTGTAGAACAGGAATCAAAGTCAAGTCCAGATCTGGAGTCACTGGTATGGCCTTAAGTGGACACAAAGTAGTAGAAGAAGCCTGGGCAACCTACAGATGTAGGTCTCTACATAACACAGCAGGGCAGACCAAACAAAGTGTTCACCTCTATATTCAACATGAGTGCATTTCATAGGGGTAGGCCTAAAAATGAGAGGATGGTCTTGACCAACATCTCCCAAAGTATGACCCTAGACCAGCATCCCTTGGGAATCTATTAGAAGGTAAATTAGGAGGCTCTTAATTTTAGCAATACCCAGCTCTTTACTGTAGTTTGAGAAACACTAATAAAAACAACAGAAACAAAATCTTGGAGAAAAAGATACTTTAACTGCACCAGTTAAGAATCTTGTGAAGTATCATTCTTGTTAATATAAAAACCAGTCATTGAGTGTGACCTCTGGTCTTCAGGTTGCATGCTTTTTAACAGTAAAGATACTCCTACTGCATCTACATATATTCAGAACACCATGCTAAGTAGCATAACAAGCTTATGACAAACATGTGCTTAGATGACTTGATACTTTAGGCCTGTAGGAAGGGAATACTGCAGTCCTCCTTATAGAAAATTGCATGGTAACACACCTAGTACACGGGAAGTCTGACTGTATTGGGCATACAGTACTTGAGGTAAAAGTGGTTACTTTTACATTCATACCCTCTTGCAGTTTGAATACAGTACAGAGCACTGATCTGGAGTTTGTGATGACTAATGTGTAAATAAGATGGTAGAGAACAGCTGGATGACATCAAGGAAGAAAGGGGAAAAGGGGGTCTTGATAAGGAAGAAAAGGGGAAAAGGAAGAAAAAGTTACAGCAAGATTTGCAACTGAAGATTTCATGGGATATCACCGGGTCCTCAGCTGTTTCTGCTCCCTGCTTTCTCTGATCTGATACCTCAATCCTTCAGCCACTGAGCACAGTGAATTTTTTTCTTGGGCTTGTGTTGCATGCCTTTCATTTTAAAATTTGGTTCCTGGGTAGTTTGTAACTTACCCCTCCACCTCGAGGTTTGTGTCTGACTCTCTCTTCGCTCACATAGATGGAGACCTAAGAATGCCTGTGTCCCAGTTGCTGAGAGATATTGGACTGAGCTTCCTCATTGACTGCAGAACATTTAGGCAGAAAGTTGTCACAGTTGGGAGACTGTGTACTGACGGACTAACACTAAGTTCCTCTTTATTTCACCCACCATGGATGGCCTTGCCTGCCGCCTCTCCTACAGTACCTTATTATTCTCCTTTCCTTATACATAAAGCCAGAGACACTTCATGTTCTGTTCTCTGGAAGTCCATGGTTACAGCCCAAACGCAGTAATCATTGTAGGGTGGGCATGATTGGCAATGTGCTTTGATTGTCTACTTGTTTTTCCATTTTCCAGTCTCTATAATTGATAATAGATGCAAGAATATAGCTCAAGGGCATAAATAAGGTTTAGGCTTAGAAAGATACAATAGATGCCACTGGTAGTAGAATAAAACTGAAATAGCAGCTTAGCCTTGAAGAATTCATGTTAGATATGCTGTGAGTCCTTATTAATGATCTCTGCCTAATAGGACAGCAGTGTCTATTACTTGGTACTTTAGGGATCCTATGTGGGGCGGTAGGCTATGAGAGGCAGCTGGGTGCCTGGTTGAACGAGCTTGGAACCCCAGACCACCATGCGACAGAAGGTGTTTGGCTTTTGTACCTGGGCCCTGGTTCTCTTAGCTTCAGCCCTCCACAGCCCCTCCCATAGAGAGGTCTATGACCATCAGTCATGTAGGAATAGTGCCTTAGCCTCTCCCAGAAGCTCACAGACCAAGCCAATAGGGGTTACCTGCTGCCAGACCTTAACCCATCCCAAACTGTATATATTGACCCAACTCAGAAGTAAAGGTGTGCGAGAATCATCCCGTTATCCGAGAGTTTCTGTCACAAGGGCTGTAACACTGAGGGAGAGATCTACTCCTTTCCCTTCCAGCTAGCTGGTGCCTCACAGGCTCAGCAAGAGCTGTTAACACTAGAGCTGTAACACTTCAGAAGAGGTCTGATTTCCCACCTTCAGGATTCTCCCCTCCCCGCCGCCCTGACCAGCTTAGAGCGAGATGGGTGCAGCACCTGAGAGCAACCAGGCGACGACAGCAGAGGTCAGGTCGGAGGCAGTGGTGGAGGCAGCACTCCATTGCCCAGATACATCCCACCCTCCACACCGGGCCAGGCGGGAGACCGACTGAGATGCTGGCAAAGGCAGTATCGGACCCCTCCCTGCTCGTATCCTGTCCCTAGTCGGGCTGGAGATCCTTGTGGGATACACTCCAGGCCAGGGATCCACAGTCCTAGACTAGGGAAATGAGGGATTTAAAAGATTAAGTGCAGGTCAGTAAGATGGCTTAGCATATGAAAGTACTTGTTCCAAGACTTATAACCTGAGTTTCATCCCAAGAATGTGCAATGTGGGAGGAACACATGTTGCCAGTTGTCCTTTGCCCTTCTGCTCTACAAACACACGTGCGAGCGCGCGCGCACACACACACACACACACACACACACACAAAATTTAATTTTTTTTTTTTCAAAAGATTACATTCATAGAATTATTGTGTATGTGGGCAAAGAACAAGAGAATAAGAGAGAGTGATATCACTTTCTTTGATGATTATACCACTTTTTGTAGAGCTGGAGCCTTGTCCTCTCTAGCATTGGTTTCTCTTTCTGTAAAATGGAGAACATTTGAGAAAGGAATTGTGGGAGTACTCAGTGAAAACCTATCTGGTACTAATACAATCATTGGTTGTCATAGTCAATATAACTAAATGAGAGCATGTGCATCACAATTGTGTAATTGTTATTCAATGCCCCTGTTCTTTTTTTTTTTTTTTAAATGCCCCTGTTCTTGATTTGGCCCATTCCACTTCTTCCTTTCACTAACTCACTGGTTACTTATGCACTCCTTTGCTGGCCAGGTCTTCTCTCTTGTCAGTTCCAAAGTCACAGCAACCATCTCTTAAGACATACTGTCATTTCAAAGCACAGGCTAACTACAACCCAGACTGACAGTGATGAATAATTCCACCGAGCCTGTAATGGACTCTGGCATTTCCCTCAAACTTCTGTATGCCACCAAATTGTTCCCTCTTGTTTTGTGCTTCTTTATTCTCAACAGACTTCAGATGTAGTTTCTGAAGGTGAACATCATCTTCCTCTGAAGAATTAATCCAGCAAGAAGCAGTGGATAGTAATTGGCCTCCAGGAAAGCATCACTGTCAAGTCAAAAGATAGAAGGGGAATTAAACACATTTTTTCCTTTCTTTTATATTTCAGCATGTACATGTCCATATTCTTCCCAGGAAGGCAGGGGACTTCCACAGGAATGACAACATCTATGATGAGGGAGTCTGTCCTTTGTGACTTTATTATTTGATCACAAGTCCTGTCAGTGCAATGAAATCAACCCAATTAACCATGTGTCACCCCAGATGGGATCTTAAATGGTATTCTACCCAGTAGAGCTTGGAAAGTGGCAGTAGAAGCTACCAAGCCAACAGTGACCATCAGGGGAATCTAAAATAAATGAATTATAATGATATATTTTACTAATGAAACCCAATATCCAGCCAGGTGGCCTTGTGATTTCTTCTCTGTCATGTTTACCAGGGCACTTAATATTTGTATAAAGACATAATCCTGAATTTCATAGGCAATATAAAGTGTTAACAGTAGAAATCAAGCAGAGTGACATAATTCTTTGAGACAAATATGCTAACATTGGATGCTGAAATAACTCAGTGGATAAATTACTTGTCCTATAAGCACAGGAACCTGAGTTTGGCTCCCCAGCACCCCTATAAAATGATGAGAATGGCAGTACATGCATATATGTAACCAAAACACCAGTAACAAAATGGCTATGAAGGAGATGGGCAGATCTCTGGAGCTTATTGACCAGCTACTGTAGCTAAATCAGTGAGCTCTAGGGCCAAGGATACCCCATCTTAGGAAAAAAAATGGAAAAGTTATGGAGAAAGATACGCAGTGCCAGCCTCCAGCATATGTACATACATATGCAAGTATACTAACATTTGCACACATATACACTATACACTTGCAAAGACATGCTGCCTTTACACTTAGCACACCTGTAGACTCAACTTGTCTCTCCAAAGAGCATATATTCAAAGTGAAACTTTGAGTTATCATGAACAGAAGCTGCATTGATTTAAATGATATACGTGTGACTTGAAGCTCCTGAATATTTTAGAGGTTGTGTGATTTTTGGATCTTTCCATACAAAAATTCCAATATCAAACCAATACCACATGAACCACCAAGGGCTGTGCAATCTTCTCTAGGACCTTGTTCACAGGAGAATGATCCAGTGTCTGCTTGTGCTGTGTGGAACACAGCCTATTATACAATAAGTTAGAAGAGAATATAAAGTGATGTCTGTTTTCATACTAGTTATAGCCAAAAAGCACTAAATATATTCCACACATATGAGAGCTGGGTCAGATGTTTCCAGTGCTGTAGAATGCTTGTTTTAAAAGCACTTTGGTTGTAAAAAGGAAAGATGTGTGGATCAATTAACAATGTCTGCCTTGGGTGTCAAATAGGACAAGCAGATTTTAGTCATGTATTTGATACTCTACTTCCAGCTTTTTGGAAACAATTTCCATTTTTATCTCTAATTTTGTTTGTTTATCATGTGTTTCTTCCAACTATATGAAGATCTTTACCTCATCCCCAGGGGTCATGTGGACTATACATCTATGTCTACATTGATATGGTTTTTCCTAACTAACTGGGCATTAAAATGACTATCCAGACACTAAAGATGAAAGACAGGAGGTTGGTATTTAATAAGGAAATTCTTCCACGATTCTCCTGGGACTTGGTGGATCTTTTGCTGTAGTCACCCTTTAGCCATTAGTTTTGAGTGATGCTTTGTGACCTAATGGCTGAAATCCTTATTTCTTAGGAATATCTTTGATATATTGTGTTTGGAAAGATTACAAAATCATAAGAAACAATTATTACATGTATCAAAAACCTCCTAGGTGATTCAGATGCAGATCTAGTGTAGTAGTAGGTGCTGTCTACAACCCCAGCTTCCGAAAACCTCTAAAACACTAATGTGAACGCAGTTTTAGCAGATGTAGGATACAGGTTGGGGATTGGTAATGACTTAGTCTATGTGGGAAGAAAATTGGAGGTACAGGATCATTGTATAGAGAGATATATTAAAAACACAAGTACAAAGCTTATTAACGTAAACCAAGGTTAATAAAATGTTGCCAAGTACAAGTTATTTTAATGAATAAATTACCACATGATTTATATACAAGTGAATGCTGCTGGAGTAGTATTTAAAGGGCTTGAAAACACTGCTTTCTTAGGCTGATCAGTCACCTTGAATCTTGTTTATGCTCCAAATGTGCTATTGACAGAAGCTGTGTGGATACATTTCAGTTCTTTGCAAGACACAATGGCTGACATTGCACAGCACATGGCCTTTCTCTCCTCTAATACTCTTTTGCCCTTCCTGCATGCTCTAGTGGCATCTCTAGACTCACAAATAAAATAATATGCATTCCTATGTTCCATGTATCTCCGCTGTATGAAAAAGTAATTTTTATAAAAATGATTTTTTCAGTCAAAAGTAGCTTATAATATACCCTATAGAGACAGTTGTACAAGACTAGAAATGGATTGAGTAACAGAATCAAATTCATTGCAACCTACTGAGGAGGTGACAGTCAATAATGTCACTTGGCTTCCATGTCTTAATGTTCTTATCTTTAAAATGGATAGTGTATACCCCTTCAAAAGCTGGGTACATGTATTATGTGACATACAGCTCCTAAAAGTAGATGTGGGGGTTGGGATGTACTTGTTGTTGTTAATTTTGCCTTTGAACATATACAGAGGGTAAGTAATGGAACCCCAATTTCAAGCCAGGTTTTTGGTTGTCCTCATTTAGTATCATTTTCCAGAGAGAATAAAACACTGTGTTTCCAATTTTCTCTCTGCCTTTAGCCACTCAGACTCAGTTTAATCTTCCTCTTTGTTTGAGAAGCTTCTCTCCTTTAAGTACATAATAAAGTAATGTCTAGCAAGAGGCATGGGGAGCATGAACTGTCAGATAGGCATTATTGGTACACGATGTAATGTACATTAGACTGAGTGATCTTAATCAGAAATGATAGGGTGATGAGAGATGACAGTCTTTATACTGATGAAATTACTCACTGTGACTCTCCCCTTGACACAACAAACAGGCTGCCTTGTAGGCAGATGGGTGAGAAATAGAAACAACAAAATACCAGGCTCAGTGGATGTATTTGCACTCCTTCTACTGCAGTCTTATAAAGAATTAACTAAAAAAGTCCTAGGTTAAGTTCGCTGATAAAGTTATATTCTTTGTGAGCACAATTTTAAGGCAGATAGTGATGACTAGAGAAGATTCACAGAAGGGGTGCAAGATAGCAAAGTGTAGAAACATAGGTTAAAAATTGAGAAGAATATGTATAAAGGAAGACACAGTCACTGTTTCTAAATATCTAACATTCTGGGGAAAAGGTTAAAGCGCACTAAACATGTTCTATGTGGAATTATTATGTTTTGTGTGGTCTCTAAGGAAAAGATATAGCAGAATCAGACTGCAAGGAAGCAGGTTATGAAAAAAGAATAGATCATATGTAGGAAAGAACTTCTAACAGGGAGAATGACCTTTATATGAAACGACAAGAGTCCCATCCATGGATCCCTTTAGGTCATGCTTATTTGGAAGGACGTGTACAATTGGTACAGAGACCACATGGTTCTGCACCTCCTGCCTTTCCACACCTGGCCCATTCTCTCAATTATTTTCCCTTGTAGATGCTTCAAGCTCTGTAACAAATAGTGCCTTTTTCTGATTCGTATTGAGGCACTTGGGTGACTGCCTAACAAACCCTTCTTTGTTTAGTTCTTAGAAATACAAGATGTAAGTCTTCTTGACTTTTACGAGACTGTCTTCTGTCAAGTTTTCCCATTGCCAGCTTCTTCCTGCCTTTTCTGGCTCAGCATCGCGTGTTGGTAATCTGTGAGCTTGCTTGCTTCCTCATGTGGGTTTTGTCATTCCCTGCAAAGTACTTTTTAATGATATGTTTCATTTTTGTCTGAAAAGTACTTTTTAATGAGATGGAAAGCTGCTAAGCATGTCACTCATGCTGTAGGTTAGTAGAGCTCACACAATTCTGTTGCGTACATACACTGACATCCCTCACAACGGCTGTGTCTACATGTCTTTTCAGGGTTTCCTCACACTGAGCATTAAAGTCTTTCCTACAAATACACAACGAGAGAGGTCAACATGAACAGTGCTGGTTCCAAAGCCTTTTAAGTTTGAACTCCTGTTCCAATCCATCTCTTTTCTCTACCATTGAAATGTTACTGCTCTCAAGAACATCTGTCTGTCTCAGCACTTCATGCCAACCATCTGTAATATCTGCTTCCCTTTCCTGTTTGTTTCCTTATTTACAATATAGTGGCCCAAAAAGATTTCTTCAGCTTCAATGTTGGGCCCTCCCCACGTCTATGCCAGCAATAAATTTCCTTCACATGTAGCTTGCTTTTGCCAAACTAGCATTGGTTCCCCCTACCTCAGAGCCTTTGTAAAAATTGTTTTCTGCCTGCAATATCTGACGTCAGTCCCCCTTCATGCAGGTCTGTGTGTTTATTCAAATCTTAGGTCAAGCTAACTTCCTAAAAGAGCCCTTCTTACTTCTCTTCCTATATATAGCTAAAATAACCAGCCTTCTGTCCTTACTCAAGTAGCTTCTCCTTATTAAGATGCCTGTTACATCTTTAACAACTCACTCAAGATAATTATTAGTTTATATTCAACACTGGCATACCCCAAGTGCATTGTAAAGCCTTGGGAGCAGGGACCAAGTCTGGGATAGGGTGGTTCCACAGTGAATATCTGTTAACTAGTTGCACATATGATAGGACAAGAGTCGTACTTCAAGTACTCAAAATTCCCTACAAGCTGAAACATAATTTACACAGAGAGTGCATCTTGCTTTCAGGGGCTTGATTCACTAACTCCTGGCTACACTGAATGTGAGCAGAATATGGTACTATCAGCCATCTAAGGTTAATTTAATGGGGCATTGATGGAACAGAATCCTTTGGTCAGAATTCAGTGTCCTGCAGAAGGGCTGAAAAGTGCAGCCTACCAGAAAGGTTTGAAGAAGCAATTATAAGCCTTCTCTGGTTGCTAAGCAAATCTGGTAGGCTTGCATCGAGGATAATAAGTAACTTTCCCCCTTGAAACCTAGATCTGTCTGCCTGGAACAGATATCGATGTGGGGTTTGCTGAAAGCAAGCTGGGGAGCCACTCTGCCTCTCATTCTAACTTTATTATCATCTTGGGGTTTATCTTCCCTTGTTCTCCCTCAAGCTGCATGCCTCGGACTTGTCCTTACGTACTTTACTTACCCTTCCACCTACCACATTTCAGAGCATGAAATGAGTGGAAACTGAATGTAAACTCCACCATTTCTAAAGCATATAGGCCTCCCCCGACTTTCACTGCTCACCATACAGATATGTGCATCCCACAAACTCTGTGTTGTATTTTCTTAGAACTTGCATGAATTATATAAGGCCTTCTCTGAACTCTCCAGGACCTCTATTATCTTGACAAGTTGATGAAGATTACAATAATGACACAAATGATTCCTTGGATCAAAGAGCATGCACCACTAATGCGCAGAAGGAGTGCCCATTGCTTAATGCCATGGTATATCATTGAATTAGCTCAGTCAAGACTTGTCCTAACTGTGTTTCAAATAAGCAAAAGTCATAACTTGATTGGCTAATACATCAGATGTTTATGAGTGACATTGAATGGTTATGACTGTGTGCTATGCATAAAATCCACTCCTTGGTTTTTTGTTTTTTTTTTTTTTTTCTTTTAAGGAGTGCTTAATATTAAAGCAAAGGGGAATTGCAATCAGCAATTGGAAAAATACAACCATGAACTTTAATGACAGAGCAACCATGGGTTCAAGCATATCTTGGAAAATAATTGCTTGGCTTAACACAATGCATGAACAAAATCAATTTACACAAATTCAGGTCATTTGGCCCTGAGGGCTTAAGAAACACATTATATTTCTGATATTTATTGTTGAACTTGGATCTCTTTCACACATCATTTGATGATGTACTCAAAGCCCATGGATCCCTAGTTGATTTTGCAAAAAGAAAGGACTATTTCAGTGAGACAGTTAATTAGCTGCTCTCCCTCTGGGTTCACTGATATCTTCCTAGTGATAACTAAGCTTCTGAGTTCATGGGAACCTTAGAATGCAAACTTTAATACCTCCTGATCAGATTAAAATGGCAACTCTATGTGTTTTCTGCACTCTTTGGGACATTTAAGTAAAAGAATCTGAATAGAATAAGAACATAGCCATTCTTAATTAAATTATATGCCTGTATATACTTTCTATATGCTTCTTTTAATGTTCTTTGACTACCTAATTTAAGAGGCCTGACCTACTGTTTCCATGTCACATTATTATCCTACTAAATCTTTATAATCCTTTGCAGAAAAAGGTAAAATTAGGAAAAAAGTGATTTATCAGGTTAAAAATTATTTCTGCTCCCTGTTCCTCATAAAAATGAATATTAAAGAAAATCAGGTTGGTTTCATGTTTACTAGTGCTTACTAAGCATGGTAGAAAGGGAAAATAGGATGATGATGATGATAAAAACGATGACAACAATGATGGGTTGGGAACTGTCTTAGGGTTTCCATTGCTGTGAAGAGACACCATGACAAAGGTAAGTCTTCTAAGGGACAACATCTGACTGGGACTACAGGTTCAGAGGTTCAGTCCATTATCATCAAGGTGAGAACATGGCAGCATCTAGGCAGGCATGGTGATAGAAGAGCTGAAAGTTCTACATCTTGTTCTGAAGCCAAACAAGAGAACATTGGCTTCTAGGCAGCCAGCAGGAACATCTCTCAGAGCCCAACCCCACAGTGACACACTTCCTACAACAAGGCCATACCTCCTAATAGTGCCATTCCCTAAACCAAGCATATTCAAACCACCACAAGGACCGGCAAACACAATCATGAATTCACTACATCAAAGAGTCAGATCAACAAAAAAACCAGAATACACAACTGGTGAGACTCTCCATATGAGCCCTGTAGCAGAAGACACAATTTCTATATAGTCTTTGTTTTCCTCATTAGAATTTACTTTAAGAGATGTCACATAAGGTCATTTTTTTTCTCAAAATTTCTGTGCCAAGTCACTTGAATATATTCAGTTGCTTGTTAGTCATGCATTAACAAGAATAATGTGAATCACATGGCACTTGATGTAGGACATTTATGGCAAAAGCACTTCTTTAAAGCTCCCTCATCATTTCCTAAATAAGACTTTGCTGTTGCAGAGTCCTCTGCAATCTTCATGGTAAAGTCAGTCTCTCAACGTACCTACAAGACAGCTAGAAGGTCCCTGGTAGTGAAGATGTAAAATGCCTGCTCTGAGACATTCTTGTTGCTGGTATCCCGCTGTCTTCTGTCATGCTTCTCAAAGGACAAGCCTTAGTCCTGTGATGTAGCCTGTGATGGCTACAGTCAAGCAACCATGAGGTGTGGTACCTAAAGAATGGGCTAAGTGCATATTTAAAAAATTAAAAAAACAAAAACAAACCTCATTTGGCTTATATTCAATCTTCTTTACATAACTACTAATAAATTATCACTTAAGATTAAATATTTTGACAGTTTGGATATCTATGATGCAATAAGGCAAATTACCAAGCAAAAATTCTTCTGAGTCCATAATATTTAGATGATTGAAAATGTAGGCCTCAGGGAAGAGAAAAAGTTACCACAGTAATAATTTATGAGCCCAAACAGGTAAATAATGCAGAGGGAAGAGATACATTAATTAATCATTAATATATTTTTATCAGTGGAAATTATTATGGCCTAAAAGAGAAAAGATCCCAAATATTTGACCTACTCTCTTGAAATAACAACATAAAAATGAGTAAAAATTATGGAGATTGGAGAAAACAACGTTAATCATATTTTAAAGAATTTATAAATGATTTTGCTTTTTGGCTATCAGTTGACAATCTTTGGATGAGGTATTCATATATTTCAAATAAGCTTTATAATAAGTCCCACTTCCTCTATTATTGAAGCAGGATATATTGTTGGAATTCATGTGTGATATGCCAGCACAGGGGCATCATAGTGCTGTCAAAGTTTTGCTTTTCTTACCACAAGGTGGTATCCACCATGGATGTCCCCAGTCCCTAATCAGTGCCCAAGAGGAGACGTCTAAGTATATTTATAGATATTTTAGATTAAGAAGGACTAAAAAAGGAGCATGTGAACTTAAATTTAAAAATAGAGTTTCTAACTAAAAACAACCAGAAGACTATCATTTCAGCATATCAACACCATAGAATATTACTAATACAGTATTTATAGTCTCTTGTGGCATAGGTCTTTGAAACCCAATATGTATTATACATTTCCAATACATCTCATTTCACGTTAGGCACAGGTGGCTGTGGGACTGTGAAAGGTAGCTTGGTTCCGGTTGAGCTAAGGCTTGAAACCCCGGAGACCCTGTAGGGATGTTAGGCATCTTGCCTGTTCCTGGGCACCAGGCCCCTGTCACTAGCTGCAGCCCTCCATAGATTTGTGGCCATCAGTCATCTAAGGGCAATGCCCCACGCCCCTCCACATGTAGAGGACGAGACCTGTGGTCATGTAGGCTCAAGATAGATCTCCATTTTAATGAGGTACCTTAAGGCCTAGAGGGCTTAGCCAATAAGCTTTCCTTCCCAGGTATTTCTCCCTGAAAAAGGTATTTAATCTCAGGCCTACACTGAGAAATGGGGTATGGTTTTACTCATCCACTTTCCACCATGACAATAAATGTCTTAACATCATGGACTAACCCTTTTCATCTGGATCCTCCGTGGGGAGCCATGAAGAAGGCCTTCACCTATAGAGCTGTCTATAATCTCCCATAGAAGGCCTCTCTGTTCTCCCAGCCACGGCTGCCACCAAGCCCCAGCTCAAGACTGCCACCCAACAAGCCAAGGACTCTCCCCATGGAACCAACCAGAGCTCCTACCTTCTCTGCCCTGGCTCCAGGCCAGATCCAGCCCACAGGCCCTACTCCATTCTTAGCTCTTTCAGGGCATACAGCAGAGCCTGGGTGTCCGAGAGCCTGAGAACCAGATGGCCTGGTCTTCTCATAGGCCTGGGGACCCCAGAGCCAGCTCTGGATGTCCTGTGCCTCAGACTGTGCTTCCCTACCCCCCAGAGCAGTATTCCGGGGGCTTCCTTATGGCTCAACACCCACCCAGCAACAGCGTGGGGTAAGTGCCGCAGTGGACTTCCGCGTCCTGCCTCCCCAGCGGCTGTGCCCTGTGGTGGGGTGAACTCAGGACCCCATAACCCTACAGGTAGTGGTTGCGTACCAAATTAAACAGGACAGTTCTAGAGTTTTTAAATCCGGGGAGGAGGAGGAGGAAAAGGAAGAGGAGGAGGAAGATTAACTTAAATTTGTTTTATTTTTATCCTGCCTTCCTAAATCCAGAAGACAGTGATGTGTTTTTCATAATGTCAAAATATAAAGGTCATCAACTGATTGAGATAGGGGTTATTGTCTCCTATCAAAGATCTTGTTGGAATTTTAAAAATGAAATGGCTAGTCAGATTGCTACATGGAAGGTATATTCATTTTCTGTCTGTTATCAGGACTTCCAGGGATGCTCATGAGATGATCCAAGGACTTTGGGGAAGGAGGGGCACTGTCTGAGTCATTGTTTACGCTGATGCTTGCCTTTGAAATGGGTGGCCTAGTTGGCTGAAATTTCCATTCACATTTGAAAGGAGATGCAATGTTCTTTTGTGGTAACATCATGTAAGATTAAGTGTGCTAAACTGTATACATTGGATTACCATAGGGATTCATTCCATATCTTTTAATATTGAACTTACTATGTAAACATCAGTGTATTTCATGAGATTTACTTGACAAGGCGAAGGGACAAGAAGCCAGTGGCATTAAGCTTCTGGATTAGGTTACTAGTCATAAACAAATCTAGCTCTTAGATTTTGTCCCCAAGAGAACTGATGAAGAACAATTAGAGAGTAAAATGATCAGTTGAGGAGCCACAGTGAGCTTGGGTCTATGTCAGGTGCTTCACATACATCACCCTGCCGGTACAAACGTCAGGGGAAATAGCTGAATCCCACAGGAGGAAGCGTCATCCTTAGATCCTTAATGGCAAAGCTTGTTTACACCAAAATTTGTTGAGTACAACCTTCTCTCTTTGTTTCATCCTTTACTTTGGTCTTTATTTTCATGGAAAGTCGAAGATAGTGAGCTAAGTATTTTTCTTGGCTATGATTTCTGCACACACACACACACACACACACACACACACACACACAAATGCCTTAGATGTCTTTTACAGCCTACAAGTCTTGGGTATACCCCTGCTAATTAAGTATGTAAACACATTGAAGAAAATGGCATTTTACAAAGTTAACAGTTTGAGTTTGGTTGTTGTTATTGTTTTCTGCTTTTAGGATATAGCCCATGAGTTTGCTAGCTAAGGAACTTCATTATAACTCCTTTTTGCATAAACACAAGGAAATCATCAGCGCACTCTAGTCCAGCTTCTACAGTTCCCAGGGTCATTCTTTTGAAGCTGATTTTGTGCACCAAGCCTCTTAAATAGTTTTGCATGCCTTATAGTATATTCATGTCATGATAACACACTAAAATATTTAAAAGGAAATCACTGCCTTATTTTTTCTCAAAAAGAAACAGCCCTTGCTTACAACTCTCAATGGGCCATAAATATCTTCTAGGCCAGCTGCTCCAGTACCCCTTGAAAATCTGCCTTACATTAGTAGTAACTAAGGAACTCATAGAATATTCCCTTTGCACTGAAATGCAGCCTTGTTCTAGTGGATATACTTTTCTTTTGGAAAAATGTTGTTTCTTCTTAGACCAGTCTCATCATTATTAGAAGGGCATTGTATACCTGTACACTGAGAACTTTCTGCTTGTTTTCTCTGGAGATCTTAGCCAACCCTTCATGTTAAGACTGAGGTTCTGTTGATTTTTTTTTCACAAGCAGATAAAAGCAAACAAAGTTGTTGCTTAATTCAGGCCACATAGCATACCCACATACACTAGGTATGTCTATCATGTGAATAGTTTTCCTGGAATGTTTTGTTTTGTTTTTTTATTTGGGTATCATCTCAAAACTAGAAATTTCAGAAATTTGGTGGGTTCAGCAGCTTCCAATCTGGAATAAGGCTGAATTAGACTTGAGAAAATGGAGAGGCAAGATTTTCCTCACAAGGTGATGCTCTCAAATGGAGAAGAAAGAGCTGATATGATTTGATATTAGCAATCTGATAAGTTAATACATCCAAGAGTACATTTACCTGTGTTTCTTCTCCTCAGGTACACCTCATAATGTCTTTTTAGGATAACAGAGAAAAAGAAAACATGAGCTTCACATTTGAGCTGCCTGTTTCAAGCCTGGCTTCTCCATGCTGCTTAGCTTACAAACACCAGAAATATCTTCCTCACCTCCTCCTCACTACTTCTGACATGCAAGGAAAAAAAAACACCCTCAAATATCTCATAGGACAGGTTCCCCCAGGATGGTAGTTATTCTAAGTCTTATTTCCCCGGTCCTTAGATGTGCAGCCTCAGTTTCCCCTTCCTCAGACAGCAGTCAGACCCCATAATTCTCAGCATTGCCCTCCTTTATGCCAAAATGTCTTTTTTGTACCCCAATTGTGCACAAAACATTTCACATTTTTAAATGTCAAAGGATGATACCATCTTTTTCAAGCCAACAAGACGTTCTAGAAGAGAATGGAACTTTAAAGCTGGAATATCAAACCTTAAGTTAGATATCAGTGGGAAATAACTCCCAAACCAACTCCAGTGGGCAGCTCTGTACCCCAAGTGCATATCGGCATCTACCTCAAAAGTAATTTGGTAAATGCCCCACCCTACTCCAAGAACCCTCCCAATGCTCTCAGTGACAGACCATCCACATGTGCTTTCATATTTGGAACTATGTCTACACCTTGCCAAAACAGTAATAGAAATTTCTCTGTCACCCTCTAAGCTCAAATATGATCTTATCTATGTCAGAGTCTCTATATTATCCCAAAGTGACTATTGACTTCAAATATAAGAAGTGTGCCCCAAGCCAGGAAATTCTTTAGAAAGTAGAAAAGTCTGATAATAATGATGCTGATGGTGATAATTATGATAATGATGACAAATAGAAACACTAACAAAATAAAAAGAAAAGCCAAACAAGCAAAGCCAGAAATAGATTTACCACTAAAAAATCCAAAGAATATGTAGATAGGTCAACACCTGGAATATTAGCACATAGAGGTCCAGTTTAAACTTCTTACCTTCAACAACCAACTAAAATTTGACAAGTCACTCTGTTTCTTCAAATTAGCTGTAGCAGCAAATAAAAATAATGAGCATAACCATCAAACTGTAAGATCTCACCTAGCATCTTGGACCAGGTCCACTTACACTTCGATGCTGAGTAAGTGCTATAGAGTAGGACTCTTCAGTAGGCTGTGGGTTACCGAACATGGCACAGCTGTTATTACTCTGAACTATTAGCCTGATGTACACAAGGAAGGAATGAGTGACAATGACTATGATATATTGAAAAGTAGAAGCCACTAAGATACCCAATATAGTGCACTGTGATAGAGGTTTCTAGAGTCTAGTGAAGGAAATGGCCGCTTGGTAATGGGGTATCTGAAAGTCTTCCCACAAAGACTAAAATCCTGTCCTTGTGTCTGATGCAATTATGGGTCATTCATTTTATCTCCAGCTCAGTTTCCCTGTGTTCCAGCTGGGATGGATTTATCTTGGTCACCTCAAAGCCTGCTTTCAGCTCTGGTTCCTTGTGATGCTATGACACTAAATAGTTCAATCAGAAAAGAACCACTTGCCCCAAGGACTCCTTCTCTTTGATTTCCATGAGGAGGCCACATTAGCATAGCAGAAAGGATATTTACATTGCAGTTGACTTTTAAAATTCACTGAGAGTGGAAGATAAAAGGAAAACACACCAGATGGAGTGTGAGCGCCCTACTATTTCAAAACACAGCCATTTCCACTAAATTAGTTGGCACAAACTTAAAATTAAATATCATCCTGATTGCTATTTACAGTTGTCAACATGACAACTATAGTTTGTTTCCAAAGGAGTGAAGATCATGCTAAGACTGATGAGAATATTTTTGGAATTGTATTTTTTGATGGAAACATTAAGAGAATAATCAATTGGATATGAAAATATCAGGGAAATCATGAAGGCAATTGACACATAACCCAGTACCTGAATTTCTAGGAAGACGCCCAGTAAAGACAATTCGACCATATCCGCCAAATGAACTTCAGTGATTTCAATTTTGACTGGTCCTATATGCTGTGATTCTTGATGCAGCTTTAGTTACAGACTCCTTTGAAAATCCTTCAGCAAACTAGTTATGTGTTTTTAAAACATACTTAACAAAGGTAGGTGAAATTTTTCACTTTCTTTCAGAATTGTTTAAGTCCTACTTGCAGAAGCCCCAACACAGTAGAGAAAAGAATGAGCTGGAAGCTCAAAAGCTTACTGTGCTGGTTTTAAAGGGAAATATCCTCATTTCAAACATTTGAATGTTTGGTCCCTAGTTGTTGGTGCTGTTTAGGGAGGCTTAGGAATTGTGTGTGGTCTTATTAGAGAAGGTTTGTCACTGGAGGCACGCTTTGAGTTTAAAGACGCTTGCCATTTCAAGATCATGCCTTAAGCTTCATGCTTGACATACAAGTTGGGAGCCCTCCACTGCTGCTTTAGGCCTGTGCCAGCTACCTACCTCTTTATCATGCCCTCTATTCCAGTGGAACCGTAAACCCTTTCTTTAATTTGACTTGATCTGCTGTTTTACCAATAGAAAAGTAACTAATACAGTTACTCAGACCAGCTTTGTTCAAAAGGTTTATATATGTTCATATACACCAAAAATCAAGGAAAGCCATTCATGGCCTTTGGGTTCAGCATTTCCTTCTAAGCTCCAGTTCTCTGAATTCAAAAGCATTGTGTTAATTTATGCTCAGAGTAAATGTCACACATGCACTGTCAGGATACCCAGTGAGGAAGGGGAGACTTCTGCAAAGGAAATTCCTCAAAGAGTTTGAATGGCACTGTTCTTCAGAGATCCAGCATTAAACACAGCTGATGCCCAGATCTCTTACCTTTTAACTAAAGGTCCACTCGTAGTAGCTTACAGAAAACTGGCCACTGGGATAAATGATTATTTGTGCCTTTCAGGTTTGTGTGCAGGTGTGTGTGTGTGTGTGTGTGTGTGTGTGTGTGTGTGTGTGTGTGTGAGAGAGAGAGAGAGAGAGAAAGGGGGAAGGGGTGGCAGAGAGACATAAAGACAGACAGAGAGGAGAAAAACAATGTGTTTCATTTCTAGTGTTTGATTATTATATAATATCCAAGTATACAAAATAATTGTCTTTAATCTTATAAATCTTTTGGGTTGCTAGATAATCTCTTAAGTGGTGAGAATTTGTCCTTATAGTATTTCTATTAGTAAAGGAAGTTAACCTATTGCATTTTCTATCCTCTAATGTGCTTTCCATAATTAAGTGAAAAGGGACTCAAACTGTGCCTTTGTAATATCTACCAGATAATTTGAAAAAGAAAAGATTTAAAAACTCATAGATACAGCTGAGCTTAGAATTACTTAAAAAAAAGTTTTTATAAATTTAAACCTGTTGATATTCATATATAATTAAAGTTGAATCTGTATAGAACACACATATAAAAGATATGTCAGGCATCAGTTAGTTTAACCCAGACATACAAATTATGTGATCAGGTATTGCTTCTGATAATGCCCCTATTCTGAATGATACAAACTTAGAATTCTTGAATTTTATCACTGGCTTTCTAAATTATCATCAGTCCTAGTTTTACTTCTGTTACTGTGATAAAATGCTCTGACATTTATTCCATCACTTTGGGAAAGTCCGGGCAGGAACTCAAGCAGCTAGTCCCACACACAGTCAAGAGCAAAAGGAGAATGACACATTCTTGCTTATGAGCTTGCTCTCACCTAGCTTTTTCCTCTATTCTATAGTTCAGAATCCCCCTTAAAAGGGAATGAGGCTGCCCATAGTGGGCAGTCCTTGCCTTATCAATTAATAATAAAGTTAATGCTTCATAGATATATCCACAGGCTGACCTGATATAGAAAATTCCTTAATTTAGGCTCTCTTCCTTGGTAATTCTAGGTTATATTAAGTTGAAAGTTAAAAGTTAGGTAGCATGCCAGACTGGCTTTTCTTGCCAGACTACATGTAATTCCTATTTTTACCTGGTCAGAAATTCTTATATGTAGCTTTCTGGGATTTTTTACAAGGTTCCAAAATTCTTTCCTCAGTCTGTTCTTCTCAGTTTTGTTTGTTTGTTTTTGTATGTTTTGTTGTTGTTTTGTGTCATTTTGATTGTTATTGTGTTTGAGATTTATTTGGTGTGTGTGTGAGTGTGTGTGTGTGAGTTTATCTAGCCAATATCTCTCTGTGTAGCCCTGGCTACCCTAGAACTCACTCTGTATAAGAGACTGGCCTCAAAGTCACAGAGATCCTACTGCCTCTGCCTCCCAAGTGAGATTAGAGGCATGTGCCACCATTCTCTACATCTTCTCTTAATTGAAGAGAAAATACCATGATTTTGTGAAATCATTATAATTACCCAATCTATCCCAGAAGTTTGAGGTGGAAGATTCTGATGTAGTTCCAAAGTACAGCAAAACAAAGCATGTGCCTCCCTGGGACTTCCCTTTTCTTTGAGCTTTTTTTTTTTTTTTTCTTAATCTTAAGGCATGGCTTTTCATGGTAAGTGCTAATTCTCTACCTAGAACTTCATAGTAAATCTACCCCCTTTATATCCACTATTTTATGGTATTGGTTGTGCATGGGGCTGGACATTCACATGAGAATCAGCAAGAAAACAGACCTTATTGACCCCATTTCCTTGCCATCCTTGGTTTCACTGGCTGTCATTAGCACCCAGCCCTGCATTCTACCTTCAGTTCCCTGAATTTCTGCCACACACTTTGATGGGTTAGTTTCCTTAAGCACAAAGCCCTCCATTGCAGAGCTCGGAAAGCTCCAGCATCTGGACTGGGCTTCTGGGAGCCTTTTAAATGTCACCTTGCCCTTTCTTGACTTAAGAGTAGCATTTAGGCGCCATTTGTTTAATGGACGTGCTCACCAGCAAACCAACTCATTCTGTTCTGTCAGATTGATGTTTATGGTAATTCTGAAAATGCTGCCTCTGTTTTCACCCAGTCCTCACTCATTTCTGAAGAACTCCTTGATGACTCCCTGTTCTCTAGACCTTCCCACACGTTTTAACTTCTTGATTCTCAGAACAAGGGAACAGGACGGCTCAGTGGACCTGAATAATAGTCACATTTATGTTCGACCTCAACTGGACTAAGTTTTGTCATTGTTTTTAACTGCAGCTTTGTATCTACCACTAAATGGAATCTTCCCTTTTTAATGCAACTTTATTGAAATATAATTCAAATGCTGTGCAGCTCTTTTATTTTAACTCTGTAGTTTAAAGATTTTATTAATCTTAACTTTCAAATTTTCATGGATGACCATGTTTACTACGTACAAGTACTTCATCTGTTCCAATTTTGTTCAGGAATGATTTGTGTGTGTGTGTGTGTGTGTGTGTGTGTGTGTGTGTGTGTGTGTGTGTTATATAGTATGATGACATGAGATGTATACATTGTAAAGCAATTACCATAATCAAGTTAATATATCTATCAAATCACCACAGGTGATTGCTAGCTTTCTTGTAGAAAAAACAGTTAAGATCTACTCTCTTAAAAAAATTCAAATATACAATGAATTATTGACTGTGGTCACCATTATGGATGCTAGATGGTCAGAATTTTGTTACTCTGTAACTGAGTTTTTAATTAATGCCTTACCAGCAGATCTTCATTTCCCAGACCTGGGGAACTGCTAGTCTACTCTTTGTTTCTGTGAGTTGACCCTTTTATATTACACATGTGTCTTAGGTTTCCTTTGCTGGGAAGAGACACCATAACAAAAGAAATTCTTTTAAAGCACAACATTTAATTGTGGCTGGCTAACAGTTTTAGAGATTTACTCTATTAATGACATTTCGGGAAGCATGCCATACAGGACAACCTAGTGCTAGAGATTGTCCTGAGAGTTCTACATCTTGATTCAAGGGCAGCACAGAGAAGATTGTCTTACACTGGGTAGAGCTTGAACATAGGAGACCTCAAAGCCTGCCCATACAGTGACACACTTCCTTCAAAAAGGCCACACCCACTCCAACAAGGCCATATCTACTAATAGTGCCACTCCTATGAGCCAAGTCTTCAAATACTTGAGTCTATGGAGGCCAAACCTAATCAAATCACCACAACCTGTGAGTTAGTTTGAACACATTTGTCTTCTGTCTTTCTATTTTTAATGTCTTCTAGGTTAATATATGTTGCTATCAGTATGAATTTTCCTTCTATTTCAAGGCCAAATTATATTTGTATCTACCATATATACACACACAAATACACACATATATATATACATTTTCCTCATCCATTTGTCTTTAGGTAGACACTTTCCTTCTTTATCTTGGAATAATGTTATAGTAAGTATGGAGTATTCATATCTCTTAGAGATAATAATCTTATTTTTCTTGTATACATATCCAGAATTCAGATTATTGAGTTGTATAGTGGTCCTCATTTTAAGTCTCTAAAAAACTCCTATTCAGTGCTTTTTCATGATACACTAATTTACATTGCCACCAACAATCTACAAGTGTTCCTCTTGTTCTCCTGACTGTCATACTTGGCATAACAAGTATGAAGTGATAGCCTGTGGTTTTTATTTGCACTTCCCTGATGATTAATGACATTGAACATTTTATCATAAACTACTCAGCTATTTGTATTGCTTGTTTGAAAAGAATGTCTGGGGATGTGGCTCAGTGATAGAACATATAAGCAGAATGCAGAAGACTTTAGTTTCTAGTGTTGATGCTGAAGAAAGATTTTTGTATCACACCTTTACCATCTTTGAAATTTAGACTATTATTATTTGCTATTCAATTGTATAAGCCTCAAGATATTTTAAATATATTATAGACATATTGCAAATATTTCTTCCATTCAGGAGTTCTCTTTTTGTTGTTTTCTACTTTTTTTTCTTCCGCTATGCAGAAACATCTCCATTTGTTGTCAAAGAACATCCTCCCATAGGGTTGAACGTAGGTCTATTTCTTGTTGAATGGAAATTTGGGTTGTTTCTGTATTTAACTTCTTAATAATGATCCAAGAATAGCTCTTTTCATTTATAAGTATTTTGTGGGGAGATATTTTCATTCCTCTTCAATAAATAACTAGGAATGTAGTTACTATGTCATATGTTTAATTCTGGAAGATTGTGCCAAGGTCATTTCTAACACAGTCACTCTGATTTACATTTCCAACCATTGTTCCCATCTCCCTGAATCTTCGTGAAGAAGCCTGTTCTAATTTCTCAACTTTACTCATCCCAGGGTCTGTGAAGTGTGAGCTCCCTCTGGTTTTGATTCGATTTTCCATCCTGTTAGCTAATCATGTTGGGTATTTGTTCATGATTTTTGTTCAATCGTATGGATCCTTTGGGAGAAATGTCTATTCATATCCTGTGTGTTGTTTCAATTATATTTTTGTTTCTGTGCTGTAGAATTGGAAGAGAGTTCTTCTGCATTTAAGTTCCTCCGTCCACTCAACACTCCTTGGGATGTCCAGAGAAATATTCTTCAAGTTTTGCCTTCTGTGTAGAGCTGCCTTGTAGAAGGGCTGTAGTACCAGAAATTTCTTTCTCTACTTCTTAATTTTATCTTGGTGAATCAGACATAAGATGCTTACACATCTCACAGAGAGAAAGAGTAACTGAGTTTCGAACGTCCTAAGGCAAAGTCCTGTCCAGAGACTGTACCATTTTCTACCTACAAATTTTGTAGAAAGGCCATGCTTTGCCTCCATGATACCTAGCACAGGGACAGTTGAACACGCTAGGACCTTGGTAAAATTTTATTGGGAAATAACCATGATCATTTGTTTATACATGAGCCTGAAAGCTCCAAATACGTACTATCTCTGTGTGTGTATCTGTGTGTATGTGTGGGCACATATGGGTAAAGACCAGAAGTGAACCTTGAGTGATGTATCACTGGCTTGGAAATGGATTAATAGGAGAGGCTAGCTGAACAGCAAGCTACAGGTTTCTGTCTGTCTGCCAAGCTACAGGGTTCTATCTGTCTGCCACTGCCTAATGCTAGGATTAAAAACACATACTATAACCAGCTTTTTGTTTTTTCTCATGTTCTTGGGACTAAATGCAGTTCTTCATGTTTGCAAGGCAACCACTTTACTGGATAAGCCATTTCTTCAGCTCCCTCTATGTGGACCTTTATAGAAAGTGTTTTCCAATCCCTGGCCTGGCAAGAAATATGCTGTCAAAATGTCTGATTCTTTAACTCTCCAATGACCTGTATCTTTTCCACCACATCTGTTATAAAGCCATAGCAATTGAAAAGATCTGTTATTACTTATACTGGGATATTCTCTCCCAAAATAAGGCTCCTTGATGCCCAATTCTAGGGGCTAACAGAAGCCACTAGCCCATTATTTTCTTTGAACAATTAAATAAAAGTCTTTCCCACTTTACTCCAAGTGTCCTAGTCTTCTCAGACAACTCTGCCTTCTCAGAAGAGACAACTTTCCTTTTGGAAAACTGTGTGACCATTTCAGTGTCCCATCCACACCATCTCTCATGCCCACATATTCTACTTGAGATAGCCGTGCTTCCTATTTCTAAAGTTAATAGAGGAACAAAATATAAAAGGGTTTTTCCAGTTGACTGGGGTCACACTTTAGACTATTCTTTGAGTCAAGATACAGGCCAGCAGGAACATATCGGGGTGAGGAGATGGTCATGGCTTTGTAATGAAAGGATGAGAAGAAAGGCTCAGAGAAGTCTCTCACCATCTTGGTTTCTGTGTTAATTGAATGAGCCTAGGATGTTTTACATGTTGTTGAAGATCTCATCTGACAATATCTGTTAATTGCCTTGTGGGACACCTGGCATGCAATTCTCATTATACTGTGGCAGCCATTCTTATTGTCACTGTGGTTGAGTTCATGTTACTCCTGTCAGTGTGCTGTCATGAATGAGGAGGGATCAGAGTGTAAACTTGAACTTCCTGGCTTTTCTTTCTCTATATGGGTTGTGGGGTGAAATGGCTGCAAAAGAAAGACAAAGGCTGTCAATAATTGACAAGAGCTGAGAAGAAAAGAGCACAAGCATCTGTGGTGTGTGCTTGTTATCTAAGAAAGGCAATTGTGTTCTCCCTTCTGGCTAGAGCTTGCCAGTCCTGAATATGGAATTCAGATGGCCAGATCTCATCATCATTTCTTGGAAGGCTGAGTCGAATTTTGACAGTGGAAAAAAGTTTCAACTTAGGTTATTGGGAAAAAAATCAAATAGAAAATCCATTTCCACTAAAACAAAAACAAAAGAAACCGTCCCTTCCCCATTTTTTTCTGCAAAATAATACTGGATCTAAAGTCCAGTATATTTAATTTGTAACATCTTGTCTCAAGGCTGTGAACCTTCCCTGGGAAGCACTTTCCTAAGAATCTGGACTTATATTTGCTCTCAACTAAAGACACCTTCACTATTTCACTTGAACAGCAATCAAATATTTGTCAAATAAGTCTCATGTGTCTAGTGCTGAACAAGGATTAGAGATGAGTGATAAAATACCTTGCCCTCAAGGTCTTGATCAAGTAAGATGGACCAACATGCCCTAAAATTATCAGTGATAAACAGATTCCAGCTGTATCTCTGCCTCCTGCCATGGATGAGCAGGAATATGAATGGGACTTACCAGATGAGAGACATTTTGGATTTGGGAGTAAAGCCAGTCCATCTTCAAGTTTAAAGGTTGAACATGGATCCTGGTGCAGAAAATAGCAAGTTTTTGTTCAGGCAAACAGGTAGTCCAGCCACAGTCAGTTAAGTAGTCCCTGCCTGTCAAGCAGTGGGAAACAAAGTTGTACATCAGCCCAAGGGGTAGTCATGGAGACCTCTACTTATCCATCCAAGGTACAAGCACAGATATCACATGATAAGTTCATGTAAGGCCATGTTAGGGTCCATCACTATATGGGATCCAGGTGGGGAAGCTGTACCTTTTCCTTGGTTCTAACATGTCTAGTAGGTTCAAGGGTCTGGTTTCCCTGATAAGAGTTTAATATGTCCATGTGTATCTTTAGTCTCAGTTCATCTTAATTAATATAGAGAGTGACTTCTTCTCCATTCCCAGGATTGAATCAGTCTATGTTGGACCTGACAAACAGTGCAATTTCTTGCTCACCCAGAGCGACAGTCATCCTTTTCCCTCAAATTGGAGTCAAAAGCTGCTTAGAAGCTGTTGTCTTCTAAAGCAAGAGATAGCTTGAGCAAATACTGTTTGGTACAACACAGCAAAACTTAGAGTAGGGCAAAGCCTGATCCTTTGGTTCTACCTTGTTCTTTGTAACACCATCCACCAAATTCCCTGACAGCCTCAATTTACTTCTGGTGATTTCTACATGGCTGACTTGCATTCAGAAGCATGACGTGATCTCTAAAATGTAAACTTATACTTTGATATCATCTTGGTTTCCCCAAGCTGTGACATAGTATGCTCTTATTATACATACTGCTGGACATAAAAGAGTCAAGTAATTTTTTACAATAGCATAATTATGAAAGAAAGCAGACTTAAAATAATTTTCATGCCATGCCACTCTAACCATACTTGGAAAAATACAAAATTCCTCTTTTGGTTACATACTGAAAATCATTAATAGCATTTTATTGTTCTTTCGTTATTTCACTGTCTCTTATGTGATATTTAAAAAGACAGGATGAACTTTAATACAGGACTTACAAAGAGAGGAATTTATCCTGTGAATTGAGTTTCTGTGTTACAGCTGCTGGTTGAAGAATGTCAACTTCTTCTCTATTGTCCTGGTGCTAATCTTCTGTTAAATTGATGATGGTTTAAACAAAGCATGTAATTTGGGAATGACTTTGGAAATTCAAAGAAACTATTTAGAAAGTGATGATTCACATCAGTTTCTTTTGAGATGCTTCCCTTTAACAGTTCATTTACAAACCAGTCCTTCCTAGGAATCCAGTAGATAGATATACTTTGATCTCTCTTGGGCCCAGCACTATGCCTGGGGAACAGAAGAAAATTGTTTCCCTGTTTATCACAGAGCTGATGTTCTGGTGAGAAGGTTATACAATTCACTGACAATAAGTTCTCAGACTGTACCCCAAAGTATAAAGGAAGTTACAAAGTGACATATCTGTCACATATGGTTAGGAAACTTGATGATCCAATACTCTTCTTGCAGGTAAACTTACTTGCTGGTTCCTGAATGATGTAGAATTGGTAGGCATGTAAGGTGGTAGAGGACCAGAATTCTCAGGCTAGGGCAGAATTTTTAGGGAAAGAAGCAGAGCCGTTTTGTTATGCAGGGAGACGATGAATGTGCTCAGGGTTAGGTCATGGGTAGTGCCAGGCTTTAGGGCATTTGAAGGCACACTGAGGACTCTGGAAGATTTGAAAATAGACATTGACTGATCTGCTTCTTATCTTTAAAACAGTGCTGTAATTATTGTGTAAAGAATGGCTGTTAGACATTAAGAACAAAGTAAAATGTGACCTATCATAGATGAGGCTGCTGGTTTGGACACGCCTGCGCCTGCCTATAGCTTTAAGCATGAGAGAAACCGACAAATTCTAAATAGAGTTAGTTTTATTTGTTTTGACACAGGCTCCATAGAACATCTCATGGAGCCAAGGTTGACCTTGTACACACTAGGTAACCAAAGGTCTTCTTGAGCTCCTGATCTTCTTGTCTCCATCTCCTGAGTTCTGGGATTACACGCATGTGCCATTTTGTCCCATTTTTTGTGAAGCTGAAGATCAAAACCATAGTCTTGTGAATTCTATGTAAGCACTCTGTCAAGTCAACTATATCTCCTGACCCTAGCTGTTTTGATAGGGGAACTAATACCACTTAGGCAACTGTAATACCAGTCACCATGAAGGAGTGATAGGCTGGTAGAAGGACAGCTTTAGTAGTGCTATCTAATGCGCTGGGGACCAAACAGTCAAAGTTATATTCAACTATCACTAATCTTTTTGTTTTCCTTTGTGACTTAGACATCAAAAATCTGCTTGCTTTTCCGTGCAGAGAAATGAAGGCAGTGCTATTGTTCCTGTGGTAGCTTGATCACTCCCCAAGCATTACCTAAGCCTCTGTAAAGTGTGTTGTGACATGTCAGCCACTGGGGACACAGCAGTGCCTGACTTCAGGACAATAGGGTAAAGGGTCAGAACTGAGTCCACACTAATGTGTACTCTGTGTAGCACAGGGCTTTCTGACTTTGGTGATGGTGGCACTTCAGAACTGAAAATTCTAAGGACTTTTGAGTGGGAGAAGGGAAGCTAGAAACCATATGGTGTTCATTACCATCCCAGGTATCTACTCACTCAATGGCAAATGTGTCTTCTACGCATCTGTGACAAGACAAAGGATCTCCCAGTATCATCTGATGACTACAAAGTCCAACCTCTGATAACCTAAAGAAAGTGACACTCAGAATCTGCAAATCTGTTCCCATCACGTGTGTGGTTCTAAAGTGTTTGTTTGCCTGCTACTGAAGTAGCCAGCTTCTACCTTTGCCACAGTTTAAAATACCTGGTACTAAAGCTGCCTCCTTCTGGTCCTTCCTTCAGTATGGCTGTGGGGAGTTAAGTGTGGGTTTAGATGTTTTAAGCAGTCAGGGAAACCCGGAGAAGATAGTTTGTTTTCGTTCAAAATGTATCAATTTGGATTATTTTTCAGTGTCCTAAAATTCTGAGTTGTTAAAATGTCATGCGATCTTCCAAGGTGCAAATACATTAGATCACTCTAGAGGTTAGCTCTACTAAATTCATAAATTCATAGTTTGCACACAAAACTGCACAAGATGTTGCTCTCCACTGCCACCTGACCTCCAAGTGTGGTGCTTGTCTGCTCTATGCAGCAATTGAAGATGGAATTCTTAAGCAGGCAATCGGATAGTTGAAGGCCCAGCCCAGCTAGCACTCCGTTCTGTATTATCTATAAGCTGACCACAGGTAATGACACTAAGATTGATCCATTATCACGCAATATTAATTATATAAAACAATGGACTTTATTGTGATGTTATCCTGCAGACCTGTCATTTGCTTTGGCCCTATTCACTCTGTCTTATCCTCTGCTCCTGAACCTGCTGGTCCACGTCCTCTTCCCAAGATCCTACACCTACCACAAATTTTACTGTTTGTAAGTCTACAGAGAAAATATATATTTGTCTCTTTGAGTGTGGCTGATTTTTTCTTAACATTATGAACTCCAGTTTCATCTGTTACTTAGCATTTAGGTGAATGTTTGTTGAGTAAAAATTGCATGCTTGATATTGTTCAAGTTCCTCTGTATTCTTATGTAATTCATATGATAAAAATATGAGAGCATTTTAATTATTTTAGCATTTGATATTCAGAGAGTTGAACATAAATATCTCTCCAGGCTGGTAAGGAGCACGGTTGGGATTCATATTGCACTGTGCCTTCAGAACCCACTCTTTTAGTCCTCTAGGAAGTGCCCTCTCCAGCCGCTGATAACTGGCCATTTCACTCTTTTTCCATTAAGCCTACGCTTGATATTACTTGTGATCAGGGATGGTATTTTAGCTGGTAACTATTTTCTCATCAAGACCCAGTTTTTCATCCTAAAACATTAAGCTGTGAGTTTTTCTGAAGCCAAACATGGAGCTGCTGTAGACACCTGAGTTAATACCCAGTAAACCTCTAGAGAAGGGGTAAAACACTTGAAATACGTCTCCTCAGGAACTTTTCAGGCTCCTTTGAACTTAAATCAGTAGCACCAGCACTATTCTGCTTCCTCAGTTGCCTTTTATCCACACAGACACAGCATCCTTACTTTAATTGAAATCAGCAAACCCGTGATGCTACCACATTGCAGAAGGAAATCCCGGCCCTTCACCAGGGTGTTTTCTCTAGTTCTGTATATGGGGAAACACCTTTGCTACAGTTTAGTTACAGGGCTGTTTGTTACAGATTAAAACATATAAAATGCAAACTTATTTCCCTCTGCTTCCTGTGTGTGTGGGGTGTGGTGTGTGTGTGTGTGTGTGTGTGTGTGTGTGTGTTGTGTGTATGTGTTTCCTGCTTCAGAAGAGATCCCTGCAACAATTCAAAGCCCAAGGGTAGTGAGAGCTATGTCTCCTTTTCCTTCTGGTCACTGGTATAAATGAGCCTGGGATAAGCCACTATTGGATATTCAGACTGGCATGAGACTCTGTGCTGTTGAAAATATCCATTGGAGATTTACCTCTGATCTCTTGACTGGCCATGACTAGGACAATACAGCAAAACTTCAGGCACAACAAAACAACCACAACAAAACCTAAAAACTCTTGGTCAGAATTGTGTGATAATGACAATGGTATCACCACTAATAACAAACCAGCTAAGCAAACCTTAATTACAGACTACATGAAATTCCTTTCATGTCAAGGAAGCTTCTCAATATAAGGTAGTCTAAACTGTATTATGTCTTATATGGCATTTTGAAAATTCCACCAAGAGCTAGTTATTTCAAATGCACTATTTTAATTATCTAGTAGGTGTTCATTCTGAATACTTTGATTTTGTCTGGGTTCAATCTTTAGCATGCCTAGACTCCCACCTAATTATATTTCTGTGACATGGCAAATTAAGATTTTTTTTCCTCTTAAAAAGCAATAAATACTCTGTAGTTAAAACCTCCATTTCCACTTAGGTCCACAGCACCTCACGGAATACTACTTGTAAATCTGGCTTTTCAACGTTCTGGCTTAATTTCCAGCTCTTAACTACTGCCTGCCCCTAACCTCCTTAACACGGGCTCAGGAAAGTGATGACTTTAAATTTACGGTTGTTAAATAGATTGTAATGACCAGAAGGCCCATCAATCTTGCTGACCACAATAATTTTAAAAAGAAGCGGTTTAATTACCGGACCATTTGTTGATGGTTTTTATCACACTGACTGCCCTTCTTGGCATGGAGAGCCATAGGCTGGAGAGGTAGGAGGCGGGCCATTGTGGCAAAGTGGTGCTGATGCTGGGAATTGGACTCCAAGGACAATTTGTCAGTTTGCTTAGGCGGCACAAAGCTACTTTGTTTTGCTCACATCCAACTGCTTGTTTGACCATTTAAAAATCTTGTAGTTTTCTCTCTCATTCTACCTCAGTTTGCATGTCATAGGTTCATTATTTAAGATGAATTGTTCTGGGTAACTCGATGATCCCAGAAGGGATTTGGCTAAATCAATTTGGGACTACAGATTACTGTCACGTATCCTTTGTAGCTGTCCAGCTTTCTCTCATCTTTATCCCATTAGCTTTTCTAATGCATGTATTTATATAGAGTATTTTTGTGTGTGCATGTTACTATGTAAATGGATTACATGTGTGAGTGCATGTGAAGGCTAGAGAAAAACTTCTGATGTAATCCTCAGGAATTCGGTCAGTGCTTTAAAGTGTGGTCTCTCTTTGGCCTGGAACTCATCATCAACTCATATACAATGGCTGTCCAGACAGACAGAGGGATCTGCCTATCTGCATCTGTCATACTGAATCTCAAGCACATGCCACCACATCTAAGGATTTTTAAATGGTTTATTGAAATCAAGCTAAGGTTCTTATGCTTACAAAGTGAGCCCTTTATCAATTGGGTTCGCCCTCTTTGGATCCCCCACACATACTTTTAAAAACATTTAAGTCTGCATTCCAGCATTTGCCTCTCTCTACAAGGTTCCTTCAAATGAAATTCCTTATAGTAATGTAATGTGAGTCTATGTACAAGATAACTGTAAATATACAGCATTTAAAGAACTGTTAGCTTTATAAGGTTAGGACACAACTGTATCCTGATACTGATGCCCATCAAAGAGATGTCTGAGAGAGCCCAAGAGGTTAAGTTGCTCAAGTGAGGGAAGCCAAGGAGCATATTCAATCCCTGACATACAGCAGGATATGAATTGTATATATGTATATGTTTCTTGATCTGGAGGATTAGTTGAAATTTGCTGGCAATGCATCTGATTCTCCATTTTTTTGTTTTTTGGTTTTTGTTTTTTTTTTTAATTTCTTTGTGGTGTTATGGAGTAAATAACCCAGGATGGATATTCCCCTTACCCTGTTCTGTTCTTCTGACTAACAATTAATACCCTCTATTTGGAAATTGGCTCAACAACTACTATCTTTACCAAATTTAGCCTTCATAGAGAACACCCCCCCCTTCCATATAACATATCTTATGGCTTTGATTTAATTGTCCATAGCATTGTCTTGGTCTTCTTTGGAATGTACACAATTTCTGATTGAGATTATCTTCACTGGGGCCAATGTTTAACCTGCCACTAAGGGCCCTTTACTTGGAAAACTGGAGGAATCATGAGTTAATTCTTTGCCTACAGATTGTCAGGCACTGGAAATGTATGTAAGTCATTGGTGTGGGTTAGTCCAAGTCCTACCTATTTGGATACTGTCTTAGTCACTGTACTATTGCTATGAAAAGACACCATGACCATTGCAACTCTTATAAAAGAAAGCATTTAATTGGGGGGGTTCCTTACAGATTCAAAGAGTAGTTCATTATCATCATGGGAGGGAGCATGGTGGCAAGCATGGCACTGAATAAAAGCTGAGTGCCACATCCTAATCTATAAACAGAGAAGCAGAAAGAGACACTGGGCATGTGACCTTCTGAAACCTCAAAGTTCACCCTGAGTGCCATACTTCCACCAACAAGATCATACCTATTCCAGCAAGGCGACACCTTCTAATCTTTCTATTCCTTTCAAATAGTACCACTCCCTGGTGACTAAGCATTCAAATGTATGAGCCTATAGGGTCAATTCTTACCCAAACCACCACAGGTACATCCTGGTGACTTCATCCTGGATGAATGCTGAGTTTATACTATGTGATTATATTGGGCTGGATGAGAGCCATGCAATACAAGGAAGCTTCAAAAAGTATACATATCAAATTCACTGGAATAGTGAAAGATTAGGGCCAGGGAGATAGATGGAGAAAACTCTATAGGTAAATAACACTGAAAAAAATCTCAAACACAATTAAAAGCAAAGCTTAATTGGAGAAACCTTAGAATTCTTCATGAGGTTTTCAGGATGGGTGTACTAATCAGGATTTCTAAAAGTAACCCGAGCTATGATATTTTTCTCTCCCCTTTCATTCATTCACTCTCTTTCACAGAGCCCTTGTAGCAATAATATTTAGGAAACCATACCAATTCTGATTTAGACTCTTAAGATTAAGTAGTAATAATAGACTGATCGAATTTATTCCCACTTGGAATGAGAGTTAACATAAACATTTTCACACAAGAACAAAAAGGTTAACATCAGACCTTCATAGGAATGGGTAGATAGCACTGGGTATCAGCAAGCCAAGCCCGGTCTCTCTTTAACCCTGCCTGTGGGTTTGGAAACAGAAGGATTCAGGACACCAATATCTGTTCCAATGATTGGATTCTAAAATGGACTTCTAGAGTGAGGGTCAGAATTATGTTTAGAATTATTCTACTGCAGCATGTGTAGAGAACAAATTATTAAAACCCATGACGGAATCTCATATGATTCCTTCCAAGGAATTCTTGGTCACCCTCCAAAAGAAAATCACATGCTTTGACCAGGGGGGCGCTTCCAGGAGCTTCACAGTCTCTATCTTCTCCAAGAAGTTAACTCTCTACTTGGAAATCATAAAGTAACTGACAGATCAAGCCTTGCTCTCTGACATTTAATATCACTGTGTCTCAGTGCCCTGTGATTGTGCTGCCAATTAACCATAATGTGGTATTTTGAGAGCCATTTAGATATGTTATTTTTTAATGATCTCCTCATTGAAAGTCTAAAGCTTTGCTTGGGATTCTAATCAAGGTTTTCAATGAAAAAGAGGGATGATATTAAGCAAGAACTAATAAGCTCTATAAAAAAATATAACATAGTGTATTTGACAGGAAAAGGGAGAAGAACAACACATGTCCCTGCCAGTGTGTGTCCTCTCATTAGAATTTTACATGGACTATTGCATGAAGGCTGCAGACTCTTCTCAGTGATGTAGGTACTTATGAACCCATGACGAATCTGTCTTCTCTTAGTCAAACTTTCAGCTCATCTCTAAGGAGAGTCAGGGGAGGAACAAAGGCTGTAGTCTCCTTTATAAGGAGTATATGTTCTGCTGAAGAAATGGCTAGCCTATCATTCCCAGATGACTCAGACACCATTCTCAGGGCCTTATCCACATGGTTTAATTGCAGGTATGAAAAAGTTTCATTTAATGTAACAATAGTTTTCCTAAATGGTCTGTGGTTATTATGCTGGATTCATGACCTTTAGACTCTGATGGATTAACTTTTAAAGAATCAATTAAACAAGCAAATCCTTGGGAAGTGTCCATATTATCACCAGAATCTTAAAAACAGATGAGAATGAGTGGTATCTAGGCAATATGTATGAGGGATCCAAGGCTGATTATTGAGATATCCTATCTAGTCGACTTCACATTAGCTAAGGTCCAAGCATTTCAACAATCTTTGTATATTATTCTAGGCAGCATAATGAGGGGAGAGAGAGGGGAGGAGAGAAGGAGAGAGAGAGAGAGAGAGAGACAGAGAGAGACAGAGAGAGACAGAGAGAGACAGAGAGAGACAGAGAGAGACAGAGACAGACAGTTGGAGAACACATAGACCAAGTAAATCTTTAAAAAGGTTATATTGGGTAAGCCATATCACCATTGTATGGAGAGTGGGGCACAGCCTGATCTAGATGGTATTTGCCCACCCACCTCAAAAAAAAAGGATCAGATATCTTTTTTTCTAATTTGAAATTCATGTTCAAATAAAAGAAGGGCTTGGGGGTTGGGAAGATGACTTAGCAGATGAAAGCAATTATTGAAAAAACTTGAGGACCTGAGTTCAAATCCCCTGGACTCAATGCTGGGTGTGTCATGAGTGTCTATAAACATGGTAGTGTGGAGTGAAGACAAGTGATCTCAAGGGATTCCTAGCTACCAGTCTAACTGAAAAATGAAAAACTCCAGCCTTGTTGAAAAGCCCTGTCTCAAGGGAATAATGTAGAGATTGATAGGGCTTAACCCTCAATGTCCTCCACCCTTCAAACATGCATATATGCTCATAACTACACATGTGCATGCACGTACATACATGCATATACAAACACACATGAACATAAAGATACATATTTTTATAAAGTCTTATAAATGCACTTTGAATAAATCATTTGGCCAGTAAGCATGAAGTCCTAGGTTCAATACTGATAGCTGCAAACACACACACACACATCTTGATATTTTTATGTCAGCTACTTTACTATATAGTGACAGAAATATTTACTAGTAAGGAATACACAGACCTCATTATGAAATCGGGAATAAAATAAGTATAATAGTGATTACTCTGTAATTTTCTTATAATATTACTGTGCTTTTAATGCAGACTTTTGATGGTTATACCAATTGAAAGTCTAAAACACATAAATTAATCTCAGATTTACATGTAATATAGACACACTTTTCTCCTTATTGAACAACAAAAAAGCTTAAGTTTTGTTTTAGTTGATTGGCTTTTTTGTTTTGTTTTGTTTTTTTTTGTGTTTTGTTGAAAGGGGCCTCTTGATATGCACCATGTATGAGGTTTTAAAAATAGTACATTAGTAAGTTTCAGATACCCAATAGATAGTTAGGTAGAATTTCCAAGTCTGAATTACTGGGTGTAAATTTATCAACAGCCAACTTGTGAATGAAAGAATATCCTCTCTTTCTTCTTAGAGATTTCCCTTGTGGCAATAGAATCCTTGAAATCCTCAGGGAACAAATTGGGGATAAAAGTTAGAAAGCACACCCGGCTTATTTTCCACGCTCTGAGCAGACCCAAGAAGAAAGACTGAATTTAATCAAAAAAGATTTTATTGATGAAGGTATCTCTCCTCCAGGCTAAACTTTGGCCCCTGCATGCTAATAAACCATCTCATTTCTCAGAAGTAGCCTTCTGCATAAAATCCTGAGAGAGACCACGGGCAGAATACATCTTGGGGAGAGGGACTCTCAGACAATCAATCAGATGTCTATAAGGTCTCCACTGTCCCTCACTGAGTTGAGAAGCACTTGAATGGCTTTAGGCTGCCTGTGGTTTAATTCTTGGGCAGTGACCTGAATACCTTTGGATGCTCAGGACAATGCTTAGATTTCTACTGCAAAACCCAGCCCCCTGCCTAGCTCCTGCTAGTTGAACCCTCCCTGGGTGAGCGTCTGCACCCTGGTGTTTTATTCCTATCTTTTTTGCACATGTGGAAGTTTTACTGCCCAGATAAGAAGATGAAAAATCTGCAGCCTCCAGATTTTATGACCACTGTTTGTGTCCTTTTAATCTGTTATTATAATAGGGCACTATTATAATACAGTTTTTCTTTGGTCTTTCTGCCTGTGGCAGCCAGAGGGAGCTTTACTTTGTACCTTCTGATTGCCAGCACGCCTGAAAAACAGTAATAAAGGGGCATTTAAAAGGGCAGGCTACATCCTGAAACACTCAGTCTCGTCTCACATCTGGATTTGAGTTTCTGTTCTCATTGTAGCTGCAAATGGAAGTTCTTCCCGAAAGATGACTTTCAGAATCTGGGGCACAGAGACTAGAGAGTGTCTGGAACCAGTGGTCCTTCTCTGCTGTTTTAGCTTTTTTCAGAGCTCAGCAGTGAAGGGTCATGCACTGGACTGTGGTATTCTGTGAGGGTGGCAAGAGGTGAGGAATGGGTTGGGGTTCTTGATTTAAGGTTCATAGCATCCTTGAGTTTCTTACTTTTGTTTTTCTCTCTCTCCTCTCTTTTTTTTTTTTTTTTTTATTTCCTACCTCCCTTTCACTCAGCTGTGGCTTCTGGCTAGAGGTTATTTACAAATTTGCCATTCATAACTGCCTCCCATTCTGGAAATCTTGTACCACATTTTTTAATAATGAAGTGAGTATTTGGTAACTAGACATACTAATGCTGTCCCCCCCCCCCAGCCTGTGAGAAGAGTTGCTTAATGGTCCCAGCTATTGAGAGAGGTGGCATCTTCTGCTGAGAAAAGACACTGCTTTTTTCTTCCTTTTTATTTTTTTCCTAAATGCCTACTGTCATGGGAGTGTATTTCTAAATCACCATGCCACACATATGGTAAGATACGGAACCTATTTTATTTTGCTCCGTTGCAATCTTCTTTTGGTTGGCAATGTTATGCAACCACAGAAGCATGGGAAGCTCTGGAATGCTGGAGTATTTAGAGACAGAAAATGTAGCCAGAGCTTGCCTGATGGACTTGCTTCCCCCATATAGGTTTTTGCACTTGATCCCATAACTGTCTTATCCTTGCAAGCAAATGGCTTCTTTTATTGGATGAGTTTTAAAAATCACAAATGTTCTCTTGACCAAGGTCTACCTCCCTGCTGATACTCACCCTGAATGGGTGTAAGCTCTTAGAAATTCTACAGGGAACATGGCATGTGCCTACAATTCCCAGTAGAAAACGGATTTTTTTTTTTTAAATGAAAGCAATGTTCATGCCCTTCATGTATACCTCTGGGCTCCAAGGGAGAGAATTCAAAGAAAAACATACCTGTTGGTGAGACCCCAGGCATATATATTTCAAAGACAAAGAAAGAAAACACATAAATCAGGGTTCAAAGTAACAAAGCTTTGCTTGGAAAGTATAGGACAAGAGGCTAGATCTTGAAATACAATGATCAAATATCACAAGCGCCACAAAACCCAAATCCAACAGACTGCAGCTGCTAGCTCCTGGATCATTTATGGCTGCTCAGAATAATATGATGTAAACCATACCAGAGATGCCAATAGTTGGAAAAAAGCCAAAGGCCCAAGTACATGCACTTTCTAGCAGTCCTTTGGGGTTGTTTCAGTACTTTTCTTCCTAGAATTATTCCATCCTAGACTGTCTCAAGCAGAGAGTGAATAGAGTAGTTACTCCTCAATCCCAGAATCTCTCAGTGATAAGTTGATTCATTAGCAGTATTTGAGGTTAAATCAAGGCATACAAAAGCTGAGAGGTGAATGGCTGAGCCCAGTGTGCTTCCTTTGTCTTCTTGTGAGTTCTTTTACTAAGTATGCTGGAGGAACCTCCAACTAATCCTAATGGCCAATTGGGGAACTTTCTCAAGGGCCATAAGAGTAGGGAAAGAGAAACAGAGAGGGACATGCTAGGAACAGCAAAATAAAATTATCAAGTCTATTTAAGAATGCTGATTCTGTTTGGCTGTAATTCTGGTTAGCCAAAATATGTTTAATTGTCTGAAAAATACAATCTCAGGAATATTTGGCTCTTAAGGTCTCTCTCTTATTTTTATTTATTTCGTTTTATTCTAAAAATTGATTGGGTTCTAAATCTAAACTTTTTTGGATATAGTATCAAATGTTAAGCAGAAACTTTTAATATCACTGTGAACCAGAACTAATGCAGAGCTTTCCCAAGGTTTTATCTTGCTATGCTTTCTGTTTAGTATTTTCTATTGCTTCCTGTAGCTCTCTTGGCAGTCCACTGGCAATCTATAAGGTACTGACATTCCCATCCTCTTGTTGAAGTGGGGATCTACCTGCTGTCCCACAGCACAACTCCAGTACCCTTCTTCAACATAAGAGGAAGAGAACACAGACTTAGCACTTTCTCAGCAGACTTGGGTAGCTTAGTATTAAAAATTGAATTATAGCCAGGCAGTGGTGGCGCACGCCTTTAATCCCAGCACTTGGAGGCAGAGGCAGGCGGATTTCTGAGTTCGAGGCCAGCCTGGTCTACAGAGTGAGTTCCAGGACAGCCAGGACTATACAGAGAAACCCTGTCTTGAAAAACCAAAAAAAAAAAAAAAATTGAATTATAGACATGCATAACAGTGGATGGAGCGTGGAGATTCTTACAGAAGAGGAGGAAGGATTGTAGGTATAGGAACTCCACAAGAAGACCAACAGAGTCAACTAACCTTTTTTTTTTTTTTTTTTTTTTTTCTGAGAAATTGAACCACCAACCAAAGCACATACATGAGCTTTACCTAGGTTTCCCCAATCATATGTAGCATCTGTGCAGCTGGACCTAAATGTGGGTCCTGAACAACTGGAACAAGGGCTGTCCCAAAAGCTGTTGCCTATACATGGGATATGTTCTAATATCTGGGGTGCCGTGTCTGGCCTCAGTGAGAGAGGAAATGCTTAGCCTGGCTAAGACTTGAAGTGACAGGGTGGGGGTATACCCAGGGGCTCCCACCCGCCCACAGGAGAAGAAGAGAGGGGAGGGTGGAAGGATTGTTGGAGAGGGTGACTGGGAGGGGAGCAGTGATCGAGATGTAAAGTGAATAAGTAAAAAAAGAAAAATTAAATTAAGTTAAAACAAAAAACTAAATTCAAGCAATGTGAAATGACTTTGTTGAACTTTAATGATCATTCATCAAGCTCCTCCCCAATTTCTGATTTCGACCAAAATAAAATTACCTTTAGAAAAGTTCTGTGATCATGATTTTTTGTTGTTGACGTTGTTATGCATATAGCTAGAGGTGTGCAGGTAATGTGGCCAAACTTTTTTTTTTTTTTTTTTTTTTTTTTGGTTTTTCGAGACAGGGTTTCTCTGTGTATCTCTGGCTGTCCTGGAGCTCACTCTGTAGACCAGGCTGGCCTCGAACTCAGAAATCTGCCTGCCTCTGCCTCCCAAGTGCTGGGATTAAAGGCGAGTACCTCCACTGCCCAGCTTAAACTTTTTTTTATATATACATGTGTGTAGGTACATATACACCAACATGCACATACAACTTTATCATAAATTTTGCTGATAAAAAACTATGCGTATTTCACAATTTATACATAATCATAAAATATATATTCACCTTTTCAGTGAGTTTCATAAAGCCAATTTGATTTTCACACAATGCTTTGTTGATGTTGAATTTCCATATCTATGGTCAATCTGGTTATAATGTAACCATCATCTGAGAAATTCAGCTAGAATTAAATGCTTAGTTGCTATCCAGTTAGATCTTCTTCCTCATCACTGACAAACAAGTGTGCCTGAAATATAAATGTTTATTGATAGCTTTGTTTACGTACACGCAAGACAAAAGTGAAATGACAAAAATTCATTGCCAAACCAAACTCATTTGTCAAGGCATGAGTGACTCTTCTGGTGAATATTTAGTTTAGAATACTAAAGGGTATTTTCTCAGTTTCTGCACTATGTACCCTAAAGAGATCCAGACACAATGTGGTTTTAAATTCAATATATAGTATAGTTTTCTTAAGGCTAGATAATAAAGAAAATAATAAATGGGTTATGATTACCAATGAAGTACATTCTGTGTTGCCATACCTAATTTCATGCTACAGACTTATTGTCACAATACACAGAGTTTGACAAATGTGGCCAAATAGTATGCTAGTTTACATCTTTCTCACCACACCAATAAAATAGACCCACCCACCCAATAACACAGGAAAGAATAAGGTATAGTGAACAATTAGGATGTAAGAATTCTGTATTTTTTTTTACTTTTGCTTTTAGTAATTATTCAATTATAACTTATATAACTTAATAATAATTTTAAACAGCTTATAGATTTTTCTAAAATTATGCAAACAACTTTCTGAGTTAGTACAAGATAGTTCCAACACATCCTATCCTACTTATATAGATCCTTAAATCAGAACAAGCCCCCAAGATTAAAAAGAATAGAAGTTAATTTCAAGAGACTCATTTATATTTTGCTTTGCCTTTTCCATGTCCCCTGCAAAGCAGTCACAAACCAAGTCCATTTCAGTGATAACAGGGACAACCTGGGCTAATACATGGCACCTTGGTCAATGAACTGGAGAGCTGGGTATCATCCATTAGGAAGAAGAGATCTCTGGCCAGAGCACCTGCCTGTCTCCTCCCAGTGGGGTTTGCGTTTCTGCACATTCTTCAGGATAATCTGAAGTCCTTGGAGGTCCCACCCTCTCTGGCCATCCACTCACTCTACTTGTAAGTCTTTCCATAATCAGTTTGTGTTGTGAAGGTGTGCGTCATCTTGTGACTGAGACAATTTAATAGCAGGGAACTAGATTCAAGACTGCATTTCTCTGGTAATACCATCTCAGAGTTTTCTTAAAACTCAATCACTGACTCAATCACTGGTGAAAACTGTATGGTAATAATCTCTTTCCCTATTAACTTGTTTTTGAAGTCATACAGTAGTATTATTCCCTCCTTGTAGCCACTTAATTGAATACTTGAATGTCAACATGTCAATGGTCAGTTTCAATGATTTCATCAAGTGTGATAGCTTCATTCTTTCAGAACACTGATGTATCAATTGTTTCCTATATTTTGTCTTCTGCAGCTCCCCTACTTGTGTGGATCCTCAAATCAGCAATCAGCCCACAAATATTTTTAAGACTTTACAATTTACCAGCAATGACTCTATATTGAATGCTGCCCTTTAAAAAGATAGCAATTGTGAGCATGCCTGCACTTGGGAGTCAGAACTCTTTAATTCAAGCAGTGCACAAGGTGAGCAGCTCACATCCAACACTTTAAAACTGAGGAAAAGTTTAGTGGCCGGAACAAAAGAAGGTAGCCATAGAGTTCTCCCGGGAAGAGTTTTGAAGTTCCTGATGCTAAATGTCCATCTTTCCATCCTGTGATGATGTGATTTAGTAACAGAAGGATTGCCCACATCTTATTGGTTGTCAGCAAGAACTGGCCCCGTTATTAACAATTCGGAAGTTAGAAGAAGACATGTCTTCCTTATCATACTATTTTGACTTTAATTAATTTTGCATTACGTATTTGTGGATTATCCTTAGTATAAACAATAGCCAAGCACTGATCTTGCAGACTCTAATATCCTGTCCTGCTTTTTAACCTTTCCTTTTCTGACTTTATTTGACTTTTCTTCATGTATCTATCCTGGAAAACAAAAGTTGCATATAGAGAAAGTAAGGATAATTCATAGTTTCAGCTTTATACTGGACAGATGATTTCATAGACTGGCTTTGGGAGTCTTAGCTAGAATTTTTTAATTTGGCAATTATCTATAAGCATTTATTCCTATATGCATTTTTCTCTAGGAGCCTCAGTTTGCATCAGTTACACACAGGATGCATGTGATGCCCTAAAGTTAAGCACCGCCTCCTAATAGGGATAGCAGGACCCACTTTCTACTGTATGCCTGTCGGAAAGGACTTTCACTGATAAACTCTTGTCCATTTTTCCTTACTTAATGTCTCTTTTAAAATCGACTTTTATTGAATTACTTATCTTTAAAATGGACTTTTATTGAATTAGTTATTTTTTAAATTGACTTTTATTGGATTAGTTCTTTGACAATTTAATGTCTCTTAAAGAATATTTTTATGTCAAAGTTCTAGTCAATGGATAGATAAGTACTAAAAAATATGTGGGGAGTGGTGTGTGTGTGTGTGTGCACTTGTGTGTATGTTGTACATGAGCATGTGTGTGATGTGTATTGTGTGTGGAGTATGTACATGTATATGGCATGTGTGTGATATCCGAGGTATGTCTATGTGGTGTATGTGTATATGTATATTGTATGAGTGTATATGCGCTATGTATGTGGTATGAGTATATATGTGTGGTTGTGTGTTGTGTGTGTGTGTGTGTGTGTGTGAAGTATGTATGTGTGTGTGGTATGTAAGTGTATAGCATTTTGTGTGTGGTATAATGTGCATATGGAGTGTGTGTGTGTTTGGTTGTGAAAAAGTATGTGAAGGATAAGTGTATGTATATGTGTGGAAAGTTTGCATGTGTGTGGTATATATGTATGTACATGTGTGTTATGCTGTATATATAGTATATGTGCATATGTGGCTGTGTGTGTGGCATGTGTTATATGTGCATGTGTGTGTAATTTATGTGGCATTGGTGTGAGGTATATGTATATGAGCATGTGTGTATATTATGTTTGTGGTATATATGGATGGGTGGGTGGTATATAGGGTATGTACATGCTATATATGTGCTATATATGTGCGAGTGTCTACCTATCACTGTCTTATTCCCTCATGACAGAGTCTCTCACTGTCTTAGTTAGGGTTTCATTGCTGTGACCAGACACCATGATGGTGGCAAGTCATATAAAGGAAAACATTTAACTGGGACTGGCTTACACTTTCAGGAGTTTAGTTCATTATTATCATGGTAAGAAGCATAACAGCATGCAGGCAGACATGATGCTGGAGAAGGAGCCAAGAGTTCTACATCTTGATCTACATGCAGCAAGGAGGGGACCGTGTTCCACACTGAGCTAGGAAACCTCAAAGTCTGCCCTCACAGTGACACACTTCCTCTACAAAGACCACACCTACTCACACTTATTCCATTGACAAGGCCACACCTCCTAATAGTGCCTCTCCCTATCGGCCAAGCATTCAAGCATATGTGTCTATGAGGCCATTCCTATTCATACCATCACACTCACTAAGCCTGGATATAAGGTGGCAGACAACAAGACCAAATATCCTCTCCCCAACTGCCATGCCTACCTCTGACACTACAGGCATGTCTGCGCCTGTGTCACACTTTATTTTTAATCTATGTGCTGAGGATTGGAATTCACATTCTCACACTTGACAACAACCTTTCTACTCACTGAGCCATCTCTGTAGCCCAACAATTTAAAAAAACAATTGAAAACTTATCTAATCTAATTGATCATACATATTGGTCAACAACTTGTAGTAAGTTGTGACCAGCCTCTATAATCGCAGTATCTCTGTTCTTTCAATCATTTATCCCTGACTTGTGGCACCTGACCACTTAACTACATGATTATAGGGCTTATAAAGAGATATGCTTTTGTAAATTGTCTGTCAAACATGTATTAACATCACTAGCAATGACAAATATTTGTGCATCACATACCCCCATTGTGTGTAGGGACTAGATCCATGAATACATGCCTTTCTTTCATTTAAAGTACTATGAAGTGCCTGAACTAAGTACTAATGATTCCCTAATGATAGTCTACAGTGTGTACACAATGGACTGTCACTTTTTATATATTGTACCTACTCTTTCCACCTTAGTGTGAATCTCTAGAACTAGCCAGAGTATCCTGTCGTTGTCCCAAATGTTGAAATAATGACCAGGCTTGAAGAAGATGCACACTGACATAGCATTCACATAAACATGCCATAACTGCTTTTCTTCTTGCCATTGGAACAGAAACAGCTAATGGATTTTGATGACTCCCTGTTGCTTCATCTCACCCAAATCTCTTAGCTGTGGTAAGCTCATTTAGTCTTCCCAATATGTCATCCATAACCATTTCTGTTCTCCCCATCTGATAGATGAGCAACCTGAGGGGCATAGAAATGCAGTACTTACTCAGAATAAAATAGCTAGTAGTAAGTCCTACCCCTGTGAGCAAGATAATCCAACCTCTGAGAACCTGGGATCAGAACTGCATGGGAATTGTAATTGCTGCTCTCTAATGGGAATGTGAATGAAGTTTAGAAGCAAGATTGATCCAGACAGGCATGTTTCTTTTTGCCCTGAGAGAAAGCTTGTTAGAAATCAAAGGACCTGAGCGGCTGCTGAAACAAATGGATGGTAAAGAATCTTCCGGAATGATTTAAGATGGAAGAAAGAACATAGAGAGAAAAGCAACCTCAAGGCCCTGGGGATATAAAGGATTTCTAATATCCTGGCAATAATGCAAAGAGGACTATTGACCAAAGAGCAACCAAAAAGGGGAAAGATGCTAGAGACTAAGATAGCTCCAGTGCCTCTTGATCTTAGAGCCCATGTGAACATGTGCACAGGGAGGCCACATGGCCCTGCCCAGATGATCTTATAGAAGCTTTCTTTTGTTTGATGCATATTTCCCTTTATTTCTCTATCAATGTCTCCTCCTCTCATTGTTCCCTTGGGTGAATGACTTTGCTACCTTGCTGTAAGGAAAAATTATTTCATTAGTTGAACCATTGAATTTTTCATTAGTCAAGCCACTGAATTAAATAGACTTAGTATAATACAGCCTAAATGTCCTTTGAAAAGCATGCGAACAACCAATAAACAAATAAACAACAGCAAAAAAAAACCAGAAAATCCTGGAGAGAACCCATTAACCTAGGAGCTAAGGCTGTCCTCTTTCGTGATATTACGAACAATCTACTTCCTATTTATGACCCAGCAGTTGATGTGATGTGACTGATACTATCAGTGCTAGTGTAAATATTGGACCTCGGCCATGTTATTAACTCTATTTTCCACCTATTTCATTGGAATATTAAGCTCCTTGTGGTTTGTTTCATACTGTGGAATTTTTTTGGGGGGGAGGGGTAATTTTATCATAGTGTAAGTCATACTGTTAAGATATCCAATCCTTGCTTCATCTCCCCCATTATGGCAAATGGCAGTTGATTAGGGCTTTCTTTAGATCATTATCAATGGTTTTCTACTTTGCAGATAGTGCTGTTAAGACAAATCTATCATATCCCAGAGATCCTACACAGCTCGTTATTTCTGCGTGATTTATTACCCTCACCATGGAAATGTTGTTAGTGAACGTTGGGGAAGCAGAGGCTGTATTGAGAAATATCAATGTATCCTTATGTTCTGGCTTGCAGTGACAGTCAGAGATCCATCTCCATGACAGTTACCTTGTTAACATTTTGATCACATGGCAAATTTGCCATTTTTCATGGTAACAAGTATAAGTTTGCACAAGAACCACAGATAGACAGGGAAGATAAAACAGCTCTCTCTTAGTTTCTCTGTGTGATGTAATCAGTAATATTTGGGAGAAGTGCAATAATTACTCCATGGAAAGCGCAGTCACTGGAAAATATGTGTGTTGTAGAAAGCTGAGATTTTTCTTCATTAGGATGTGCCCTTTGTTATGTATTTTTTCATTTGTTGACATTTTGATGAACAACTATGCCTATGTAAATTAGCAAGATATCACTAAAGAGTTCACCATCAGCAGGCTAGGTTTAAACACAGCTGAGATGTGTGAAAGGTAGATGAAATAAAAGCATGCAGAGTTCTGAGGAATAGAGAATTAGTGGTGAGTCTGGATTGTTTCTCCCTCAGCCTTCTAAATTCCCAGTAAAAGCCTCCATTGTTACTCTCAATGTTGAGTAATGGACATTCTTCAACAAATGCCTCCCAATGCCTCCCTGCTGTGCTCCCCCAGGGGAGACTATTGTGTTGTTCTCCTCCTACACTGGGCTCCTTTGCTGTGAAATCTTTAGTTGAAGAACTTTTAAAAACTCCGCATTCTGGGTACTGCCAAAAGGAAGAATGTGTTTGAGAAAGCATCTCCTTTGCAATCAGAATTTTGTTATGTTGATTTATTGTTAGATATGGGCACTGATCTACCCACAGTAAAGATGAGAGCTGTCGGTGCAACAGACAGCTGACAGTTGGAGCACATTGAAAATCTGACAAGCTGGTAGCACAAGTCCACAGGGGCAGGCAGGAAGATGGGACTCTGGGTGGTACACGAGTTTCTTCTCTTATGTAGTTCACTGCTACTTGTGCCTAGAGCGTCCAATAACATTTGGTTTTTATATGTTTCTTTCAGGTAGTATATATATATATATATATAGTTTTATATGTTATATATATGATATATATAGTTGGGGTGTGTGTGTGTGTGTGTGTGTGTGTGGTATGTATGTTGTGTGTGTGTATTTATATATACTATATATGCCACCTGATATATAATGTTTTCCTAATTATATCAGTACATAACTCACAAGAGAAAAATTATGCTAAATGTAATTAATTATCTCTTTCATTATAATATACATAAAAATATGGGTTTGTTTGATCTTTTTAAAGACAGTGTCTCAGGTAGCCCAAGTGGACCGTAAATTTACTATGTGGCTGAAGCTTGTTTGCACTTCTGATGCTCCTGCCTCAAGGTCCCAAAGTATAAGTTATCATGAGGAGCTTATTTAATTTTAAAGGCAAAAAAATTTTGAAGGCTGCATCTTTTCCAATGATAAGATAATTTTGACCTGTAAATACAACTTATTTATTTATTCATGTATGTTTGTATGTTTGTTTGTTGAGACATTGACTTGCTATATATTCCAGGCTAACCTTGAACTTATGATCCTCCAACTTTAGCCTCCAGGGTCCAGCCTATACCACCTCACTCACCTAAAATATCCCTTGTATTTCTTCTTAATTTTAACTGTACACAGAATCTGGTTAAGCAATTTAAACTAAAATGGTGTTTCTATTCATTTGACTTTAGCTCTTCTTGCTTTTCGATGTGTGGTGAAGGTTTTTGCTTTATCATCTGACAGTGCAAGTGACATAGCTTATTTTGGAAAAGAGGGAAGATTTTTCTTCTATTTTCCTTGGAAGTTACCACTCTGATGACTAGTGTTCAAAATGAAATATGGACTGAGGCATAAGAACTCATGGAGCAACCTCATTGCTTTGACAGGATCTGAGTTTGGAGGTCCTTGATTGTCACCAGATCCTTCCTCTTTTACTGCTGGCTTTTATTTTACCTCCCCTATCTGTCTGTGCCCCTCACCTTTATGTTGTATGTCTGAACAAGGTCAATGTCTTCTTATGAATTCCTCTGTACAGCCCCTGAGGGCTTGTTCATAAGTCCTACAAGTCTGCTCTGCTGTCCTTGTCACTGGATCACTGGTCAGGGCTCCTCTGCTTATCATATCTTGCTGTGGTAACCGTACCTTCCTGTCATCAGGCTCTTCCCAAAGCTCTTCTTTCCTCGTGTGTCTTCAGCCCCTCCTAAGTCTCATAGATAACATTAAACTACCATTAATTTAAAAAAAAATGTTGTTGTTTAGGGGAACTTGGGGGTAATTGCAGTTTTCTGAATCAGTTAAGTAGGATGCTTTTTTGTTAGGCCATTACAGAAAATCTTTATTTAAAGAGCTCATCTACTCAAGAGGAGGATGGCTCCATGGTTGGTTACTTCATTTTCACATATAAGCATAATCATTAAGAATATAATTTATCAAGAAGGAGGTCAGCAGGAATGGGCTAAGAGAGGGAATTGGGGAGAATATGATTACCGTGTGTTGTGTGTGTGTGTGTGTGTGTGTGTGTGTGTGTGTGTGGTAATGTAAAATTGTCAAAACTTAAATAAAATCAGTAATTTTCTTTAAAGAAGGTAATTTTTCCCTGTCCTGGCCTTTCTGGACTTGTTCAAGGCTAGCCCATTTCATGGTCACAAAGTATCTACAGTGGTGGAGATTCCTGTCTCAACTCCCAAATGAAGAAAAATGATTTCCATGTCTTCCCAAGGGTTTGAACTGATAGACAGAATCTCTTTCACATATGCCTCCTTATCAGCTGAGCAGGTCAGTGACCAGAAGTGTGTATCTGACTATTCTTACTAGTGGCTTAGATTAGTCTGGTCCAAATGGGAGCAGCGCTTTACAAAGAATAGGGACTGAAGGAAAAGAGCATCTATCCTCTTTAACCAAATTGGAGCAAGTTAAGGAAGCCAGGAAGGGGAGAGGAGAAGCAGGCACACAACCAATAGGAAGGCTGTAAGGTGTTGCAAAGCTCTGAATCCTTGATGAAAAGAGGAGTCCCCTGCTTCTCATATTGTCTTCCACTTTCTCTAGGAAGAGGAACTGACTTTCCTCCACAGGTTAATTCTAAGAGCGCCTTTCTGCTTGGAACCTGTTGTGCTTCTGATTTATTGACAGTGGAACTTCTGAGGTTGCTTTGGTTTTTTTTTTGCTTTTTTTTTTTTTTGAGAGAAACAACACCCCCACACAACTCATCTGCAGCTCCTCAGCTCTTACTCTGCCTAGTTGCTGGTACTGGCAGGCAGATGCCTCTCCTCTATTCCAAGATATTCGGCTTTAAATAACCTGGCATGCCGCTTACCAAAAATCCATACTAGGTAATTTCAAGCTTCATGCAGTTCACAATGCTATTTTGAAATAAACAATCTGTTCAAGATCGTAGTTCTACTTAGGAATGTAATCAATATATTTTTAAATTTTAAAACATATTGTAGTAAAAATATATTTAACATAAAATTGTTAGACCCTTAAAGCTGTGTGGTTTAGTGCCATGGCACAAACCCAGATTGTATGATGAAAGGATAGGAGTCTTAATATGTGATTCTTGTTATACCAATCTTCAAAATTCCTATAGTCTTAGAAAACCTGAATCTCTGAATACATTCAATATGGACTGCTTTCTCTTCCAGCCTCTGATAACCAGTGTTCTGTTTTCTTTCTGTGATTTTGATTGCTCTGGGGTGAGAGATGAAGTAACACAGTATATTTTCCTATTTGGTGCTTTGTTTTACTTGAGCTGTTGTTTCCCAGGTTCACCCATGTGCCATATATCAGGATCTCCTTCCCAGTCAGTCTGCAATGATGTTCCACGTACAGATAGACCACATTTTGTTCATCTAGGCATCCGTTGGTGACATTGGTTTGCTTCTGCACCTTGGCAATCATGATTATAGCTGTGATGAATATTGGTGTATAAATATCTGATCAAGTCCCTGGTTTCAGTTATTTTAGGCTTATGCCTAGCAGTGAATTAGCTGAATCATACAGTAATTATATTTTTACATTTTGAGGAAGCATCTTGTTTTTCACAGTGGCTGTACTAGCCTACCAACAATGCACAAGTGTACAGATTTCTTCCCTTCTGTGCACAATTGCTTTAAAAATATTTTTAATAATTTGCTTTGTATTTTTCTGTCAGCCATTCTAAGCAGTATGCGTTCTGATTTGAATTTCCTTAAGGATTGTGATGTGTGGAACAGCTTTGTGTGTCCCTTCTAACTTTCTAAACAAGGTCTTTATCATCTGAAGCCTCCTTGCTGGGTAAGAACTTGTTGGCTTTAATGTGGGGGCCACTATACTCTCCTATCTCTATGACTAAAGAAAGGTTTTCTAAAATATTCTCTTTTGGAATGTGATGGTTTATATATGCTAGCCCAGGGATTGGCGCTATTAGGAGGTGTGGCCTTGTTGGAATAGGTCTATCATTGTGGGCACTGGCTTAAGATCCTCACCCTAGTTTCCTGGAAGTTAGTCTTCCACTAGCACCCCTATGTTGAAGATGTAGAACCTCCAGCTGTGCCTGCACCATGCCTGCCTAGATACTGCCCTGCTCCCACCTTGATGATAATGGACTGAAACTCTGAACCTGTAAGCCAGCCCAATTAAATGTAAATGTTGTCCTTTATGAGACTTGCTGTGGTCATGGTGTCTGTTCACAGAATTAAGACCCTAACTAAGGCATGGAACAAGGATAAAGAATGCCCAAGGTCCAGATTAAGAAATCACATAAACCCCGCCCAACCCTAAATTAAAATGGTCATGTGTTTGTTTCCTGCAATTTCAGTCTCCTGGTACTGACCTCACCTCTAAAAGTAAACTCCTGGAATAAGTTAAAAATAGTAACCTGTTCTCACGCTCCACAGCTACAGTTCCATGCAGCTCAGACCTTGTGTAGATTAAACCAAGAGCTGGCAGAGGCAATAAATACTTAACTGGTCGCAGAATTCTTCATTATGTGACAGCAAGTTCATTCTGTTCCAGAACATCTCTATATTTAAAAAAAAAAAATAGTTTTATATGTACGAGTGTTTTGCATGTGGGTATGTATGTGTGTGTATGCTTCTGTGTGTGTGTGTGTGTGTGTGTGTGTGTGTGTGTGTGTGCTGGTTCTTGTGGAGGTCAGAAGAGAGTGTCAGATCCCCTAGAACTGGAGTTATGGAGGCTTGTGAATTACCACATAGGTGCTAGGTATAGAACCCAGGTCCTCTGTAAGAACAAGTACCCTTAACTACAGAGCCATCTCTCCAGCACCATGGACATCTTTTCCCTGTCCCTGTAGCCTCTTCCAAATCAGGATTCACCTTCCATACTTGCATGATGGGTCCTTTTGATTTGGGAATCCGTTAAAATAAGACTTTACATTGTTTCTGAATTTAGTGTTAAGAGTCCGTGTTCTGGGAATTCAAAAGGCCAGGCTCGACCACCATCCTCAATCAGCCATTTGAAAGAGCTAAATCCATAGTAAAATTTTTGAAATAATTTTTATTTTTTTAGTGTAGCTACATTGATTGAGAAGAGGAAAGATGAGATCTAGTACTGCCTGCCAGGTCGTCCTTAGTCTGGGTATCCTAATGTGAAAGTATGATTTAAATAGAAGGCAAGAGATTTATATAACTAAGTGGTCCCAATCAAGGCACATCCCTGACTGCCCATCATTGTCTTGGCTCCAGTATCTCCTGAAAAATAGTCTGACAAGTTATACAGTTTTCTCCCATTGAGGAAGTTCCTCCTCTGGCTACACCTAAGGCATCAGCCTTTCCTTCTCCAAGAATGAGGTTCCTGGGTGTTTCAATTTCCCAGGGTCTGTTATTCAGTAGTCTCATAGGAATCCAAATACCTTTCTTTAGAATATCTTCATCCTTGCTAGGCAGGTCAAAATGCTACTATGTTATAGAAATCAAAAGACACACTACTCACTAGTGCATCAACAAAGTAAGGACTAGCATGTAAGCTAAGTGTTTCTTCCTGGAGCCACACCCGAAAAGCTATGTGTTTGAATGGCCTGGCTGGCCTCTGTTTTATTCTCCCACATCGGGATGGAGGAAACTAATTTAGAATCTATACAATTCTTGTACTAAAAATTCTTTTCACTAAACAAGAGACCAGTTTGGCATCCTAAGGGTTTATGTGCTTAAGAGAAACTCTGATATTTAAGATAATGATGTGACTTATTATGAATCCATGTGAAAAACCATATTTCCACACTAATCTATTCCAAAGCTGCTCCCCATCTCTCATTAAAGCCATTAAGTTTCCTGGTAACTGCAAGTTAAACCATACATAGCTGTCTCTAAAAAACATTTGTTTTTTTCTCATAAAGAAAGTTGAATCATCCTTCTTTGACAATTGAAAGTAAGAAAATAGGAATATACTTATCCGAAAGGCTTCCCCCTTCACTGTAAAAGATAGATTATAAATCACAGGCCTTTTCCCCTATTCCCTGAACAAAGATAATAGACCCAGAAAGCATCCCTGCACCAGACAAGTGTCATGATGGCCCCAGTGAGAACACTGTGGTCCACGTCGCTGCTCACCTTGCCGAGTGAAGATGAGAAGGTGATCCAGCAACTGCTTCCCTGGGAGACAGAGGCTTGAAAGCAAACAGTAAGGAGTAGTTAAGGAAAGCAACTGCCACCTCTAGCAGGCACCTCAGAGGTCAATGAGAACATAGATTGCTTTCCCTCAGGCCTTGGTGACAGTGACAGAGGGAAGGAAGCTTCCTAAATCATAGTCTGAATTATTGTTCTCTGGAAGCAATTCTGAGGCCACTTCAGATGTGGTTATCAGCATCAAATAAAGCATTCTTTTCTCCTCAGAATCTGAAACAAATGATGGGAATCTGTTGAGGCACCCCCTTACACGCACACACAGACACACACAGACACACACACCTGTCTCCAGAGGAAACAAAAAGATACTCCAAGGATGAGACTAATTCATAAGGATGTCTGAGGAAATTATTTAGAGACACTGTAAACATGAAGCTATCACTGAGTGTATATGTATGTACGTGTGTGTGTGTGTGTGTGTGTGTGTGTTTGTAGGTACTTATAGAACTCCCAGGCTTTCTTGGTTTTTTATTATCTCAGCTTCTTCAGTTTTGCTCTTGCAGAATGGGCACTGTCTTCCAGGTTTTGGGGAATGATTGAAGGGGCTGATTAGCAGGTGATGAAGAAATCAAAGTGTTAGAAATAAGGAGAACTCAAAAGGAGCTTCCATCCCTACAAAGGCAAACAGCAGGTGCCAGGGATCCATCTTGTTCTGGCAGCATTACACAGAGGTTGGCAGGGGGCGTTTTATTCTGGTTAACTGAAACTCTATATCTGAGCAAGCCAATCAATGGCTAGCAAAGCCTTTTGATACCTTGTAGTGATGCCTGTGCTGAAAGAGGAGATTCTATAACTTCCTCCCCTCTTGAATCTCCCTAAGAACAAAGGTTGCTGACTTCAGAGACTTAAGTTGGAAACAAGGTTTTTGGCTCTTAGTTTTCCAAACGGGAATATTTGACAGTGAAAACAGGGGTCATTCAGTTTCCCATGGCATGAGTTGGGCCTCACTCTTCATCAGTAGTTCTCAGCTGGGTCACATTGTACCCCTCTCCTCAGGAACAGGGATATAACCCAGTTGGGAGAATGCTTGCCAAGCATACATAAGACCTTGGCTTTAATTCCCATCACTATGTAAACCAAGAATGGTGCTACATGTTGTAATTGTAGCATTCACAAGGCAGAGACAGGAGGATCAGATGTTCAAGGATCTTATCTCTCTTAGAAAGTTAAGCTATGTTAAAAGTTCAAGGCTATCCTGGGGGACATGTCTAATCTAGTTTTAAATGGACTTTGACTCAGTTCAGGGTATGCAGGAAGTAGAAATAACCATCTAGGTTACTTTAGGATTGTGAGTCCAGATGTCTGAAGACTGCTGGTACCCTACATGATCTCCAATGAGAGGAAGAGGACAATGTTCACTTGTGAACCTGCTTGGTTTGATATGTTGTTGGTACAAATTGAAGTTTCCCCCAAGAAGCCGATAAAAGGGCTTCTGAGCTTGGGAAGACAATCCAGTGGGAGTCTCCTGTACAATTGCATAATCCTTAGGTTAGTATGTCATGATCCCATTTGCTGCAGAATACTGGCTCCTCAACCAAGCCTAAAATCAGCTGTCTTTTTGAAAAGTATAGTGGAAATGTCTAGAAGCCTAAAGGATTTTTCTATTTTTCTGTTCTAAGTGTGAATCTACAGTATTAAACCTGGTAGAAAACTGCTCATTCAACCCTGAGATTCTGCAGTTGCTAATAGGCATTGCTTTTCTCAGAAAGGGCCATTTCTTCATTGAGACCTTTTTAAGCAGTGAGTTTTCTCCCTTGCTGGGATCTCAATCTTCCCTGAACATGGGCACAAAGCCTTTTAAGTAGTGCTGATTTTGAGATTTTGACTTTAAATCGCCAGGCATAAGAGCCAGCTACATTGCTACCCCTCACTATCTTCCACTCACATTAGGCAATTTGACATAGCGGTGACATTCCAGGGCATGGTCTGTAGACTTGTCCTATTGAACAAGGTCAAGAATAGTTGGAGTGTCCTGAAATTTATGCTGTAAGTCACCTACAGTATATGAGGTTTGATGTTATTATCCACAATCACATAATGATTCAGACAGCCACAACCCCCCCCACACACACACACACATGCAGAGGCACACACTTGTACACATGTGCAGGTAATCTGAGAAACACTGCTAGAAAGGATGAAAACCCAAGTGAGTCTGTTTCTTCTAAAAGCAGGGAAAGTACGTGGTCTCTTCATCCTTCAAATTTTATTATATGGGATTTTTAAATCACACCTAACCGGAGACTTCCTCCCCTATTTTGACTTTTAACACATTCAGTACTGACAGCAGAAGCAATAGGAGGTTAGTCATTTGCACCCTGCAGGGTCCTCCTTACTTGTTATCATGCCTCTCTATTTCACAGATTCACTCCTGAGAGAGCAAGGCAGGCTTCCTTGAGTGTGACTAACATGGCAGTTGTCATTGCCCAAAAGAGTCAGCTGCAGTATTAACAGAACAGTTTGATCCTCTCAAAATGGCTTTGTATACTCATTAAGACAGCACAAAAGGAAAAGAAAGGAAGGGGAAGGGAAAAGAGGAGGGGTGGACAGAGATTATAGTATAAAACTTGCCTAGATTTATGACAGGATGAAGATTTTTTCCAAAGTAATCCTTCGTCTCTGTCAGACTATAAGCCTATTGAAACAATTCCCAAAGAAATTGGAATTTTCCTAGGAATCTCATTCTGGGAAAAAGGAAAAGGCACCAGTCAGAGAGGTAAATTTTTTTCTCTCTAGAGATTTCATGAATTTCTAACATTTTGTCAGACTTGCAGGTAAAACTGAGACCAGACAAGGATGGACCAATGGTGAGCAAACTACACCTTTATGGGGACTGCTTAGACATACAAATCCTTGGCCTTCTGTTTAAACTTTAATCTTACTCAGAACTTGAGGGTTGTTTGTATCCCTTTTTCCCTTTTCCCAATGTGGCCATATTAACTACATCTCTCTTTTCTGCTTTTGACTTTATATTTGACTCTTAATTGGCTTACTGAAGGTGAGTGGGGCACAAGTGGTGACCCCCAAATTTTATTACCACTTCTGTAGTCATTGAGCTAACTGACTCTGCTGACTGGTCTCTTTAAACCTCAGTTTCCTTACCTGTGACATATAAATTGGAATTATCTTCTTGGTGAGACATGAAAGACAATGTGTCATGTCTTGGGCAGCTAGAGATAGTTTGTCTTGTCCCCGGTCCCTCAAAATCTGGCTATAAAGATGTCCAATTGCCCTGGAGTCACTTTCAGCTGTCCGTGGATGTGCCTGATTGCTAACAGCAATCATATCAAGCACAGCTCTGAGAAGAGTTTTTATTTCTTTGGTGTAATGCCTACACTGGTATGTTCATTGCTAGTGAGTTTATTAAGGTTGTGCTTATGGAATTTGGACATAAAGAGTAATACAAAGGAACCTCATGCATTCTTCTTAGCTAATCTGATAGAAAAAGGACAGTCAGGGTTCATAGTGGTTGGAGAATGACAACTACTTTTATTCCCTGAGAAATTCCACTGGAAACTTAACTCATATTTCTCATCTCATAATGAATTGTTGTGGGATGACATTGACCTCTGGCATTCCTGTATGCCCGGATGAACTTCAATCCTTTGTAGTAAGAATGGCCATTTTCATGGAATAAAGATTTCTTCTGCATTCCTATGGTTTAGAGTAATATACTATGATACTAGCCCTAAGTCTTAGGATAGGGGTATGACCAGCCTATCTGTGCTATCCCTTGGCCAATTAAACATATGATCTAAAAGGAGCCAATTAGGATCTCTGCTGGACTGTTACATATGAACAGAAAGAACGGATTTTCTCTCCTTCTCTCTCCTTTTCTCATTCTAAATTGGCTCACAGAGCTGGGATAGATTAGTTAAGATGTGGCTTGGACCTTCTACTTCCTTCTCTAGGCTTCACAATGCTAAGGTGAGCAAAAAGTAAGTCAGCATCCATAATAGAGCAGATAGGGGAGGTGGGAAGACCATCAGAGGGCCTGCATCTTGACTTTCTGAATGTTGTTGAGTTGAACAACCAAGCTTCCATTCCCCATGGATTGGCACTGGAGTAAGGGTAATATTTGGAGTTCTATGTTGAAAGAAATGCATGGTGAACCCTGTAGTACTTGGAGGCAGATGTTGACTTTCAATAAAGTTTTATTAAGGACTGGTAGACTTATTCAGGATCTCATATCTGTTTTCTATAGCAAGGGACACTTGATACCATTTTCTTTTCACTGTCCTTTGACAAGGACCAGTGCTGTGTATCCTGCATTCCTCCTTACCATTCTGAAACACACACACATTGCTGGTTGCATAGAGGAAGTAACAGCTTTCTATATGAGAAGGGCACAATACTGGGCTCCTTTCTTTATAATGAATATTCTGTGAATAGAAAATAGAAGACCATTAACTGACCTGCTTTAGAATCCAGGCTATAGATGGAGGCTATAGATGGGCATTTTGTTGTTCTGCAATACAGAAAGAGAAGAGGTCACTTCAGGAGGGTACTGATCCTTTGAGAGCACATTACTTTTTACAATATTGAAATTCAATCATGTGGTTGATTCACTCACGGTCAGTTTTTATAGGATTAAAACACAAGGAAAACAGGTTTTAAATGCTTTCCCCAACAGTTCACCATCTGCACCTAAAATAATGTTAAATTGAAATTTAGCATCAAGATGGAACCAGCTCTGTGCATAATCTTGGACCTTACCTCTTCGCTGCATGCCATTTATTTAAGAATCTACTACAGGAATATTTTATGAGCACACAGAGCACCCACCATAAAGAGCAGTGGATTTCTGTCTAAGGCATGTATACTATATATCAGATTCTGAGTTCTGAGCCTGTTTTGAAATACATGTGGTTTTCTTTTTCCTAATGCCTACCAAAAAGGCAGCAGATTCATGAGACGCACAGAGGAGAGGCTGAGACAAGATGACAACAAAACACAACAAATACTTGAGAACAAGTGAAGTCACTGTCTCAGTGATGGATTCTGGGTCAGGACCAACATTCCTCTCGTGGTGTCTTATTGTAGGGGCAATGAGAACATAAAAAGGAGGCAATTTCTGTCTTCAGAATCAGTTTATAACTTGATTATATGTTCTGGTACAATTCTTTGGCTGTTGTGTTAACTGAAAATGAATGTAGTTGTTGGCTAACTTATAAGCTGACTCAGCAGCTTCTTAGGCATTCCCTGTATTAGATTCAGGTAGCAAATGTCTGAATTTTAGCTCAGGAAGGACAAACTTCATAAAAGCAGGGAGATTGAGTAATGTTTATATCCATCTCAGGTGTTACATTCTCTTATTGGGGTTGAGAGTGGATCTTCTGAATATTAAGATAATTGGAACCCTCAGATTCTGCCATACATTTCTCTGATGGTTTAGTTTGTAGTCTTTTAACTAACTAATTGCTGTCTCCATGGCAAGGCTATAAGCAGAAAAGAAAAGCACCACCTCTGCATTAATGAAGTTTACAAACTCTTTATCCTAAGATTAGAGTTGGCTCCGTCTATGACCAACTGTAAGTGAAAGAAGATAATGGGATATTATACACAATAGATGCCCAACAAGGATAACAGAAACCTTACATTTTTAGCCAGTTCTGGAAGCAAGATTACAGTGGCTGATGGGGCAGTAATAGGTCATTCTGGTTCAGCCTGATGATGAGTTGGCCCTGGTCTATCACCTGGACAGGTGTAGCCTTTGCCATGGCCAGTGACTTTCTTACTTCCAAGCATTTTCTTTCATTCCCTAGAGACCCTTGTCCTTTTACACCTTCTCTGCCCAGTGTTCAGTGATTCTCACTGTCATTGACCATGTGAGATTTACCTTCTGAACACGTACCAGAAACACAGCCTTTCCATTGTGCTCACAGTCCATTCCTCTACATACTCTTATAGGTTAATCTGGGAAACAGCAGTTGCCTTACTGACTTTTCCACGTCTCTTCTTGTCTGTGAGAGTCTCTTCTCCAGGTGGCAGAACTCTTCAAAGCTCAGATGTATAGTTAGGGTGATGATACTTAATTGGTAAAGGTAAGGCCTTTCCTTACTGGTCCACACCACATTCAATATTCACACACCAAGATAAGGTCCAGGTTCACTCTAAGGGTGCTCTAAACTGACACCCTCATCCAGACCTAAGGGTTCTGGTCACTTGTTTCTGGCCACTTTCTGATTATATATGATGATTTATTACCAGAATCATGCCTCATCATTACATTGCCTAAAACAGGTCCAAGATCTTTATTCCTATACACTTCGGCTTGTCTTAAAACAAACCTTTTGGTATTAGTATGCCTGTCATTTGATGTCTAAGCCCATTATAAATTGGATAATATTTTGGACATTGAGAGTCTCATTGACTCAGAACACTTCATAACACAGAATGGGCCAAACGTCTGACGTATTCCCTACATCCTAGTTTCTTTCACATCCTCACTCCTGTTCTCTGCCCAAGTCCTCACTTTTACACCTAAGGTTTTATGAACTCAAACTATTTACCTAATTATCAGAACTCTCAGGCAGACTTTAATCTGGCTGATAAGACCCTCCTTATCAGAAGCTGAACAAATTATGTTAGTAAATTTTTCTGTGCCATTGAAGGCAGTATACTGGCTCTGAATGAGAGTTGGCATGTGTTTCCTCCAAACCCTTGTCCTGGGTCAGACTGGCCCCCTGACTCTGTGACTGGGTAAAGGAGGGCAGACCAGTCTAATTCTTGCCCAACCCTGGATCACTAGGAAGTTACTTTTCTGAACTGAAGCATTATACTGTGATTCTAACTACTCTATCAGCTACTTACAGACTCAGCTGTCATGTCTGGGCCATAGGTATCATCTCCTATTGCCACACAAACCTACCTGACTAGAGTTTCTTAATAAATATGCTGTCACAATCCACATTTTATCTGTGAAATGATGGACTCCACAGGGACTTGAAATGCCCAGGTGGGTGGTAGGCTCACTTTACCATGAGGCTGAGTTCACCTTGAGCAGAAGACAACCTTGTGGTTTGCTGTCTCAGCTAGGGAACCTCATGAAGATGGAAGCAACCATATAACTTTATCATCATTTTACTAATTATATCATAAAGAAGGAATATGCCATGTTTCACTACTATCTTGGTTAATGTGACCACATGATATATTGCAAACTGGCGGCTGCCATAAAACTTCAGTCTCAGAGTCTTCTGGGGACCACTGCACCTCTTTAAATCAGACAAAGGAGAAAATATCAGACCTTCATGTTGTTTTGGGTTTTGGTTTGTTTGTAATTTTGATAATTTTAATGCTGTTTTTGTTTTAATATAGTTTTATTTTGATATAGTTTTTATGTTGACCTCTAAGGAGAATCTAAAAGTTTTCTTGGCGACAAGCTTCCAATACTGACATAATAACAATGGGAGCTAACCCTTTGAGATCTATAGATCCCAACAGAGACTCAAAGGAAAAAGTTCCAAGTGCTAGCCAAGCTGCTGCCAAATGAGAAGCTGCTATGGTTGACTCTGCCAGGTCTCCAGGCCTGCTATTTCTGTCTGGTATCTTCAAGCCAATTTTTATAGAACTGAAGGTTAAAATGGTCTTCCCCCAACTCAGTACACCATCATTCCATTCCACATGTGTCTGCTTTTGTTTCTGCCAGTTTAAAAATGTCTCTACATTTTTAAGTTTACCTTTCACAATGATTATTATAAAAATAGAATCCCAACAAAAAAATAATACCCCAAATCCTGGTTTATTAAAATATATCTTATATATGATTATGCATATTTAGACTGCCCACATGTCATTATGGTTAGCTTTTTACATCATGTACTTATAAGTAAGTGTCTGTGTAATTTAAACTTTAGAACTTGAAGCAACTTCATTTTGTTCATAGGAATACCAAAAAAACAAACAGAAGATAAAATATAAGAAGAGGAAGAAGAGGAGAAAGAGGAAGAAGAGGAATAGCTAATTGTCCTAAATCTCTTTGAAACAATTAACATGAGTTTTTTAATTTAAAAATTATAAATCTTCTTTTAAGGACACGATATTTATAATCATATAATTCTGGTCAAAATGGTGTGTCCTCAATCCTTATCCCAGTTCTGGTTCTACAGTATGGTCCCAATTACTTAAGGATGTAAATTAACTTTAGGAAAAGATTGAATTCCACCAGGATACATTTTTTTTTTCTATTGAACAATTGCCCTCCTGTCAGATAAGAATTCAGGAATCTGATATGACAAAAAGATGATTATGGGTTACTTTATCTTTCTAAAAGGCTCTGGTAAATAGTCCAGGTAGTTATATAATTAAGCAAAATAAAATTATGTTAACTTGCTAAATATAACTTATGTTAACTGCCATTTTAAAGTCTTACTGTTCCTGAAAATGTAACAGAGGAGACCCAGTGGCTGCCACAGAACTTAATGCTGGACAATGGAAAAAAAATGCCTCAAGTTTTTCCACCAAACCAATGGCCTTCCATTCTGTAATTCAGTATTGAACCATATGATTTGTCCCTCTGCTTGCCACTCTGAGCATTTTTTTCATGACTCAAAACAAGCTCTTTGTATCCATTAAGCTCTGTGTCTCACCAGCTCTCAGAAAACCTTAAAGAAATAGTTAACACATCAGGTAGAAAACATTTCAGATACTGTGGGGAGCTCTGGTTGCAAGGAACCTTCATCCTTTTCATCCCAGAACAGACACATTAGTCCTGTATCTCTCCTGTTCCATGTGTGTGATGTTCCCGTTGCTTCTGCTTACTTTGTGCAGCACTCCAGGCAGTGTGGCCAGTTACTTTCACCTCCAATGAGTAAACCTGTGGAGAAAATTCTCTCCTGCCAGCATCCTTTACCTCCCTTGTACCACCATTGTTGGTTTCACACATTACCACCTTTATTTGACTACTGTTAGGATGCTAAGTTTTCATGAGTTTTCCCTTTCATGAGTCATATCCCCTTCCTTTTATCCCTTTTGCCCCTGCCCATCACGATCTTTCTATGCTCTCTACTCTTGCCTATCCTCTTTATCTTCACACAGGAGAGCTGGGTTCCCCTCTTAAATAGAATTCATAAGCTCTTAAAGGTGGCTAATTTTAATTACTCACCCAAATCCTGGGCCTGTTTTCTAAAGTCAAGCACTTCTCGGCTGTCCCTTTCCCTCATCACTATGGATCTAGACCTGTCATGCTATGTCTTTACATAATGACACCTTCCGAGGAAGGAATGCATTGCCCCCTTCTTTAAATCAGTCCTCAGGGTCTAGAATGAAGGTATAATTACCTAAAAGACTCGGTGGATTAAAAGAATCTGGGAAGAAAGTTAATATGACTGTATGTTGGGTACATATGCCAGCATCTCTCACTTCAAGACTTCAGGGAACTGACCTACAGATGGACTGTTCCATCCTCAGAGTCTCCCCTTTTTCATCCTTTAAAACATCAAGTCCTTCCACGCCATGTATGGATGGATGTATGGTCTCACTTCTTAGAGAAACTGTGGCCTTTCAGTTTTTATTAAAGAACAATTCTACTTCTTGGAGAAAAACAACTATCAAAGTGGGTTGGCCTCTGGCTTTTATAATCATGCACGCAGGAACACACACACACACTTCTGGCTTCCATTTATCTCACCATAATAAGCAAGCCTCTTGTTTGCATTACAGTGGCTCACACGATCTGATCCCTCATCCTTTTATACTTTGCTCCATCACTAAACTATACACTGCACACTGACTTTTCCTATTTTTGGAGATACTAAACTTGCCCCAGCCTTAGGACCTACAGTGGCGTGCCCTGCCTAGACTTGCTCTCCATCCCTTGTGATTGGACAATTCTAATTTCTGTCCCAGCTCAGACTTTAACACTTGGCCAGGCTTTCCCTGACTTTCTTGTATGAAAGCAGTTCATAATCCACGTGCTCTCTATCCCACAACCATTACTTGTTTAATTTTGTACCATATGCCACGATCTCAGATTTTCTCATTGATGTAGGGGTTTGTTATCTATGCCTAGTACAGAGTTGTAGATTGGGTGAGCTATTCTACAGTGGTATGTGTATATGATATGGTGCCGTACACACAGCACTGGCATATAAAACAAGCAAGAAGAGCCACTCTGAAAGCCGCAAGAGCAGAGAACAGGGCACTGAGCCCTCTTGGCCTGCTTCTTTCTAGCCCTAAGCTACATAGCCTCAGGCTCACACAGCTAGATCAGAGTCCCGACTGAACAGCATTGAGGAAGGGCTAGACACATTGCCACTATTGTCTACCACACTGCCTTTGCTTGGTGGGCAAGTTAGCCTGTGAATGCAGACACTTCTTACTGAAGGAGCCTTAAGTGGATGGCCAGGGGCAAAAGCATCCTGTTAGTGAGTGAATGGATCTTAACAAAAGAGCTGGCTTCCTTTAAATCCTGTGGAGGAGCTGACCCAGAATCTCATTTGATACTTCATTGTATCCCAGGCCTGGCTCCAGGAGGAGGTCATTACTTCAGCCAATAATCCAACATAAAGGCTTCCTATTCTTCAGTTACATAAAGTAATACAAGGCACATCCCAGCATCAGACATTAGGATTAACACCGACAAGGCTTAGTTAAAGCGCTCTACCAGGCAGCGGCTCTAAAGTGACTAACCCAGCTACACAATGATTCTTACTTCATGGGGAGAAGGATTTATGTTTAAATACTATTAATACATTTACTGTGATAGCTTTGCTATAACAAGAATGGTATCTAAGTATAAGAATGAATACTATTTCATAATAATATGAATCCCTTGCTATTACTTTTATGCTTTTAATTTTGATAACGTGTCTCACTATTATGGAGAGTCATTTCTGTCCTTGATTTAAGTTATTTTTCCCTCCTGTTTTTAACGTGAAATTGAAATTGTACTATTAAGATGAAGGCACAATTTGGAAATGGGGAACTATCTCTGTGAGTTAGAGTGGACGAGTCAGAAATAGATGGTTTTCAATTTAAGCTGAATGTTGACCATTAATTAACAGTGATAGGAGCAGTAGTACCACTAATTACCAGCCTGCATCTCCTGCCCCTGGGGAATGGCAGACAGCCTTGATGTTGTAGAAATTGCACTGGAGATTACAGGAGGACAGGGGCATTGGGCCTCCCTTCCAAAGGAATAGCATGTGCACTGTAGATTTTAGGATTTATTTCCTGCTTTATACAATTTCCTCATGGCAGGAGCATCCTCTCAGCCCCTTCCCTACACAGAAGCAGTGCTTTCAAAGGATTATGGATGGAAGGATGTGTGGTATGCAATACAGTTCATGACAGAAACTGTTTCCAGAAGTCACAGGACATAGGGCGGTGGTTGTGTGTTATATGAGTAGACTAGGTACATTGTAGAAGAGTTAGTCTGTTTGTCCCAATATTTAAACAGTAAAAGCATATGCCTACCTTATGCTTTAGGTTTTATATTTGTATATGTTAGAAAATTCTTTAGAAAATTCTTCTGCAATAGGTAGGCTTCTTATGTAAGCTTACTCATGCTCTAACCTCTCAAGTTTTTCCTGGTTACCATGACAGAGAGAAAAGAATATGGTAGTTTATATCAATTCTTAAACACTTCCCTCAAGAAGTGTTATCATTTCTTTGATAACAGCAGCCAAGCCACATGGCCACATCTCATTTTAGGAAAGCCATCCTTCCTTTTAACAGGAGTGAGATAAACTAGAAATATCAGCGTACAGCTAAGACTACAAGAGGTACCTTGCTGGTCAGTAATAGGCTCAGTTCCAGCTAAAATGGTGTAGTGAAGCACTGAGCCCTGACTCAAGGATGGATCTATATAGCAAAAGCAAAACACTCTCTCATTTACAGGAAGTTACCTCACAGATAACAACAGCCCAGGCCCTCAGCCATGTAATCCATTTTGCCTGATGGATGATAGCAATAATTTCTATTCCCTCAATTATTATTATTTTTGCATTCAAAAGTATTGATGTAGTCTCTGGAATGTACTAGAAATGGAAAGCATGTCTATGAATCATCTCACATGGTCTCTGACCTCATGAGGTTTGGGTCTCTCAGGGGAGACAAATAATTTAAAAGAAAGGAATTAACAAATGTGAATGGTTGGAGGTGTGCAAACAGGCCACATGTTTTCATCATTCTCCCTCCTTACACAACACTCTGATAACCCCATTAAGGGACCACCTACAGTTCTGAGTCCCTCAGGCAGACCACTAGAGCAAGGCACAAGGCATTCAGGTGACTTGCTCTGTGAGATGTGCGGAACACTAGAGCAGTCTAAGAACTACTGTGCTGACTTGCCCATTTGCTTCTCATTATGGTTGTTTCCTGGGTCACCTGTGAATAGGACGAGGTAGACAAAGGTGACAAAGGTCAACTTGGCTCAGAGCATCTCTTGAAAGAGCCCTGTGACAGATGATGTCAGTGACCTGCCACAGCCCCTAGATGGTTGCTTTACACACTGTTCCTGCTGTCCCTCATAAACCCAAAAACATTCAGGAACGTTCTAACAATTGGTATCTACTCTGCCTAAGACAAGAATGTACCTAAATACCCTTATTCCTCTGGTAGGAAAAAAACAAAACAAAACATTGCAGCATGTACCTGCTGCTTCCCAGAGGGAGAGTCTTTCTTGCTCACATGAGCTGTTTGAAAGCACACATTCTGAAGACTTCTTCTTGCCTTCTTTCACTTCTTTATTGTTTTACTAGAGATTTCTGGAATCACCGAATGCTTAGTACCCTATACCAGAAATGCAGACAGACATGCTTGTTCTATCACAGAATTTATAAATTACTGTGATCCACAATCGTGACTAATACCATTAATTCACAAGCTATGCTACTTTCATTGGCTGCAGTTCACCAAGGAGTCACCAGTTTCCCTTAGTAGTTGACAACTGACAATCACCATTTTTAATTGCTAACTCTAATATGGAGCCTTACACTTTACATACATACACTGGTATATGTAGGTTACAGAAAGGCTACTAAGATGTTAAAGGGATCGAAGAACTCATAGAGGCCTTACTAGAAAGAAAAGCAGATAACAGATTATAGATACAGAGAGTCAACAACAGGGGATTAATAAAATATTAAAGAGCCCAGTAGGACAGCTGTAGAAGCAGAGCCAGACATGGGGTAAGTAAGCCAATGGGAGAAACTCAAGACCTGTCCAAACTCCAGATGGAAGGGCAGGCAGGTGGGACAGGCAGCAATCTGAGTGAGCTTCACTGGATTAAAGCTCTGGGGACAGTTGGGACTTCCCTGCCCATCTTTCCCTTGATGCATCTGGATGGTCTGAAGACAGTCAAGCTATTTCAAATATGCTGTTAAGTATTTTTCTTTTTATGGAGTCCAAATGTTATGTTCTTCCAATAAGTGCACTGTATCTTCAGATCTGATTTTTCTGATGTTGTTATTTTTGTATTGTTGCTTGGTCTTTAGAGATAGAATCTTACTTTGTAGCCTAGTCTGGCCTTGAATCCATAGTGATCTTCTGCCTCAGTTTCTCTAATCATAGAATTATAGGTATTAGCCACCATACCTGGTCTCATATAGGTTTAGTAGGGCTCAGTCTATCTCAGTATGTTTATGGGTGCTACTTTTTTTTTTCATCCTATATGATTAATTGGTGGTGTCTATATGCATAAATGAGATGCACCTCTCCATTCGTACTAAAAATAGAGTCAACTGCTGCTTTATAAAATGGAGTCACCCAGGACTAGGTACAGCTTGAAAGCTATGAAAAACCTTAGAGCAAGTTACAACCTGATTTCCACACCCACTAAATCAGCATTTTTGTTCTTAGGTGTTCTCAAAGAAACTAACTTAAGAAAGAGTTGTTTAAGCTGGTTATGGTATCAAATCCCTGTAATACCAGCATCAAGAGGCTGATGCAAGAGCATCATAAATTGAGGTCAGAATGGGGTTTATAAGAAGACATGTTTTACAAGGAACAAAAGGTGTGAGGAGTGTTTGCATAACTACCTAGAATACAAAGAGTCTGTTCCTCTACAATGGACATGCTAAGACAACACAATGAGATCTGACAGCAGTAACTCAGAACTGCTCAGGATGTTACTACACAGCCTCCAGTCCTTAGCAAGCTGATTGCTGCTCTGCTCATGTTTCTGAAAATGTCGCTGTTAGTGTATTTAGCCACAGAATCCGCAGCTGGCAGCATACACTACAGCCTCAATTGCAGTGCTTTTTCAAAAAGTGTCTTGTGATAATTTGGTATTTTGGTGTATGTATTCATCATGACTAGGACCAATTACATTACATGGTCCTTGGGGGAGGGCTCTTTAGAACAGGAGGAAGACTATAGGAAATATATTTGGCTATTTCATTTCTTTTCAGACTACAGTGATTCATGGCCTAGTTTTCAATTCCTTCCCCAGATGCACTGTTTACTAGTTAACTTTTTGTCCTAAAATATATTGGTTAAAGAAATAAATTAAGGTCCAATTTATGATAATAGACTTCTTGTCCTTAAGAAAACACACAAGGTGCTCTTTGAGAAAAGGTGATGAATGTAGGCTTTTAACATAAATTATGATGGATTTGCAATTCATCACCTTCCTTTCCTTGTTCCTCCTTAGCAAAAAGACCTCATTTGCGCATTATCAAGGAAGGAATAATATTAGGGATGTGATTATTCGGCAGAAGTGCTAATGATGATGGCAAAACTTTGAAGAGAATATAACCAAACTGGAAGTTTCTGCAGTCTCAAAATAACAGTTTGAAAGTTTGCTCTGAGCCTTTTAGTCTTTCAGACATTACCTTCCTTAATGAGGCATAAAAATAAGTGTTTTCCTGTGAGAGATATACATAAAACATACACACACATGTAATACAATTACATATTATTATACAACATATAACATAAAATAATATAATTATTATATATAATATACAATTATATATTACATAGAGAAACATATATTTTGACATTATATATTATAATATACATTTGTCATGTAAAATATATATAATGTCTCCTGTCAAGTGTGCATACACACAAACATATATGTATATATAATGTAATTATATATATCATATAACATAATATAAACTAACATATAATTATGTATAATGATTATATATTAGAAACATATATTAACATTATATATATTATATATAATATACATTCATTATATAAAATATATATAATGTCTCATTTCAAGTGTTTACACATACATATATGCATATACACATATACACATATACACATATACATACAAGCCTTCAGCTTGTGGGCAGGGAAGTAGGATATAGGAGTATTTCCAGTATTGTCCATTCCTCAGTTCTTAGGAAACATTATAATGACCAATTCTTCTTCACCTTCCTCGCCTTATATTGTCCCTTGGTCTCCATAGAATCTTCCTAGATAGCAGAACCCACAGACATAGACTCTTGCATAAAAAAATCATGATTGCAAATAACATATGATACATGCACATTGTCTAGTAACCTGTTACCTCAAGGTTACTTCCAATAATCAATGTCATGTAAATACCATGTAAATAATTATTATCCTGTTCAAGGAATTTTAAAAGAAAGAGCCTGTTAGTCCATGCACTCCCCAACTCCAATATTTTTCATCTATTTTTGACTGAATCTGAGGATGCTCAGCCTGTAGATTCTAAAGATCAACTATTCATAATCTTGGCATCTATCCTTATTAAGTGATGGGTGACCTTAATGATGGTCATTTGTGATATATATTGCACTTCCCCTGGGCCATGGATATATTATTTCTGTGAACATGTGAGGCTCACATGACTACCAAGAGTTCATTCTTTTCATCCTCCCATCCAACTAGTCAGTCAAGCCTCCTTCAGTTTCTTCTCAGAGGTCCTTCATGGATCTCTTGTCTTGACAGCTTTGCCTGTCAGAGTGCCTCCCCTACAGCTGTTCTCATGTGTGTCCCTGCTCATAGCCTCTTCCCAGCAAGGGCCTGCTTCAGGATCCTTATATCATAGAAAACACAGAAGGGATTCTAAACCATGTAGAATGAAGTTTTACCCCTGAAACATGGGCTTATTTTTTCATAGCTCAGCACATTCAGTAGTTTTAAACTAAGGCTGAAGGAGAATAACAATAATTATGGATCTATTTCACAGATCAGCCAAGATGGAACAGAGCACTACTTTGTTTTCATTTGTTTGTTTATTTTGCAGCCAAGTCTCAGGTTGCCCAGCCTTCTTTGGATATTTTCATCTCTGTATTTCGCTTCTCTCTCTCAGAAAGAAAAGCATATGTATAGATATTCTCTTTCTTATAGGATGTTCTAACTTCAAGTGTCTTATCTTCACCAAGGATTGTCCTCTCATTATTACTGTAAAAATCTTCATCAGGAAGCATTCTCATTCCACAGAGGCCCCCTTTTAGTAAATAATCTTCTGTTGAGGTTCACAGTATCCTGCAATTGTTTCTTCTTTTTAATTTTTGAGATAGGATCTCACACAGCCAAGACTGGCTTCACCCTCATGATGTAGCTGAGCGTCTTGCCTTGAGCATCTGATCCTCCTGAACTCTGCTTCAGTTTCTTCGGGTCTAGATAGCTTATCTCACGTTTCCTTTATGTTACAAGGGCTATGGCTTTTTCCTGAAGGTTGATCCTTTTCTGGAACTTTGAAAGCTTGCTTCTCCATGGGCAGATTCTCTTTCCAGAGACTCACTACTGATGGTCAGGTTGCTGTTTGCCATGTTTCCCCACCATAAGCACTTAGCTCGTTACAGTAAAATGTCCAGGGTCATCTTGCATGAATAGTCCTCACCTATCCCTGCAATTGTTCATTTCAGCAAGGAAACAACTCTGATTCCTTACCATGAAACATGGTTTTAGACAGTAAATACCTGAGTACTTGGTATATTTAGAGCCCCTGTGATATGATTGCCTCTAGAACCAGTCAACATGAGGAAATATGCACGTACATGTGTTTATCTTTATGTTTTATGTAGATGTTTATGTACATTGCCCTATAAATTCTTCTCAATATTTGCAATTCAGATCCAAGTCTGTCCATTGTTACACATTTATAAATACCCACTGAAGTCAAAAGGAACTTCACTTCATTATGTTCTCCCTCCCTCTCTCATTCTGTCTCTCTCTTTCTCTGTACATATATGAATGTGGTATATATGCATGCATGTATGCCTGTATGCATGTATGTATGAATGTATGTATGTATGTATGTATGTATGTAGGTATGTATATATGTATGTATAAACTCATTTGTTCAATATTAGCATTCCTTGCTCACCACTTCCACTTCTCGGGCATTATGCAGACATTAGATGCACCACCATTCCCACTTCTGTATGGTTCCTCCTTCACCATGCTGTCCTGCACCTTCTGCAATGTGCCTGCTATATCACCACCTACCGCGGCAGAAGTGCCTCACTTCCACATTGGCTTCGTCAGATACTGTCACCTATCCTGAGGAGGGTAGAAACAAGGATTATAGAGGAAGGAGAAATATAGAAATGTGTGTGCACCTTAGACTAAAGCTGGGAAATTGCTGAATTCCTTCCTTCCACCACAGTGGTCCCTGTGTTAAATGAGTGCATGCTTCTTTGCCTTCCATTTACTTTTCTCTATTCTCTTGAATTTCCTATCTCAATCCAGAGCTCCGTCTAAGCACTCTCACACACAGAAATCTTTCATAGAATTCAGCTGAGTCAGTTGGACACAAAGCTCAAAGCCCAAAGAGAAGGACAGGAGCTGGCAACTCCAGGCTGTAGTATCAGAGGACCAGTAGGTGGAGCTCGGAGGTTCAGATCAACATATATTTAGTCTAGATTGTCCCTTTTTTCTTCTATCTACTTCTACCATCTGGTTTTCTCTTTTCAAGCTCTTAAAAAAAACAATCTGTTGACATTCACAGTTCCCAGTATTGCTCTGTAGACACAAATGGTGAGAAACACATTCTTCTCGCATTCCTTCCCAGGGTTCCAGTGCTACACAGACAAATGGAATGCCAAGCCTCTAAGATTCTGTGTGTTCAGCATCATGGAAATGATGCCACCATATAACCTATGAGGGAAGTTGTATGCTGTCCCACACTCAGGAAGTGCACTGGCTTGGAATCTTCTTAGATCCCCATATCTTATAAATCTCCTGCCATTCAGTTCTTCCTCAAGTAGACATCCTTCATTCATTTTATTTTTCCCAGGTCACTTGCTTGTGTCCGTATGCGATCCTGTGGAAATATGATTGGGTTATTGGCAACATTCTTGGCAGCCTGAATGAAATAAAAACCAGATGACTGCCTAAGGTAAATGACTATAAATCTTCTATCTTGGGAGCCTGGGAGACAGTTCCCAGAGGCAGAGAAGTGACCAGAATGTCAGAACAGCCTGCTCTGGCTGAGTCTGTAGTAAAAGTAAAGGGAAGTGCTCTGGCATCTCTGCTTCCATTAATGCTCAAAGCTCCTCAGGCAAGAGCAGAGAAATGACTAGGCCTGCCCTTGAAAGCTGCCCTGCCACAGAGGCTGCGATTTAATTCCTCTTGTGGCAAATGAGACCTAAACTCAAAAACCATCTCATCTGGCAAGGAGAACATAAACCATGCCTTATGGAAGCAACTCCAGTGTCTTCCAGAGAAAGTGTTTGGTCTTCACAGTAGATGTTAGAATTATCTTGGGCTTTAAGCTGTGCCATCATATCCAGAAATTATGCATGGTTCAGGCATTGGCTCAGCCTTTTGAGAGTCTGTGAGTCTGGATGAGTTGTTGGGTGTGTCCTGTTGACTCTGCATCCTTTAACTGAAGATCATGAGCTCCTTCTCTCTAGGTGCATAATGCTAATTCTGAAATTGAAAGAGTGTAATTTTTTTTTTCTTGAACGGTACTCAATCAAGGAATGAGGTACTTAATAAGCAGAAAGTATAACTCACCATTTCTTGGTGTTATTCTAGACACCCAGGGCAGAGTTTTCTACTATTTTTACCTGCTTAGTTCTAACAGAATTAGAATTTGCACTAGAAGAGAGTAACTGTTAAAAATGTGAGGTTAACACTCCAATGTCTCAGTAGACGTCAATCTACTTTCACAGCTGCTACTTGTCCGTTGGGATAGTTTCTCACAGTTTACAGTGAAGTGCTGTTCTAAGGACTGTGCCCGCACATATTCCTGAGTGAGCTGGAGCTATGACTCCCTTCTTGTATAAAGCTTCTGTTTGCCATTGTTAAAAGGGTAATGTTGATCTTAAAAAAATTCTTGGAAAACAAATGCACAAGTCTGTAACAATGGTTTCTTCCTTTAGATTTTGGGAATCTTACTTGTAAAACCATCTGGCATGGCATTTTCTCCATATATATATATATATATATATATATATATATTATATATATGTCTTTATACCTGTCTTTAGTTTCTTATAGCCATAAAAATGTTTAAGGCTTTATTATTTTCTCATCTCCCATTATGGTAAATAACACATTTTTGGATATTTGTCCATTGTACCTGTTTTTTTTTTAATGTTAGCATATTATCACTGAAAAATAATCTATTTTGTCAAATTTAATTCTATTATATCATCTTTTTAATTCAAAATATTGTTTCCTCTTCTCAAGTTACTAGTTTGAAAAAGGTTTATCTGCTTGTTAAATTTTATCAGGAAGCTTACTTCTGAGGCAGGCAGGCCCATATGCCAGGACTCTGGAGTTTGAGACTGAGGCTAGCCTAGACTAGTGTATGTATCACAGAAGAAGACCCTTTATCAAAAACACAAAACAAAATCCTACTTTCAGCTTTTTTGTCTTTCCTAGAACGCTTTGATTTTTCTATCTTACTAATTCCTGCTTTTTGTTTTCACTGTAATTTTTTGTTTTGCTAAATATAGACTTTCATTTTTAATGTTTTACATACTTAAATTTGGACATTTGCTAGATTTGAAGCTATCTTCTCTTTTAATATAAGCACATATTTTAATATGCATTTTTATTGTTATTCATTTAAGTAACTTTATTTCTTTGTAATAAAACATTAAATGGAAAAGTAAGCTTGTGAGGATATAGATACAGTGTTAAAAATAGCTAAGATTATAGAGCATTTTAATGACACTTCTGTGCACAATAGGCCACATAAGGAAGAGAAGCCTGGGATGTAGATGGTGGAACTAGTGGATGGATAGGGCAGGAGGCAAAACAAGAGAGGGTTAATGAAAAGATAGAAAAACTTTCTTTATATGTGGTATTTATAAGTGTTTAGCATACTCTAATGAATAAGGTATTAATAAATAAGAAAAATTTTCCTAACATTTGGGTGCTTACCACATAGTAAACACCAGCTAAACATTCATTAGCTCCTCCCACGGACCTCCTAGGCAAGACTATTGTTTACTACTGAGATTTGAGTGTGGATCAAGTGCCTCACTCAGTGAGTATTAACCAGCTGCCTCAGGATTCATGGGTGGGATCACTAGAAAGGCAAAGTGAAGCCTTCTGATGACGAGGCCTTCAGTTCTGTGAGTGTGCTGGATGGTTTTGTGTCAGTTTGACAGAAACTATAATCATCTGAGAGGAGGGAACACCAATTGATTAGTGATTGATGGGTGAGGCCCCAGTCCTTTGTTGGTGGGGACACTCCTGGGGTCTATATGAAAGCAGGCTGAGCAAGGAGAGCAAGTAATAAGCAGTACCCTTTTATGTCCTCTCCATGAGTTCCTGCCTCTAGGTTCCTGCCCTGTTGGCTTGCTGTCCTTCCTTACAGGATGAACAGTGATATGGAAATGTAAGCCAAATGAGCCCTTCTCTCCCTAGCTTGCTTCTGGTCACAGTGTCCCATCACAGCACTAGTCACCTTGATGAAGTCAGTGAGGTAGGAAGCTCCCTGTCACGGGGATGTTTCAGAGGACTGTGTGTCCCTTCCAGAGAAGTGCTCCTAGAAAGACACATGAGCTTCTTTTCCTACTATTACTAAAGATCTCAGGACAGTAGTATCTTCCTCATTTGCTCAGTGTAAAAACCACTACTATTGATGCTTCCTAGACCTTTTTTCAAATACCAGATCTATATACAAGCCTATAACCTGGGAAACTACCCTCTTCCACAAGCAATGCAGAAAAAACCTAGAAGAGCACAAGAAGGGTTCTAAGTCTCATTGATAAAATAATTTAAGAATGGATTCAACTGAAGGTTCAAGGACAATTTAATTTTATTTATTAAAAGAAAACCTCTGTGGGTCAGGCAAGCTGTGACTCTCAGCAGCTATCTGAATGAGGACAATAGGGGAGAAAGCAATGACCAGTAGTGCCAGATACATTAGAGACAAGCAGGCACATGGCTGGGGGTTGGGAGGGAAAGCCTCAGAGAAAGAGTCAGGAAACCCCAAAAGTCAGAAAACTCATGCTTAGATTCTGGCTAGCCTCAGAAAAAGGCATAAAAATGAAAAGATTGTGCCTTTTAAACTCAGGCTCCAAAAGGCAAGAGACCCAGCTGAACCTCATGGTAGCTCCTAGAACTGAGGTGGAGAATAGGAAATCTTGGGGGAGAGGCTCATGGTGAAGTGTTAAAGGGACAGTTGTTCTCCTGGCCCATCTCTTTAGGATGACTTAAAGTGAAATCTCCTTTCTAGGGGCGAACCTTTGGCCCCGTGATTGACCTGACCCAATTGAAATGTTAGGTCTCTACCCAGGCCAGAAATTCTGTTCTCTTTACCTAAGTTTGTTCTTAATGGGCCTTTATTGTAACTTAAACACAATCTCTATAAAAAAAAAATCACAAGGTTATTAATATTAAATAAACCAAGACGTTTTAAACATGTCAGAGAAGCTACTTTCATGAAGTCTCACCAGCATGGCTTCCTGATCAAGACCTAAACAAGGACAACAGCAACATAGAAGGGGAAAATTTAAAGGGCCTCTGGCCCTAGGCAAATAACTATGGGCAAATAAAGAAGGGCAGAGATAACAGTCTTCCCTAGGGGAGAACACAGCAATCCAATACCAAATGATCAGCCCCCAAAACCACAGAACAGGTGCTATTTATATAGTTAGGAAAATATTTATAACTATCTACATAGTATACACATATGTATACATGATTGATAGATAGATAGATAGATAGATAGATAGATAGATAGATAGATAAATGTATAATACAAAGAAATAGGGATCGTATATTCAAGAGAGATCAAGGCAGGAAGAACTGGAGGCAGGAAAGGGGAAGGAAAAACAATGTAATTTTATTTTAATTTCAAAAAGTTTTTAAATTCTCAAGAAAAAGGGAAGACCTTTTCTTTTTCTTCAGTGCTGAGCACTGAAGAGAGTGGGCTGTGGCTCTGTGACTGAGAAAGAAGAGCCAGACTCACCAATTGTGATATTAGCATGTGAATTATGTAAGACACAAGCTCGGATAACTTCCAGAAATGGACAGAAAAAGAATTGATAAGAGGTACCCAGATCAGAGAGAGGCCTGACTCTTCTGTTTTCTCTTCCCAGTTCATTTCCACAATGAAATGAACACAGAAGAAGCAGGCTCCTCTGCTAACCCTCCATTATTTACCTGTAGGAAGCAGTTCTCCCCAGCAGGCATGAGTGGGCACCGCAGCTGTGGCTCATTAAAGAGAAAAGGTTGCGCTTCCAGGTGTGGCTACCCGATCACCCCACCTCGCATCATATGGAGCAGCCAATTAACAGTGACAGCTGGCAGCTGCTGATGGGATTAAGGCAATGTATATAAGGGGAGGAGGAGAGGGAAGAAGAAGGAGGAAGGAGCAAGCTTGCTGTAACAGGAAGCCTGAATAAACTGCTTGAAGAACACGGTTGTTGTTGCCTTATTCTGCTGATCAGATGAGGGTAGCGACATTTACCCGGAGTGTTTGTATTCACTGACACATGTGGCTGTTATAAACCCATGTTTTCCACCCCACCCTCAATGCTTCTGGGCCAGTAATACAGCAGGGACCCTTTAAAGCATTAGAGCTTAAAAACAGAGATGGATCACTTCCCCAGTCTTTTCCCTTCACACATCTAGGACTTCTTGGGATTTCTTGACAGTGCATGGCTAATGACGTTTGATACCAATCGATGCAAAGCTAATTAATTTACTTCACAATTTTCATGTACTCAAGACTGCCCAAGGGTTCAGACAATTTGTTGTTGTTTGCTGTTTGTCTCTCACCTTTCAGGAGCCTCCTCCTTGTCTCTCCTTTACAAACAGACTAATTAACTCATGATGACTTGATGTGTTGATGGAATTTGGACTGTGACTGCTGTTGGTGGGATTGCTTCCTCTTTTCAACTGTGGGACCTTGGGACATTTAGAATAGGTGCAGGAAAATCATCCATATGTGTGCTCGTGTTAAATGCATACTTTTTGTTAATAGATTTGTGTGTGTGTGTGTGTGTGTGTGTGTGTGTGTGTGTGTGTGTTCCCGAGTACATGTGCATGTATCATGTGCATGGGGAGAGAAGCCTGAGGACAACCTCATGTGTAACTTTCAGGCATGTTGTTCACCTTCTTTGAATTAAGGTTTCCTTTTTGGCTTGACACTTACAGATGAGACTAGAATATCTAGCCAGTAAGCCCTAGGAATCTTTTTGTCTCTATTTCCCTAGCACTAGAATTGGAGGTACAAATGACCAAACACGGCATTATAGTTTTGGGGTTTTTTTTTTTAATGGTCTGTGAAAATGGAACTTCAGTCTCCTTGCTTGTAAGGTAAGTACTTTATCATATAAGCTATTTCCATGACCCAAATGTTATCTAACAAGGCAACATGCTATGTGATTTTAATGACTGATGAAAAAGGCAAACTTTGCACACAATTCAGTAAGATCAATGCTTACTAGAGTGTTGGGAGAGGAAAGGATTAATACACAGCACAGAGTTTTAAGGGCAGTGAAACTGCTTGGTATGCTACTATAGTGTTAGAAGTATGTCATTTGTACAGATCTATAAAATATACACCACCAAAAGAGGACCCTATTACCAAGTCTGGGCCCCGCTTGATAATAGTGTGTCTATGTGGATTCATAAACTGTGACACTTGTCCCACTCTGTGGGAGATGCTAATGATAGCCTGGGTATACAGGGGTTATACGAACTACTACTGTGTTACCTTCTCAATTTTTCCATGAACCTGTAACTTTTAAAAGAACCAGTTTTAAGGGAGTTAGATTCATTTGGAATGTGTGGTATTTCTCAGCACAGAAGTGTGTTGTGAGTGCTTGCCCAGTTACTGATGGTCCTGTTTCTCTTTGGTAGTCCATTCCTGTGTTCTGCCCTCTACTCCAAGAACAAAGCAACAAGGGAGAGTTTATAAGTGTGAAAGCCTACAAAGAAGATCTCCAGCTTGTTTACCTAAGAAAGTGAAATGTGACTAGCTAGAGGAGCATATGTTGGCAACCAGGACCTCTCTGCATTAAATGATTTATATGATTTTTCAAAGGCTGCCCAGTGTAACCGTTTTGTAATTAAGACATTTAGAAACAACTAACCTCAGTTTAGGGGGTGAATCTTACCTCTGGGTATGTAGAGAGTCCTACAGTGTGCATTAAAACAAGATAAAGGTGTAAATCAGAACCTCATTTACAGGCATGTGTGCCTGTTCTTTGTGTCTTAATTGGAAAAGTCCCAGTGATTTGTTTTTAAATATGATGACTGATTTTCATATTATCAGAAGTTAAAACAAGCTTCATTGTTAAAGTTCAAAAACACTAACAAAATAATGGTCTTGGCACCATTGGGTCAAGACAAACTATGATGAGAAAGGCAGTTTGCAGAGTGACACCTACATAATTTTTGGTACAATGTTGTCCATTGAGAACACTAACTAATGCTGATTTGGTGTGGAAGGGATCTACAGTAGAGACACTAAAAATAAAGCTGAGCATTTCTCAGATTGTATCAAATGGTAATTGAACAGGCTTGAAGTTGGTGAGACCTGGGCTCAAACCCCAGATCTCCCATCCATTAGCTGTTTAAAGTCAGCAAAGTTGATAGGCCCCTCAGACCTGCTTTTTGAACTTTTTAAAAAACTTCTATGTATGCATAAATACCTGTATGAGGAGAGGGGCACATGAGTGCAATCTCTTAGAGGCCAAAAGAGGCCATCTGATCCTCTGGAGCTGGAGTTACATGTGATTGGGAGCCACCTACCATCAGTGCTGGGAACTGAAAAATGGGCCCCGTCAAGGGGAAGGGGGTGGCGGGGGAGGGGGAGTAGCAAGTACTCTAGGTCCCTGACCCATCTTTCCAGATGTCAGAGCCTTGGTTTCATTGTTCATCAAATGGGTTAAAATAAGCCCCTCATAGAAAAGTTGTAAAGATAAAATGTGATAACCCATGTGAAATTCCAAACACAGTTCTGACCCACAAGAATGCCCTGTTTATATGTCTAGTCCTAATGTTTTCTATTAAGAGCTGCATTTTAACTGACATTTAACTAGTATTTAATGAGCTGTGGAGTCTGACTTAATGAATAATTAATGAGTTTGAATGGGTTTTGTGCTCTGAGGGTCTCTGCAGCCTCTACCCCACAATCATCATCAACTGTACATGGCATGTTCGAGAACTTTGAACAGCTCATGCCTGCACTCAGTCAGAACCATCATGTCACAAGATCACAAAGAACCATTTATCACATCTTCCTCATCAATGTCCAAGTCCAGAATAAAGGAGAGCCTGCCTTTTAAATTGGGTATTAGTCTGCAGCCCCTAGTAAACGAGACCGGGAGACTTAGAATAGAAGAGGCACTGGGAGTGAACCAATCTCTCCTCAGGAATGGGACCTCCAGTAGACTGAGAGATCTGGTCAGACAGGGAGTTTGCCCTCCCCACCTCCTCTGCCATCCTCTTCGGCCTGCTTTCTGCCCATTTGCAGTATACAGATACAGAAAGTCTCTTGCTTACGTCATGCCTGCAAGGTGCCTTTTCTCAGTCAAGGTGAACCTTCCAGTCCTTGTTTCTCATGTCAGTAACTCCTGTGGTGACCATGTTTTCTGTCCCTAACTTTGTTGCTGACAAAATCTGAGCTTGTATCACCTCATTGACTTTAGTAGCTTAACGTTTCCCTGTTTCACTGTGTGTGATGAGCCCACCTTCACTGCAGCCCTGTAACTGAAGAGGCAAAACGAACCATGTTCTTTATGGAGGTTTTAGGTCTTTTGGGGTCATGGGGTCATCTTGATTTCCTTTTAATGATACAATGCCAGAAAACAGTGTAACATTCCATCACCTCAATGAAAAGCACCCAACATGGCCCTCTAGAATATTTATGCATCTGCAAATTATGAATTAATGGTGACATTGATAAGAGGCCAAGCTGCCAATTCAAATCTGCCAGGGAATTTTGCAGATTAAAACATCCATCCCCTGATAACGGAAGATGACAGTTTCCTCCCGCTTAGGTGTAAATCCAACATCTTTGCTTTTGTAATCTACAGGGAAATAATGAATGCTTTGTGTTAAGTCCATCCCCTCCTGGAGAACAGGCCTTCACCCTTCTCATTTTTATAGAATTAACTACTAGCAGGCAAGAGATGTCATGTTATCCTTTAACCCAAAGAGATTTTCCTAAAACATAAGTTTAATTATATATGTACAGAAAACTAGCAAGAACCAATGTGTGTTTGCATGTGTTTAGGCATAGTGTACAGGTGTGAATATTTGTGTGTGCTTGTAGGTATGCATGTGTGTGTTATGTGTGTGTATGTATGTGTGCACAAATACTTCTGTGTTCTTTCTTTGCACCATGATGAAAATCACATGTACAACTAGAGCTTTTACTCAGCCAACTATCTTGACAACCCTGTATTTTTGCAAAAATGCTACATTTTGTTCAAAGTGGATTAAGCTTTCTTCACTGTGGAAATAGCATGCATTTCATTCTGTGAGCTACTCATTCACTGTTGGATCAATTCAGATTCATTTCTTTTTGCCAATTTTCCCCATCAATGTTTGTTAGTGAAGGCATAGTCTTTCTGTATAGCTCAGGCTACTCTCAGACTTACAATCTTCCTGCCTCAGCCTCCTCCATGCTGTAATTATAGATATGTACCTATAATTAATACCTATATAATACCTATATAGGTTGGCCTCAGAATTCACCTTCCTTTTGAAAACAATGCAGTCTTTCTGGCAGAGAAAAGTTCTATCATGCTCTTGACTGGAAACCAACTAGGTCCTTCCTGACATATTTGTCTCTCATCCTGTTTCTTCACACAGGCTCTGGGTAGCTGCTGGCCTGCCTGGTGAATGGATTGCTAGTTGGCCTTTCTCTTCTCCACTTTTCTGTACTTTCATAACTAAGAGACAGTTTATAGGCCAACAATCCCATGACAGTCTCTAGTTTCCCTTCAGAAAAGTGTCTCCAGCAACTTGTGTGTTCCCTGCACAACCATTTCATCTTCTGTTTGTGTATTTAATAACAGGACAGTCTTATTTCTGAAAATACAACTATCCGTGTTAACTTGAGGATAATTTGCCTATTCAGGAACTTGAAGGTGATCGTTTTTTAGGAGGTCACTGTCCTAGATAGAATCCATGTGATAACAGGATTTATTTCATTTCAGATCAAGTGATATTTAAATGAGCAGAAATACAAAGTCAATGGAGAATGACAGATATGACTAAATACTCGGGATGAATAAGCAAGATCCTGTGCTGTACCTTTTCTCTTGTGTATTTTCTTCTAAATATTGCTGCTCTTGCGGAACTGTTGAGCAGTATTTTCATGGCAGCACACTGAGAGGGCACCTTAGTCAGCAGGTTACATTGAGTCACCACTGGATAATACCAAGACTGGGAAGGCTTGCCTTCCTGTTTGATCCTCTAGCATCACTAAGACATCCTTCAACACTGGTACTTTGGAGATTCCATAAGGAAAAGTATTGGGTTAACACAAGCCAATCATTATTATTTTTGTAGTTTTAAAAACAATTTCATTGTTTCAACATTATTTAAAACAAAAAAGATTTTAGTCTTACTGAAATTGTTTTAAAAAAATCTAGAAACATATCAAAAGCTTATTTATCTTCTTGGCAACCCTCCATAAATACAAATATGCTAAAATACAACTGAGGAGAAGATTCTGGGAAAATGACAGACAGGAAAGAAAAAGAATTCCGAGTCTTTCCATTAACAGCGATCACACTGACAGAAGCTGTGTGGTATAACTGTGTAGGCTGAGAGCTCACATCTCAGTAGAAGGTTTGGACCATACATTCCACAGTAGTGTGGAAGAACTTTGGCCATTGGCAAAGCAGGAACCATTCATTCTTCCCATCTCTAGTTTTTTCTTCTGTCACTACTTTGCATAGTATTGCTTTGTGATTTCTTTTTCAGTTCAGTTCATTATCAATTTTAAAAAATGTTACAGTTTTCTGTCAGTTGACTTTCCTTTGTATCCTATAAGTTTATTAAATTTACTGGTCAGTTCTCGCACCTGTTTGATTTAATCTTTGGTTTTTCTATGTATAAAATCCTGTTATCTGGAATCAGAGCTAATTTTAACCTCCTCATTTCTAGTCTGAAAATACTTCAATTCTCTCTCCTGAATATTAGCTATCGCTACAATTTTACTGTACTGAGCAAGAATGATGGAAGCAGACACTCCTGTCCTGCTCTAGAGCTTGGAGGAAATGTTGTCAGTGTTTGCTATGTGATGTGATATGATTGCGACTATGTGTTTGTGATATTCCCTTTATTGTGTTAGGACACACTGTTGAAAGTTATTAATTGTTAAATCCAAATCCTTTAGGAATGACAGAAACAACCCCCCTCCCCCAACTTGCCTCCACTGTAATCTCATGAAGGCAACTACTCTTACAAGATTATCCTTTCATTAAAAAGATAATTCTGAAGTCAAGATTTTAACATGAAATCTCTTATTAATTGTTGGCAATGGACTCAATTTCTTTTTTATTGCATTATAAAGATCTAGTTAGTCCCCCAATCTCTTCTGCTGAATGAGACATTTGCCATTATTTTATTATCATAAAGTTATATTTTTGGCTTGGGAAATGGCTCCACTGGCAAAATGCTTCCTATGAAAGCAAGAAGACGTGAGCTCAGATTTCCAACACCCACAAAAATAAACAACAACAAGAAAGTCAGCAGATGAAACAGCTCAGTGGGTAAAGATGCTATAGTCAAGGCCAATGTCTGAGTTTGATTCCCAGAACATATTTGGTACACAGAGAAAGCTAGGTCCCATAAGCTGTCCTCTGACCTCTACATATGTGCTATAGCACACACATGAGTATAGTATACACACACATATGCACACACACTTTCTAAAAGCTATAAAAAATAATCCAATGTAATGAAGTAAATAAATAAGCCAAGCATATCAGTGCATACCTATAATCCCAAAGCTGGTGAGACAGGAAATTTTCTGAGACTTTCAGGCTGACTAATGTAGATGAATTAGAAAGTTCCAGATTCACTGACAGATACTGCCTTAAAAAAATGAAGATGATAATGATTGGGAAAACACCTAACATGGAAAAGCTACACACATGGGCATGCAAGTTTATATACACTCAAGCATAAGACAGAAACATGTACATATACAAACAGAAGGGAAAATAACTTTGGAAGTTATAACTGGCTCTCAAGAAGGAAATTTAGGGGAAAGAATCTGCAAGATGGGCAAGTGTTTTTCTTCAGGAGAAAGGTAGAAGTGAAAGCCTGCCCTTGGCCATTACCTGAACTGAAGAAGAAATCACAATGGTGATAGCTTTGCCCTCTAGTAACTCTGCCTGTAGCCCCTATAGCCCGTCTTCCATAGGCTGGGTATTGAAAAGAAAGCTTTAAACTAAATGAGAGCACTGAGCTGCAGTGGTAAAGCACCAGGCTGTAGTGGGGGAAATCACCCTCCTGTGAGAGTCAGTGAGGACTACTCCCCTATGGGCCTTGTCACTTCAAGCTTAACACAGGCCTGGCAGATGTGTAGAAAAGCTGGGCTAGAAAGGACAAGATGTCCTGATGGATTCCCACTCACCATTCCCCATTCATGTCTAATGTCAAGTAGTTTCTGAATCCTGCCATGGAAACAGACCTCAAAGGTCAGAACTTGACCTTTTAGAGGGGTTTCTAGAGAACAGAGGCGGATGGTACAGGACTGAATTCCCATTGGTGGGTATCTAGTGCCTTATTGGGTATAATTTTTGTGTTTGTTTGTTTTTAAAACAGGGTCTCAGTACTTAATCTTGACTGGCCTGGAACTAGATATGTAGTCCAGGGTAGCCTCAAAGGCACAGAGATCTACTGACCTCTGCCTCCTGAATTCTGGGGTTAAAGACCTGTGTTTGCATGTCATCCCCAGTATACTGTTTTTAAGGGGTGGGTGCTGAATACTTAGAGATGACTTGGGTCTTTCTCCTCAAGAGAATTAAAAATATTTGAGCATGCTCTCTACAGTACTGAAATAACTCTCATACAACACTGAAATGACTAGAAAGATACTATATACGTCAGTGGCTTTCTCTTTCTTCTTCCTTTCCTTCTTCCTTCTTCCTTCCTTCTTTTCTTTCTTCCTTCCTTCCTTCCTTTTGTTCTTTCCTTCCTTTCTTTCTTTTCTTTCTTTTCTTTCTTTCTTTCTTTCTTTCTTTCTTTCTTTCTTTCTTTCTTTCTTTTCTTTTTCTTTCTTTCTTTCTTTTTTGCTCTCCTTTCCAGTTCTTTTCTCCTAATTATAAGTTACCTAAATCACAAGTATATAAGGAAAATCAGTCAATCTAGTTTAGTTTTGGATGAAGCATGGACAGAGGCCTGTATGGAGATCTGACAACTTTTCTTTTCCGCCCCTGCCTTTGTATAAACACCTTCACCAAAACTAGGGCTCTACAAAAGATACACAGGAAAACTCTGGGATAAATGTGCACAAAGAATTTTTATACCTCGAAACAATCTATAAAGAACATTACTATTTTATAGCTATTTTATATACTATTTTGTAAAGAGTATCTCTATTTTATAGCCAAGGAAACCATAACATGGAAGGGATTACAGAATTCAATTAAATGCCTTGTGCTGCTGTGCATTTAGGAGTTAGGATACAAATTCAGTAGAGCAAGCATTAGTGTCTCATGCAGAGGAGAAAACTGAAGTAACCATGGGCCAGGAGGAGCTGAAACAGATTCTGGGATCTCCAAGAAATTTGAGTCTATGGATTCATTCTCTGATAGTACAAGGAGAAGGGGACCTGATATGTAACTGTAGATGGGCAGTGAAGCTGAAGTCAGGGAACCTAAGCAGAGAAATCTAGGAAGTCTCAGTATGGAGCAAAGGGGCCCAGGCTGGTGACAGAGGAGTAGAGCAGATGCTTTGCAAAGGCCAAAGTGGGACAGTGTTGTTCTTGGAGAAATACAGATCACCTGTGCCAGCTTGCAAGACTTTATGGGAGGACCTGAGGACTACTGACAGTCCCTCAGAGAAGGAGGCCATAGGAAAGACAGTTGACTTTCATCCACAATTTTAGCCATAGTCATCTGTATGCAATTCTGCCTTAGTCACCTGTGGCTTTGGGGTCACCAGGAGATGCTAAGGTATAATCATTTAGAGGAAGTTCATTGGAGTGAGACTCATTTATGTGGTGATGAGTCAGCCATCACCCATGCTGTTTGAAAACTTTCCAATGTGACTGCTTCAGTGGTCATCCATGCTTTTACCAGTAACTCACCCTTCTACCCATCACCCATTCTCTATAAATAAACCCAATAAACTCATTGGTTCTTAGGGGAAACTCGGGTGGAATTGTATGCTGGTTTGTGGTTGAGACTTCATGAAGAACAGGTCCCTGTTTACATTTCCCTAGAAAAGAAATTATCTCCTCTTTGCATGTTTGTTTTTTTAAACAGCATTTCTCTGTGCAATCCTAATTGTCCTAGAACTCAATTGATGGACCAGGTTAGCCACAAACTTAGATCCACCTGTCTTTACCTCCAAAGGGCTGGGATTAAAGGTGTGCTTAGACAAGGAATTGTCTTAGACAGAAAGGGACTTCTGCACTTTCTGTGTGCTGTAGCCCTCCCAGTAGAAGCCCTCATCAGTACCTGTTTTCTTCAGTTTAATTACTGGAGTAAAAAGAATGCAAGGAGGCTTTGGAACTCACTCAAGATCCCACCACTCACAGATGCCACAGGCCACAGTCCTGGCCTCTAAGTTTCATTCTCTTGACCACTGTGATGATTTGAATGGGAATGGCCCACAGACACTCATAAATTTGAGTGCTTGCTCCTAGTTTGTTACTGTTTAGGAAAGATTTGAACATGTAACCTTGCTTGAGTAGGTGTGGCTTTGTAGGAAGAGGTATGGAGATAGGCTTTTATGTTTCAAAATTCCATGCCAGCAGCCAGTGTCCCTCTCTCTGCCTGCTGACTGCAGATCACAATATAAAGCTCCCAGCTACTGCGATAGTGCCATGCCTGTCTTCTTCAAGTGTGACAATTATGGATTAACCCTCAAAAACTACAAGAAAGCATCCCTCCCCCATAAACGCTTAAAACAACAATAACAGTTGTCTTGGTCATGGTGTCTCCTAATAGCAATAAACAGTAACTAAGACACCCACTGTACTGCAAGGCTTTGAACAGAAAACAAAACAGGTGTCCTGGCAAGAGAAGCTAGAGCATGGCCATGCATCAAGAAAGGAAATCAGTTCTCTTAAGATTCAATGAACCAACTATTGCAAACCATATTCCATAAGACATTTGTAAGAGATCTCCTTGCAACATGTATTAGTTCTAGAGATGGTAACTTAAAATTAACCAGGTTTCTGTGCTCTGGTACCACTCAGCCATGTTTTAAATAGAATAATGTACCCTGAGAGTTGCCTGAAGATGCCTTTAGTGGAGGAAGTGGCTGTGCATTCAGAAACACTTCTTTTCTTGAAAAAAAAAAAACTTACTTTGTGTTTCTCTGAGCACTTAGTATTGCTCAAAATTTGCTTGCAGAATGATTACCTAAGCATCTAGTGAATTAAGGATTAGGAATAGCCTCAGGACAAGCAAAAACTTACTATGTGGGGCAAGAACATATCTTAATTATGAGCCCAGGCTGCTCCAGTCTTTGCAGGAGTCTCGTTTACTCATTGCTCTCTCTCTCTCTCTCTCTCTCTCTCTCTCTCTCTCTCTCTCTCTCACGCACACACACACACACACAGAGAGAGAGAGAGAGAGAGAGAGAGAGAGAGAGAGAGAGAGAGCGCGCTACCTGCCCCATACATATATACCCTAGCTTCATCTCTGCATTTCTTTTGATGGGCAGCTTCCCGCTGTCCCCCTGTGAAACACAGCAGTGACTGAAGTTATTTCTCTCTAGTAGGAAGTGGCTGCACGTGTTAACAGCCTGGACTCAATTACTCAAAAATTTGAATTCAGCTGACAGTCCAAAGCAGCAGGTCCTTGAGCCCATTCATTCCATAATAATCTGATTTCAAGTGACAGTCCTAAAATGGGCGCGAGCCATATTCACACACAGGAAACCTGAAGGCCAAGTCATCTGGCATTTTCACAGGTCAGCTGGAAGAAAGAAAGAATGCCGAGTGGATTCATTGGATTCATTGGGTGCTTTGGCATCCAACATTCTTGCCAGCCAGCTGCCACCCACCTACTAGGTCTCTGACTCCATCAGCTGAAATAGTACAAATGTGTTAGGGCATCACCAAGCTTTGAAAAGGCTTAATGTTGTTAATTTTCTTCCTTAAGTAACAGGTACAATGATGTGAAGACTCAATCTAACAGTATAAGGCAGTGCAGAGGAGTCAGTCTGTGAAACCTGGAGAATTCTGCAGAATTCTCATTGTCTAGTGCCTTGCAAGAACCCTTCTCTTCCCTGCTAAGAATGAGCAGGTCCTTCTAATCTTTTAAGTCTTGATCTGAAAGTCTTACCTCCTTCATAAACTTAGGGAAAGACTCTGTCTTGAGTATGTTTGACTTGAGTGACAGGGAGCCAGATGTAGTAGCTAAGAGTTAGGTGCTAATGAAGACAGTGTTTGTTGGGGTGTTTGGTGCCCATCTTTCCCAGGGGGAGTTTTGTGTTCCTACCATACTCTCAAGCTGTCAAGGCTCCTCTTTCCTCATTGCTGTTTCTTAAGTGAATGTACCACATGACTAAATTTAATCATCCGATATCTGATCCATTAAAGCCCTGGAATTTCTTCATAGAATTACAAGGAACTAATCAGTGTAATGAGCCAATGGTCTTCAGATATATAAGTGTTTGTTTCTAATGCAGCTAGGAGTAGTCTTCTCATAGAAAGCAATGATACTTGGAGGTTGGGGGTTAAATCTCATCCCAGCAAAGGTGGAATTTTGAGCTAGTCTAGGAGGAAGACACATCAAGGGTGATTTATTCAATCCCCAAGGTCCCCTATCTGCTGCCTTTTGGTAGGTTGAAATGCAATTCTTTGTGTATGGAAACTCACAGCTCCACCCATAGAAATTGACTTGCTCATGTCAGTCCATGGTAATAGCTACAACAGTAAAAACATTCTAGCTTCAGCATAACACTTCCTCCCACCCCTTTGTCACAGCAATCACAGAAGGAATGAACCACACAAATACTCATTATATAGCCAAATGAAGAGTAGGAAGGAGAGCTTTGTGTGTGCACACAATTACCTCAGTACACATAGAGGGAAAGGCTAGAAACCTCCACCGATGAGCAAATGAATACTATTCTCACTTTTTGTCTGCACCTTAAAAAGATTTTAGGTTTTGTCTGAGATCCAAAGCATTAGCCAGAACCTAAAAACTTAGTTCATTAAAAGAGAAGTGTAGAAAACCTATGATAATGACTATTTTGGCCCATGCTGATGTAAGTCAGAGAGTTTTGATCCACATAATCAATGGGTTGAGAGGAGATTGTAACTCTTATGGAAATACTGACTTTGCAGAGGTAGAAGGTAAAGGGACTTACAGAGCAGTCCATGTGCATTGGTGATATGTGTCTGTATGCATGTAAAAGGGAGTTGATCAGCTTCAAGTTGAGAAAAGGGCACAAGGTATGAGTAGTTTTAAAAGACTTGGGAATCTGTTGAGAAAATCCACTCCTTGATTTCCAATGGTTCACTTGATTAAACTTTCCACAGGCATGTAGAGATTTAGATATGTATGTCTCCATATTTGTACATTGTAAAAGTATATTTTATTCACCTGATGTAATTGACCTCTCCAAGGCTTAGTGCCTCCATCTGCTAACCTAGGACTGACTCTTCTAACCTCCGTGCAATCTACTCTAGACCTAGAATGTTTTCAGCCTGAGAGTTGATACTAAATAAGCTCACCCCTTCCTAGTTCTTTCTGTACTCTGGCTGGCTGATTCAGCACTGCTGCTCTGACTCAAACTCTTCTCTATGATGACTGATTTGATCTGACTTCTTTTGGCTCCTCCTAAATTGCTCAGCTTAGCTCATACTAACTTTGGTAATATGTTCTAATCTTCTGGCTCCTTATTCTGTGTCTAATTTGTTCTTTCTTCAACCTGTCTCTGTACAATTATTCCAGTAAAACTCTCCGTTCCTTTGTGTTGGTCTCTCTTAAGTCACCTCTCTATGCACTCAATCTTGTGAGAGTTAGGCATATCCTATTCTCTCAAATCTTTCTCTGATTCATCACTTTGTTTGCCACTCAATTAGACATCACTTTCAAACCTTCTACAAACTAACTTTACCGTCATATTTTTGGATTAAAGGTGCATACTAAGGGCGTGTCTGTATGCCAGTCAGAGGGATTAAAGGTGTGTGCTAAGGCTGAGCTACACTACATCTAGAAACAGGTTTTTCCAGGTTTCCTGGCTCCTGGTAAACAAAATAATTTCAAGGTTCACAATGTGATCAAATATCCTGCAACAGTACATTGATCCTGTAATCAAAACTCCACTCCATCGTCTCCAGCATGGAAGCAGGCCCTCACCAGAATACAACAATGCCACCGCACTGACCAGTCCTCCTGCTGGTGTTTAATACATGTACTTTGCCAGGCACAGGGCAGTTTTACCCCTATGCATTATCATTTAACTGCATAGGTCATCTGAAGTGCTGTAGTGGATTATTTCATGATATAAATGCTAACAGTTAACAGAAATCACCAAAAGAAAGTAGACAAACTGGGCTTACATATTGAAAGTTCCTGAGTTCTCAGGTACTATGTATGGCCACTTCATTCACAAAAATACTACTATATTTCACTTTTGTCTCTGTGGACATTGTGTGGATAGATGTGTGGCTCAAAGCACATGAGTTACTGTGGTGATTTCTGACTGAAGTTTAGCTGGGGAGTGGTAATTAAAAGTTCCCTGACATTCTTTGTATTTTTCATAAGAAAGTATTATACAGTGGACTCTTAACAAAACAAAATTATTTCATTTTTCTGAAGACTAGAAATCTGAAATTAGGGGCTTTAGTAGTGGCAAGTTCCCTCTGCCATCATGGGTAGAGCCATCCTTTCCTCCTGGCTTCTGGTGGTTTCCAGCAATGCAATCCTTTCCCCCTGGCGCCTGGTGGTTGCCAACAATGTCATCCCTTCCTCCTGGCTCCTGGTGGTTGCCAGTAACCTTTGATGCTTCTTGGCTGAAGTTGCTTCAACGACACTCTGATTTTGGTCATCATGGTCATACAATGTTCTCTGTCTTATGGCTGTATCCTCATTCCCTGCCTCTGTAGCAGACACTTGTCAGGTAAAATGAACATTTCACATGTAGCATGTAGCATCCCTCCTTGGGTCTTTTAGCACAAGTGGGCTTCAAGGTCTCAGTTTTGACTTCACAATATCTCTATTTTATTGTTATATTTTTGTATTTTGTGTGATTATAATGTAATTACATCATCCCCCTTCCTCACTCGAGTATCTCTCATATACTCCCTGTGCACAAGTACATGTACATGTGTGTGCTCAGTCTGTATGTTTCTTGTATACTTATGTAAAAGGCTGGCCATTTGATATTTCATAACCAATAGATGTGTTCTTCCTTGAGGAAAGAGTACTTCCCACCCTCAGCATACCTAAGTTGCCTAGACTTCTTCATTTAGGGTTGAGATCTCATGAGTTGCCCTCATTTACTTTGGCATTCTACTGATGTCATCCTTGTGCAGATCATGTTTAGGAAGTAATGTCGGTGAGACTTCATTGATGTGGCTTCTCTGACAGTTCTACAAGACACAATCTCAAAGCAAACTTCCTGATCCTCTGACTCTCTCTATCTTTCTGTCTCCTTTTCTGAATAATACTCTAACCTTAGGTGCAGAAGTTGTGCTATAGATCTGCCAGTTGGGACTAGGGTCCATAACTGTACATGTTTATTCTTTGTGATTTTCTGTGATAGCTTCCATAAAAAGATGTTTCCTTTATGAGACATGAGAACTATACTTATCTGTGGGTATAGAGCAAACATTTAGAATGTAGTTGGGGATTATGCTGTTTTAATGAAGTGGCAGTTGTATGTTCTCTACCAAGATCCATGACTTCATTATCTCTGGTTAGCTGGTTAGGTTTTCAGCACCAGGCATGATTTGTTGGATATGACAACAATGACCTGAAACAAGTAAATAGTAACCTCTTACTCACAAATCTGTGATTGGTGATGAATCTGATTCATATGCATTTACAGCCCCAAGTCAACAGAGAAGCTCTTCCCTGGCCATGCTGCCTTGGTGCAGAGAACATAGTATGGAAATTTGGATGAGTCCTTAGAAGAAACACATTTATATTTATATTCCAAGGAAGATTTAAAGTCCCACAGCTAACCTGGAAATGGGACATGTCACATTACAGGTAAAGTAGAGGTGCTCCATCCTTTACTTAGAGCCAGAGAAATAAGAAGAAGCAGAAAATACAACTTGCCATAAGAGACAGGATTAAATGGTAGAAGCTGAGCCCCTACAACTTAGTGGTTAAGAAATGCCCAGAAAGACCTAGAAACAGCATTTGCCTCATGATTTGTACCCATGGCTCCTGAAACAGACTCTGTCCAACAGTCTAATTATGATAGAGCATAAAGTAGTTTTCATAAATTAGCCACTTCTTCCAAATGACAGGAGTTAAGTGAGCATGTGGAAAGGTGAAGGCTGCCCACTGCAATGGCTTTGAAATGAAAGGGGGTCAAGGCTTCACCCAAGTAAGGATTGAGGCCAGGACAGAGCTGAACTCTGTGAGAATGTAGCTTCTGGACTGAGTAGCTTGGAATCCATGGTGCACATCAGGAAAGAGGGCAGGTCACATAGTCAGAAAATAATGGGTTAGCTTAGCCAGGGGAGAACAGGCTATACTCATGAGAACAAATAGCAGGATAATTTATTCAGCTACTCAGAAGAAGTAGGACCAGTGCTTAAGAATCAGCTACTTTCCGCTGTCCCTGATAGCAATACATAACCCCTTAGCTATCAGCCATAAACTGAATCCTAAGTCTGGAGCCAATGGTGAACAATGTTTTATAAGCTTGTCTTCTACCATTCTGCTCTCTCGTAGGTGGTTTGTTTTACAACATGAAACTTAGTTCTGCTTTTCACAGGATCTGCTATGTATTTAGATTATATCCAAGCAGAATCTCTCTCTCCTACACTGATTCCTTTGTATATGAGTATATATGTACTGTATGCATACATGCCTGTGTGTAGAGATACAGAAGCCAGAGCTGAACGTTTGATGTCCTATGTCATATAGTCAGAACAAAAAACAACCCAGAGCCTGCACCTTCAGTCACTGGCTAACGCTCCATGATGTCCTCACATACAGCATGGCATCTCATGATTCCTCATGATTCAGCCTCAAATCACTTGGAGTCAGAGGTTACTTCAGTGCCATTAGTAATGGTCTCAGAGACTTATTCCCTCTCTGCCTTCTTCTCTAGAGGCAAGGCCTCTCACTGAACTTGGAGCTAACTGTTTCAGCCACCAAGCCCCAGCCATCCTCCTGTCTCTGTCCCCCACAGGGCTAGGTTTACAGTTGTGTGCATAGCTACACACAGCTTTCTACAAGCGTACTGGAGATTTAATTCAGGTATTTGTGCTTAAGCAGCAAGGCCCCATTTCCCAACGAACCATCTCCCCAGGTATAGCATCCGAGCGGCAGGCTTGTGCATGACTATGCCCAACCTTACAGTCAGTACCAGGAATCAAACTCTGGTCCTTAATGTTTGTACAGCAAGTCTATACAAATCCCTGAGCCACCTCCCTAATCATTCTTACACTGATTAAGATTATTGAGCAGACAGTGTGTTCTAGGTTTGCAGTTCTCTGAGACCATTACAGCTGACACTGAAGCAACTCCAAGTTGGAAACCCAGTGCCCTGATATGAGGGCTGAGTAATGTGAGCAAGGAGATGCCAGGCTGTATGTAATGACATTCTGGAGCAGTAGCCAGGGACTGAAAGTGCAGACTCTGGAGTCAGGACATTGGTGTCTGTTCTGGACTTGGTGCCTCTTTGTATTATGCCCTTTCTCATCACCAGAACAGAACACCTGCCAGACCACCTTAAAGAAAGCTTAATTAGGCTTGTAGTTTCAGGGGGATTTCAGCCCATTATGGCAGCAAAGGCTGCTCTCTATATAGCTGGGAAACCATGAGAGGGTGCTTCTTCGCATCACAGAAGGCATGAAACAGCATGGGCTGGAACCAGAAGTAGCTAGCATTTTCTAAGACCTAACCATAGAGACTCACTTCTTCTAGCAAAGGCTAATCTCTTCAAGTAAGTCTCCCTGAATTTTGAAATTCTGTGAAAATATAGGGACCAAAGGCTTGGAGTATGAACCTAGGAAGGACTTTTAATTCTCAAATCAGAAACTTCTCAATCTTTCTAAGTCTCAGTGTTTTTACTCATCAAGAGATAATAGTTAGGGTAGTTGCCCTGAAGGCTGTCTCACGTCACTTACTAGAATAGTGAGCACTTAAGTGATTATCATTACCATAGACATAACCATAGGCTGCCGGTAATAAAAAGAACAATGGCATATCATTGGTAACTCACGTCAATAATACTCATAATACAAGTAGTTGACAATTATTGAGTGCCTTTCATGAAGCATGAAATGTCTTCATGAGAATGCCGAGAAATAGGTCAGTTATGGTGCCTCATTTTATAGAAGAACTAATGGAGGTGCAGAGAAAATAGCCTGTTAAGTTACATAACTACAAAGAGGTACACTGGATCTCTCCTCCCACCTAAGCACCCACATCACTTAAAAGTAAATACTATTGCTTCTTTTGATGTCACACAGCAGCTCTATAGCTGGAATAGTAGGTCGAGGGGATCAGAGTGCTTGCGGTGTGGTTAATGCCAGTCCTTCTCCCTGCCTTACTGTCACAGCTGAGGGAAAGAAGCACATTATTCTGAGAATATCACTTGAATATACATTTTGTGTAAATCACCCAGGGAGCAAATGACTCAATTATAAAGGTTGGCTGCTTGCACACTTGAAACTTCCCGGAGTCCTTTACTGTGTGTCTGTTTTGAGAATATCTCCATTCCTATGCAAAAGGCACAGCTCAGAGGTGTCCTGGGGTGTCTGGACCTGCTGTGGTAATCCTGATCCCTGATAATGAGGAAGTTTCTGTCTACAGAAAGATAATGTAGCATTTAATGTGTAGACTATAGAAGAATAGATAGATAGGGTATAGTGATTCTGTATACTGATTAATTAATTTTTACCTTTTTTTTTTGCCTGTTAGGGACAAATGAATATTGGGAAATCCCAGAGACTTTCCAACAACTTCTGATTGCTTTCTAAATCAAAATAAAAGTTTTCAGGACATAGTTTTGATAGCACACATTTCAGCATCTCTAAACGGGGAGCCCATAGCACATCTATTTAGCATTACAGAGTTATTGTACTACCTAAAACATTCCTTCAGAACTCATGTTACTGTTGCCAGATTTTGCTTAAAGGAAAACTTTCCTAGAAACTCCTTCTGCCTCCTTTGGAATGTGGATTACTTAATTGATTTTATAATATTTCTCCAGTCACGGACACAAAATTAAGTATCTGTGGTTTAACCTATGCATCACCATCTAGCTTCTACTTACTCTGGCATGCTGGCAACTAATATACATTATCCCAATAAGCTATGCCACTTTGGGCAATTCCTTCTACCATCCTATGACACAATGCATGAGTCTATTTCCCTTCCCACTCATTGTGTGGAAAGGCCATTGCCCTCCAGGGCCACACACCTTTCAATGTAGCAGTATTTGTGATGGATAATTCTGACATCTCTGTATGCACCTCTTCTCTGTAGCTGCAGCAGAGAAGCAACTGGACTGTGACATACTACTGATGCCTACATGCCTTGGTCCTTAATGTAATGTTTTTATTCAATGTCCCTTGGCCAAAACTGGCCAAAGTGGATTCACTTATCTTCAGAGAAACTGGAAATGGGGAAGAAACAATTATTTCTAGAATAATAAGTGTTTGTTCTGTACCACCTAATTAATCACTTTGCAAAGTATAGTGAAGCCTTGTAGGCCATGGATGCTGTAGTGCCATAGCTAGTCAGCATAGAAGGAAGGAAGCAGAGACTCTTCTGGTGAACTTTCCAGGTCTTCTCCTATAGATCTGTTTTAAGTAAGCAAAAAACACTGTGAGCATGCAAGCACAAGTGTGCACATGCTGGTGCATACCACAGGATATTTTGGAATCAAATGTATGTAATCAGGCTTAGCCACTACCTGCTTGGCCATTGTGCAGGCCCTTCCATCTGGTTTTGAAGTTCAAGGATTCCTTAGTCTCTCACATCTTCATGTTGTGGTACAGAAATATGGGGAAGTAGAAACCTAAAAATAATTTAAATTTTGAGTTGTAAATATGGATTCTTTATTTAGAGTTATACTGTCAAAGCTCAAGGAACAGATAGATAGATAGATAGATAGATAGATAGATAGATAGATAGATAGATAGAACAGATTAACTTACCTCTCATTTGTGTTCACAGTTTAAAATCTTTTATCCCTGTTGCTAGCTCCATTTTTCAGGCAATCTGGGGAGATTATTGTAGTTTGACTATCACTTTTTTCTTGACATCCAGTGGTTAAAATGGACATGTAAAATGAGCATAATTCTGTATAAAATTCAGTCTTTTATTCTTATGTACTTTCCCATAGGCATTGTGGTTAAGCCAGGGTACATTTGAAACACTACAGATTGTCTGTCTTGGAAAGTTACATAATACAAAATGAGTTCCTTGAGTAAGTATGTTTGCTTATTAACTGAGAAACTTTGAAACTATATATATACATGTATATGTATATATGTGTGTATGTTTGTATCTAGTGTGTGTGTGTGTGTTGTATAATCACATATAGCATATATGTCCAGTATATACACAGTATGCATAGCCACTTCTTTATACCAAACTTCTGCTCTTTAAAAAAAAAACAAAAAACATATGTAGGTATAATAGCACATACCCATGTGCCCAGCACTAGAAACTCTGAAGCATGAGGATTGTGAGTTTCAGGCCAACCAAAGTGACCAAAGGAGACTTTGCCTCAAAGGAAGAAAGGGCACCATTCAACAAGGTGCTACTTTGAAAGAATCACATAAACTATTAGGAAAGTTATTTCCACAAATCTTCTTTAACCAAAACTACTGGTTTTTCAATGACTCACACTTTGCTTTTCTTGGCTGAAAAGACTCAAATGTGGCACAGAGTCTTTGTGATCCAGTCCTGGATAGCTTCTGTTGGGAAGTTTGTGTCTTTCTCTGAAAAGATATAAAGTTGAGGCCAGCATACTGTCATCCGCAGGCATAAACTGTTGGCTGGGATGCTCTTGCTTTAGAGGATAAAGAAAGATGGCAGGGAATAAGAGATATATCAAATGTTCTCTGAGGGTTGTAGCAGAAAACCAAAAATTATTGATTTCTTAGAAGTTACTGAAGCAACACAAAAGGTTTCTATCTGTATTTTCCCTACTTATTTATGATACATGCCAGAGGAAATTTCTTTCAATCCCGGAGACAAATAAAAATGTTACCACTCAGTTTCTTGTTTTTGATGACTAAATTTTAAAAACTTTGAATATAGAATAAAACATCAAAATCTGAGAGTAGGTAGGGTTCAAAATAAAATATCAAATGGAACAATCTTGTGGTTAAATACCAAAGAATTGGTTCTATTTCTGACTTTTTTTTTCATAGATTTGAACACTTGTTATTCTGCGATGCTGCCAGTGTGTGGCTTTTCATTTTAATTTTAGAAAAGATCAAAAGGGATTCTTACATAAGTCTCTTGAAATGGGAGTGAGATGGCTTGCTAAGTGCTTCTTTAATGTGGGGTGTGACAAGTCAGTTCCAAATGAACAGCCTGATCAAATGTCAATTCTACAGAGACTGATGGATTCCAGCTATAAAGGCTTAGAGCTGGGCAGGGTGAATGACAGAGAACACTCCACCCTGCACTGCTTAAAGAAAACTCATAAAAACACTGCCTGGTTAACTACTTGTATTTGTGAGGAAAGCTGAACATTTCAGACAACCAAGAACAGTTAATTTATCAAGTAGTGATGAAGGCCCTCTGGTATTGGGCCAAACTGAGTATAAGCACTTGTCCCAGCAATTCTGTCTGGGCAACTTTCTCTTTTCTTGTCTGTGCTTTGGTTCTTCATCTGAAAAATAAAGACTGCAGGATCCATGGTTAAGTGAGAAAATACTTATAAAACACTTAACTACAGCTGTTGTCAGTATGGGCATTGTGTGAACATCATTATTCACCGTCATAATCCATTGTCACCAGCAAGATGACATTCAATGCCATGTTAATTACACCTGCTGCTGCCCAATACTTTTTATCTATCCAGGAGACAATTAACAATTCATTATTGATATTTTGTCATAGAAATAGCTGCTACTTTTGCCATCTCTGATTTGAGATGTCATTGTCTTTGTTTCTCTAGTTTAGCATCACCATTAAGTGACTAACTAGTATAGTAAAAAAAAAATCAGTCAAACTTCTCTTTGTATAGTGCCTACTTGCTACCCTAAATAGGAGAATAAATTAGCTGAGATTCTGAGATCAAGTGTTCTTACACGTACAACCATTGGTGGTGGGGCATTATTGGTACTGACAGCATGCTTTGCAAAGCATGGTGCTGAGTTCAGAAGCACTGAGTTAAATACTAGCGCATGTGTTTGGTAATGACAGACACAGGAAGAACACTGGACCGCTGATTTTATTGATCTCTTTAATTGTATAAAGAACTTTTATCTCTGTTGAGCATGGGACATAGAAATTTTGCCATCTCAGAGAGGGACCCTTAAAAATTATGTAGTAGGGTTTCTTTGGCCTGTGTTTTCCAGAATCTTACAGACAAATTCTTACTGGAGCCATCAATGCTTTCTGGAAATGTGCAGGAGAGATTTTAATAGTTACACTAATGACAGGGAACTGATGACAGTGGCAATTGGTACACAATGGCCACCCATGTCAGGTGTCCTACAACGTATACGGGAGTCATACAGAGCTTTGTCTCCTTCAGTGCCTTTTAGGAATGAGAAACAGATACTTTAAAGGGACATTTCTTTTTCCTAGTACACAATAAAACACAGACTTTTAATTACACTGCCCATGTATTTAAAAGCATCAGTGAATATGTAGACATCCTATCCTCGTGGATCTTTCATTCTTCAAACAGCTCAGCTGCAAAAATAAGTTGAGTCTATCACATGTTAGTCTACAGGGCAGTGAGCAGAATGCACTGGAGGAAGGAAAGTTGCAAAAGAAGGAAAGTCTATTGGAGTTTGCAGTAGGTGATCAGAGTTGAAGCTGAATAAAATATTAACAAACTCATTTTGTTTTAGATATGGGAAAGTGGTATATAATTAAGCTGGAAATAACCATAGAGCTCATCTTTGGGGAAGATGCTCAAAATTGGCAAGTTAAAGTTAGTGAAATGAGTTTCAGCTTTTTAAACTCCTAGCTTTAAGCAAGAAAACAGCCCTAAGAAAATTCTTGTTAGTTATGGATAATAGATACAGACATGCATTCATACATAGACTGATGGATGGGTATCTGCATATAAAATGACCATGAAAATGGCCTTCATACTGGATATGCGTAAGGATGTATATTTGTTATTGTTGGGACCTAGTCGCTGTGTGAATTGAGGTTACTAGTTTTAGTAGAGAGGGTGGCTTTCCAAGCCTGGCCCAGGAGAGATATTCCTGGGACTCACAAAGAACTCAGCCCATTGGCTTCTAACCCTTCTGCATGCAGGGGCCTTGTGGGAACTGTTACTCATGTCTAGAGTCAGCCTCCATGATATGTAAGCTGAAGAAGGCTTTCTTACAATCCTACCCTTAAACGTTGCACCTTAGTCATAGTTGTATTCTCCTGCAGAAAGAATGACTTAGATGAGTGAGCATCTTCGCTGAGCATTCATTAGGCTAGGAAGCAATGTGATGATGGAGACCTCTTCCCAGATAAATGTGGCCAGTGTTCTCAGCTACCCCTTTCTCCTTAGAGGCCAAAATGAACTAAAATGGCCCAAACTGCAGAATTTATGTCTCCTCCCAACTACAGTCGAACTCGACTGTCCCCCTAGAAACTCACATCGTCTGTGATGATAAATGAAAGAGCCATTAACACCCACCGAGGCCCACAGAAAGTTGTTTGGCCAAAAAGAAACATTTCTTTCAAAAAGAACTCTCGAAAAGAAAATGACAAGATCTGAAATTAAAGATCAAAGGAGTAGGGTTGATCTTCATAGAAAATCCATCCCAGGAAGAAATATGACCTAAAGCAAACAGGCACTACTACAGCAGCATATGCACTATTGAAAAAGAATCAAACCCTCTACAAGGCACAGGAAGGGATGCTTTGGAGGTGCTGGTGGGAAGAGAGGAGGAGGCCCCAGAGGGAGACTACAGCACTTCAAACAGCAAACCCAGGCAAATAAACAAAACCTTTGCTTTGTTTTACCAAAACATACACAGCTCTGCGGATTTCAAAAAGTCCTTTGAAAACCCTTTGCAGAACTAGCTGGAGAATACTACCTGGAAGCCTTCCCTAAAGGAAACATATGCAAAGATTTTAGATGGCATCTACAAGAAAGTAGTTGGCCACAGCAGGGGAGGGGAGACACAAGTTGTTAGGGGAGTGGAAGTTATTAGGGCAGGAGTCATTGAGAAAAGGTGGGGGGAGGGGTGGTCAAAGGAAGAGAACTGGACAGATAAATTACTTTCAACACATTGTTTGATGACATGGAATCTTCTAGTATGGTGTTAACACGCTGTGGGCTCAGTTTTCCCTTAAGTAAGTATTTGCAGCAAAGCTAAATACTCTTCCCATTATGAATGCATGAAGGTTTTTCTAACCTGTCCCACCCTAAGTTTTGTTTTAGGAGTTTTACTTACTTGCAGTCTAAAAAATATATGAAATAGAAAATTCCATAAGCAAGCGATTTATTGTTTTTTAAATTGTACACAATCACGAAGGTCCCTGTCCCTCTGTCCTATGGAAGTGTGAATTATCCTTCTATCGAGCACTCTAAATCTGTCTACCTGATAGTTACTGGCTGTTCATCTCGGCTTATCTCGTAGACTTCATGTTGAGATTACCCTCTTACTCATCAGGGGCCCACATCCATAGAGGATGGTCAATGTACATCCTCTAAAAGAAGCCCTAAGGCACCTTCTTTAAGTAAAAGACAAGTGAAAGTCTGTGACATGGGGTGGGAGGTGAATATATTATTAGTAATACCCACGGTGAGAACAGATCTTACTATATCTAATTTATAAATGAAAGTCCATCACATGTTGTCTGAATATTGTAAAGGATGGGCCACAAAAGTTTTAGTACTGTCAGTGGTTCCAGGCATCCACTGGTATCTTAGAATATATCTCAAGGATATAAAGGGAGGTTGTTGTAGTATGCTACAGAATTCCATACATATGTTTGATATGAATATTGTTGCTTGGATAGGTGAATAATACCAAAGAGTCTTTCAACTCAGAGGCTGTCTCTGGTCAGGCAAAATATAACAGGCATGGACCAAGTGCCTGTTATATGTTAAGTATATGCTAAATCTGTGCTAGACTCTGAGCATATGCCGCCGTCTCCAGTCTGCTGAGCTGCTCCCAAGGCTACCCAGCTAGTGTACATCCAAGTCCTTGGCCAGGGTCCCTGACTTCTCTTATAATTAACCTCTATTGCTTATGTTCTTATGGACCCCCTCCTTTTCCCCCCATTCTCATCGCTTTCTCCCCCCATTCTGTCACATCTGTCCATTTTTTGCTCTCTCCAAATATTGTATCCAAAAGATAGAAGTTCTCAACTTGGTTCTACGGTTTGGTGCTTTGGGCATGGTGAGGTATTGGCAGGACTGCCTGAGTAGCTGCAGGGGGCCAGGAACTGGTGAGCCAGATTTGTTTGCACTGCCACACACTGTGGGAGCTCAAGAGAGGCAGAACTCTGAAAAACAGGGCAACTCCAGCTAGCATCCCATCTGCTCTGTGGGAAAAGCATACTGACTTCCGGTAGCGGGTGTGAGGAAACCACACAAAAAGAAAGCTGCAGCTGTCTCTGCAAATGAGGGGTGTGGGACTTTTTCCCATGGAAGCCTCTAGAAGGTATTAGCAGGAAGTACCTAGTCTCCACATTTTATGTCTGAGTATATCAAAGACCACTTCTAGAAGGCTTCTGGCTCCAAAAATCATATCCATATTTGTTTTTGTCTGCCTTCTAGATACTTCTGTTTATCCCTGTGCCAATCCTTAATTGTTAGGGCTTCTCAAAAACTTCTCCACCTACTTCCTCTTCATTTTCCCTTTATTCCCCACACAAGCTTCTGGCGATTCAGTCACTGCTTCCAATCTCCCATTAGGAGTGCTAGGATTACAGATGTGGGCCGTTGGATCCCGCTTTTATATGGTTACTGGACGGTATAACTCTCGTCCTCACATTTGTGTAGCAAACACTTTAACCATTGAGCCATCTTCCCAGCCACTTGTTTCTTAGTCATTAGCTGTGTCAGGATGTCTCCAAAGCACCTCTTTACAACTGTGCCTAGCAGGTTATCTGCCCCATGCAGGAAAGAGTCAGTTCTGTTCAGCAGCTAAGCTAAGAGTAGGTAAATGCCACATGGACAAAAGGCATATAATACTAAGCACTGGCTCTTGGCTTACTTGCTTGCTTGCTTCTTTCCTTTCTTCCTTCCTTCTTTCCTTCCTTACTTCCTTTTTTCAGTCATTATAGTATTCTTTGAAGGACTATTGTGTACCAGACAGTAAATGTTGGGATTGGAAAACAAGACAAATGGACATAAATGATGATTCTTAAGGTGCTGTCATTGGGTAAGACAGACAAATAAGCAGCAATGGATGTGGTGTATCAGAGTGGATAAGGTGCATCAGATGGCCTGAAGAGATGCTGGGGAAAACGGAGCAGGGAACAAGGTTGGGATGCTGGAACCCTTACAAGAATCTGGATGGAGCATCTTTTCTTGGTTCATTCCTCCTTAATTTTCTGAACTGGTCTTTATTCAAACCTTTTCCTGTTGTCTCTAGAATCAGGTCATCCATCACCCGGCTCCTCCCAAAGTCTGGTAGAGCCTGCTCTTTCTACATGCCAGGAGATAGAAGTATAGCCTTGCCAAATACAGTTTTTGTTTGATAGAAGTTAGAAGATCATTGTCTTCTATGAAATCTCAAAAATATCAATATTTTGATTGTGTGATCTGGAAAAAATGTATTTATTGACCTACTGTTCACTGGCTATTGGCCTCTGTGTAGGGACTGGCCAGAGGTTTCAATGATTCCTACATAACCTTTATAGTTCTAAGGGTAGATTTTTATGTCTGTTGAAGGAGGTCATTCTTAATGCTGTCTGATAATGATGACCCCAGCATCAAAGTACTTTGGCCTAAACAAAATAATTGGCCATGAAATCACACTGTTTGGCCCAAAGAAGATACTGACTTGTTCAAGGCCACCTGGTCTATTAGTGGTATAGTTGAACTAAAATTCAAGACTTTCTACTGTGCAGGCTGTTATGGTTAATATTAGAAATAGAATTGTGTTCCTACCATGCACACACATACCATCTTAGTCCATTGTTGCTGCTGTAACAAAATGTCTTAGCATCCATAATTATTAAATAATATAAATATACATCATAATGTTCTAGAGGCTAGAAAGTCCAAGAAAAATGTATTTAGAGATGAAATGGCTGATAAGGGCTTGCTGATTTACTGGCTAGCTAGCTTATCTCTTTGAGGGAGCTCCAGGCCAGTAAGAGACCCAATGCAACTCCTGAGAAACTACACACAAGGTTGTCCTCACATAAACATACTTGCATACAAATCCACACACATATATACACATATATAGCCACACTCAGACAGGTATATGAGCAAGTTTTCCCAAATAAATGCAAATAAACTATACAAATTAATTGCCTAAGGAAAAGAAACATGGAAAGCTGCAGGTTGTGGTCTGTACAAAGCTATGTGAAACACAAAGATCTAGCCTTAAGTTTATAAAGTGTTGCCTTCCTATTGTGACGATGTGTCTGTACATGGAGGAAGAGAGAACAGATAAGACATCAGGATGCTTCCTTCAACCCCTTTTATAAAGGCTCCAATCACATTACTGAGCGCAAATCCCTCATGCTTTAATCAGTTCTTCTGAATATTAATCTTAATACTATGAGAATTGGTTTTAAGGTGTGCCATTAATTTTGGCAGACACATTCAGATCATAACAAATCCATTGACAGAGGAATTGATAAATAATAATGAAGCCTCCATTTGTGGTGTGACTCCATCTGTGATGGCAATGATAGTCTTCCTAGATTTGTGCAATTATATAATAAATTTTCAGGAAAACCATGAGCCAATCTGGGAAGAATGGCATCTCCATGGAATGGATTCCATAACTGTGTTTCTATTTTAAAGCTGAAGAGCCAAAAGGCCTCATCTTGATCTCTAGAACCCACATAAAAATGACTGGCTTGAGGTACATGCCTCTAATCTCGTTACTGAGGGAAGGAAACAGAGCCCTGGGATTTACTGGCTAGCTAGGTTAGTCTCTTTGAGGGAGCTCCAGGCCAGTAAGAGACCCAATGGAACTCCTGAGAAACTACACACAAGATTGTCCTCATGTATCACATAAACATACTTGCATACAAATCCACACACATATATACACATATATAGCCACACTCAGACAGGTATATGAGCAAGTTTTCCCAAATAAACTATACAAATTAATTGCCTAAGGAAAAGAAACATGGAAAGCTGCAGGGTTTGTGGTCTGTACAAAGCTATGTGAAACACAAAGATCTAGCCTTAAGTAAAAGAGTAAGAGACACAGTTGATAAAATGAAGAATTTCTGGAAATTCACTTAGTCTACACAAGGCAGGAACACACTGACATCAGCATGTAATCTGGGCTGCAGAAGAGGACAAGCAGGGGACCCAAGAGCTTGGTGCTTTCCACAAGAGACTGGAACTCCAGGCTGCTTGCTGGCAGGCGGCCTAATCTGGGGCCCATAAGGAAAGAATAGTTCTGCGCTCACCCAGTAAACATATTGTTAACAGAAGCTGTACCCAATAAAAGATCTATGTTTAAGCTATAAAATGCAGCAGGATAAAAAGAAACACAGCAGATGGGAACATTTCTACAGTGCTTCAAATCAACAGAGACAATATTTTAAAAATAACCAGGAGAAACCTCCAGGACATCTCTCTCTCTCTCTCTCTCTCTCTCTCTCTCTCTCTCTCTCTCTCTCCTCTCTTCTGTCTCTTTTTTTATTAAACATTTTGGCATTGCCACTTTCACTGACTGACAACAACTGACAATTAAAATCAATAGGCAATCTGGAACTAATGCCCTGTCCACACATAAAATAAGTGACAATTTTCCCAGATCAGGGACAGGTGGAAAGCAGAGCCTCCTGCATGGAGAAGACTGCTTTTATGTGGAGAACTCTGGACAGGTGACCAGTTCAATTTGAGAACAAGAAGCTGAGCTGAAAGTGATCTCACAGAATAAGCCAGAATCCAGAGAGTCCAGCAGACCGCCAGGTGCTTGACACCAGTACAAACTAATTCCTGCCATATCTCTGATGCTCCCTGAAGGGACACTGCAAAGTTTGCACTTACAAAGGCCTGGCAGGGCACGTTCTGGTATCAAATGCATCTCTCCCTAAAACTTACTTTTGAGACTTGGGAGACTTTGAGTTGGTCATATTTCTACTACTGGGCTATTATTCAGATATGCATCTTACAATGACTGACTCAATAGTGTCTACAGTACCTAAGGGCAGGAGTAGGTACCATCCCTCTTTTCTTTTTTTTTTTTTTTTTTTTTTTTTTCCACAGGTGAGTAGTTACTATTTAGCAGGATCTGGAAAGCTATGAAGCCTCTACATCAATGAATTACTCTCACTTAAGAGCTGCCAACCCAAGTATTCACAGCCTCAAACCTCCCACATGTTGTATAGTTAGGGAAGCTGCATAGGCTGAGTGTCTAGATCGAGACTGCTGTGCAGCCCACGTGATAGAAAGGGAAGGTCGGCTGATCCATAATGGATGCCCTGTGTTCTTAAAGCAGGGCAAAGTGTACGAGGTGGTTATTCTGCTTTGAAGTCCCCTGCTTCTCTCTTTGGAGTGGATCAAAGCATCCTTTTATTTATTTATTTATTTTTATTCTTTCCAGAATTCATATAAGCTCTTAATGTAGAGCCCGCCTCTTGTTGATGCACTCTGGGGTTTTTTATTCCCCTACTGCAAATCCCCTCCCCTCCAGACTCACACTTACACATCATGCCAACGCACTCTCCTTGGGTCCTCTGACCCCCTACCCCCATTTCTCTCTTGTCTTCCCTCTCCCTGCCTCTCTCTTGCCCTCTCCCTCTTGTCCTTTTGTCCTATTTTAGAATTATCCAGTAATACTCAGTCTCAGCTTAGAGAAGATATGCACTGAATTCCAAAGCTCTTCTACAGCCTTATTTTTCTTCCTAGCAGAACAGGGATGTTGCTATTATTTCTTTGTTCTCTCCTTTTGTTAAAAAAAAAAAAAAAAAAAAAAAAAAAAGGAGTTAGATTGGAGGAAAAACAAAATGTTGTGAATGAACCCAATGGAATCAGCTTCAAAGTTGCTTTGGAAACTGAAGAGAATGTGAGACAACGTGTTTTAGTGACTTGAAAATACTGGAGGACATGTTTCCAGACTATTCTGTTCCCGTTGAAGGTCCTGATTTTTTTTTTTTTCCCTAAAGGTTAATGCTGCAATATCCATAGTGCAAGAAACCATGTAAATTGTACCACCCATGTGAGACAGAGGGTATGGTCCACACCTCTGCTGCAATCTTGTAGGCTGAGGTCTATTGACAATGATATCCTTCGAATCCTGGCACACATCTCCTCTGGGATAGCAAACCCACAGTCTAGGTACACAAACAAGATATATACACTCAAATTCCATTCTTAAATCCTTTAAGCAACTAGATTTTAGGAAACAGAAGATCTTATAGATGGCAATTTAGGAAATTAATTCCAAAAACACCATCTGCTAAGCCTCACCTCTAGGAAAATGCTGGGCTCTGCAGAGAGATAGCCTGTGTCTGGAGATAGCTCTCTGTCTGCTCATATCTGGTCGCAAAGCCTTTCTGTTCCAGAATCCAGGGCTACTATATCCAGATGATACAATGCCTTGCCAGATGCTGAGCAGTGTGGTATTGAAGAAACCCTCTGTCTCCCTCTGGTTCTCATGTGTAAGTCTTTCGTTCCTCATTTGGGATAGTATGCTATTCTCAGGATTCCCAGAGTGTTCATTAACAAATCTTGCCCAATCGCAAGACAATTTGCCAATCTCTAAAGAGGACATCATTGTGAATGTGGGCAACTGTGCTTTTTAGACAAGGAATTAACTTCAAGACAGGGGTGATAAAGTTCAAAGAGCGTAAAGCTGATGTGATAGAGTGCAGAGCCCAGGAATCTTGGGGAGTGGACATAGTTTACTACATATATAGCAGTGCTCCATTATCTCTGTCCACATTCTCTAGAGTGAATTTATATTATACTTTATATTATACTAGGTCTTTTTTCCACTAAGAGAAAAAAAGTGCCTGTATGTAATGCCACATGGTCATTGTTCCCATTGATAAAGATTTATGAACATGACATTGGATCCTGTAGCCCGCCTCCTCTGAGACCTCGGAGCAGCATAAAGAATGTTCCTTCCTCCATCCCAAATCATGTCGAGAGAGGATTCCTAGGGATTATAAACCCAGTCATTATGCCAACTATTGCCAACATTATTTTAATGGGGAAAAAAATTCTACATTAATTAGGAAAAATCGTACTGAAGATGTAGTTTGTGATAGAAGGTGTCTGTGCATCAGAAACCGTGAGACCTTCCTTTGCTATTCTGTCCTGACTGTACCTAGCCTCAGGGAGAGCCTAAGTATCCATGCTAGGAAGGGCTGGGGGAGGAGGCTTTTCCAGCTGAGAGGAGGCAGTCATCCACATGGGTGAGAATGTTAACACAAGACCTATTGGGGGCCTTGGCTTTCTGTCAGTAACCCTCACCTATGCTCTGTAAGTAAGCCCAGCAAACTCATGGGTTCCCTAGGGTAAACTTGGTAGGATCAAACTTTGGTTTTGTGATTGGACTTTAGAAGGTTGTGTTGGACCTAGTGTCCCTCCTCCATTCCAGGTCAAAGTTTTTGATACATACATTCACACAAGCATGCATACATACATACATACATACATGCATAATTTGCATGACAAGCAATAAGTTGCAATTTCCTCAGCCAGGATTCTCAGCTGTATTACTAGGTCATTTGTGTACACAGCTGCTCACTAATTTGGTAGCCCAGATCTCTTTACAAAACCCAACCTAATTTTTAAATTCCTTTACATCAGTTACTTTCTCCATTGCATAAGGAACCAGGGACTGTGGGTCCTAGGCCTTATGGTATTTCCATTACTCCCAACTCTCCACCCCAAACCATCCCAGCCAGTAAGAATATCTGTGGTCTTACAGAGAATCACAAAAATCTGCCTCCTGTCAAATTCTCAACAACCTTCCCAACTTATTCTTTAATTCTTTAAACTCTAAAATCAACCTTCCTGTTCCAAAGAATACCCCCCAAATCCTTGCTCTAGCCTCCCTCTCTCTCTTTCAAAAAAAAAAAAAAAAACCCTGAATCTGGATCCCACATTTATTATTAAGCAAGGGTTCCAGGAATTCTTTTCTCTTCACACCTTCTGCTCTCTGGGAGCATGCTGACTCGCCTTCTTAAGTTGGCAGGGAAGCATGTGAGGGTAAGTCTTCCTGCAAACCTTATTGACAGCCTGAAGCCGCACATTTCCAAAGTGTAAATATGCAACCCGTGTCTGGAGCCTGAGATGCAGAGTCACATGAAAGTGCTAAAATAAAATAAGGTTGACAGAGCCACTCCATCAGAAGCAGGCAGCGAATGAGATGTTATGAAACGCTTATAAGCCTAGGGAGTAAGGTGCTCAAAGACAATTACCAACTAAACATTTCATTAATGAAATAATGATTAATTATAATCACTAATTAAAATGCAGGATTATGCTGTTGGTTTTGAGCATTAACAGGAGTAATGACATTACCATTTTTAATGGAATTCCAGGAATGAAAATTATAGCAACTCATAGAAAAGACATGGCTGGCAAACGTGATTAGGAGTTATTGTTAAACCCAGGGCATAGAATTCTCCCTGCTGGTGAACTTAAGTTAAGTAAGTTTAATGTGGTGTAATTTAATTACTAAGCATAGTTTTCTTCTCAGTGGGAAGAGATACCAGGTTTACAGCGGAGAACAAAAGGAAGGCTGTATGTAGCTATGGGTGATGGCTGGCTACTGGGGAGGGGGAGGAATCTAAGAGCATTCAGCTGTCTTTTGCATAATGTTTGAGGGTAGATGCACTCTGGATTCGTTGTAAATTTTATTTAATTAATGCTTAGAGGATTAACAGTGAAGTCGATCTTGCAGCCGGGAATGCAGAGCTGCTGGGAGTATCCAGAAAGTGATTTTCCATAGAAAGGATGTCTCCATTAATAATTAATGCCAGGCATTTTCATAAATGTCAAATTCCCACTGCAAGCAGCAACTTGACCCTCAGTAATAAACCATTTAAGATTCATTAAAGAGAAGCATCATTCTTAAACTGCTTGCCATGGCATGTGAGCTCATCCATAATGTAAAATGTTGGCATTAGCTGCATTTAAAAAAAAAAAAAAAAAGCCAGCACTTGGATTTCAGGTGGCTGGAGTTACCTTGAGGCTGCTGATTTCTTGCAGCCCCATAAGGCGAGGTCTGGCTTCCCTTTCCTCTGTCCTGGGTCAAATGATCTTGAAAGCAGAGGAGAACCTCAGAGGAAGTTCAGATGCACCACCACTGTTGGCCTCTGAGACTTCGAGATTCTTTGACTTGAGAGCACAGCCCAGTACACAGTCAGGTGTGGAGCAGCAGTACTCCTGGCCTCTATCCACTTGGTGAAATCCCATCTACCAGACTTCCCCCCCCAATTGTGACAGTAGAAACCATACCGATGGATAATCTCGTATGTCCTTAGGGACAGGGTCTTGGGAACTTACCTGAGTGCATTCACTAAGACTCTCCACTCAGATGAGCGCCTGAGGCTCTGGTTATTCAGAATCTCAGATTGTCACTTTCAGTCATAGCCATTCATAGGGCCAAAGACATCTTGCTTTTAAGTCAGGTCAGGCATAGCATATGAACCCAAAAGTAGATGTCACAGTGGCAACAGTGTGCCATTAAAACCAGTTCTGGTGATCTGCTCTGTAATGTCCCCCCTGCTACTCGGTAGTTGTCCCTTTGTGAAAATGGCCTTCTTACCATATTCAGAGTGGCTAGTGCTGTGAACAGCCACTATTGTCTTGACCCTTTGGTGAGTCTAGTGAATAATCAAGACCTTTTCCCCTCACACCAAAACCCTCCCCTTCTCTACCCTTCTCTCCTTCCTACTCTATACCTCTCTCCTTCCAGCCCCAGACTTCTCTCCCTCCATCCCTCTCTTTTTCCTTTATCCCTTCTTTTGCTTAACCAGTATGGCGCCCAAGGCAAATTATTTCCCCAATTGTCAAAAGTCTTAAAACAAATCACACAGGTTTTTCTTAATAATCAACATAGGATTGATTTCTTGATTTTTTTTTTTTTTTTTAAAAATAAACTTTTAATTTTGTCTGTATATACAGGATACCTACAGGCTGACTGAAATAAATGAGAAAAATGGAATAAAATAAACACATAGCTCTCTGGAAAGTCACATGGTCTAAAGACAAGAGGGGACCAGTCTGGCTAGTGATCTGCCTCCTTTCGATTCTTTAATTGAATCAAAAAGACCAGTTGTATCATAGTAACTCATAGCCATAAGGGATTTGGTATTCTCAGGTAATTCACAATGGAACATAAGGGGAGACATATCCTTAACGTTGTCTAGACTGTATGACAGCTGACTGGACATAGCTTACTCATCATGGAGAGCATGAGATAGATCAATTATTGGAGACCCAGAATGGAGTGTGTGCACTGACTTCATCTAGTGATACTCTTCCTGTCTATGATCACACTCGGGCCTGAGATCAGATCATGGTAAGTAGGAGTTCTTTCCAGCATTGTCCTTTGAAGAAGCCTGTTTTAAATGAATCAGCCAAACTGTAGTTCAGAAATCCATGAGCCTGCTTGGCTCGCAACCTCCATAAGACTTATTAATTCAGAGAGTAGAAAGCCTACATGTGCTAATTACCAAAACTACTAATTAGCTTTAATTATAAGCTTGGAAGGAAGTTTAAGTGTGTTGCATTTGATAGGACTGTTGACCTTTTCAGTGTATTTTGGGGGAGGGTTGAGAAGCAGAAAGAAGATGTTATGAAATTCATCAGAGAGAGATTAATTTAGGTCTTCTGATGACTGTGCTATAAATTAACGCATCTGCGCACATCAGTCCATAAAGGTGCTTTAATAGAGCCTTCCCAGTACCACCTCCCAGTACTAACTCCCAGTGCCTCATCTGGTCAAAAAGAGATACTCATTTCCTAAGTAAAATCTTCTTCTGCCACTGTTGCTAAGCAAAGTGACAAGCTAGGCACAGCTCAATGGATGCTTTTATATGTAAATCATAGCTAAGACAAGAGCTGGCTTTGACAGATTCTGAAGGGTCACTGAGAGAACCTGTCCTTGCAGACATTTGATGAGATGCTCAGAAACCTATTTCATGCCAAGGTCTGGCAATACTGTCCTGTCAACCTCTCATCCAGTCATAGTTTGCAGTGTCCCTGAGCCTCTCCGGCCAGAGGCTTGAGACATCCCTTTAATGTGGCAGGGATGCACCATACTGTCTTCTTGCAGCAAGACAGCTTCACGTCTAATTGTTCCAGTAACACAAATGACAGGTTTTAGGATGGCCTTCATAGTCTCTACAGCACAAATGACACCCTTGCTTCCAAAAGCATGTCACAAGCTCATAAATGGCATCTGAAGTCAGAGCCAACAAGGCAGCTTCTGGTTGTCTGCTGGAACTGCTGAACTCCAAAGCCCCTTTCTCCATATCTGAAGAATCTTTGGTTTGGTTCTAATCTCTAAGAACTGATGTATCCCCTAGTAACCACCAGAGGGATCTCATATAATAGAATAAATTCCATGATCAACATGAAATAATCCTTGCTTAGCCAGCACACACTTGCCTACAAGGCAAGGGGTTAGCCCTAGCAAAGGAATGGGGAAACAGTAAATTGTTTTGTGGGTTCAGAGATGAGATCCCCAAGAAGGGAAGTGTGGGTCCTTGTGGTTGTCTGAGAGACGGCTGTTCGGTTAGCTTGTCTGTAGTTGTGTGGCTGTTCAGGGCTCCATGTTAGTTGTGCCAAAATGTGGGAAAAACGAGGGGGGGGGCAGCGCAGCAGCAGGCCCCAGGCCCACTCGGCAGCAGCCTGAGACCTGCATGGTGGAGGCTGCCTGGAGGCCTCCAGGCAGCCTGTCTCACATACAGGAGGAAGGTCCCAGGTTCCAGTGGCTGGAGGCTTCGGTGGTGGCAGGCCCAGCAGGTCCCAATGATACAAGGAAGTCCTTGGTTCCAAAAGGGTTTATTGTCAAGGCAGATGGTGGATGGATCTGGATGTACCCTCCCCCCCCCCAAAACTCAGGGCAGGCCTGAGTTAAATAGGGAGGGAGAAGTAGGAAGGGTCTGGGGAGGAATGCTTAATTGGCTCCGCCCTCTGACCTTCATTAGTATGTAAATCTCTAGGGCCTGAGGCCTGTAGTTACACCCTCTACCTGTGCACTTTGGGAGGGGCTGTAATGGCCTACGTGACTGAACAATGTAGGTCCATGGAGATTAGACTGCTTTTCAGGACCCTGGGTTCTGGGGAGTGGCCGAACTCCTGCCGTTTCTCTCTTGGAGTCTCGGGGTTCTAGGCTCATGCCCAGCCAAGAACCAGGATACCCTTACGCAGTCCCACAGGGAAGCATAAAGGCAAACAAGTACAAGGATCTGCCTTCCTCTCATTCTGAAAACAAGGCAAACAAAAAAGCCAGTAGGACACACTGCCATAGATACAACCCTTCTTATTAAGTCAGAGTAGTCACACTGCCCCAGATAAAACCTTTCTTATTAAGTCAGGGTAGTCATGCTGTCCCAAATACAATCCCTTCGTATTAAGTCAGAGTAGTCACACTGCCCCAGATACAACCTTTCATATTAAGTCAGGATACTCACACCGCCCCAGATTCAAGCAAGCCCTTCTTATTGAGTCAAGGTAATCACGCTGTCCAAGCCGTTCCTATTAAGGGTAATCAGAGTCCTGGCCAAATCTTTGTTCAGAAGTTGGACTCTAGTGGTGATGAAATTTCATGATAAGAATTCATGTCTTCCATCTTTAAAACAGGATGGTGTGATTGGATGAAAGCAAGAACCGAGTGGAGTAAGCTGTAGGCATTTATCCTCTCCCAGGTCTGCAGGCTGGGAATGTAAGGTCCAGCTGTCATCAGAGTTTGATGTTAATAAAGGCTCATGAAGGTTCTGGAGAGCAATCCTTCCTTCCTCCATGCTGGCCTCTGGCAGTCAGCTGCAGTTTTCAGTGTTACTGAGTTTACAGATACATGTTTCTGAGTGTATTTATATGGCATTCTTCCCTGTATGGATATCTGTATGCCTTCTAATCACCCTGAAAAGATTAAGCACCAGTTTTTAAAGTTATCATTTACCCTAGTCCAGTATTGCCTCATATTAACTAACTGCATGTCTCCAAGATTTTATTTCCAAATGGCAATGCATTGTGAGGTACCAAGGAGACATGGGGTTTTAATGACATCATTCAATCAGCTATAGGCTCCTAAATACCTGTCTCTCTGTCTCTTATTTTAATTTAATTATGTATATGTGTGCATGCACGGAGGTCAGAGGACACCCTGCAAGAGTTAGTTCTCTCTTTTTACTGTAAGGATTTGGATGATGAAAGGAAATTTGTCAGGTTTAGGGGAAAGAGTGCTTACCCACTAGGCTATCTTACCAGCTAGTGGTATAAGGAGACTAGTTTTAATGCCATCCCAGCTTTTCTCCTCTAGATATAAAGTAAATCTAAATCTCTAACATGGCTTAGAGTCATAAGACAATATCCACCCTCCCCACCTAGAAATGCTGCTTTTACAGCCTTCTGAGACACACTCCCACCCCCTGCAACCCCTGTTCTTTAATATTTTCTCAAAATTGATGTGTGTCCTCTAAGCTGGTTTAGGTCTTGCAACTGAAAGGTGTACTTTTAGTAGTTTTTGGTGTGTGTGTGTGTCTGTGTGTGTCTGTGTGTATCTGTGTGTGTATCTCTGTGTGTGTGTCTGCCTGTCTATATCTGTGTGACCAGAAAACATCACTTTCACTCTATAGTCCTTTTATAGCTAATTTTATTGCCCTTATCTTCAGCATATTTCCAGATTGTCCCTGAGTTTATTGAGCCAAATCAATGTAGTTAAGGCTGAAGTGATGCTTGCTTATCCCTGTTCTTAATACAGACCTGGCTACGCTAATGACTAAAACTTCATATCACTCAGCAGAAAGCTGTGCTCCCAGGTCACACACGCTTCAGAGAAGAAGCTTGCAGTGTGTCAGGAAAATTAGCAAACAATTTTCAGCAGAAGGGGAGATGGGACAAGAACAGGAAGATTTGAGATCAGCAGGAACATCTACACAACTGGACCTGGTTTATCTCATAGTATACAGTGCCCCACCCCACCCCCACCCACCTCCACGCTAGCAGTGTAGAAGGTGATAGGAGGTTAGCCAGAGCTGTGCTAGAAGCAACTCCATCCTTTCTGGTACTTTTCTCATGCCAGAGCCTTCTGCACAGTAGCCCCATTGGGCAGACTTACAGTATTGTACCTGAACTGGGTATGTCTCCAAGGATCCTGTACAAAGCATGTGGTCCATTGACAATCTATTTATGGATATGTCATAAAACATCTTCAGGGTCTGGAGAGATGACTCAGTCAGTAAAGTACTTCAAAAACAAACAAAAAAGCACAGGACCTGGGTCAATCTCCAGTACCATAAAGCACACTCTATAAATTAGTGCTGTATGGAGGCAGAAATGGAGACTCATGGAGCATGCTGGCATGTCACTCTAAGCTTTACCACAGAGCTCCAAACTCAGTGGAATCTTGCACAACAAATAAGGGGAAGAGCAACTGAAGACACCTGGAAGTGGAGCCCTGAGCTCTCTACATGTGCACAAAAATCGTCAAGCACAAACAACTAACTCCCCCACATCTTCCCCAGACATTAAAGAACATGCATTTCATTCAGGATGCTATTCATGAAAATACCTGTATTAGGACAAATGCAGGAGAGGCTGAAAGGGATATGATCTAAGATTAAGCTGAAGTAAAGAGCAAGGCCTTACTTAGTTCAGATTCCTTGCTGTGAACCTTGTCCCTGGCCTGTAAGGAAGAGTGTGTTGGTGTTCCAAAACAGGGAAGAGGTAGATGAATTTAGAGACCTTCTTGGTAATTCTATTACTTTTGCTTAAAAACTGTGCTATGGTAAGAACCGATTTCTTCACCTCACACTAGCAATTGACGGTTGTTAAACTGCCTTTGATATTGGAATCAGAAACTTTGAACCTCAAGAATCATACAAACTAGCCTAGTGTGTGCCTGAGGCCTTTCTCAGTCATCACAGGCTCTGAAAGAGTAAATGTTCAGGTCCAGGGAGCCTCTCACCTCACAGGGAAATTGAGGCTTTGATCTCCTGCTTCAAGCAGGCTCCCATGCTCTAAGTTAGAAAGAAAACCCCTCTTCTACTCACTCTAGGTAGATTCCCAGGCTAGAAACTGGCCAACAGTGAGATTCTGAACTCCTGGTCTCAGACCTATGCCAGGCACTATGATTAGGTGAGTCTAACAGCAAGTATTTAGAGAAAGCTTTCATCTTAGAGAGAGAAAGTGGGAAAGGGAAAATACCCAGGGCACTGTCCACTTTCTAGGAAGCAGTTCAGACCTTTCTAGGATGGGTAGTCCTATGGGTCATCAGCGTCCCAGTTCCTATACAGGAGTCAGTAGAGAACAAGCTGCTGGAGCCTTCTTCTTTGTGGGACCCTCCCCCCACCCCCACCCACAATAGAGAGAACCATTTCCATCTTCACCTCCTTGCACCCTGCTGAACACTTAACTCACAGCATGCCCAGAAAACATTGGGATGGGCAGGGTGTAGATTGTGTATTTATTTTCTTTAGTGTTGTTACTGTTCTGCTTTGAGATAGTCTTTTTTTTTTTTTTTTTTTTTTTTTTTTTTTTTTGGTTTTTCAAGACAGGGTTTCTCTGTGTAGCCCGGGCTGTCCTGGAACTCACTCTGTAGACCAGGCTGGCCTTGAACTCAGAAATCCGCCTGCCTCTGCCTCCCAAGTGCTGGGGGATTAAAGGCGTGCGCCACCACCGCCCGGCTGAGACAGAGTCTTATATAGCCCAGGCTGAACCTGAACTCTTGACCTCCTTTCCTTGGGCTAGGATCACAGGCATGGGACACCTACTGGACTTTGGTGACATCTTAGAATATAGGCTTGTGAGGAACAATTGTAAGATGTCCATTTAGGTTCTTCAATTTCCTCCTTGCTCCAAAGGAAGCAGAGATAAAACTGGTATGTTTGGTATGGTCTGTATGGTGTGTTGGGACAGGGTGCCTTAGACGACCCGTGCTGAGACATTCCCTCCCTCCCCCAGGTATCAGCCATAAGATGAGTCTAGTATAAAATAAAGTTTGTTTGGGGGCATGGGAAGGATTGTTGAGAGGGAGTAATGGCAGAAAAAGATAGGGAACAGAGAAGGAAAGAAACAGAGGGAGAGAGAGAGGGAGAGAGAGGAAAGAGGAAAAAGAGGAGGAGGGGGGAGAGGAGAGGCCTTCCAAGAACAGGTAGAGAGAGGCAGGGCTGCGAGGGGTGAGAGAGAGGAAAAGAGAGGCCAAACAGTTGGTTTTTGGGGGGGGGACAGGGGTGGTGTTTGTTTGTTTTTGCAAGCCAGGTTGACTTGGCTGTTGCTAGGTAACTGTTGGGCGGAGCCTAGAAGGAATGCTAACAGGTATTTAGAAACTGCTCTCTCTAAAAAATACGGGACTCCTCACTTGAGCACATAGGGCAACTAAATGCAGAGCAGGAGCCTGGCATCTCTGCCTTCAGTTTGTATTCTCTTTGACTTTTAGTCAGAGTGCAGACTGAGTCTGCACATGGGCGTGGTAATCACTCACTCACGGTCTTGTCTACCTATAAATGGTGAGGCTGTCTGTCACACTCACCATCAAGATTGGAGGCTGAAAGATACTAATCTTTGTCCTAAACCTTAAGTCATCTTGAGTTCTAGGAATAGCAACGCAGGACAGACCATTGAGGGCAGTTACCTGTCCTGGAGTAGGTGTCCTCACAAGGACTTCAGCAGCCTACCTTAGAGAAGCAGGGCTGAGACAGTGATCAACCAGGGCACACATTGTCTGAGACTGCATAGGAGTGCATGCCTCTTGCTCCTCGGCCCAGTTCTGCCTTTTTTTAAACCTACAAGATTGATTTGGGGGTCTTGTTCCACTCCCAGTAGGCCACATTGATTGACCCTCCTTTCTCTGCCTCTCCCTTTACTGCTTTCTTTTAATTGGCATCTTGGAGATGGGTGGCTGACCCAGCCCCTTAGGACTCCTGAATGAGAACATCCGCCCTAAAACTCTGTTAGCAAAGAGACAGTCACTCTAAGAGAGGCCCCTGAGACCTTTTCCCCTCTGGAAGGATCAGAATATTTTATGAGAAAGCTGTTATCAGGGATGAATACACACACCTTCCCTTCTGTTTAAAATGTTTAAAGTCCCAGTTCTGAGAAGCTGCCCCTGTATCTTATCTGTGCTCAGGATCTGTCCTTACATTTCTGCTGCCTCCATTCATCCTGATATTCTTAAAAAAATAAAAAATCTCTCTCTCAGGCATCTCTTGCTGAAGCAAATAAGAGTTATTACCTGGCCATCTCCCTAAGGCTGCTTTATTCAGGTTTCGTTGTCCAAGGCAACCAATAAAAGAAAATTTGAGGAACAAAGCCACTTTGCTTTTTTGGGGGGTCACTCTTAATAGCTGAGAAGGTCAAGAACTTCCTCACTTAGCAGGGTGCGCGGAAGACTTTGCTAAGTGCCAAGTGAGAGGCAAGATTTCAGTTAAAAGCCTGACTTCCTCTGCCTTTGTTCCTATGCAAAGTGTGTTGTTAGGTGAGAGCTTCTTCTGCCTTGCCAATTCTCATTCTTTAATGGGAACCAGGCTTCTAGGCTGTTCAGCCTGCTAATGTGACAGAAGCCATTCTCCAGGCTACTGTGTGGTTGGCTGTCCGTGGAACAGAGGCCACTTGCAGGACCAGGCATTGATGAACAACAGAAGATGGTGATATTGGAAACTTTAAGCGTTGGTGCTATATGTTGCCAAAGAATTGGGGACCTATTTAGAAGATTCTTAATCTCAATATAAAGAGTTTAAGAAGGAATGAAGGCAGGTAAGGTTAGTAAAGTATGACACACAGCACCCCAGGCAGTTTTCAGGAGGAGGTGGATGGAGAGGAAGAAAGACAGAAATAAAATCATTGAAAATGAAATCTAAGGCAAACTGTGACCCAGGGCTTCCTCGATACAGTGGCCAGGCAGTATCTAGGAGTAAAGACAAATGGGTCAAAAGTAAGAAACAAAGTGACAAGGTCACTGAGAACTGAGTATAGACTTTCTAACAGCACAGCTACTTGCTTCAGTTAATTACTGTCAAGCAGGCATGGGGGTTAGGTGACTAGATATCCAGTATATTGGGATAAAATCTAATTCTTTTCGTTTCTGAGTACTGAAAACTACTTCTTAAAATCCATAGAGACTAGATCATTATCAGCTTTCAGTTGTGGTGACAAAATGCATGAGACAATCAACATATAAAAATGAAACTTTGGGGTTTGGCTCTGAGATCAGTTGGCCTCCTTGCTTTGGGATTGAGGCAGACACCATGCATCATGGGAAAAGGAGATGTCCATTCTTAGAGGACAAACAGAAGAGAAGAGACTGTAGTTACAGTATGTTTTAAAAAGGCTTGCCCGCAATGACTTAACTTTTGCCAGGCCCTGCTTAAGAGTGCTTTATTTCTCAATAGTGCCACAGGCTCATAATCAAGCTTTGTAACTCCTGGGGTTTGGAATTTTATGTACCATCTAAGTTATATCTTCAGGAAAGCCATAGGAAAGATTCTGTGGGCCTGGGCTGGCCTGGGATTTGCTACCTGATGTCTTCTTGCCCATACTAAGGCGACAGTTGCTTGCAGCCAGGAAACTCAGTGAAAACCCGGAGGATGGAAAACATTTGATAGATCTTCTAGAAGGAGTTCACATGGTCAAGGGCCTCTCCAAGGAAGGGAAAGACTGTGATGTAGTTATGGCCCTGGGACCCTTCGGGCTATGAAAAGGACTCTGAGGACAGAAAAGAAGGCATGAGGAAGCTGCCATGCAATGTCAGCTCAGAGGTCACTTACGTGATCAAAGCTTCCTCCTCCTTAGTTTCCCAATGAGAATGGTAGCGTCTGCCTCCATGTATGAGAGGAATCCTGTAGAGACAATGTTCAATGTTGTTGCTGACACCCAGACAGACCCTTTGAGGAGTGAAGGTTCTCTCTATGCTATAATACAAAGTGTGAGCTTTGTGCTCACACGCTGTGATGCTTGCAAGAGCCACCTCTTCCTTTTGCCTTTCCCTTGTTTAGCGATTATATCTTCATTAATTTACTTACAGAAGCTAAATATTCAGAAACGAAGAAGAAAATAATCTGTGTTCGCACAGAATTAATTATGGCTAACAGCGTGGCAGGTTTGCATTTGCACTTCCTGCCCCCTCCCAGCGTTAAAATGTTCTTGATTTTGTAAACATGACATATACAATATAAAACTCTAGAAAAGGAAGAGACCCCTTAAAGCTGTGAAGTATGAAGATGGAGGGGAAACATTTATACCTTACTATTGTTAGCAAATTAGGTACAAATGGGCTAGGGGTACAGCCCAGAGAGAAAGTGTCCACTCAGCACACACAAAGCTGTGAGGTCCATCCCTAGCACCGCACAATCCGGGTTTGGCAGCATGTCTAGGCGGACGGATCAGAAGTTCAAGGCCATCCTTACATGCATAGCAAGTTCAAGGCCAGCCTGGGATATATGAATTCCTCTCTCACAAACAAACAATAAATAAAGTTCAAATCACTTTAGGCAGCTTCATGTACTTTACAAAGAAGGGAGACTCGCTGTGGGGTTACTAGAAGTCAAATATCCCATACAAAGCAAATACACAAGGTGGTCCCTGGCACACAGTGCTTAATGAAGTTGATTAATAGTTGTCAGAAGCCGGCTACACGTGAGCAGGTAAAGTTCTGGTTAATTCTGTAGAGGAATTTCTGTGTTGCACATGTTGGGCCCAGGCTTTAAGGTTTCCTTTCTTTCCTATATATCCCTTTGTGCCATACTAGGAAAAAAGAAATGAACATGATCATTGAGACTTTGAGGGGTTGATACATGAAAACCTCCAGGGACCAAAGAGGTCAGCAAATGTTCGTCTGTTTCCTGCTCTCTCCTCTCTACCACTTCCTCTTCTGCCTTTCCTAGTTCCCTTTGCTCCTTTGGTGTGAGCCTCTGCAATGGAAAGCCCAGAACATAACTATGTCCTCCTAGGCACTCTGTAGCCTTTTCTTTATTCCTGGAGCCTATCCACTGTCCTCCTAGCTAGACTGTAACCTCTTCTCTCTTCCTGGAAAGTATACACATTGGTCTTAGTTCATTACTTACTGGGACATCTGTCTTCACTGGTGACTTGAGAAAGAGGTATGCATGTCCCTAGTTAACATGTCAGTTGAACACAGGATGCAAATTAGCTGTTAGATAATGGCCTCTGCACCTGGAATTCATTATAGCTTTAAATTCATTTTATAAATGTGTTGTTCAACTCTCTAAACCAGGAGCAAAAGCCTGGGACTGCTTGGTGAGAAACCTTTTTTTTTCAATCACCCAGTGATTGAAAAATCTGGCACTGCCAAATTTCTTGAGCTTTGCAAAAATTTGCCACAGCTTCTCTTTCCCCTAAAACAGGTGTCACAGGGAGGCTTCTTGTGTGTGTTTACAATCATTATGTTGTATTAAACAGTCACGTTGTGTTCCAGAATGAGATCAAAAATGCTGCCTAGCCCCCACCTGCAAGGCAATTAAATTATTGTCTGGCATGTTCGTAGCCCCAGGACCAGTAATCAGCTTTTACCTTGAATAGCAAACATAGTGTTACAATCCAGCTCTATGCTGAGAAGTTTGGACTTAGCATTTGCATTTGATAATTTAATTTAAATAACACAGAGAAGTGTAACACAGTTACACTGGCGAGTGCCAGAATAAAAGAACTGAATGAATTGTAGAGCCTGCTTTGTTTGTTTGTAAATAATTTTGTACTCCTGAATGGTTTCCACTTCCCAGTTGTTAACCTCTGCTGCTTGAATTGAATAAACTAGAAATTGGTAGTAGCCTCAAAAGCCACAAGTACAATCTCTCTGTTCTCCTTTCCTTTCTCACAGGGAGACAATATCTGAGCAATCTTTAAATTTTCATGATGTTGTGGAAGTCCTTCACTGAACCATTAAAAAGTCTCCCCAAAGAGAGCTTTGCATGTGTGTGCATGCAAGATACCTTTATATATTAGCGATCCATTTTCTCATAAGAGCCTTTGTTCTGAAGAATATTTGGTAATTTCAGTAAAAATATTTGCTACAGGAACAGTGGACTCCCAAGTTAATGTGCAATCATTTTACAAACCAAAGTGAGTGAAATTGGGACAAAAGGTACTTGTAGCCATGTCCACCCAAGAGACAGTTCATTGGATCTCCTCAAGGTTTCTATTATAGGATTCCCAGCCTCTGCACATAATGTGTTGACTCCTAGGTAAAGTGTTCCAGCTGGATTCTAAACATGTTGTTAATACCCCTTTCTCTCCATTTTACTCTCTATGGAGAGAAAATGTCCTGCATGTTCAGGTCCGCGAGATCCCAGAAGAGCCTAGATCTTAAAAAGAAAAGTAGTTCTTTCATTCTTTGATTTTTCTTTCTTATTATTTTTCTCTGTTTTACATGGCATTTTAAACTTTCCCAGTGTGACCTTCGTGGGCATTCCCTTGATTAGAAATGAGTAGGGTCCCATTTGTCAATTCTTGATCTTAGAGCATACGCCATTGGTGTTCTGTTCAGGAACTTTTCCCCTGTGCCCATATGATCAAGGCTTTTCCCTATTTTCTCTTCTATTAGTTTCAGTGTAGCTGGTTTTATGTGGAGGTCCTTGATCCACTTGGAATTGAGCTTTGTACAAGGAGATAAGTATGGATCAATTTGCATTCTTCTACAAGTTGACCTCCAGTTGGACCAGCACCATTTGTTGAAAATGCTGTCTTTTTTCCACTGGATAGTTTGAGCTCCTTTGTCGAAGATCAAGTGACCATAGGTATGGGGGTTCATTTCTAGGCCTCCCTGCACATATGTTGTAAATGTGCAGCTTGATTTTCATGTAGGTCTCAAACATCTGGAGTGGGAGCTATCCCAAAACATGCAGCCTGTATATGGAGTATGGTCTTCTAAAAAAACAGTTATTCAGTTATTCATGGAATATTATTTTTTTTATATCTCTTGTATTCAGTTTGCAACTACTTCATTGAGAATTTTTGTATGTATACTCATGAAGGATACTGGACTATAATTTATATATTTTTGTTGGGTTTACACTTGATTTCACTATTTCAATATTATTTGCTTTGTGAAGGAGCTTATTGTGGTTCTGAATTTTTTTAAACATAACTCAAAAAGTATTGCTTGTTTGAAGGCTCTATAGAATTCTTGTATAAGTATATCTGACCCTTGGTATTTTGCTTGTTTGTTTCTTTTCATTTTATTCTGTTTGAATGCTTTTTAAATTTTTTTTGATTTGCTGAAAAAAAAAATTAAAAATAAAAACTAAAAAAAAAAAAAGAAATGAGTAGGGTCTGGTGAGGTTCTTCATTCCTTCTGTGTACCCCTGGTTCACAGGACCTGCTTTTACTGCCCAACATGGTGTCTGGATGCAAATTAGTCTGTGGGTGTCCTCAAAGAAGTTCATTACATGGGAAAATGATATTTCCTGACAGTCTCTTTGTAAAAATATTGAAGGGAAGGCATCTGTACCTGCTGCTTCTAAGGCTGCTGGAGACACCTCAGGCAGAAATGTATGTCTTCCTTCTAGTTTTCTTGATGGCAGAATCACAGCTGCTGCTGAAGCCTGTTTTCCTTTCCCTGCCCCATCTTTACCTTTTCTTCTTCATTCTTTCCTTCCTTTCATAGCTGTCTTTAATTGGTAAGTTGTTCTTATCTAAACATTGATTTACTATCCTCTTCATTTATATAATATATAATAGGATTATAAGGCTTGTCAGTTTTTTGTTTTTATAACTTCCCTGCTATTTACTTATCTATGTGAGGTATAATGAGATGCTTGGCTGTGTGTATTCATTGTGAAATGATGAAGTCACTCAATTAACCTACTCATCATCTCTTATTTTTATGGTCAGAATCTATAAAATCTACTCTGAGCCATATCTGAATATGTAGCACATTATACACTACAGGACCCAAACTTTATAATAGATCTCTAAAACTTATTCCTTCTAACAGACTTTGTATCCTTTGTGTCCTTCTTCACATGCCCCAGGCCTTGATAACAACTGTTTTACTCACAAGAACTTCTGAGAGCACACAGGGCAGGGAACACATCATACTGGCCTTTATTTTCCTTCTTGTGTTCAATGTGTCCTGGGAAATAAGACCTGAGACTACTGGAATACCCACTGAGAGACCTTTTGTTCCTCTAAAGAACAGCCTAGTGCTCTCTGCCAGCCCTGCTGCTGGAGGCTGTTTTCTACAGGGATCTCTTTTCTCCAAGTTAGCTCAGACATCTCTTATCCTGATACTGAAACTGTAAAGCCCAACCAACTCCATTTTTGAAGAAACTCCACTTTGTGTAAAACCAGGGGCTAAACTCCAATTCCAGGAAGAAAACCACAAAATCCACCTGAGCAAACATTCCATGACAACCCACTCCCCTTAGCAACAGCCAGTGAGGTTACAATAGCAGGGTCAAGGTACACATATAGATAAAGGAAAATACCCCGTAGAGAGCAGATAACTTGGCCATCCTGTTTGTCAGCTGGTGTTTGCCCCCGTGTTTGGTTCCTACAGAGTATGCCAGAAATGCAGTTTTTAAAATATTAACTTGCTGACCCATATAGAAATTCCTCAAGCTTGCTGTAACTACAATAAATACCCTGCACCCCTAAACTCAGGCACTCTGACCCACTGCGATGGGGGATGGTAAGAGACCTTGCTCATGAGCTGTAATAAAGACCTTTATGTGTTTTTATTGGAATTGGCTCCTTAGTGGTCTTTGGGGTCGCTGTGACTTGAGCCTAACAAAACCATCGGGAAGAGAGCTAAGCTACCAGTGGTCATCCTGCTGATAGCCAAGTCACTGCTCAAGTCTAACCTTGCCAGCTTAGAAGTGCATGTTCTCTCCACCCATGTTCCAGCTACAACTTGTTTGCATATATTACCAAACATTTTGTCAGCACATCTGCTATCATTTGTAACTGTGACTTTGGCCTTTGGTTATTTGGTTCTCACTATTTCTAATAGTGATGCCGCTGTACAAAGGGGCTTGTGCTTTTGTACAACTCACAGAATCAAAGGATTTTCATAGTCTGAAGTGGGATTCTTGAGTCAGGTTGTTGTGTTTTATAAAAAATAAAGAGAAGAAGGGATATGTTTAGGGGAGGCAAAGTTTGGTGTGGGGGAAGGGCGTGCCTCTTCAGGACCATGCTGAGGCATCCCTTCCCCCTGAGGGACCAGCCAGGTCCTCCGTATATTCTATACAGTATATTCTATACAGTATAGTATAGAATATTTAGAGTTTATTTAGGGCATGGGGAGTTGAGGGAGTAGAGATCGAGAAAGGCAGAGAGAGAGAGAGGGAGAGAGAGAGAGAGGGAGAATTGAGAAGGACAGGGAGGGGGAGAGGAGAAAGACTACAGGCTGGTCCTGAGCAAGTGGAAAGAGAGAGGGGGGAGGGAGGCGAATGGGCAGAGAGAGGGAGCAGGAGCAAGAGGACTCAGCAAGAGCAAGAGAGAGAGAGGAGGGGCAGGCAGCACCTTTTATAGTGAGTCAGGCATGCCTGGCTTTTGCCAGGTAACTGTGAGGTGGAGCCTAGACTAAATGCCGACACAGGTACTTTCTGTGCTGTTATCCAGCCCTTCTGGTCAGAAATGACTGAAATGTGGGGGTCCATTATCAGTTTCAAGTCATGTACTTTAAATCTTAGGCTAGAACAAGGAAGTAGGCTTCAGACATGAAAATGACCTTGGGCTAGGATAGGGAAGTAGGCTCAGATACTTTGGTCATCCTGATAAGCCTTTAGAAACAGTGATCCAGGGAGTGTTCACATAATTGGGTTTAATGCCTTGCTTGTTCTTTGACTATTTGTGTTTATTGTATTGCTTGTTCCTTCACTATTTGCATCTATTGTAATGCTAGACCTTCAAGTTAGAACTGACCTTAATACATGCATGTAATCAAAATGGTATAAAAGCATAAAGGAAGAGGGGGTATAGGATAGGGTGTTCTAGGGAGGGGAAATGGGGAAAGGGGATGACATTTGTATTGTAAAAATATCCAGTAAAAAAAGAGAAAAAAGAAAAGAAAAAAGAAATGACTGAAATCATGGTGCACTGCTATACTCCATCCACTCCAGTCTCTGGCTTGAATGACTTGCTAATGAAAGAGTAGGGATGAACATTTCTGGGAGTACAAATACAATCCACATTGCATGGCTTCCTGAGCTCCATCAGAGAGAGGCACTTGAGGTTTTAGTGGTTTTCTGTGGGAAGAGAGGGGAGTGTCTCTGAGAAGTAGAGCCATCGTTGCCAAAGAGGAGTTACAAACAGAATTCCCTAGCTCTGGGGGGACAATAAGCAGTGATCCAGCAAGATTAACACACCGTTCGTATAATAGTATATATTCAGTGTCTTTATAGGAACAAGACTCATGAAATCTAGTGACCGTGGATGGATCCTTCATCAGAGCAAATGTAATGATTTTCATTTGTTATAATTCTATGATTAGTTCTGTTAATAAAAATGTCTATTTAAGCTATTTAAGACACCCACTAAAGTTCTATAATATTAATTTCATGGAAAAATTCCAACAGAACTATATTAGTTTTCCCCCATTAAGGTAACATTATGGACTTTTAATGGTACTCTCAGCTATAATGGTTTTTATTGACCTAATTATTAAATGAATTAAAATCTGTCTCAATGCCTTAAAAATTATGTAATAACAGCATCAATTCAAAACCCAGTTACTATGGGGTTAGGAAGGAGAGATTCTCCAGGCAACATGCCTCCAACACATATTGTTTTATCCAACAACAAAAAAAATGTATCTTAATATGCTTGAGGCATTTGCCTTTGAAAATTTCTAAAATTGTAATAGCCAAGAAAATATTTTATGGTGAGCAATGTTGCACATGGGAAATTTGTCTCTTCTAAGTTTTTAAACTTTTGATGATTTCCAAAGTCAGTATTAGAGTCATTAATGGTGATATCAGATACATGACTGAACGTATGTAGGTTCTATAGTTCTTGATATGGGAATGTGAGGACCAGTGCAAAGGAGGAAGAAAACACATCAAATCCCATTTAAACCCCACCTACCTAAAGTATCGCGGTCTAAAGCAGTGGGTTTCAGCCTTCCTATGCTGTGACCTTTACCACATTTCCTCAGGTTGTGGTGACCCTCCAACCATAAAATTATTTCATTGCTACTTTAGAACTGTAATTTTGCTACTGTTATGAATCATAAATGCTTTTGGAGATAGAGGTTTGAGACCTACAGGTTGAAAACCTCTGACTATAAAGTAAAGGAAGGTTAGGGCACATTGATTTTACCTCCTGTTGATAGTGGACATTTCTTTGGCACAGATATTAAATATAGGGCACCAGTGGCTCTAAGCTGCTCACCCAGTCCTGACTCAGACATTACTAAGAGACTGCTTCATCCTTCCTCAATAGGACAGTACAGTCGTGGGCTGATCTGTGACTGTGTTTCAGGCGTACTCATCTAGTTGGTGGGTACTGAAACCTATTTTGCATTCCTGGTGATCATCTACAAATACAATTTGTCTTTTCCACATACATAAATCTCATTTTCTCTGCACAAAAGTTCTCTGAGAAGATGAACTAATCAGCTTTCTGTTACTGTCACAAACGCCTGGGTTAAATCAACCTCTGTAGAATAAAGGCTTTATTCTGGGAGGGAGCAGTATGTAGGACAGAAAGAGTTGAAACACTGGAAGTATGGAGAGGAAAGCAGTACGGATAAGATGAAAGATGTTCACAAGAAGGAGAGATAAAGCATCTCCATTGCCTTAGAGTTGAGCAATTAAGGAGAAACCTTACTCTTGGTAGTGGGAAAATAGGAAAAATGCCTTGAGGGTAAGCCCAACCTAAAATGCAAACTCACTGGGAAAGGAAGAGCTGAAACAGAGACTGCACCTCAAGGGGATCCCAGACAGAATACAATCACTTAAGGAAGTTTTTCAAAGGTACCAAGGTTGTACAGAAAGCCCATGGCTGGAGTAGAATGGAGCAGATTTCATCCTGAGCTGGGAGAAAACTTGGCAACATTGCCCACGTGGTGGTGCTAGTTTTGTAGGCATGAAAAATGCAAATTATAGAACCATGGAGGCTAGTACCCAGGTGCCAGAGATCTGCTAAGGCTAGGCAGTATGTAGCATGGATGCCTCCATCCTCCCCCGACCCCCCGACCACCATTGGAATGAGAATGCTTACTCTATCTTGTTTATAGTGGAAGAGTGTAACCCTTGAAGGTAAGTTATAAGAGCTCACAGATGGAATACTTCCTTGAGTCTCAACAAAAGACTAGGTTTTGGACTTTTGAATAGTGCCAAGACCATTATGATTAACGAGAGCTTTCAAGATAAACAATTACAGATTGCACTGTGAAATAAAAATGAGACTTTAGGATCCAGGCAAGGGTAGACTTGAGATTGTTAATCTCAACTCTCAATTTGATAAGATTTAGAACCACATAGTTGCCAAAACACTGGGCATGTCTGTGGAAGGATTTCCAGAATGGTTTAACAAAGGCAAAACCACTATCCTGGATATGGTTAGTATCATTCTGTTGACTAAGGTCCCAGCCAGAATAAAATGTAGGAAGCAAGCTAACACCAGCATTCATCCCTTATTGCTTCCAGACTAGTCAGACCACGTGATTAGCTGCCATCTGTCCCTGTTGCCAAACCTTCCACACCAGAGCCATGAAGACTCAAAGTGTGAATCAAAATAAAGCTTCCCCCTTAAGTTGCCTTGGTAAATCCACTTCTTTGTTTACGGGGTACAATTTTTTAAAAAATTGCTCTTGTCATGTATTTTGACATAGCAACAAGTTAAACAAGTAGATGTCACTGAAGTTTTAGAGACACACACACACAACAGAGACACCCTATGTCACTAGAGAAATTGTTGTTTCTGTTGGGATTGTTAATCTTGTTAATAAAGGAACTTAAAATTGACACAAGAAGGGTTTTCAGTGTTTAAAGGACAATACATTCTGGACAAGCAAGCTGTCTCCACAGCCATCTTCCTTATTGGGAAAGGAGGATGGAAAAGTCAGAGAAAACCCTGTTGTGCATGTTTCTGTGGCACAAGACGGAAGGGAGCTGGGCAGCTTCAGAGAAAAGGAGTGAAATAGCCCAGAGTGTCTGTAGAAGCATGACACTGTAGTGATGTATTCAAAGAAAGAATTGCAATGAAGGAAGTTGAAAAGTTATGCTTTTCTGAGGATGGCATTCTGAAGAATATATTATCTCATTAAAAGGATAATTATTTCTTCCATCTCATTAGCAAAGCTTAAGTGGATCACCTTTTCTGGAAGTGGTCTCTACCAGATGACTGACAGCCCAACCATATTACCTGGGTAGCTTAGAGTATTATCTCTGTCCAAGATCAGAGGTCAACTCAGTCTTTTGACATGAAAAGAATAGCTTTTCCTTAATGGGGCCTCAACAGAGCCTCAATCAACAGAGCCTACACTAACAACCTCCTTTGTGAAGATATAATCCCGGTGTACCTTAGGAGATGGGATGAAATTCGAGATGAGGTATAATCTATTCCTTCTATGAGATTCCTGTGCCCTAGTTTCTAAGCTGCTTTACCAACGTGAGTTGGTACCTGGTGTTCCTGGCTGGAGAACCAAGGACTTTCCTATCACTGCTTCATTCCAATCACCTATCCTCACCATGAGTGCTATTATCTTGTCATTTGACACTTGAGGAAGCTGAACCAGGGATTTACCCAAGATCATATAGCCAGCAAAGCTAAGGTTGAGGGGGTTTAACTTCAGAGTCTGTATCTTATATTTAAAAACGTCTCTCCTGCATGCCATCAAGAGGAACAAGATTGAACAAGCTTTGTCTCAAAACCAGGCCTGGGTTGGAAGCCTCTCTACTATCTTCAGCCATTAGTTTGGAGTTTGGGATGTACCACCCCAAAGGATTTAGTTAGACTCAGTGAGATATTGTAAATAGTCGGTGACAAAAGAGTACCTGTCCCATAGAGCAAGATTCTATAAACCATGCCATTTAGGGCTTAGGCTGCCATGGCCTGGTGGGACTACAGAAGATGACAGTAGTTGTCTCTGAGGACTGTAGTGGGGTTACAGGAGGGCCTGTGTTTAGAGTACCCGCATAAGGTCGGCAGGAGAGCTTCCTATATTGTGGCTGTTCTGGTTGTTCTAAGAGTAAATCTCATCTTGAGTTAGTGGCAATGGTAGCAAATCAGAGCAGCAACTAGGACAACCTAGTCACATTTCCACTCTGATTGTCACCTCTGCAACAGAAGCGGGCACCGGTATTGCTAGCATGGGTGGCTCGGAAAGGCATTTGTGCTAATATTCACAGACTGAGACATTTTTAATTTAGTCAGATGCTGTTTCCGGAGGAGCAATTTGTACCATTAGGGGAAAATTCCAGGGAAAACATTTGGTGGGAAGTCTGATGTCTATTATTTAGTTTCAGTCAAATTTTGACAACAATATGTTCCAGAGAATTGCAGATGTTCTCAAATCGCATCCTATTTCTGTAAAATCCATGTGTGATGTTTATTGACTAGAGCATCTGCCATGGCAAGGAAGGCATGGGTCTTTTTGATGGTTAAAAAACCTCAATCTCTAGTTTATAGAAACATGCTGCCTGTGTACCAGGGAGGCTAATCATGTGTCAAACTGTTCCCAAGGAAGGCTCCCACAGCACTCCTATTCATTGCCCTATGCCTTTGGAGGACAGAGCTATGGCTCTGGCTGGGATAATGCAGCCTGAACTTGAGAGAAGAGAAAATGACAATCCTTTCTTACCCAGGATCTCAAGCATCAAGCCCTTCTCCCTCCACAGCAAACCCTTCTTAATAAGCAAAGAAGATGGACATGATTTCGTCTTCTACTCAAGGCAACGAAACAAGCCCTTCATGCTGCAGATTTAACAGACTTGGATATATTCTCTCGTATGTGGTCCTCTCTCCTAATTTAACTACAAGCAGGCACAATCTTTATTTCTTTAAATTTCTCACTGGCGATAGAAAGAATGTGTGTTTTCTTTGGATTCTGTCGTATTTCGGGTGGAACTGAGAACCTGAGCATGCTAGGCAGTTTCTCTACCACCCAACCACACCTTTCGGTCTAAAATTGTCATTGAATTTTGCAAGGACTGAGATATTGAGAAAAGCAGGCTTGGGATGAGAATCCCATCATCAGAAGGTGGCAGTTCTTTGCAACTGCCATGTGACTTCACACAAGCCTTGTCATTCTAGGTGAAAAATAAGCCCTCTAGCACTGACATCAGGTTCAGCTAGACTCTGTCCCTCTCCTCCTGGGGTTGCTGCCTGTTCTGCACCATCTTTCTTGCCTTGCTCTATTAATTTCATCAGAAACCCTAATTACCCTTCAGTGACCACTTTTGGTAGGGGTTCTTATTTGTGTCCCCAAGGAAATCTGAAATTAGATGGAAAAACTTGAGTACAGGGATGCTTAAGGGGGGGTCAAAGGAGATATTTATTGATTTTCATTCATTAAATGAATACTGAACAGCTATTTTCTGCCAGACACTGAGATAAGCCAGGGAAGAAGAGGAGATAGTGGTGATCTCTGCTGGTGAGCCTCTATTTAAATGAGAAGAGGTGAGAAATGAGTATTTAGCTGCCCATGGTTTAGGCCATATACAAGGTACTTTAGGAGACTGAGACAGACACCCTGTCTATACCCCAGAAAAGGGTAAGAGCCCCAACCAAAAGAAGTGCAATGTGCCTTGTAGTAGGTAAACATGGAGAACCAATGAACAGACACTGGAGACCGAATTCATACCTACTGAGGCACTTAGCAATACAGAGCTTGGTTTGAAGACTAGAAACAATCAGATCTGCTGTCACTATCATGAAAGCTGAAATATATTGAGCTCCTAATAGTTGCTACATTTCCATAAGCACAGAAGAACAGTAGTTTCCTTTAAGTTCTCCAAATCAACTCAGTGGGTTATTATGGTCCTATTTTATGCACGGGAACACTGCAGCTCATAGACATGACACCCCTCCTCCTACTGAAGAAGTAGCAATTGTGGGATTTAGACTGAACACTGGGCTATTCTGAAGCTGAGCACCAAGGGACATTTTTAGGACTGTTGCATCATAGCCTGGGTGTACCCAGTACCGTCACCTCCTGAATAGCTTGGAAAGTCAAATTTCCTTGAACTGCCAGACTTTAGATTAAAACCCCAAAGTTGGCTCCATCTTGTCCTCTCTGCTCTGGAGGACATTCTCTTCTAGGCACGCTATGAGAGCCCCTCAATTACCAGCTCATACTGGTTTAATGTACCTGTTCTGTGGCCAAAAACCATTTATTGAGTTCAAAGAGAATAAAGCTCTAAGGGGCTTATTAAGAATTGAACATTTCCAAAGCATGTGGGATTGTTAATTCCATTTGCCACAGAAATCCTGTCATGATGATTAAGACTTAGTCACTATAGGAACGCTGAAAAGGGAAATCCATTTTGTGGCTGTACAACTCCCACTGTCTTAATGCTACGGAAAGAGTCTCTTTCAGGTGTCTGAATTCTGTTGTCTTCCAGCAGGACCTGAAATGCTACCTCTGAGTGCTTGGCTTATTATATTACTTCTATGAATATTTGATACGAAAGGTGCTTCACCCCTAGATGCCCTCTGCTGGTAATGTTATGACCCTCTTCACATACACCTGGCACTATGAATGCCCTTACCTTGAAAGTGTGTTGCTTTTCAGTCAGCTAGCTTTTACTGAAGTCAAGGCCCATGTTGTCAAGTAGCCTGTGCTCAGTAGACTGTGACACAGAAAACTCAAAGATTCTTCTCCAAGAGACAGAAACCCAACTTACAGTGTCCCAGCAAAAAGATACAATTTTAATTGTTCATGTAATCTAACGCTCTCATGGAGATGATTCAGGCTTGCCCAAATCTACAGCCATTTGTGGTGGTTTGAGTATGTTTGGCCCATAGCAAGTGGCACTGTTAGAAGGTGTGGCCTTGTTGGAATGTGTTACTGTGAGAATGGGCTTTAGAGGTTTCCTTCTATGCTTAGGTTCTACCCATTGCCAAAGAGCGCTTCCCCCTAGCTTCCTGAGGGTATTTATCTTCCTGGTTACCTTCAAATCAAGATGCAGAACTCTCAGTTCTTTTCTAGCACCATGTCTGCCTGCATGCTGCCATGTTTCCTGCTATGATGATAATGGAATAAACCTCTGAAACTGTAAGCTAGCCCCAATTAAATGTTGGCCTTTATGAGAGTTGCCTTGGACATGAAATCTCTTCATTGCAATGGATAGCATAAGAAAGCCATGAGGTTGTCTGTCTTTCTCTCAAGTAGTCTCCCTTCAAGGAAGGAAATGTGAGCAACTGGAAGCTCACATCCTACTAGCTTATAGTGAAAACACTTTCTTCAGTGATGCTTAAGTGAAAATTGTTAAATACATGCTGAGACTCTTCCACTACAGCCTGAGTCCCATGCCCACCACTGCTTTGATAACATGGCCAAGGAATAGATATCCCATGAGGCCAGCTCTGAAGTCTTGCGTTCTTACTATGGTCAGATAGAAATGAAACTAATTGCACCCAAAGTCTGGTGTACAGGTAAGTTCCTTCAGGAACTGGAGACTAGATAGCCCAGAGAGCTAAGGTGAAACCAAACATGACAAAAATACAGAAAGAAAGAAAGAAAGAAGAAAGAAAGAAAGAAAGAAGAAGGAAGAAGAAAGAAAGAAAGAAAGAAGAAAGAAAGAAAGAGGGAGAGAGGGAGGGAGGGAGGGAGGGAGGGAGGGAGGGAGGGAGGGGAGGAGGGAAGGGGAGAGAGAGAAAGAAAAGAAAGAATAAATTCCCTAAAACAATGAAATGATTCCTAGTGATATTCCATTATCCTCATAGATTAGTGCTTTTTGTTGTCACCAGAGAGGCTTCCCCAGCAGCGGATGGAGGCAGGTACAGAGACCCAGACCCAATAATATGTGTAGAAAAAGCCTAAGTTGGAGGTCTTCATTGGTTTTCTGAGGGAGAAGAAGACTGTAGGAGTCAGAGGGGCTGGAGGACACCAGGAGAACATGGCCCAGTGAATCAATACATAAGAAGAAAACAAGGGAATTAAATATAATTTGATGGCTATTGAAAGAAATAGTGAATATTGAAAATAATCTAGTTTATATTTAAGCTTTTTCTCATTTACATCTATGTGTTTAGTTTTATATATTTCTTTTGGTAAAATATGCTTAAAATTTGGAATATTAGCCTAGGAAGGGACACCTTGTTTTTATATGAGTGAGAAAGAAATATTTGCTTCATATTAAAATAACTCTCCATGGGGGAAAGCTATCAACTACAACCACCACAACAAAACAAAATGCACAAGACACCAATGGAGCCAGGAAATGAAGGTTAAAACTCGGAAATCTCCCAAGGTACAGACTTTACACTTAGTCATGATGAATAAATAGAAATTCACAAGTCGTGCAGGAAGGTAACCAGGCATCTAACCCTCTCTGCCAATGCCTTAAATAGGAATGACCTCAGAAAATGGTTTTTCACTTAAAAACATTTGCCTAGCTCTCAACCATGTAGCAGTGCTGGGATAGGACAGCAGGATGCAGCAGGCACTGGGTTGCCTTGCATTGATATTAACTTATAGAGGAGAGGCAAATACTAAACAAATAAGGCTGAGAAGATGACTCAGTAGGTAAAGACACTTACCACTCTGGCATTGTTATGCTCCCAACCATAGCAGAAGGAGTAAATCAACTCCTGAAAACTGTCTACTGTCCTCCACATGTATACCGTGTCATATATATGCCCACATAAAAAGAAACACAATTGAATTGAATTTTAAAGTATTGTATAAATGATAAAGTAATTATCATTTTAATGAATGCTTAAGGGAAGATGTTCCCTGTGCCCAGGTTACAGACCACTAATTCCTTGAGCTTTGATTTGCCCAGCTTTAAGGTTGCTGTTTCCTAGTACTATAACCAATCACAAATAAGTTAATATAGTGAAGAAGGCAGACAGATTCATTTATACATATCTCCATGCAGTTACACACACACACACACCACACACACACACCACACACAAAGAGAGAGAGAGAGAGAGAGAGAGAGAGAGAGAGAGAGAGAGAGAGAGAGACCTTCTTGTAGTTAGATAGCTGGCTACCTACCTGCTCTGCCTCTATACATCTCAGCTGGTAAATTTGTCCTCCTCCTTCTCAGTGCTCTGTGCTTGGTGTTTTCTTTTCGATGCTCAGTGTCTTCATGCCCCATGTCAATGGTACCAAGTACTGTTGTCTACTTTCTATAGGATTCTCCTATGAAACATTTGAGGTTCAAAATGCTTTTTGGTATGGAGAAAGTTTGAAGATGCTGTTTTTTATGCTAACTACTCTATTACTCTCTGATGATGATTATTCTATTTTATAACTAGCCTGGCCATTAGACATTCCCACAGTAGAATCCATCCACATAAGCAGTTTGAGGGAGAGAGATTTTGCTCATCTGCACACCCTGAGAGTAGCAATGGAAACCTGTCGTGACAGTCCATCTGCAAAAGGCACCACTATGACAAAGTAGTGAGTGTGACAGAAAGACATCTAGCAGTGAGCGGGCAGCCTTGTGTCTGGGTACATTCTACTTTGCAGCATGTCTGCAATTTCTTATTAAATGAAAGCCAGATGCTTATACTTAACATCTTTAATGTTTCTACATTCCCAGGTATCTCATAAAACACCAGTACTAAATCAAAGAGCCCATCATAGACTCTAGAAGAATGTATGACATTGCAGAGATATTAATGAATTAGGGGTTTTAAAAGCCACATTCATAATTTTCTTCAAGGTCTCCACTCCCTCCCCTCCATGTACGTGTACACTCCCTGCCCCCAAATAAAATAGATTGGAGAGGAAAGTCACAGATAAATGTCTCCATGTCGCAGGCTGGCAATGCATCTTCCACCAGACAAAATGAGTTATTGGGGGAAATTTTTAGATGTGATTTAGAAGATACGATTTAAATTCTATTAGAATTTCTTGAGATAAAAGGCAGTGAGTTTAAGTGAGAGGATGTAAGCCTTCCTGTGATATCTGATTGCTAATGAGCAGAAAGTATTAATCTTAGCAACCAAGAAGAGAAAAATGCCTAGTGTTTTTCATTAAATCAACTAAATGATTAAATGAGTTAGTCACTGGAAACCATTTTAATTTTCTGAATGTGAAATGTGCAGCTTACAGTGAATAAATTCAAAGCACCTTTCTAAGCAAGTTTTGACCATAAAAATGTGGGTTATAAAGATGTTTGGTATTTTCTTCTTTATAGGTAGTCAGTATTTTAAATGCGGTGACATTGATTGTGTGGAAGGCAATGCCCCTACTCTCTGGGCTTAAAGGAGTTGGCATCCAAAGCACCGTCCCTAATGGATCTTCAACACTATTACAAAATGATTGATTATTGTTGTAGTCATTTTAGCAGCTTTCAGAGCTGTTATATTTTTAATTAAATTGGCTGTGAATTTTGTAAGCGGCAAAGGTTGATAAACTAGCGCTTGGTGCCGTATTACCATTCTTCTTTGCGTGGCTGTCATAGTTGGTACATTTATGTGCATAATCTTCTTAACATTCATAAGTCTCTCTGGTCCTGGGCATTGATCTGCAAGATTACTTGCTATTTGGAAATGGAGAAAACATAAAACCACACTCAGGAAAGCACGTGGCTCCGAGACACATTGCTTGGTGGGCTGAGAGGAGTTTCTGCACGGAGCTCTATAGAGATTAGCTTACCATTCCCCTTCCGTCTCAAGAAGGAAAAGTAGACATGGGTAACATTTAACTTCTCCTGATAGGCTTGGAGACATTCTGCTGAGCCAGGCCATGCACTGGGTGGTGCTCCTTATACAGGAATGAATGAATATAATGAAAGGACCAGACACTGTATCAGCCAAATAAGAATAGGTCATTTGGAGAAGTGCCCTGCAGGAAAGAGCAGTTTACAATGAAACAGACTCTGAAAGCCAGGGATTGGGCAAATCTTCCCAACCAAGCAGCACTGGAGCTGGATATGAAGTTGGAAAAACAAGTGGCAGGTATGGGCATATGGTGTGAGTCACTTGAATTAGGGAGCCAGTTTGAATGCAGCCCAGAAGATGACTGGTCAGAAGTCAGAACAGCTGTTGGAATGGGTCTACCTAGGCAGGATCATATCACCCTCTGGGAGGGCAGTTCTACCTCCTAGAACTTGCACTTGCTAAGAAGAAAAAAACCAAAGCCCAGGAGAACTGGTAGGAAAGGGGGAGAAAATGTGTTTGATAGAATGATAGCATGTTCCACTATTATATTTTATAGTTAGCAGGAGGGCTGACAAACCATGTCTCTTGGTACTAACAATTTGCAAATGAGGGAACTAAGCTCCAGAAGGACAATGACACAGGTTAAATGTCAGCCAATATCTAGACAACCTTGTCCTAAAACCAGTGCTTTTCTTAAACACTGTGTTACTTCTGACTTTAGTTCTAGGGGTCAGAGGAGGGAGTCGATTTCTTTCTTTATCTGACAAACAGACAGTGACTATGGAGGGTAGATAACAGCCATGGTGAGCCAGCAGGTAAAAATATGACTCAAGAGCCATAGAAGCTGAGACTGGAATCCCAGCTGGACTGAATGATCTTGGCAAGACAAACGCTCTCTTCTTCAGTGTCCACATTTGTGTCAGTGGAGTGGTGGGAGAGCCTACTTTACTGGGCTGTAAGAATTGTACTATCATCTTCATACCAAGTACTTAATTGCTGGCACGTAGCAACTAGCTAATCTATGGTGACTGTTACTATCACCTTAGAGTAACAGAATTAGTCAATATATCAGTAAAGTATCTTGCACCCTTTGTAGAGAAAGAAAATAAGTTTCACATTTCATAAAGACACAGATGCTATTGAAATGTACTACTTACCCCACCAGTTGGAGTTCTGGTGTAAAGCCACATTTAGCTTGACTCTTTGTTATTAACAGCTTCTTACTGGCTCATGAATACTATTAGTTATAGGTATAGGAAAAAGCCACCCCCGCATGAGGCATGCACACACTCATGCATACACATACACATATACCCCTGAAACTCAAAAAGAATACTAGCTTGTATTTGATTTTCATTGTCATAAGAGGATTTCAAGCATTAGGTGGTGGGAACCTCAGTCAATCTGCAAAGTATTTGATATGAGCTGATACATGACTTTAATACTCAAACTAGGGAGGTAGAAGCAGGCAGATCCCTGAATTCAAGGCCAGCCTGGTATATATAGTAAGGTAAGTTCCAGGCTATATAGGGCAACATAGTGATATTTTATCTCAACAATAAGCAAGGAATAGCAACAACAATGATATACACGTATATAAGTTGCTCTAGAGCGTGGGTTCAGTGTGTAAGAGCCCATGATGTTCTTGCGAAGGACCAGAGTTTGGTTCCCAGCACCCATGTTGGACAGCTCACAACAGCCTGCAACCTCAGCTTCAAGGGATCTGGCAACCTTTTCTGGTCTCCACAGGAGCCCATCCACTTGGAATTCACTCACGCAGACATGTGTAAATAAAACTAATACAAATAATCTTTAAAGAAAGGGTGAAGTTGGCCTGCAAGACAGTATAATATCTCACCCAAAGTCATCACCTATGACTTTTGACTCTTCTAGTCATATGGGCCACATCCTGATACTTCCTATTGACTACATCATTAAGAAGGCACTGGGATGGACTGAAGTCCACTCAAGTGTGTACCCCATTATTTCTAACATAGATAAAACAGTAGTCCTGTTCAGTAATGCGAATATGATCCTTCCACCCCCAGGCCAGTCAGCAAGTATTTGGATTTGGCACCTGGATTTCTTCAAATAAATGTTCACAACAGCATTTACAGCAATGGTTAACATATCAGGGGTTCCAGGAAGACAGATGTGTACACAGGGTGTGGGGATGGGGACTCCATTAGTGAGAACAGAGTAAACATGGCAGTTACTTTTAGTGGTATAATTCCCAGCGTTTGCAACCAGAGGCTACGCAAATTGCAAAGGAGGGAAAAGACTCTCCCAGTTTTCATGCACCGAGGTTACAGATGAGTCACAGAGCTACCATTCGTATTTGCAGGCGATCTCAATCATTCTGCACGCGTGCCCACCCTGGCACCATTTCAAAGCAGTATTTCACATCGCCCTAGTATTTTATCACACACCACATGCCTGACACAGCTCTCTCTGGCACGAGAGTGCTTCAGGCTAACTTTCAGATTTTGTCAGTAAGAACAAAGGAACTTGCTGCCACCCAGAAGTGGCTGGGGAAACATTCCTCCAAGTGCTACCAATTTGTCAAGGTAAAGCACCAGGTGGGAAGAAAGGAGGGACAAGTGAGCTCACATCTTGCCAGCTTCTGTGCATTCTTTGCAGTGTTCGCTGCCTGGGCTCAGGGCCAGGAGGAGCAAAGTCCAAAGCTTTCATGAGCCAATGGCAGTCAATCCCTGGTACACTAAGAGAAAAACAGGGAAGTTGCTCCCAAAGCAATTCATATCACCAACTTCGGTCTCTGTCACCCAGGGAGACAATCTAGGTATATCATTCTCCCTTTGTCTTTTGATGTGGCCCAGACCCAGCTGTAAACATAACACTTTCCTCTTTTTCATCCATACAAACCACCTGGAGCCTTGTCTCTGCCATGGTATGTAACAGACTCCGGAAATGACATGACAGACATGACTGCAGAGTTCGGGTACCATGACTGAAACTGTCAGGGAGTTTCAGGTGCAGGAAGGTGGGTATCACTGGGGCACGGACTGATTTTAGTAGGATGTTATCTATATCAAACGCCAGCAGTATTCTGAGACTACAAGGATCAATTTGATGTCTATGACATCATTGGGCTCCACCTCCTTAGCCTGTCTAAGCGATGGGTAAACCCAGGATATAGTACAAACACAACTACTCAGTTCTCAGATCTATCACTAATCATGTTTCTCAGCTTGCCATGTGTGCAAATCACTTCTATTGCTATTTGTGTTTTGTCAATCAACTTAAAAAACTGTAAGGGGCTGGGGCTATAGCTAGGTTGAGAGAATGCTTACCCAGCATGTGGGAACCCTTGGTTCAATTTTGAGCACCACATAGAAACTGGGCATTGACATCCATACCTGGACTCCAGGCCCTTGGGAGGTAGAAGTAGGAGGATCACACAGAGTCAAACCTCCTACATAGGTAGAATTTGAGATCAACCTTGTCTCAACAAACAGACTGATAAACAAACAACAACAGCAACAAACAAAAGACACAAAGCACACTACCAAGATATCAAAAAGTATCAATGCTACCAAGTGACCGGTGTCATTTAAAACCAGAAGGCATAAAGCACAATAACAAATATCAAAGCTACCAAGTGATTGGTGTCATTTAAAAAAATAATAAAGTGCCACTAACTTTTACTGGGCTTTTGGGATCTATTATTGGGGACTGAGGGTTAGCTGGTGGTTTTTGGATCAGGACAGGGGGAACAGAAAACCTGAGAATATCACTCAATGTCCCAGTGATTCTCTGGCCTGTGGATGACCCCAAGTTCAGTCTCCAGAGCTGGAAAGAGAAGAAAAGTGCAAGTGGGAATCATACCCCTCAGACTGCACTGTGGAAGACAAGGGAGAATCAGAAGTAATCATCCTCTGTAGACAGTACCTTCCACGGGACAGGGATGTGGGTCTACCACACAGGATGGACTAAGATAGACTGATGGAGCTGGATCACAAAGACTTGCAGAAGGAAGTGATAGAAGCACGAGTGGCTCCATAGGCCTTGTGGAGGAACTTTGTCCTAGAAGGATGAAGGGCAGAAAAGCAAACCCCAGGCTGGTACAGGCTGATTATTGCTTCAGAAACAGGACTCTCATACAGAGGAAGGAATAAAGAGCCCAAAGCAGAGGGGAGAAGGGGGCCAGGCTGGCAGCAAGGTTCCTGAGAATCCAGAGAAAAGATGATGGCGATGATGGATGCTGGCTGAGCTGGAACAGTGGCTGGGAGATTCTGGAAGCAAGGGCCTAGGAGACCTATTGATTGGATAAGGGAGAAGCACCTATAGCCAGTATGTAGTCCCACTCTCTCAACAGGTTGTAGTGTATTTTTATAGATTCAAGTGGCTTTGAGATATATGCTGCGGTTCCCAGCCTGTTTCCCTAACAGCACCCTGGTCCCTCTGAACACTGGTCTTTACTCCTTTATCCACGAATTCTGAAGTTTTATATTTGCCTTAGCTAACAATGACACATAGTTTACCCAGTGTAAGTCTGTACAGCTCAGTCACCACTATCCCCATGTTCCATGTTGAGGTCTGTGGTTCATTCAGATTATTGTGCAAGCTAGACCTGCAAATAAGACCCAAGACCTGAGAACAACGTGGTCTGTGTGCATTGTTCACAAGGCCAGGATGGGCTCTGCTGCCCCCACTACTTTCTGCTTGCCTTTATAGCTTTATTTTTAACACAGAACAATTTTATCTCTCAGTGAAAACTTTTCAGTATCTGCAATTGCTTGGAGATGTCCTGGTGGAATGGGGAACTTGTGCTAGTCACCATCAAGTGAGTAGAGACTGGACCTCCTATAAATCATTATACATGCTCAAAATAATCTCCCACACCTAAGAAAGACCTGACCAGAATAGTAGAGCCTGAAGCTGAGACCTGTCACGTGAGAGTGCCAGTCCTGTGAAGGGTTGCATGCTGCTGTAATGTACCACTGTTGACTGCTCAGGATCAATTCTGTGTCTTCGTATGTGTGGGGGCATTCTGAGATCCCATGAATGACTGAGAAATCATACATGGTGGCATATACCTGTTACTCAGGACTTCAGAAGCTGAGGGATGAGGAATATTAGTTTGAGGCCATCTTAGGCTAAGTAGTAAGATCTTGTCTTTGAAACAAACAAATCAACCAAAAACAACGACAACAACAAACCAGCTAATCAGAAGAGGCAGCTGAAGACTGGTTTTCTGACCCTAGATACCTAGGACAGGTTGTAGTGTATTTTTATAGATTCAAGTGGCTTTGAGATATATCTTCACAGGCAGATCTACCTATAGGCAAAGGTCACTTAGTCTGCTGTATCCTAGCAGGTGCATGTGGAAATCAAATAATCTTCATATTTCTTGGCTAGCTTCTAGGCCTGCCCAGAAAGCAAACATCTCCCATTTCAAAAGATGGCAGCAATTACTTCTTTTCCTAGGGGGAAAGACACCACAAAGATAAACATGTTTTAAATTGCTGCATGCCTCCTGCAAGCTTGGAGTCTATTTGTGAGACATTTATCTCCTTATGCACTCACCCCCCAATTATCACTTAATTAATAAACCTAATAACATGAGGTATGCTGATCAATAAAAGAGAAGGATGGAGCTGAGCCTGAAGTATTATAGTATTGACCCATCTGTAGAAAGCTAAGAGTCATTTCTCTAAAATGAACATGCTTCCATCCACTGAGGTTCCAAAAGAGGGACCAGATGTCCTGCAGTGTTTAGACAGCCAGATTGAAACCTTCAGTGAACACCCATCTGAGCCAAAGGGAAGGGGCTCCAGGCCCTATTTAATGGACACAGCGTTTGTTGACAGACATGATTTTACTTGTAAACTGGGACCACTGTGTTCACTGTCTCTGTGGTATGAATACCACCCAGCAGTGAACAACATAGTCAGAATCCAGCGAGATCAGCCTGACTGATTAAATGCATGTTGAGTCATTTTTCATGTACTTCTTTAAGATGCAGGAGACAAGCTCAGTGATGGAAGGCACCTGTAAGGAGCCCGTGTTTCCTTTCCCACTGCTCTCATACCTTTCCTCTCCGAATGTCAAGAAGGCTCTGGAAGGCTAGATATGAGCCAGATGCACATCTAGATCAGAATTGCTAAGAGCATGGAAATCTTACTTATTCTTAGTGTCAAGGTCACAGTGATGGCCTTAGACATTGCTATTACAATTTCAGAGATAAACAGCCGTTTATAATAGTCTGCATCCTGTGGGTTGCATCTTTCTTCTGGGACTGAGATATGAGGGAACACTGAGAACATCGTCATTTGGGTCTAAGATATGATAGAGCACTGAGAAGATCCTCATTGGGTACAACATATGAGGAAGCATTGAGAAGATACTCATTTAGGTCCAATAGCCAGCAAATACACCCGAGTTGACTTCAGTGATCAATGTTGCACAATGAAAATATCACTAAAATTCATTATCAGGATAAAATCTGTAACTTTTTCCATCCATGAGACCACTGGGAGTCCTTCCTCAGTGAACTCGTAGGCCAGGGATTAGCCTTCCCCTGAATTATAGTGAAATCTGTCTTAAGTAATCACCTAGGGACCATCCAAAATCCGTAACTTGGTAGAGGTTGAACTTTAGCTAAAGGTCAAACAAAATTCTTCTAGAAACCTTAGGGGTTGCTTAAAGGTGAACTAAAAAGCTTAGAGGAAAATTGACTTAATCCCTGGTTTATGAAACAAGTAGCACTGCCAAGCAGTCTGAGGAATGCAGTAAGCTTAAGAAAGCACCTTGACTCATCCATCCGAAAGGCCTCATTCTTCTGCTCAGGTGCACAAGCTTTTCTGACCTAGTAGACACATGCCACATGATGCCTTATTTGCCAAGGATACCCATCCCTTTGCCTATGTGCTCAGGACCATTGGCAGGGGGTAGAAATACAGTGACATTCCAGGTTAGGCCTTGCTCATATTCTAAAGAACATGGTTCACCACTGCCTTTGAGAACCTAACTTCAAATACTAGCATCTGCTCACTATAAAAAAGGACTTTCTTTGAAGGAAGGAACCTGCAACTGAAGCTATAGCTCAGTGATTAAGAGCATGTACTGTTCTTCCAGAGGACTCGAGGTAGGTTCCTAGCGCCCATGTTTGGTGCTCACTCCTATCTGTAGTTCCAGCTTCAGGAGATCTAACATCCTCTTCTGGCCTCCACAGATACCTGCACACATATGACATACACTCAAAATATGCACATATTACACATAAATAAAAGTAATATAATTTTTAAGGGAAAGATATTTATTTTAGTCCATAATTCAGATTTATTGTTATATCTCAAAAGGCCTAACATGGAGAGTTAGGTGAATATTCAGTTTTCTCATCTTCTCTGAAACATACAGAGACTTTAGACCATCTTGAGCTAACGCTCTGCATCTTACATTGGACTACTATAACAGAACATCATAGACTACCTGCTTTTTTGTAGTTCTGGAAGCTACAAGTCCAAGAATAGGGTGCCAGGTGACTAGGGACTTAGTAAGGGCCTTCGGTGTTCCTGCTATCTGCATGTGCCAGAAAGGAAAAGCTCAGGAGTCTTCAACTCCTTGGAAGAACACTCATGCTGTCATAGAGCCCCCATGTTAATCTAAACGCCCAAAGATCCAGCAGTAAATCCTATACTAGGGTTAAGGTTTTATCATATTGACACCGAAGACCACATGGATAGTAACTATGTGGAATTAATTCCTGAGGTCAAACTGAGAAGATGGAGATAGCAGCTGTGATCTCCTTGCTATCTTCCTGTATGCAGAAAAGGATCTGGGCCTACTGAATGAACATCTCAACTGTGACATGTGTTTGTAGCTTAGACTACTCACAGCAACCTAGAGTTTCTTTCTTCACCTCTCTGAAAAACCAAAGCAAAATAAATGCCAGTCACACTGTTCACTAGACCCTGTGTCAGTCACCATGCTGGGCAAGCCTGCTACCTGCAGCATGTCTTAGTGAAATTTCACATAGCGTTTCAGTTATAGTACTGTTCTTCATTTGGGGAGTGTCCATGAGTTAAAAATGCTGACTTCTTTTCCGGGGATAGTGAAAGATCTAATGACAGGGCACGGACAGCTTTAAGGACAAGGACACATATAGCAGTGCCTTCTTCCTAGGAAGAGTAAACTGACCTTCATGGAACTGCTGCCAGCTAGGGAGTAGACAGGGGATGCTTGTGGCTTTCACTTGTCCCAAAGATCTCTTCTGCTCTCCTACCACAGAGATGCCAGCTAGTTATATGTACCTGTAGTTGCACACCTCAGAATCCTTCTCATGTGGGCTAGCAGTTTCCTTATCACCATGTAGACTTCATGTTTGCTGAATAGTGGTGAGTTCTGGGGACTTAGTGTTATTCAGCAGTCTGTTTGCTGAGCATGCAGTGACAAGACCTACTGGTCACTTAAGGTGGCGCTGAAGTCGGGGAGGCAGAGGGAGGCTCTGGGAGAAATGCTGACATGAGGACTTCTTAATATGGAAACAAGGTTAATCCAGTACATTTGGATCTGTATATTTTAGACCTTTTGTTGCTCTGTATTAATGAGTACCACCTATTTGGGGAGTCTAGCTTAGTTTGTATTCAGAAGAAATTGGTGTTTTGAATGGATGGTGTATTCACAAAGGTGAGCCATGCACACCCTCAATGCCTGCTTCACATAACTAAAGACTTATTTATGTTAATGTCATGGAGCTGACTTAGCTCACAGGATAAACCATCTCAGCACAATTGTCTGATTGAAGGTTCCTTGGAAAGCAGGCAAGCAACACAAAGGCAGCTCACAGAGAAGCCCTGGAAAGGCTCCTATGTTTGAAGGTTTGAGTCTTGTGGCTCCAGCTTCCTGCAAACTGGTTCTTAGTACCTTTCCAGAGCAGCTATCCATGTTCCCTCAAAGCATTTACTATTCTGATTTCAGTGACTATTTCCAAAGGCTGGAGTTGGGCTGGTACCCCATGATACCCTCTTCTGTTCTACACATGTGTATGTGCAGGCTAAGGAAGGAGCTAACAACAAAAGTTTTATGGGGTTCTGCAAACTTGGATGTGGCTGAAATCATGGCGATAGCAAGCTAGCCCTTAGTCCTCAATCACTTCCCCTGGTCACTGCCTTCTCTTCGACAGTATTGTGCTACAGTTGTAGTAAAGATCTGAGATCTAATATGTATGATCAACATTTTGAATTAATTTTCAGCGGCAGTGGTGGCGCACGCCTTTAATCCAGCACTGGGAGGCAGAGGCAGGCGGATTTCTGAGTTCGAGGCCAGCCGGTCTACAGAGTGAGTTCCAGACAGCCAGGGCTACACAGAGAAACCCTGTCTCGAAAAACCAAAAAAAAAAAAAAAAAGAATTAATTTCTCTGGTTTGTATATTCAGCTCGAAGTTACCCTGAGTTGTCTTACAAAAGCAAGATGATTAGAAGGAAAGATGAGGACAAAGGACCAGTAAGAATTAGAGCTCTGCTGTTCCAGGTAGAAGACGTCTACAGAGAGTTCAAGACAGATAATAAAACTATCTTTTCCTATGATTCACATAAAAATTTACACCTACATGTAGCAAGGACTGTCTACACAAGAAGACCCTAATAGAAGGTCATCCAATAACAGCTTAGACGTCAAGTTGTACTTGTTCTTATTTGGAGAAATAAGTTTTATTGAAATACAGCTAGGTTTACAAACTATTTTCTTAATACAATGGCTAAATACTTGTGCCAGAGGGCATAAAATAATACCTATCTAGCATTTTATAGAAGAAGAATAGTGTTTATCAGTGTCCTTTACTGAAGTTCGAAGAAAGGCTTAAATAATATGCAATGCCTGTTACTGAATGGCTGAAGTAGGGCAGGCCAGAGTCAAGTGTTCCCTGTGGGGCATAGGAAATGAGTTGTCTACTATACATGGAGGAGGCATGATGCCACAGGCCACTGAAGAAACATGACAACTCATTAGGCAAGACAAGACTAGAAACCTAAATTCCAGGGTTGTAGAAACAGCATTCAAGCTCTGGCCTTTAAAGGGAGCTTCTAGGTGGGAAGGGGAGTGAGGAGAATGTGAGAGAGCTGAGACTCAAGCTTGGGATGCTCTGACATTTCCTGGTTGAATGGAAGAGGAGAAAGCTTCATACGAGGCTGCTACGAATGCTAAGGGCCTGGACTGGACCACTCATAAGAACTTGGAGAATGTGGTTAGACCACAGTGAGTTAGGAAGGCTTGAAACACTATGTGGTAAGAGGGGAGTTTCAGTTTATTCCATGTGTATAGAAAGACGTGGAATGAACCCAAAATAGGAACTACACAGTATTAGAAACTGCATTCTGAAGTTGGATTCCTGAATTCATCTAAAAACTCTGCTGATTACTGGAGTAAGGTAACTCTTACAGGTTAAATGTAGATTAAAGGAAATAATGTTTGCAATATGCTTAGACTACTGCTGAGCACCTAGCATATAGTATGTGCTCAATAAATGTTGGCTTTGGTTATTCCTATTGGAGAGAAAAGTCACATGAATTGATGTAGACTTCTCTCTGTCTCTGTCTCTCTGATCGCTCTCTCTGTCTCCATCTCTGTCTCTGTCTCTCTGTCTGATTCTGCCTCTTGGTCTCTATGTGTCTGTCTGTCTCTCTGTCTCTCTCTCTCTGCTTGTGTACATATGCGTATTTGTGTGTATGTATGTGTGTGTGCATGTCATGTTGTATTTGAAGGTCAAAAAAACCTCTGTTCTCAGTCCTCACTTGCCACCTTGTTTGAGCCAGGGTCTTGTGTTTTGCTACTGCATATGCCAAGCTAGCTGGTCCATAGACATCCAACTTATGTGTCTCTGCCTCTGCTTCATGGTAGGAACACTGGGCGTACAGACACACCATTGTTCCTAGCTTTATGCAGATTCTAGAGATCAAAACCTAGGTCCTTTTGCTTTCATAGTGAGTGCTTTACCCATTGGGCTCTCCTCAGTTCTGACTTAGACTTTTAAAATGATGATGCTAGACTAAAAGTACTCAAGAAGAGAAGCAAGGAAACCATTTAGAAGATAGCTCAGATTATCTAGGGATGAGATAACTTCCCTAGATAATCTCAGGGGGTCCCATCATCTTGTTTTCTTTTTCCCTTGGTGTACATCACTCTTACATTATGTTCTCTGGAACAGCAGATCCATCAGCTACAGAGAAGTGAGCTGCCTCATATCACCTTTATCACTATTTCTCTTCCTTAGACTCTACCCACAGTCCCTTAAGCAAGTATTGATATGTAGCCCTCACCAGGGCTGAAAAGTACAGCACAGGTCAATCTCAGCTGTGGCAGGGAGGGGCATGTGCAAAGCCTACCACTTTCCATGTGAGAGTCACATGTTATACATAGTAACAGAAAAGTCCTTGAACTCTGCTCCAAGTGCCTTCCCCAAGAAAGAATGCCAGCCTTCCCTTCAGGGTGTCCCTGCAGCAGACAGGCAGGATTTTCATGCTTGCTTAAGTTCTGAGGACATGCACAAAGAGCTGGGAAGGCAATTCAAATTAATTTTTGAGGTCACAGCGCCAAACTTGGGCTGTGTTAGCCCACAGAAAACATTAACGGGCTAATGTACTCCATCATGGAGAGAGAGAATCAAAGAGACTGTAATGGGGCTTCATTATATCCATCTGTCCATCCATCACTTCTTCCCCATTGCTCACCACTTGACTTGAAAAATGAGACACCCCCCCAACTAATTAGATTTACCCTAATCTCCTTTATGGACCATCAATCCTCTTCAGAGGCCATCTGTGAGTTTAGAGTTCAGACCTTTAAGAATTATGCTAATCAGTCTTTCTCCAATTTAACGTGTTCATCTGATGACCACAATTTGAAGCTTCTGGCTGTGACAAATGGGAAACCATTGTGAGCTTTTGTTCTAATTTTAAACACCATCATCCTCCTGAAGTGCCACATAAGGAATAATTTCTAAGAAAGCAGTCAAGAAGGGAAGAACCTTTAAGCCAGGTAACATTTAAAAAGAAAAGGAAAAAAAAAAAAGAAAAAGAAAAGAGATAGGAAGCCAGTGTGAGGGTGAGGAGAATTTTAATTGCTTTGTAATATTAGGACATAGTTTGCTTTCATTTGTACAATCAAATTAGAAGTTACCAGAGCTATTAAATTATGTTATGAAGTGGAGCTGTAAATTCCACTGGGTATAAGATGAAGTAAAACCAGTTCATGGCAGGAGGCACCAAGAAGGAAGTTATTGATGAGCAGATAGTCTGCATTGATGAGAGTCTATAGCCTGATCCCTAGATGTTGGTGAAATATGAAGCAGGTTTCTATACAGGGATGACCCTGGCTTGAATTTGGTAAGAACTCAGCATACGATATGTGTTTTAGACCCTTCTACTGGTGGGAAGAAATAACCAGCTTTGCAATCAGACACAGGGCACACAGAACACTCAGTAGAAGGCCTGATGTTCTGTTGTTTATATGATAATTGAGTAAGCAGCTAGGTGTGGCCTTAGCCTGGATTAGCACTGCTTAACCTTAAACATTTCTAACAAGCTCTCAGGTGAGGCTCATGCTGTGGGCCTATAGACAGGAAAGGTCACGACATTGGGGACTAGACTAAATGGAAGATATGATTCTAAGATAAAAAGTCCTATCAGGAACCAATGCTTTTGATTGCAGGAGGCCGAGTGGTAACTACTTGAGGGTCTGTAACTTGTTCAGTTTCTGTTGAATCCACTCGGCTGCTGTGATACCCACAGACACTGTAGAAATGAGTGATATCAAGTTCCAGTGAGGACGATATGCTCTATTTGACCCACTGCCCTCTACTTAGACAATGCCCATTCTTAATCATCAGTTTAGGCCAGGACTTACTTTAAAGCAGCCTTGTCCAGTATACATAGAATGTGAGCTATACATATACTTTAGATATTTTTTAAATTACACTTATTTTCATTGTATGAAAATTTGGCTGCATATATATCTGCCACCTATGTGCCCAGAGGATCTGGAGTTATAGGTGGCTGTGAGGTGCCATGTGGGTGCTGGAAATTGGACCTGAGTCCTCTGCAAGAATAGTCAGTGCTCTTAACCACTGAGCCATCTCTCCAACCACTAGATATTTTTTATAGTGGATATTTTTCTTTCTTTCTTTCTTTTTTTTTTTTTTAAAAAAAAAGCATTTATTTATCTTATGTATATGAGTACATTGTAGCCATCTTTAGACACATCAGAAGAGGGCTTCAGATCCCATTACAGATGGTTGTGAGCCACCATGTGGTTGCTGGGAATTGAACTCAGGACCTCTGGAAGAGCAGTCAGTGCTCTTAACTGCTTAGTCATTTCTCCAGCCCGGATATTTTTAAAACACAGAAACTTAGAATTAATAGTAATAATATATTTTACTTAAATCAAAGTTTCCCAAATATTTCAATAGTTAAACATCGTAGTTATGAGTGAGCCATTTTACAGGAATTAAAGTACAAGAAACTTAAAAGTGTTAAGGAGTCATCTAGGATGAAGCTGAGATGCTACTGGCCTGTGTTTCTTGAATGAACTTTGAATATCAGGGACACAACTTGATTCGTGGGAGGAAGAACTTACACGGAGCCTGTATGATCTCTTGTGAAAGCAGAAATGTACACAGTATCTTCAGGCTACCTGACATACTGCCCTTAATCCTGCTGTTAAGCAACCCTGGGTGACTCCCGCAGTGATCCAGCCTTCTCTCATCTTAATGCTTACCACCTGTTCTCTAGGTGACTGTATATTTTATGAGTCATCCCACAGGGAATTTGAGACTTCAACTCTAGCATTTATAGTGACCCTGTGGAGAGAGTGACAAGTAAAGCTGCTATAGGTAAAAGAGAAAGGTAGGGCTTCCCTACAGTGCCGGAAGAAGAAGAAGAGCCATACCTCAAGTGTTGCTGCGCCTGGAGTATACAGACACAGACACAGACACAGACACACAGACACACAGACACACAGACACACAGACACACAGACACACACACACACACACACACACACACACACGCACATGCGCAACATAGACACTGCTGATCTGAAGAAAGAAAACAATTCTCAAGACTCATTACTCATTTACATTGTCCTTGGGTCTCCCATCCGTGTTGTCCTTCAGGATAGGTACTCCCAGCTACTTGCTGGCAGTTCACATTTACTTCACTGATGAATCTCTATCTATTTCTGGGTAGAGTCAAAACACAAGTGGATGAAGATGAAGAGATGACTAATTATGGGTGGTTTTTGTGCAAATGTAAGGACTGGGGTTTGGATGCCAGCACTCATATAACAAGGAGGCATGTTCCCACAGGGTTTGTAATGCTAGCACTGAGGAGGATGGAGACAGGAGAATTACTGAGACTTTCTGGCTGCCAACCTAGCTGGAAACAAAAACAAAAAGATGTGAGTTCAGGTTCAGCAAGAGATCTTGACTCAAATGAATAAGATGGAGAAAGATACCAAATACACTTCTCTGGTTTCCACACATGCGTATATATAGGTCCAGAGTCACACACATGCAAAAACATGAACACACATAAAAGACAAGGCAAGGCAGTATTCTATTCCACAGGACTCTTTTCAGAATGATTTTTATCCTTAAACATGCTCAGATATAGTTTGTCATGGATACACTGCATCCCTTGATGGGGTCATAGTTCCTATGTTCCATGTTTTTGTATGTTTTATTAATTTCTTTCTTTTTGTTCTGCTGATTTGCCTCCTGGACCAGGGGTTCATCTCTTCTCAATAATTATTTTCCTTCAGCATCTATGGCCTTTGTGGAGCAGATCTATTTGTTGTCTTTTTTCCCCAATACCACAATATCCCTCTTCTGCCACCTGTTCACTCTTCTGTAAATGTGTTTGTTAAATTGTTATTTGTCATTTCCCCCAATGGTTTTTCTAAATGGCAGGTGACATTTGGCTTCTTACTCTGTTTTTGGAGATGGAATAAAAACAAGATAACATTGCTTACCCTCACCATGAGAAAAGGTGAATTCCCTTAAGACTTAGGAAGCAGGTGTTTCTAACAGTCACTCTTGTTTGAAATCAACAGCTCTGGGTGCACCCGTGAAAAGGGGAACGACTTCCATTTTCCTTTAGTTGTGGGACATTAGAAGGAACATGGTATTTCATCCACTTCTTGGATGTGAGATAGGATTTTCTCAGACTCCTGGGTCAACATGAACTATAGCAGTGACTATAGCATGAACTCCAATGTCAGGCCTGACTGTGGACTCTGGTCCTGCCTCATGATAGCCTTGTGATCCTAGACACATCCTCTGGCTATTCTGTGCCCTGGCCACTGTGGAATGGGGAGAAGAGGAAGACACTGTTACTATAACTAAGCATATACTAGCACTGGCTAAGACACAAAATAAATGTATTACCTCTCAGCTCTGGAAGCTGGAAGTCTGAGATGTCAGTGGTGATAGTTCCTCCTGGGCTAGGAGGGAGAAATAAGATCTATACCCCTCATCTGCCACAAAGTCCATTGGAAACTTTAGTATTCCTCCATTGGTAAATCCATTGCCCTTGTCTCTGAGTTTCCTTCATGTGATGTCCTCTGGTATACAAGGTTGTCTCTGTCCAAAGTTTCCCTTTGTAGAAGGACAACAGTCACACTGAATTAAGACTGCTGTTTGTATTATAATGTGATTAACTTGTAAAGTCCTTATTTGGAAAAGAGGTTATAATCTCAGGTACTGGGAAGCTGGCTTTAAGCATGCCTTGGACAGACACAAATGAACCAACCCATAGCACATACTGACCACTGACAATTGCTAAGATCATTAGATGAGGCCATCCAAGTCTTACACAAGTGTGAGAATTTATCATTTCCTTCTCAGAGTCAGGGAACTGACCATTCTACAATTCCTGAAGTTTCTCTGTGTTTCTTCTGTTTCTGCTTTTCTCTCATTTTTCATGAAACAAAGGGAAATAGAAAGGGCAGAGGAAAGACCATATCTCAGTGTAGAAGGCTCTACATTCAATCACAAGAATACACGGAAGCCTATTTCGGTCTAATTCATCTGAGAAACTATTTTAAGTAGCCAGATGATTTTACCTGACCAATTTTAAAACCATAATGTTTATCCAGTGGACTCTTTTTTTGTTTCTAACTTTCTAACCCAAGATTGAGAAGCCATGTTATTGGAATCAGATAAGCTGGCTCAAAATCTGCAAAATCCATGTGTACTGCTATGGATCTGAAACATAATTATCAAGCTTAAGTTAATTAGACTAATGCTCAGAAAATATGGCCTGGCAGCTTACACTAAGTAATTATATATACTAATTAAAAATAGGTTTGGGAGATGGCTCAGCAAGTAAAGTGTTTGCATGCAAACAAAAGGACTTGAGTTTGGATCTCTAAGACCTAGGAAAATATCTAGGTACAGCCATAAGTGGCTACAACCCCAGGGCAGGGCAAGGTCTGAAAACAGTGGAGATGACCTCCAACTCATGTTTAGAAAGATTTTAAAATAAGATGAAATCAGAATGATTGAGGAAGACATCCTTATTCTGACATCAACCTTTGGCTTCTGTAGATACAAATATTGAGTGTGTGCTCTTAATTACAGAATCATACATACAACACAACACACACACACACACCACACACACACCTTTAAAAAGTATAATCAGCGGCGGTGGTGCGCACACCTTAACCCAGCACTTGGGAGGCAGAGACAGGGATTTCTGAGTTCGAGCAGCTGGTCTACAGAGTGAGTTCCAGGACAGCAGGGCAACACAGAGAAACCTGTCTCGAAACTAAAAAAAAAAAAAAAACAAAAAGTATAATTCACAGTGATAGAGGCAAGCAAAGCCCTATTCATACAACCTTGCATAGTACATCTAAGTGCTGTGTGGAAGGTATGTATAATGAGAAGAGATCCACAGGTATCATTGCAAGTCTTCTACAAAGTGAATTTTTTAGTTACGTGTCTTGTTTCTGTGATAAATTATGTGTTAAAAGCAACATAAGGAAGCAAGGGTTTATTTGGGCTCACAAGTCAAAAGTATAGTCAATCACTATGGGGCAGCCATGTTGTCAAGAGCATGAAGCAACTTGCCACATTGGGTTGTCTGTCAGGAAGTAGAGGCATGAATACTACTGCTCACCTCACTTTATGCTTCTTATTCAGTCTGGGAGCCCATCTCATGGGATGGTGTTACTCAGTTTAGGTTGCTCTTCCCACCTCAGTTAATTCAGTCTAGAAACTTCTTCATAGGCATACCCAGAGGTCTTCATCCCAAGTGATTCTAGGACCTGTCAAGCTGATTATAAAGACCAACCATAACAATCAGGTACTAATGCTCCCTTAATCAGTGGATTGTGTGCAAGAGTCACTGCAGAGCATCACAAGATGGTGCCTAACCGTGGGTTCTCACGGGCTAGTAGACCATTAAAGCACCCCCAAACCCTGAAATGCCAACTCATTGTCCTTTCTCAAACTTCTCCTTCCAATAATGGTTCCTGTGGAATAGCCAGAGGTTAGCTTGCTTGTGATCTTCCAGGCTCTTAGACAGTGTAACTGTCACTAGTAGGGTAGACAGCCAGCCCATATATATGCATAGGCATATCTTTTCTTTGCCTTTCTGTTTGTTATATGTTTTTCTCTCCAGGTATCCTTTAAAGGGAGAAGGGGGGAGCTACTAGGGTTCTAGGGGCAGAGATGGGTTAGGAGGGGATATTCAAGAGCTGGCTGTCTATCCACATCCTTCATAAATTTATTGTTCCATCAAACTTCGATGAACAACTGGCATTAAATTTCAGATTGATGAGGGCTATGAAGAAATTTATTTGTTCTGTATATCTATTCTAGCATGTCTCTCTTCTTGTCTTTTGTGGTCTACAAAGCATAATCAATTTCTTATTGGAGGTCAGAGGGTGGGAAGACCTGTATCATTCTCCTGTAGTATTCTTTTACAATCAGTTCATTTAATAAAAAGTACTTCACAAGCACCTTCTGTATGCCTGTTTGTGTTTGTAAGGTCATTGTTATTAGGGTATTTGATTTGAAATCATTGTTAAAGCATTTGATTGAACCATAATCACTGATGTTTTGGAGGTCAATGTAACATGGGCTGACATGGATAGACATGATTTTGCCCACAAGAAAGTTATAATTTAGTGAGGAAGAAAGATGCATATGATTGTACTTACACTATATCTCCTGAAGTCTCTGAGATGGACATCTCATCCTTTGGAGGATCTGGGGAATAAATATGTTATATGAGGCAGAGAACAGCGTGTGCATGGGCTGGTGGTGGGCAAAGCAGGCTTTCTAGAGAACAATGCATAGTCATAGGGCTGAGAGATGAGGGTGAAGTGAAAACTAAAGGCCTTTAGTTCCAAGAAGGTAGGCCAAAGACAAAGAATGAGATATCAAGAATCAGAAAACCAATTGAAAATACCTGGATATTACTAATAACCCAGTTTCTACCTTCAAAATGGGCAAGTCTCCCCTGTGTTTCTTCATGATTTGCTTGAAGTTTGTTTTTTCTGAGAAAAGGTCTTACTATTTATCCCTAGTTGGCTTAGATCTTACTGTATAGACTAGGTTGACATTGAACTTACAGATGTTACCATGGCCTTGATCAGAGCTCTGTAGAGGTCCATTAGAAAAAGCTATTTCTCTGGCATGAATGGAGACCTACCATTCCAAGCTACATAAAACATAAAATTAATCCAGTTTGTTTAGTCTAACACCTGAGGGAGGCACAATCCTCTAGGCACATGGGTTTACCTTAAACTCTAAAAGAGATAGGAACGATGGTTATTCCTTTAATGAGCTATGCACTTTTCCTTCGCATCTCTGTCCTCTATGCATTCCTTCCATGGCCTGAGACTCTGTAAGTCTTCCAGTCTTTTAAAGTCCTAATTCAGAAAGATGTAACTTTCCTTCTTTCTCCTCCTTAGTCTATCTTTTGGATACTGGTCAAGTGTGCTTTTTTTCTGGTACTTTTTGTTTTTAATATTTTCTCTAAAGCTCCCCTCCTTCCATGTGGCTGCATGCCTGCCATGGGCTAACCTCCAGGCCAGATTAACTCAAATGCCATGCCTTGGATGAACCGTCCCTTACCCTCCACATACTTCTTTTCATAAGTTTTGATCTCCAAGTTAAAAGCTAGAAGCAGCTACCCTATTATAGTTAACTGAGGCTCTTTTTAAAAACAAAATCAATCAGAACTTCGGATACTTGAATCAGTTTGTGTAGTTGCTTATATCCCCAGACCTTGTTTTGTCTCTCTGTATGGTGAGGCAATTGAATAAGATGATATGCATCAATGATTCTCAACCTGTGGGTTATGACCCTTTTGGGGGTCATATATCAGATATTCTGCATATCAGAAATTACATTACTATCCACAACAGTAGCAAAATTATAGTTATAAAGTAGCAATGAAATAATTTTATGGTTGTGGGGGCACCACAATATGAAGAACTTTATAAAAGGGTCACAGCCTCAGGAAGGCTGAGAACCACCACTGTGTATGAAAATGCTTCAGTGGGGATAGTCAGATGGTTCAGTGGTTAAAAGCATTTGCTGTACAGTTATGAGGACTGGAGTTCAAACGTCAGCACCAAACAACAAATATACCTACACCACCAGATTCCAGGGATGCAGGGATGGGGAGTTCACTGGGGTTTTACACCTCCCATCCTAACTGAGAAAACATGGTCCCAGGTTCAGAGAGAGACCTTACCATAAAGAAATAGGTAGAGAGTGATAGATGATACTGCATGGTTACTCTTTCCTCTGGACATAACATATTGCTATCTTGGGCTTTACCCCTGGCACCCATGACAACTAGAGAAGAACAACAGAATGTTAGCCATGCCTATTGTAATAGTATTGGGGCTATTGATACTTCCTGGTAGATGAAGGAAGGAGTGTGTCACAAGACCCTCATCTGAGATTCCAGATGCTACCTTTCCACTCTTTCCCTAGCTGCAAGTGATCCTTGGTGGTGCTCAAGTACATAAAATGTAGGGGGCTAATTAACAGTGGGACCCAATGGTGTAGCTTCCATGAGGTTTCCCTCCATGATAAGGTAAGATTGGGGTGCTACAGGTTTTCCAGTGCTATCCACACACCTGTGAGTGACATTTTACCTGAGCTCTCTTAGTAAACTCAATAAAGTCACAGGTCTTACCATGTTGGACTCTGGTGAAATCAAACTTTGGTCTGCTGTTAGTTACCATGTGGAGTAAATGGACATTTGCTTGCACACCCAAGCAAAAGGTGACAGAGCAAAGGAGAGCAACTAACACACTTATGGTCTCTGTACATATAACTACACACATATGTGTACATACATTTATACAGAAGCATACATGCTTTATTTACTCACTAATTAATTTAAAAGGGCTTCACTGTCAATACTTCATTCACATTAGGAATGTTTAATTGTTAAATTAAGAAAAAAACAGAATGCAGAAGTGTGGTACTATAGTTCTAACACACAATGAATGGTCCTAGCTCTCAACCTTTACTTCATCATCTGAGAAGATTTAAGCACCATGGAGCAGTTAGTCTCATAAGGAGACTTTATAATAGCCAGGGTCATGTGGGAAAGATGAACCTTAATTGAGAAAATGCTTCCAATAGACTGACCATAGTCAACTCTGCTTTCATGGTTAATGACTGATATGGAAAGGCCTGGCCAATGTGCTATGGGTGATGCCACCCTGAAGTACATGGTATTGGGTGGAATAAGAAAGCAAACTGGGTGAACCATGGGGGAAGTCAGTAAGAAGCATTCTGCCATGGCCTCTACTTTAGTT